>CAWUFW010003362.1:0-1297500 GCA_963921515.1 Calotriton arnoldi
ATGACCCCACCTATGGGAGGGTCAAGGGAGGGGTGGCTACACCCACTTCCCTTTGTCCAGTTTCGTGCCAGAGCAGGGGCAGGTAGCCCCTGATCCGGTTTGAACTGGCATATGCACAGAGGAGCCTTCTGCTCCCCCAGTGCAGGACTTCAAAGCACTCTAAGAGTGCACCCACCCAGCCCCAATACACTAAACCCTGTCTGGGAGGTGGTTACACCTCCCTGTGACAGGATGCCTATTGTTGGGCTTCCTCCACTGCGAGTTTCGGTCATCAGCAGGAGGGCAGCCCAGTGTCTGTGACTGGTGGCATCCATTTTGTGATGCCAGGGCTCTTTAGGATTCTACCGCGTTTCCACAGCAGGTACATGTCTTATCCCTCTAGAAGGGTGGAATGCTACCCCCGCCGCCAAGATTGGCGGGGGTAGTATTCCAAGATGTTTGACACCAAACACGACATGTTTTGATGCAGCCATTCCAAAATTAGCATTTACCGCGAGGATATAATGCACTTAATAGTATATGGTTTAACCGCATCCACAAACAGCACCAGAGAATAGACTCTGAGAGCTGCAGAGGGGCCCTGCTCAGGCAGAGGCACCCCCTCACATAGAAGCCAAGCACCCTGCCCTCAGGATTGATAGGGCCTGCCTTAGGGGTGACTGATAGGTCTATATGTGTGTGCAGGAGAGATATAGGAAACCTATATCTCAGTGAGGGGTGCTAGCACCACCTCACCCAGGCTGCAGTAGCAGGCCTGTGGTGTCAGATTTAGACGGCTTCCCAGGGGTGGCATAATACATGCTGCAGCCCCTGGTAGGCCTGTGAAGTACCTATGCCCTTGGCACCTAAGGTACCATATACTAGGGACTCATAAGGCACCACAGTATCCAATCACTAGTGCACCTAGAGTGCACTCCATTTCGTTTAGAGAGAACAGAGAGGCTGGGGCCCTGATTGGCAGGGACCCATCCAGACTATAGCCAGAAACCAGTGCTAACATCAGAAAAAAAGTGGGGGCAACATAAGAGGCAGATCCTACTCTCCTACAAACTCTCACCCCCAGTCAACTGATCTGGGTTTAATCCATCATCATTCTTTAGCTCACTCCACCACCCCAGTTCAGACATGGCCATTTGCAAATCAGTCTGACCCTGTGCCTCATGGGAACAGTCCAGCCCGAACTGCCAAGCCATGTCTTCCCTGGACCGGAAACAAGCATCCTAGGACCGGTGTCTGGCATTCCAGCCGTCATCAGCCAGGCTTGCTTGAATCCAGTGGCAAAGTGAGCAAGGGACCCACGTCTGGGCATACCCCCGCCAACTTAGGGCGAACAAAGCGATACAAAAGGGGATGATGGACGGAACGTTTGAGCCAATCAAACACTCACCCCCAGTCAACTGATCTGGGTTTAATCCATCATCATTCTTTAGCTCACTCCACCACCCCAGTTCAGACATTGCCATTTGCAAATCAGTCTGACCCTGTGCCTCATGGGAACAGTCCAGCCCGAACTGCCAAGCCATGTCTTCCCTGGACCGGAAACAAGCATCCTAGGACCGGTTTCTGGCATTCCAGCCGTCATCAGCCAGGCTTGCTTGAATCCAGTGGCAAAGTGAGCAAGGGACCCACGTCTGGGCATACCCCCGCCAACTTAGGGCGAACAAAGCGATACAAAAGGGGATGATGGACGGAACGTTTGAGCCAATCAAACACTCACCCCCAGTCAACTGATCTGGGTTTAATCCATCATCATTCTTTAGCTCACTCCACCACCCCAGTTCAGACATGGCCATTTGCAAATCAGTCTGACCCTGTGCCTCATGGGAACAGTCCAGCCCGAACTGCCAAGCCATGTCTTCCCTGGACCGGAAACAAGCATCTTAGGACCGGTTTCTGGCATTCCAGACGTCATCAGCCAGGCTTGCTTGAATCCAGTGGCAAAGTGAGCAAGGGACCCACGTCTGGGCATACCCCCGCCAACTTAGGGCGAACAAAGCGATACAAAGGGGATGATGGACGGAACGTTTGAGCCAATCAAACACTCACCCCCAGTCAACTGATCTGGGTTTAATCCATCATCATGCTTTAGCTCACTCCACCACCCCAGTTCAGACATGGCCATTTGCAAATCAGTCTGACCCTGTGCCTCATGGGAACAGTCCAGCCCGAACTGCCAAGCCATGTCTTCCCTGGACCGGAAACAAGCATCCTAGGACCGGTTTCTGGCATTCCAGCCGTCATCAGCCAGGCTTGCTTGAATCCAGTGGCAAAGTGAGCAAGGGACCCACGTCTGGGCATACCCCGCCAACTTAGGGCGAACAAAGCGATACAAAAGGGGATGATGGACGGAACGTTTGAGCCAATCAAACACTCACCCCCAGTCAACTGATCTGGGTTTAATCCATCATCATTCTTTAGCTCACTCCACCACCCCAGTTCAGACATGGCCATTTGCAAATCAGTCTGACCCTGTGCCTCATGGGAACAGTCCAGCCCGAACTGCCAAGCCATGTCTTCCCTGGACCGGAAACAAGCATCCTAGGACCGGTTTCTGGCATTCCAGACGTCATCAGCCAGGCTTGCTTGAATCCAGTGGCAAAGTGAGCAAGGGACCCACGTCTGGGCATACCCCCGCCAACTTAGGGCGAACAAAGCGATACAAAAGGGGATGATGGACGGAACGTTTGAGCCAATCAAACACTCACCCCCAGTCAACTGATCTGGGTTTAATCCATCATCATTCTTTAGCTCACTCCACCACCCCAGTTCAGACATGGCCATTTGCAAATCAGTCTGACCCTGTGCCTCATGGGAACAGTCCAGCCCGAACTGCCAAGCCATGTCTTCCCTGGACCGGAAACAAGCATCCTAGGACCGGTTTCTGGCATTCCAGCCGTCATCAGCCAGGCTTGCTTGAATCCAGTGGCAAAGTGAGCAAGGGACCCACGTCTGGGCATACCCCCGCCAACTTAGGGCGAACAAAGCGATACAAAAGGGGATGATGGACGGAACGTTTGAGCCAATCAAACACTCACCCCCAGTCAACTGATCTGGGTTTAATCCATCATCATTCTTTAGCTCACTCCACCACCCCAGTTCAGACATGGCCATTTGCAAATCAGTCTGACCCTGTGCCTCATGGGAACAGTCCAGCCCGAACTGCCAAGCCATGTCTTCCCTGGACCGGAAACAAGCATCCTAGGACCAGTTTCTGGCATTCCAGCCGTCATCAGCCAGGCTTGCTTGAATCCAGTGGCAAAGTGAGCAAGGGACCCACGTCTGGGCATACCCCCGCCAACTTAGGGCGAACAAAGCGATACAAAAGGGGATGATGGACGGAACGTTTGAGCCAATCAAACACTCACCCCCAGTCAACTGATCTGGGTTTAATCCATCATCATTCTTTAGCTCACTCCACCACCCCAGTTCAGACATGGCCATTTGCAAATCAGTCTGACCCTGTGCCTCATGGGAACAGTCCAGCCCGAACTGCCAAGCCATGTCTTCCCTGGACCGGAAACAAGCATCCTAGGACCGGTTTCTGGCATTCCAGACGTCATCAGCCAGGCTTGCTTGAATCCAGTGGCAAAGTGAGCAAGGGACCCACGTCTGGGCATACCCCGCCAACTTAGGGCGAACAAAGCGATACAAAAGGGGATGATGGACGGAACGTTTGAGCCAATCAAACACTCACCCCCAGTCAACTGATCTGGGTTTAATCCATCATCATTCTTTAGCTCACTCCACCACCCCAGTTCAGACATGGCCATTTGCAAATCAGTCTGACCCTGTGCCTCATGGGAACAGTCCAGCCCGAACTGCCAAGCCATGTCTTCCCTGGACCGGAAACAAGCATCCTAGGACCGGTTTCTGGCATTCCAGCCGTCATCAGCCAGGCTTGCTTGAATCCAGTGGCAAAGTGAGCAAGGGACCCACGTCTGGGCATACCCCCGCCAACTTAGGGCGAACAAAGCGATACAAAAGGGGATGATGGACGGAACGTTTGAGCCAATCAAACACTCACCCCCAGTCAACTGATCTGGGTTTAATCCATCATCATTCTTTAGCTCACTCCACCACCCCAGTTCAGACATGGCCATTTGCAAATCAGTCTGACCCTGTGCCTCATGGGAACAGTCCAGCCCGAACTGCCAAGCCATGTCTTCCCTGGACCGGAAACAAGCATCCTAGGACCAGTTTCTGGCATTCCAGCCGTCATCAGCCAGGCTTGCTTGAATCCAGTGGCAAAGTGAGCAAGGGACCCACGTCTGGGCATACCCCCGCCAACTTAGGGCGAACAAAGCGATACAGAAGGGGATAATGGACCGGAACGTTTGAGCCAATCAAACACTCACCCCCAGTCAACTGATCTGGGTTTAATCCATCATCATTCTTTAGCTCACTCCACCACCCCAGTTCAGACATGGCCATTTGCAAATCAGTCTGACCCTGTGCCTCATGGGAACAGTCCAGCCCGAACTGCCAAGCCATGTCTTCCCTGGACCGGGAAACAAGCATCCTAGGACCGGTTTCTGGCATTCCAGCCGTCATCAGCCAGGCTTGCTTGAATCCAGTGGCAAAGTGAGCAAGGGACCCACGTCTGGGCATACCCCCGCCAACTTAGGGCGAACAAAGCGATACAAAAGGGGATGATGGACGGAACGTTTGAGCCAATCAAACACTCACCCCCAGTCAACTGATCTGGGTTTAATCCATCATCATTCTTTAGCTCACTCCACCACCCCAGTTCAGACATGGCCATTTGCAAATCAGTCTGACCCTGTGCCTCATGGGAACAGTCCAGCCCGAACTGCCAAGCCATGTCTTCCCTGGACCGGAAACAAGCATCTTAGGACCGGTTTCTGGCATTCCAGACGTCATCAGCCAGGCTTGCTTGAATCCAGTGGCAAAGTGAGCAAGGGACCCACGTCTGGGCATACCCCCGCCAACTTAGGGCGAACAAAGCGATACAAAAGGGGATGATGGACGGAACGTTTGAGCCAATCAAACACTCACCCCCAGTCAACTGATCTGGGTTTAATCCATCATCATTCTTTAGCTCACTCCACCACCCCAGTTCAGACATGGCCATTTGCAAATCAGTCTGACCCTGTGCCTCATGGGAACAGTCCAGCCCGAACTGCCAAGCCATGTCTTCCCTGGACCGGAAACAAGCATCCTAGGACCGGTTTCTGGCATTCCAGCCGTCATCAGCCAGGCTTGCTTGAATCCAGTGGCAAAGTGAGCAAGGGACCCACGTCTGGGCATACCCCCGCCAACTTAGGGCGAACAAAGCGATACAAAAGGGGATGATGGACGGAACGTTTGAGCCAATCAAACACTCACCCCCAGTCAACTGATCTGGGTTTAATCCATCATCATTCTTTAGCTCACTCCACCACCCCAGTTCAGACATGGCCATTTGCAAATCAGTCTGACCCTGTGCCTCATGGGAACAGTCCAGCCCGAACTGCCAAGCCATGTCTTCCCTGGACCGGAAACAAGCATCCTAGGACCGGTTTCTGGCATTCCAGACGTCATCAGCCAGGCTTGCTTGAATCCAGTGGCAAAGTGAGCAAGGGACCCACGTCTGGGCATACCCCCGCCAACTTAGGGCGAACAAAGCGATACAAAAGGGGATGATGGACGGAACGTTTGAGCCAATCAAACACTCACCCCCAGTCAACTGATCTGGGTTTAATCCATCATCATTCTTTAGCTCACTCCACCACCCCAGTTCAGACATGGCCATTTGCAAATCAGTCTGACCCTGTGCCTCATGGGAACAGTCCAGCCCGAACTGCCAAGCCATGTCTTCCCTGGACCGGAAACAAGCATCCTAGGACCGGTTTCTGGCATTCCAGCCGTCATCAGCCAGGCTTGCTTGAATCCAGTGGCAAAGTGAGCAAGGGACCCACGTCTGGGCATACCCCCGCCAACTTAGGGCGAACAAAGCGATACAAAAGGGGATGATGGACGGAACGTTTGAGCCAATCAAACACTCACCCCCAGTCAACTGATCTGGGTTTAATCCATCATCATTCTTTAGCTCACTCCACCACCCCAGTTCAGACATGGCCATTTGCAAATCAGTCTGACCCTGTGCCTCATGGGAACAGTCCAGCCCGAACTGCCAAGCCATGTCTTCCCTGGACCGGAAACAAGCATCCTAGGACCAGTTTCTGGCATTCCAGCCGTCATCAGCCAGGCTTGCTTGAATCCAGTGGCAAAGTGAGCAAGGGACCCACGTCTGGGCATACCCCCGCCAACTTAGGGCGAACAAAGCGATACAAAAGGGGATGATGGACGGAACGTTTGAGCCAATCAAACACTCACCCCCAGTCAACTGATCTGGGTTTAATCCATCATCATTCTTTAGCTCACTCCACCACCCCAGTTCAGACATGGCCATTTGCAAATCAGTCTGACCCTGTGCCTCATGGGAACAGTCCAGCCCGAACTGCCAAGCCATGTCTTCCCTGGACCGGAAACAAGCATCCTAGGACCGGTTTCTGGCATTCCAGACGTCATCAGCCAGGCTTGCTTGAATCCAGTGGCAAAGTGAGCAAGGGACCCACGTCTGGGCATACCCCCGCCAACTTAGGGGCGAACAAAGCGATACAAAAGGGGATGATGGACGGAACGTTTGAGCCAATCAAACACTCACCCCCAGTCAACTGATCTGGGTTTAATCCATCATCATTCTTTAGCTCACTCCACCACCCCAGTTCAGACATGGCCATTTGCAAATCAGTCTGACCCTGTGCCTCATGGGAACAGTCCAGCCCGAACTGCCAAGCCATGTCTTCCCTGGACCGGAAACAAGCATCCTAGGACCGGTTTCTGGCATTCCAGCCGTCATCAGCCAGGCTTGCTTGAATCCAGTGGCAAAGTGAGCAAGGGACCCACGTCTGGGCATACCCCCGCCAACTTAGGGCGAACAAAGCGATACAAAAGGGGATGATGGACGGAACGTTTGAGCCAATCAAACACTCACCCCCAGTCAACTGATCTGGGTTTAATCCATCATCATTCTTTAGCTCACTCCACCACCCCAGTTCAGACATGGCCATTTGCAAATCAGTCTGACCCTGTGCCTCATGGGAACAGTCCAGCCCGAACTGCCAAGCCATGTCTTCCCTGGACCGGAAACAAGCATCCTAGGACCAGTTTCTGGCATTCCAGCCGTCATCAGCCAGGCTTGCTTGAATCCAGTGGCAAAGTGAGCAAGGGACCCACGTCTGGGCATACCCCGCCAACTTAGGGCGAACAAGCGATACAGAAGGGGATAATGGACGGAACGTTTGAGCCAATCAAACACTCACCCCCAGTCAACTGATCTGGGTTTAATCCATCATCATTCTTTAGCTCACTCCACCACCCCAGTTCAGACATGGCCATTTGCAAATCAGTCTGACCCTGTGCCTCATGGGAACAGTCCAGCCCGAACTGCCAAGCCATGTCTTCCCTGGACCGGAAACAAGCATCCTAGGACCGGTTTCTGGCATTCCAGCCGTCATCAGCCAGGCTTGCTTGAATCCAGTGGCAAAGTGAGCAAGGGACCCACGTCTGGGCATACCCCCGCCAACTTAGGGCGAACAAAGCGATACAAAAGGGGATGATGGACGGAACGTTTGAGCCAATCAAACACTCACCCCCAGTCAACTGATCTGGGTTTAATCCATCATCATTCTTTAGCTCACTCCACCACCCCAGTTCAGACATGGCCATTTGCCTGTGTCACAGTACCCATTTACTGCTGTCACGTTCCACACACACACCACAGTGACATGTCTGGACAGATGCGCCACAGGCATCACAGCTCATTGACAGGTAGATTCCCAGTGACCCTGTCTTGCCACATGGACCCTGGCATGACATGGCGTATCATGTACACGTCAGAAAATGAAACATGACTCCCACAGTTAGTGGCCCCTGTCACCTCCGCAGGACAGACATGGACGCCAGTGACATACAACATCAAAGTCCATGCACAAACAACGTTGATGTGGAGACTGTCTCCCATCGTGCACATGGATTCAGAGACATCGGAAACACAACATGCACACAGACTGTGGAGGGCCATCACTATTGTGGCAATGGGTCACCCTGTGACGTAAATACCTTCCCCCACGGGACCCTGGGGGTATGTGACATGTCATACACATACACAACCTGGAAATGTGACCATGCCACATGCTCCGAAATGAACTGTTGCACATCACAGTGGTCATGTGCACAACACACAAAGGACCCTGTCCCCATGAACACATGCACAGCCTGGGTGTGGCTGCCCACAAGTGCCACCACAGAAACCACATGTTTACCCCCATACACAGAAAAGGTAATGCAGCCTTACATGCCTTAGGAATCAGTGTGGACTGGGTGTGGTGTTGTAGGTGTGCCCCTGAGTCTCTGGCAGGTATATGTGGCTGGCATACGTTCACCAGTGACAAGCATGGTGAAATATGCGAGTGACCTGTACAGGGACGCGTTGTACAGCAATGGACCTATCGGTGTGCCCGGCCGGCCCATTGCATCTGTTGTGGGCGGGTACGCGTTGTACAGCAATGGACCGATCGGTGTGCCCGGCCGGCCCATTGCATCTGTTGGGAGCGGATACGCGTTGTACAGCAATGGACCGATCGGTGTGCCCGGCCGGCCCATTGCATCTGTTGTGGGCGGGTACGCGTTGTACAGCAATGGACCGATCGGTGTGCCCGGCCGGCCCATTGCATCTGTTGGGAGCGGGTACGCGTTGTATCCCGACATACGCGTTGTACAGCAATGGACCGAACGGTGTGCCCGGCCGGCCCATTGCATCTGTTGTTAGCGGGTACGCGTTGTACAGCAATGGACCGATCGGTGTGCCCGGCCGGCCCATTGCATCTGTTGTGGGCGGGTACGCGTTGTACAGCAATGGACCGATCGGTGTGCCCGGCCGGCCCATTGCATCTGTTGGGAGCGGGTACGCGTTGTACAGCAATGGACCGATCGGTGTGCCCGGCCGGCTCATTGCATCTGTTGTGGGCGGGTACGCGTTGTACAGCAATGGACCGATCGGTGTGCCCGGCCGGCCCATTGCATCTGTTGTGAGCGGGTACACGTTGTACAGCAATGGACCGATCGGTGTGCCCGGCCGGCCCATTGCATCTGTTGGGAGCGGGTACACGTTGTACAGCAATGGACCGATCGGTGTGCCCGGCCGGCCCATTGCATCTGTCGTGGGCGGGTACGCGTTGTACAGCAATGGACCGATCGGTGTGCCTGGCCGGCCCATTGCATCTGTTGGGAGCGGGTACACATTGTACAGCAATGGACCGATCGGTGTGCCCGGCCGGCCCATTGCATCTGTTGTGGGCGGGTACGCTTTGTACAGCAATGGACCGATCGGTGTGCCCGGCCGGCCCATTGCATCTGTTGTGAGCGGGTACGCGTTGTACAGCAATGGACCGATCGGTGTGCCCGGCCGGCCCATTGCATCTGTTGGGAGCGGGTACGCGTTGAATCCCGACATACGCGTTGTACAGCAATGGACCGAACGGTGCGCACGCATTGGCTGGGGTCTGGCATGGCAATGGACGCGTTTTCGAAGCTTCAACGAGTCTGATGCAGTGAATTCAGTTGGCCAGCCACAACAATGTTGCAAAATCATGGGTGTCATGAAGTTGAAGTTTTGAAGGATGCTGTGGGCGTGTATTAGTGCTGCTATTCCATGGATTGGTCAGATTCAGAAGATGCAAACGACTTGGACCTATCACTTTGGACACATGGGACAGTAACTGCCTCTGCAGCACACATATAATGCTGGCTGTTCCACCGAGAGCTCACTTGCCTGCACTACATGCTCCAGGACGACATCTGCCACCAACACTGCTTCTGTCTCTGCATCCTCTGGCTACTGCAATGGCACGTACTGTGGAGAGAGCCCCAGCCTTCAGCCATGAGGAGAACCAGGCCCTGCTGGACAGCCTCCTTCCACAGTACAGCAAGCTGTATGGGAAACCAGGGGAGCAGGTGAGTGTGCTGTCCACTGCCTTACTAATTTTGCATGTTGTCTGACTAGCAGGACTTACAGTGTGCACACCACTGGCTAGCATGCTCACTGAGTAGTTCTCACCCCCCAAAGTTTGTAGTTACATGCACTGAACAGGTACAGTGCAGTAACAGTGCATTCCAACAAGGTTTACTTCCCATGCAATGATACCATGTAGTAACTGCTGGCAAATTGTTCATAGCCATCGTTGCACTGCCTGTGTACATCATATGCCCCAGTGATTGAGACATGTATATCCAACTGTGTGATGCACGTATATGTTGCATGTGTAGTAATGGCATTTTCACTTTGTCATCCTCACAGGTTGATGCCCACCAGAAGCAGAAAATCTGGCTGACCATCGCCCGGGCAGTAAGATCCGTGGGGGACTACAAGCGCCGGATCCGCAACTGCCAGAAGAGGTGGCAGGACCTTTGAGGCTGGACCCGGAGGATCGCAAGGGTCCAGCTGAAGCTGTCGCCTCCTCACAGGAGGGGCGGACACCGGACCCTGACCCCCCACATGCTCAGGATCCTGGCTGTGGTCTTCCCTGACCTGGATGGGCAGCTGAAGGCCAGACAGCAGCAAGGAGGGGGTGAGACCATGACTGCACTGTGCACTTTGTCTGACATGCTATGTGCCCTCCTCTGGCCTGGTTAAACTTCCACAGTACATCAGTCTTGTGGTCCAGGACCCATGTCCCTCAATTGTGACATGCCCACTCCTCATCTGATATGCATATGTGTGGCCCTTACAGTCAGGAAATGGTGTCACTTGGGGACTGTGTCATTGCATTTTGCTTTGCTCAAGGTGGGGGGCAGCATTTGTTCCCGTGACTATGTTATGGGATTCATGGGTGGGTCAATTGCTTACACAATGCCCTATTTCTGACATGTAATCTGGGTGTAACTTTGATATGTGGTCCACTTGCTGATCTGATTCACCACATGTCCCTGGGGTATTTGGCACACCCCCATGCTGCGGGTGGGAAGAATGTTTGGGCCTCAGGAGTATGTATATCAAGTGTGTCACACATGCTTAGACACCTGCCTACTGTCCAGGACTCATCCCTCTTACAGGTGGAGCTGGACACTCATGCCTACTCCAGGGCATACAATACACTCTGTACTCCCACTCCCGTGTATCATCTGACATGTTGTGATCAGTGACATGTTCCCTCAGGTGTCTGCCTCTGTGTCATTGTGCTGTGGCTTCGTTGTCAGGACTACTGGGATGTTTATCGGTTAGGGCTCAGCATGCCATCTGAGATGTGACCATGAGAGACGATACTTCTGTGACTTATAGGTGTTTGATCAATTGACTGTGCACACAGGTGTATGCGACTGTGACTTTCAGGCAGCTGTTATTCATTCACAGCACACTGTGAGGTGCTCATGTTCTGAGAGTTGTGTTTCATGTCCCCCATATGTCCAATTGGCATGACGTGGACAAATACTAGTTCAGATGATGTGGTGTGTGGGGGATGGACATGTGCACTTGTCAGTTACATAACTTGCATTCCCCATGTCCTAGGATAGTGACACAGTCCAGACTGTTGTTGGCTGGCTGCCATGGCCATGTGAATGGAGACAGTGATGTATGACTTTGCACGCATGCCTGTGTCATGGCATTAAACTTCCTAAGAGTGATCCTGCAGGGGAGTGACATGTGCAACATGCACCCCATTGTGGCATGGACTATCCGGACATGGGTGCATCATGGTGTCTGGTGCTGGTATGCATCACATGCATTTCTATTTAGACTCTGGCCATCCCTTTCTCCGGACACCTGCACTGACTCAGTGGCAAGAGATGTGATGTGTGCATGTTCACATACTTCACCGTGTTCCCTGCAATGTCCAACAACTGTGTAGGTGGTGCATGTGTCCACACTGGGGTCTTACCATCAGACAGGCACCAGACAGATGGGTGCAAGGGCAGGAGGGGTGTGAGTCCCATGGTTGACCATCAGACTGACAATTGGCTTCTCCGAATCTGTGTGAGGAGTTTTGGCAATGTTCAACTAAGGATGCCAGGGCTGGCTCTGTAAGTGCTGTACTTACTGTGGTGTGTGCGGTCAGTGCAGGTGACTGATGTTTGTCTGTTTCCCTAATTGTTTACAGATACATCCACGGCCACAGGAGGGGACAGCTCCATGGACCAGGAGGAGCTGCGGAGCCAGACTGGGTCAGCATCCGACGAGTGGTTGGAGGGACCCAGTGGCACGGAGGGCGAGGGGAGCCACACTGAGGAGTCCTCAGCACCATCCACCTCAGCTGAGGACCACAGCAGCTCGGAGGTTGACTCCCTTGTGGAGGCGGGTGTCAGCAGCCACCACACCCCAGCTAGTCTGTCTGGCCCCGCCACCACCACCACCAGCACCGCCCTCCCATTGGCTCCAATTCCAGAGGTCCGTGGAGGCTCCCGTGTTCGGGAGCGTGTCTCCTTCGTGCCAGGCACCGCACCCCTGCCCCTGTGTCCCCTGCTGCCCTGAGTGAGGAGTCTGTGTACCTACTTCGGCAGCTCCATGTAGGGCAGACAGCAATGCTGAGTGTCCTCCATGCACACACCACTCTGTTGACACAGCTGGTGTCGTTCATGGAGGGCATCTCGACGGGTTTGTCTGCCCTACAGAGGAGCAATAAGTCCATGGACTCCTCCCTGACGGCAGCAGTGTCCGTCCTCCAACAGTCCCTCCCCCCTCCTACCTCTGCCCCATCCACACTTCCTGGCACCCTACCTGTCCAAAGCACATGCACACCTGCACAATCACCCAAACACACAGACACGAGCAGCACAGACACACCCAAAAGAAAGGCAAGACGTGCACACAAGCATCCTCAGGGGACAGATACCACACACACAGGGGATGGGGAACAGACACACACACAGGCATCCACAGTCACTCTGCAGTCCTCCAAATCCTCTCCCTCCAAGACCCCTTCCCTTGCCTCACCTGCAACCCCACCTACACAGCAGCTCTTCCTCTGTGACCTCGGACTCTTCCCCTCCGATCCTGCAGATCCGGCATACCGGGGGAAGAGGAAGTCCACCCACACAGAGGGCAGTGCCCCTCGCCCCCGGACACCCTCCCCCAGGCGCAGGCAGACTGAGGACCCCATTCAGAAGTCCCCCCGGACCAGGAAGGGCAAGTCCCCACCACCACCACTACGCAGCTCCACCACCCAGTCTCTCTCCTCCATCCCCCAGGCCACCACTCCACAGGTTCCACCGCCACACCCTGCCCCAGGTTCCCCCACACACCGATACTGCATCCCCAAACTGCTTAGGCCCTCCCCCTGCCACTTGCTCTTCCACCCCCAACCCAGACGCTCTGCCTGTTTGTGCCACTGGTGTGGAGACCGGGTCCCCCCTCTGTCCTGCCCACCTCATCTGCCCCCCCTTCCACTCCCTTGGAGGCATGCACTGCAGTGGAGTCCACAACCACCCCATCTGACTCGGACACTGCAGTGGGGACCCAGTCCACTCCATCAGACCAGCCCACTGCAGTGGTTGCAGCACCAACACCATCTGACTTGTGCCCTACAGTGGTGCCGGCCCCCCCTGAGTCAGACACCTCCACTGCAGTTGCCGGTGACACTCCTGCACCCACCACCCCTTCACTGCCTCACTCTGGCATCCCCTGATCCAGTCCCTGTGGTGCCTGGCCTGCCCCTTGTATGCCCCTCCAAGGGGGATGTCCCCTGTCCGTACCAGTGCAGGCAAGCAATGGGTGACAAGTTGTCACATATCACCCTGTTGGGACTGTGTATTTGGACTGGCCATTGGCCTTAGTTTAATTTGGACTTCTGATTTTTGATTGACATTTGCTGAATAAAGCCTCTTTTTGTTTACTTGTGGTTTTTCTTTTGATGTACATGATGTAGATGAGTATCATCATGCATTTGCAATTGTAATAGTGTTCAGATCAGGAAAATGAAGTGTTGCTGTGATGGACTCCATGTGGTCCATGGGATATGTGTCCTGTTGTAGTCTGGATCTATAGCATCCTCTGCTGCAGTCTGAGGGTGTGATATTCAGCATATGACACAGGGATGTACGTTTTGCATTTGTAAATTAACATCTTTGTCTAACAGTGATGCACATCTGGTGGGCTTACCACTGTTCAATGTTTCTATTTCCCTGACTGTGTGCCCATCTCCACTGGACATGCAGTTTAGCACACCAATGTTGAAGGACTCATCAGTGTATACAGTGCACCTTGCTTGACACGTGTTTTGGGTGTATGCAGATGACTGACGTGACACTCCCGTACCCAGGCTGATGTGAGCAGAGCCTTCAGTGTGTTGTAGTTGTTGACTCACTGACCGAGTGTTCTGCTGACATGTTTGAGTCGTGCACAGACAAGGTTTGGCACAGCGGACCTTCCACAGGAGTGGAGTGCCCTCATGGCAGTGTGTAATCCCGTGACATTGCCTGGGCCCGTGTTGTGTGTTGTGTAAGCATGTCTGTGCGTGTTCCCTTCCCTTTTCCTACACAGGCTGTGTCCCTACGGATGTTCCTGTTTCTGATGCTTGCTGAGTTGTTCTGTGTTCATCCAGCATCTTGGACCTGGTTTCTCCGGGATGTGGGTGCATGGCAAACTAATGTTCATCAGGTTGTCATCCCAGGTTGTCTTTGTTGTCAGGGCTGGGGATGTGGGCAAACGCAGATGGGACACATTCAGGATTCCCCTTGGCACTTGTTGGTTACACAAGTCATGTAATTTACAGTTTGTGGTAGCTTTCAGTGATTGTGACACGTTGTGTGTGTGACTGCTGCCACTCCTCAGGGTCAGAGCTGCAATGTTGGAAGTTGTGTACGTGTGTTCTTTGTGTGTCACCTTGGCTTCTTCATTGGTGTGTGACTATGGCCGGGATCCCATTGATTGTGGTGGATTTCACGTCATGCCCATGTACCGCGTAGTGTGCAGTGTGTCAGACATTCACAAATCTTGTTGACTGGCCATGTGTGATGGGTTTCTGCACCTTAGTTCCCACCACCACCCCTGGGATTGTCATGGGTGCATGTGCAATGTCACCAGTCCACATTGGTGGAGATAAAGGTGTGTGGTGTTGAGTGTGTGCAAATGTGAGTTGTTGCACGGCTAGACCCCTACCTCCATATTGGCCTTGGCTGGCAGGCCGTGCTGATTGATTTGTGCTTGTGTAGGTGTGATGGTAGTTTGTTGCTCAGGACACATGGCTGTGGTTCACAGTGTGAATGACATCTACCTTTGTCATCACAGTGGGATTATCATGCAGGCTAGTGTCACCACAATGTGGGGTCCCTGGGGGTAGTGCTGTGGTGGGTCTGTCTCTTGCTGTGTTAGTTGCTGTTCCTACAAGCTTGTGTGACATGTGTAATTTGGGCTCCCTCTCATCTAACAATGCCTGTTTGCCCACATAGGGAATCCGATCCATGAGTTACTTTTGTATGGCACTGTATACACATCTGTGTAATTGGAATTCAGGCCTCCTCATGTGTTGTGTGGTTGCCTGGGGACACTGGCACACACCCCCATCACCTGTTGTGTTTGATATGCAGTGTGAGTCTGCCTGTTTGTGTTTGTGCATTTGCAACACTGCATTGGCATATCTTGAGTGTGCCATTGGCTGTATGTTGTTTGGTGGCTTTCCCCTGCTGTCCCTGGGACTCTTAGGTCATCAGTCAGCACAATAATCATGGTTTGTATGTCCCATTGCTGCCATGGTATGGTATTTGTTCACCTGGCATCTACAGTCTCCACAGGATATCTACATTTGTGTGTCCATTGGTGCAGATATGTGGGTCTGCATTATGATGGTAACTTCTGTCATTGTGATATTTGTGAATGTTGACAATGTGAGCCCCCATGGGTGATGTTTGTATGCACATGGCCAAAACGATGTTTTATTGCCACTGAACTGTTTGCCTCACCCAATCTATGTTGCTATGGGACACAAGCACTACTATGCCACTGATGTGTTTGTTGTTGTGTGACCAGGAATCATCCATGCAGTTTGGCTTTGGCAGCTTTTACCATGACTACACTTACCTTTTGATCACTGTGGTGATGGGGCTTTGGGCCCCATTGCCACACTGTTCAAAATGTGCATCAGCTATGGACCCCACACTTCCCTTTTGGTCACTGTGGTGATGGGGCTTTGGGCCACATTGCCACACTGTTCAAAATGTGCATCAGCTATGGACCCCACACTTACCTTTTGGTCACTGTGGTGATGGGTCTTTGGGCCCCATTGCCACACTGTTCAAAATGTGCATCAGCTATGGACCCCACACCTAACTTTTGGTCACTGTGGTGATGGGGCTTTGGGCCCCATTGCCACACTGTTCAAAAGGTGCATCAGCTATGGACCCCACACTTACCTTTTGGTCACTGTGGTGATGGGGCTTTGGGCCCCATTGCCACACTGTTCAACATGTGCATCAGCTATGGACCCCACACTCACCTTTTGGTCACTGTGGTGATGGGGCTTTGGGCCCCATTGCCACACTGTTCAAAAGGTGCATCAGCTATGGACCCCACACTTACCTTTTGGTCACTGTGGTGATGGGGCTTTGGGCCCCATTGCCACACTGTTCAAAATGTGCATCAGCTATGGACCCCACACTCACCTTTTGGTCACTGTGGTGATGGGGCTTTGGGCCCCATTGCCACACTGTTCAACATGTGCATCAGCTATGGACCCCACACTCACCTTTTGGTCACTGTGGTGATGGAGCTTTAGGCCCCATTGCCACACTGTTCAAAATGTGCATCAGCTATGGACCCCACACCAACCTTTTGGTCACTGTGGTGATGGGGTGTTCGACCCCATTGCCACAGTGGCCATGGTCGGCTTGCATTGTGGAGGCCACACACATTTATGTGTGACACATGTGCTAGGGGGTCACATTGTATGTTCAATGTCATGTTCAGTGTTGTAGGCATTTGACACATACTACACACGCTTGTCATGGTGTTGGGGGGATTTAATTTTCAGACATTCCTTATGTGGGAGTATGCTGGTTGTGTCATGCATTACCCGTCCTATGAGTAGGGGTGGAGGTAGTGGTAGGCATCCATCCCCCTATGAGTGGGGATGGTAGTAGTGACAGGCATCCATGCCCCCATGAGTAGGGGTGGTGGTAGTGGCAGGCATCCAGCCCCCCCTGAGTAGGGGTGGTGGTAGTGGTAGGCATCCAGGCCCCCCTGAGTAGGGGTAGTGGTAGTGGTAGGCATCCATCCCCCTAAGGGTGGGGATGGTAGTAGTGACAGGCATCCAGGCCCCCATGAGTAGGGGTGGTGGTAGTGGCAGGCATCCAGCCCCCCCTGAGTAGGGGTGGTGGTAGTGGCATGCATCCAGCCCCCCCTGAGTAGGGGTGGTGGTAGTGGTAGGCATCCAGGGCCCCCTGAGTAGGGGTGGTGGTAGTGGCAGGCATCCAGCCCCCCCTGGGTAGGGGTGGTGGTAGTGGCAGGCATCCAGCCCCCCCTGAGTAGGGGTGGTGGTAGTGGTAGGCATCCAGCCCCCCCTGAGTAGGGGTGGTGGTAGTGGTAGGCATCCATCCCCCTAAGGGTGGGGATGGTAGTAGTGACAGGCATCCAGGCCCCCATGAGTAGGGGTGGTGGTAGTGGTAGGCATCCATCCCCCTAAGGGTGCGGATGGTAGTAGTGACAGGCATCCAGGCCCCCATGAGTAGGGGAGGTGGTAGTGGTAGGCATCCAGGCCCCCCTGAGTAGGGGTGGTGGTAGTGGAAGGCATCCAGCCCCCCCTGAGTAGAGGTGGTGGTAGTGGTAGGCATCCAGGCCCCCCTGAGTAGGGGTGGTGGTAGTGGTAGGCATCCATCCCCCTAAGGGTGGGGATGGTAGCAGTGACAGGCATCCAGGCCCCCATGAGTAGGGGTGGTGGTAGTGGCAGGCATCCAGCCCCCCCCTGAGTAGGGGTGGTGGTAGTGGTAGGCATCCATCCCCCTAAGGGTGGGGATGGTAGTAGTGACAGGCATCCAGGCCCCCATGAGTAGGGGTGGTGGTAGTGGCAGGCATCCAGCCCCCTGAGTAGGGGTGGTGGTAGTGGTAGGCATCCATCCCCCTATGAGTGGGGATGGTAGTAGTGACAGGCATCCAGGCCCCCTGAGTAGGGGTGGTGGTAGTGGTAGGCATCCATCCCCCTAAGGGTGGGGATGGTAGTAGTGACAGGCATCCAGGCCCCCATGAGTAGGGGTGGTGGTAGTGGCAGGCATCCAGCCCCCCTGAGTAGGGGTGGTGGTAGTGGCAGGCATCCAGCCCCTCCTGAGTAGGGGTGGTGGTAGTGGTAGACATCCAGCCCCCATGAGTAGGGGTGGTGGTAGTGGCAGGCATCCAGCCCCCCTGAGTAGGGGTGGTGGTAGTGGCAGGCATCCAGCCCCCCATGAGTAGGGGTGGTGGTAGTGGTAGGCATCCAGGCCCCCCTGAGTAGGGGTGGTGGTAGTGGTAGGCATCCAGCCCCCCCTGAGTAGGGGTGGTGGTAGTGGCAGGCATCCAGCCCCCCTGAGTAGGGGTGGTGGTAGGGTGGTGTTAGTGGTAGGAATCCATTGGTGATGGCCATCCCACCCCTATGGTTCTGCTGTTGCTAGTGTACGTCATTTGTGCATCCCTATGTGTGTGTGACATATTTCGGGTACGTGTCGTTTGTTTGTGTTGTTGGTGTTTGACTTACCGTCTGCGCCGTACGAGCCGGTCCCGGTAATAGATGTAGAGTATAGGTAGGACCTGCGCAATGGGATTCATGCTTGGGTCGTCTCGTTCGTGTTTCTTGTGTCTTCGACTCGTAGCAGGCTTGTTCGTCTCGTAGCCGTGGATCGTCTTGTGGCGCAAAACGGAGCTTATGTACGGCTCGCCCGGATGCTCAAACGTCCCGGACGTAGCGACGGGTTCGGAGCGTACGGAGTGTGCATCGTACTCGTCCGGCCGGAAGGTGCTGTGTGGTGCTCCATGACCTTTGGATTTAAAACTTTGGAATGCAATTACCCTTAACTGTTAGATTCATCATATGCACATTAATAAAATCATATTCACACAATCCCTGTGTCATCTGTGAATTATACACTGTACTCACAATTGAAATTATGATCAGCACAACCTGGCACTGTCTCCAAATGATGTGCATGAGTTCTGTGGTAGGGATTCTGCACATACAGAACCATGCACAATAAAATAGGCTGTTATTGAAAGATGGTTGGACATTCCTTGCACATTGGAACCCACAATCCAAAGAGCCACTACCTCTAGTGTCCCATTAGCTCAACAAGACATACAGAAGATACACAATGATTCTACCACCCAGAACACAGTACTATCAACCTCTCAGAGTCGCGGAAGCAATGCACACCTTCTCGCTCACTCACCCATGCTTGTCCACAAAAATATAATGCATAGTCTATGTAAAGTCTAAAATGTCACGTTTAAGAAAGAACAATCTCTGTCCGTTGTCTTACACTGCAGTATACGAGCTCGCACCAGCAGCAGAATACATGATAATCAAACAATATTCATCTCCACATTTCCATAGAAGACAAAAGGTGAAATGTGTATCTATGAACAGTGTGGAAATCACCACCCTCCCTGTGATGGTGACATATTTATCATACTAATGAAGATCTCTGTGCCAAATCGGGTGAACCGCTCACCTTAGAAACTATGAGTACTGGTTACAGCATATGCACAGCAAAGCTCGTGTTCATAGAAGGTAATCTTCCATCTGTGTAGATGAATCCCCTGTGCGTCAATGTAATGCTAGTATTTCTCATTTGTGTCAAAAAGTGTACCATTTCATGGATAAACAATACGTGCTGACTAGATCGTCCATTACAAAGAGTCTTGAATTTCAACCTTGTGGCGCAGCGCTTGAACAGTACCAAAATGATCTCATGTGGACTCAAAGGCATCTTGTACAACAAGCAGAGAAAGAATGTGCGCAAAAATGTAAGACACAAAGCTAAAATTTAAGCTTGGATCAGGGTAACTTAGCATAATCCAGCGTGATCCTAGGGACCAGCTGACAAATCATCTACCGTCTTGTGAATAAATGTCACATGACACATACCAGAGATAGACACGCAAGGTCACCACAACACACATAACACATGCAACATTAAAACATTGCACACACTGTTGTCAAATTAGACCATTGAACCGCACAAACAATGACCATTGTCTAATGAAATGAACACCATGGCATAAATACAGGATATAAACGATTGTAGCATGTGTGGAAACAGACAAGGCAAACATCAATTTGTGTAACAGGTTTATTACACAGGCACAAGCTCTGCTCAACACAAAAGCAAACTGATTACAGTTCCAAGTATTCAAATAAACTAAAGAAATGAAAAATTTGACCGAAAACATTGTCTGTCAGAGAGTACTGTTCCAAATTGAAATTCCATTATGGAACAGCATTGTGTGTACCCACACAACAGCCAAAGGAGCCTGTGAAGGAGAGACATAGTACAGTCTTAAATACAACTTGCTATGATGACATATCCAATAATTGACTCACTATTGTCCATTGTAAGTTCTGAACCCAACAATGTAGTGGTGACCATCATAACTTAACATACACTGTACAACAACAATGACCCTGTAAATTAGCATACACACACACGTATCACAACATATTGTTCTACATAAACTCATCCCGCTTAGGAAAGGCATTATCAAACATCTTTGCATACTTACACTCATGTAAAAAAGTTGTTAATGAGCTGTCTCCTGACATCCACCTCCACCTCCTCCTCCTCCTCATCACTGGCAACGTGCCCGAGGCCTGTATCCTCCCTTGAAGGAGGCTGTTGGTCCCTGTCATCCTGGATGAGCGGGAGCTCATTCCTCACAGCCAAGTTGTGAAGCATGCAGCACACGATTATGATCTTGCACACCTTAGCCGGGGAATATTGAAGGGCACCACCTGTCCGGTCCAGGCAGCGAAGTCTGGTTTTCAGCAGCCCAAATGTGCGCTCTATCACTCGCCTGGTCCGCCCATGTGCTTCGTTGTAACGGACATCAGCTGGTGTGACCGGGTTCCTGAGTGGTGTCAGCAACCAGGGCATGTTGGGGTATCCAGAGTCTCCTACATTTATCAAATATAAAAGATCATTTGAGCAAAAACAGGCTACAATATGACAGACAATGAACACACAACTGATACTGACACCATGACTCACCAACAAGCCAGGCACGCTCATTCCTGAGCTGGGACATCAGCTGGGGTATCCGACTCATCCTCATTATGTATGCGTCGTGGGCAGATCCCGGGAAACGCACACATACATGGGAGATGATCTGGTCCGCCAGATATACCACAAGGGCATTGATGGAATGGAAGTGTTTACGATTTCTGTAAACCTGTTCATGGGCTCGTGGTGCGACCAAACCCACATGTGTCCCATCAATCGATCCAATCACATGTGGCATGTGTCCCAGGGCATAAAAGTAATCTTTAATGGCACGGAACTGTGGCGGTGTAGGAAACTGTATGTACAGGTTGAGGAACCTCAACATGGCCTCACACACATCCCGGAGCACTCGACTAAACATCGTCTGCGACATCCCACCAGCATCAGCCACAGTAAACTGGAACGATCCTGTCCCAAAATAATGTAGTGCCGCCATCACCTTCACCTTGGGGGTCAGGGCAAAGGGATATGTGCGTCCAGGTTGCAAGTGTGGTGACAACTGGTCTGTCAATTCAGAAATTAATTGCCTCGTGAACCTGTATTTTCTCATGCACTCACGTTCCACCATGGTCGCAAGGTCAGGTAAGGGTCTGTGGACATTTGGTCCTCTGCGTAACATATGACAAAGTATGCACACATATTACTAGTACTAATAAAAATCACGTAATCTAGATTCAACATATCGCATTACACTTTCAATTAAGACACAGTGAAGTCAGAGGTGTGAGGTTGAGCTAATACACAACTGACAGCTATGTGATCCTGAACATACACTCAATTTTGTCATGGATATTCAAGTGATACAGTGTTGTACTGTGACTATTCACTGTTGTCTGTCACTCTCCATGTGATCAATCGTAACATACACAACACACCTAATTAAGTATCAAACATAGATGTCAAGGTCAACTAGCACATGCTCTAAAGGTACACAGACATGGATCATGTATTGCAACCTAGCAACAACACTAGATACAGACAGCTTGTCACCATGCACACCACTGTCATGGTGTGGACATTGTCATGATGTGATGTCAGACCTACATGTCCTATCACATACACAAAAAATTGATGATGTGTAGCACAGGAGGATGATCTGTGAAGTGGTCACTCACACTTGTCCTGTTCCTCACAAACAATGCCATTTTTTCACTGTAAGCTAGGAACATCATGGGAGTAGTCTTGTATATGTCTGTGTCTCATTTGACATGTGCTTCACTCCATCCACACAGGGCATACAGCATGACATGAATCTTACATATACTGTCTGACATGATGAGTGAGCATTGCATGGACGCGTGAGCCAACTCCTGGCCGAGCCGGACTGACATATTGCATGCTTAAGACAATGCTGTTCGACGCGGGTGAGCATTGCATGGACGCGTGAGCCAACTCCTGGCCGAGCCGGATTGACAGATTGCATGCTTAAGACAATGCTGTTCGATGCGGGTGAATTCTCAAAATACGCGTCTGCCACATCCTGACCGATCTGGACGCACAGATTGCATGCTTGATTAAATGCTGTTCGCCGCAGGTGAGTTTTCAAAATACGTGTCTGCCACATCCTGACCGATCCGGACGCACAGATTGGCTATTGGTCGTCATGGTGACAGACGCGCATTTTGCATCGTGCACGATTCGCGTGCGGTACGATTCGGTTTCGTTTTTACACAAATGTATCAAAATCAAAACTGTCATGATGCAGATATTTTTAACGTTGCGGTAGGTGTGTCCGTTGCGTGGTATCTCATGGATTGGACTAATTCATAGGATGCGAACGACACGGACCTATCGCTTCGGACGCATGGGACAGAATCTGCCTCTGCAGCACAGATATAAGGCTGTCTCTTCCCCTGAGAGCTCACTTGCCTGCACTACATGCTCCAGATTTACATCTCTGCTACCACTGCTGCTGTCTCTGTATCCTCTGGCTCCAAGAATGGCACGTACTGTGGAGAGGGCCCCAGCCTTCACAGAGGAGTAGAACCAGGCCCTGCTGGACAGCCTCCTACCACAGTACAGCAAGCTGTATGGGAAACCAGGGGAGCAGGTGAGTGTGCAGTCCACATCCTCTCTCATTGTGCATGTTGTCTGACTAGCACTAGTGGCATTGTGTAAAGCAGTGGGTGGCATGTTCACACAGTAGTTGTCACACCCAAGGTGTGTAGGTACCTGCAGTGAACAGGTACTGTGCTGGGAAAGTGCATTTATAGACGGTCATACTACCCAGGCACTGTTTCCATGTTGGTAATGCAGGACAAGTGTCCATCACCATAGTTGCACTACCTGTGTACATCAGATGCCCTTGTGAGAACAACATGTTTATCCAACTGTGTGATGCACAAACATGTTGCATGTGTGTTAATGGTCCTTTAACTTTGTCATCCTCACAGGTTGATGGCCATCAGAAACAGGAGATCTGGCTGACCATTGCCCAGGCAGTTTGATCCATGGGGGTCCACAGGCGTCGCATCCGCAACTGCCAGAAGAGGTGGCAGGACCTACGTGGCTGGACCCGTCGCATCGCAAGAGTCCAGCTGAAGCTGTCACCTCCTCGCAAAAGGGACGGACGACGGACCCTGACCCCCCACATGCTCCGGATCCTGGCAGTGGTCTTCCCTGACCTGGATGGGCAGTTAAAGGCCAGACAGCAGCAAGGAGGGGGTAAGTGCATGCCTTGTCTGTGAACTGTGTCTAACATGATCTTTGTACTCCTTAAGCCTGGTTACGCTACCACAGTTTGTCTGTCTGCTTGTACCAGAGTCATGTGCATGAATTAGGTTATGGTCCTTCCTCATCTGAGACACAGGTGTGGCCCTTTCAGTCTGTGACCTGTCTCACTTGGGGTGTGTGTCCCTGCTGTTGTCCAAGGTTGAGGTGGGAAACAGCATCTGCTACCGGTACAATATTTAGGGCTACATGAGTGAGGCAATTGATTGACATGTGTCTGCACATTGCCAGATGTCTGACATGTACTCTGTGTGGGCCATTAATACATGTTCTAATTGCTGCTCTGCTTCACCATATGTGTCTGGGGTGTTTACCACACACCCATGCAGCAGGTGGGACAATGTTGGTGCCCAAGAAGTATGTACGTCATGTGTGTCACACATGCATAGACACATGCCTAGTGTTCAGGGTAATCCCATTGTGCACATGGACAAGGTCAGGTATGCCTACTCTGGAAATGAAGTACACTGTGTTCTCCTACTCCTGTGTGTCAGCCTACATTTAATGCATTGTGAAAAGTGCAATCAGGTGTCATCCTCTGTGTCATTGTGGAGTGGCCTACCTTTTTAGACTCATGGGGTGTCAAACAGTTTGGGGTGGGCAGCCAGATGAGATGTGGCTGTTGGATCATCACAATGGGGTCAAACATAGGTGTGTTATCACTTGAATGTGCCTAATGGTGTATTCGAAATTTAAGTGCAGCCAGCTCTAATTCATTCGCATCAGACTGTGATGTGATCATGTTGCCAGACTTGTGCCTGCTGGCATTTGTATGACGTGGGATCATCAGAAGCCTTCAAATGTGGCTAGCAGTGGGGGAACATGTGGACTTGACAGCTGCAGGGCTTACATTCACCACAAATACATGATTGTGATACAGTGCAGACTGTTTGTTTTTGGATGCACTGTCCCTGTGACTGAAGCCAGTAATGACTGATTAGCCAGACTGGCCTGTAGCATGGTATACCATTTCCAAATGTGTATCCTGCAGTGATGTCAGTTGTCCTGCATGCACTCAATTATGGCATTGGTCATCAATACATGTGCACATCATGGTGTGTGGTGTAGGAAGCATATCCATATTACTGACAATGACTTTGGCCATCCCTTATCGTGACACATGTACTGATTCAGTGGCAGGAGATGGGATATGTGTGTACTGACACCTTTGCATCGCAAATCCTGCAGTTCAGACAACTGTATATGTGGTGCATGCGTACACATATGAGTAGTGGCTAACTACATGCACCAGACAGATGGGTCCATGGATGGGTAGGATATGAGGGGCATGGTTGACTGGCAGACTGACATGTGTCTTGTTCAGATATGTGTCAGCACCATTGGTAATCTACTGCAAATGATGCAAAGCCGTGTGCTGTTATGTGCTGTACTGACTGTGATGTGTGAGGTCAATACAGGTGACTGACGTGGATCTGTTTACCCTGATTGTTTGCAGTTACATCTACGGATACTGGAGGAGACAGCTCCACGGACCAGGAGGAGCCACAGAGCCAGACAGGGTACGCTGCGGAGGAGTCGGAGGGACCCAGTGGCACGGAGGGTGAGGGGAGTCACACTGAGGAGACTTCAGCTATGACCACCTCGGCTGAGGAACACGGCAGCTTCAGTGATGACTCCCTTGTGGAGGCGGGTGTCAGCAGCCCCCAGACAACACCTAGCGAGTCTGTCCCCGCCACCACCACCATCTCCACCCTCCCATCTGCTCCCATCCCAGATGTCCGTGGAGGCTGCCGTGTAAGGGAGCATGTCTCCTTCGTGCCAGGCACCGCACCCCCTGCCCCTGTCTCCCCTGCTGCCCTGAGTGTGGAGCCTGTGGACTTACTTACGCAGATCCATGTAGGGCAGACCGCAATGCTGAGTGTCCTCCATTCACACACCAATCTGTTGACACAACTGGTGTCCTTCATGGAGGGCATCTCATCAAACATGTCTGCCCTACATCGGACCATTCAGGGCATGGCCTCCACACAGACGGCAGCAGTGTCCCTCCTCCAACAGGCCCTCACCCCCCCTACCTCTGCCACATCCACAATCCCCACTACCCTACCTGTCCAAAACACACACACACCGGCACAGGCACGCACCACATCAGACACAAGCAGCACACAGCCACAAAAGACAAAATCCAGACCCACAAGCACGCACACTCCGGGGACTGATGGCACACACACAGGGGATGGGTCGCAGACACACAAACAGGCATCCACAAGCACTCCACAGTCCTCAGATGCCTCTCCCTCCAAAACCCCTTCCCTTGCCTCACCTAAAACCCCCCCTTCCCAGCTTCTCTTCCTCTGTGACCTTGGCCTCTTCCCCACCGATCCATCTGATCCAACTTACAAGGGGAAGAGGAAGTCACCACGCGCAGAGGGGAGTTCCCCTGCCACACGGATACCCTCCCCAGGTGCACAAACACTGAGGCCCCCACACGCAAATCCCCCCGGACCTGGAAGGGCAAGACCCCACCGAAACCACACACTTCCACCTCACAGTCTCTGTCCTGCAGCCCCCAGGCCACGACTCCACAGGTCCCACCACCGTTCCCTGCCCCAGATTCACCCACACACCGATATCACATCCCCAAAATGCTTAGGCCCTCCCCCCTTCCACATGCACTTCCACCCCCACATCACATGCTCAGCCTGTTCCTGCCACTCGTGTGGAGTCCGTGTCCCCCCCCTCTGTCCTGCCCACCTCTGTCCTGCCCACCTCATCAGAACCCCATTTCACTCCTCTTGAGATTGGCACTGCAGTAGGGAGCACATCCACCCCGTCTGACTTGGGCACTGCAGTGGAGACCCCGTCCACACCATCTGACCTGCCCACTACAGTGGTGCCGGCAACCACCCCATCAGACTTGAGCCCTGCAGTAGTGACAGCACCCACCACATCTGACTTGGGCCCAGCATTGGTGACGCCACCCACTGTGTCAGACACCTCCACTGCAATTGCCAGCAATACTCCTGCACCCACCACCACACCCCTGCCCCATTCTGCTGTCCCCTGATCCTGTCCCTGAGGTGCCTGGCCTGCCCCTATGTATGCCCCTCCAAGGGGAGATGTCCCTTGGCCGTAGCAGTGCAGGCAAGCAATGGGTGTCAAGTTTCCACATGTCACCCTGTTGGGACTCCTGGAAGGACTGGCCATTGGCCTTTTGACATTGTTGAGTTCACAGTTACATGGATATCATTGCTGAATAAAGCAAATTGTTGTTATCCAGTGGTGTTGCATCTAATGTACATGATGTTGATGATGTGTATCATGAACTTGCAGTTGTAATGGTGTTTTAAAGGTATAAGAGACTGATTTGTTCATGTGATGGACTCCATGGGGTCCATGGGATATGTGTACTTTCCTGGTATGTATTCATTACCTAATTTGCTGATATTTCAGGGTGTTATGTTTGCAGAATTTGTGGACCAGGTATTACTCCTTCTGTTTGCTACTTCACATCTTTGCCATGCACTGTTGCACATATGTTGGGCTTACATTTCGGCACATTGGAAGATTCCCTGACTGGGCCTATCTCTCCACTGGACAGGCAGGTTTGTGCATCAATGGTACACAAGTCATCTGTGTCATCAGTGCAACTAGCTCTACATGTGTATTGCGTATGTGCAGATGACTGAAGGGACACTCCCGTACACAGGCTGATGTGACCAGAGCTTTCATTGTGTTGTAATTGTTGGCTCACTGAGCAAGTGTTATGCTGACATGACAGAGCCCTGCACAGACAACGTTTGGCACAGCTAACCTTCCCCAGGAGTGGAGTCCCCTCATGGCAGTGTGTCATACTGTGACATTGCCAGAGGCCATGGTGTGTGTAGTGTGAGCATGTCTGTGTGTGTTCCATTCACTTTTTCTACACAGCCTGTGTTCCCTACAGATGTTCCTGTTCGTGGCGCTTGCTGAGTTGTCCAGAAATCATCCAACATCTTTGTCCTGGGTTTCCTGGGATGTAGGTGCATGGCACACTACTGGTCATTAGGGTGTCATCCCTAGGTGTTTTATTTGTAAAGCCCGGGGATGTTGTCAGACGCACGTGGGACACATCCAGGATTCCCCTTGGCACTTCTGTGTTGCCAACATGATATAGTTTTCCCTATGTGGTATCTGTCAGTGAGTGGGTCACTTGTATGTATGTGTGACTACTCCCACTCATCAGGGTCATAGTTGCAATGTTGGAAGGTGTCGACATGTGTTCTTTGTGGCTCTGCTTTGGTTCATCATTGTTGTGGGAGTGTGGCAGTGATCCCAATGATTCTGGTAGATTTCACGTCATGCCCAGGTACCGCATACTGTGCAGTGTGGCGGACATTCACAAGGGTTGTTGACTGGCCATGTGTGTGTATTTTTGGGAACCTTAGATCTCCCCACCACCCCTGGGATTGTCATGGGTGCATGAGCAATTTCACCAGTCCATGTGTGCTTAGCTGATGCACATTGTTGCAGATCAAGGTGTGTTGTGTTGAGGGTGGCCAAATGTGAGTTATCTCATGGCTAGGCCCCTACCTACTTTGTGTTCATTGATGACAGGCCCTGGCCAGTGATTTGTTTGTGTAGGTGTGATGGAAGTTTGTTGGTCAGGACGCATGCCCCAGTGCGCGCAGGTGACTGTACTCCACAGTATGGGCAACATCTACCTTTGTCATCACAGTGGGATTGTACAGGCTACTGTCACCCCAATGTAGGGTCTCTGAGGGTAGTGCTGTGTTGGGCTGTCTCTTGCTGTGTTGTTTGCTGTGCCGCCCAGCTTGTGTCACATGAATGATTTGGGATCCCACTCACCTGACAATGCCTGCTTGCCCACCAAGGGATGCCCAGTTCATGAGTTACTTTTGTATGGCACTGTGTACACATCTGTGTCATTGGAGTTCTGCCCACTGTCATGTGTTGTGTACTTGCCTGGGGACACTGAGACACACACACATGTTGTATATGATATGCAGTGTGGGGCTTCCTGTCTGTGTTTATGCATCTGCTCCACTGCATTGGTATGGCTTTTGCGGTCCATTGGCTTATGTTGTTTGGAGGTTTTTCCCTAGTGTCCCTGCGTCTCCTGGCTCATCAGCCTGCACATTCATCATGTTTGGTGTGTTCCATTGCTGCCATGGTATGGGACTTGGTCACCTGACATCTACAGTCTCCACAGGATTCCTTAGTTTGTGTGTCTGTTTGTATAGATTTGTGTGTATGCATCATGGTGCTCACTTGTCGCATTGTCTAATTGTACACTGGAGTAATTGTCAGGGATCATGGCCATGGTCTGCACATGGCAGAGGGTGTTGTTGTGATACACAGCAATCTTTGCCTCTCCAAATCTATGTTTGTATGTGACACAACCACTACATTGCCACAACATTGCTTGTGGTGTGGGGACCAGGAATCATGCATTTTGGTTTGGAGATGCTGCTATTTTCATGTCCACACTCACCTTATGGTCACTGTAGTAATGGGGGGTTTAGGACACATTACCACATTGGTCCTAAGATGCTGGATTTTTTAACCCCACTATCACCTTTTAGTCACTGTAGTGATGGGGGGTTTAGACCCCATTACCACATTGGTCCTGAGATGCTGGATTTTTGAACCCCACTAACACCTTTTGGTCACTGTGGTGATGGGGGGGTTTAGACCACATAAACACATTGCTCCAGAGATGCTGTATTTTTGAACACCACTGACACCTTTTGGTCACTGTGGTGATGGGGGGTTTAGACCACATTACCACATTGCTCCAGAGATGCTGGATTTTTGAACCACACTATCACCTTTTGGGCACACATGTGTTGGGAGTCACATTGTATGTTCACTGTCAGGATCTGTGTTGTGAGCATTTTACACACACACACATTAAATCTTGCAAAGATGGTAGGGGGGGTTTGCTTACTCATCCTATGTGTGTGAATCCTGGTAGTGCTAGGCATCCAGCCCCCTATGAGTGTGGATGGTAATAGTGATGGGCATCCAGCCTCCTATGGGTGGGGGTACTGGTGGTGATGGGCATACAGCCCCCTATGACTAGGGGGTACTGGTGGTGATGGGCATTCTACTCCCTATGAGTGGGGATGGTAATAGTGATGGGCATCCAGCCTCCTATGGGTTGGGGTACTGGTGGTGATGGGCATACAGCGCCCTATGAGTAGGGGGTACTGGTGGTGATGGACATTCTACCCCCTATGAGTGGGGATGGTAATAGTGATGGGCATCCAGACTCCTATGGGGTGGACTCTGCTGGTAGTGATAGGCATCTACCCCCCTATGGGGTGGACAATGCTGGGATAGGCATCCACCCCCCTATGGGGTGGACTATGCTGGGATAGGCATCCACCCCCCTATGGGGTGGACAATGCTGGGATAGGCATCCACCCCCCTATGGGGTGGACAATGCTGGGATAGGCATCCACCCCCCTATGGGGTGGACTATGCTGGGATAGGCATCCACACCCCTATGGGGTGGACAATGCTGGGAGTGATCGGCATCCGCCCCCCTATGGTGGTGTTTCCTTTTGTGTCATTTTGGTGTGTGGTAGGTGTCTGACTTACCTTCTGCGTCGTGCGCATCGGTAACGGTAGGCATACAGTATAGGGAAGACATGTGCGATTGGATACATGTCTGCTCCGTCTCGTCCCCGTTGATCGTGTTCTGGCGCGAATCGGAGCTTGAGTACGCCTCGTCCGAATGCTGTAACGTGCTGGAAGCGGCGCCCTGTACGACGCGTAGTGAAGACACATCGTAATTGCGTGTCCGGAAACTGGTTGGGTAAAGCCTCCGTACGACTCGATTTCCGTGTTTCCTGAGCCTGTTCGGTCATGAAATAGAGCACGAATCGGAGCGGACGAATCGGTCGGAAATTTGCCTGTAATACGCATCGTACTTGCTCGTTTGTAGATGGAAGCTCTAGATACGAGTCGGTCGTAAGGTAAGCCTACGAATGGCATTGGGAAGGCATTTTTAGCAACATCGGAATCGGGCCCTAACTAGTAATTTTATATTAATATTATTGATATAAAATATTAATTAATACATTGTTTAATTTTATATAAACATGTTTTGTAATAGGTAAGTATTTATTTAACATTTGTAAAATTTTGTACATATTTTTAATAAACATTGTACATAATATAAAAAAATATGGAATTATAATAATAATTATATATTTTATAATATGTATTATTATAATTTTACAATGTAGAAACAATGTTATTTAATTTTTAACATAGAAGTAAAATATTGTATTTTTAGAAAACATTTTAGTAATTTATTCATTAGTGTTTACCATGTTTTTGAATTAAAGTATTAATTTTTAATAATTTAAGCAGCCATATTTGTTTTACAGTTAGTATTTTGTAACCGCTTACTTTTGTTTTGGGTTATTTCTGAGGGGAGAAGCTCGCGGTTGGAAGCTGCGTCGCGTCGAGGAAGGTAAGTGTAATTTTCTTTAATTAAACTAACTTTTTACTTTAATTTGAAGCTAGTTAGATGGTAGGTAGTGTGTTTAGTGTTAGGTTTTTGTAATTTTGTCGAGTTATATGTGTAAGTTAGATTTTAGCGAGATGTCGATAGTTAGTGTTTGCGGCCTAGTTTAGAGAGGTTAGAATATGTGTGAATATGGTGTTAGAAATGTTTCTAATTGTATTTAATTATGGTATATGTGTATGTTTCTGTGGGTGGGATTGTTTTTCTATTTTTTACAGGTTTTCGTTGTTGGAAGTCGCCGTTCGGAGAAGATTGCGTTTTTTTCATTAAGAAGTGTGTATTAGTTTAGTAAACTAATATTTATTTAACACTTTCTTAATTTTTCGGGATTTCCTGGAGCGTTTATTTTTTAAAATAATGTTTTCGGGTTTTTTATGGTTTATTTGAATTGGGTTTATCGAACTTGGATTGCTTTTTAAACAGATGGATTTTTTCATTTTTTTGGGGACATTTTTTGGACAATTGGTATTATGATATATCTGGTTGGATTTACAGGAGTTGGGATATCCTTTGTTTATCTATGGAGACGGTAAGTTATTTATATTTATTATTGTGGGAGGGAAATGCTAAATAAATTATTTTTATTGTGTATTATATTTTCTGAAATATAAATAAAATGTCAATATATATTTATGATATTAAAAGAAATATATGTGATAAATTATTTATGTTTCTGAAAATATAAAAAAATAATATGTATATTTTTTAACTGTTTTTGGAGGAAAGTATTAGTATTTTTGGTGGATTTCTAGGTTACAGTAGGCTTTTGGCTATTGTTGATAGGTATTCTAGGCCTCTTGTTGTTGGATATAGTCTTACTTTACTTTGTAGGTATTCAAACATTTGTCTAGTTTCTTTGGTAAGTTTTGGGCCTATTTGGGTTACAGATTGCTCCATTCTTAGTTGTTTATTTATTTCTTAATTTATTTATTTATTAAATTTATATAGCGCAAAACTGTCACCCTCCGGGTATCCTGGCGCTGTGACTTGCCCAGATGACATTGTGCATAAAGATAGTCTATAAACGACACGGTATGCTCGTAATGCTAGTTCTTAGGGAAGAGCCATGTCTTTAGGCTTTTTCTAAATGGGAGCAAAGATTTTATTTGCCTAATATTCAGGGGAAGGTCATTCCAGAGTCATGAGGCTGCTACCCCAAAGGCTCTGCCACCTGTCCTGGTCTTCCTAAATCTGGTGGTGGTTACCAAATTCGTGCCTGATGAGCGTAGGTTTCTCCTTGGAGTATACCAGGTGAATTTCTCCTGCATGGATATTGGACCTAGGCCATGTACTGCTTTGAACACCATACAGAGAGATTTAAAATGAATTCTCTCATTTATGGGCAACCAATGAAGGTCTCTTAGAGCTAGAGATGTAGAGGACCTATGCTGCCTGTTTAATGCCAGTTTGCCTGCTATAGACTGAATCCTCTGTAGATTCCGCAGTGCTGATTGTGGTGCTCCCAAATACAGGGAGTTACAATAGTCCAACCTGCTCAGTATTAGACTCCTCACCACCAGAGGTCTGGAGGTGGCGGGCAGGAGCGGGAGGATCTGGCGCAGTGCTCTTAGCAAGGAGAAGCAGGTGCCGACTGTTTTGTTGATTTGTGATTCCAATTGGAGATTGTCATCCATTAGAACCCCCAGGTTACGCACTGTTCTGGCAGGGATCAGTGGTTTATCCATAGGGGTGAGTCTAAATCCGGCGGGATAAGGCCGAGCTATTTTGGCCGCGGAGCAGTATACTATCTCAGTTTTTTCTCCATTAAATTGTAAGGAGTTTTTCCTGAGCCAGCTGGAGGTCTTGAGCATGCACTCCTGAAATTTCTCAATAGATACTGCCTGGTGTCCTTCTAGAGAGAACACCAGTTGCGTATCGTCTGCATAATTGACTAGGTCAATGCCAAAAGACTTAATAATTGGAATTAAAGGGCGCAGATAATTATTGAATAGAATTGGGCTGATTTCTGAGCCCTGTGGCACCCCATGTCGCACGGGGGTCTTGGGAGAGGTGAACGGTGGGATAGTTACCACCTGTTGCCTGCCCGTCAGATACGATTGCAGCCACTTTAAAGCCTGTCCTTTCACTCCGATGTTCTCTAGTCTTTTCAGCAGGATCCTGTGATTTACCGTGTCGAATGCGGCCGACATGTCCAGTAATACCAGTACGGACAGATTGCCGTTGTCGGCTCGCATTCTTAGGTTATCCAGGACCGTTGCTAAGGCCGTTTCCGTTCCATGCCCTGGTCGGAAACCGAATTGATCCTTATCTAGTAGTTGATTTTCTTCCAGATAGAGGGACAGAGACTTACTAACTGCCCACTCCAGAATTTTTACTGGATACGGGAGAAGAGATATTGGTCTAAAGCTCGATGGACACTTAGGGTCGAGTGACGGCTTTTTGAGCAATGGGGTTACTACTGCCTGCTTCCAGCCTTCCGGGACTGTTCCCTTTTCTAATGACTGACAGTAAATCTGCCGTAGCCATGGAAATAGTTCCAGCTGGAACTCTTTCCAGATCGCCTGCGGAAGAGGGTCCAAAGGGGACCCGGAGGAAACGCTTTGGGCTAGGCTGTTAAATATATCCACAGTGGGAATTTGAAAGCACTCTAAAGCGGGTGGCAGATAGTCCTTGAGTGCCTCTTTCTGTTGCTCTGTTGCTGATCTCATGGAAGGTTCCTTTTCCTCGTCGAGGCTACTATCAGTGTTGGTAGCTCTGTTCTTTTTGGAGATATTGTAGGAGTTTGTGTAGAGTAGGTGTACCTCTGCCTGTTGTTGCTTGGAAGGCATTATGCCAACCTTCAACAGCATTGTTTGTTTTGGCTTCTTTATTTAGTGTGCTAAGGTATACATTCCACCATGGAATGTGGTATTTAGGTAGTCTTCTGTGTCCTGATCTGTGGAGTCTTCCCACCCAGGTATCTTCAAAATAATCTAAAAGGGGACTTAATTTTTGTTTGTTTCTTTGGTAGTATGGACTTTCTAGTAATAGGTTGTAGTGTTCGGCCAAGTCAGTAACTGGGACGTAGGCCAGTGCTACAAGTTTTTTAACTTGATATGCAAAAGTACTGTCAGTTGCATATTCAACACTTAGGGGCTCATTACGATGGCGGGCGGACATCTGTACGCCTGCCATCGTAGTGGTGCTGGGACCACCTGCCAGACGTGCAGCGGTCCCACCACACATATTAGGATGCGACCGCCATACTGGCGTCCACATCCCGGGCTTTTAACATTGCGGACGGTGCTGCTGGCTGCAGCACCGTCCGCAATGTTAAAAGGCCAGGCTGAGCATTTCCCTGCACTGCGTGGCAGGCACCACGCGGTGCCTGCCACGAAGTGCAGGGAAATGCGTACCCCCCCAGTGCACCCTCCCCACCCCACACACAGAGGGGGCCCGCAACAGGCCCCCAAAGCCAGTCTTCGCCTGTCTTTTTGCGGCGGGATATCCGCTGCAAAAAGACCGGTTTAAAGGGATACCATAATCCCTACGGCAGTGCCCCTGCACGGCACTGCCACAATGTTGCCCTGGTTCCGGGTTCTGCAAGGCGGGCGGAAAAGGACCGACTTCCGGAACCATGGCGGACTGACTTTCCGTCCGCTGTGGAACCATTGGGATTCCCACCGCCATCCTAATTTGGTGGTGGGAATTTTCAGTATGATGGCGGAAGGACCGCCACCGCCGGGCCGGCGGTGGCGGTCCTTTCGCCATCATAATGAGCCCCTAAGTGTTGATTTCTGTAGGTGTCTCCATAGACATTGATTGAAATGATAGTAGCAACCCTGAATTGCTGTATGTGGGTAGCATTTTAGGATTGCATTTATCATTGCTTGTTCAAAATCAATAATTATTTACTGTGGGAAATAATTATTGGTTTCTTGTTTTATTTTGTTCAGGATTTCCATATAGGTAGAGTTTTGTTTATTAGGGAGTAAGGCGTAGATAAAAGGAATGTTAGTGTTTTGGTATAGTGCATGGACAGTGTATAACTGATAAAATGGTTTGGGACATATTTTAAAAGTCCCATCCATCATCCATGTTTCTGATTGCTGCAGTTTGATTACATTATTTGCAGTAGCAAACATAATAATTCTTTTATCTTTGCATTTATTATCGTAAAGTATAAATGGTTCATCGTTATTGGTTATTGCTAATTCTGGGGGAATCTCTACCTCTTGAAATGTTTTTGGGGCCGGTGTGGTGGTGGTAGTGGCTTTTTTTTGTCTAGCTATTGTTCTTTTTAAGGAAGCAATAGAGGGCATTTGGGCAGAAGCATGTTCGGGTACTCTGAGCAACTGTTGTTTTAAAATTTCTGTGGTGGATCTCTGAGAGCTAGTGCTAGCTTCTTTTATGTTATCTAGAGCACTTCTATACTTCAATTTCTGTTACATTTGGGGGGTGGTTATGTTCTTTCACATATGTAACAGTTGTTTCCTGCGTTGTAGCCCTCCCATAACATTTATTGGAATAGTATTTAGTACATTTCCAATTAACTTTTAGTCCACTTTGTTTTTCTTGGGTATAGACGTACCCCATGTAACATAGGGGCTTATTACGATGTCGGGCGGTTCGCCACCGCCAGGCCGTCGTTGGAGACCGCTCCGGCATCATAACGCAATAAACCCCCGCCATATTACGATGGCGGTGGGTACCGCAGCGGACGGAAAGACCGTCCGCCGCTTTTCTGCCGGTAGCAATTGAAACGATTGTCCGGCGGAACGTTCGTCGGGCTTATAATGGCGGCAGTGACTAGCAGGCTCTGCCGGCACGATTATGATGCTGGCGGTAGCCAGCCTTTCCGTGGCAGTTGAACCGCCTTTGAAAGGCAGGCGGTGAATGTCTCCGAGGGCCCGTTGCGGGCCCCCTTGTGTTGGAGTGGGGTGGTGGTGCACTGGGGGGGGTACCCATGGTACCCCCCTACATTTCACTGCACCAAGTGGCAGGCACAGTGTAGTGCCAGCCACGTAGTGCAGTGAAATGCACAACATGCTCCTTTATGCATCGCGGCGGTGCAGCTGTCAGCACCGCCCGCCACAATGATAAAGGTGCGGAATCCAACCGCAGTGGTAGCGCTCACATCGTAATTACATGGACGGGACCGCCGCACGCATGGCGGTCGGACCCATTCACCGCTACGGTGGCGGCTGGATCAAATCCTACCTCTATCGTAATAAGCCCCTAAGTAACATCTTTCCTTTTTGAGAGGTAATGAATTGGGCGCCTTCAGTCATTGTGGTCTTTTTAATGCTAAGAAAAATGTATATAAAAATTACAAAAAGAATACAGTACAGATTTTTTATTAATATATATATATTGTTTTTGATATACTTACAATGTTTAATTTGATGTAAAATGTAATGCTGATGCACTTTCTTTGGTGTTTTATTTCAGATTTGTTGAAGATGTTTCTGTTGGTAGAAAAAAAGATCATTTTAATACTTTTGTTGCATTGTGTCCTAGGTGGTGGGGAATTTGGGAGAAAGTGGGGTTTTGGGTGGGTATTTTAGGTAACTGTTTTATATAAAATAATGTTATACTTACTTTATTTCTGAGTTTATTGTTCACGCTGTTCTTGGATTTTTTGTATGCTTTGAAAAATATCTGTAGAGGAGATATAAATTTGAAACCTTGGGGCCTATTACGATGGTAACGGTAAACGGGACCGACCGCCAGAGGTGCGGCGGTCCCGCCAGGCCCATTAGGATGCGACCGCCACCCTGGCGGTCGCATCCAGAATCTATTACATTGCGGCGGGCGTGCTGTCAGCAGCACCCGCCGCAATGTAAAAGCTGCATGTAGTGCATTGGCATGCACAACGTGACAGGCACCGCGCGGTGCCTGCCACCTTGTGCGTGGCAATGAAGGGGGGTACCATAGGTACCCCCCAAGTGCAGCCAAGCACCCCCCCACCCCACCCGGGGGCCCGCAACGGGCCCCCAAAGCCATTCACCGCATGCCTTTCCATGGCGGAGTCTCCGCCATGGAAAGGCATGTCACCGCAGGCTTCGTAATATGGATGGCAGTGCCTGCAAGGCACCGCCACCATATTGTGTGCCTTTTCTGCCCGGCCGGCAATCCGACCGGCGGAAAAGCGGCGGACGATCTTTCCGTCCGCCGCGGTGCCCCTCGCCATACTAATACGGCGGGGGTGACACAGGGACATTTGGCGGGCGGATCGCCACCGCCGGCCCAGCTGAGGCCACCGCCGGCCCGGCGGTCGGAATCCGCCCGTGATCCTAATGGGCCCCATAGTTATTTATTTTTTATAAATATTTCGTGTTGAAGAGTAGTAGTAGTGTTACATTTTAAATAGACTTTTACTTACTTTGTGCAGTTTGAAATCTTTTTTCTTCAATGAAGTTCTGCGTTCTGGCAGCAATCCGGCAGAGTTTCCCCTTCTTTTTTCTTGTAGGTTTAAGGTGTAAAATAAACATTATTTTCTCGTTGTTTATATAGTGTTTATTTAATTGATTGTTTTCTGTGATTGGTGCATTTTATTAGTGTGAGCCTTTTATTCGTTGTTGTTTATTGTTTTAATCCTTTCGCAGTTGTTTTCCATATATGGAAAACTCTAATTAATAAGTTGTTAGTGTTACATTTTTTTTAACGGATTTAGTCTGTTAAATGTGTTTTACATTGTATTTGATGTTAAATGCTGTGTGCATATTATTTAATTATATTTAAAATATTAATTATTAGTGTGGTTACTAAATATTTTAGGATTTTATATTTTAATATATTAAAAATAGATCGTATTATATTTATTTTGTATAGAGTGCTTGTTTATAGTTAAAAAAATTATTTGGTGTTAATATGTTAGTTTTAATAATTTTTAAGCTGTCGATATTTTTTTAAATATGATATTATTGCTGTCTATATTGTTGTTATCGATATTTTGGACATGTTGTATATTTTTTAACTATGTCCTATATTTTGTGTAACCATATTTGTTTGTTCGATAATACTTAAAACGATATTTATGTTTGGTGATAATATGGTGTCGATATTTGAATATTTTTAAGTATAGGTCGTCGATAATAGTGTAATCGATATTTTGGTGTCGATAAAATTGTAGGTCGATATTGTGTCTGTCGATATTATGTCAGTGATCCCTCTACTTTATTCAGTGCAAACACCATCACCTTCAGATATGTTTTTTCCGTAGTACAGTTAGTTCATTTTTTTCAGTTAGTTTGAATTTAGAACCTTTTTCAGGGGTCCTCTACATTAACTCTCTACTACGTTTAGTCCTGGCGGATGGTCTTGCTAATTTTACAACAGGAGAGCAAAATGTCAACATACATTCTACTACTTTTACACAGATTCATCATCATTTGGACATTTCCAACACCACAGGGATATGCTCTCTAAGAATGTTTCCTTGTATTAAGAGGGGATTGCACACTTCTATGTCAGTGAAAGGCTATATGGAAATTTGTACAACCAATTCACTGGATAGATATGTACATTTTGTTTTGTTATTAAAAGAACTCTTTGAAACCTTTTGTTCAAATACATACCAACTGATTGTCAATATATTGGTTGTATACCTGATTCTCCATTTAGTGCTTCAGTTGCATGAATCTGTAATATCAGATAGCTGATTAATTCTTGTGAATTTTGTTCAGTGTGTTATAGGTTTCTAAACGCATATATATTTATTTACAGTATTTCTTTGCTTGTGTAAATGATCCCCTTGTTGGCCATTTAATTTAGTTTATACTGTTACCCAAGATCACAAAAGGTTATTGGGTTGCCCTCTTCCCTCTGTATTACTTTTTTCTTGGCACTCTTTGCCCTAATTTCTTTTAATTCATTTCTCCGGTTTCCCTTATTGGATTTTAGTCATTTTGGTGCCATTTTTATTATTACATTTTTCACTATTCTTAGAAATTGGTGTGGAATTTTTATTTTGTTGTGCTTTGAATTTTAATTTGTTTTGGTAGTACCAAATGTGCTGCAAATGTTTACTTAAGTTAAGCCTCTCAGCTCCATGCAGTAGATAGGATGGCTCAGCCCAAGTTTATTTTTTGAAGTTGTAGATTGGACCTGTCAATAATTTGGAATTATTACTTGGGATTGACTCATATCCTTCCTAACTAATAACCTATTTTCATTCTCAGTTATTACAAGCATGGAGGAGAATATTATGCAAGAATCTTTTCCCTTGCTTCTTCTAGCAGCGAAGAAAACCGTGCTGAACATGGACAAACATAAATAGTAAATGACAGCCCTCCCCTGTCTAGTCTTTTCAGTTCAATGATGACTCCAGGCTCCATAAATAATAAAAAAAAGTGCACCAAGATTGAAGACCATAAGCCTGCTTTCACACTTCCTCTTTGTAAGAAATTTGGTTGCTGGTTGAGGGATGTTAAACCTTACTCAAGCATGAACCACAATCCTTGTCTGGGTGAAGTCACAAGCAAACCCTAAATTATCCTGTTCTCAACCCTCCGGTAGCTTGGCACAAAGCAATCAGGCTTACCCCATAGGCAATGTGTAAAGTATTTAGTAATACTTCAACAGTAACACAATGAAAACACACCACAAAAATGATCACAAACCAGATTAGAAAAATAGAGTGAATGAAAATAAATAAAACAAGACTAAAATTACAAAAATCCAATAAGTAGAACCAGAGAGTGACAATTTTAAAGACTTAAGTGAATATAGTGGCAGAAAGCACAAAGCACCAACTGTGGATATTAGGTCGCGTAGGACCAGGATAAAGGCACAGGTTCAGGCCAACTGTGATGGAGTGTGGGCCTGCTACAGGGACCCAGGAAGGACTGCTGAACGAAAGTACATTAAATCCTGGCTGAGAAGCGTTGCAAGGTCCTGCATCGAGGTGATGCTTCGGTTCCAGGGAGCTGCTATGCGAGGTTCTGCATTGACGTCAAGGAAGCCGTCGATGAGGGACGCTTGTGATGCGAAGTCCTGTGTCGTGGATGTGTACGCACCGCTGGTTCCAAAGTGACTGGGGCACTTCCAATGCGAAGTCTTCGTTGTCGTTGAGGCTGCCTCCTATGAGAGGTGTGCAATGCAAGGGCCTGCACAGGGGATGCATTGCACAGCCGCAGTTCTGTGGCTGTGGATTGCAAGGTCAATGCAGAGTTCTTGCGCTGGAAGAACCCTTGCAACAGAGGCGATGCATCGGTTCTTTTCAGGCTTGAGCCGCGCAGTAGATGTGATGCGTCAGTTCTGCTGGATCTACAGATGGGCTGGCATAGTACCTTGAGGCCCACTTCCAAGGGTCCAGGACTGGGGTGGCACCACTTGGCAGGGCTGAACTCACAGTTGCGGAGTTCAGGTACTGGTTACAAGAGATTAGCCCTTGGAGTCACTCTGGTGTTTTTACGTTTAGATTACAGGTCCAGTCCTACTCACCCAGGCAAGAGGGAAGCAGGCCTCAAGTCAGCACAGCAGGCAGAAGTCCTTCAGGGCAGCAGTCCAGCAGAGTGGTAGTCCTTTCAGAAGCACAGCAGTCCTTCTTCCTGGTAGAGTCTTCCACAGGTCCAGCAGTGTATTGAAGAGTTGGTATCTGAGGTCCAATAGTTATACCTGGTTTCTCCTCTGAAGTGGGAGAAGCTTGGAGAGGTTTTCTTTGATCTGCACAGCTTCCGGCCTCCAGTGCCCAGCCTCCAGATTACAGTTGTATGAAGGCAGGACACAGCCTATTCAGGTGTAAGTGGGGCTGTGCCTAACACCAACTTCCCATCCTACCAGTGATCACCTATCCATGCACACCTAAGCCCTCTATTGTGTGTGGCTGTCTTGGAAGAATACACAAATTCCAACTGCCAACTATACCAAGTCATGTGACCATGAGACACGCTGCAGGCTGTAATAGCTAAGGCAGGCAAATGGCAGTTTCCAAAAGTGGCATTTTCAAAATTTTAACCAAAATACGATTTCACCATAGAGAGGATTTTTCATTACAATTCCAAAGATACCTAACATGAACTGGTTACCTGTTCCCATTTGGAAAAAAACAGCGTATTAAATGTAATAAGGTAACTTCAATGTTATCCTATTGGAGAGGTAGGCCTTGTAATAGTGAAAAACAAATTTGAGTTGTTCACTATCAGGACATGTGAAGCTTAAAATTACATATCCTATTTTTTAAATACACTCTACCCTGACCTCTAGACTGTTCAGGGCCTACCCTACTGGTGACTTATATGTATTAAAAAGGAAGGTTTCGGCCTGGAAAACTTTTTTTTTGCCAGGTCTACATGGCAGTTTTTAACTGCACGCACAGGCTGCAATTGCAGGTTTGAGACCTGTTTAGAGGTCAACTTAAGTAGGTGGCACAATCACTGCTGAAGGCCCACTTGCAGCATTTAATTTACATGCCCTGGGTACAAGTAGTACCACTTTACTAGGGACTTGTAAGTAAATAAAATATGTTAACTGGGGTTAAGAGAATGTTGCCATGGTTTGAAGAGTAAGCACACACACATTAGCACTGGTTAGCAATGGTAAAGTGCAGAGTCCTAAGGCCAACAAAAACGTGATCAGAAAAATATGGAAGAGTAAGGCAAAAGCTTTGGGGAAATACCACCCTCAGAATGACAGGTCTAATACTCCTGTCCGCAGTTGGAATTGCCCAAGGACCATCCCTTCAAAAAGCAACTTGTGCTAACTGATCAAACAGCTAAAGTTTGCCAAGATGAACAAGGACACCACCAGATCCTCAACATATTCCTCTTTGAATCCAGAGATCAATGAGATATGGCTAGATCCTTAACCACTTAAGATTCGATTTTGACTTTCGTGGCCAGAGACCAGTCTGCCAGGGTGGCAGAGGACATTACCTCAGCTACCCTGAAGGACTGCCCGCCACCAAAATTTGAGACGACCAACGGTCCAGCGTTCATCTCTGCACATTGAAGAGAACCACCATCATAGCAGTTCCCTTCAAGGTTCAAAAACATTTGACAGCATTCCATCAGACTTTTAACTTTTATTGTTTTTCAAAAATAAACTCCCAAAGTAAAAGTTTGTTTTAAAAAAACAGATGACTTTCACACCTTGGGAGTTTTTTTCTGCCCATCACTGCTATCGTGGTTACTGTAATGACCTTCCTTTGATGGTCACTAGTCCGTTAGTCTTTTGGAGGAAGCTTTCTGTTGACTGAGACAACAGGGGGTCCAATAGGAACAGTCCCACCTGAATGGCCAAGTCATTCCTGATTGCCAGTGGTTGGACTTGTTGCACATATTCCTTCCATCACCTTTTGTGTGTTTGATGTACTGGGTTAAGTGGTGAAGCTATGACCAGACATGGGTCCCATGCTCACTGTGCCATTGGAATAAAGCTACATGACTGATAAGCCACAGTGAGGGTGAAACTGTTCTTGGGTTTCATGTGTTCCTGTTCAGGGAGGACCTGGCATGGCACACTGAGTTGATTTATTTAATGATGTTATGTTATGATAGATTGTTCATTCAATAGAATGTCACCCTGTGTGTGGATGGAGGGCGTATCAGAGAAGAAAATGTGCAAAACAACTGTAAACCCAAAAACTGGAAGTGAAAGCCTATTTGTAAAAGTAATTCTGCTCTTTTACCTCTGATTTTGCCAGGCCTTCAAAATTTGTTATTTAAAATGTATTCTGAAAGTTCTGCCAACACAGTGAATGAATATGCACTGACATGGAAGTTACCTGTTTGCATAGTTCTGTTTAGTGAAGGAGTGAAATCTGTTGGTCGGTTTATAATCCTTTCAGTGCTAGATTAACCATGCAAGGTCAGAAAAGGGCTGCTCACTTGCACTGAGCTGTTTTAAACCAACAGGAATGTACAAATTGTCAAGCATTGACTTGAGCTGCATACCACACCTGCACGAAGAAAGCACTGCAAAGCCATAGGTTATGCCGTAGGTCCCAACAGTCCCTATTGGATCAGGGTTAAGACTGATGTGCATATGGCTATGTCCGAACTGAGGTGGCACGGTGGGCAAAACAACTATGGGTTTGAATGCTACCCTGAATGATTGCCCAAGCTGGACTTGTTGCAAGCATTACTCCCATCACCTTTTGCACCGGTCTAAGTGGCAAGGTTATGTCCAGGGGTGAGTCATGAACTAACTGTGCCACTGGAACCAAGCTACGCCTGACTGTAGAGCCCCGATCAGGGCAAAATCGGGTCTTGGGTTGCTTGAGTTCTGCTTCAGGGAGGTACCAGCCTGCCAGTTTAGGCTGGACTGTCCCTATTGGAGCAGGGTCAAGGCTGATTTCCATATGGTTGGGTCTAAATTGAGGTCACATGGTGGACAAAAGAAGGATTAATTGGAATGCTACCCCAAATGATTGCCATTGGCTGGACTCATTGCAACCATTCTTCCCATCATGTTTTGTGTGTTTGATAGTACAATGCAGTCATGCTGGTGCAAATGGTAAGGAGTACCCTTAACCCAGGGGTGGTGATGCTGTATTGTGCATGTTTTGACTTCTTCATTGTCTTTGACCAGGTAGATTGAGGTAGCTTATAAAGAAATATGCAAACCTTATTAACACCTATTTATCTTGCAGTTATATACTGTCTCTGATGCATTTTATTTTTATATATATATTTTTTTATTAGATTCTCATTAAATTAACCACAACAACCAAGTGTATTGCACATAACTACAGCAACCAAGCGTATTGCATATGTAGAAATTGATACAGGTAAATATCGTAGAGTTCCAATAGCACATTGTTAGAATTGCGGGTCTCTAGTTGGCAGTGGTATGCACCCTGTTCAAGTAGGGACCCTCCCTTCTTGTCAGGATGAAGGAGTTACACACTTTAGATAACACCTACTCACCCCCTTGGTAGCTTGGCACGAACAGACAGGCTTATCCCAAAGGCAATGTTTAAAGTATTTGTACCCAAACACACAGTACAACTGTGAAAACACCACATATGGAGACCGCACCAGTTTAGAAAAATAAAGTATCTTTATCTCATCTAAACAAGACCAAAATGACAAAAAACGAACATACATCTATCAAAATATCACTTTTAAACGGTTTCTCTTTGTGTCCCTGAGACTTCAGACAGGAGGCAAGCTCTACATCAAGCCATTGGAGATATTCTTAAGCAGAATACCACAGCAGGGCAAACGTTTCAGTGCTTTCCTCTGCTCACAGACAGAAGCAGCAACTGCAGGCCAACCCAACAAAGCAACATACAGCCAAAGGGTAGTACTACTCCTAGCAGCTCTTCAGCTCTCCTTTTTGGCAGGGTCCTCTTAGTTACAGAAGTGATCTAAAGTTCTAGCATTGTAGGTCCAATACTTATACCCAATTTACTCTTTGTAGTCTTTGTTTCAAGAGTCTCTGAGTTCAGTGAAAACCAGGCCTGTTCTCCCTGGTTCAGCTTCACTACAGAAAGTGGAGACAGCACTATGCAGAGCAGACACAGCCTATGCAGGTGCTAGTGAAAACTCCTCCCCCCCACTCTAAATGCAGAAAGGTCTGTTCAGCTTGGCTATGAGTCACCCAGGAAAGGCAGGACATGCCTCAACCCCTCCCTGTGACTGTCTAGAGTGAATGCACATCCCCAGCCCCTGTCACTCAAAACCAAGATAGTGAATACACAAACAGGCAGAGGCACACAGAATGGTAAAGCAAGAAAATGCCCACTTTCTAAAAGTGGAATTTTCAAACATACAATTTAAAAATCACCTTTCCGAAAAGGTGTGTTATTATATTAAACTCCAACTTTCTAGCTTTTCCATATTGAAAGTTACACATGCAAAATGTTACAAGGCAGCTTCAATGATAGCCTATGTGGGGGCCAGTCCTTGCAATAGTGAAAAACAGAATGCACAGTATTTCACTATCAGGACACATAACACACACCAGTACATGTCCTACCTTTAACATACACTGCACCCTGCCCATGGGGGTACTTTGGGCGTACCTTAGGGGTGACTTACATGTAAGAAAAGGGAAGCCTAGGGCCTGACAAGTGAGTACACTTGCCAAGTCGACATGGCAGGTTAAAACTGCACGCACAGACGCTGCAGTGGCAGGTCTGCGACACATTTGCAAGGATACTGGTGTGGGTGGCACAATCAGTGCTGCAGACCCACCAGTAACACTTGATTTACAGGCCCTGGGCACACACAGTGCACTTAACTAGGGACTTACCAGTAAATCAAATATGCCAATAATGGGTAACCAATCAGAATTACAATTTACACAGAGAGTCTATGCGCATTAGCACTGATCAGCAGTGGTAATGTGCCCAGAGTCCTAAAGCCAACAAAAACAGGTCGGAAAAAATAGGAGGCAAAAGGCAAAAGGTTTGGGGATAAGCCTGCCAAAAGGATCAGTTTCAACACACATTTACCCCCAATAAGTGTACAGGTTGGTATAGCAGCTTATTTTCAGATGTGCTCTGCCGTTTGATTTTCTATTAAGCCACAGTAGCATCTTACCGTCAAATCCATAAAAATCAGCATACTATTAATTTTTGTTGTAACATTATTTTTCTATGCTCTCATCAAGGGACCTATATAAGTTCTGAGGAGGATGCCGCAATGGTTGGCGAGTCAGCTCTCAGAGTAGTGTCTTTGTAGAGCTGGTACGTTCGAAGTAGTGCCCATATGTCTTTCAGTGTAGATGGTATTTACTGTAATTCTTCGTATAAATCCAGCTGTTCATTACAGTAGGCTAAATCCATCAGCCACATCTTTAGCATGGGAGCCAGAGCGATGCAGCAATTCTTTGAAACTTGTCTTTTGGCAGTAAGTGACGAGAGAGCCACTAGTGTTCTATATGCCTTTGATATATGAGAAACATAACCCAATATGGCTAGCTTGATGTCTACTATTGATGTCTCACCGATAATATTGGACATCTTCAGAACCTCTACCAAATATTGTTGTACACCAGGACAGTTCCTCACCAAGTGCCAGAACATTGTCTCTGCCTCACCACATCTCTCGCATCTTGAGTTCAGTTGCAGGGCCTTCCTCAAAAGACCAAGTGGTGTATGATAGAGCATGTGTATATATTTGAAATGTATCATTTGAAACCTGCTAATAGACTATATCATAACTATCTGAAAGCAACAGAATTCCCATTCTTTATTGGATAATGGTAAGCTAGCACTTTATCCCAGCTAGCTTTGGAGATTGGTGAGCAGTTAGGGGCTCCTCGTTGGGTGGTATAGTATAGATTTGTCACCACTTTTTTCATGATTTAGCAGTTGTTGCACTTGGCCCTTTTTGGTTTTAGGACTCTGTGCATTTCAGCACTTCTAACCATTGTTAAAGTGCTTGTGCTCGCTCCTTTAAGCCCAGTGAAGTTGGCTTACACCGAATTGGCACAGTTAGTTTACTTGTAAGTCCCCAGTAAAGAGGCACTGTATGTACCCGAGGACTGTAAATTCAATGCGACTAGTGTGCCTGTAGCACTGATTGTGCCACCCACTTAAGTAGCCCTCTAAACATGTCTCAGGCCTGCCACTGCAGCTTGTGGGTGCAGTTTTAAACTGTTATTCTTACCCGTAGCTCACCGAAACGCTGATGCACAACGCATCCTTGATGCAGGATGTCACGACTTTCCGCAAGCAGAGTTTAATTACTTTGTTCAGTTGGCCTAATCTGGTCCCTGTATCAGGCCTGCACTCCATCTTCTGACTGTTTACCAGTCTGACATGGCCAGATAACCACAGTTGGAGCTTTGTGCTGCCAAGCATTATTTTCACTTAACTCTTTAAAAATGTATATCTCCAGTGCTACTGATTATATTGTTGCCTTTTTGGTCTCAAATAATTTATTACACTTTTCTTTATAGTTCTAAATTGGTATGGGATTTTACTTGTGTTGTGTTTTCACCTATTTTCTGTTTGAAGTGCTGCATAAATACTGTACACATTGCCTCTAATTTAAGCATGACTGCTTTTGTGCCAAGCTACCAGAGGGTTAAGCATCGGTTAACAATGGGGTTTCCTGGTGACTTCACCATAACAGAAATTGTGTTTGCTGTTTGAGTGGGGTTTCACCCCCCTCAACCATAACTTAATTTCCTACAGCAGTCAGCAATACTTGGTTTCTGTCCAAGGGCGTTGGGGCTCCACCTTCTTTACATTCAAAGCAATATGAGCAATGCCCATATCCATATGTTGTTTTTAATTTTAAAAATTACCCCTATGTAGTAAGGTTCTAGAACACAGGGCACTGTCTGCCCCATTCACCAACACCACCATTGTTGTTGTGCCCTATAACCATCTCTCCGGGCCGAAGTCTTAGCATTTGCCGGGCTGACAATCTCACAGCCCTGAAGCCTGTGAGGTCATCAGCTCGGCAAAGAACTAGCTTCAAGACCTAGTCTCCACCCCCCTGATGACGTGGAGGTAAAGTTAGCCCATGGCGTTTTAAATTCAAGCCTGGTATCTCTAAGCCTCCACGTCAATCAGAGAGTGGAGAGCACTGTCACCCCCACCCTTTCCAAACTGGTTACAAGTGACGAGTTGGGAAAGGGTGTGGCAGGCAGGAAGCAAAGGAATCAAGTTTGCATAGACTTGACTTGTTGTGAGGCTGTGTTCCGCGCGTGAGTCTGACCCAGAGTGGGCGTGCTCTGGACACCATTTTACTCACACTGTCTTGAGGCAGTCTGACAAATGATTTACTGACAGCACTGCAGGTTGCTGTCGGCATCAGGACTTGTGGATGTCATGTGCGGTGTTCACCAGGTAAGGCTAAAAATAAATTCACAGCTGTTGGGCTCAGGCAGGCCCACTTTTAACTTGTAACTAGGCCCATTTAGGGTCTTCTCGTATGGATGAATGTCGGTGAGGGGGCCATCGGGGCATGTGTTAATTTAAATGTGTTAAGCTGAACAGCGTGGTGCCGTGCATCATGCTACACTTAAGGCTACTAGAGACCCATACATATCACTCCTGACTGAGGAAAATGGCCTGCGGACACACCCCCCTCCGCATACAGGCCTGTAATGAGCATGCAAAACTTGCCTGCCGAGTGGTGTACCACTTGGTCTTTTGAGGAAGGCCCTGCAACTGAACTCAAGATGCGAGAGATGTGGTGAGGCAGAGACAATGTTCTGGCACTTGGTGAGGAACTGTCCTGGTGTACAACAATATTTGGTAGAGGTTCTGAAGATGTCCAATATTATCGGTGAGACATCAATAGTAGACATCAAGCTAGCCATATTGGGTTATGTTTCTCATATATCAAAGGCATATAGAACACTAGTGGCTCTCTCGTCACTTACTGCCAAAAGACAAGTTTCAAAGACACACAGCAATGTAGAGACAATTTTTGGGTTGGGGGCAAATACCCTCAGCAATGTATAGGCAAATTGGGGATTATGGGGCAAATACCCCCAGCAATATATAGGCAAATTGGGGATTGTGGGGCAAATACCCCCAGCAATGTTGAGCCAATCTGTGGGTTGTGGTGCAAATACAAACAGCGATGTAGAGACCATTTTTGGGTTGGGGCAAATAGCCCCAGAAATGTAGAGACACATTGGGGATTGTTGGGCAAATACCCCATCCATGTAGATGCAAATCTGGGTGGCAAATATCCCCAGCAATGTATAAGCAAATTGGGGATTCTGGGGCAAATACCCCTAGCAATGTAGATGCAAATCTGGGGATTGGGAAGAAAATACCCCCATTCATGTAGATGCAAATCTGCGGTTTGGGGGGCAAATACCCCCATTCATGTAGATGCAAATCTGGGGTTTGGGGGAAAATACCCCAAGCAATGTGTACGTGAACAATGTAAATGGTGCTCATGCAAAGTGCCCCAATACCTACAGGTGGAGTACATGCTGCAGGAATGTCTACATAAACAAACACAGAGGTCATTTTCCATGAAATGCATTCCCATACTGTTGCAGCAAAAGTAACAGGCAACTTTGAGGAATGGGTTGAGTGGAGATGCAAGTGCTCTAGGGACCGTTAATGAACAAACAAAGCCTCATCACCTAGTAAATGGTCCTTTAAGAACCTATGAAATACTGGGGGGCTGATGTGCAAACAAGACAGACCAGCCACCTACAGCAGCTCGAGGACCGTATGTGCGTGTGGGAAAGCTGTCTCAGCCTGGGCTGACACACACGACGGGAGGCCGAAGCCCATAGAGCCCTATGGGTGCTGAAATCCATTCAGAAAGTGTTCAGCATACCCTTGGATTGGCCTTGATGGCAATTGGGCAGTGGTCAATGGGCTAGTGCACCAGGGTCACCTGTGGGCCACGGTTTTGGGGGCCTTCGTAAACCATATCAAGAGACTGACTCACTTTCACAATCCCCACCCGGCCACTGCAATGTGCTGACAGGATTTTCTTGGCTCAAAAGCTGTGCTGTAAATTGAGGCTGAGGACAGCCTTTGGAGCATTGTCACCTTGGTGCACTGTCTTACATGCCTTGACAGAGGTAGTGTCAACTCCCCCAATCGATCATCACTTTCAGGTCATGGCAGGTGCAAGGAGGTTGCGACGTATGTAGGGGCCTTGCAGGGAGTCACGTCACATCTGGGCAGTCTGACTTACATACCACCCCCTTGATCAGCAGCAGTGTGCCTTTTTAAACAAAAACCCTAGACAGTAAAAAGCACAGAGGCCAGGTTAAGGAGATGATCACAGATTGTGTGCCAATTACTTTCTGAGGGCCTGAGTATCATTGTGATGACAATCAGAACATGGGTCCATAGCATGTCGTGTATGTACAATGAGGGAATGTCATCATCAGGTAGGTATAGTTATTAGCTAAATACTAGGGGGAAACACACATTTGACGGTGGAACAGGGATTGCAATAAACACACAAGTTTGTATCACAAAGTGAATGCATGAGTCCACCACAACACACACTGAAACATCGCATGACAACAGAACTACAATGTACTCACAATAGTATGACATTGTGATGCATCTGTGTACAGTAAAGCCCAGGGGATATTGGCCCAGACAACACACTACTCCACAGACCCAGCCACTCTGCACTGATTTCTGTGCCTCCCACTACAACAACACAGAAGTGGTTGTGTCACAGTCGTCATAAAAATATTTGTAGTCAAAATCAATTTTGGTTTTAAAAGAAGCGTGGGCCAACAACAATGTAGGATACAGTCTCCATGTGTGGACTGGTGCTGCTGCACACAATTCCCAATCTTCATGTGTCCATGGTCATCTTTGGAGAATGTCATTTTCATCAAAACATCAAGGAGACCTTCAACAAACACATATTACCATCAGGCCCTAAGGTAGTATTTAATGGGCACAATGGGAGCCCTCACGGACACACAGAAGGGCTACTCTTGCAAAACCAGATCAGAGGTACCAAAATTTAGAGACTGCAAACACTTATGGAACTGGGTGTCTTGTTCCAGTATCAAATGTGTGTTTGTTTACAGTGTAAAGTGTTTTTCTCAGCACAACCAGAGATGTCATCACAATGACTCCATCTCCCTTGGTGTCCCCATACCTCGGACATTCAAAGCCAGAATGCCAGCAAGAACCATGCGTGTGTAGTGTACTGCCAAGTGTGGGCATGCGTTTTGGAGTAGTCTTACCCCAGGTGGCACAACAACACATATCCATGACTTGAACATTAATAGGGCTGTACCCCTCTAAGGAAGGGACTGCCATCCAATGTTCCGGAATCATGACATTGTAAATTTACCAATCACCACATCCATCCCAGGGCTGTTTCCAAGGCCAAGAATGACCAATAAATGAGTATAACTACCTACAAAGGGTGAAACACCACATATGCCAACACACAACTCAGACAAGCCGAGGTTAGGCAGAGCCAACTTTTCCAGTGATGCCAATAGGTCTTGCATATGACAGTGTACTCAAAGTGGACATTAAAACAATCAGTCATGAACATCCATTGCAGACAGCAAGCTGCAGACAACACATTCCACATTTTCATATTTACTCTGGCAACTGTTTTTGACTACTTACATACAAATAATCCACACATATGTACATATCAACATTACCTCATGGCCTGCATGAACTCTACTTGTGCAGGTATGACCCCTCTCACATCCACCTCAAAGTACATGCTCAACTTTCAAAACTATCAAACACACAAGCACGTCATAAGCCCCCTTTGCTGCAGATAGATGGAAAAACATGTGTGCCCTGCAGGCTACAGCCTTGTACTCAAACTGTTCAAACCCAATTCTCACAACCTTTTCTGGCGCTGCCCTTTTCACATCCACACCTACATGCACAGTACCACTCTTCGCCACCATGTACACAACCAACTTTCATATACATGACATGTACACAATGTACTGTACTCATCACCTCCTCAGCAGACGTCAAACGTAACATGTCAAAAGGACCACGCTCATCACCAGTTGCACACTCAGTAATGTCTTTGGACTGCACTTATATCACAATGTGCAGCATCACTGCCCACTCTGACATGCACACTTTACACATCACCACATCTCACAACAAGTCACTTACATTGCTCAATGAATACGTCCTCAATCGTTCACAGATCACCACACACCCACCCTACTCTACTTAAGTTCTCAAGATTGTCATTTCTAAAACACATGCATACACAGATGCAAAAACAACATACATCAACTATACAACACCACACATTCCACCATTCAGCACACTAAATTACACAACTGGCATATACCCTTTACATACACGAATCCACTTTGTCACAAATGACAAGTTGAACCTTTTCTCACTGTGGCCCTGTCACATCCATATATGGCTTACATGCCCCATACCACCATTGACCTATGCACATCAACAACTATCCACACTCATTGGAAATGCCTGGTTACAGTCATCCCTCACTGTAGAGGCACAGACTACAGCTCACCTCCTGCCAGAATAAACCTTGTCTAAGTGGTTTAAAACCTATCACATCTACCTATTCACACCAGACCTTGCACAGGATTTAACCAGTTGCATACTCTGAATCACATCATTCTATCTGTAAACACTCACATAGGGTGAATGTGGATACCTCATGTCTCCTAAACAAGATCTGCCTATGCATTCAACTCATACCTTACACTCTCTGTCAATCACAAAGTTTTTCCTGCCACTATGACGTATGTATCTCCACTCCAACCAAAATTTAAAATACTAGATACTCTCACCTTTACCCTTGTTTAAGCAAGCTCAGCACATCCAACATGAACCCTTGATAATACATCTGCAGCCAGGACACATATTCCCATTAACACATCCTCCCATGTGTGGCAACTAAGAGCATGGTCGAGACTCCTGATCTTGGAGCATCTGCACAGTAGACCAACACATTCTTTCTGTGCACTCACTGTCCACTTGCCTTACCACATGTAACACTTGGCAATCCAACAGACATTTCAGCACTCATAGTTCAGCTTGGTGTGACAAGGAACAGCATCAATCAAAGCTTAAATCAACACCATTGTCAGTCATCCACAAAAAACATATAACACTCAATTCATATGCTCAACTGCGACTGGTGTGTGGTTGTAAAATTAAATCTAAACTGGTACAATCCATAAACACCATACATGTAATGTCACCAAACAAAAGCAGGATGGTATGAACGACTTGTAAATGAATAAGCAATAGACTATTAAGAAAGCACACACCTTGCCTAACAAGAATCCCTTCAGTAATTGGAGTCCTGTTGAGGCAACAGGGTCGGAAGACTGTGAGAATACTGCTCACCTTACACTCACCATGGGCCCAGGAAATGCATCAGATGTGTTCACAGCCATGAAGGGTTTTTGCCCACAGTGGCATGCCACCTGTGGCAAGGTTGACATTGCCGCTATTCTACAAGATCTGACAAAGACACAGACATGGGTCCACCACTATCAAGTCACATACAAGTATTATAACATAACTTTGTGTCCATGGGTGTGTACAATGTCACTGCCATGTACTCAAACTCCATATGTATCCAGGTGAATTAATGAGACAGGTGTCTTTCTGCACATCACAAACATATGCAGCATGCTTCGCCTAAACTGTCGGCCTTTGAGACACTTACACTATGTTGACAAATGAAAGCATGACTCATGTGTAAGTGTGTTTAAAAAATGAAAAGGTTTGTGACTTCATGTCACACTCTTACCCAAAAACTGATGTTGATGATGACACCCAGGAAATGTAGACACACCATTCTTGTATACATACTGTCAAAGTGCTCATACTCCATGGAACATATGCAATTCATGCCATACTAGCATCATTGTATATGTAAACTACTAATTGTACATGTTATACAGTTAACAAAAAAAGCAATTTGGTGGACACAGAAAGGTGAATAAAAAAATGAAAACATGCTTTATTCAGCCTCAAAATAAAGATAAATAAATAGCTAAAGGTCAATGGCCAGTCCATCACTGTTTAGTTGTTGCATGAGCCAAAAACATCATGCCCATCTACTCTTGCCTGCACAAGTTTTGCTAGGGGATACCTCCCCTGGGAGGGGCATCTAGGGGGCAGGCAAGGCACCAAAGGTTACAAACTAATGGGGACTGGGTTGTGCTTTGGGAGGGATGGGATCAGAAGGGTTGTTAGGGTCCACTGCAGTGGTAGATTCTGATGGAGGGGGGGGTGACTCCACTGCAGTGGTTGGCTCTAATTGAGGGGGAGGCAGCTGTAGTGGTAGGGGCAGATGGAGGTGGGGATGGGGTAACCTTGACAATTTTGGGGATTTTTTTGAAAGTTTGAGGGGTGTGTCGGGAATGGGGATGGGACAAGTCTTTTTAGTGGGGTTTTTTATGACAGATGTACTGGGCAGGTCTGGGTAGCTATGGGTTGCTGGAGCAGATTTTTCCTTTTGCAACCGGGGACATTTTGGATGGGAGTTGTTTGTTTATGTTGTTTCTTCTCAGGGGGCAGATGCTGATGCTGTGTCAGGGTAGAGGTTTTTTCTCTTCTTAGGAGGGGGGGTGTAGGTTTGGGGAGGGAAGAATTCAATGGGAACAAGGTGGGGTGCCTGGGTTGAGGGGGGAACAGGAGAGGAAAGGTTATGGGTTGTGGAGGCAGAGGGTTGTGAGGTATGCGGAGTGTCCCTGGATGCATGTGTGTCGTCTGCTGTCATGTCCCTGGTGGAGAGTGTGCTGTCTGTCTCCTGAGTGTGCATATGTGTGGTTTGCAACTTGTGTCTCTGTGTTTGTGTGCTGCGTGTGGATGTTGAGGTGTGTGCATGTATGTGTTTGCATGTGCTTGGGTCAGGGAGGGTAGTTGGGACAGTGGCTGAGGAAGAGGTATGAGGGGGAGGTACTGCTGGAGCAGGGACATTGCTGCCGTCATTGTAGAGGCCATAGCCTGATTGAATCTCTGTAGGGCAGACATGTTAAAGTGAATGCCCTCCAGGAATGACGACATGTCTGTCAAAAGAGTGGTATGTGCATGGAGGACATTCATCATGCATGTCTGCCCCACAGAGATCTGCCTCAGGATGCCGTTGGCCTCCACAATGAGGGCAGCAGGGGAGATAGGTGCAGGGGGCGAGGTGACTGGCCCAAAGGAGATGCCTGCCCTGCCACGGGAGCGGCCACGGACAGTGGGATGGGGAGCAGCTGGGAGGGTGGAGATGGTAGTGGTGGTGGTAGTGGACTCTGAGGTTGTAAATCCAGTCACTGTCTCCCCCACCACCACATGGGAGTCTTCACTGGAGCTGTGATCTGCATCTGAGCCTGCTGATGGATTTGCAGAGGTTCCCACAGTGAGGCTCCCCTCACCGTCTACGTCACTGGGTCCCTCCGACGACGACTCATTACTGGATCCAGATTGACGTACTGCTCCCACCACATACATGGCACTGTCTCCTCCGGTGGCCGCTGATGATGCTGTGACCAAGAATAAAAATGAATTACATGAGTCATGCATACGTACTTGACACATAGGTAACATCACAAATCTTCAAAGATCCAAAATATAAGACATAACATTGTGTTGTGCTATTAGCACTTGCTACATCAACATTCATGGCACTTGTAAGTCAGCCAGTTAACCATTGCTCAATCACACATGATGTGATCTGCAACATTGGGTGTATCAACATCAAATTACTTAACCACAAGGTTAACTAATGGACCATGTGGCAGGTGATGTTTCGTCTTGTGCTCATGACGGTCTTGTGTCCTAACATTTCTGTCTCCTCTCTTGCAAGTGAGTTTAGCCGTCACAATGTAAATATGATTCTCAGATTTGAATTGAGACATGGTAAACATTCTGCTATCCTTAGTCATAAAATGTGGAACCATTGGCTCATATGTCACAGCTCAAATGTCTTCCTTGTCAAACATTCACAATGTGTAGTCATTGCATGAGTCATATCACATAGATAACAGTGATTGATCCCATTTGTCCTGTAACTTAGCTTCTCTACTGTCAGTTCACACATATAACTCTTATTGCGGAGACACTAAGGCAGTACGCATAGCTAGGCTGACAGGCATGTGGTAGACTGTCCTGTGTCATCTATGCACAGTGTCATGTAGCAGAATCAGAATGTTTTGCAAATTGAAAGCAGCTCAAGTTTCACAGATGTGAAAAAAGGTCTACAAACTTCCAAGTCTGATCACTGCAGCTTCACAATGCCTCAGGTGGAACACCATTCCACTGGCACATCTGGGTGAATTGACTGTAGAGACTATTGTTACTGAACCAATATCCATCATGAGTACAGTCAACACTGTGTACCAATCCTGTCTAGACTGCACAAGTCCCCATTTGTATGGGCCAAGTCTGGATGTCCCTCACTTCGATTACACATTATGCACACTTTCTACATTGCTCCTGTTTAACATCTAATTTTGGTAACCAACTCAAATTTAATGTTATGTTAGTAACTTTTATAAAGCGCAGCGATTACCCAAGGGTGTCCTGGCACTATATTATTTATCCTGAAGACAATGAGCAAGGAGGACAGGAATTATTCAGTAAAAAGCCAGGTCTTTAGACCCTTCCTGAAGTCTAAGAGATCAGTGGCGTTTCTTAAGTGAAATGGAAGATCATTCCAGGCTTTCGCCGCACAGACTGCAAAGCTTCTGCCCCCCCACAAAGCTTTTTTCGTCTGCGGTACGGAGACCAGCTTTGCCCCCAGCGAACGAAGTGTTCTTTTCGGAATGTACCACTGGAACAACCGATTTAGGAAGTCTGGGCCTGTACCATGAAGAGCTTTGAAAACCATACAAAGGGATTTGAAATGCACTCGACTCCTTAACGGGAGCCAATGCAGTTTCTTTATTTCCTTAGAAATGGGGGAGAATTTAGAAGTACCCGTCAGGAGTCTAGCCGCTGCATTTTGCAGCAGCTGGAGTTTGTTCATGCTTTTTTGTTGAATATTGAGATACAGGCTGTTGCAGTAGTCCAGCCTCGACAATATCAAGGCTGTGACCACTCTTTGTTGACTACCCCGGGGTAGGAATGGCAGTACTTTCCTGACCGTTCGTAGCACATAAGCAGTTGTTGAAGTTACTGCATTAACCTGATCCCCAAAGGTAAGTCTCTCATCCACAACTACACCTAAATTCTTTACCTTTTTTCGAAGGCAATGGGAGAGAGCCCATAGAGTCAGGCCACCAATTAGGTGTCCAAAAGTTGGTATCCTTCCCAAACAATAAAGCTTCAGACAATTCTCTGCCATCCACCTCCCAACCGATTGCATACAGGCTTGGAAACGTTTATCTATACCTGTCGCAGAGAAACCACAATTTGGGTGTCATCCGCATAGGAAGTGAGACCAAACCCAAATGATCTAATAATGGGGGCCAAAGATGAAACATAAACATTAAAAAGGGTAGGGCTCAAGGAGGATGCATATTTGACATCTCTGAATCAGACAGTGATGCATCAAACACATGGTTTACTGCACCATCAAGTAGGAATAGTCAAGAGCATCTACACACAAGTCAACTGTTGTGACTGTGTACCTCACATCATACCTCCATGCAGCCATGTTTCGACCAGGGACAACCTGTGTTTGACACTGAATGGCTTGTGTTTTCACCATAACAGAGTAAGATACATGGACTCACTCTTTAGAATGGTGAGTATGGAATATTCAACAATATCATGTGTAAGGTCAGTGTGACATGTGACCAGAGTTAGCCTAGCTGTGATTGTCCCATGGGATACATGTGATCACACTTAGCAGCACAGCTGGGACCAAACATTGACACATGGACCAAGCCAAACTCACCTAGGCCTGAACATAGACAGCACATTCTGCCAAAATGTATAGCATGGGCTTTCCATAATTGAGTGCTCCAAATACAACATACTTCAATGATTTGTTGAAACCACACTGAGAACAGGCTAACCCATCAGTGAATGTGCAGACACATGTCAAGATATGGGATTCATGCTGAAGCTCATCCACATACACATGTGTTCATCATTTTTGATGAACACATGTGCATGGCACTACTGTTACTACCCTGAACATAACTTACTAACATGTCCCTGATGAAAGGGGCATTACCTGCCATCTAATGATTCTTCTGCATATGCATCTTGTTAAAATAACTGTACGTTTGGCATACTTACGACCTGTAAAAGTGCCATCAGGCTAAGATATTACAACATGCATGATTAAAGATAGAAGTGTAACAAGGCACATACTCACCCCCTCCTTGCTGCTGTTAAGCCTTCAACTGCCCATCCAGGTCAGGGAAGACCACTGCTAGGATGCGGAGCATGTGGGGGTCAGGGTTCGGCACCTGCCTCTCTTGCCAGGTTGTGACAGGCCCAGCTGGACCTCAGCTATATTCTTGGCCCAGCCACGAAGGTCCTGCCACCTCTTGCGGCAATGACGAACACGACGATATGCGACCCCCACGTCACCCACCTTCCGGGCGATGGTCCTCCACATCTTCGCCCTTTCATGGGGGTTGACCTGTAAGGATGATATGGTGACAGTCCCTTAGTTCACATGCTACATGTTTCTGAGTCAGACACTTCTACACATAGGTCATGGTCAGATTGGCAAAAATGTCAAAGGGGAATGCATATGGCATCATGTGCATTAGTCCTGTGTTCAATGACAACTCTGTCCCGTGAGAACAGTGATGATATGTTTGCCCCAGTGCACACACTTCTACAGCAGTGTACCTGACCAGAACAGTTCCCTACACACAGTTAAACTTGCAAAAACCCAAATTATATTTTTACTAAGGAGATTGCTAATGCCAATAATGCATGGTTATTGCACATGTCCAATGGCAATGCACTGTAATCATCACTCACCTGCTCCCCTGGTTTGCCATACATCTGGCTGTGCAGTGGCAGGAGTGTGTCCAGCAGGGCCTGGCTCTCCTCCTCTGAGAAAGCTGGGGCCCTGGGCTGTGTCCGTGCCATAGTGGCTACCAGAGAATGTGGTAACAGCAGCAGAGAGATGGGGAGGTGCAGGTATGATGCAGGTAGTGCAGACAACTGAAGTATCTAGGGAACAGACAGACTTATATCTAAACAGCAGAGGCGGCCTCAAATCCATGCATCAAACGTGATAGGCTTGCATCGGTTGCATTTTCCGAATCAGTCCAATGCAAAACATTGCTTGCAAACGACACGCCTAATGTGACGTTCAAAAATTCATCATCGGAGCACGATTGACTTTGATACATTTGTGATGGGAGGTAACTGAGTTGGATTCCATGCGATGAAGACACGAGTCTAAACGCGTGTCGCTCACCATAACAACCAACAGCCAATGGCTGTGAACTCATCGGTTCGGATGCAGATACCGCGTCCTTTGAATACTCACCACGGTCGCTCACCATAACAACCAACAGCCAATGGCAGTGACCGAATCAGTTCAGATCCGGATACCGCGTCCTTTGAGTAATCAGTCGGCAGAAAAGACGCTTCTGTGATTGTTGTATTTCTGTGTATTATATGTGTGGATTACTTTTTAGATTAAATTAAATTGATTTTTTAATGAATAAGACTCACTCCCATGAGGAGCTAACCTTGAGGGGCACATGACCCACTGTCTCATGGAAAATACCAGCATGTAGCTGGAGAAATCCAGTAATCCTAATACAAAAAAGAGATCCTAGGGTCTAATATTAGAGAAAAATGAAAGATATGTCAAAAGGTAAAACACTACCTCCGGCCACAGGCTCATATCACACGGAGTACAGACGGACAGAGCGGTGCCTCCATCCTGAGCGGTTGCCAGGTTGAGGTAGAGTGCCTTGCCCAGCAGTAGCGGGTAAAATGAACTGGTGAAGAAATTCCACCAAGAACACACTCGATTTCTGTATCCTTTTTTGTTGACTCACTTGATCACTGTAAGCAGCAGCATCCTGACGGGTCCTGATGAAAGCCTCGCTCAAAGTTAGGGCTGATAGGCTGAAACATGTCGACCATCACTTTTCACCATACTAGCGCGGTTTAAATTCATACCGCTGGTGCACTGTTCTTTTAATCCTGACAGCGGGTGCTTTTTGAATAAATCAATTTTTTGCACCTCTTAGCCAGTTTTAATAGCACAAATCACTAGACTTTTTTTCTGTTGCGCTGCGCCTCACTCTTAAAAGCTTGCTCATCCTATGGGCATTTAGCGATATTCTTTCATGAAAACATCCCTGAGCTCCTCCCTCTCAGAGAGGGGGTCGTAGCCCTCAAAGGAATTAGTATTTCCTTTGGGAGGAGAATCCCATATGATGAAGCATGTCACCTTTGGTGAGTGAGGGATTTCGTCCTGAAAAGGGAATTTCCCATAGCCAGGAACGTGGGATATAGTTGCTAGTAGCTTGATAGTGTTTTACCTTTTGACACATCTTTCATTTTTCTCTAATATTAGACCCTAGGATCTCTTTTTTGTATTAGTAGTTCAGTCAGGGGACGTGATCCCTAGCAGGTCTTTAAACTTCCCTTGGACCCTCTCTGCCGAAATCGGCTTATGGTTATAGAAATCCAGTAATCTGCATAGGATTGGTCACAGTGTCAAATACATTTCTGAGTATGTGCAAGTGCATTCTTGCATTGTCACTGCATTTGGGGTCTGTATGTCCCATTGTTCAATTGTCATGATTTCAGACTGTAGATGTCTGTTGTGTTAGTAATGGCTAAAGCTTTTACCTTTGGATGAGTAGACAGTGACATTAATCTGCCTCTTCAGCTTGTGTGTGTAATGTGAATTACTAGTCTATTTGTGTGTCCAAGACTTCAGTGAATGGTGTCGTTTGCATCATCAACATTGGACAAAGTTTGTGTATGTGATTGTATGTGTAATGTAGACATGACAACATGATAGTGTCCACACTGTGACAGTGTGGGCATAATTGAGTTTGTGAGACGCTGTGTATAACAGGTGTCACACACATCTTGCATCAGATGATCCTATTCTGTCTACCTATTGAACATGTAATTGTTAAAAAAACATAGATATTTACTTATTTTTCTGTGGAACTGTTGTGTATGTGATGCTTGCTCACATTGATGAGGTCAGAAACTAGTGATTCGTACACACCACTATAATTGCTGTGTCACCATACCTTGTTAACATGTCTGGGAAGGGTACTGAATCTGTGATATGTATCTAAGGTCATTCGTGCAAATTATAATCTGTATTTCTATTGTTCTGTAGCTTTAGTTGTGTGCATATTTCATGTCCTATTTGTCTCAATGCATGCTGCTTGGTACATTGTGAGCTGACACCAACTGTGTTTACTCTCTACACATAGGTACCGCCGACGACCCCCAGTGTAAAGGCCCTTTCCAGACCTACAGACCATGGAAGAACGTGACACCATCAGAAAGTACTGATTCACCGGGCCAATTATTGAAGAGTTGTCAGAGCAGTTGGCACCTCTTCTGCAGCCTGGTCGTACATATCCAACTGCAATGACGCCCAAAGTGAAGGTCATGGCAGCTTTACATTTCTTTGCTACTGGTACTTTCCAATACATAGTGGCCACTTCTGGTGGTATGTCACAAACCATGTTCAGCTGTGTCCTTCGTGATGTTTTGGAGGCATTGCTCCATTACCTGGACCAGTACATCAAGTTCCCAAAACCAGGAGAGTTGTCAGACATTAAGGCACAATTTTATGCACTGGGACAGATGCCCCATATCATTGGCTCAATTGATGGTACCCACGTTGCATTGGTTCCACCTCAAGCAAATGAGGTTGTGTATCGCTACTGCAAACATTACCACTCGATCAATGTCCAGGTGGTATGTTTGGCTGGCATGTCAATATCCCACATCTGTGCCCGTTTACCAGGATCGACACATGATGCATATATCATGAGGAACAGTGCCATCCCCCTTTTGATGTCTCAACTACAACCTGACTGTGCCTGGTTTGTTGGTAGGTGATGTGGCATGTGTGTATTGTGGTGTGTGTTCATTGTATGTCAGATAGTGGTCTGTTGTAAGACAATTGAATCGTTTTTCTGTGTTAAATGTAGGAGACTCTGGATACTCCAACCAGCCTTGGTTGTTGACACCACTCCGTAACCCAGTCACACCTGCAGAAGTGCGGTTTAATGAGGCCCATGGTAGGAGTTGACGAGTCATTGAGCTGACTTTTTGGCTCCTGAAGACAAGATCCCGCTGTCTGGATCGCACGGGAGGATCCCCACAATATGCCCTATTGAAGGTGTGCAAGATCATCGCTGCTTGCTCCACAACCCGGCTATACGGAAGGAAATTCCACTCATACAGGATGATGTAGACCTGCAGCCACCAGCAAGGGAGGATCTTATCCTGGGACATGATAACAGTGGGGATCATGATGATGGCATGGATTTGAGACAACAGCGCATCCACAACTTCTTCACATGAGTGTAATTATGCAATGAGAGGAGGTAACTAACCCCAACTGTTTGCTGTTGTGTTGCTGGTGCACAATGTGTATGTATATTTGTGAGTGTATGAAAATTGTCATTATGTTTGTTGTATGAAAAGTTTTTGAAAGGGGTAAATTAACATGTACAGTGTTACCGCAAATCCTAGCTCATGTCCACACTGTAAATCTTGGGCTTCAGATGACATTGGTAGCAAAATGAACTGCCATAGTCCTGTGGCATGACTTTGTTCTATGTTTCTCCTTACCATGGTTCTTTGCCATGTCAACTGCAGAATTGTGACCTCACAAGACCCCTGATGCTGTGACAAACTTCAACATTGAACTGCTGTGGAAATCCCTGACACGCACTTTCTTTTTGAACTGGTGTTCATTTTTCTTTACTTGTGCGCATTTTGTTACGGTGTAATGTGAATTGACATAAGGGTTGATGCGCCAGGTTGTATTCAGAGGATGCACGGCATTCTGGCCGCATTGAAATTCGGGGGCCGCATTGAGGAAAACTGCTGCTATTAAGTAATCAATGAAAACTGGAGCCCTTAGATACCTTTTGTGAGCGCTCCCACATGCAGCAATATATTGATAGAATCTGCCATCACACAATCAGTGTTTCTTGGACAAAGATATAAAAAGGTATTGATGCCATTTTATGAGCGTTGCTGCAAGCTCTTGATAATAACTGAATTAACACTCACTTTCTAGTGAAAAGGATTAGTGGGTTTTTACCACCGGAAGTACAATATAGATGCATTCGCGCCTTGCGTGAAATGAGAGATTCATATCTGACATGGAGGGCAAACCAGTATCTGCGTACCAGCTAGTAGTGGTGCCTTAAGAACATTTTTCCACACTGTACTCTCTTGTACCCGTACTACTCGTTGAAAAGTTACAATTTTGGAAGGTCCTGAGGAAGGTGGTCAACACAAGGCTAATACTACCGAAACGCGCGTCGACCCAGTTGTATGCGCCCAGCCCACAACACGGTCATGGAGATCTAAAACACTTTTGTCCCCTTCTGACCAGAAGGTGTATGTGCTCTTGGGTTGGTTTTTAGTATGAATGGCTTGGTAGAGTATGAATGTGGACATGATAGGTTAGTTTGATTGTCTGGTGAATGAATAGGGGTCAGATGAAGAGTATTATATCCCATGTGTAAATAAGTATAGGATTTTTTTTGTCTATTTATGAAATGTACAAAAGGAAAAATATGGAAAAAAATCTTAATAATAAGTATGTCTTTTAAAACTTTTTTTGATACTACAAATGAAAACAAGTATAAATTTCAAGAAAAATTAATAAAAATGTTTTTGATTAAATGATGATGTTGTATATATCATGTCTCAGAATATATATTCATAGCCTACTGGAGCAGATTTAGCCCAGAAGTCAAAGAAATAGAGGTCAAGTGGGAGGTTTATTTGATACAATGTTGGGTGTGGTTGTCCCCGTTTTCTCCCAGACCTAATTGAACTATTAGAGGGGGCTTCTTTATCTAGAGGTGTATCTGGAGGATAAACCTGTGCTCAACATTGTGGTGTGCCGTGTCTGTTTTCACACATCCAAAGATTCTTTACATACAACACATGCTCCATGATGAAATAGTTTTCTGACAATGGTTCTTGATTGTGCTTGCATATGGTGCTAATATTTATGGCTATGTATTTGCTTTGCATCTGTTCCATGTCCTAACGGTTGAGTGATAACCTGGTTTTGTCTATCTATCATGCTGTGACAAGGTACATTTACTCACAAGCCAGTACTTCACATTTTTGAAGTGATGTGTTACCAATGTTGTAGACACTTTCTTCTGTGTGATTTACTGCTACATTGCAAGTTTAAAATCTGGAATTTAAAGACACAACATGAGCACGTTTTTTGTGCATAGTGATTTAATTTAGTGCATGATATGATGAAATCAGTACACACCATGGTGGAGTGCTCAACAAAAAACAGAAAACAAAGTGCAGATAGGAGTTGGCAATGTTTGTAGATGAAATATTCCAAAGTAGATCCACAGTTATTAGAGTCCATAGTCCAACTTAGACCCTCCAGTCAATGTGGGACAGTTCATCATAGTCCACAAAGGGAAAGCTTGGCACACTTTGGAGGATATCAGGAGCAGGTAGTCACTTCCTGGGGGTGATGCATAGCCATCAGTCTTTCATCGTTTCTTCTTCGGAAGACCGACTCCACATTTTCCCGGGGGACCCTCAGGTGCAGGCAGCGGCAGTGCAGGGTGCTCTCCGCCAGAGTCCACATCCCTCCCTGTGGCTGGTGCAGATGTTGTTGCACCGGATGTTGAGGGCGCATAGGGAGGTGTGGACATGTTGGTGGCAATCTGGAAGAGGCAGGTGAGAATGTCCCTGTGCACCGCCGTCCGGTCATCAATTTTGTCCATGTACCTGTCCATTTTCTCATAGTGGGCTTCCTGCTGCTGTTGCATGGTTCTGAGGATCCCAACAACCTGGCCCATTTCTCCCTGTGAATCCTCATAAGCATGGAGGATTTGGGAGAGTTTTTGGGTCTCCTCATCAGCAGCACCAGCTGCATGATGGCGCCGGTCCCCACGGCCCCTCCCACCACCCCTACCCGCCCGAGCATGACCTGTTGCTGCTGGCACAGCAAACACAGAGCCTCCTTTATTGTTGACAGTAGTGTTGTTTTCCGGCAACTCCAGAGTGCCCTGTGTTGCTGTGCTGTTGGTGTTGTCCTGGGCTGCTGTGTCAGTGCGGGTAGGGGTCAGCTGTGTGTTGTCTGCTGAGGCGGGAGTGGGCACAGAGGATCCAGATCTTGCCGCCGCTGATGCTGTGGGGTGACCCAAACCAGATGGGCCAGGTCGGTCCTCGTCGTCTGAAGATGGATGTGAGACATCAATGTCGGAGAGCTGCTGTTCGACCAGAGTCTGGGCTTGGCTGTCCTAGAGGGATCTAGTGGTGTCCCCCGTTATCCCTCTGGGTACAAACATAACACAATGAGGGCTGTGAATGTCCACAGTCCCTCAAATCATACACATACATAGTCTACTGAACCTAATGATGATTTGATGTGGATAGATTTGCCACCTTCATCCATGATGCTGGCCATTTCTTTGGAAAACTATGTATTTCGGACAAAAGTGGGATTATTGGGCATGTCCAGCTATGTGTATAAATGGGCATGTTGTGTTTCATTCACATTACATGTCCAAAGACATTGACTGGTTCCTGACACCCTGTGAATGTCACAGGTGGGTCTGTGTTGTCCACATCTTAACTTTCACAGTGAGATACATACTCTTTCTCTTACTATGTAGGTTTCATTTTTGGCGTGTGTACTGGGATTATTGCATGTCTTTAGCAGTCACATTGGTGTGGCTGCCTACACACTCACATTCTGTTGACTGGCCCAGAAAGTTGTGGAGATGTAGTGAGTGAGGTGCTTCTTGTTCTCATCTCATCATACACATGTGAATGGCTGTGAGTAGCAAAATGTTTGGTTGCTTAGCTTTCGCCTACACAGATCAAGAATTTTGTACATTCACTCCATGGTCAGATGAGTTCACAGACTCTGCTTTCTGCCATTTTATAGCAAATAACTATGTGAAACTGAGGTTTGAGTGCTTGTGCTCTAATTGTGAAACTTACACCCCTCCTGCAGCCAATCCCCACCAGGCCACCAGGAAGAGTGTTGTCCCAAAAATGTTGGTAAGTGTACTTGCAAGATATTTCTCACTGTTGGCTGGTGTTTGTAGCACATAGGCAAATGTGGCAGTTGTGAGAGGTTCAGACAGCAGTCCCCATTGTCTGTCATCTTGATAGTACAAATGAACAGATTGTGAGTTATACATTGCCCCTGATGAAGTAGTTGTGCTGTGTGTGTGTAGGAGTGTTTGCTGTTCTTCCGACTCCCATCAGGCCCAGTCCTACATACACCTTCCTGCCCAGCGCAAACAGGCCAACAGGACATGAGCTTACCTCACAGTGTGTCAGATGTCCCTGCCGGCTGTCTGACACTGGGAACTGGTGTCTGACTTTAAGACAACTCCCCTCATAGCCTTCTGCTCCAAACATCAGTTCCCAGTCTCTGTCATTTTATTGTTACATGTCCACTCAATGTCAGGTAATCATGGTTCATAGTGGTCTTGTATGGCTGGATGGGATGAGGAGTGTTTGCAATGGCCAGTACTACCATCAGGCCCTGTACTACACACACTCTTTCCACCATGCAAAAACAACACCCCTGAAGCTATGTTTTCCTGAGAGTGAGAGGATATCTACTGACAAAGATGGCTGACACTGGTGCCTGGTGTTTTGAGCACAAGTCACTGTTGGTATTTGTGGAAAAGTCTGACACCAGGGCCCAGTGTCATGCATCCTGCTAGTGAATTCAAAAACACTGTGGTCAATCTTAGGGGCCTATTAGGATGGCGGGCGGACTTCCGTCCGCGCGCCACCCTAGTGGTGCTGGGACCGGCCGCCAGTGGTGTGGCGGTCCCGCACCAGCGATTAGGATGCCACCGCCACCGCCACTGTGGCGGTGGCATCCTCCATTCCCAGCATTGTGGCTGACGGTGCACACAGCACCGCCCGCCACATTGCTGGGAATGCACTGTGTGCATTGGCATGCACAAGGTGGCAGGCACCGCGCGGTGCCTGCCACCTTGTGCATGCCAATGTTGGGGGGTACCATGGGTATCCCCCAAGTGCAGCCCCCCACCCCCCAGGGGGCCCGCAACGGGCCCCCAAAGGCATTCTCCACATGCCTTTCCATGGCGGAGTCTCCGCCATGGAAAGGCATGTGACCGCCATCATCCTAATATGGATGGCGGTGCCTGCAAGGCACCACCACCATATTATGGCCCTTTTCCGCCCGGTAGGCAATTGGGCGGATTGCCTACCGGCGGAAAACCGGCGGACGGTCTTTCCGTCCGCCTGGGTCCCCACCGCCATACTAATATGGCGGTGGGGAAATGTGAGGCGGGCGGTGGGAAATGGCGGGCGATCCGCCCGTTATCATAATGGGCACCTTAGTTTCTGTTGGTCTGTTTGTGACATTTGGGAAGGTGTTTGTTGGACAGTGCCTGATGTGAGTTTTAGCCTTTCCAAATACTCCACCTCCCACCCATCCCAGGTAAGTCCTCTGTGACTATGGCTAACTGCCAGTGAGGTCAAGTGTACTAACAAGGATGCTGACACTGGTGCATGGTGTTACACTTGACTCCAAATTGCAAAAAAGGCCTTTCACCCCAAACAGCATGCACCAGTGTCAGGCATCTTGCTAGTGCACTTCCATTCACTGTCGGGTAGGCATAATCCCAGATGAAGGTGTTATTCTGGGTGGGTGTATGAGTGCTTGCCATTACTCCAACTCCCACTAGGCTTTGTCGTTCACACACTCTTTCCACCCAGAGACAAATGACCACATGTCAGAATGGGTTCCTGACAGTGATTGGAAATGTATTATCAAGCTGTGTGACACTTGTGCCTGGTTTGTGATTTGGCCACACATCCCAACAGTGCCTTGTGGTCCACACAGCAGTCCATAGTGTCATCTACCATACCAGTACATATCCACTTACTGTCAGGTATGCTTAGTTCCAGGTGTGCTATTTGTGCTTGGTGGATAGTGTGTAAGACAGGGCCTGCTGGGTGATGTAGTCAGGGCTCGCACTCCTCCAACCACCCATCCTAAATAGCCCAGCATGAATCATGCTTACCTGACAGTGAGTGGAAGTGTACTAACAAAATGGCTGACACTGGTGCCTGTTGTCTGACTTGACTGCAACATCATGCAGCAGTGTCAGCCACCTTGCCAGTACACTTCCCCTCACTGTGAGGTAAGCATAGGCCCAGAGTAGTTAACATGGCTGGGTGTGAGGATGAATATTTGCAATGGCTACAAGTCATATCAGGCCTTGTCCCACACACACCTTCCCACCCATCTGCAAAAGCCTACCTGAAACTCAGCTTCTCTGAAGTGTGAATGTACTTGCATGATGTCTGTCACTGATGACTGGTGTCTATTTGTTCACTACTTCCGGCAGGGCATAGTTGTCCAGACACCAGTCCCCAGTGTCAGCCATTGTGTCAGTACATTTCCACTTACTATCAGGTAAGCATGGTTCCTAGTGGTCTGTTTGTGCTGGCTGGGAGGAGGAGTGTTTACCCTGACTCCATCTCCCATCAGGCTCTGTCCTCCACACACCTTCCTACCAATCCTAAATATCTTACCTGTGACTCTACTTCCCTGACAGTGAGTGGCAATGTGCTGCCAAGAAGTCTGACACTGGTGACTGGTATCTGATTTGTCCACAACTCACCAACAGTGTATTGAGCTCCAAACAGCAGTCTGCAGTGTCAGTCATCTTGTCAGTACATTCTCATTGACTGTCAGTGAAGCTCTGTTCTATGTGGACTTGTTGGTCTGGGTGTGAGGAGGAGTGTTTGCCCTGACTTCAACTCGCATCATGCCCTGTCCTCCACACACCTTCCCAGCCAGACCAAACAGCAGACTTGGAACTATGCAGTCCCTGACAGTGGAAAGAAATGTACTGGCAAGATGGCTGACACTGTGACTGGTGTTTGGAGCACATGGCCAAGATGTGGTTAGTAGTTAACTCTGACACCAGGCACCAGTGTCAGCCATGTTGTAAGTACACTAGCCCTCATTGGCTAATCACCACTCTATCTGGTATGCTGTTGGAGCTATTTGGGAAGGAGGGTGTGGTCACAGGGCGGATGGGACTTGTAGTCGCCTCAAACACTCCTCCTCACACACAGGCCAAACAGACCCACAGTAACAATGCATCCTTCACAGTGAGTGGTAATGTACTAGCAAGAAAGCTGGCATTGCTGCATGCTGTCTGTAGCACAAGGCCTTGATAGGATTTGTAGTCCATGCAAACTACATTAAGTTGGCACTTAATTGACCACTCGGGATGGGTATAAATGTCTTTATATTTTTATTTCAAAGAAAAGAACAGTTTGTGTCAAGAAAGAAAAGAAGTCCCAGTCTTGTGTTTAATAGCATCTTCTTCTTTTCCAGGTCCTTCGGAGTTCCTCGCTGCCAGCACCCTCGATAGAAGCAAAGAAGCAGGTAAGTGTCTACCCTTATTTTTCACCAAAATAAGTTAGGTTAGTGAGGGTGACTTCTTTTCTATCTCCTGAGGAAGAGTGCTTGTTAGCAAAGCAAGAGAATAAGGGGTAAAAATAACAAAATTAAATAGCTCCAAAACAATTAACTTAATGATTATTGGCTTCCACTGTCTCTTTCCTTTGTAGTTTTAAGGATTCTTTCTCTTTTATATTTTCTTTCTTTTTTTCTTTTTAAATGTCTTTATTCGCCTTTTTTCTGTTTGTTTGTTTTTTTTCGTTCACCCCTCTCCTTTTCTCCCTCTTGTTCGCCCCCTCCCTCTTCTTCCTCCCTCTTTTCTTTTCTTAAGCTATTTAAGGATGTTTGGTTCCTAACTAGGAACCGGGCACGCACCTGGTGGAGCCACGTCCCTCCTGGAACGCGGCAGGGCTCTGGAGATAACCGGCAGGCAGGAGACTCCGCTTTGACCGTTACGTCTCGCTTCTCGTTTGGGAGGTCAGGTCCCCGACAAGCTGCCTCGCCACTCGCTCTCTTCTCCACGGCTCCCTCGTTTCCTCCGTCTTCTTTACGTCCACTCTCCTCACAATGCTGGTTTTCTTGTTCCTCCTCGCTCTCGCGGAGACGCCGCTCCTCATCTTTTCTCTCTTTCGGGTCATATGTAGAGACGTGACTCCTCCCCTCTACCTGACTTCCAGGACAGGCAAGGAGGAATGAACCAGCCGGCACGTTGGATTCGTCAGGTCGGTGACAGGGTGATATCCCTATTACCTCACCATAGTTTAGAGATTGCTCAGCTGGTGACAGGGAATTTCATCATAGAGCCCTTTTGTGTCACTCCGGATTCTATAGACCCATTTCTGCTCCCTTAAGAGGAGTATTGCCTTAATGTCTCTGGCATTATGGGGAATAAATGGTTTGTTGAGTACAGTCCAATGAATATCTCCTACTCTGTGGTTTGCTTCTACGAAGTGTGTTGTTACCTTCGTTGCAGTTTTTTTGCATGTGATGTTACTCTTATGTTCTATTATTCATATTTTTACCCTACAGGTCATAATCCCTATATATAGAAGGTTGCATGGACACCGAATAAGGTAAATGACATTCTCAGAATTGCAATTGGTATGTTTTGTCTGAACCCAGGGGTACTTGAGTCCTACATCTACTGTTTTCGAGCTACATGTAAGGGAATACACCCTACACCCTCCGTACGGGGTGTGGCATGCCACTGGTGGAAGGTTCCATAATCTGGGTTGCTGTGTTTTTTCCTTAAATTGGGGTCTTGTATATACCACCATGTCCCTAATGCTTGCGCTTTTCTTGAAACAGAACATTGGTGTAGTGACATGTAGCCTATTAGAGTTAATGATCTGCCAGTTCTTTGTGATTCTTTTTTTCATATGGTTGGAGGCTGTACTAAAGGTTGTCACACATATTATCTTGTCCACCTCTTTTTTTCTTTGTTCTCTAGTAAGGCATCTCTGTTGGAATTCCTAGCCCGACGTTGAGCTCGGTCAACGACCCCCTCGGGATAATCCTTTTCCTTCAATTTATCCCGCAGTCTCTCTGATTCCAGTTTGTAGTATCCTATATTGGAACAGTTCCCTTGGAGACGTAGGAACTGTCCAAAAGGTAAGTTCTCATGAAGTGATTTTGTGTGAAAACTCTTATGGGAAAGTAGTTTGTTCCTATCAGTCGGTTTATGCTAAACATATGTGTTGAGTCTTCCTTCTTCCACCTTTATCACAAGGTCCAGAAAGGGTAGTGCAGTATTGGTAATGGTAGAAGTGAAGTGTAGAAAGGGATTTCTCTTATTTAGCCATTCTAGAAAGTCCGTGAACGAGCTCCGGTTACCTCTCCATATCACCAGGACGTCGTCAATATATCATCTCCAAAGTCTGATGGACCCTGTCCATGGGGTGTTTTCAGCATATATATGTAGATTTTCGAATTCTGCTACATAGGGGCAGGCCACTATTGTAATCCACTTGGTTTGTTCCTGCCTGTCATTTCCCCCCGTCTCTCCTGTCCTATGGAATGTTCCCTGGTCTATTGCTTGAACATTCCACAGCTGACTCCAGCTGACTGGAACCTGATGGTGGTGTAAGACGGAATAAATACATCTCTTCATCATACAGTGTTCTGTCTTTATAACACTGGTGACGATTAGCTGTGTGGGGGCAGCCACACCACCATCCCCAGCTGTATACTATCTACTTATCACAGCCGTACTCCAGAAGCATCAACTACTACATGAGGAATCTATAAGTTTATATTACGTGATCTACGAAAAAGGTACTGTGCTGTCAAAAATAATACTAACTGGAAACGTTACTATACCGACTTTTAAGGCAAAATCGTATACCGCCAGCATTCTCACCTGTGAGTGACGAGGTATATGTCTTTGAAGTGTCTCGAAGCCTTGCTGTTCGTTGTGCAGTTTGGTGCTCTGTGCCTGCTGTTTGGGAGTCCTGCGTGCGACAAGAAACCTTTGCCTTTTCTAACCATAGCTTGGGGTCTGTCACCTGCTTCCTCAAGTGGCACTGCTAGGGCAATTGGGAACTCCGTGCACGCCTGTCGGAGCGCGGACACCGCGATCTGGGTGTGCCAGACACCGGGCCACACAATTCCGTGTCCTCGCTGCAGTGTGTGCATGGCGGGATCGACTGCCTGCTCTACCTCAGTCGTCTGACGAGACGTTCGGTGCAACACATTTCTTGGTTGCGCTGTGGTGTTTGCTGAAGCGTGTCAGTGAGGAGCGCCTCTTCTCCACCTCCGTCATCCGACATGAAGCTCGGAGCAACGCATTTCCTGGTTACCCTGAGGTGCGGACCGCCTTCTTCCCGCCTTCTCTATGCTGACAGGCACAGATTTCCTCGGGTTTCGGAAGGCCTGAGTTTGACACCGGCCTCCTCCACTTCATTCTGCTGATGGGAACAGCCTGCCTGTCAGTTTTCTACATACTCAATCAATACACTTGAGGGCTTGAGGAGATTTAAGGACCTGCGTGAGCTGACTCCCCACCAAATAATGTAGCACACAAAACAAGCCACGGGTCCGAGTTAGAAGGAGGTTAGTGTGTTATGTAAAGGGGAGGAAAGGAGGATTCCCTTTTTAGGACGGTTCCCCTCACACACCAGAGGTGTCATGCTTCATCATGGGGGTACCTCCTCACACGGAAGACCTAGTCTTCGTGTGGGCTACAACCCCCTCTCTACAAGGGAGGAGCTCAGGGATGTTTTTATTTTGGTCAGGCAGGGTATGCTAAACCCCTATGTGAGCAGGTGTGTGTGTATATGGAGCAAAAAAGTGCAGTGCTGTAAAGTGAAGTGAAAAGTTAAAACTGGCTAACGGGTTAGCTATATTGTAACTTTATTCAGCTACCCGGTGTCAGGATTAAAACCAATGAGGAGCTGATGACACACGTGCCGACATTAAAAGCACATGTGTGGCTAGACCAACATGTTTCGGCCAGGAGGACCTAGGTAGTATCGCGGCCTTCTTCAGGGTCAATTTATTCAGCTACTGCAGTTATACAGTGTGTGTACGTGAAAAAATATAATTTTAAAAACACGTGAATAAATCAAAAATTAAATACTGGACCAGTAGTCTGACTGTTCAGTATGGACTGCATACAACCTATATTGAAGACATAAAGGCATGTATGTAAACATTGTGTATATAACCAAAAACTAAAGTACATTGACTAACCTCATACATTCTAATTATAGTATTTTTAAAGCACATATACATTTGGTATACGATGTGACAAATACAAAAACGTGTGACTCACCACAGTGGGTTGTACAGTTCACTACGTCTGTTCAGGCATATTAGCCATATGGTACGTACACCGGAGCCTGCAGAGAGAGGTAAATGGTGTTTCTTTAAAAACAAGAAGCCCCAAGGAAGGGATTAGAGATAGAGCTAAAAACGACTTAAGAATCTAACAAATGACGTTTCCCTGTCATTGGGCGTCAGAGGTATGGCTGAAGGTAGACGAAAGACCAGGGATCTGTAAACCCTGGACAACATGCATAGACCGGTGAGATGGATGCAACAGAAAAAGGAAGCACAGTTCAGGAAGCTCATTGAAATTAAAAATATAACAGATGGATAAAGTGGTCAAAAACCCTAATGGATGGTGGCAAAGGTGCGCAATGTGACACTAGCCAGAGCAAGGCAGGCGGTAACAGCGGGCACGCTGGGTGAGGTGGCGCGCCCGATGAACACTGGCTACAACCTTACATAACACACTAACCTCCTTCTAACTCGGACCCGTGGCTTGTTTTGTGTGCTACGCTAGTTTTCTACATACGTCAATATTATTGAGATTGCGTCCTCACTTCTCCGCCTCATCTCGCTGAGGGGCACAGCTGTTTTGAATAAAAGTTGCCTGCCTGGAAATCTAAACTTCCTCTTCTTCGCTGACGGGCACAGCTGTTTGTCAAGTCCTGCAAGGTGGGCTATCTCTACATTCGCTTTTGGCACAGCTTGTGCTGCGATGTTTTCCTTCCTGTTCCCTCACTACTCATAGTATTAATAGACATATGACTTTTTTTCAAGCATTGTACATTTTCTTACATCATTTTATGTTGTTTATACTTATCTCTTGAGGCGATTTTTGCAGTATTGATTTATCCCTCTGTATTCGTGTTTTGCTATTTCATAAGTATTGTTTTACTAAGGCTGCTTTCAATATGTCCTTACCGCCCCCATTCCTAAGTGATGTTGGTGAACCTAGTATTCCATGGAAAGAATGTAAAGACCTATTTGAGTTCTAACTGATAGCCATAGGAGGGGACAAATTCTCTAACTTCAGGAAACACCACATACTCCTGCACAATTTAGGAACAGAAGGTCGCAAAATATTCAATAATTTAAATGATCCTGAGCAAGAAGTTGAGGAAGGGGAAGGAGATTTTAATGTGTACTTAGTTACTATGAATAAGTTAGAGAAACAATTTGGACAGGCTATTAATGTTGTATTAGAAAGACACAAATTATTTTCAAGAGTGCAAGGTAAAAATGAAAAAATCACATCTTATATTGCTGTATTGAAAGGTCTGTCTAACACTTGTAAATTTGAAAACCTCACTGACTCCCTGATTAGAGACCAATTAGTGAGATGCACGAATAATCCCAAGATACAAGAGAAGTTATTAGCCGGTAACCCTGATTTCAAACAAGTTGTAGAGATAGCGTTAAGTATAGAGCATACAGCAGAGTGCATAAAAGAAATGAGAGTGAGTACAGATTCTTCCCCTGAAGTAAATGCTATTTCCAAGCAAGAAAACAAAGATTTCCAAAAGCCTGACAAGGACAGCACGTTAAAATTTCATGGTAGTGCTAGTTCTAAGACCAAATGTTACAGGTGCGGCAACCCGGCGCACTTAGCTAATAGTCCTTCCTGTCCAGCTAGAAATGTTACCTGTCACAAGTGTGGGCGGAAGGGACACCTGGCTAGAGTTTGCCGTGATATGCGTGGGAAAAATGTATCCTTGATAGAGAGCACGACGCAAGCAGAAACTAAATTGGTATTTCAACTAGAAAACAAGGATGAGAGTGTCAGTTTCCCCAAGTGTTGCATTACCTTAGAAAATAAACAAGTCAGGGTCTTTGCTGATTCTTGTTCCCCCTATACGTTGCTAGAAGGTAAAGTTTTTAAGGAAATGTTCCCCAATAGACTAAGCGCCCTCCAAGCAGCTGATATCAAACCTGGGGGATACAATGGTGATCCTATTCCCTTGGTGGGGATCACTACTCTGCTGTTTAGCTACAAGGGTAGGAGTACTGTGGGTAAGGTCTACATTACTGAGAAGGGCTCCAATCTCTTAGGTTGGAAACTCCAAAAGAAACTCTGCATCAAATTGGACCCCAACAGCTCTGACCAAGTACTCTTAGTCGACCGTTCTGTATGTGGTGAAGACATTTGTGATGAATTCCCTAAAGTTTTTACTGACACATTAGGGCTGCTTAAGGATTTTCAACTATAAACAAAAATGGGGGAGATGGAGGTAGACGTTAGGTTCATCCTCCAGACTGTGTATAGTTATTAACGAATCTGTAATGACAGATCTGAGAACCTAACCAAAGGGAAGGGCTTCCGCTAAATGTGCGAAACAACGCCCCGAATCTAAGAAGAGAAAATTCTCTTCTTGAGTCCCCTCACTCACCAAGGGTTGCCCCTAGGTGGCATGCTTCATCATTGGGGCCATCCCAGACATCTACTGTCTGGGGTGTGCTGCAACTTGCGGAACTACGTAGGAGCACTTTTTGTGAACAAATGTGTAGTGTAGTGTTGGGGGGAGTGGTGATGGTGATGCTAAAAATACCTAACTAGTGAGCGATTAATTTATTCCTGCTCCTAGTTGGTATGGATAAAAAGGGGGTTAATAGTAGGGAGGAAGTGTAACTGTTATGTGTATACTATCCCTAGTATTTGGTCAACATGTTTCGAGGTGTCCCCTAAACCTCTTCTTCAGGACCACATGGGGACCAGCCCCATGCGTACCACTCCGTGAGAAAAACAATCCTATACTAAAGAAATAATATAATAAAGAACAGGTGCACACCTAATGTGTGAGCACCAAAATTAAATACATACGGTTGAAATCAGACTCGTAGTATTTCTGTTTTGGCAACGCTGTGCCTCATGGTCCACCCAGGTACGAGTAGGTGTCATTGACAGAGGAGTGCTGAGCCAAGGTTACTACAAGCCCCTCCACCCTGGCAGTCCATGAGGCACAGCGTTGCCAAAACAGAAATACTACGAGTCTGATTTCAACCGTATGTATTTAATTTTGGTGCTCACACTTTAGGTGTGCACCTGTTCTTTATTATATTATTTCTTTAGTATAGGATTGTTTTTCTCATGGAGTGGTACGCATGGGGCTGGTCCCCATGTGGTCCTGAAGAAGAGGTTTAGGGGACACCTCGAAAAATGTCGACCAAATACACAGAGTTTGAACAAGAACATCTGGGTTGACAGACACCCGCTCCTGAGGATTCATGAAATTCTACCCCCAGTTACTTCAGCGTCCTTGACTTATCCTCAGTGTACCACCAAGTGGAATTGCACCCTGAGTCCCGCCACCTCACTTCATTCATCACACCCTTGGGTGCATTCCAATATTTACGCATGCCCTTTGGATTAGCCTCAGCCGCCGCCACCTTCCAAAGGATTATGCAACACATACTTAGGATGTTCCTGGTACTTTGTGCTTTCAAAATGACATTCTGATACACGGGAAAGATATAAGAGAGCACAATCACATGCTGAAACAAGTCCTATACAAACTAAGCCAAGCAGGTCTCACTCTAAAGAAAGAGAAGTGTCAAATAGGTGTAAGCTCGGTGGAATATTTGGGACACACTATTTCCAGGCATGGCATCAGCCTAAGATGAATTTAGTTGACGCCATTTTGAATACAGTTGCTCCCACTAATGTTGAAGAGCTTAAGTCATTCTTAGGGCTCTCAGAGTATTATTCCAAGTTCATACAAAACTATGCCAGTATGGTGGAACATCTACGAACTTACTCAGAGCCAAAAACTCCTTTGTATGGGATGAAAACTGTCAGGCAGCTTGTGAGGCTATCAAGTCGCATATTACAAATGCTCCTTTTTTAGGCAGGTTTGATCCTATGAAACCTACATTTTTGTCCACGGATGCCAGTAACAAAGGACTAGGAGCCAGCCTTACCCAAAAGGAGCACGTGGTTGCTTTTGCTTCAAGAACATTGAAGGGGGCTGAACACCATTACTCTGTAGTGGAGAAAGAAGCCCTTGCTTGTTTCTGGGCCATCAGACACTTCAAATTGTTTTTGTGGGGCATAACATTCAATGTAATGACTGATCATAAACCTCTCACATATGTGTTCACGACCAACGGCTCTAATAGAACCACACCCAGGATATCCATATGGATCTTGGGGTTAGAAAGTTACAACCTTAGAGTCGAAAATGTGCCTGGTAAACAGAATGTTGTAGCTGATTTTCTTTCCAGAGCTCCCCTTAACTGGAGTGCTGATACCCTGGAGGAGGAGGAGGGAGATATACTTTTGGAAGTAACTGTTCTGGAAAAGAAGGATTGGGACAATTGTTGTGTATGAGATGAAATAATACCCCTACTAAAAAAGTACATAACGGAGGGTTGGCCAGCCAATAAGCATACATTACAGGAAGTTCTCAACAAATACTGGGAAGTGAGGCTAGAACTGTGCATTATTGAAGGTACTATTCACAGAGGCGAGAAAAGTGTACCTCCCAAGGACATTATGAGTAAGATCGTGGATGTAGCACATGTAGGACACTTGGGGCGCAGCCTTACCAAAAGTAAAGTACGAGAAGAATACTGGTGGCCGGACAGGGATGCCATGGTGGAAGACTCTGTTAAAAGTCGCAGGGAATGTGCCAAGAGTGCCAAAACCCTTGCGGGCAGGAAAGCACCCTTGTCCCCTGTCTAAGTCCCAGATCTACCTTGGTCTAAACTTGCGTTGGACATCATTGGCCCTCTCAATCTCAGACATCTTAATGAATGTTTCATTCTGGTCCTCAATGACTACCACACTCGTTGGGTGGTCACCAAATGTGTACACCAAATAGACACCACAAATCTCATTAAATTCTTAAAGGACACTTTCTATGAGGAAGGCATGCCTGGCATTCTTGTGACTGACAATGGGGTTCAATTTACCTCCGATCTCATGAAGGACTTCCTATCTGATCTTCAAATTTGCCATCAAAAACTGCTCTGTATTGCCCCCGAGCTAATGGGCTGGTGGAATGTATGAACAGAGTAATCAAGGAGTGTTTACAAAGGGCAGAAATGATCAATGTACCGGTCTAGCGTGCTTTACAAGAGATGCTATGGGCCTACCGCACTGCACCCAATAGTGTCACAGGTGTGTCACCCTTCATCTCCTTAAAAGGTAGAAAGCTGCAGACTAACCTCACTGCTGGGTGGTTACGTAAGGACACCACATGTCATGTAAACAGGTGCGAAATTGCCGAAAGAATCAACCTACATCAGAAAAAATACAAAACCAGGTACGGCAACACCAAATGTGCTAAAACTCAGGGGTTCAAACAAGGGGAATGGGTGCATATTGACCTCCCCAAGGCTAGGAGGAAAATGCACTCCCGATTCTCCAAACCTCTCAAAATTGCAAATGTGGGAAGAAATATAGTCAGGTTGGAGAATGGGCAAACTTGGGGAAAGGACAAATTGGTCACTTGCAAGGATCCCCAGTTACTCCAAGGTGATTCAAAGATCAAAGACCTGCAGCGAGGGTGGTCTACTGTTGGTCCTCGTAGGTCGTCGAGGAACAATACTCAACCTGCATGGCACAAAGATGATATCGTTGGTTAATGTCCAGGCTATGTATAACATTGTTCTTGGCAGCATACTTCTTTTTGCAATTGTATTTACTGGAATGTTATAACGTTTCACATTTGCAGTTCTCTCTTTTTCTCTACCCCCTCGCTCTTTTTCTGTTTTTCTATTCGCTTCCCTGCCCAAGGAGGTGTGTTGTAATCCACTTGGTTTATTCCTGCCTGTCATTTCCCCCTCCTCTCTCCTGTCCTATGGAATGCTCCCTGGTCTATTGCTTGAACATTCCACAGCTGACTCCAGCTGACTGGAACCTGATGGTCGTGTAAGACGGAATAAATACATCTCTTCATCATACAGTGTTCTGTCTTTATAACAGCCACACTAGGTGCAAATGCACTGCCCATGGAAGTCCAGTGAGCTTGTAAGTATATTGTCCCATTGAATTCAAAAAAGTTTTTGGTCAATGCTATTCTTGCCAAATCCAGTATGAATGCCCTGGGTGTCTGGTATTCCCAGTTCTCTCAGTATAAGGGGTCCTCGATCACCCTCAATGTCTCCTCCTGGGGTATATTTGTATTGAGTGATTTGATATCCAGGCCAATCAAACATTCTGATGATGGATCAAATGTTAAGTCCCTCAGGAGATTAAGGACATCCTGAGTGTCTTTTAGGTATAAAGTCATTTTTTGAAGTTTCAGGAAAAGTCGCAAAATTGCGAGAGAGGTATAGACACTATGGGTCGTCCCGGAGGGGGTCTGGTGGTTTATGTACCTTTGGGAGGGTATAGAAATATGGAATAACCGGCTTCTCCTTGCATAGGAAGGATGATTCATGGGCGGAGGTCCATTCATTTCCTACCGCCTCATTAATGAGTCCCCCTATCACTTTCTCCAGATCTGTTGTAGGAACTGCTGTGAGTATTGTGTACGGTCGTTTGTCCGACAAAAGGTGCAAATATTCCTGTAACTAGGCATCCTTAGTTTGTGTAACAATAGCTCCCCATTTATCTGCCAGTTTTATCACAATCTCTTGGTTTTGTCTTAGTTCTTCTATGGCTTCCATTTTGTGTCTGGTCAGATTCTTAAAGGGGCGATTCTGTTGCATGTTCATTGATTCCACATCATGTATACCTGCCTGTTCAAAGGTAGCTACTTCCAGCTGTAGTTGAGATAACTGGGGCATGAATGTTGACTTTGGTCGGAGCCCTGCATCCCCCTTCTGTGTAGAAGTTCCCTCTGTGTCATCAAAATAGATCATCAATCGAACTTTTCTAAAGAATGCCGCCAATTCTTGCCTTAGTAGGAAAGTGTTTAGGGTGTTAGTAGGAACAAACCCAGACCCTTGTTCTATACTTTCATCTGGTAGTCAGTATTACGTCTGTCAGGTTCATGACTAGGTTCATTCCTTGCTTGTCCCTGGCATAAAGTCTCTCGTCATGCTCCTGATTATTGATTATTATATCATGTACATTTTTAGCGATGATTTTATACTGATGTTGTTTGTATTCTTTTATAGCTGTTTTATCAATCGAATAAAGATTTTGTGATGATGATGATGCATATGTTCTTTTGGCTTGGGCTATTACTGTGCTGGATATACTCATGGCACTACTGAATTATGTTTTCAACGACAGAATGGAAAGAACCTCCTAATAATATATTTGTATATGATTCAGTTCTCAATCAGCTGGGATTCTTTTCAGGTGAGTCGCAGACACAATATCACAAAGTACTACTGGAAGAAGATGAATTTTTTAAATTTATTTAGGAATGCACCTTGTGCATTAAATGAAACAGTTAATTTATATATTATGTATTTTTAATAAGACCATCGAATGTGAGAAAACTCTTAGGCTTACGTATGTTTAGATCCAATCTAAACTATATTAAGAAATGACTGGAATGTACCGTAATGCATTTTTCAAAAGAAAACATCGATTAACTAATTAATTAAATGAATTAAAATGCAATACAATCTTAACATCCATTGCATGGTCACTTATTTACAGTGAACTTTGTAAGTCACACTACTTTTTTTAGATCCTGTTTTATGTCATATAATGGCACACTGAGTGGATATTTTATGACGTTATGATATATTGTTCATTCAATGGGATGTCACCCTCTGGGAGGATGGAGGGCTTCTGACAGGAGAAAATATGCAAAACAACTGAAAACAACCCAAAAATTAGAAGTTAAAGCCTCGGTGTAAAAGTAATTCTGCTCTTTTACCTTTGCTTTTTCCCGGGATTCAAAATGTGTTATTTAAGATGTATTCTGAACATTCTGCCAATACAGCGAATGTATATGCACTGACATGGAAGTTACTCTGTTCGCATAGTTCTGTTTGTTGAAGGAGTGAAATCTGTTGATCGGTAATTCTTTCCAGTGCTGGATTAACCATGCAAGGATGGAAACTGGCGGCTCACTTGCACTGATCTGTCTCAAACCAACAGGAGTGTACAAACTGTCAAGCATTGACTTGAGCTGCATGCCACACCTGCAAGAAAAAAGCACTGTGAAGACATAGGTCATGCCAGAAGTCCACTGACTTCCCTCCACTGCTCCCAAACCATAGCAGTTCGTCTGACATGCAACCAGAATGTGTGTTCCAGGCACAAGTACACCATATACATCTCTATGAGTGTGCACTGATGGTGTGACATGAACATGAATCCAAAGTGATGAGTGATCTCTCTATCACATTCATGTTAGTCAGGTTATCCAGACTGGGCCACTCATGTATGAAATTTGCAACATACTCTGCTGCAGACATGCAAAGACTCTTTGTCCAAAGTGCCCACCCTGGCAACAGAGGTGTAACCTGCATCTGGTCTATACAGAAATAGTCAACTGGGTGAGAGAGAAGAAGGGGCCAGTAAATAAACTGTCTATCTTAGCACTGGACTTATGCTTAAATGCTTCTACAGGCAGTATTCACCCGGAGACTTCTTGATGATATGTGAGGAAAGGGCAAATTGCTGTTGTAACTGTGGGACACACTTTTTATTTGTGCTAATTGCCTTCATCTGGAGCGACGGGCGGACAGACAAACTGGGAAATATCAACGGAGAGGAAAAAGGCGAAAGAAAAAAGGGAGAAATATTTTTTCTTATTGTTTGCTAATAGTATACTTAAATTTTGTTCACAAAAAGGGTATAGTCGTCTGCACTGCTTCATCAGACACACGGATTGTTTTTTGCACATACAAACACACATTCACTGACATAAATGCCTGACAGAGGTCTGCACATACACAGATAATCTTAACACCACACACACGCACACACACACACACACATATACAAACACTCATGTCTCGTGTCTCACATTTAGCAGACCCAGGATAATACAGATGTGGTTCAAGTCTTGCATGACACGCTCTTGCACGAGAGAGGCTGGATGGAAATATTATGTTTTCGAAAGAATGCTGAAAATCTGACATGTACCATGTTCTTCTCTATCTTCTGGCTGCCAATCAGGCCAAGGGAAGTCTCTCGCCCAACAACAGAATTATTATTATGTGTAGATGTTGAATATATGGGTGTGACATGTTTATCTACGCCCAAGGCAGTCAATCCACACAACCGGTTTTGGCATCGGTTACACTGTGACTAGTTTAGCATCTCTATTCCTCAAACCTTTTTGGAAACCCCTATTTGTGTTATGCCCGCACTTAGCCGCCCCATGATATTCAAAATATGAGGTTACTTTTCTAATGGGTGTGTTTCTCTGTGCAGAAATTACAATAGAACTGTCGCCATGTTTAGAAATGTCATGATGATTTGCACTGCGCCATATTTTATAGCAAAAACAAACAAAGCCCCCATCCCATGTGTTAATGCTGTGATGCTATTGTGAACATTACAATAGGAAAATGGCATTCACAGAACAGTATAATAGCATCCAAGGCCATTACAACGAATGCGTTCCATTCATTTGAAAGTTCAGGCTGCTATTTAAGTAACTAAACCAGGCCACAAATGTAGAAAAAAACAGTTATTCCTGCATTTTGAGCAACTTTCTGATTCACAGTGAATACCAGGAGACCTAAACGAAAAGTGTGGCAGACACAGATTTCCGAGTATATGCAAATGCATAAGCGTTTCTGCATGTGTTTCTTTATGAGAAACTCTTTAAAGGGCAATCTTCCACTTGAGGGAATGTGAAGCAGGGCGCTGTTCCACATTGAATGTTTTTTCCCCTGTGAAATATTGTTCCCCATGGAGAAAACCCTTTCTTCAGACCCCTCCAATTTTGGGAGGCGTGCCCTTCCTTTCTCCATCATCAATGACCGGCGCCACCCGCACCTAGGGGCGTGGCGCCCTTAGTGGCATCTCGGGCGGGAGCCGGTCTGTTCTTCATTTCTATTAGGGGGCGGGGTGGGCCCAGAAGCAAGGATAGTAACGGGCGGCCCCTGCTGACGTCATCAAGGACCGCAAGTGGTCTACCCCCCCCGCCCCCGGCACCCCCGGCAACGATAAAAGCGGCTGAGGAGCTCATTACTGCCTGAAGTCAACCGCCTCGACAGGCATCCAAAACTCATCACTGTCAGAAGGCAACCGCCTCGGCAGGCATCCAAAACTCATCACTGTCAGAAGGCAACCGCTGCGGCAGACATCAAAAGCTCATCACCGTCAGAAGACATTTGACAGACTCTGCGATAAAACTTGCTGACACTTCTGCAAACCCAATTGACCGCAACCCACGGCCTATCACAGCGCTGACCTCGTGATCCAACCTCAACTGTGACAAAGCGTCACACATCAATAAGACAACCTAAACAGCGACTAAAAAACTCAAAATGAATGTGGAGTAATGAGGCTACCGCCTCGGTATCCAAAAACTCACCACTGTCAGAAGGAATCTGACAGACGAAAACAAGACACAAGACGGGAAGCCCTCTTTTTTGTCCTCTCCAGCAGCTCCAAGGGCAGCAGACCAGCGGCAAGTTACCTTCGGCGCGTCCACCAGTGCCCCGGGTCCACGTGGTGCGGCAGCACGCAAAGTGCTTTCTCGGTGAGCGGTGGTGCTCGTAGCACCATCAGGAACACAGGTTAGTAGGCTGGCTGGTTACTGCATCGGAAAAGCGAGAGAGGGCCTCACAGCGTAGTCAGCACCAAAATGGTGTTTGCGTGTTACCTGTTTTTTTCAATTTGTAAAGGTGTTGGAAGACCTTCATTCCTGTAAACATTCTTGTTATTACTTCAACTGTTTCATTGTGAAATTAATTTAGCCAAATGTACTCGATGTCTTTCCGGACCATTCTTGTCTGATTATACGGGTTTTTAAATGTGGCATGTTTTTAAGCGGCTCAGTGAGCTATGGCATGAAGTATATCGCGTAAGGTCTAAGGTTAACCCAGGGTGCTGGGGTGGTAAGTATCCCCGGTGCCCGAGGTATTTTGCCATTGTGCGAGCATGCTTTCCGGCACTGCATGGTTTTGATGCTAAAACAAAGATCCAATATCACACGCTTGATTGCTGCATGGTTGTAGGGTCATATGGTTTCCAGGCACACGCTCAGGTAAGCATGCCTGGTTTTTGTAATCAGGAATTGTATGGTTTGAGGCGCATGCTTTCTTATTGGCTTTTAATACGGGACATCCGGTTTGTGAGTAGACCAGATGCCCCGGTATGCTTGTGTGGTTGCAGGTATGACTTGCCTGGAGGGGGGCCCACTGCCATGTAACCTTTCTGTGCCTGTAAAGTGACATGAGCCCTTGCATAATGTAACGGGTGCTCATGTAAGGCGCTCCGATACCTTCAGCTCGAGTATGTGCTAGATAGAAATGTGAAAAGACAACCAAGGACATTTGCACTTGTTTGAGTAAAAAGTGAACATTAAACAATCAGACTTGTGAAGATTTATGAGTGTTGTTTAAATGTTTGGAGCTGGTTGAACACAGGTTCGGGATCTGTCTCTTTCCCTCATTCTGTTTTATTTGGGCCGGCGGCTGACAGGTCGTCCCACTGTTATTCTGCAGGGGGTTATGGCTATGCTATGCTATGTCCCCCAGCCTGGAGCATCTAGGTCGTCATACTTTCATAAGGTTACACATTACAACAAATACTATCCGCTCCAGAGGCACTCGATGACCGGGAGAAAGCAAGAAGGTAGATTTTAAGAATGCTTAAACTGATGATATTTAGGAGCGAATTTCCAAGTGAATGCGCCTGTTGGGCAGACCATGCAGTCGCAAAGTAAAGTCTCACAGCAATGCAGACAGGTTACGCATTCCTAATGGGGGACTACGGATAGATGACTCCAGTAGATGGTGGCACATAACTATTAGTTGGAAATTCGGTTTCAGAATGGTTCATTAAGGTTTCACACTAATGGGTGCTGAAATCCTACATTCCCTCTTGGGTGGATAGGTGCTCACAAATGGCTGTGGCCGCTACACCATGAGGCGGGATAATTAGGTCAACGATAACTGGGCACAGTTGGGCCGCTGTTAGGTCAACGATATTTGGGTGTGTCACGTGTCCTTTCCTGCTCAGGTCTCAAAATAGGTAGGCAGTTACATGGGCAGAGCTCACTGCTGTAATCAGCGCATGAATCTAATGCGTGTTTAATGAAGGCACGGCATAGCACAAGACCTGCAAATTTACTTACATCCTCCAGTTACCTTCAATATACCTGCACGCCCATTTCTCACACTTCCGCTACCTCCCCTAGGTGCTGCACCACAAAATGAGTGCTACTCTTCATTAATGTTGGTTGGTCCTCTTTGTAAGATGGGGCTTGATTCAATATGGGTGTAGGCTATAAGGGGAGAACAGTTTTCATGAAGCAAACCATTAAGCTGGCATGTGAGTTCATTCCTTATGGCAATTGGAAAGGGCACTGATCATCTGTGTCTTTATTTATTTTGCATTGTGTCTATGTCTGCGATAACTGGGAGTGGAACCGTACTACGATGGTGGCATCTTGGTCACAGGAAGATTGACCAGAGAATCCAGATGGAGGATGGTCGGCAGCGGGGGCAAGAATGGTGAGAGCGCGAGGAGGAACACTGAGGTGCCAGCATACATGGGTGAAAAGCTACCGGGTCGCACATTGTCTTTCGGTTGGTACTGGTAAGGCAACCGGAATTTTATGTTAGCAGGAAGGTATTTAGCAAACCCCGCACTCAAGGATACATTTCTCACACACTCAACGCAAAAGCATGGGGGCCGCGCACAGCTACGGCTCCTGGCAGCCTTTTTAAGCTGTTTGTTGTTAGGCAGCTGTATCTGGCTTCCTTAATACACGCAATTGCTGTTGCAGGGGAGCTGCGTGGACATGGTGTTGCTCAGGGTCATGGGTTCTCCCGCAGTCGGGATCTGGAAGCAAGCGGGTAGAAACAGTTCAGATGTCTACACAGAGCCTACCATTGTTTATCTTGGCTAGCTGCCCAATTCCCCCCAAATAGCAGAGGGGCGCACAGTTTCCCATTTGTTGGCGATGTTTATGAAAGATCTTATGGGGCGCCCCTTCTAGACTCCCGATCTGTATTTTTTTCCATGATTGGCCGTCAATTCCGTTATGGCACCAAAATCTATTTATTTGGTGCAACTACATTGGCACTGAAGCCATTTAATGACTCTTGGGTAGTTTGTTGATCTCCTGCGTATTCATCCCAAGGCTAGACAAATGGTTTGTACAGTTGGTAGGGAATTCCCATAAGGTAGCTGGCCACCAGCCTTGCCCCGGCAAATGCTTGCAGTATGCTAGTAACCAGTAATTTGATAGTGGTACCGTAAACAAGTTACTGAAACAGCGTTTTACAGGAATACCATCTGACTTGGTGAGTGTTTTGGATGCTGTGTGAGAAGATAGCGCACCTTTGGGGGTATGCTTCTACTATTAATTGCTTTAGGCATGGTGCAGGTCAGGTGGTATGTCGAATGTATATGGTAGATCTTAGGTAGAGCGTGGTATGTCAGTCAATATTTGGTACCAGCTAGTAAAAGGAAAGACCACAGGAGGCTCCAAGGTATTCCGCAAATTCGTACAGGGCAGCATTTTCCTAATTCAGCCACTGCAGGCCTGGGCCTCCCCTTGACACCATCACAGGTGTACCTTTAAGTACCTACGTAATCCACTGTGTTGTGCTGTGTTTCCCAGAGTGCCCTGGTTGTTGTGTGTGCTATGCGGCTCGCAGATCAGTGGTGGGGTCGTTTTTATTTAGAGTGCGTTTAGGTAAGCCCTCCTACCAGGGTCAAGGATGGCTATATCCCCAAGAAGTAAGTAGACACAGCAAGGGCATAGTTATGTCCCACAGGGCCTGGCGCCCTAGCAATAAGCAGATCACCTGTTCTTCAGAGTACGTTCGGCAAATCATCCTACCAATGGCAATGTCAACTGTTTTCCCAAGAGGAAGATGTGGGAAGTGTTGCCAGCCACAATTTCTCCGCACAGGTCCAGGCACCCGGGTGACAATCCATGTATGGCAACCTTTGTTACCTTTGTCGAATTCCGGTTGGCTAGAAGCATCACGTTTTGTTCAGCCTGGGGATCATCTACCCTGTATCACTTTCACATCCACATTGGCATAAATTGCTGGGTGGTGCCAAGAAGAGGTAATAGCTGATGGCAGGGAAAGAGGGTCTCTCTTTGCATTCCCACGGTTTTCTAAATGTGGTGAAGTCAGCAGGTGGGGGAGGCACTGAAGCCTGGGTCATTAAGGCCTCTAGGGCAGCATCATATCTGGGGCCGCTGGCGGTCTCAGTACAGCAAGGCCAAATCATGTGGCAAGGTTGTCTAAATTAGGCATGCAGAAAAGTCTAGTTATGTGGCTAAGGCATCCCCAGGAGTAAATTAGGATGCATGTGTAAGCAGAGGGCTCATTGCACTGTTTTTTGCATAGGACAGTCTCCAGTTTTCTCAAACAAGTCTAGCTGATGAGCCTGGTGGTGGTGTAATGCATGCTTTTATGTTAAGGATATCAAAGGATATGTTGCAGGTCAGGGTAAGGAGGTCAAAGACAGACCCGTTAGAGAGGGGAGGATGGGTGCACCTGCGTGCTGCTCCCGAGGCTACATACTGTCCGGTGACATTGATGCAAACATTTATTCAAATGCGTGCGGGAGGTGGGGATTTGAGGCTGTTATTGCATGCAGACCGCTCCCTTTTGACCAGATTCCAGTTTACACACTTATGTAAGCGTTCCTTGATTTTGTTAGGTTTAAGAGACCTCGCCTTTTACGTCCCACTCTTTTTCGCATAGGGGCTGCCACAACAGCGGCCTCAATAGGCTTGTCATGCGAGGCGATAAAAAGGGTAGGAAGATGGAAGTCATCTTGTTTTGAGCGCTATGTGCGACCCCATTTAGCTTAAAAAAAAAGGGGGGGTGACAGGGAGCTCAGCCCTATTCCTATTGCATAGCGGCGTTGCGTGTTCCCCACCTTATGTTTTTCTTTCTCTGTTTTTAATTTCCATACAGCCATCGGGCAGCCACGGACACAGGTATGCTGGTGTGGCCATTCTTTTGTGCGCAGAGCAGGACAGTATTTTCACGGCACAGTCTTAGAGAGGTTACAGATGTCAATGGGAGTTGACCATCCTTGGGACATGGATTGGAGGGCAGCGGTTAAGCGAGTTATTCAACCATTTGCGGAGGGCCATGGAAATAGGTGGCATGCCCCACCGGACGTACTTGTTATTCATGCATATGATTCCCTCAGGCCGGAGGGGGGTTAAGGAAGCATGATGCTCTCGCGGGTAAGGACCCTCTTGCCGGGCACGGTTATATTTTGGTCGGAGGTAATTCCGCGTCGGGTTGGTCCAGGGATGCACATATGCAACCGGTGAACAGATCAGTGAAAAACTGAATCAGGCAGTCGCTAAGTTACTGGCCGGCTCACCACTCCATATGATTAGGCACAGTATGATACAGGCATCCAATACAGAGTTATATCTTCCAGATGGAATGCATTTGTCTAACAAAGGGCTCGAGCTGTTCATCCAAACCGTTCTGGGGGCCATTGCAGTGCGGTCGTGGGGTCAAGCTTCTAGGTGGGGGAGGGCGAGAGCGCCAGTAAGCTCCTTGCCCTGTGGCGGGGTCCCGGGCAAGAAAAATGGTGTGGACTCCTTTTGGCATGGACTGTCTGACCCTGGAACAGGGTGAGCATTCAATGGGGGCTCCGGGCTGGCGGGAGGGAGGACTGACCTGCTGGTGGTCCTGGACTCTCCTGCCCTACCCGAGAAGCCTGTGTGTGTGTTAAGAAACTTTGGGGGGTATCCGGTGTTCCGGAACCCCGGTAGGGCCAAGACGTTAAGCGGTGCCCTGGTGGTAGTGCCTCTGGGATGGAGGACGAAAAATTACTACTGATAAAACAGTGCAAGTTGAGGCCTGCTGGCACAGCGAGCACAGGGAGATTAATTAACGAAGTGCGTGCACTGAGATCTTGATGGCTAAGGCCATGTCCGGAATGTAAATACAATTTATGCTTAAATGTATTCTTTGGAAACCTATCTCGTCTGGTTACCATGTGTGTGGTTTGGTGTACATATGCCTGAATAAAATGGTCAAGTGTTTTTAGTCAACGAACAATTCAAGAGTACCTGACTGTAAGGTAATAAATGACTACGCCGTGAAGACCAACTATCTGCTTTATGTCTTTATGTGGTGCAAAAGGGAGTGGGGAGAGTGGGGACGTTGTTCCGCTGGGGCGATTCGCACGTTGTATGCACACTATGACCGGCGTCACCCGCACCTAGGGGCATGGCGCCCTTAGTGGCACCTCGGGCAGGAGCCGGTCTGTTCTTCATTTCTATTAGGCGCGGGGTGGGCCCGGAAGCAAGGATAGTAACAGACGGCCCCTGCTGATGTCATCAAGGAACGCAAGTGGTCTACCCCTGGCACCCCCGGCAACGATAAAAGCGGCTGAGGAGTTGGGGAAGCCCTCTTTTTTGTCCTCTCCAGCAGCTCCAAAGGCAGCAGACCAGCGGCAAGTTACCCACCCACCCATCCCTAAGAATAAGGACAAGATTGGCGGGGTCCCGGGCAAGAAAAATGATGTGGACTCCTTTTGGCATGGACTGTCTGACCCTGGAACAGGGCGAGCATTCAATGGGGGCTCCGGGCTGGCGGAAAGGGGGACTGACCTGCTGGTGGTCTTGGACTCTCCTGCCCTACCCGAGATGCCTGTGTGTGTGTTAAGAAACTTTGGGGGGGTATCCAGTGTTCCGGAACCCCGGTGGGGCAAAGGCGTTAAGCGGTGCCCTGGTGGTAGTGCCTCTGGGATGGAGGACGAAAAATTACTACTGATAAAACAGTGCAAGTTGAGGCCTGCTGGCACAGCCAGCACAGGGAGATTAATTAACAAAGTGTGTGCACTGAGATCTTGATGGCTAAGGCCATGTCCGGAATGTAAATACAATTTATGCTTAAATGTATTCTTTGGATACCTACCTCGTCTGGCTACCATGTGTGTGGTTTGGTTTACATATGCCTGAATAAAATGGTCAAGTGTTTCTTAGTCAATGAACAATTAAAGAGTACCTGACTGTAAGGTAATAAATGACTACGCCGTGAAGACCAAGTATCTGCTTTATGTCTTTATGTGGTGCAAAAGGGAGTGGGGACGTTGTTCCGCTGGAGCGATTTGCACGTTGTATGCACACTAAACAAAGTTACTCCTCAGTTTGATATTAATGCATTTTTCAGTGTGTCCAGGATGAGCGACTGCTTGAAAAATGTTAGTGTATGTTCACATTTGTAGGTGCTCTTCAGCTATTTTAAATGGTCTCACAGGAACGGATGCCACGTTCTCTTACTACCTGATTTACAAACACAGTAATCCCATTTTTATTAAATTTATGTGCGTTCTATTATGAATAGTCATGTGGTACTTGTATGACGAGAACCTAGCTGAAAGGCAGTAAAGGGCGAAGACAAAGATGCAAGCACATTGGAGGGGGGGCTGGGTTTTGAGACTGGAAGTAAGCTATTAACTAGTTGTGAAATAGTGTTTTTTAAAGAGATGTGGCTACAATCTCTCATATATTGCAGCAGGGTTTGGGCAATCCTGATAGATACTGGAATGTGGTTCTACATTATGAATCCAGCCTGTTACCTTGTTTTTATTTCTTTGCAGGTCTTTGTCTCCACTTTAATGGTGTCCACGCTGCGGGTGTGCTGGGAGCCACCAGAAATGGTGAATTTGTTGGCCAGTATTTGCTAGCGTGATGGCTTTATGGGTGATAGAGTGTGGCATGCAGTCACAATGCTCCTAGGGAGATACCGATTGCATATGAAATCTCTTTTTTTTCACAACCATTCAAACTCTTGTGCTGTGGAATGGGAAGTAACGTGAAAATGGACTTTGTGGCCGTGTTTGTGCACCGTGCTCCCCTACCTCTTGAAGCTTTATTTATGCCCTGCCAAAGTTTCTTTCCAAGCCACAAAATCTTGTGAAATCAGCACATTTCAAATGCCATTAATGTCAAAAAATGTCACAACATGTCGCAGTAGCAAAATTGTGCATTCTTTTCATCACATTAGTTTGGTTGGAGCACAAAATGCCTTGGGGCATCATAAAAGGGAGAGACATTTCAAAACATTTTCGAATGAACATGTCTACTACCAGAATATTGCACAGCCTTTGTGATGTGAGGTATTCTCTCACATCCATGTGAGATACCGGCAATCCCATTTTGTCTGATTTATCACCATTTCTACAACTTTCACGAAATTTGCTCAAGCATGTTTGCGATTTCACACACCCCCAGTTCAGTGCACTCAAACTCCTTCAAGTAAAGACCTAAGAACTAAAGAACTGAGAATAATTGTAAGAAAGTCATTAGAGACAAAGTGTAAAACTGACTGCAAGCACAGTTGGTGCCCAATTTACAGTTATGCCAGTTCTTGAAATATTGCTAGAATTGCATATGATGCCGAGTAGGATGAGATACAACAAGGTTGCAGACAGAGAATGGTATTATTTAGTAATCTATGAACTGTGAGGAAAGACACTAGATCAGAACCATGCACAACCACCCAAGCCAAAGACTGTATGTGATGCCCAGATGGAACAGGGCAACCAATGTCCTATTTTTCCTCTAGGGAATAAAAAGTCAAGAAAAAGACTTTTCTAGTAGAGCAGATCAGTTGTCCAGCACCAAAATAGTTTTCCACTTGTCCATGTCAAGATTCTTTGTTGGAACTTGGAAGTGATTGACACAACCAACTTCCACTCACTGTGAGTTGTTACCCCAAAGGATAACTTTCCAATGGAAGGTGAAGACTCTGGTGTCAGCACCAAAGATTGACCTTACATCTGGAAAAGTGGGGCACTGTCTACTGGCTTGTGCGGATGTGGAAGGCCAAGAAGAGTTTTTGGCTCTTGTGGAGGCACAAACTAGAACATGTGATTCGGCATTCTGTATCATCAATCCAGTCTGCTCTCTATGTGTAAGTGGAAGTTCCATGTTGTGATAGTTTTTCTTTAGCCTGAATTTGGAGTGCCTCATTGAACTGACTGACTACCCAGATCTCATCTCAGGGTCATCACTGTGTAAACCTACAACTGTTTTCACAAAGGGAAAATCAAAAGTCAACCCGTTATAAAATTGGGTGAATTGCTCATTCCCAGAGTTTACAGAAAAGGGGAAAGGCAGAAGGTTCGGCTAATATCAACCAAGGTCTTGAGTTGCAATGTGACAACAAACATAATAAAGTAAGAGAAGCTTAAGTACTGTGACATAAACTAGGATGGCAGTGAGCTGATGTGACAAATTTAGGAATTTGGTTCAGGGACTTTGGACTGGAAGTACAAAATAACACAGAGAAATCTGTGTTTGAAGCCAGTGTTTTAAATATGCAGGTACTGTGTGGTACTCAGTACCCGCACTGCACTTTGAAAGGGAGAGTACCTGTACTTCTCAGCGCAATTGCAGAATATGTAATGGGAGAGTTCTGGCCCCTCTCAGGAGTAAACAGGTACTCTAAATAGCGAGTACCTGCACTTCGATATTTTCATCTAAAGCACTGCTTGTCGCTATGGACCACACATTATGTGAGACGTCCTTTTGCATTATACAAGTACCGCACAAACACATCTGGGTTCTTATTTTTTCTCAGTTATACATTACTTTTCCTATCAAAGCATTTGCATTCAGGTGTTTTTCTGGATTCACCACACACATCTGAACTCCTTAGACGATATTTAAACAACAGGAGAGGGCCCTCCCTTACACCAAAGGGACAGGGCGCCAAATTGACAACGAGTCAAAAATAGAAAGTTTCCCTTTGGGTATAAAGAATTTAACACTTACGAAAAGAAACTAAACTGATTAAAAACCACACAACCATTCATCCAAATTGGGGGCAATATCATCAAGAAGCACTGTATAAATTCATATAAAATTGTACACTTTTATTTAAAAAGCTGGAAATTTTCTTTAAAACACATTCAATGTAACAATAAATATGTGCAAAACAAGCTGTACATAAAGTTCTGTGTTCTATCAGACCTATATGAAAATACACACCAAAGTTATTTCATGTACAACTTGGGAAGCCTAATTAAAAACAACATTAAAAATCATTTTCACACAGAGGGATGCTGAAACGTTCTAACACTAAATCGACTCAACATGGTTGAAATAAGAGACTTTTTTTTATATATGGTTGTGGTTTAACCAATGATTTATTGTTCGATTAGTGGGCCTATAATGACACAAACGAATGTCTATGGTATTCTCCCTCTGTGTGAAAATGATTTTTAATGTTGTTTTTAATTAGGCTTGCCAATTTGTACTTGAAATAACCTTGGTGTGTATTTTCATATAGGTCTGATAGAACACAGAACTTTATGTACAGCATGTTTTGCACATATTTATAATTACATTGAATGCGTTTTAAAGAAATTTTCCAGCTTTTTAAATAAGTGTCCAATTTTATATAAAATTACAGAGTGCTTCTTGGTGATATCGGCCCCAATTTGGATGAATGGTTGTGTGGTTTTTAATCAGTTTAGTTTCTTTTTGTAAGTGTTAAATTCTTTATACCCAAAGGGAAACTTTCTATTTTTGACTGTCTCTCTTAGACAATGCAAGGCTTTTTTGAAGCAATTTGATATCTTCAAACACAGGCATTGTCAAAACAACTGAGTTTGACTTTTTATAGTTAAGCTAAAGACTGATGATTATTGTTGGGCATGGCCCTCTCTACAGGGTCAACCCCAAACCTTTTCCCCTCCACTTTTTGTTGAATTCGTTTTTGTTGGCCTTAGGACTCTGTGATCTTTACCACTGCTAACCAGTGCTAAAGTGTTTGTGCTCTCTCCCCAAAACATAGGGGGATATGCACAATAGAATTGGCGGAGCGTGTCGTTAGCCTCCTGGGCTTAACGACACGCTCCGCTGCTTCGGAAACGCAAGGCTGCACCATATTTACAAGAATGTGGTGCAGCCTTGCGTTTCCCCCTGCGAGGGCGTTAAGTTTAACAACTTAGTGCTAACACAGGCACCCTTGCACCAGAGTGCGAGGGTGTCTGTGTGCAGGGGAGGATTGTTTATGTGTAGGAAGGTGTCCCTACCTGCACATAAACAATCCTAGAATGCCATTTTGTAACTTTCATGTGTGCTGCTTCATGCAGCACACATGAAAGTTACAAAATGCCATTTTTAAAAAGGTTTGTTTATGTACAGTAAGGGACACCTTCCTGTACATAAACAAACCATGGCATTTTGCTTTTTCCATGTGTGCTGCACAAGGCAGCACACATGGAAAAAGCAAAAACGAAGAGATATAATGCATTCCTCCTCGTTTCGCCACCTTAAGACCAGGGTTTTCCTGGTCTTAATGTTGGCGCTGCCTCCTATATACGCCACCCTTGTACATAGGGGGCAGCGTAAAATACAATGGGTGTTGCGGTGGAACGCCCACCACAACACCCATTGCACGCCCCTTTCACGCTAAACATAGCGTGAAAGGGTGCCTTATGTACAAGGCAGCGTTAAGCCACATTAAGTGGCTTAATGCTGCCTTGTACATAAGGCAAGGCCCCTATCGCCACGGGAACGTCACAAAAAGTGACGTTCCCGTGGCGATAGGGGCTTGTACATATGCCCCATAGTTATATTGGCTTATGCTCTATTGGCATATTTAATTTACTTGTACTTCCCTTGTTGATTGGTATACCATATATCCATGGCCTGTAAATTAAATGCTACCAGTGGGCTTGCAGCACTTATTGTGCCACCCACTTAAGTAGCACTTTAAACATGCCCCAGGCCTGCCATTTCGACCTGGCGAAGACAACTTTGTGCCAGGCCAAACTCTTCATTTTTAATACATATAAGTCACCCCTAGGGCAAGCCCTGGACAGTCCAGAGGGCATGGTGCAATGCATTTAAAAAGTAGGACATGTACTTTCAAGTTTTGCATGTCGTGGAATACATTGCAATGAAAGGAGGATATATGCTTCAATGAATCTTTTATGCTGGCCATGTCTCTCATAACCTAAAAGTTATTATTGTTGCCAAGAAATTGTTCATGGTGATTTCCATTTTGAGTGAGGGAGAAACTGCTGTTATCTTCGGAGTATGCAGTTGTGCAGATGGCACTGGCACATTCCATGCTAGATATTCCACATGTGACAAGGATGTCTGAATCACTGTTCACCACAAACACTGATTTATTTAGAGTGGAGTACCGGGAGCAACCAATCATTGTGATTGGCTGGAGTGGATTATAATACAGCATGTTTCTAACATATATCCTCAATGTATTGCTGCCTTTGATGGCTAGATATCCTCATTCATATGATATCAATAATCCATGATGAGTCTAGCTAGCCCACACACGCTAGCCCAGACCTTGATGTGCCAGTTGCACTCACCCAGATTCCAGTCAGTTCAATGATATGTCCTGTGTACCCCTTATAAGACAGTACAATTTATGTTATGTTTCTGTCAGCCCCATAATCTAGCAATATCATGAGGTGGCCCAGGCTTCATATCATATGTTATGTTTCTGTCAGCCCCATAATCTAGCAATATCATGAGGTGGCCCAGGCTTCATATCATATAACAGGCAATACAATGATTTGCTTCAGAGCCAGTGTCTGTGTCAGGGGCAGAACGATATCATGGTCTGACCACTACTGAATCTCTTGGAACCCCAACTTTGAAAGAAAGTGGCCACATGGTGAAAAGCTGATCATCACCCATAGCTCTTTCCTAAGCTCTGAAGTTCCAATGAGAACATATTGACTGCAGTTTCAGAAAAAATGTAGAACTGGATTTGATGAAGTAGGTAAAAGTGGACTTTACATGGCTTTCTTTAATTTGAACTCCTCATAATGTCTAGTAAGGTATAACATATTGCCGAAACTAGAATGGAGGGCCTGAAATATCACCTATCCTTGAACATACCAGGGAAATATGTATATAAAGGTACTCTGGGGGAGGAGGAGACCAAGTTGAAATTTGGTTTAAATTCCTGTAATGCCGCCAGGTTGTTATGTAAATCAATATCATTCTGATTGGTGTGCAGGATGTGGTGAATTTGCTTCTTAGCAGTATCTAGAGTTGTCGATAGGAAATGTGGAGCAGGTGGACACAGCCTCTTAAAGGTATCATTGTGCCAGTTTTTGAAGGACAAGTCCAAAATGTGGAAGATTATGAAGAATGTGAGAGTTTATTATTTGTTATAGATTGCAGTAGAGGTGGCAACCCTTAGGACATGGAATGGCTATGGGTTATGAGGGGGTATGGTACGTTAACTGACAGAAAAAGATGACATTGTCCGCCACTGACCTTTAGATGAGATTGCCCCTTAATAAACGTTGTCTTCCACCTTTGTGGTGGTGTTCTTCATGATTAGGATTATAGAATGTTGCCTTTTAAAAAGTAAGCTCCAGTGGATGATAATGCTCTGCGAGCGGAATTGCAAGAAAGGACAGAGACACTTCCACTGCCCAAAAGACATTTTGTTTGCTCTGAGACAGTGACACAAGAAGTAGGTAAGATCTGGTGGATTGCTCTAGTTTAAGAAAAGTGAAGCATGCCAGATCTGACAGATGAGTCTAGTTTAAGAAAACAACAACTAGCGACCTTCCTTGGGTGTGTGCAGACTTCTGAGAATTCTCGAGGGAAAGAAAGCTATGAAAAGAAGAGATGGAAGAGGGGTTCAGGTGCCCTAAGCAAAATTATAAGATGAATTGCATAGTAGAGGTTGCAGGTTTTATGCATTGTTACCTGATAAAGTGGTTTGCAGTGATCCAGCGCGGCTAATATAAATTTTTCCTTATGACACTAATCCAGAAAAACACCTACACAAACTTTGATCACTTGAAACTTATGTCGGTGGGGCCCATAACACCGCATACATACATTCATTCAATTCTCTAGATCAAGCGCTAAGGAAAAATGAGTTGCGGGATACCTTACTAAAATGACAGAATTATAACCTATACATTATATACATTAACTTCGGATCCTGTCGGTTCTAAACATCAAGGTACTCCGCTATTCGGTCGATGGACCAACTAGTAGAATCAGTGGATGGTGATTAAGACCAGATCAATCATAATTAAAACCTTTAGCATTTATAAATCACAATTTTATTTAAGAAACCACAGACTCATTTAGAGTTAGCATATAATTTTATCGAAATTCTTTAGGCAAATACATTTATTATATCAGTAAGCATTATAAGTAAAACTTAAAATAAAGATGGGAAATATTCATTACCCTTGGCCATTGGGCGATGACAAGAATAGTTCATCAGGAAAGAGAGATGAACCACAGATCACAAGATGGACTCCCAAAACTGACTGACTGTCCCACTAAACTCCTCGGACGCAAACTCCTCCCGGGCAACTCCCGCAACGGTCTCGTTCCTTCACCAGTGAAAGTTCGTAGTTCAAAATGACAGAGTCTCTCGCAGCATCAGGATAGAATAAAAGAAGCAGTTTTTTCACAACGTAAGAGCAGACCCTCTTATACCCTACTTTCTGGCTCTCTACACTTAAAAGTTACAATCTTTAGGGGCAAGAATCTCGCTAATTGGTCCATTGGAGGGGTGGTGATGGTCACCTCATCGCCCTCCTTGTTCGAACCGGTTTGGGGACAATAAAGCACACAATAAGTCTCATGATTACGGTGTCCAAAAGTAGTCCAATTTGTTAATCCATTTTGTAACAATCTTTGATGGTCACACATTAGTTCATTCCCTGTCGCTCGATTTTCCCATCCGTTCCCAGGCATATATGCTGAACACTTGGCACAATCCTTGTTGAAGTTCAGATTGGCCTTGACATCTCTCACTCTGGGCACAGGCCGCATACATGTGACTGTAGCTTTTATACTGCCCATGCGCGGGGGCGATCATATTCAGCGCATGCCATCCCATCTTTTCCAGCGGTCATTTTCGAAGCATGGCCTAGCAGGCCCGAACAAAACTAATATAAGAACAAACACAAAGGAAATTAAAACATGGAAAATAAGCCTTTCTGTTTACCACCCACCATTCTAAAGACCCGTGTTAGGTATTACCTAGCAGAAGCGACATTTAAAGCCATTTTACTTACCACCTGCATTCTTTACCACGGTGCAATTTTACTACGCAACACAAATCATGCAATTTACTCTATTTGCTACGCAAATCACAATACTCAGGTTATTTGCTTCGCATTTGTAAATAAATTAGATTTTGCAACATTTAGCAAGTTGCCCATGTGTAATGTCTACTAAAAAGGTGCATTTGTTGATTAGTTAATGCGTTTCAAAACAGTTAGTATCATTAATCGTTATGAGGTCATTAATTTGCAAGAGGTACAACATTATTTCGTTTCCCCTGCTCCATCAATTCCCCCTTTGGTGATTTTTAACATCACCACTAAAACCTATCCCTACAAAATTTTATCAGATAAATGTTTCTTGTCCACTTGCATTTGTTAATTTAGACAATCGTGTTCTTTTCATCTTGTCTTTTAGACCTTTTGTACATGTTCTCTTTAAACTCTTCCAATTCGATCTCTCCCATCTCCCGTCTCTTTCTTTATTTTTCTCATTTTCTCTTTTTACTTTATTTAGTCTTTTTCTTCTTTTAACACACACATATGCTAACCTCAATATTGATATTATCCCTATTACTAAGGTCACTGGAATTAGTATTTTCCCAATAAGAGAACTACCTATTTCGGTGAACCATTTCTTCATTGAGGAAAAACTTTTGCCAAGTCTCTCCCAAGCACCTTCAACCTCCAGTGGGGCTATTTCTTTATGCAAATCAGTAATGTTCTTTATATACTTCTGTATATTCTGACTTTTGTCTGGAATGTAAGTGCAACAATGTTGTACCTTCAGCATTCCACAGACTCCACCCTCTTTTGCCAAAAGAATGTCATGGGCAAGTCGATTTTGCATTACCATAGCTCTCATGGCAACCATTTCAGTATTTATCATCAAGAACCCTCCAGCAGTATTCGTTGATAAACGATCAACTACTGTAGACAATTTCCGAATCTTGTATGCATTCAAAGATTTACCCACTGCTGGTATCAATGCTCCAAAATGTCACCTATTTCTGAGAAGCTTTCCCTTCTCCTACGGGTTAATGGTTTACCTATCTCGTGAATTCCTTTCGTTCCTCTTTCCACATGAAAAATCTTTGGAAAGACCAGGCCTAGATAGCATGTTTCGTATCAATGGTCCGGCAACCTAAAATAGGCTCTATTTCCGCAAATATAATAGATCCCTGGAAATACTGGATCTTTTCCTCCTTTGAATCCCCATCCCCCTAAAAAAAATTATGTATCTCGGCACTCACTAGAACCCACGAAATAGTTATCATATAAAGTGTTATCTCTACTAATGCACAATTTTCCCTGTTGGGGCCAATCCAGAACCATAGCTGCATTTGTTTCGCCTTTGTCATAACTTCCCTCTCCAAACGCCCAAGGTGGGGTTTTTGTCTTTTCTCCTGTTGCCTTTCTTTGAAACTTAACCCTTCTGTCTTCTACCATGTCCAAGAAAACCTTTTCTTCCTTTCTTAACCCACAAGTAAGATTATGTCTAAATGCATATTCTAATGTTAATTCTTTTGTTTCTAAGAAAAATTCTCCAAACATCTTTGCAAATTTCACCTTATTTAGTTCAGGGACTACGGGAACTTTAGCAAAAACAGCATCTGTGTCAGTGTAGTAATACTCTAATTTACCAGTTTTGTAAAATAAACTAGCTAAAACACTACAAGTTATTCCATACGTCAAATGAAGGTGATGATATGTCACACCTTCTGTTACAGACGCAGGTAACTGCATACATACATAACAATCTCTCACATCCATTGTCTCCACATATTCGTACAAAAGTTTCGTGAAGACATTCTTGGAGAAATCAGTTATTGACTTGTCCCTATGAAAATCAGTACTATCTACCAGTGTTGCAGTGTTCTTTATGTTAGATTTCTTTTCACTATTCGTGTCATTCTTGATTACAGATGTATTTTCTCCAACTAATCTAAGTGGAATTATTATTGCTAAAATGAACCAAATAAGCATTAGAAAGCCTGTACAATAGAAACACATCTTACACCATCTACGGAAAAACCCACATCTAGATCTTCTATTCTCAGTGTCTACCATGTTGAAATATTATCTAATTATATGTACAGAAATGTGTTTTCACACCTCAAATGACTTAGGGTTGACTGGGATCAACTGTTTTTGGCGCACCTTTCGGCTCTCAGAAATTTTCTTTGTCTTTATCAGTTTGTGCGTCTAGTCCAGTTTTCTTTCTTTGACTTTTCAGGGTTGGCGCAGTTCACTCTCACCCACTTGTTCACAGTCTTTGTCTGGGCCCTCGTGACTGCAATCCACTTCTTTAATGTCAGACAGTGCTATGTATACCCATTCAGGTGACTTGTATTTCAAGTTAGGTCTTTTCACTCTTTTGGGTCTCTGCAATTGTCTTTTATCTGTTTTTCTTTGTCTTTCTTGACTTGTTATTTCATTCACTTGTTCTGCATTGTCTTTGTTCAAATTTATTAGCTTATATCTCAGTCTTTTAATTTCGTTGGGCCAATTGTCTCCTTTTCTTGGCCTTTTCAGTTCACTTTCCTTTTCTCCTCGTTCCACTCTCCAAGTTCTTTTTCTTGGACCTATTCTTTGTCTTCTTTCGTCTTCACTCTCTTCAGATTCTGTCTCAGATCTCACTTCACTTTCTGTAACTTTAAATGTTATGATCTCAGTCTCTTTGTCTGAATCTGAACCTCCTCGTGTTTCTTCCGCTTGTAATTCTGAGTCTAATCCTCCTCGTGTTTCTTCCGCAATTTCTGAATCTAATCCTCCTCGTGTTTCTTCCGCAATTTCCTCAATCTCTCTACCTGAATCTAAATTTTCTTCAGTTACCTCTACAATTTCCAGAGGAATTTCCCCAAAACTTGTACTTGGCTGTTCACCGTCACTGTCTATTGGTTCAGTTTCTCCTGTTTCAATTCCAGTTCTTTTGTTTTCGGATTCTTTTGTTCGTCTTTTACTGCATTCAGGTTGGTCTGCTTCGGATGCCGAACTGGTATCTGATATTTCCAGATATCGACTTACATGTCGATCTTCAGGATCTAGAACTCTAATCGTTTCAGTTTCTGCTTCAGATGCTGAACTGGTACCTGATTCTTCCAGATGTCGACTTACAGGTCGAGCTTCAGGATCTGGAACTCTGATTGTTTCAGTTTCTGCTTCAGATGCCGAGCTGGTATCTGATATTTCCAGATGTCGACTTACAGGTCGAGCTTCAGGATCTGGAACTCTGATTGTATGGCTGGCATGAATCCAATTTTTCACACCTGCACACTTTACTGCAGTTGTTGTCACCAGAATCACTTGATGTGGCTTGTCCCAGCGTGGAACCAAGCAATTTCTTCTTCTGTGGACTTTTATGCGGACCCAGTCTCCTGGACTCAGATCATGAGCTGGTTTTCTTTCAAGAGTGGTTGCATCCGGTCCAACCTGATGAAACACAGAATGCACCACATCAGCCAATCCTTTGCAATAGTCCAGTATGAGATCATCAGTTATAGTCAGCAGTTTGTTGACAGGTACACATGCTTGTCTCATTGCTCGTCCCATGATTATTTCATGAGGACTCAGACCTGTTTTTCTGTCAGGTATGCTTCTTATGCTCATCAGCACCAATGGTAAGGCATCAGGCCATTTGAGTCCTGTGGCTTGACACATTTTACCCAACCTATTCTTTATGGTGCCATTTACTTGCTCTACCACTCCAGAAGCCTCTGGCCTGTAGGCACAGTGCAGCTTTTGTTGAATGTCTAGTGCTTCGCATATCAGTTGGATAATTTCGTTCTGGAAATGCGTTCCTCTATCTGTTTCTATTGTTACTGGAAAGCCATATCTAGGAATGAATTCTCTCAGCAGGAGCTTAGCTACAGTAACTCCATCATTCCTTCTTGTCGGATAGGCTTCCACCCAACGAGAAAACAAACAGACGACCACCAGGACATACCTCAGTCTGTTACTCGGGGGCATTTCAATAAAATCTAATTGCATTCTGGTAAAAGGACCTCCTTCACGTACTATTACTCCCAAACTCACTACTGTCTTCCTTCCAGGATTTATCTGTTGGCATATAAGGCATCTTTGGCAAAGGCTTTCAGCTATAGCCCTAAATTTTGGGTTATACCAGGTCTGTTTGAAAAGTCTGATCATGGCATCTCTACCTATGTGTGCCTGTCCATGGTACATCCGTGCCATGTTAGAGATCATACTATCAGGCATAACTGGTCTTTCATCCCTGTAAACCCAAACTTCATCTTCTTCTCTCCGTCTGCAACCTGATTTTATCCAAACGTCTTTTTCCTCATCACTTGCCTCTTCCTGCAATTGTTTTACCTCATCCCATGTTTCAACTGGGTTAGTAAACAGCAAGGGACATGAAACATTCTCTTTTTCCCTTCTTCGATTCATTGAGGTCATATTTCTGGCACAATATTGAGCTAATTCGTCAGCAAATTTGTTACCTACTGCAATGTAATCAGTTCCATTTTTGTGAGCAGTGCATTTTACCACCGCAATCTGTTTAGGCAGCTGTATCGCCTCAAGCAACTTCTTCACAAACTCACCATTCCTAATGGGAGACCCTGAGGAAGTCAGGGATCCCCTCTGGGACCAGATCTGTCCAAAATCATGGACCACTCCGAAGCCATACTGGCTATCCGTGATCACAGTGATTCGGAAATTCTTTCCCAGTTTGCACGCTCGAATCAGAGCAATCAGCTCAGCAACTTGGGCTGAATGTATTCCTCTCAAACAGGATGCTTCCATTATGGTTGCCACCGTACATACAGCATACGCAGCACTTAAAACTCCCTCATCTTTCCTCAGGCATGACACTTCCACAAACATTACATAATCTGACTCCTTTAAAGGTTCATCCCTGATATCAGGGCGGGGCTTGGTGCAAAACTCAAGCACATCCAAACAGTTATGATCAACGTCATCTTTGACCTCTGGATTTACTGCATCTGGCAGTGAGGTGGAAGGATTCACACTCGTGCATCTTACAATGGTTACATTATCTGCACCCAAGATCACTTCTTCATACCTAGTCAGCCGACTATGTGTCATGAATTGGGTTTTTGTTCGGGTCAGAAGGATTTCAACTGAATGTGGGACATATACTCTCAAAGGATATCCCATCACAATGCCTTCACTCTGTTCCAGACTCACTCAAGTAGCAGCTACTGCTTTCAGACATCCAGGCAACGCCTTTGCTACCGGGTCTAAAACAGCTGAAAAATAAGCTATTGGTCGTTTCATTCTTCCATGCCTTTGTACCAATACTGAGAGTGCACATCCATCTCTCTCACTACAATACAGCTCAAATTCTTTCTCATAATCAGGCATTCCCAATGCTGGTGCCTCACACAAACTTGTTCTCAGTTCCTCGAAAGCCTTCCTTTCCTCCTCATCCAGTGCAATCGGATCTTTGACATCCCTCTTTGTCAATCGCTGTAAAGGTTTTGCAAACAATGAAAATCCACTTATCCACTGTCGACAATAACCAACCATTCCAAGGAACATTCTCACCTCTCTTTGTGTCATTGGGGCTCTCATTCCTTTAATAATCCTTATTCTTTCTGTTCTCACTTTTCACATCCCTCTCTCAATCTTAACCCCTTCCGTGCGCGCGTCGGCCAACGGCCGTCGCGAGCACTACCTCGCTAGTGCTGCGCACGTCCGTTGGCCGACGCGGCCCCGCCCACTCAATAGAACTCCCGCACTGCGGTGGAATTTGCGGCGCGGTTAAGCTGTTATGACCTAGGTACTGTACTTCATGTTGACAAAATTGCAGTTTTGATGGGGACACCTTATGTCCTCCTTCTGCCAAATGATTCAATAAAGCAATGGTGTCCGTAACACATGCTTCTCTGGTCTTTGATGCCACCAATAGGTCATCAATATATTGGACCATCACAGATTTTTCAGGCAATATTAAACTTTCTAATGATTTCTTCAGAATCTTATTAAAAATAGAAGGACTTTCAGTATACCCTTGAGGAATTCGGCACCATGCCAAAATACGCTCTCCGAACCGGAACGCAAATAATGGCTGCCTGTCGGGGTGCAATGGAATAGAAAAGAATGCATGGCACAAATCAATAACTGTGTACCATTCTGCATCATGGGGAATTTGATACAGTATTACAGCAGGGTTTGGCACAATTGGGCAGCAAGGAATAACAATCTTGTTTACCTTTCTCAAGTCTTGCACTATCCTATATGTTCCATTTGGCTTTTTCAATCCCATTATAGGAGAATTACATGTGCTGCTCATTATTTCTCTCAAAATTCCTTGTTCAATCATCATATTAATTACAGGTGTTATTCCTTCAATGATTTCTGGCGTCAGTTTGTATTGGGGGGTGTTTGGGTAATTCGTTCCTTCTTTTACAGTAATTTTTACAGGATCAACTTCTCTCATTAGTCCAATATCTTCACCTGTGAAATCCCATTCATCAGACCTGACTGTTTCTTTCAATTCAGCATGGATTTTCTCTGCATCGAACACAGGAAACGTATCATACATTCCTGGTTCTAGTTCTGTCATTGTCAATTTTTTACAGAACATCATCATCTGGTGTTTGGAAAGCAATACCATCTGGAGTACAGTAAATGGTACAATTCATTTTACAAAGCACATCACGTCCTAATAAATTTACAGGACTACAATCACACACCACAAAACGGTGCATGTCTTTGAATGGACCAATTTCCACTTCTATTGGTTTTGTAAGAGGGGTTTCATTTGCCTGTTTGAAACACCTACAACTTGGATTGATTCTTCTGAGAGAGGAAGGTTTGGAATGTCCACTGACCTGACAGTAGAACGGGTAGCGCCAGTGTCCACAAGGAAAGTAACATTTACACCATTCACCTTTCCATCCACAAATGGACCTGACTGATCTACCTCTAGAGTTGCGCCAAGCACGCCCTCATCTTCCTCTCCTAGGCACCGTCATAAGCTTTCATCCGATTCATCTCCATCCTGCCTGTAACCAATACTGCGAAATTGCAGCTGCGCGCTGCAATTTTGTTACCTGCTCTCCTCCGTAGAATCCTGCCTCTGTACTGTATTTTTGAGGATTTACACTCTTTGGAAGAGGTGGTTGCGACACCTGACACTGTTGAGTAACTACCTGTGGCTGTTGCGGTTGTTGGTAACTCACCTCATTCTGCACCTGTGAATTCAATGATTGATTCTCAGTATTAACTTTCGGAGGAAATTTACACTCGTTTCTCCAGTGCCCTAATTTTCCGCAATTATGACATGGCCATTTCTTTTTAGCTTCTTCTATACTCATCTGACCCTTTCCCTTACCAATATTCGGTTTGGGCTTGGTCTGTCCTGCATCACTAGACTCACTAATCATCTGAGCTTCTTCCTTTTCTGCAACCTTTACTTGTGCCCACATTGCCTTTTCCTTGAGTTTACGCTGTCTACACTCAATATCATCACTGCAATATTTTGCATACCGTAGTACCTCATCTACTGTGCTATTCTGCCAACATAACATATGCTGCTTAATCATTTCACTTATTTCAGGTCTCAAGCCATACACAAATCTATACACAAAATGACTCATGTCTTTTTCACTCAAATTCTCGTATCCACTATACTGTTTAAAGACCAAAAGTAATCTCTCGTAATAGGCATGTACAGATTCCTTACTCTCCTGAGTTGTTCTATCAATCTTTACCCAGTCCGTTTCTTTTGGTGGGATTTTATTTTTCAAAAACGTGATTGCCTGTTCATATTTTCTCATTACTTCTGAACCTGGGGCTCCTGTTTTTGCATCTCTAGGATATTCTTCCTTCGGCCAGTCAATTGTAATTTTACATTCTGTCCATAAATCTGCAGGAACAACAATCTCAAACAATTCATCCAGATCTTCCCACAACACTTTTGAAACGTTTACAAACCTTTCTACCTCTCTATACCATTCTACAGGTTTTTCTCTCAATCTTGGAAAATCATTTTAAATGACAATATATCTTGTCTAGACCATGGTACATGTACATAACTTCCTCCTGGAGTTTCTCCCATTGGGCATTCCATTACCGTTGGTTCTTTCTCTTTTACTGGGAAAGCCAATGATGCTTTATCAGTTGTTCCCTCCTTTCTACTTCTCCACTTGTCTACATCTCCCCATTTTCTCAATAAAACAATCAGTTCTTTTATCTGTGTTAGTCGTCCTGAAGTGTTCAGATTTTCTATGTCCTTTTCAATAAAATCTACCCTGTACGGTTTCTGTAATCCTCTAATTTTTCCAAAATCTACTCCTAGTTCGTTCGCTGTTTCTTCCAATTTTTCATGCAAGTTTCTAGCTCTCCAAGTGACGCTTTTACACATAAACATTAATTCATCATCTTGATAGGACTTCAATCAATCTGTACCAATAGTTCCTAGAATTAATTCCTCCATGTCTATCTTTAATCTGACCACATCCAAAAGTTGTGGTTCGGCATCTTTTTTCTGCAGGCTCCTCACCCAATCATTTAATTCCTCTGCAGTTGGACCCACAGGGGTTTTATTTACTTCTGCCCAACTTGCACTTCTCTCAGGGGTTTCAGTTGCTGACTCGGCTCCCATAGGAATCCTATTTATCTGACTCTCATTAATTGTCAAATTTACAGGTGGACTTGACCTAAATGGACCAACAGAATCTTCTTTCTCTCTGTTTTCTGGAATCATCCCTTCTCTTACTCTTTGCATACTGGAATTTAATGGAATTGTTAAGGAGTGTTCATCTATCTTTTGATTTTCAAATTCTGGGATTACTGGCCCTATAGTTACTGGCACAGTCACAGCTTCCATATTCTTTGTCAGTTCTCTTATCTTTTCAGTCAACTCTCTTGTGGTTCTGGCTAATTCAGCTGTATTACCATTATCATGTTTCACAGTCTGTGGTGTTTCTAGTTTATTAAATGGACTATTTATTTCAGACATTTGTTCAGGGCTTTGATTTATTACAGTTCTCATCGGCGGTGCATTCAGTGTCACCACCACAGAATCCTGTTGATATGGAGGGGGTCTTTTATTTAAAATGTCCTCCAGTAACTCATCCTCTGTGTCGCTAACTCCATACCCATAGCTCTCTGTTACTGCATGCTTCTTTTTCTCTGTACACTTTTTCCCTGTAAATTCTTCAACTGTTCTGACAGGAAACAAGCCATCCGTCATGTTAGCATACCGCCATCGTCTCATCATGTCTTCATGATTCAAACCCCATATTCTTCCATGAAAAAAACTATAATTCTTTGCACCTCTGTGTCTTTCCCTTTCATACATCTCATCTTCCCATTCGCCTAAGGCTTCGAACTGTGTCGGCCTAGGTCTCGGTTCAAGTTTCATCATCTTTTCTCTCAAATTTCGAAGTACCGCTGTGCTAAACGAACCCTTTTCTGGAAATGCCAATACTCCATCGTCTTTTGTATACTTCGCCCAATTTTCCAACCAAATGCAAGTATGATAGCCATATTTCAACATCATATGAGATGCTGGCTTTTTCGGCGGAGGAAGTACTTCTCCTTCCCTAGTCACAACCTTCTTATCTCTCTTTAAAAAGTTTTTAAGCTTCGCAAACCATGATGGTTTCTCTCTATCATATTCATTATAATAAGGCATTTTTACTGTTGCTTCGCCGAAGCAATTTACACAATCCTTCGCCAATCTGTCCTTTCTACTGTTCGGCTATTTGGACCTATCCCAGCGTGTCTCACACCAACGCACCAATCAGAAAGCTTTACGTCACTCTCACACTAACCTATCCCAGCGCGTCTCACACCAACGCACCAATCAGGAAACTCTTCGTTCTTCCACAACTGGCCAATCCCAGCGCGGTTCTTGTTGACGTCAGTTCTACTCCTGCTTCTACTGACCCCTCCTTTACAAAAATTATGGGCAGTTTTCTTAGCTTTTCTTTTCTTTTCGACTAAAATCGATTTGTTACAACGTAAAACACATTTCCATTGTCTGTTTCACTAAACAAAAGTGATAGTTTATTCCCACTTACAAGAATACTGTTTTGTTCGATAAGTGTAGCACTTCTCTCAACCTTACCCTTCTCTCAAGCAAGAGGTAAAGCCGTTTCTCTGGGGATAAAACACATGTGGAGACTACACTGCTCCTGAGAATTAAGGCCAGAGTTTCACAAGAAAACCTGTTGCTATTTCACTCAAATGCAATTCATACGTGAAATTTCCCTAACATAACACAGTCCTGTGTTATCACCAAATTTGAAATCAGACAATGCACAATTCCGTGTGACTTCTCTTGCCACCCGTGTCCACTTCCTATTTCCCGGAAGCTTCAAAATTTCGACTTACACATAACGTAATACAAACTCAACATAGAGTGTTAGACACAAAAAATCAATAATCACCAAACTAATCTATAGTAACCATAACTCTGCTACCAAGAAATCTGATCCAGCGCGGCTAATATAAATTTTTCCTTATGACACTAATCCAGAAAAACACCTACACAAACTTTGATCACTTGAAACTTATGTCAGTGGGGCCCATAACACCGCATACATACATTCATTCAATTCTCTGGGTCAAGCGCTAAGGAAAAATGAGTTGCTGGACAAGCGGGATACCTTATTAAAATGACAGAATTATAACCTATACATTATATACATTAACTTCGGATCCTGTCGGTTCTAAACATCAAGGTACTCCGCTATTTGGTCGATGGACCAACTAGTAGAATCAGTTGATGGTGATTAAGACCAGCTCAATCATAATTAAAACCTTTAGCATTTATAAATCACAATTTTATTTAAGCAGTATTCGTTGATAAACGATCTACTACTGTAGACAATTTCCGAATCTTGTATGCATTCAAAGATTTACCCACTGCTGGTATCAATGCTCCAAAATGTCACCTATTTCTGAGAAGCTTTCCCTTCTCCTACGGGTTAATGGTTTACCGATCTCGTGAATTCCTTTCGTTCCTCTTTCCACATGATAAATCTTTGGAAAGACCAGGCCTAGATAGCATGTTTCGTATCAATGGTCCGGCAACCTAAAATAGGCTCTATTTCCGCAAATATAATAGATCCCTGGAAATACTGGATCTTTTCCTCCTTTGAATCCCCATCCCCCTAAAATTTTGTATGTATCTCGGCACTCACTAGAACCCACGAAATAGTTATCATATAAAGTGTTATCTCTACTAATGCACAATTTTCCCTGTTGGGGCCATTCTAGAACCATAGCTGCATTTGTTTCGCCTTTGTCATAACTTCCCTCTCCAAACGCCCAAGGTGGGGTTTTTGTCTTTTCTCCTGTTGCCTTTCTTTGAAACTTAACCCTTCTGTCTTCTACCATGTCCAAGAAAACCTTTTCTTCCTTTCTTAACCCACAAGTAAGATTATATCTAAATGCATATTCTAATGTTAATTCTTTTGTTTCTAAGAAAAACTCTCCAAACATCTTTGCAAATTTCACCTTATTTAGTTCAGGGACTACGGGAACTTTAGCAAAAACAGCATCTGTGTCAGTGTAGTAATACTCTAATTTACCAGTTTTGTAAAATAAACTAGCTAAAACACTACAAGTTATTCCATACGTCAAATGAAGGTGATGATATGTCACACCTTCTGTTACAGACGCAGGTCACTGCATACATACATAACAATCTCTCACATCCATTGTCTCCACATATTCGTACAAAAGTTTCGTGAAGACATTCTTGGAGAAATCAGTTATTGACTTGTCCCTATGAAAATCAGTACTATCTACCAGTGTTGCAGTGTTCTTTATGTTAGATTTCTTGTCACTATTCGTGTCATTCATGATTACAGATGTATTTTCTCCAACTAATCTAAGTGGAATTATTATTGCTAAAATGAACCAAATAAGCATTAGAAAGCCTGCACAATAGAAACACATCTTACACCATCTACGGAAAAACCCACATCTAGATCTTCTATTCTCAGTGTCAATTACCATGTTGAAATATTATCTAATTATATGTACAGAAATGTGTTTTCACACCTCAAATGACTTAGGGTTGACTGGGATCAACTGTTTTTGCCGCACCTTTCGGCTCTCAGAAATTTTCTTTGTCTTTATCAGTTTGTGTGTCTAGTCCGGTTTTCTTTCTTTGACTTTATCAGTTTGTGCATCTAGTCCAGTTTTCTTTCTTTGACTTTTCAGGGTTGGCGCAGTTCACTCTCACCCACTTGTTCACAGTCTTTGTCTGGGTCCTCGTGACTGCTATCCACTTCTTTAATGTCAGACAGTGCTATGTATACCCATTCAAACTTATGTCGGTGGGGCCCATAACACCGCATACATACATTCATTCAATTCTCTGGGTCAAGCGCTAAGGAAAAATGAGCTGCTGGACAAGCGGGATACCTTATTAAAATGACAGAATTATAACCTATACATTATATGCATTAACTTCGGATCCTGTCGGTTCTAAACATCAAGGTACTCCGCTATTTGGTCGATGGACCAACTAGTAGAATCAGTTGATGGTGATTAAGACCAGCTCAATCATAATTAAAACCTTTAGCATTTATAAATCACAATTTTATTTAAGAAACCACAGACTCATTTAGAGTTAGCATATAATTTTATCGAAATTCTTTAGGCAAAAGTAAAGTTCATTTTAAGCAAATACATTTATTATATCAGTAAGCATTTTAAGTAAAAGTTAAAATAAAGATGGGAAATATTCATTACCCTTGGCCAATGGGCGATGACAAGAAGAGTTCATCAGGAAAGAGAGATGAACCGCAGATCACAAGATGGACTCCCAAAACTGACTGACTGTCCCACTAAACTCCTCGGACGCAAACTCCTCCCGGGCAACTCCCGCAACGGTCTCGTTCCTTCCCCAGTAAAAGTTCGTAGTTCAAAAGGACAGAGTCTCTCGCAGCATCAGGATACAATAAAAGAAGCAGTGTTTTCACAACGTAAGAGCAGACCCTCTTATACCCTACTTTCTGGCTCTCTACACTTAAAAGTTACAATCTTTAGGGGCAAGAATCACGCTAATTGGTCCATTGGAGGGGTGGTGATGGTCACCTCATCGCCCTCCTTGTTCGAACCGGTTTGGGGACAATGAAGCACACAATAAGTCTCATGATTACGGTGTCCAAAAGCAGTCCAATTTGTTAATCCATTTTGTAACAATCTTTGATGGTCACACATTAGTTCATTCCCTGTCGCTCGATTTTCCCATCCGTTCCCAGGCATATATGCTGAACTCTTGGCACAACCCTTGTTGCAGATCAGATTGGCCTTGACATCTCTCACTCTGGGCACAGGCCGCATACATGTGACTGGAGCTTTTATACTGCCCATGCGCAGGGCCATCTTATTCAGCGCACGCCATCCCATCTTTTCCAGCGGCCATTTTCGAAGCATGGCCTAGCAGGCCCGAACGAAACTAATATAAGAACAAACACAACGGAAATTAAAACATAGAAAATAAGCCTTTCTGTTTACCACCCACCATTCTAAAGACCTGTGTTAGATACCTAGCAGAAGCGACATTTAAAGCCATTTTACTTACCAACTGCATTCTTTACCACGGTGCAATTTTACTACGCAACACAAATCATGCAATTTACTCTATTTGCTACGCAAATCACAATACTCAGGTTATTTGCTTCGCATTTGTAAATAAATTAGGTTTTGCAACATTTAGCAAGTTGCCCACGTGTAATGTCTACTAAAAAGGTGCATTTGTTGATTAGTTCATGCGTTTCAAAACAGTTAGTATCATTAATCGTTATGAGGTCATTAATTTGCATGGGGTACAACATTATTTCGTTTCCCCTGCTCCATCAGCAGTAGATACATTAGTAGGGATTGTAATTTTCATGTTTTCGAGGAATGTAAGAATGCGAGAGTACAAATTAAAAGATGTTTCGTGTGCCCCAGTAAGAGATATCACTATCTTGTAATGTGAGAAAATGAATTATGATTGAATTCTGGCACCACGAGTTAGAAAATAGAATGACATGTTGGTTAGCAGTGGATAGTCTGAATGTATGAGAATAATTACTCAACATACAATTTACTTTAATAGAAATATCCTTGTATCCCTAAGAATGTGTGGCTCTATCATCTGTAGAGTGTGTACCAAGGTGGGCAAAAAGAGGCACCTCCTTGACTCTTTTCTTTCAGTTCCTGCTTCAATATTTTACAACTGGTCCATTGGTGATATCAGTTTACAAATAAAGATGACCCAATAGCAACCATTCTAAGTGGTTGAAATCATTTTGGAAAAATATGCGCCACTGATCTAGAACTCTCATATGACAAAGTGATATTTGTAAGTTGAAACCTGTGAAATACACAGTGTGAAATGTCTATAGATACCTCAAAACCAAGTAACCAAGGAACAAATGAAAGTAATTACACAATGATAATGTAATAAACACTTAGCAGAGTATTTTTTTTTTAATCATTTTTTTTATTTTCAGAAAACATAGTTAACAACACCACTTGCACACAGTCTACATGCGTTGCAAAAATCAAGAACTCCCCTGCGACATCTCCCATGTGACCTTGCCCATAAAGTTTCTTCCCCCATGTGCCCCTTCTGTGCAACTATCATAGTATGTTCCATCCCCATTGTACAATCAGAGCCCATCCCTAGTGTTACTCCATGGCTGCCACATCCGCTCTCACTTCTTTGGGTGCCCTCTACTAAGGTAAATGTGTTTCTCCATTCATGAACGCCAGCCCCTATCCCTTGTTAACTGTTCGAAATCAGCCTGATGTGGTGAGCCCCATCCTCAGAGCACATTTCTCCTGGCCACCATGAGACCCATCCTACAGAATATCTTTGCACATCTGGGAAGCATCAATTCACTACAATTATCCAGAATAGCCCGTTTTTCATGTAGAGGGTTCTGTATGCTCGTATTGTCTGTAAGGCATTGTTTTACCGCCAGCCAAAAGGGGCGTATCGCTGGGCAAACCCATAGGGAAATCACGATGGTACCCATCAGGATACAGCAGAGCAGGCATCGATCTGTCTCCCTGCAGCCATTCCTACCACTAGCACCCTCTTTAAGTATGCTCTGTGCAGGATCTTCAGTTGCACCAGTCTAAACCCCGAACATATTGCAGCCTCCCTGGGAGCGAATGCCTCCTTTCAGTCACCTTTCCCTAGGGGGCCCAGGTCCGCGTCCCATTTCCTCTTAACATCTATCATGAGGTCTGGAGTGTTGAAGATATTTTTTTGGTAGATGAGAGATATTGCTCTCTCTGGAATTACTTCCAATAGCACTCTGTCCTCCAGGGGGGACACGTCGGTCAGGGGTGTCTCCCTCGGGACATGAGCCACTAAGGCATGGCGTAACTGTATGAATCTCAATGCCTCCGAAGTCACCAGCTGTAATTCCTCCTGGATATCTGCCAGGGTTTTTGGCCCAGTCTCCCCCATACATCTCCCAGCTTACTGATACCAATGATATCTGATTTTCTGATGCCCAGCATATCGCTCACCTCAGGAAGCAGATCACTGTCGAATAGAGGGGTTTCCCTAGTGAGAATCCCATTCCATTGCAGATTCCTCAGTGTCTTGTCCTATACCTGCAGGGCTACCTGTGTGTTCTGCGGAAGTGTGGTTCGGCCTCCGCGTATCCCCTAGGGCTCATTGCATGTCTGTCAACCCTCAAGGATGGTTCATCCAGTGAGCAAAGGCCCATTCTTTAGCAACCACCAGGTATTAGGTCCAGTCGTATGCTTGTAGGACTGGGAGAGCAATTTCCTCCTCATACACACAACTGGTTAGCTTTCCCAGAGGAATTCAGACAGGTTTCCCTTCCCATAATAGCGCACGCATCTCAGATTTCCACACAGCTGAACAATTCTGCAGGGACCCAGTAAAGAGTGTTCTGGAGGGCATATGTGAATTTTGGAAGGGAGATCCTTTTTAGTATCAATGCTCTTCACAAGAGCGACAGTGGGAGAGTACGCCAATGTTCGATGTCCTGTTGGAATCTCCCTAAAATGGTGTATAGGTTTCTTTGGAAGAATTCTTCCCTGTCCGTAGTGGCATAGATGCCCAGGTGTACAAAACCATTGGGATCTGTACAGATCTGTTGCCTGGGGGTCCCAACCACTGGATTAACCAAGAGAGGGTACAAAATGGATTTCCCCCAGTTAATGTGGATACCTGAGTACCCCCTCGAATAGTTCCAGTACCTGTTTGAAGGTGATCCAGAGTAGGCTCCGGGTCAGAAAAGTATAATAGTACATAATCTGCATATAGCGATATACGGTCCTCCCAGATTCCATCCCGAACAAAGTCCACACACCAGAGTATCTTGCCGAATCTAGCACGTCAGAGGCTCCAGTGCCAGGGCAAAAATCATCGGAGTCAGCAGACATACCTGTCTGGCCTCCTAGCCAAGTGGGATAGGCCGAGACAGGGTCCGGTTCACTTGGACTCTGGCTGGCGGGGAATTGTACTGCATGTCCACCCAAGACAGAAAAACGGGTTTGAATCCCATACGGGTCAGAACTGCTTTCATATAGGGCCACTCTAACGTATCAAATGCCTTAGTTGCATCTAAGGATAACACCGCTGTGGATCCTGCAATTGCCTTTGTGTACTCCAGACAGCTGAACATGCCTCGGAGGTTCAGACAGATACTCTGATCATGCATAAAACCAATTTGATCCCAGTGTATCAGCGTGGGGATAACCCATCAGAGACGGGGGGCAGAATTTTCCTTAAAAGTTTAACCTCTGTATTTAGTAATGATATGGGCTGATAGTAGCCGCAGTCCTCCCTAACGGGACCTTTTTTGGGGATGACTATAGATGTGGCCATGCGAAGGTCTAGGGGGAGAATCCCCTCATCCCATGTACTCTTGAACAAATTGAGGAATTGGGGTGCTAGGCTCTTGTAAAAACCCCCGGCAATCTATTGGGGCCAGTCGTTTTACCCGATTGCATGGATAAAATTGCCTCCCGAATCTCCCCCCTCAGTTACACCTGAGTTACGTGTCAGGGAGCCCTCCTGTGAAAGCTGGAGAATTCTGATGTCCCTTAAGAAGTCCTGTGTCTCCTTCACCCCCCTGCTTGACTGTGGCTTGTAGAGGGCCTCCTAGTATTCTGTCAATGTCTCCACTGTATCGTCATTTTCCGTGGCTCTATCCCGACTAGCACACTGCAAGAAGGTTACCCAGTTGAGGCACCAGTCGCGTTTCACCAGCCATGCTAGTAATTTACCCACTTTATCCCTGACATCACAGAGACACTGTTGTGTAGCCATGTATTTTGACCTTGCCTCATCCTGTGCCAGTTCCTGGTAGTACCGTTTCCTGAGTTGGAGAGCATGCAGAATTTCCTCAACCTGAGTTTCCACCCCATTGCTGTTGTAGCCGAATACTGTCCGCCTCAGCCTGTGTCCCTGTAGCCAAGCGGGTAAGTTTCTAGGCCATAGCAAGGGAGACTGCCTTCCCCTGATCAGGGTTTTGTAGGCTTCCCACAAGGTTACATGGGACTGGGCTGTCTCCCTCTTAACTGTGAAGTATAGGTCAGTCGCCTCCCTTAATTGTCCTGACAACTTCCTGTCCTTTAGGATCCAGGGGTCTAACCTCCAGGAGCCGTGAGCCCTAGCACCGTGACCCAAAAGCTCCACCCATAGAGGGGAGTGATCTGATATCCTATGGCCATGTAATTGGCGTTCTGAAACACCGCACTGGAGTGACGTGTGTAATGCAACAGCAGAGTTTTCTTCTCTTTTAATGTACATGATATTGTGTAGTAAGTCACATTGAACGTTCATGATAGAAAAGGCGAACTATTTTAATAAATTTGACATTTTCAGCTGGAATACCACCTCAATTGTGCTCGAACTTTTTTGAAAAAAATGCAAACTAATAAGGTGTCAAGCATTGACGCAAGCACACTTGTTATTTTTCTAATTGCTACAGACATATGCTAAGTAGAGCTTTTGAACATGCATCAGCGATTGCCAGACACACATAAAAATTAATGATAATTTGTTCAAAAGGAGCCTTTCTTGATCATTTACGACTTCATTTTTAACGGCGATACTTCATGAAAATGAGTGAAAAAAACTCTGAGCACGGATTATAATTAAGCACCCATTTTCCATCGTTATAGGGAAGCATAATGTCCTATAACAAAAAGGCTTCAGGCAGAACATTAACCTTGTAAATCTCAGTACATACAAGACATGTAATAACCATTTGTTATATTTAGCTACTAATGAATAATAATGTAATGTAAGAATGCGGTCTCAGACAGGCTCATTACATGAATATTCAATTTTGGCCCTGCGAGTGAGCTACATGCTAGATTAAGCTACTATCTAAACAAAGTAGATTTTAGCCAGCCGGGCATTAATTATAGTGCTTACAAATTGTAGTACTCTGCTCCTAATTAAGGTGAACTACCAGCTTCCACAAGTAAAAGGAGCTGCAGAACAATCACTCACACAGCAAGGACTTCTTTCACTTTATTTTCCCAAAAATTAAAAAAAATATATAAAAGGTTCGATTTTAATTTTATGTTGAGGGTCACATATGGATGAGTGGGTGTTAACAAAGCTGGGTATACATTTCATTGAAACCTATGCTGAGATAAAAAAAAAAAGATACACAAAGGCTCTATGTCATTAACCCAACCTAAATTTTGCCTTTACGCTAGTATTCACTTGTAACCTTTGCTGCCATTTTTTCTTTACAATGAGGTCGATTCACAAAGATTGGTGGAGGAGGAGGAGTGTCTTTGCAGTACTCCTGGCTTATTCATGAATTTCAGGTGTGAGGTGTTGTTCTGGCGCAATCCTGGCATAAACAACATCACAGTAAAATGTTTGTAAATCAGGCCTTCTTTTTTGGATTCACAATTTTTTTAGAGCGAGGTTTTTGTTTACTGATTTTTTTCTGAGAAAATGACATGATAGGAAATGAGAGAGGGACTGGGCCCGTGAGGCATTTTGACAAGATTTCCTGAAGACAGAATTACCAGAACAGTTGATTGAAAGTCACAGTACGCATCATTGTTTGCATTATTTATTAAGTTGAAGCTGATTCCAGAGTGAAAATGTCCAACCGCTTTTATGTAAGATTGACAGGTTTTCCTATTCTCAATGTCTTAGTATTTTCTTGCACAAAGGAGGTGGGCTGAGGACACCCTTCACCTTGAAGTCAGAAACACATGAGCTGATCTGACAGAGAAATACAGGAGTTCAGAAAAAGGTAGGGGCATATTATCAAGGGCTTTATCTCCGCTTTTTTGGCTTTTAAAGCCAAAAAAGCGGAGATAATGCTTTCGCCCTATTTACAAGGCAGTGCTAACATGCATTAGCGCATGTTAGCAGCCTTATTACCGACGCCTCGCTTTGCATCTCTAATGAGATGCAAAGTGGGCGTGTCCTACTAACACAACACGGGAATCAAGGTGTTACAGCACTACTCCCTATCAACAAGCTGGCCCAGGACACCAATTCCGATGTTAGAATCCGCGCTAATCGCGGATAACGCCGAAAGCTAACGTCTGCTAAAAAGCAGACTTAGCTATACATATGATGGGAGGTGGATTCTATGGCTGAATCCACATCTCCCTATTATCAAGGATTACCTGATCGCTTCCGTTGTAGCGCTGGATTTCCTGCGATGTGCGCGGATTTCACCGCTATCGCCGGATTTAATATCGCTGTGGAGATATGCGTTGTTAATAACGCGACATCTCGGCGATTAAATCCGGCGATAGCCGGCGTTAAGCTAATCCGCGCTATGCCTGCTCAGCGATGTTTATCGCTGTTCTTTGTTGATATGCCCCGTAGTATTTTATATCCTACAGACCATGAATTCATAGAGCACATCTTTGAAACTGTAAAGTAAAGTTGGACATGAAAATTAATTAACTAATCAATTCAGTTGCAATTAAAACAAGTAACAAGTATTAAAGAAACCAATATGAATGACTTTGTTTAATGTTTTTTGTTGTATTCGTTTGATGTGGTCAGATGAGTTGCACACCAAGTTCTGTTTAGATTGATGGTTTGGTATTGCTGTTTATCTAAGACACTCTATAAGGTGTGCCACCATTGTGTGAAATCAAGAGGCAGGTGTTGAGCCTAGACAGAGTTTGAGAATATAGACATGGAGTGCAGGCTAAGCAGGTGAAAATGAAGCTAAAATGAGCTGAAATGAACCAGGTTGGCTTCATTAGCCGCGTTCCTCAATGTATAAACAAGCAAATACATATCTGGGTAATAAGTAGGGGTTATGAAAGTGCATAAGGAAAGAGAATGAGCACTCCAAGGCCCTCATTTAAGGCAAGGCATATCAGCAGTCCATCTTCTAGGCCAGTGGAACGCTGCCCTTTTTCCTGCCTTTTAGATGGGAAAATTGTCACCAAAGTTTCTTTTGGGGACATCTCGGAAACACTTTCCATGAAACAGTGAAATGCCGTCTGCCCCACCATGCCATTACGTCGTGATGGCCTGACCGGCATTTTATTCATTTTTTATTTTTTTTTAAACCTCCAAAGCAGGACTATGTTTTTGGAAATTGACAAAGCACTGTCCCTGATGTGTTTGATGTTTTCTCCGCATTATTGGACTTTTGTGGCAGAGTGCTGACATTTTGAACATGGAGGTAACAGACAGGAAAAACATGGCTGACATGGGGTTTGAACGGTCACCTCAAATAGGCCAGCCCTTCCAAAACAACATCAGTAGGACAACCTGCTGCAGTAGACAATAATAGAACAGAAAATCAGAACAAGAAAGTAAAAGGAACCTCTGCCAACTTAACAAATTCGTGGTCAGAAGCCCACCAGGGAAAACACAGAAATCAGGATATCATGCTAGAAAGGCTAGGCAGAAGTAAAGGTGAGACTGGGAAACAAGGGAAACACATGAAGCCCAATGCTGTTCAGGACAGCCACAGAAAAGCAGGACACTGCAAAAAGCAGCAGCAGGAATCAAGACTCCTCTCAAGGTATCCAGCTGGAGAAGAAAGCAGGAGCTCCCAGTACTGACAATTGAAGCGCAAATTTTGAATGCAGAAGCCAGGCTTAAATCCCTCCTCACAGCCACAGGGGGTAATTGGAATTCTGAATGAATGCGATCTAGCCTCAGCACAGTACAGGCGAGAGCTGTCAAAATCCCTCCTCCAGCTCCCTGACTGAAGGAATGCACAGAGTTCCCAGGAAACAACCAGTATTCAGAACGAAAGTCCGGAGTGGAATTGGATTGGATCCTGTTTCATGATACAGCTGGAATTCATGCAAGGGACCACATGTGCATACTTGGAGTGGTAAGCCAACATTTCAAGTATAATTAGATTCACCCAAAGTCTCCTCTCCAGTACTCATGGTCGGGTAAGGCATACAAGTAACATAATGCATTAGTGGTTGCTAAGGAAGACCTGTAATGAAATCCGGAGTGGATCTGATTTCCAAGAGGGTTTGGAGAGTCTTTGAATGAACACTGATGTGCAGCACAAGTTCCAAAATAGTAGACACAATATTAGCAGGCTCACAGAAGGTCCTCAAGTAGCGCCACCCAATGCCAGGATCGAAGGATCCTGACACTAATAGACCTTCGATCGCTAAACACGTTAATCCTCAGAGAATTCACAACCATCTTCAAGATGAGGAATCACAGTATTTTTGAACACTGACTCCACATGGTGGCACATGTAACTTACCACATCCTAAAATGAAAAAAAATATTTCCTCATGGAGCACACCCAAAAACTCAGACTATGAGCCCGGGAATCCCATTCCAACTCCATAAGGTGCAGTGTACTTAGAGTAACTATATATGGGGATTCAATGGGGATTCAACATCTACATTAGATATCTTAGAGACATTGTAGAAGCCCAAAACCTTTGTCTTTCATGCTTGCACTCATAGGGGCATATTCTCAAGGAGTCATCGCCGATTTATCGGCACTTTAGCGCTGCAAAAGTGGTGATAGATTCATCGCCCCATTCACAAGCTGTTGCAAACTGCCGACATCGCCAGTTTTCCTGCGATAGCAACCGCAAAAAACATCGCCGCGGATGAATGCGACAACTAACGCTAATGATATGCAGAGTAGGCGTTCCCGTGCAAAAACACACGAAAACACCACTTCGCGAGATTCTCAACGACCAGTCAGATCTGCGATGCGAGCCAAGAACAGGCGATAAGGCGCGTTAGCTGCAGGGATTTAACACCTGCCTTCTGCTGGTGCTAAGCAGGACGACTACCTGCAGTATGAAAGGGAGCCCAGCCCAGAGCCACAGCTGAAGACCCACAGATGCCATGGAGCCAATGAACATTCAGCTCAGAGACCCAGAGGGCCACAACACCCACCGCCACCACCCCCAGGACACCCCCCTCTGGACCCGTCCCGGACTACCACCGAGGCAGCGTAGGACAAGACAGCGGACCTTCCGAAAATGGCATGGCCCCACAGCCACACAAGTGCAGAATGTGGGGAGAGGTGGGAACCAAGTATGTGAGAAGGAGGCAACTCACCCATGAAGAAGAATGTACACAATGCCATGTGTGGCGGTGATGTGCTGGACAGACCACAGAATGTCTGAGCACAGACATGTCCATGTGGACATATACTGCTGGGGTTTGTAGTGTTGTGGACAGTGGATGCAAACATGTTACCTCAGGCAGTGGGGAATACCTTGGACATGTAGCTGTGCCGTCCCCCCCTGTAAGCGTAAGCGCAGTGGGCTGGGCCGACGTACGCCACTCCAGCGTAGGAGTGCGGATAAAAAGGCCAGGGCTCTGGGCGTGGTTCTCTTCCGTGATGGGCAACGCGTCTGCCAGGGCGGCGCACCTCACCCTGCCACGAGTCTGCCGCCGTGACCTCCAGACTCGGCGATACAGGCCCCCAGTGCATCCAGTGGCACAGCAACACGGAGTCATGTGTGTGCCGGACACTGCCTTAGTCCTACACTGCGGTCAGCAGGTCCCACAATTCAAATCGTGCCACATTTCTGTTAATGGAGGAAACCACTAGTCAACAGACATTGCCCCCAATGCGGCCCGCCCGGACGACGCATCATCGTTGGCTGTGCACCTGCTCAGCGCTCCAGGTGCCACTGACCCTGTGCAACACAAGTCGACGCCACGTGCCAATATTGAGGCAGAATTCAGTAGGCAAAAAAACATTGCTCCCAGTGCAGCCGCCCGGACGACGCATCATCCTTGGCTGTGCACCTGGTGAGCGCTCCAGGTGCCACTGACCCTGTGCAACACAAGTCGACTCCACATGCCAATATTGAGGCAGAATTCAGTAGGCCAAAAACATTGCTCCCAGTGCGGCCCGCCCGGACGACGCATCATTGTTGGCTGTGCACCTGCTGAGCGCTCCAGGTGCCACTGACCCTGTGCACCACAAGTCGACGTCACGTGGCTGTGTGCCCTTGCTGACAGCTGCCTCTGGCCTACACTGCGGTCAGCAGGGCTCACAAATCAAATCCAATCCTGACTTGCAAGGACACGCTATCATCGCTGGCTGCACACCCGCCACCACCGCCAGGACCACCTCCAACCAACAACTGCCAGAGTCGGAGGAGTCTCACAGCCAGCCTATCTAAGTTGCTGACACCTGTCTTGGATGCCATCATCAGCTTGATACCCTGCTCAGCTCTTCAGGTGCCACTAACTCAGTGCACCACAACTCATGGACCCTTTATGATTGAATCTGTGTGTGTGATCCGATGATCACTGTTCTAGTTGTTGCCAGCACCAACCACTCCCTGAGGGCTCGCTTACACTCACCCCACACCCATCCAGCACAGGCGTAACTGGACATGTGACCCTGGTAATAAAAAGGGGCCGGGCGCACGTGCCCGTAGAGCCAGTTCCACTATCTATCTAAGTGTGTCCGTGTGGTCATTATGTATGCATGATGGGCCAGGGTCCTACCACATTACATTGTGCTGTGGACAGCGGATGCAACCATGTCACCTCAGGCAGGGGGTGAGACCTTGGACATGTAGCTTTGTCGTCCCCCCCTGTATGCGTAAGCAGAGTGGGCTGGGCTGGCGTACGCCAAGGCAGCGTAGGGGTGTGAAGGATTTGTCCGTGGCTCTGGGCGTAGTTCAGTTCTGGCCTGGACAAGGAAATATCTAATGAGTGTATCACTGTTGTAGCGTCGAGGCCACCCAGTCCGCAATCGACAATGTTGCAATGTAGCATGCCCCCGGAGGGCGGGCTCGCACGAATGGGGAAATGAAGGAGCGCAAGACCGCTCGGGGTCTTGGCTCATACATGCCAAGTGTTGTGTGTATCTGTATTGCCGCAGCATGAGCCAAATGCCTAGCCTTAATCGCAGCGCGAGATCAGCCAGGCATGAACTCTACATCTGTGTCTGCCCTATCCTTCCCACAGGCCTACACTCATGTGGCCGCCCACCTCCAACGGCCAACATCACAGTGTCGCTGTCAGGCTTGTGGACATGCGCAGACAGGCATGACAATGGTGTGCCGTAGGAGTGCAAGTGATGCAACCGCGCAGCGCACACAAGTAAATAGGCTCTGGGGGAGGGAGGAGCAGCTGTGAGGCAACGTAACACACAGTGATTGCGCTCATTTGCCACATGCAAGACATGTCAAACATGAATCCCAAAGTCGCACACATCCCACCCCACCCCCAACAAGCCACTTCACATTTCCTGAATACAAGCAGATGAGAAACTAACATTAGTGATGAAAGATCCTTTGTCTGAACTATCAGGCGGAAGCACATCTGCACCTCCGACCTCGGAATTGCATGTGCCCGGCACCCCCTGACAGATACTATAGCAGCTGATGACAACTCCCACAGCCCGACAAAAGACCAACGTATACACACCCCACACACAGAAGTCCTTGCTCGAAGTTATCTTGCATGGAATGGCCTTCACACTTACTCCCACACCATCCCAGGCATACAACCATTGCACACTTCAACAACTCATTGATCCAAGCTGTGCCGCTTCAACCAGGGCCACTAGCGCAATGGCAGAACATCCCGGACACATGCACAACCCCTGTCACGTGGAACTGTACCGTGCACGTATGCTGCATTTACGGGGGGCACTGCCATTGGTAGTGCTGCGGATCAGTTACCGGCTAAGCTTCCGCCTTGCCAACGTCACCTGCGTGCAGCCTGTGTTGCATTGTCGCTCGTGCATATTCGAGTGGTCCATGGATGTCTGTCTATCCAACAGGACGGTAGCCGAACTGGATTTTGACATGTGTGTGCGCCCCCTGTTGGCCCACGACCATGAGTGTCACCGTGACACCCGTCTTTGGGATGCCTGGATGCTTGCCATACATGCTGGCAGCTGGACCTGGGAGATTGCAGGACTCCTCGTGTGCAGTAACCAAATTGCGCCGCTCCCCTATTGGGCTGTAGTGCTAATTGGTGAAAGGGGGTGGATGCAGCACATCTGTCCGGACCTGCTAATGGTTAGTCTCGCCGTCCTGTTCGATGAAGTCGACAACGACCTCATGTTGGAAATGATTGCCTACGAAGCTGCACTAGCTTTCATGGACGTGTAACTACGTACCTGTAGACACAACAGTTTGGAACACATTGCACATGTCCCGACACCTTGTTGGAACTTGGGGTTCTGGTCACATCTCCCATGACGACAGTGGACATGGCTGCATTCACCTGGACTCTGAATACATGAGCGGACGACAACACGGGTAAACACACACCTGTGAATGGTGCGGCACTCCCCCGGAGTGGACAGCGGCGCTTGGCAACGTTCCACGTTCTGACATGCTGCTGCATTGGTCTGCATGTTGTGGCATTTATCTTGCCCGTACTGACACGCATATGCTAATAAAGTCTACGCACCTTCACTTGTATTCAACTGTGATGAGTGTTGATTTGTATGACAATGTTTGTCTCACTGCCTATCTGTGTCATGGCCATACATGCATTACTACACCATCAGGGATGTGGGGTTGTACTAGTACATTATCATCTCACAGTTTCCTGCTATGCCACATGCGAAGGGCCATTTTCCACACACAAGCGGCAGCAGTTGTGTCCTCTGTTCTGTTGTGCTGGTGTTGCTGTTTGTTCAACATTGTTGTACATGTTGCGGTGCTCTGGATCTTATGTGTGTGTGCTGCATTGTAGGTGAGTTGCCCCTTCAGCTCTGATTTGGCTGGCCCTTATCCCTTTCAGGCAGTGTGGCTTTCACGTCTGTGCTTATGCAGTGCTGTGATGTTGCAGACTTGGGTAAATTAGGCTCTTGTTTGGTGTTGTGACTCTTGGCCATGGTTTGTCTGCAGATGTGCTCTACTTAATTGTGCATGTGTACCATTGTGCCCATCTCCCCCGTCCCCCCAGTCCCTGGTGGTTACTCACCCTGTTGCTGATGTGTCGGGTCCTGTTGAGCAGTGTCCGGTCCCCCAACTCCTGCCACCATCTCCACATTGATGACTGTGGTCACCATTTCCTCCATCTCATCCAGCTCCTTCTGTGGCGCTGGACTCCCACCTCCAGTCTGCATTGCTGCCTTCTGGTTGTCTGCGAGTTTCTGCTTGGTCTTGCGCTTCACATCATTCCAGCGCCTCTTGACCTCGTCCATTCTCCTCCTCAGCACTCCGACTGCATTCACCTTGTCCAGGATGGACTGCCATATTCCATGTTTTGTTGCCAATGACACAGTGGAGGTGACGAACAGTTGTTGATGGTGTTCTATCACCTCCGTGATCAGGATCCTGTTTTCCTGCGGACTGAACCGCGTCTTCCTCTTCTTCTTCTCCTTGCCCTTCCCTGACCCCGAGGTCCCAGGCTGGTCCTCCGTGGGGCTTGTGGGGTTCTAGTTGTCCTCTGTGCTTGCTCCGGCTACCTCCATGGTGCTTCGCAGTTGTTTGTGTTTTGTTTGTGTTTTGTGTTGCCGCTTTTATTGTGCTTTTTGCAGCTTGACTTGTGGGACTTGCAGGCCTGGCACGGCTTATCGCTGGATTTTTTATCGCGATTGGGCACATCGCAACTTTTTTCACATTCGGGTTGAGATTTTTATTGTTGTCCTGGTAGTGTTATCGCAGACATTTGCCGCATTATCGGGGTACTATCGCATGTTACCGCCGTGTTGAGAATGCCACGTTAACACAGAGTTATTTTCCCGCGATAGACGGCGATATGAAAACTTGCGTTAACCTATTTTGGCGATGATTATCGCACGTTCTTGAGAATATCCCCCATAGTCTGTAAAACAGCATGTAAGTCTTTGGAAAAAAATAAATTGCCAAATACTCAGAACTTTTTAAAATGAGAGAGACCTGGATGGGGCAAAACTGCCTGTAGCTCTATGACGTCAAGTCAGAGATTCTGACTCTGAGCCTGCCTCGCCTTCTCAATAAAATTATATATTTACCCAAATCACTGAATTTCTGTTGCCATCATTTAGCAACTTAGTCACCTCACAAACACATCTGCAGTGGCCCCAGTCAATAGACCCTTGGGACATAGTTAAATAGTCACCTGTTGTGAGGTGTACATTCACTGACTTGTAGTATGCTTTTTGGGCCTTGCACTGCTCTGCCTGAAGCAGAATCTGTGGATACATCCACCTTCTGGAATGTAACCTCCGATGTAGTCTATATAAGCATTTTGCGCCTTTAATCCATGCATCTGGCAGTGCATATACAAACAATTAAATTATGCAATGTTTGCTTTTCTAAACCTATAAGCATAAATATTATTTAGGAACATAAATTTCATACTTTTTCTTTTAATTTAGATTTATAAAATGAGCTACTCCTAAATTGACAAGTCCTAATCTTATTCCTGCTTGGTCTCATGCTGCTTTCAGAAATCAGTTAAAGTATGCAAATTATCTAAAACTGGGAGATTACCTTTCCTTATAAAGAAAGAAGCCTCATTTTATATTTCCTCACTCGCTTCAGCCTTTCTCCAGCATTATCTATATCCTCGTGTTACTAAATATGTTAACATTTGTATCTATTCTTTAACTGTAAACTATTTGATCTCTGAAAATGGTTTTATCACAGACTACTTACAAACTAATGTTTAAAATCATCTAATTCTTCATTTGAGGTATTACACAGGGAAACTCCCTGTAGCTCCCTATTCTTAATCTAATACGTCCCCTTACCTTTTCACCTAAACTGATGCCTTACACTGTTCCCATCACCTACTCTAACCATATATAGAACTAGGCCTGGGTGGAGTTCCCTGCTATGTGGAACTCCGTGAAGAGACAAAAAAGTCCCCCGTGCTCCTTGGAGTTCCGCAAGCGGTGGAGTGAAGTAAGCCGCGCTGCTCGCACTGATTTTCAGCGCTGGCCTTTTGTCCCGCACTATAAACTCAGTGCAAACGGCACCACATGCAGCACAAGAGGGCACAGCTTCTTTCTGTGGCTCAAGTAGATGTTGGCAGCTTCATTAACACAAGGAACAGGTTTCTCAATGCGAGCAGTAGCGACCTGCCGCGACCGCCCACATTTAAAAATCTCGCCTGGAGGTAGTCTAGCGTTGCTTTTTTCACGTTCATGCTCGCCAACTTTGGTGAGCCACGAGAGAGGAAGAACTCCACTCCATGCCACTTCATGGAGTTTTTCAGAACTCCACGCTCTATGCGGAGCACAGAGTGGGAAAAACTCACCGAGCAGAGCGGAGTTTACCTCCGAGGCCTACATAGAATCTTTTCCCTCAACGTACTCTTTATCTAGCCTCATGCCTTAAACTCATCCTTGTCTTTATTGCATTCATATCCATAAGCCTTTTTCTAGTTATAATCCTAATCTTAACCCTAAATGTAACCTTTACCTTTTGTAGTGTAACCCTAACACTGACATTTATTTGTACGTTTTCCGAGTTATTTATGTTCAGTGTCTAATTCTCCTGTTACCCTACCCCCATGATTTTGTATCCTACGGCCTGCCTGTTGAAGACATGAGCATGAGCAGGAGAGGAATCCCCAAGACAGATTTGTGTATTGCTCCAATCCTGTGAGATGGGTGTGGACACACTGGAAGGAAAAGGAAGAGACTCCCTTTACCCTTCAAAAGACTGCTCTTTGATTCAGTGATAGATCACAAGGGAGGAGCCTGGACACATCTCAGGATTAGATATGGAGCTGATAAGGGAATCATATAGAGTAGGGCTGTGGGTCTGAAATCAACCTTTTGACGTACATATCAATGTGGCTGACATCCAGATGTTAACTCTGGTCACTTCCATGTATTGTGTTGTGGACAGTCGGCTTCAGAGCCACGCCTGCTGTGGCAGACATCTCTCACGAAGAAAAAAGAAAAGAAGTTCCCACTTCACAAGAAGCAGAACCCCACATAAAAACTTCAAAGACCCAGACCCTAAGTCCCATTTGGTGTCTGGAAAAGGACTATAAGAAAGGGAGGTTGAATCCCTAACAATTTGGCATCAACCACACAGTCAGACGGGCTGTGTAACAAGGGGAAGCTCTGCAAGACTTCTTACTGTGACCTAGACTGGAAGCCAAGGCCTGCTAGTCTCGCAGATGGGTGAGGCAACATCACCCAGGGAAACCAAGACTACCTACCCTGGAGCCTGGAGCACCAGCGCCTGCCTGCTTGCCAAGACCAGTGTGCCCTCTGAGGAAGAGGAGAGCACTGGAGGGAGCAAGGTCCAGTGGGGAGCCCCACCATGAGGACTTCCTGTGCAAGGTGTGAGGATTTGGCTGTGCACCAGTTGGACCGTCGCCCATGTGGAGGATTGTTTTCGGTGACCCCTGTATGCCAGTAGGAGGCTGCTGTAAACTGAACCATGTGTTGAGCACAATGAGAGTCTTGCTCACCTGTACTGCTGCGCTGCAGTGACCCCGTATGGCAGAGGGGGCCACTGGTAAAGTTACCACATCAAGGAGTGGTAAGACATGTGATCATCTGGACAAGGGTGCTTGTGCTGGATGAGCGTGTGCTTATAGAACCACATACCGTGGCATCCCCGTATGCAAGGAGGGGCTGCCTATACCACCGTTGCCAAAGGATGTGGGGCGCTGCCCAAAGGAGAGACTGAGACTAGGATATTTGGGTTGGGAAAATGCCCCTGACTCACTGTGGTGGGCTGACGGAGACGTTGTGGACAATCTCACATCCTCACCGGCTCCAGTCGGGAGCTGAAGAGAGGATATTCCCCCTCACCCCACCCTGTTGAGCAAATTGGACTTACTGCATCTTCATGAGAAGGGAGCTGCTCTGACATCTGAGAGAACTCTGGCAGCGCCACTCAGGAGAAGAAAGCCTGAACTGCCGGGTGCTGTCACACGGGCTGAAACCAGCCTGACTTCTTCGAACAGCGCAGGACTTGTAGGTGCGCATTTGAGGTGCCCAATGCATCATTGAACTTTTCTGTACTGCAACCGTGGGTAAGACATGAACTGGGCCAGTTGGGCCCTAGGGGACTCATTACCAACGCCTCTGAGGCACTATAGATAATTTTAACTAAATTCCTAAAGAGTCAAAAAATTGACTTTTAATTGCATCCTAATAGTTTGCATTCCCTGATGTGGCCATCAGTGAATGGTGAATAACCATGAACACATTACACTAAGGAGGATGGGACAGGGATTTGGGTGGGTGGGACAGGGATTTACCTGACAACTACAAGAGCACTGACCTCAAGGGGGATAGTGTTGTTGCTTCTGGTTATTGTACTTCATGGCATGTGTAGAGTTAGAAATGAAATACTACTTGTTAGACCTGACAGCCATAGGGTTGTTTTACCCAAACATTTTGCTTACTTATCTTGAATTTTCGCTGTATTCTTTTTGTTGGCCTTAGGCCTCTGAGCACATTTACCACTGTTAACCAATGCTAAAGTGCATGAGCTTCCCCCCTAAACATAGTTTAATTGACTTATCCACGATTCGTATATTTAACTTATTTGAAAGTCCCCAATGAGTGCCTGTAAATTAAATGCTACTAGTGCCTTGCTCACTTAGCCACTGGATTCAAGCTAGCCTGGCTGATGAGGGGTGTTACCCCGAGACATGTCCCACGATGCTTGTTTCCGGTCCAGTGAAGACTTGGCTTGGCAGTTCGGACTGGACTGTTCCCATGAGGCACAGGGTCAAGACTGATTTGCGTATAGCTGGGTCTGACCTGGGGTGGCAAGGTGAGCTAAAGAACGATGATGGATTAAACCCAGATCAGTGACTGGGGAAGAGTGTCTGAAACGTTTCAGCACTCCGTCCATCATCTCCTTGTTTTTACTAGTGCGCAAGCAGCTCTGAAAGTGCCACCCACACATGTAGCCCTTTAAACATGTCTCGGGCCTGCCACTGAAGAGCCTGTGCATGCAGTTTACACTGACATGTTGACTGGGCATTTAAAACCCTTTGCCAAGCCTTAAACGCCCCTTTTATCACATTTAAATCACCACCAAGGTAGGCCCTAGGCAAGGTGCTGTGTAATAAAAGGTAGGACATGTACTTTTAAGTTTTACATTTCCTGGAGGTGAAAAACACCTAAACTCGTTTTTCACTACTGTGAAGCCTACCCCTCCCATAGGTTAGCATTGGGAATTTCTTATTACTCTTAAGTTTTAAGCTGCAATTCCTGACTGAGAAAGAGTAGCTCTATCATGTTTAATATCATAGGAATGGTAATGATAATAATTCTTTGCTGGCAAAGGTGGATTTAACAATACTATTTTAGAAATGCCACTTTTAGAAAGATCGTAGAAAGGGGTTGGGCCTTTCGAATCAGCTGAGGTGGACCACTATAAAAACAAAAAGCTTGCAATGGATCCTAGCTGAAATTATTCAATCAACACTTTTTCATAAGATTGGGTAATTTAATTTCTTTAATCTTTTTATGATATAAGGCTCGAAAGGGAGCTTAAGAATCAACCAGTTAGGTCCTGATGAGAACCCCGAAAGAAATGTGAAGTTTGAAATGCAGCGCTTTGACAACGAATCATGGGGAGTTATTTGCAATCATTGTGACAATTGCATGTGGGCTACACTAACAAAGTGTGCTATATAACCACTATAGTTGGACTTGAAAAAAGAGGTAACAATAGAGAGCTCACTATCAATGAAATCATTTGACTGGTATAAATGTATTATGGATATGTAAATCTATGTTCACGTTGGATATATATTTTAAGTTGTTTAATGTTTTGACCCACAGTTTTGGGCATAAATTACTTATTTGTTAAAAATAAGTTGTTTTGGAAATGTAATGTGCAGCTAGAGAGTGCTGCTGAAATGTGCCTCACACAAACGTGTGGTCCGATTAATATGAAGATGTGTTTTTTCAAATGTATTTGAAAAATATAAAGTGAGAAGAAAAATCCTAAAAAGATTAAGAAAATAAAATTACTTGATCTTATGAAAAAGTGTTGATTGAATAATTTCAGCTAGGGATCTTTGCAAGCTTTTTGACTTTTAGAAAGAAGGCATTTTTCTGTTCTTAAAGCTCTGTGTGCCTGCAGTTTGTCTCCAATACACATTTGTGGTGGGTGACAGCTGGACTTTGTGCATTCCTTCTAGACAGCCACACACAAAGGAAGGCTTGGTGTGACTGAGTGGCCATCAGCCTCTTGATTGGTAATCCTGGGCATGATGGTAGGGAGGAGCGGACACTTACACCTGGATGGGCAGTGTCCTGTGCCCACAAAAAAGAATTGCATACCCCCCTGTAGTGAGTCTGCAGCCAGGGCTGCAAAGGGAGGACCTCTGTGCACTTCAACACCTCTATTTGAAGCTACCCCTAACTTTGCTAGGAGGAAGAACTGCTGTGCTGCTGCAAGGACTGCCACTCTGCTGGACTGCTGCTCTGGGAGAACTGCTTTTCTATTGTGCTGTCCTACTGCCAGGCTGCCTGCTACCCTCTGCCCTGCTGAGGAAGAACTGGACTCTTGCTTGAACCCAGAATGATGTCCAAGGACATGCTGACTTGCCTCCTATTTTAAGACTCAGGGATGTCAAAGTCTTACTCCCAGCTTCTGTGCCTGATCTATTGGAAGTGGATCGAGGTGCTCGCACCAGTGGAACTGACACATCCTCTGCTGCATGAAGCAGATTTGATGCATAACTGCTGTTGCGGTAGCAGAACTGGCTCATCGCACTTGGAACTAGCGCATTGCTATCAGAACTGACGCATCAGAACCACCCCATCGCCACCACTGGAGGAGAGATGATTCACACATCCCCTCGACTGTGTACAGAAATCCGGCGCACTCGGAACTAACGCATTTTGGACCCTCTACTTCATCTTCAGAACTGGCGCATTGCCATCATTGCGTGGAGAAAATTGATGCATCCCCACGACTGCGGGATCAAAACTGATACATCGCTTGGCTGCACCCCACATCTCGCTGTTGTGACCAGGATCAAGGTACTTTTGTTCAGTGAGACTTGCGTGGCTCCTGTATCCGGCCAGTGCTCCATCGTAGTCTGCCTGAACTCTTGACTTTGCTCCAGTCCAGCTTGACCAGATAATCCCATAGGCGTGTAATGCTTCTAAGCGCTATTTTTCACTCTTACTCTTTAAAAATTAATATCTTGACTTTTACCTATTGGAGTTTTGTCATTTTATTCTTATTTTACTTATAAAATCATAATTTATTTTTGAAACAGGTGTGGAGTCTTTGTGCTGTTTTCACTGTGTTACTGTTTGAAGTGCTGCACAAATACTTTACACATTGCCTCTTAAGTTAAACCTGCCTGTTCTGTGCCAAGCTAACAGAGGGGAAGCACAGGTTAATTTATGGTGTGTATCTGATTAGGATTGTGGTTTCTGCTTAGACAGGGTGCTTACCTCTGCCAACCAGAAACCCAATTTCTAGCACTACGTTTCGTATAAAAGCAAGTATGTGGCTGAATATTGATTTATTGTTCGCACTATATCCACTTTGACTTATGAGTCAAGTTCACTGACCTGTTTCTACACCAACCCCCCCTCTCCCGCCCGAGGGAGCTTGACTGCTCGACCACAGCTACCATTAAGAGTCAAGTGTCGAAGCGGTACTTTGCCCAGTTGAGCAGGATCCATAGTAGGTCGGGCCCTGGGACACCAGGAGTAAAAGGCCTCAACCACTACAGTTTGCCAAGTAACCCCTGTGCGCCCCGTGGCCCTCAGAAAGGGATTCTGACAAATTCCAATTCTAATTTCATTTTTCGTTAGAATGAGATACATATATCGTAAGCAAAAAAGTTGCTTAATTTGGAAACCTTTTTGCCAAGTTTCTGATAAACAAATTTTAATTATTAAACACTTTTTGATCAATAAACCTCTTAGCTACTGAGGCTTTTCCAGCCCCAGTGCTGAACCTTTTTTTGTTTTGATGTTTTGGGCTCCTTGCACTTAGTCCTTCAAAACCTTTGTTTTCTACAAGATGTTTTTAGGCCAAATTTATGTCCATGTTGTTTGAATATCTTAGGTATCCTAAAGTTACCCAAGGTTTTTGAATCCCCTTGGAGGCAACCTGGGAAAAATAATTAAATTTGGGTTTTAATGGAAAAAATAGAAAAATGTCCTGTGAAAGGAGGTGTATGTTTCTTTTGTTCTAAAAATGGCTTCAGCAAAAAGTATGCTGTGCTAAGAAGTAATTTGCCCAGTTGTAAAAAAACCCAATTTTTTTGTATTTTTTTAACTTATAGGCTATATTTACTATATTTGCCGTATTAACTTGCTTGCAGTTTGTGATGGAAACAGATGTCAAACCAATGGATGTACCTGGACAGCTATACAAGCCAACATAGATAAAATTCATAATTCAGCAAGGTGTCAATTAGGAAGATTGCTCCTAGTTTTTCCAAAGAAAGTAATAATTGAAGTAAAAATTAATGAAAAAGAGTAAGAAACAATAGCAATTGATGACAATCTTATCACCTGTAATTGTTTTCCCTGATGTATGATTTACAAAAGTAACATACTGTTATGCCTATTGGACCCTTTCTGTCACAGGAATTTGTAGTGTTTGTTAGTTGTCTAAAAACAATAGGGATGAGTGGAATCACGTGTAATTACCTAACAAATATGCAAGATTAGTAATTCTGCATTCAGCTTATTTCTTAGTGCAAAAAGCCCCCTCATACCCAATATGGACGAGAGGATGCATTTTGTGCTAAGAAATAGTACTTAAATGCAAGAGAACACTAATAGGGAGTGCGAGCAGCTGCACAAGCTCACTAAATGTGCTCTTAGAGTAGGAATTTCCCAAACATACTACTGGCACTTTGCACTATTTTCCTATGTCAAAATGCACCCTTTATCCAAAATGTAAGGATACATTTTGCTTTAAGAAACAGTGCTAAATGTAGCAAAAAATGAATAGCGAGCACAAGTATCCGCTCATGATCGCTAAATGTGCTCACACTGTAGGAGTTCTTTCCCAAATTACTCTTAATTACACACGCCGGAGTAATGGCGTAGTTATTGGTAATTCTGTGTCAAAGAGTAAAGCGGAATTACCAAAATTACCCCAATTACTCTGCCATAATTGAAATTCTGCCCAGGCCTAAAAAAAATTGATACCCAGAGCCAACAATTGAGCTACAGCTTATAATGATTTTACTGTGTGTAGCAATCAAACAGCAATTCATAAGGTAAAATCTAACGAATGAAAACTGGGTATGAAGGAAACCAATATAATTTTGAAATGTGCATGAAATACTGAGCTTAGCACTTGTGAGTATTTGTACACCTCTGAGTTTGGGGCTACTGACAGGGCATTTTGCAAAATGTGTTTTTCTTACAAACTGGCTTACATTTGAAAGTAAAAAGAGGGGAGAATTCCAATAGGTAATATAATTTTTTTTCTACTTTTCTAAGTTCCCACACTTCTCCAAATAAAAACGATACCCCAATTGAGAGGCTTGGTCTTGCGTCTGCAAGAAGAAATTGCTTAAAACGGGATGTGGAGACATCACATTTTTGGTATGAAAACAACTTGTTTTTGGCGATGTGAGTAGTTACTGAATTTGGACCTGGGCTCGGCTGCCACCCAGGGAAACCTACCAAACCCAGACATTTCCAAAAATTATTTAGAAATGGAAACCCCCACTTGTGTGGAGCACTAAGAAAGGAACACACCAAACCAGGGTCCATATGAAGACCACAGTACATTTATATGGTCACAGTTTCCCTCTTGTGAGCACTAGGCCCAGCCACACAAGTGGGCTGTGTTTTTATTAAGAGAGAGTGTAGGAATGTTGGGTTGTAGAAATGTTGTGCATCTCTGCAGATTCTAGAACTTTCCCTTCATAGGATGTGATGATATTGCACGATTTTATCCATAGTTTGAAAAAACTGAGTGGGATCTACCCAAGTAGCACCACCCTAGATCCTCTGAGTATTCAGATTTCAATAATGTCCCTCAGAACCCATTCACTACTCAAGTACAGTCTCATATTGGTTGATTTTGGCACAACCAGCAATGATAGGTGAAAAAGCAAATACTAATAACAGTATCAGAATATTCAACCCATGACATTCTGATTGCGAGCAATAAAGGCATGATAAGGCACTGAACACCTCACTGGCCATTCACACATCTTTCATGTGCCACACATGCTCTCATCAACAAACTGCAGCCATTCAAGGGCCCATTACATTCATACACCCACATATACCCACTTACCCAAACATCAGCCAGCTTACATACAAAAACACCATACAAAAGCAACTCCAAAAAACACTACACATACTACCAGTCAGCAATCACACACACTACCAGTCAACTTCCACACATACTCCCAGTCAACAGCCACCCATTCACCACTACAAACATACTGTTGGCCAATTTGAGTGATTGATGTCATTTCTACCTTGACCATCTGCCTTCTACCAACATGAAATCTCTATGAAAACATGACTAGAATAAGCTGAGACTATCTAGTCATGTCTCACTCACAGTCCTAATAACTCATAGATGCCCAGTGCAAACTTACTAATGCCTCCCTATGGCAGCCTACTTAGGCTCAGGAATACGTGTCTTTTATGCACCTTCAGTTTAAGTTTAAGTTTATTTAAACAATTGTGAGGTTACTTAAAACCATTGCAATAAAATATACAAGATAATACATATTAATTAATAATTCAATAATAAAATCTTACAATTCAGTTTTTTTCATTTTTTAAATATGACGGATAAAAAAGAAGTCAGATAGTCGCAGCTTTAAAATTGGGGATGCTATTGCACAAGAACATTTCAATTCAATTCATATGCACCTTCAGGACACTTACTGAGAAAAATCCAGCTTCTTCTAGTGTGTGGTAGTTAGTTGAAAGTGTCTGAAGGCGTCTTTGTTGACCCATACATTAAAGTGTGTGAACATAATTACATTTGAAAACTGGAATAAACATGCTGGGGCTGATTCTCTGAGGTTTCCTAAAAAGTACTTCTAGAAAGAGTCTTAGGGTTTGGCACATAGGGTAGTCAGTTAAAGCGTGGTGCATGTCCCGTCCACTATTACGTACAGTGCATTTACTGTGATGTGCTTGTTTTAATGAGGATGGAATGTCATCCATATTCTGACAGGATGAAGGTGGCAAACAAGCCACAAGTATAACCTATGTGAGTGGTGGTGGATGCTGCTATCTGTATGCCACTCCTACCTTGACCATTTGCCTTCTACCTAGACAAGATCTCTATAAAAGCAAGCCTCATCTAAGCTTTGACTAATTCATTATGTCTCTGTCTCACTCGGAGTACTGACCAATGTATGTATGTTCGTTTGTATTTGGTATTTATATAGCACAACACTAGACAAAAGGCAGCGGAGCACTCTACAAGGTCAAAGACAAGCATAAGGTGATAGTCTGGCAGTTGGGTTGTGGACAGTTAATGCATTGTGATTGTCTTTAAGTAGATGAGTCTTCAACTATTTCCTAAATTGGAGTAGTATTAGACAGTACAGATGGATACAGAGATGTTGTTTCAGATCCTGGGTGCATAGATAGAAAATAACTGCTGCCTTGTTTCTTTTCTTTTTCAGAGTTCTTAGTCCGCAGTCTGATGGTGAGCTTGTCTGTAATATAAGTCGGGGTTCCGATTGTGATACCATGTGCATGCCATATAAAACGTTACTAACAACCCCCCATGGTAGCTGCTTAGGCTCAGGAAGACTTGTCATTCATGTGCTTTTAATGCACTCACTGCACTAAATCCAACTCCTTCCAGTGTGTGGAAGTAAGTTGGGGGTGTCGGAGGATGCATTTGCTGTCCCATTCCATGGACAGTGTAAGCATAACTACATTTGAAAACTGGGGAAAAATATCTTATGGAGACTTTCCTAAGTTCCCTAAAGCATACGTCTAGAAAGACTAAGGATCTTAGAGTTATAGTAACATCAAAACATGGTTCATGTCCCATCTACCGTCTGACTGTACTGCTTTTATATTCCACCATGATTGGAAGGAGGGTGAATTTGGCAAGCAGACATGTGCACCTATTTAATCAAGCCAGTAAAGACATAGGGGCTTATTTACAAGCCCCTTGCTCCACCCGTACGTCACTTTTCCCATGTTAAAAATGATGCAAAAGTGGCGCAAGGGGCTTGTAAATCAGCCCCATAGTGCTTCAAATCTATTTGTATTATAGTACGTCTTTTTAAATTAGATGGAACAATTTGAAAAGCTACACACATCAATTAGCTATGGAATGTGTTCATGCACAGCCATTTAGAGTAGATACTAACTCACAATCTTTCTGCTCCACTTCAGTTAGTTTCCCAGAACTTCACTTTTGTGCTGTGCAAGGTCCAAGGAAGTTGGAAAACACAGGCACAGGGCAGGCTGAGATAGGCACTGGGGATGGTAATATGTGCTCTCCTTCCTGTTTCCATGCCAAACTCTGCATTGGTGGTATCAATGGCCTATTTGTTCTTTTGCAGAAATGCAGTTGGCAATGGAGTAAAGAGCTGATTCCGCAGCCTTGCAACATCCTCAAAATAGACGAAGTAGAGGATAATATTTCTACAGCTGTAAGACTTTCTATAGCAGACAACTTTAAGTCAAAAAAGGGCATCAGCCTTCTCATGGTGGTCTACTAATAGACAATATGCATATCGTATGTTGCCAAATGGATGCTGTCAGTAGCTAATTTCTTATACCATGTGTGAGTTTTATAACTCTCATTACATAGTTGAAGAACCTGGTCATTTTTATCCATTCCACCCATGTACTTGTTAGAATCAAGCAAACAGATGGGCTTGTGGAGGTCAGCCAACTGGTCCCAAACTGTGGCAAGAGAAGTGCTCTCATTGTGAAGTGTAATGAGAATATATACTTCCCCCATTTGAGACTTTGACTGGAAGCAGTTTATTGCAACACAACACACTGCTATGAACTTTTTGGAGCACCTTGCAAGCAAGCTCCTGAGGGAATCTGTCGTGTTGCTGTTGAATTGCACTGTAAGACACAGAGACAGCTTTGTACAGTTTGCTGAAAGCTGAAGTCCCATGTAGAAGTTATCCACAAAAAGATTAAAACTTTTATGGAGGAGTGAATATGCAATCTCCCATCTAATGTTTTCACTAGTTCCTAATATGAAAGGGCGCCTGCAGGACTTATTGTGGAGACCTTCCCTGTACATACTCTTAGGCTACATATAGGATGTCGACCTCAAAGCTGGAGAACCGGGTTAGAGTCTCTGCAGGGACGCTCAACATCCTGTGATTCTGGGCAAATCACTTAATCTCCCTGTGCCTAACAAAAAATAAATAAAATTAATGTGTCCGTCTGTAGCGCAACTAGTGCTCATGTGAAGCACTCTGATACCTTCGGGTCTAGTCCGTGCTATATAAAAATCCCCCAAAAATGTATGCCTTGATTCTGTAACCAGTATAGGATCAATAACTCATCAACCGCTATATTCTTACCAGGAGTATAAATCTCTGAAAACGTGGCAGACAAATACTCCACCATAGGCCAACTTTTGAACAACCTGTCATCATCTGGATGGTCCAGGGTAAATGCTTCAAAAATATCAGTGAATTGCAACAAATGCTGCACAATTAAAAATCTATCTCTGCTCATAATGGGTGCTAAACTGGATGTTTCCCAGACCTTACAAGTAGACCAGTAGGATAGTCCTGTTGGTTTATGCACTTTTCACATGTTGAGTGAGGCCCAGAAATTATTTGAAACTCCCTAAGTGACGTCAGTCCACCAGTGTACCTAGACTGAGGTCCTAAAGTGCCTCCATACTCCATCAGAAACTGTCAGAAACACAAATTAGTTTGGTGTACAATTTTCTTAAGGAAATTATCATCTAGAAAAAGATGGCAGTAGGCAATAGGCAAAAAAAGCAGCCTTGACTTTACATCCAACATCTGCAGTAAATGGGCAAATTTATGTCTGAGCTAATCTGGGGGAATGCCAAGTGAGCACGCTCCATGTGCTTGGTGCAGTGGCTTTGTGCACTCCTGATTAGGCTACCCTGCAGCAGTCTCTCAGCTGCACAGATTGTTGTTGTAAAGGGACACCATGACTGCCATGGGCATGTTCCTCAGTATGACTGGAAAATGAGTCATCGAATGGAACTCAATCAAATGAAAAATTAAATTCATAATCCTCTCCTTCAGATTCTGTCTCAGCATACAAAACCTCCCTCACAACTCTTCTCCATTATTTGAGTTAGGGCCTGGCCAGCAGTCATCCACCAAGACACTATCTCTGTTAAATTTACAAACAGGGGTGTAGCTTGGTCAGTGAGATTGGGGGTGTGAGCTTCAGATTTTCCAGCAATCAGGCTGGAATATATTGTTCCAGTGCATCTAAGGGGCAGTGGAAAGGGAAAGGAATGAGGAAGGTAGGAGTAATAAGAGAGAAACCATAATATTTTCTATGTTATGTTATCGTGTCTTGTAGAGCGCAACGGCTGCCCCAGCGAAGGGGCGTCCCGGCGCTAATGCAGGAAAGACTGACGGAACATACGAAACGGCAAGCACTAAGATGCAGAGAAAAGATAGGTCTTAATGGCCTTTCTGAATGCTAAGTAATTAACAAGGCCACGAATCTGCCCAGGGAGTGAGTTCCAGAGAGTGGCGGCTCTGAAACGGAAAGAGCGGCCACCAGCCCTAACTCTGCGTGTCCGAGGAACCACCACCAAATGCTGACCCTGTGAGCGGAGGAGTCGAGTAGGGGCATATGGCAGCAAAAGATCAGCCAGAATAGGGGGCATGGCCAATTTTAAGATCTTGAAAGAGATACAAAGGGTTTTGAATTCAATGCGTCTGGCCACGGGTAACCAGTGGAGACGTCGAATGGCGTTTGACACAGAGCAAGATTTACGCAGACCTAGGAGTGTTCTTGCTGCTGCATTCTGTGCCCTTTGCAGCCTCGAAACCTCCGCTTTATTGGACCCTAGATAGAGCGAACAGGCATAATGAAGTCTCGACATAACCGTCGTTTGAATAATGACCTGACGTGTAGATGCGTCAAAAAAACCCAGCAAGGGTCTGAGCCCTCGCAAGAGACCGAAACAGGTCCCTGCCGTCTTTTTGTTTGGACTCGATAGTTTAAAGAAGAGTCCAGCCAAACCCTAAGTTTTTTACTGCCTGCTTTGGAGAAGGGGGGGTACCTAGGCTGGCTGGCCACCAGTGCTCACTCCACCGACCATGGTCCTTTCCTACCAGCAGTACCTCTGACTTGTTGGAATTCAGTTGGAGGCAGTTGCTGTTCATCCACTCGGCCACTGCCGCAAGGTCGCCCTGAAACTTAAGGGCGTCTCGCTCGGTGTTATTAGAGAGTGCCACCACCAACTGAGTATCGTCAGCTTAGGAGACCATGGTCAGTCCCCTGCTGCTGGCTACTGCCGCTAAAGGTTGAACATAGATATTAAATAGCAGGGGACTGAGGGAGTAGCCCTGTGGCACCCCTTGCTTCACTGGATATTCACCCGAGGCAAACGGGGGGGGGGCAGTTACCGTAAATGACCTCTCATGGAGAAATGAAGCAAGCCACTCCAGAGCCAGGCCCGTAATTCCAACCTCCGCGAGGCGTCTTAGCAGTATATCATGAGACACAGTATCAAACGCGGCGCTTAGATCTAACAAGATCAGCGCCGACGTTTGGCCCTCATCCATTGCTGACCAGAGGTGTTCTGTAACAGCTAGGAGAGCTGACTCCGTACTGTGACCCGACCTGAAACCATTTTGGGAGGGATCCAGTATGTTATTCGCGGCCAGAAAATCCGACAGAAGCGAGTTCACATAGGCCTCTGTGATCTTTGCTGCCCAGGGAAGCAAGGAAATAGGGCGGTAGTTTTCTGGTTTAGATAGATCAAGCGCAGGTTTCTTAACTAACGGAATTACTTTAGCCTGTTTCCAGGCCCTAGGCACAGTGGCTGTGCTGAGAGACCCATTTATCACCTGATTCAGGGAAGGTAGAATCCCCTATAATGACCAAAATTACGAAGACTTTCAAAACAGAGAGGTAGAGAGTGTATGTGCGTGTTTGTCTCTGTGTATAAAAACATCCCTGGTGAAATCCGACTGACATCTCACAATACCCGACTGAAAGCACCTGTATCAAACTATTTATCAGAATATACATTTATTATTAGGGGGGTGTAACACCCCAAAGACCCCCCGCGAAGTTACGCTCCTGTGTTTAAAGCTTTCCTCCTCAAATACTGTGTCCTAAGTAAAATGCAGATGTACTTGTAGAAATGCTGTGTGCATGTGTAGTACAGACTGAAAGTGAAAATACTATGCCATGCAAGGAGAATGTAATAATGACAATTGGGTCAATAAAAAGAAAAAAAAGAAAATATATGTCTTCACTCTGTGATGCAAAGAAGTTCTCCAAAAAAGCTATAAGCTAAAAAAAATATGTATAAATTCAACTTGTATCATGGGATAGATGCACAATTTGCAACCAGTATTTGTGTGGCCAGTAAAGAATTTTATGAACCAGCCTATCTACTAATAAGTTGGTTCTTTAAATTCAGAATCATAGTGGGTCACAATCTGAATTACCTCATGAATAATAATAAGGTCGTTTTAGACCTGGCACCCTTGGCGTGATTTCCCTAACGTTTTGCCTTCTGATCTCCTGTTTTTCATTGTTTTGCTGGTTGTAGAACTCTGTGCACCTTTTCACTGCTGACCTGTGCTAAAGTTCATGTGCTCTTATCTGAAATATAATAACAATTAGTTTATCCCTGATTGACATATTTGATTTACCCATAGGCCCCTAGTACAGTGCACCACAAGAGCCCAGGGGCTGTACATCAAATGCTACTGGTGGGCCTGCAGCACTGATTGTGCCACCCACATAAGTAGCCCTTTAAACATGTCACAGTCCTGCCACAGCAGAGCCTGCATGTGCAGTTTTAAACTGCAAAGTCGACCTGACAAGTTAACTTACTTGCCAGGGCCAAACCTTCCATTTTATTACACATAAGTCACCCCTAGAATAGGCCCTGGACATCCCATGGGCACAGTGTAGTGTACTGAAAAGGTAGGACATGTTCTTTTAGGTTCTAAATGTCCTGGTAGTGAAATACTCTTATCTTGGCGTTTTACTACTGTAAGACCTATCTTTCCGATAGGATTACACTGGAGCTGCCTTGTAGCATTTTATAAGTGGAGCTTGCAATTGGGAAAAGATAGAAAAAACAAATTTGGTGTCTCTGGACTCACAATTTAAAAATACATCTTTTAGTGAAGTTGGTTTTTGGATTGCAGTTCTGAAAGGGCCACTTTTAGAAAGTTGGCGTTGTTTTTACTTGAATCAGTTGGTGCCTTCTGCGTCTCTCTGGAATACACATCTAGGTTGGGTGGCAGCAGGCTTCCTGCACGCCTTCTAGACAACCACACACAAAGGAAGGGTAGGTGTGCCTGAGTTGTCATCTGCATGTTGATGGGTATGCCTGAGCAGGATGAGGGTGGGAGCTGACGCTTCTACCTGAAAGAAGTGGATTTTGTCCCCACATAAAGGGTTACGTTACATAACCCCCTGAGTGAGTCTGGAGCCAGAGCAGGGAAGGACAGGGTCTTGGGCACCACAAAGACCTTCATTTTAAGTCCCCCTACTTCAATGGTTAAAAAGGGTATAAGTACTGGACCTCTTACACCTTGTACTCAGCAGACTGCTGGAACTAAGGACATTCTGCCAGGAAGAAGAACTACTGCGCTGGAGGAGGGACTGCCACTTTGCTAACAGCTTTGCTGTGTTGGCCTGCTGCCTGCTGATTGCTGTGCTGTAGGAGGGGCTGCCACTCTGCTACCTGCTCCGATTATGTTGACATGCTGTCAGCTGCTTCTTTCCTGAAAGTGAGAAGGACTGGACCTGCTCTCTACATCCTAAAGACTTAAATTTCTCCAAGGGCTTCTTGCCTTGCCTCCTGTTGCTGAAGTCTCAGGGATATTGAAGACTTCCCCTTTCAACTTCATCCCAGCACCGGGACTTTACCTACTGTAAGTCTTGCTCTGCCAAGTGGTGCCAGTCCAGTACAGGGCCCTTGAATGTGAGTTTAAAGTGCTGCATCTGCCAGAACCTGCGCTTCAACTCCTCAGCGTCGATCGGACACCGACGTATTGCCTGCTGCGACATCGGGATCGATGCATTACTGCCGCTGTGAAATCTGGACCCGGCGTACTGCACTCGGCACCGCCGTGGTGCCTCTGGATCAACACATCGCCTTCATAGAGTGTGTTAGATCAACAGATCATCTTCAGCATGGATTAACCCGGCACATTACCCTTGTGTTCCGGACTTAGGATTTTGTCCACGGAACTGACGCCGTGCCACTAAACATTTTGTTCTGCGATAAGAATTCAGGTACCTTGCTCAGCAGGCCCTGCGTGAGTGCTGTAACCGGCCTGCGATCTGTCGCGGGTGACCTGAACTCTTGACTTTGTCCCAGACCAGCGCGACCTACAGTAACCCCAAAGCACTATTGCTTCTAAGCTCTATTTTTTCACTTATTCTCTAAAAAGTCAAGTCTTGACTTGTACTTATTGGATGTTTGTCATTTTGTTCAGAATATAATAATCTATTTTTCTGAACTGGTGTGGAGTCCTTTTGTGATGTTTTCACTGTGTTAGAGTGTGTGTGTGTGTGTGTGTGTGTGTGTGTGCGTGTGCGCACACAAATTTTTCACACATTGCCTCTTGAGACAAATCTGACTGCTCTGCGCCAAACCACCAGAGGGTGAGCACAGGTGATCTTTTAGTGTGCACCTCACTTACCCTGACTAGGATTGTGGTTCCTGCCTGGATAGGGCGCATAACTCTGCCAACCAGAAACTCGATTTCTAACAGGTAGGTTGTAAATCATGACTCACTTTGATTAGAAACCATCAGAGGGACGGTGACCTACTGGGCAGCAGACCTCCATGTCTGTGATTGCTTTTAAATAAAGTCAACTTTTTTTTTTAATCCAGCCAGTAAACTGGACTGCGTTAAAACAAATAATACATTTGTTGAAGAGGAGGAAGTGGTAGCTTGGACCACTCAACAAACTTTAAATTATTTTTTCAACAAATTTTACCGCCTTTTTTGAAGCATTGGAAATATTCAATGTTTTCAACCGGACTTTAGTCATAAAAACTTCACATATATAATACCAATTTGGTATTTGAAATGGACATCTACAACATGCCCCTTCCGGATATCAAATTGGTATCCATTCAAAATCCTATCTTAGGAATCAAATAATATTTCTGACTCCTAAAATGGGAATAAAACATAAATGAAAGCATGTTAACATTCCCAAACACAAAATTGGAGTTTGCGCCCTTTAAAATGCTTAGAACATCTGGCCCCATATTACCATAGTCGTCCCTGGCACTGATAGGAATTATTTTGTGTGAGAACATGCTCCTTGTGAAAGAGCAGAATGCGGTGACTCACAATAAAGTTAGCCATGTCAATCATGTTCCACCCTGCTTCTGTAGACACAGCACAGGACAATTAGTCATCCTACTTTAGCAACTGATCAGTTATTGTGTCATTTACATTTCAATTCCACATACCACAGCATACATCATAAGACAATTGATGCTCCCTCTTCATCTATTGATCAGTTATTAAGCCATTTGCATTTTGCTTCTGCCCACCACAGCAATGCGTCAGCCGCTTCAGCCATTTATCAGTTATTGTGATATTCGCATTTTACTTCCTCCCACCACAGCATACATCAGGGGGCAAGTAGGGAATTCACCTCATCCCCAGTCCTGCTATTGTTCCATTCACAGTTTACTCCCCACAGCGCCTAATCCTAATTTGACACTGCTGGGGCAGCGGTGTGAGAAAGGCCATAGGGCAGCAGCAATAAAAAACAAATTCGCCAACAACTTTTCCTCTTCCTGGGGAGGAGGCAAATGTAGGGAAGGAAAAATCTCAAGTTGTCATTTATGCCCCCCTGGTTGGGGGTCGACCCATGCCTGTTGGGCTGACCCTGCCAAAGGAAAAGACAATACTGCTGTTTAGATCATACATCAATAAGCAAGGATCTATTTGAGAGAGACATCAAAGGGGAAACTCTCCACTGTTCAGCAATGCCTCTCTCAAACTTGGCAGTGAGTATCTGCTCCTCCTGATGTCGCCGGGTGACATCTGTGATGTCAATGCAGCATATGGCACACTGATGTCACCTATGGACATGTGGAGTGATGGAGCCTGATGTGGAAAGAAATCTGCGTTGATCAAAGAAAATCTAGGAGGAAGCTTTCGTCACATTGCAGAAGACATCAATGGATCACCCATAGCATTAATGGGGTTAATAGGTAAGTTTATGTTTACAAGTTTATAAATAATGAATCAATTTAAGTAATTGGAGTATTAGTTAAGGGGAGTGAGAACCCAGCTGAAATAATAATTACAATCCTTGTCAAGGTGACCCACAAAAGTCACTAAATAAATCTATGCTTAATCCCCTGGTATATTGGCACAATAGCAGTCAGGTTTAACTTAGAGGCAATGTATAAATTATTTATGCAGTGTCCAAACATTAATAAAGTGTTAAAATAGCACACAAAAAAATCTCAAACCATTTTAGAACAAGCATTTGCAATGCATTAGGTCTCGCATTTATGAGATTTTGAGCTATTGGCATTGTAAATGACAATACCTTTTATTAATGTGTTGTTTTTAAAACAGATACGTAAAAGGCATTGTCATTTATAATGCCAAAATAGCTTAAACTCTCGCAAATGCGACACCTATTTGTTATACCTGCTGCTCAGCCAGTGTGAATGTGGAGTAGAATGTTGGTGTGAGAGGTGACTGTGGAATGTTGGATGAGTGAGAATGTCCGTTGGTGTATGGGCTGAGCAGCAGGGAGGCTGCTCCTGGTGGGGCTCTCTTCTACTTAAGATCTTACTTGGAATAAACATTTAAAGTTACTACCTGATCTGGACTACATTATTACAACATTATTTGGCGACGATTCTGAGGAAAGAACCTACGTGTGCCACCTACAGAAAATTTGAAGACTAAAGAACTTTCAAGGTAAAGCCTTTCTTAAACTTTGAACTGCGCTTTTAAAGAATCCTGGCACCCAGAGCACCCAGAGCCCCACCAGTGACCCCTCCACCGGTCGCCCGCAACTCAATGGTGCCAGTTCCTGTCTGCATGCCTCCCTCCTACCTGCTGTTCACTGCCTGCCTGTCTTGGAGGAAGTGTGCCTCTCCTGCTCCTGGGGACAGCCGTCCTCGTCCTGCTACTTTTGGAGAGTTAGTCCATAAAGTGCAGTTTCCGGCCAGTTCCTGCCTACTGTTCACCTCTTTTCTGCCAGTCCCTGCATATATTGCTGCCTGCCTGCCTACTGCCTGCCTGATGTTCTTCTACCGTCTGCGCTCCTGCCTGTTCCTGCTGCCTTGGAACAGGAAGCTCCTTCCCTGTTGCCTTTGGAGAGTGCCACTTTGCCCTGTTGCTTTGCGGGGGTGCTGCTGTCTGGGATCCTCCGTTCTTGCTTGTGCCTCGGGTGCATTTGTTTATTTTGCTCTGACCCATGCATTGCCAATTTGGGCGGAGTGTACATGGAGCACTCGTGTGCTTGTGGAGAACTGCGAGCTGTTCCTGTGATGGCATTTGTGTTTTTATTTCATTTACTGTGCTGTGTCTTGTATACCTTAAGTTAAGTAGTGACAGTTATGCTGCGTATTCATTCAAATTTCTGGTCGCGCACCTTACCGTCCTTTTGGTGCCGTGCACAGCAACAGAATCCCTGATGACGCCCTTACCGCTGCCGAGGAATGCCTGCATGCACCAATGCGCAGTGTTCTTCTCCTCGTAGCTTTGCAGTCACGTTCCTGCTCCTTTCATGTTCGTGAGTGACGCCTAGCTGCTACTACGTGCCGTGAGCCATCCTGCACGCCGCTAATTACGTGCAGCCATCTTGGATTTGCTACATGTTTTGCCAACCATGATTTGCCAACCACGTTGTAATTGTCGAGAGCCACCCGGTCTTATGCTTAACTGCGTGGCTCCATTAAGTTGTTTCCTAACCAAGGCAGACGCAGTTTACTGGATCTCCCAGCTGGACGTTACGGATCAGCAAATTTTTCTCTTCCTTTCACCTTGAAGACACCGTCTTCTGGGACAGTACTACAGATACGTCGATGCTGTTTATTATTTTTTTTTTACTATAATTCTTAATAATGTGGTGTACATTTTCGTTCTGTTGTTGCAACCATGGTCTATTTAGAACTTGACTATATCTTCAAGGGGAAAATAGTTATACAGTATGATTTATTTATTGTTGGGAATTTGCATATCTCTTTCAATAATTATCTGCACTCAAGTCATTACTGCTGTTTACCTTTTTCTTTTTGGGAACTAGAGTCTCGGGTGAGAGATCGCTCACCAGAGGTTTTTTTTTTTCTTCTCCTTGCCCAGTTTTCATCTTTTCAAGTGTTCTTGTTTTCAAATGCCTTAATATCTTGTTGTTTCTTGCTTCTCTATGGTTTAATGCTTCATTGATGGGTACTCTTTCAGTGTGCTTCGCATGCGCTGTTTGGTTGTGTGCCATGTTGTACTTTTCTTTCTTGTTTCTCTTCTTTCTTTGCACGTCAGGGTTGTGATAGGATGTTATATGTTGCTTTCTGGTGGTACTTACTTCTCTTTTCTTGTTTCAAAGCTTGCATTGATCGTATGCTTATATTTGTTCTGCACACATTCCACCCCAACTTGCTTTGGGGGAAGTTCTGTAGTTTCTAGGTGTTCGTTGTGCCGTGTGGTGTATTCCCACACATTCCACCCCGACTGGTGTTGGGGAAGTTTCTTTTGACATACCTTTACTTTGATGCTGTGTGCTTGCTTCTGTTCTGAAGTTTTGGGTGTTCGTTGCCGTGTGGTGTTTTTTCCACACATTCCACCTCAACTAGCGTTGGGGGAATTACTGAGATTATTGCTTGCAGAGTTGTTTGTGTTCCGTGTGGAATTTTTCCTCACGTTCCACCCCTCTAGGTGACTAATGTTTCTATACTGTAAGGTTGTGGAACTACATTGTTCCGTTTTAGGTTCTGTGTGCACTTTTTGTCACACTTACCACCCTTACTATGGGTAAGGGTGGAGGGCAATGTTTCTGCCGATTGTTCTCTGTGGAATTACCTTCCGCAGCTTAGTTTCTCTTTTTAGTTTGGTTTCCTACCATGCTTTCCTGTTGGTACTTCTTTTACCTCTTGTTGGCCTGGCCAGCCTGCTTGATTGGTATTGGGGTTTTAGCTTGTGTTTTGTGGCATGGTAGCGTGTGTTTTGCATTTATTTGGATTGTATTGTGGAAAGGGAGATGTGGTGAGTATGCTTGTGTGGCTCTTATCTGCTGTGATTGCTGGATTGCGTTTTGTTACTCTTTTATAAATCTATTCTCTGTTATTTAACATACATGTATATTTTCCATCATTATCATATCTAAATGTATTACGTTGAAATTGTTTCCTTGCCCCAGTGCTGCATGTAATTATCGTATTGCCATCTTCTACTTGCACCATTCACTTTGTGATTCTTTTGAAGTTGATTCTCATTTGTGTAAAAAAGGGAGATGTGTTATACCTGCTGCTCAGCCAGTGTGAATGTGGAGTAGAATGTTGGTGTGAGAGGTGACCGTGGAATGTTGGATGAGTGAGAATGTCAGTTGGTGTATGGGCTGAGCAGCAGGGAGGCTGCTCCTGGTGGGGCTCTCTTCTACTTAAGATCTTACTTGGAATAAACACTTAAAGTTACTACCTGGACTGGACTACATTATTAAAACACTATTGTATTGCAAATGCGTGATATAAAGATAAAATAAGCGTTAGGTTAGAGCGTGTCCTGCCTGCGGGAGCAGGCACGACAAAGCTTTTTGAGAAAATAGTGCTCGGGGGCTGTAATTAAAGCCTACTGAGCAACAACACACGTAACAGGGGGTATCGCCATGGGAAGTTACAAAATGAGTAACCACAAAATCCAGACCAAATCTGGGGTGAGGGAACCAGAGGCACGGGGTGCTGGGAGTCGGCAGCCTCCAACATAAACTATGTACCACAATGAAGCCGCTCCCAGTGGGGTGTCGCTAGTGCTAGTGCAGTTTTAGTCTGTGAGTGCAGGCATCTCACAAAAAGTGAAGGACTGGTCTCACACACCGCCTGGTGTCATGCTTCATCATAGACCAGTCCTCGCCCTCTAAAAACTTGGTTTGATAGAGGGCGGGCATACACCCGACGACAGGGATGCACTCCTAAGCTAAGTGGGGGCCCATGGGAAAAGGTAGTGAGTTAAAAGGCCATTAAAGATGTCAACTTAAATTTAATAGTGCTGGCATCTATATGGTAGTTTAAAATAAGGTGATCGGTGTAATGGGATATTATTGTCCCCCCACCACTATCAGTGAGGTCAACATGTTTCTGCCTGAAGGCCCAGTTGGGTCCGCGGCATTCATCAGGACCGTGATAAACAAAAACAACGGGCTCCACTCTTACCAAGCTATGGTGAGAGGATTTCCACTCAGTGGGGTGATGTGGATCACACTCCACCGTGATATGGCTAAATTCTTAAGCCTGAAAGGTGAAAACAAAATGTACAAACAAACTGTCAAATATCATTCGACACATACAACATATCAAAACAAAATCAGCCACATACACCAAGAATATATCGTGAGTGGCTATAAGTGCAACAGTTTTGTGACAGGAATCTGTGCACCAGTTTAGGAGAAAGTCTCTCCAAAATGCTTACCCTGTAATGAGGACAATTTTGCCCCATAGGAGGGTGAGGGCAGGAGACCCCTTGCTCAGAATGCTAGAAAAGCAAATGAGGAAAAAACACAGGAACACAAGATGTTAAAACCAATTGCGGTACTGCCAAAGGCACATGAGGTTCTGTAGTGCATCCATGGCATGAAACCTGTAAAGAAAGTCATTCAACCCAACAATCATACTCTTACTGTGACTTGACGTGATCTCCGCCTCTGCGCCTAGATCTGTGCACCTCCGCTCCTCGATGTGAAGTGAGTGAGCCGGCGCCCGGTTTTATATAGTGTCAGCGTGAAGGGTTAATTGTTAATCACCGCTAAATTGGAAGCTGCAGTGTGGGATCCGGTGTCCCTACGACATGGTATGCTGGAGGTCCGGAGGCTTGCCTGACCTTCCTAATATGGGTTGCGGATGTGTCAAACGACGGAATACAATACGTGTGGGTCGGCAGGTAGTTAATGCCCTGGGTGGGGCCGGCATCCCCATTGTCATGTGGAAAGTGTCAGCGCACTGCACATGTGCGTCAAGGTAGATTTGTATAGCGCATGTGCTGTGAAACAACTACTTAACCGCGCGTGCGTGAAAAAACGGCCAGGCGCCTATGAGCATGGCTCAGGGTTCTGTACTGAACCGAGTCATCAGCGTGATTCGGAGAACGTTTGCGCGCTGCACATGCGCGTCTAGTAAGTGGGAATGCTCATGTTAAAGTGAGCATTCCGCCGCGCATGCGTGGTAAAGGCCAAGCATCTATAAGTGAGACTCCGATATCACAATGCATAGAAGGATTCTAACATCATGATGTGACCTGCCATACGATAGATCAAATACTTGAAATGGCCCAAATGTGCCAAACATGGTGGTGGGCTGAGAAACGCTGGGGGGACATATTGTATATAGATGTTCCTAACGCGCTGTTTAAGAAACAGGAGTCTGGTGATCATGTTGCCAGAAATAACCTGTACCCCAACACCAAATGCGCATAGATTATGTGATCAGGATTCCTAGTGGTGTGGTATTTAGAACCATGGTAGGTGAGATGGGGAAATAAAAACTGGGTAAATAACAGTTCCCACAATCCCTAAAGGAGGGAATACGAGCCAGGGTACAATGGTCACAGGTATTAAATTGAATGTCTAGTGTGTCTTGATGGACTAGATGTAGGCAGTATGTACATATAAATGATATGTAGATATGATAATTAGAAGGCTAGTTGAAGCCAGGGGATGTCTAGTGTAACATGATGGACTGGATGTAGGTCGCATGTACATATAGGTGATATATAGACATCTGATTTTTACAGGGCTAGCTGAAGCCAAGGAATGTCGTCGTTCAGGCCTTCTTTCCATGTGCGGAGGCGGTAAACCCACCGCTATTCCCTCACATGGAGTGGCCTGCTGAAGTCTGTCTTTTGTTTTTTCATGACCTCCAGGACCACCCATTTAAGGTCCATGTCTCTATGGTTCTGTTCCAGAAAATGTCTGGTAAGTTTTGTGTTGCTTTTTTTGCAGCGAATGGTGCTGCGATGCTCGTTGATACAGGTTTAAATTTTTCTGGTGGTCATACCCACGTACCAAAGGTTGCATGGGCATGTGAGAAGGTATACCACGTTTTCCGTATTACAGTTACTGAAGTGGTTCAATAACCACGGGCGTGTGGTGCCAATGTCAACCATTTTGGTTGTCACGGTGAGAGGGCATGCAACACATCCGCCACAGGCATAGTGTCCTGTCGGTCTTTGGGTATTCCATAAAGTCATTTGGTCTTCTTCTCTGTGTTGGTGATCTTTTGCCCGGACAAACTCATCCAGTAAATTCTTACTTCTTTTGAATTGCGAAAAGGGGGGGTTCCCAATGCTTTCCTGCTCCTTGAAGGATATGCCAGTTCTTTCTTATGATTTTTTTGTACGGCATTGGAGACCGGTGTGAATATTGTGACACACACTACTCTGTCTGATTTCTCTTTCTCGTAGTTCTCCAGTAAAGCGTTGCGATTCACATTCCTTGCTCTCTTTTTTGCTTTCCTGATCAGTTTCCTGGGGTACTGTCGGTCTTGTAATTTTACTTCAAGCTCTTCCGCTTGTACATGAAAATTCTCCATCTCTGAACAGTTTCTGCGTACCCTGAGAAACTGGCCAACTGGTAGGTTGTCCCTCAGGGCCTTTGGGTGATAGCTTTCATATAGTAGTAGGCTGTTCTTATCAGTCGATTTGTTGTGGACTTTAGTGCTGATGCCATCTATGTTCATTGTGACGTCGAGGTCCAGGAAGACCGCATGGTTCTTGCTCATGGAGTGGGTGAATCTCAAATGTCGATCCTTGGTGTTAATCCACTCCACGAAGTTGCTCGCTGTTTCCTGGTCCCCTCGCCACACTATGAAAACATCATCGATATAACGTTTCCATGTCCTCAGATTTGCAGAGAAGGGATTGCTCTCATGGAAGATGTGGTCTTCCTCAAACTGGTGTACATATAGGCATGCCAAGCTTGGGGCGAATGTGCTGCCCATAGATGTACCAGTAATTTGGTGGTACAGGGCGTCCTCAAATTCAAAGAAATTTTCAGTAAGGGCTACCTCTGCACATTCCATGATGAAGTGCGGTGGTGTATGGAAGTTCCAGTCTGTGTTTAATAAAATCTGCTCCACAACTTCCAGGGTACGCCTCTGTGGGATGCTCATGTACAGCGCCTCAATGTCCATGGTAATGAACAGGTCTTCCGTGATGTTGGTTTCCAGGTCCCTCAAGAGGCATAATACGTCTTTAGTATCTCGTAGATAGGACCGCGATTCTTGGACTATTGGTATGAGAAACCAGTCACAAAATTGTGATAGAGGCTCAAGGATGGATCCGATGCCGGACACAATAGGTCGGCCAGGCGGTGGGAATTTCTCTTTGTGAATTTTGGGGAGGATGTAGAATCTTGGTGTTCTGGGATTTTCATTCACAAGGAAATCGGCCTCTTGTTTAGTGATCCAGTCGTTGCACAGTGCTTCGTCAACTATTCCCTTGATCTTGGTGGTGAGACGTCCTGTCGGGTCGTCTGAATATTTCTCATAGCTCGCGTCATCCGCTAGAAGGCGGTTGCATTCTTCCCTGTACATTGATCTGTTCATCAGAACGATTGCGCCTCCTTTGTCGGCTGGTTTGACTGTGAGTTCTGTATTGTTTTTAAGTTTCTCCAGGGCCTGTCGTTCGCGACTAGTGAGGTTTTGAAAGCCCTTTTCCAAGTTGATTTGTTCTACTTCCTTTAGTACCACCTGCTCAAAAGCTAAAATGTGGCAGGGGATTGTTTGTGTCGGTGGCACGAAAGTGGACTTTTTCCTGAGTCCAGTGTCGGTCTTTTCACGTTGCTCATCATTTGTTTCTCTGAAGTGGTTACGGAGCTTGATCTTCCTAAAAAATTGTGCCAGTTCAGTGTTCAGCACAAAGGGATCATTCACTGGTGTCGGGACAAAGCCAAGGCCTTTGGATAGAACTGTTTCTTCATCTTCAGAGAGTTGTTAGTCACTCAGGTTGACAATGTTCGTTACTCTCTGCTTGTTGATGGGCCGTTCCCTTTCCCCCTGCTCCTTGTTCCCATTGCTACTGGGGTCTGGTCTTCCCATTGTACCCTTGTGTTCTGTCTTTTTTGCCTTCCTTTTCCCCGGCCTCGGCCCCGGTATAAAAAAAGGCTGCGGGCCTGGTGGGAATCCGAAGCCTGGCGCGTAGTATGTTTGTTGCCAGAACCCATACTGGGGCATCGGTGGGTGCATCATTTGTTGATGATGGTTTTGTTGTCTTCTACCCTGGTAGCCGCCTGTGCTCTCATCACTGCTGCTTCCACTTGAGCTCCTCTCTTCCCCGGAGCTGAAGGTCCAGTTTTGTGGTGTTGCCCTGAAGCGTTGCTGTCTTTTATTTTGTTGTTGTTGGACTGGTCTTTCGTAGTACTCGTCAGTGGTATACGGGTATATGGTCTCTTTGCTGAATTTCTGGACATCTTTTTTCAGCTTGGTGAGTTTTGACTGGGTAAGGTATTCTTGATATTCCGAATGATCTTTATTTATTTCATCCAGTTTCTTTTTAAATACTGTTGTTTGAATCATAGTTTTGAGTCTGTTCTCACTCTGTTGGATCTCTATCAACAGTGCATCGGCTAGTTCCCTAGCGGTGTTGATGATAAGGACTAGCCAGTTCTTCGTGCACTTCCAGGCTATCATTGACCAGTTGGTACGGAATTCTTTATTATTTAGGAAAAGTCTGGGCTCATTGGAAACGATCAGGCCCCTTGGTGCGCTGTTCTTCCGCAGGTACTCCATCATAAAAACTCCATGTAGAGCTGTCCGGATTTGTTCTTTCTTTTTGGTGGACAGTGCCTCCCATTCGTCTGTGTTTTGAATTGTCTGAGCTACTACTGTCTCTGCTAACACATTTGGGCCATTTCAAGTATTTGATCTATCGTATGGCAGGTCACATCATGATGTTAGAATCCGTCTATGCATTGTGATATCGGAGTCTCACTTATAGACGCTTGGCCTTTACCACCATGCGCGGCGGAATGCTCACTTTAACATGAGCATTCCCACTTCCTAGACGCGCATGTGCAGCGCGCAAACGTTCTCCGAATCACGCTGATGACTCGGTTCAGTACAGAACCCTGAGCCATGCTCATAGGTGCCTGGCCGTTTTTTCACACACGTGCGGTTAAGTAGTTGTTTCACAGCACATGCGCTATACAAATCTACCTTGACGCGCATGTGCAGTGCGCTGACACTTTCCACATGACGATGGGGATGCCGGCCCCACCCAGGGCATTAACTACCTGCCGACCCACACGTATTGTATTCCGTCGTTTGACACATCCGCAACCCATATTAGGAAGGTCAGGCAAGCCTCCGGACCTCCTGCATACCATGTCGTAGGGACACCGGATCCCACACTGCAGCTTCCAATTTAGCGGTGATTAACAATTAACTCTTCACGCTGACACTATATAAAACCGGGCGCCGGCTCACTCACTTCACATCGAGGAGCGGAGGTGCACAGATCTAGGCGCAGAGGCGGAGATCACGTCAAGTCACAGTAAGAGTATGATTGTTGGGTTGAATGACTTTCTTCACAGGTTTCATGCCATGGATGCACTACAGAACCTCATGTGCCTTTGGCAGTACCGCAATTGGTTTTAACATCTTGTGTTCCTGTGTTTTTTCCTCATTTGCTTTTCTAGCATTCTGACCTAAGAGGTCTCCTGCCCTCACCCTCCTATGGGGCAAAATTGTCCTCATTACAGGGTAAGCATTTTGGAGAGACTTTCTCCTAAACTGGTGCACAGATTCCTGTCACAAAACTGTTGCACTTATAGCCACTCACGATAGATTCTTGGTGTATGTGGCTGATTTTGTTTTGATATGTTGTATGTGTCCAATGCTATTTGACAGTTTGTTTGTACATTTTGATTTCACCTTTCAGGCTTAAGAATTTAGCCATATCACGGTGGAGTGTGATCCACATCACCCCACTGAGTGGAAATCCTCTCACCATAGCTTGGTAAGAGTGGAGCCCGCTGTTTTTGTTTATCATTGTCCTGATGAATGCCGCGGACCCAACTGGGCCTTCAGGCAGAAACATGTTGACCTCACTGATAGCGGTGGGGGGACAATAATATCCCCATTACACCGATCACCTTATTTTAAACTACCATATAGATGCCAGCACTATTAAATTTAAGCTGACATCTTTAATGGCCTTTTAACTCACTACCTTTTCCCATGGGCCCCCACTTAGTTTAGAAGTGCATCCCTGTTGTCAGGTGTATGCCCGCCCTCTATCAAACCAAGTTTTTAGAGGGCGAGGACTGGTCTATGATGAAGCAAGACACCAGGCGGTGTGTGAGACCAGTCCTTCACTTTTTGTGAGATGCCGGCACTCACAGACTAAAACTACACTAGCACTAGCGACACCCCACTGGGAGCGGCTTCATTGTGGTACATAGTTTATGTTGGAGGCTGCTGATTCTCTGCACCCCGTGCCTCTGGTTCCCTCACCCCAGATTTGGTCTGGATTTTGTGGTTACACATTTTGTATGGCTTATAGCCGTGGGAACATAGTTAGGGGTTTAAAATGACCCTAGTGTGGGTATTACACTGGATATCTCTGGAATCTTAACCAGGCCTCTCCTGAAATTCAAGAGACACACCCAGTATTACACATCCTTTTATTTATAAAGGTGTGTGGTGTTCAGTCAATATGGACACCGAATTAGCATTCAGTGAGGAGAATTACGCAGAAATCCTTAGAACACCATACCTGTTAGCAGAGACAGTGGTAGCACAGACGGTTCAAAACACAGACGAATGGGAGGCACTGTCCACCAAAAAGAAAGAACAAATCCGGACAGCTCTACATGGAGCTTTTATGACAGAGTACCTGCGGAAGAACAGCGCACCAAGGGGCCTGATCGTTACCAATGAGCCCAGACTTTTCCTTAATAATAAAGAATTCCGTACCAACTGGTCAAGGATAGCCTGGAAGTGCACGAAGGACTGGCTAGTCCTTATCATCAACACCGCAAGCGAACTAGCTGATGCACTGTTGATAGAGATCCAACAGAGTGAGAACAGACTCAAAACTATGATTCAAACAAGAGTATTTAAAAAGAAACTGGATGAAATAAATAAAGATCATTCGGAATATCAAGAATACCTTACCCAGTCAAAACTCACCAAGCTGAAAAAAGATGTCCAGAAATTCAGCAAAGAGACCATATACTCGTATACCACTGACGAGTACTACGAAAGACCAGTCCAGCAACAACAAAATAAAAGACAGCAGCGCTTCAGGGCAACACCACAAAACTGGACCTTCAGCTCCGGGGAAGAGAGGAGCTCAAGTGGAAGCAGCAGTGATGAGAGCACTGGCGGCTACCAAAGTAGAAGACAACAAAACCATCATCAACAAATGATGCACACACCGATGCCCCAGTATGGGTTCTGGCAACAACCATACTACGCGCCAGACTTCGGATTCCCACCAGGCCCGCAGCCTTTTTTATACCGGGGCCGAGGCCGGGGAAAAGGAAGGCAAAAAAGACAGAACACAAGGGTACAATGGGAAGACCAGACCCCAGTAGCAATGGGAACAAGGAGCAGGGGGAAAGGGAACGGCCCATCAACAAGCAGAGAGTAACGAACATTGTCAACCTGAGTGACTAACAACTCTCTGAAGATGAAGAAACAGTTCTATCCAAAGGCATTGGCTTTGTCCCGACACCAGTGAATGATCCCTTGTGCTAAACACTGAACTGGCCCAATTTTTTAGGAAGATCAAGCTCCGTAACCACTTCGGAGAAACAAATGATGAGCAACGTGAAAAGACCGACACTGGACTCAGGAAAAAGTCCACTTTCGTGCCACCGACACAAACAATCCCCTGCCACATTTTAGCTTTTGAGCAGGTGGTACTAAAGGAAGTAGAACAAATCAACTTCAAAAAGGAAAAGGGCTTTTAAAACCTCACTAGTCGCGAACGACAGGCCCTGGAGAAACTTAAAAACAATACAGAACTCAGTCAAACCAGCCGACAAAGGAGGCGCAATCGTTCTGATGAACAGATCAATGTACAGGGAAGAATGCAACTGCCTTCTAGCGGATTACGCGAGCAATGAGAAATATTCAGATGACCCGACAGGACGTCTCACCACCAAGATCAAGGGAATGGTTGACGAAGCACTGTGCAATGACTGGATCACTAAACAAGAGGCTGATTTCCTTGTGAATGAAAATCCCAGAACACCAAGATTCTAGATCCTCCCCAAAATTCACAAAGAGAAATTCCCACCACCTGGCCGACCTATTGTGTCCGGCATCGGATCCATCCTTGAGCCTCTATCACAATTTTGTGACTGGTTTCGCAAACCAATAGTCCAAAAATCACGGTCCTATCTACGAGATACTAAAGAAGTATTATGCCTCTTGAGGGACCTGGAAACCAACATCACGGAAGACCTGTTCATTACCATGGACATTGAGGCGCTGTACACAAGCATCCCACAGAGGCGTACCCTGGAAGTTGTGGAGCAGATTTTATTAAACACAGACTGGAACTTCCATACACCACCGCTCTTCATCATGGAATGTGCAGAGGTAGCCCTTACCGAAAATTTCTTTGAATTTGAGGACGCCCTGTACCACCAAATTACTGGTACATCTATGGGCAGCACATTCGCCCCAAGCTTGGCATGCCTATATGTACACCAGTTTGAGGAAGACCACATCTTCCATGAGAGCAATCCCTTCTCTGCAAATCTGAGGACATGGAAACGTTATATCGATGATGTTTTCATAGTGTGGCGAGGGGACCAGGAAACAGCGAGCAACTTCGTGGAGTGGATTAACACCAAGGATCGACATTTGAGATTCACCCACTCCATGAGCAAGAACCATGCGGTCTTCCTGGACCTTGACATCACTATGAACATAGATGGCATCAGCACTAAAGTCCACAACAAATCGACTGATAAGAACAGCCTACTACTATATGAAAGCTATCACCCAAAGGCCCTGAGGGACAACCTACCAGTTGGCCAGTTTCTCAGGGTACGCAGAAACTGTTCAGAGATGGAGAATTTTCATTTACAAGCGGAAGAGCTTGAAGTAAAATTACAAGACCGACACTACCCCAGGAAACTGATCAGGAAAGCAAAGAAGAGAGCAAGGAATGTGAATCGCGACGCTTTACTGGAGAACTACGAGAAAGAGAAATCAGACAGAGTAGTGTGTGTCACAACATTCACACCGGTCTCCAATGCCATACAAAAAATCATAAGAAAGAACTGGCATATCCTTCAAGGAGCAGGAAAGCATTGGGAACCCCCCCCTACGGGATGGGTTAGTCCGGGCAAAAGATCCCCAGCACAGAGAAGAAGACCAAATGACTTTATGGAATACCCAAAGACCGGCAGGACACTATGCCTGTGGCGGATGTGTTGCATGCCCTCTCACCGTGACCACTAAAACGGTTGACATTGGCACCACACGCCCGTGGTTATTGAACCACTTCAGTAACTGTAATACGGAAAACGTGGTATACCTTCTCACATGCCCATGCAACCTTTGGTACGTGGGTATGACCACCAGAAAAATTAAAACCCGTATCAACGAGCATCGCAGCACCATTCGCTGCAAAAAAAGCAACACAAAACTTACCAGACATTTCCTGGAAAAGAACCATAGAGACACGGACCTTAAATGGGTGGTCCTGGAGGTCATGAAAAAACAAAAGACAGACCTCAGCAGGCCACTCCATGTGAGGGAACAGCGGTGGGTTTACCGCCTCCGCACATGGAAAGAAGGCCTGAACGACGACATTCCTTGGCTTCAGCTAGCCCTGTAAAAATCAGATGTCTATATATCACCTATATGTACATGCGACCTACATCCAGTCCATCATGTTACACTAGACATCCCCTGGTTTCAACTAGCCTTCTAATTATCATATATCTACATATCATGTATATGTACATACTGCCTACATCTAGTCCATCAAGACACACTAGACATTGAATTTAATACCTGTGACCATTGCACCCTGGCTCGAATTCCCTCCTTTAGGGATTGTGGGAACTGAAATTTACCCAGTTTATATGTCCCCATCTCACCTACCATGGTCGAAATACCACTTCACTAGGAATCCTGATCACATAATCTATGCGCATTTGGCGTTGGGGTACAGGTTATTTCTGGCAACATGATAACCAGACTCCTGTTTCATAAACAGCGCATTAGGAACATCTATATACAATATGTCCCCCCGGCGTTTCTCAGCCCACCACCATGTTTGGCACATTTGGGCCATTTCAAGTATTTGATCTATCGTATGGCAGGTCACATCATGATGTTAGAATCCGTTTATGCATTGTGATATCGGAGTCTCACTTATAGATGCTTGGCCTTTACCACGCATGCGCGGCGGAATGCTCACTTTAACATGAGCATTCCCACTTCCTAGACGCGCATGTGCAGCGCGCAAACGTTCTCCGAATCACGCTGATGACTCGGTTCAGTACAGAACCCTGAGCCATGCTCATAGGCGCCTGGCCGTTTTTTCACGCACGTGCGGTTAAGTAGTTGTTTCACAGCACATGCGCTATACAAATCTACCTTGACGCGCATGTGCAGCGCGCTGACACTTTCCATATGACGATGGGGACGCCGGCCCCACCCAGGGCATTAACTACCTGCCGACCCACACGTATTGTATTCCGTCGTTTGGCACATCCGCAACCCATATTAGGAAGGTCAGGCAAGCCTCCGGACCTCCAGCATACCATGTCGTAGGGACACCGGATCCCACACTGCAGCTTCCAATTTAGCGGTGATTAACAATTAACTCTTCACGCTGACACTATATAAAACCGGGCGCCGGCTCACTCACTTCCCATCGAGGAGCGGAGGTGCACAGATCTAGGCGCAGAGGCGGAGATCACGTCAAGTCACAGTAAGAGTATGATTGTTGGGTTGAATGACTTTCTTTATAGGTTTCATGCCATGGATGCACTACAGAACCTCATGTGCCTTTGGCAGTACCGCAATTAGTTTTAACATCTTGTGTTCCTGTGTTTTTTCCTCTTTTGCTTTTCTAGCATTCTGACCTACGGGGTCTCCTGCCCTCACCCTCCTATGGGGCAAAATTGTCCTCATTACAGGGTAAGCATTTTGGAGAGACTTTCTCCTAAACTGGTGCACAGATTCCTGTCACAAAACTGTTGCACTTATAGCCACTCACGATAGATTCTTGGTGTATGTGGCTGATTTTGTTTTGATATGTTGTATGTGTCCAATGCTATTTGACAGTTTGTTTGTACATTTTGTTTTCACCTTTCAGGCTTAAGAATTTAGCCATATCATGGTGGAGTGTGATCCACATCACCCCACTGAGTGGAAATCCTCTCACCATAGCTTGGTAAGAGTGGAGCCCATTGTTTTTGTTTATCACGGGCCTGATGAATGCCGCGGACCCAACTGGGCCTTCAGGCAGAAACATGTTGACCTCACTGATAGCGGTGGGGGGACAATAATATCCCCATTACACCGATCACCTTATTTTAAACTACCATATAGATGCCAGCACTATTAAATTTAAGCTGACATCTTTAATGGCCTTTTAACTCACTACCTTTTCCCATGGGCCCCCACTTAGTTTAGAAGTGCATCCCTGTCGTCAGGTGTATGCCCGCCCTCTATCAAACCAAGTTTTTAGAGGGCGAGGACTGGTCTATGATGAAGCATGACACCAGGCGGTGTGTGAGACCAGTCCTTCACTTTTTGTGAGATGCCTGCACTCACAGACTAAAACTGCACTAGCACTAGCGACACCCCACTGGGAGCGGCTTCATTGTGGTACATAAGTTACAAAATGAGACAAGGCGGTACTAAGGAGGGACTGCTAAGCCTTTTGACCAATGAACAGCCACAGTTTACAGTGGACAATGACACAAGCCAATGAAAAATGTGGGCGGAGAGTGAGAGGAGCTTCAAGTCCCTCCCTCAATACAGCATGTCTCGCAGAGCAGCACATGCGCTGCCCAGGCTCAACCTAACGAGACGGCTTAGGTTTCTGGCCAGTGAGATTGCAGAAAGGGTATCCCTCAACAGTGTGCTATTTGCATTGATTGCTAAAAGGGGCTGTGTTTGTAGGGCTAAATAAATTCACGATTTTGGTACAGTAAAGGGCTATTTGAGGCCCTTGTCTGAAAAAGATGTCAACTTTGTATTTATCAATGAAGTGCAATTTGAACACAAACAACCCGGAAACATTTCGACCTTATTGAGCCTCATAGGTGGACAGCACCTTGAATCCATACGACACACTGAGCCAACTGCCAACTCATGCAAGCGAAGGATGGAAATAAATGAATCAACAACCTTAACCAAAAAGAATTCCTCGGGTATGCATTTTAGCTCATCTGTGCCACTAGAGAATAATAACAACCAGGGTCTGCTCTGCCCAAACTGCTAAGCAACATCCTCATTGAACCCGTGCAATAGCAAGACATTTTGTACTGATTGGGTCTGACCCATGTTTGCATGCACCTGTGACACTTAGGTCACTTGACAGATGCAACCAAAAAAATAAACCATACCAAATGGAATTAATTTGACACCACTGGGGATTCCTCTAGGTAGTATCCTATTGCATCTTGTTTGCAGGTATGTGGCATTAGAGAAGAGGAGCAATCATACGCAAATCACTCTGGCCCCACACCAAGGTTAACAGTCCAACAGAAAAGCTACTCCATGTTCCTCCAGAATCAGAAAACTGGAAACCCAATATGTATTTCTCTTTCACTGGACTTCATCAGCGAGAGATTAGCTTGAGTCCCTTTAACAAGTGGAGCTCAAGGCCCACATAAAAGCCTGCACAAATTATTTACAAGGACCCAGATAGACAGCAAACAAGCATTGGCAAAGCAATTTGGTCTGTCATTAGCTGCCAGCCTTTTGGCTTTATCAGTGCTTGTTTTGTTATGATTTACGCCAAACTTTATTGGGGAAGCTGGTGGGCCCTCATCAAACTAATAAAAGCAAACAAATGTTTTGGGTCTCAAAAAGCACACATTGCCACAGAGGTTCTTGGCACTTAAGGAAGATATTTTTTGTGTGGATGTGCTCTTGTGAACCAGCAGAATGCCATCGCTCACAGTTATGTTAGCCAATGGCTGTAGTGGGCTGACCCACTGCCCCATGATATATGCTGTAGTGGAGGGAACAAAAAGGTGACTGACAGAACAGCAGGCCAATGAATGTAGATAGCTTGCTGAAAGCCCCTATAAGTATATTATATCGATTATTTTAATAAAATCAAAAGGTGTTGGTTAATGGCAGACCTAAAAATTATTTCTGGGAATTATTCAATCATTTGCAATCACTCCTCAGGTTGTGCACTGGCTCTGGGCAGTCGTACAATCAAATTGAACTGCAAAACTTAAGAAATCCACTGGTGATTTAGGGCCCTTCTATAAGAGGTCTGGACCAAACACAAGATCTGCCCCTTTGCTGTATTTATTTATTTACCATTTTAAGCAGAGTGTAATTGCGGAAAGACATGTACAGACATAAACATTCACTAGAATCGGGTAGCACTAGTGCAGGACTACTTTGTCATCCTGGGACTTTGCCACCAATTCTCAGTAGTATTTTATTGCACAATGATAATGGAAGAGTCCTGGCAGGCCTCAGCAAGAATGCAGTACCAAGAATATTGTCATCGCTGGAAAGGAAGGACAGAGAGCAAGTGCACTTTTAAAAAACAACAAATGTCCTACTTAATGTACATCCCTAACACTCTATGTGCCTTTTATAATGTTCCAAAATAACTGGGCAGATTTGTGTAGTCCTTCTGTGATTCCGTAGAACTGAAAATAAGACCAGCGCTATCTTGGTGCAAGGGGGCCTTTCAGGGACTGACAGAGAGTTGAAATGCGTCCCAGGCCTGCGTTAAAAAATATCAGTCAGCTGTTAAATGTCCCAAAAGGAGTTGGCCCACTGCAAGTAAATAGTGAGCCCTTATCATTAAAGCTGTCACCACACTGGTTAGGACTCCGGCCAGCAATGGGCTGGAAGATACCAATGTCAGGCGAAAACATTGAGATCAATATTGGGTCCTTCCCAGCTCAGGAGCACGTGCGTATTTATTTAAAAGAATGTGCAAGAAGCACTTTGCGAAACAAACACTTGATCGCGCTTGTCAGAAGTCTCTTGCTTCTGGGTTCATACAGTACACACCCATCGTAGTCATTTAGTCCAATACAAATACAAATTCTTCTGTCAGGCGAGTATTTTTAGCTAACAGCAGGTTGCATGGTGGGAACATAGGGGCTTATTAACAAGCCCATTATCGCCGCTTTAGCGGCTGTTTTCGGCCGAAAAGCGGCGATAATGGCATCGCAGTATCAGCAAGGACACGCTAGCGCGTGTTTCCTTGTCGTAGCACCGGTTTTGCTTACGCCTGCCCTGACACCCATAGCGATGTCAAAACCCGCGCTAACCGCGGTTATCGCTGATAGCTAACGTCTGCAGAAATTCAGACTTAGCTATATGTGTAATGGGGGGTGGAATCTCATGCTACAACCACCATGGGCTATTTACAAGTAATTCCCTATCGCTGCAGGAATATCGCTGGATTTCCAGCGATATTCCCGCATTTCGCCGGCTATCGCTTGATTTTTATTGCCTGGGTGATAAGCGTTGTTGATAACACGCTACCCGGGCGATAAAATCCAGCGATAGCCGGCGATAAGTAAAATCGCGCTACTCGCGCATAGCGATATTTAGCGCCCGTTGTTGGTAATATGCCCCCTAGTTCTTCTTTTGTACAAATCAGCTCTCAACGCAAAATGCTTCTGGTCGACGAAATGCCATATGAACAATTTTTAACGGAAGAAATCCCATATGGCCAAATGTGTAACTATGCCCCCACTTTATTAACTCTTAAACTTCATATAGTATTATACGCTAGTATATATATATATGGATATATATATATATATATGGATATATATATATATATATATATATATATATATATATATATATTATCTACTGGCGGTCGCCAGTAGATAGTTATAGTTACAACCTATTATCCATAGGAAATCCGCGACATTCTATTTGAAATAACTCTCTTGCCGGTTGACGTATCTTCGCAAAATTTTCAAACTTTGTGGCCCGCTCCGGTCCGCTCCTACCCTGAAAGTCTCGGGGGATTCTTCAAGCGGGGGCCGAGAAAAGGGGGGTCCCAAAACGCGTTTTCCCCATGCAATTTTCCATATGAAACTTTAGACACTGCTACAGCCCGAACTGCTGAACGGAATTACACCAAATTTGGCAAAGAGGTAGTTCTTGGTTCAGAAAGAACCCTTTTTGTTAAATGGTGTAAATCCGTTCAGTAGTTGCTGAGAAAATCAAAAGTAAAAAGATAGTGATATCTATGGCCGAGTAGGGTCCGCGTACCCTCCCGATCACGAGCTGCATGTTAATTGGCTGTCAGCTGGCTGTCAACATTCCGATTCAGGAAATGTTGGCAGCCATTTTGTCCCTCGGTAGAACCGAGGGACAGAAACAAGTGCGCAAAGCGCACAAAGGGGGCAGGGTAGAAACACCCTGACCCCCTAGGTTTGCTCAGGGGTCCCACAAGGACCCCCTGGGCAAAAAAAAAAAATTTTTTAAATCGGCAGGATGCGCTCAGGGTGCGCGAATCCTGCCGAAAAAAAAAGAATAGAAGCGCGGTCTCCCGCGCTTTGATTGTATTTTGCCCCCGGGTGGCCCAAGTCCCGGGGGCATGGTGGGGGATAATTTAATGTGTGGGGGCCTCAAAGGGCCCCCAAGCCCGGGACCGCCACCCCCGGGGCTTTTTTTTTAAATGGTGCGGGAGGGCTCTGAGCCCTCCCGCAGCCCCGGGGACCACCACCTCCCGGGGCTTTTTTTATTAATTAAAAAACCTGTGTGGGGGGTCTCCAGCCCCCCACACGCCCCGGGACCGCCACCTCCCCGGGGCACTAAACATTTAAATATGGGGGTCCGTTACGGACCCCAGAGCCCCGGGGACCACCACCTCCCCGGGGCTGTGAACTGAATGGGAGGGGCCGCGCGGCCCCCTCCTGGAGCCCTTGATGGCCCTGGGGACCACCACCCCCAGGGCCGGCTCCTGCAGTGTCCCGGGGTGCCTACCCCGGGACACTGCTGTTTGCAATGACAGGACGGGAGCCTCGCGGCTCCCGTCCTGTCATTGCAAACTGCTTGGATATTGGAAGAGAGAGCAGGAAACCTGCTCTCTCTTCCAATATCCAAAGCCGATAGCTTTCCACATGGGGAGCAGCATGTTAGCTGCTCCCCATGTGTACGCATGCCGGCTCCCGTAGGACACGGGGAGCCGGCGGGACTGTGGGGGATTGGGGACCCCCACAGTCCCCAACGAGAGGGCCAGCCCCGGGGGATGGGGTCCCGGGGGCAAGTAGTGGCCCGGGAGGGGGGCCACGCGGCCCCCCTCCCCAAAAAAATAATAATAAATAAATAAAACGGAAAGGCCGGCCCCGGGGATGGGGTCCCCGGGGCCTTAAATGGCCTGAGGAGGGGGCCACGCAGCCCCCTCCCTACGTAAAAAAAAAAATCGAGGCCATGCCCCAGGGGATGGGGTCCCCGGGGCCAATACAGGCCCAGGGAAGGGGGGCCACGCGGCCCCTTCCCGTTTTTTTTAATTTGTAATTAAAAAAAGGGGTAAGGCCCTGGGGGATGGGGTCCCCAGGGCATAAAAACTGGAAAAAGGAAGGGGGCCACAGAGCCCCCTTCAGAGGACAAATTTTTTTTTTTTTTTTAAACGATCGGGCCCGCAGGCCCCGCCCCCTTCCTTCACCACTCTGCAAACGCGCCCCCTGGCGCGTTTGCAGAGAGAGCAATTCCCCTTGAATACTGGGGGTCCCTGGGGGCCAACTAGCCCACCAGGAACCTCCAGTATGCGTCAGGGAGCTGCCTTGCAGAGAGGGTGTACAGAGGCCACGCCCCTTTTACACCTCTCTGCAACGCAGCTCTGTGGCGCTTTTGGAGGTATATGGTGGGCTAGTTGGACTCCGGGGACCCTCAGGATTCAAGGGGACTTAATTCCCCAACCTAAAACGGGCCACGGGCGCGTTTGCACAGTGGTGAAGGGAGGGGCGGGGCTTCAGGTGACATGTGTGCAAACAGGCCCCGTGGCGCGTTTTAAGATGGGGAATTAAATCCCCTTCAATCCTGAGGGTCCCTGAGGGCCAACTAGCCCAACAGGTACATCCAGAAAGCGCCACAGAGCTGCGTTGCAGAGAGGTGTAAAAGGGGTGTGGCCTCTCTACACGTCTCTGCAACGCAGCCCCTGGCGCATATTGGAGGTTCCTGGTGGGCTAGTTGGCCCCTAGGGACCCTCAGGATTCAAGGGGACTTAATCCCCCAACTTAAAACGCGCCACGGGGCGCGTTTGCACAGATGTCACCTCAGGCCCCGCCCCCTCCCTTCACCATTGTGCAAATATTCTTCTAAAATCATCCGAAATACGAATTCCTATTTACTCACCTGTTATAAGGAGAGACCTCAGTGCTGCATCTTTCAGCCCAGTACTGGTCCTGAAAAGTAATTTTAACCGTACTTACCAGTAACTTGAATTTCCTTCCATAGGATATCATTGCCTGCTTTTTGCTGAAAAAGTTTCTAAGTGTTGATTTTTGAAACATACAAATATTCCTCTAAAATCAGCCGAAATACGAATTCCGATTTACTCACCTGTTATAAGGAGAGACCTCAGTGCTGTATCTTTCAGCCCAGTACTGGTCCTGAAAAGTAATTTTAACCGTACTTACCAGTAACTTGAATTTCCTTCTATAGGCTAACATTGACTGTTTTCACTTGGAAATTCTTCTAAGTGTAGAGTTTTGGAACTTTAAAATATTCCTCTAAAATCAGCCGAAATACGAATTCCGATTTACTCACCTGTTATCAGGAGAGACCTCAGTGCTGTATCTTTCAGCCCAGTACTAATCCTGAAAAGTAATTTTAACCGTACTTACCAGTAACTTAAATTTCCTTCCATAGGCTAACATTGACTGGTTTCACTTGGAAATTCTTCTAAGTGTGGAGTTTTGGAACTTTATAATATTCCTCTAAAATCAACCAAAGTACAAATTCCAATTTACTCACCTGTTATCAGGAGAGAACCCAGTGCTGCATCTTTTAGCCCAGCACTGACCCTGAAAAGTAATTTTAACCGTACTTACCAGTAACTTGAATTTCCTTCATAGGCTAACATTGACTGGTTTCACTTGGAAATTCTTCTAAGTGTGGAGTTTTGGAACTTTATAATATTCCTCTAAAATCAACCAAAGTACAAATTCCAATTTACTCACCTGTTATCAGGAGAGAACCCAGTGCTGCATCTTTTAGCCCAGCACTGACCCTGAAAAGTAATTTTAACCGTACTTACCAGTAACTTATATTTTCTTCCATAGGAATCCATTGTCTGGTTTTCAGCAGAAAAGTTTCAGTGTCAATTTTCACAAACTACAAATATTCCTAAAAAATCGCCTGTATGACTTAAACGCATTCTTTCAACTGTTTACAGGAGATGCACCAGTGCTGGATCCAGGATCCAACACTGAGTAAGAAAAAGTAACGATAACAGTTTTTAACTTCTAAGTGAATTTCCTTCCATAGGATAACATTGGTGATTCTATGAGAAAAAGTTTCTAAGTGTGAACTTTTAAAGTACAATAATATTCCTTAAAAATCACGACTATAACCAAAACGCTTTTACTCAACTGTTTACAGGAGATGTCCCAGGACTGAATCTAGGATCCAGTCCTGTGGTTAGAAAAGTAATCCATAAAGTAACTAATTGCATTTAACTAGAAATTCACATTGAGCTGAATGTTGCATTGTGTTTGAAAATGTGTTGCCCATTGCAACAACTGTAACTACTGTACTTAAAAGTCTATTGCCTATGTGCAAAGTATTTAAACTAAAGTAATTCATTCTGAGAAAGTATTTTTTGTAATGTAATGTATAATGTAATTACAATGTAATTTAAAAAATAAAATATTTAAAAAAAAATTGTTTCTAAAAAATTTGGAAATCAGTATGAAAAAAATTTATATAACAATTAATACATTTAAAAATTGTCATTTACAAAACCTTTGAAATTCACTGAAAAAACCGTAGGTTTCAGACATGTTATAGTTACAAATTAGCATTTAAAAAACCTTTGAAATTCACTGAAAAAACCATAGGTTTCAGGGACGTTATAGTTACAAATTAGCATTTAAAAAACCTTTGAAATTCACTGAAAAAACCATAGGTTTTAGGGACAGTTATAGTTAGTTGGACATTGCACTCGTACAAAACCCGTGAAATTCCCCGTTATAGTTAGTCCAGCTAACTATAACTCGCGCCCCATAATGCACTGCTGATGACGTCACATATTACATCACTCATGACATGGTCAGTGACATCACTGATGACATCACTGATGACATCTCAAATGACATCACTGATGACATCATCCACGTGATAATCTGATGCACCTCCTCACACCCCAATATAACCTTTGATACACCCACTCTAAATTACAGACTGCCATTCGCAAAACCATAGACACTCCAACACCAATAACTACATACCCACTCACTGATTCTTAGGTCTACGCACACATCCACTCACTCACCCGTACAGTCACTCATACTTATGGTCACTCAGTACAGGACTATCATATGCACTCATACTCCTATATAGACACTCAAACACCGCCACTCATCCATAGAGGTACTCACACACCTAGTCAGTCATGCAAATAATTAAACACACTACCATTTACTCACCTATACAGTTATACACACCAGCTCACTTACTCATACAAATAGTAGCACATTCTTACGCTCTTATACAATCACTGATACAAGCACACACTCATCCATACAGCCACTATCCCAATCACTCATTCTCGCTTATAGCTATTTATATACTCCAACACACATATATATGCCTTTCACATATGTAGTTACTCACACATGTACCACTGGGACATACATTCACTCACTAACACACTCTTACACACACTTACCCACCCATACAGTCTATCACAGATGCACTCTTGAAACCATCCACCCAGTGAATCACCCACTCACACATCTATGCACAGAGTTGCACACACCCCTCCCACACAAACACTCAGGCGCCCATACAGATACTCAGACAAGCATTCAATAACTCATATAGACACTCATGTAGCTATTCACAAACACATGCAGCCACTTACACAGCAACAGACAGACGGATACAGACATTCACCCAGTTTAGTCACTAACCCATGCATTCAGTAAGATACGTTAAATCACTCACTTATAGAGTCAGTCACGCACCTACTAAATCATCCATACAGACACTTACACACCCACTCATTCTTCAATACGTCTTTTCCTATATATATTAAAAATATTTAAACTTTACAGAAACACACAGTCACTGGATGATGTCATCAGTGATGTCATTTGAGATGTCATCAGTGATGTCATCAGTGATGTCACTGACCATGTCATGAGTGATGTAATATGTGACGTCATCAGCAGTGCATTGCGGGGCGCGAGTTATAGTTAGCTGGACTAACTATAACGGGGGAATTTCACGGGTTTTGTACGAGTGCAATGTCCAACTAACTATAACTGTCCCTAAAACCTATGGTTTTTTCAGTGAATTTCAAAGGTTTTTTAAATGCTAATTTGTAACTATAACGTCCCTGAAACCTATGGTTTTTTCAGTGAATATATATATATATATATATATATATGAAAACAAAGGGTGTCCTGTGCATAAGGGAGCACTCACATGGCAGGCAATTCATCCGAATTAATTTCATCAGGGGGACCGGCAAGTTTTCACGCTGGTTAATATCTCGCCTAACGCGTTTCAGAGCCCCCAGCTCCTTTGTCAAAGGCCGCCTGCAGCTTCAACGAATAACTTGCCAAGGCACTCACGTCATTTTAAACATTTTTTTATTTTCCTCCAGTGGAAACAGGTGAGTATTTAAACATGGAATGCTGGTATTTGTAGTTGCCAAGGATTATTTTACCCTCTCAGTGGGGTTCGTGAAGATGCAGACATTAATTAATGCATTTACACCCTCCAGTGGGTCCCAGAGTGCTACTTGAACAGTCCATTATAAAACAACCTGCCATGTCGAAAAAGGTCAAAGGAAAGGTTCCTTAACACAACGTCCCGCATTTCTTTCCGGGAGGTGCATCTCCTTCACGGCCGGACTGCCGTGGGATTTATGAAAACAAAGGGTGTCCTGTGCGTAAGGGAGCACTCACATGGCAGGCAATTCATCCGAATTAATTTCATCAGGGGGACCGGCAAGTTTTCACGCTGGTTAATATCTCGCCTAATGCGTTTCAGAGCCCCCAGCTCCTTTGTCAAAGGCCGCCTGCAGCTTCAACAAATAAGGTGTGGTGGAGAGGTGTGGTGCATCGGCCAGGGCAGCTGACTTCGGAGCACAGGGTTCACGGTTCGATCTCCGGCGGCAGCTCAGCTCAGCACCATGTGACTCTGGGCAATAGCTCACTTAATTTCCACAACGGCCCCCAGCGCCTTGAGACCCGTAAGGGTGAGTAGCTGCGCTATATAAAAAACGGACTTACTTACAACTTGCCAAGGCACTCATGTCATTTTAAACATTTTTTTATTTTCCTCTAGTGGAAACAGGCATGCATTTAAACCCTCCAGTGGGTCCCAGAGTGCTACTTGAACAGTCCATGTGAGTGCTCCCTTATGCACAGGACCCCCTTTGTTTTCATAAATCCCACGGCAGTCCGGCCGTGAAGGAGATGCACCTCCCGGAAAGAAATGCGGGACGTTGTGTTAAGGAACCTTTCCTTTGACCTTTTTCGACATGGCAGTTTGTTTTATAATGGACTGTTCAAGTAGCACTCTGGGACCCACTGGAGGGTTTAAATGCATTAATTAATGTCTGCATCTTCACGAACCCCACTGAGGGGGTAAAATAATCCTTGGCAACTACAAATACCAGCATTCCATGTTTAAATACTCACCTGTTTCCACTGGAGGAAAATAAAAAAATGTTTAAAATGACGTGAGTGCCTTGGCAAGTTATTCGTTGAAGCTGCAGGCGGCCTTTGACAAAGGAGCTGGGGGCTCTGAAACGCGTTAGGCGAGATATTAACCAGCGTGAAAACTTGCCGGTCCCCCTGATGAAATTAATTCGGATGAATTGCCTGCCATGTGAGTGCTCCCTTATGCACAGGACACCCTTTGTTTTCATATATATATATATATATATATATATATATATATATATATATATATATAGTTTGAAAACTCGATGCAACTAGTAGTTTTGTGCAAGCATGGAAATATATAGTGAGATGAGCAGGGTTTTTATGTGGTTAGGAAATACAAGGTAGCACATGTGGAGAAGTTGTCGGTGTCAGGAGAAACATTCACTTTGTGGGTGTCATAGGGACAGAAGAAGGACTGATGGCTGTTACATGTGGGCTAGTGCTAAATGTGACACATCCTCGGCGTTCTCTTTTCGGCTGTTGACGGTGTTGAACTTTCGTACTTTGATAGGTAACATTAATAGCAAGGATTCACCCCGTTAATTGCGGCTTCCTACTCGTTTTTTTATTAAGTGTTGTTTTTTAATCCAGCCTCACTCTACTGGGACGTGGAGGCGGCCCGACACGGGAAAGGCGCACTAGAATACAGATCCCAACATGCGGGAGTGGTGGGGGGAGTGCACAGAACGGAAGATACGCCGTCGGAATGCCTCTGATTACAACTAATTGTTTCAAACAAAATACTTTCAAATAGAATATAAACTCAAAAGCGGCATTCAACTTCAATATTTTACATGCTGTGCGATGCCAAAGCATGCAGGACCAAAACAAAACCAGTGGGAGAGGAGGGGGAAGTGCACGGAACAGGCACCCTCAGAATACCTCTGTCTACAACTAACAAACGAAAGGCACAGCTGCCAGTAATCCAACTGAGGCTTGCCGCGCTAGTTAAATAAATATATTAAAAAAAGCGATGGGGAGACTGTTGCCAGACAGAAAAAAAAAATATTTGCAATGCAATAGGTATCACATTTAAATGCGAGACCTATGCCGCTATTGCCCCGGCTGCTTCAGAAGAGAACGTGCTCATGGCACGCTATATGTAAGCAGAGCACGTTGTGCCTACAGCAAGAGAAACTCAATAAAGAAAATAGTGCTCACAGACTAAAAAAGACATACAGTGTAACATCCGAAGTAAAAAGGCCAGTCACCATGGGAGGTTACAGATGAAGACAAGGCAGTACTAAGGGGGGACTAACAAGCCTGCATTTACGTAGAACACTGACGCAAGCCAATGAGAAATATGGACAGAGAGTGGGCGGGGCTTCTATTACATACTCCACTATAACAAGTCTCCCAGAGCAGCGCATGCGCGCTGACTCTAGGCTCGACCTAAAAATAGAGTACATTTTATTTAATAAAATGCACCTAAAATGAAGAGTAGAACTGAAATGTTTAAAGCTTATGTTTCGAAATAGAGCAGAAAAGTGTTAAATGCTACACGTGGTCATCTGGTTGCGCTTGACCAGGACAAAGTCAAAAGTTAAGGCTGACTGCGATAGAACGCAGGTTGGAAACAGGGACTAGATTCATTCCGGTGAAAAGTTTTACCTTCAGAATTAGGACATGATTTAGATCTCGGCAGACGACTTACTCCATCACAACAGTGACAGATATCCCTTCCGCCGAAATATAAATCCTGTAGGATATAATGGGATTTATATTTATACTTAGGTGGACGGGATATTTGTCACCATTGTGACGGAGTAACCCATCCGCCCAGATCTAAATCAGGCCCTTAGCCTCTGGAATGGAAGCAAAACATGTTCAGCGGCAAAGGCAGTAAACTGTAGCCAATGAGGGCTTTACCTCGTCGTATAGCCACAGGACCAGCTATCCATGAAGCTGCTGACTTTTAGCAGGAAAGCTCAGAGCAGGAAAAATTTGAATTTTGCACTCAGATAAGCTACTTCCATGGCTGGATACTTTTCACGCCTTTGCTCAGTGAAGATTTCTACCTTCTGACTTACTCAATTTTAGAAGCTCAGATTCTTCCAGCAGAGCAAGGCTGCAGGCTGTAGGGGTATCACTTGGTCAGGATAAGCCTTGTAAGAAACACCACGATTTACATGCTCATGTTTCTTAAGTTGCCTTCTCTTTCAAACACAGTGATTTTTGACATATATTTGTGTTTGTAACGATGCAGGATAACATTCTCTGAATCAGTATCGCTTACATTTCCACTTCGTAGGCACACTATCACGACACCTAGAACATTCAGTACAAGGGATAAAGTTCGCTGTGTAAATGTCATTTATTTTATTGTCTGCTTGGCGATGAAGCTATCAAACTAGAATAAAGAATTGCAGCCTGACTATGCTTTCGACATGGCCACTAGGCGTGGGCGGAGAACTCCGCTTCACCAGTGGAGTCTGCGGAGTCCACTGCGGAGTCTCCCTACTCCGCGCTCCACTGAGAACGCGGAGTAGGGAAAAAAACTCCGACTCCGCAGCGGAGTGGAGTTAGCCAGCCCCCCCGGCTAAATTGGTCCCCCACCTCCACCCCAACTAATAATATACTACTGACAACATAATTTAAAAAGAATAAAAGTCACTTGCCTGTATTGCGGCGTCCCCGGGCTACCCTCCTCCTCCTCGCTGTACATCTTGCACGAACTGCATGCGCACGCGCGCATGTGCAGTTCGTGCAAGATGTACGGCGAGGAGGAGGAGTGCAGCCCGGGGACGCCGCAATAAGGTAAGTGACTTTTATTCTTTTTAAATTATGTTGTCAGTAGTATTTTAATTTAGGCGGGGTGGAGGCGGGTGGCGGAGCAAAGCAGAGCGGAGTTCCACGGAGTTTCCCCCCAACTCCGTGGACCTCAGCGTAGTTGCACTCCGCAAGCTCCGCCCGTGGTTAATGGCCACATGGGTGCTGTCTATTATATATACAGACCCACTTCCTTGTTTAGATCAAAGGAGCACTCAGCTGACAGTACGAGATTACTGAATGCTGGAATTCCAGCTCAGCTGATTCCTGTTTACCAACATGCGGAATGTCCAGCTCTACACCAACGTGGACAGCCTGATGACACTTACCCACAGGTCATGGGGAGTTAGACTACCCAGATAGGGAATTGGCAGATCACCCACCCTATGCAAGACTAGGTTAGGGACTGCTAGGTAGAAGTACACTATACACAGTATTTATATGCCAAAATATGTTCACTGCTTTAGCACAATGGTGGAATTGTTCATCTTTTTCACAATTCTCATAATGCTAATTACTCAACTCTGTTTCATTCTATTGAGTATCGCAGCACACATATTTTATACAAGAATCTCAATGCTTCAATAAATATTGAAACGCCTTGCTGAGTATTTCTTTTGCACTTCTTTGGGTATGCATGAGAGTCCAAACAAATGAGTTCTAGATCTATTACCACGATTTCCTTGGGGGATCAGGGTTGTCACATTCTAAGGTTGCACACATTTGTTACCCTGTGAGGTTAGGGGTGCAGATGGTACACTGTGGACTTGCAGGACTATAGGTTAACATATCCTGAGGGTGTGTGTGTAATCATTTTGGCACAATACTGATGTTTATGTTGTCCAACAAATGCACAGTTTTACTGGAGACGTACAAGCTGTATGACAGAGAAACATTCTCCATGAAGTCCGACAGGATCGGATTTGCTACTGCGGAGGAGAACGTATCTGGAGCAACCTGAATCGTTGGCCCAGATTTGATGCACCTTCATTGGACTGGGTTGGCAGGTTAGTCCCGGTTCTCAGAGCAAAAAGGTGGCAAAATGTTCCTAAGTCCCAGGTTTCAGGAAACTTTAGGAGGAGTACACCTTGACACCAGCCTAGGGTCCAGGACCTTGGGGATAGCACTTGGGGTCGAGAACTCACTCCAGCAGAGGCCAACAACAGGGTCTAGAACAGGTCCAGTTGGAACTGGTTGGTCAACTGGACAGTTGCAGGAAAGGCCTCTACAACCTTGTTGTGTCTTTGTAGCTCAAAGAGGAGGTTGACCAACTGACCCTTGGAGTCACTTCCGGGGGCCTGGGTGTAAGGCAAGCAGGTCCAGTCTTCCTTAAGGTTCTTCAGACAGCGGGGCAGTCCTTCTTCTGATTCTTCACAGGTCCAGGAGTGTTCTGAAAGGAGAATTGGGAATGCCACTTTTGTGCCCATTGCCAATATTGTGGGTTGGATAAACTTCTGGTCACTCCCTAACCTACGGGGTAAAAGTTCCCAGGAGTGACCTTACCCACTTTTGAAGAATTCCTGTAGCCCACAGTAATCTTTTCTACCTAAATCCAACATGGCAGAACCATTCTTCCTCAGATCAGACCTCCCTGTGCTGAGCCAGAGGTGTATGTATAATGTTTAAACCCTCCCTGTTGGTCACTCCAAACTGGGATCTGGGGCAGCACCCATATTCCACTGGGTTTGAATCTGTGTAGACCACGAAGACAAAGGGAGGAAAGCCTAGGTGTGAGTTACATCTGCCAGTGACAGGGCAGGAACCCTTGGAAGCTCAGGAAGGGGTTGGGCACAACTCCCTCAAGGATGAAAAGCATCTCTCCGCACCCAAACCTTTTGTATTTTAGTGTATCAGAACAATCCCCAATAACACCACAGGAGAGCCATTAACAGTCAGGCAACACTTGCAAAAAGGTACATTTGGCTTAGGCAGAGAAATGCAACTTTGTAAAAGTGCAATTCTAAAATTGTAATATAAAATCTGACTTGACCATTAAATTGGATTTTACATTACTATTAAAATGAGTCCTTCAATCGTGGGTGTAGCTGCTCCCAAACTGAAGTTGAAAATAATAAACTGTTATAATGTAACCCAATGTTTTTCTGTGGGAAGGCCAGTCTTAAAACAGTGAAAAACGATTTTGTAGGTTTCTCACTGCCAGTGCATGCAATACATTAAAAATAAATGCCCTACTTTTTTAGGTTGAGCCTAGCCTTGCAGCGCATGCGCTGCTCGCTTTGCGAGGCATGCAGTATTCAGTATAGCGTGGAAGCTTCGTTGAAGCTCCGCCCACTCTCCTCCTATCTTTTTCATTGGCTTAGGTCCTAAATGCTGCCTTCTGATTGGTTTTAGGCTTGTTAGTCCCTCCTCATGACGGCCATGTAGTCATTTGTATCCTTCCATGGCTACTGGCCCCTTTTCTTCAAACACTATTTTATTCTCGTGCCCCCCCCCTTCCGCAGTCCGTGACTTCTCGCCCCCCCGACTGAAGCGCCTTGCAGAGAAAAAAAACACCACAAAAACTTGAAAACTGATTTCCGAATGGAGAAGTGTCGGGGGTCGCTGTCCAACGGGACCTGTCATGTCTCGCTGGAGGAGAAAAAAGGTCAACTTATTCCCAACGGAGGTGGGCATGATGCCGACATGTGTGCCAATGGGTCTGCCAAAATGCCCGGAGGGTATCCCCCGCCGGGGCTGCGGCAGCCCACTACCGAGCGCGCCACCTGGACCCGACAGATGGACTTCACCATGTCCTGCGTGGGTTTCGCAGTGGGTCTGGGCAACGTGTGACACTTCTCGTACCTGTGCTACAAGAACGGCGGAGGTAGGTGTCCGCCTCCGGGTGCCTTGAGGCCTTTCTATGATACCATAGACGTGTAGTGTCACAACACTGCAAATAACAACCTGTGTTATCAACGCGACTAAATGAAATGAAATGTGACTCTTCTGGGGTCACAAAGGTCTCAGCAGCAAGTAGTGAACCCACAGAGCTATCCAACTCTCTTTAATGTCTTTCAATGCCCTTATTAAGTGTTTCCCCTTTACTACACGCCAGTGCCATATGTACTGCGCGTCCTCCCATCTACGTGCACAGAACCCTGCTGACAAAGAGGGACTCTGCCCCTTCCCCACCAGCGGAGGACAGAGGCGCAGTGTTTCATGTAGTCGCGTCTCTCTCTGGTCACAGCTCCTCGGAGCTGTCTCATGCCCTCTGCTCTTGTTCACGAGCCTGCTTTAAATCATGCACACCCCACACACCGCTGCCACCTTGCAGGGGGCATCCTGTATCCCCTCCCTCACCCAGGCGATGGCGCCGCGTCAAAGCCCTGCTGTCAGTATTCTAGGGACGTGGGTGGGGGGTCTCACGCCCTGCTTACACTCACGCCTTGAGTGGCGGAAGGCCCCTGAGCCCCTCCACATGCTCTAGGTGACCCCCCTTCTTTTGCATTGTGCCACTGGAGACAAGAGTTAATCATTGTCCGGCGCACTTGCATAGCGCTTCGTACTCCGGGAGAGCAATGAAACACTATACGTTTTATCGGTTCCTGGGTGCCCTTTTTGAAGTGTGCGCCTAGAATAGAGCTGGGAGTGGTAAGCGCTAGATGGGAGAGGGGTCTTCTGTGCATGCGGTATGAAGACCTGCGCCAAACATTGTGGCGCGTGTTGGCAAACCGAAAGAAACCTGGTTTGGGACCAATCAGATCTGTAAGTGAGGGAGGTGTGGCTCTAATGCATGCCGCTTGCTTTATCTACTTCAGAAGGATGAAAGGCAGAGCCCACTTACAGTTCTGAAGCAGACTCCCTTATGTATTTTAAAAAGCATTTGGAAACTTGGTTTTCTCACTATAGTTACCTTACTTCATGGTTGGTTTGACTCTGTAGATTAGTCAGTCTCGCCATAGCGCTTTGGTACCTGGGGGTCTAGTGAGCTTTATAACACAGTATCATATCACATCCTTCCTCCGGAGTCTGGGACCTGCAGGTTTAAAAAAGATCCCTGCAGGGGGATTACTCTCTGGGGGAGCTGTGTGACTAACATTGGGATCTATGAGCAGCTGGTTACAAAGAGATCTTCCAGTGGGCGAAGTGAGGTACTTTCCAGCACAGCTTCTGCCTGAGCAGGGGTAGGTTAATTTGTACACAGATGGTGCATTTGTAAAGCGCACATTTGCCACGAAGGGTATCTTGGCCTGAAAAACACATGGTTTTTTTCCCCAATTCAATGGTACTCATTTTATCGACCTCAGAAGGATGAGAGGCTGAGTAGACCCACCAGGATTTGAACCTGTGACCATGAGGTCAAACACAAGCCCTAGAGAGGATCTATTAGTCCACTAAGGCACTAGACCCAAGGAGTAACAACTAGAGTCTGATCTTTAATCAAAGGAGGTGCCAGACCCCTAGGGAGACCCTCTAGTCACATCACTGGCTCTGTCCCGGCCTTTCTGGCATGGTGTGATCCCTCCGGATTTGCCTGCTGGGCAGTTGCACGAGGCGTACAGCACGTCACCGGGGCACACATTTGGAAGGGCTGGGTTTGGACCTATATGTGCACAGGCAGGGTGGGAGGCGGTGGGGGATTGAAGGGAGAAACAAAGCCGTCGTGCACATATGGTGGACCTTTGACCCCTGCCGTGCAGCTGTAACCAAGGTGGACATGGCAGGGTCAGTTTGGCACAATAAACATATGACTATACATCACCTCAGTAAGAGGTGGGAAAAAGGAAACATAATCCTTTTGTATAGTATATGTAATAGGGTTGGGGGAGAGACTGACATGTCACCTATGGCCTAGTGAAAACCACCATCGTCCTCTCCTCTCAGACTCTCTAACTTCACGAGCTGCCTTTGGAACAATGACTGCCCCGGTGTCCAGGGCAGGAGACAGGGTGCAGGCCAGTCCGTCTGAATGCCGGTAGGGTTGGGGCTGAGACTGACATGTCTCAGGCTGTCCCATCGATTCGCCGTGCGCCACTACTCCCAAACTCTGTGATTGGTACGAGGTGCCCTTGAACTGCCCTTGTGGGTGGAGGGGCTGTGGCATGTGAACCCCATCATTTTGCTGGGGACCCCAGCAGCCTTCCTCACCAGGGATATGTACCTCCTGTATAAGATGCCTGGACAGACGTGGGTCACCCATGAATTGCTCTCTTTGTTGCCAGGGCTGGACTCTGGAAGGGGGCGGGACATGCCCTGGAGGCAAACAAGACAGGTGCCAGCCGCGTCCTGTAAACTGAGACAGGGTTTCCAGCATTTCATGGCAATCCCCCCTTCCCCTTCCCCTCCCCCGCGTCACTCGCACACACACTTACACCTCCCACCCTGGGGTCATATGAGTGCATCTATCTATAGAGGGCACCATCTGATCACATGTGGTATCACTGGGGATGCAGGTGATGACATCATAGATCAGAGGTAAGCGACCATGCACTGTCACTGGGGGAGGGGAAGAGGTGACGCCATGTTCTTGGGTTTCACGAGGAGAGCATTTATCCATAGAGGAATGTATAACAGCACACGGGGCATCGGTGGTCTCAGCCGGGCATCTGCTTATACAGGGATATATAAGAGCACACGGGGCATCGGTGGTCTCAGCCGTGCATCAGTCTCCAGAGCAGGGGTCTTCAAACTGTGGGGCGCGACCCCCAGGGGGGCCGTGGAGCGATGCAAAGGGGGTCGCGCCTTCCCAGTCACACTTCTGCCGAGGCCCAAGGGCTTCAGCCTCCCCCTTCCCCCGTCCTGCGTCTCAGCCCGGGCTGCTGCAGTGCAACTCGAGCTGCTGGGGGCTCAGCTGGGCAGTGTCTGGAGTCTTATCTCCGGCACGCCCGAGTTTTTCACAGGTCTTTAAAGACCATTTGCATGTTTACATGCCTTTGTAAACTGGTTACAGAGGCTTAGCTTTTTTCCTGGTTCCAGTACCCCCTGGGCCCCCACTCTGCCTATTCCTTACATTTGTATTTTACATTTACTGCTGCAGTGTGAGAATGCATTTCATGAAAAGGAATATAAAGTAGGGTTGCCAAAAGAAAAATGCCTGCCGTGTTTTGTTTAAAGAGCCTGCAAAGACCTCCTCTTGAGACTAAATAGACTTATAAATAAAAAAGTATGTATGCATTGGTTATGTGACTTTTCTGTCTTTGTTCTCTTTAATTATCAGTCATGGATCATTGAGGCAGCCCTAGAACACAATTAAAAGTGCTTTCTATTTATATTTGCTGTTCGAAGTATGCACAGATAAGTGCTTAAAATACAGCTTTAGGTGACTGCTTATTTTTGTACCGACTGGGCCATCAAAATAATCTGCTGGCAACCCTAACCATAGGACTGGAAGTTTGTTGCAGGATCAGCACATTATTTCCTTGATCCCCGATTAATGCCATAATAGCAATAGTTTACCTTAGATCTTAAACCCTACGCGCCGTCCATAACATGCTGAGTTACTTCAAGTGTCTGGGAATGCACTCTGCATTCAGACAACTCACTCGTCATTCTCGCCCTTCACTTTCACGCTCACCCTGCATTCACAGCGATCACAATGCACTCACACCATTCACCCGCTCACCCTGCACTCACAGTGATCACTCTGCACTCACAATGCACTTGCGCTGTTCATCCTATACCTCACCCTGCAGCCACACGAGTACACTACTCATCCTGCACTCATGTGACACTTCACTCACCTGTCCCCCTCACTGCTCAATATGCAACTCACTCAAACAAGCCCATCAGTAATCATACACTCATTCGTCCCATTCTGAACTTGCATCCGCACCTAAATTCATAAGCCACCTCACTCACCCTGCAGTCACTCCTCTTACCCTACTCTCACACTGTTGCATCGCTCACCGTGCACTCACATGGGCACTCTTGTCACCCACACAGTGCAGAGGGTTAAAGTTCCTGCTACAAAGAATATGTACCATGCAGATCACAGAAATGAGTGTGAGTAAACTATGAGTAGCGCTATAAGAAAATGAAATGTTTGTCAGAAAGGTGCTATAGAGAGATGAGGTGAATTGTTGGTGAGTGGCAGTGAAGGAATTCATGGAGAAGGAGGAAACGGGTTGGGGCACCAAAAAAGACTGTTGCACCGTGTGCGACCAGTGTTAGGACCAGCCCTGGCTGGGAGTGTTAAAGGTGAAGTGAGAGGTTGAATGGGGAGAGTTCAGAAGTTGTAAAAAGGGGTGAAATAAAATGGCCTGCAAAGTGAGAGAGGGATCCGGGGTTAGGAGAGGACAGAGGGATGGAAGGGAGTGGGTGAGAGGAAAGCTGCATGGGTAAACTGCTTAACTCTGCACAAAACCGCCAGGGTTTTAAGGGACCCCTGCTTCTCCCGGCCAGGGCCAAGTGAGCTTCTAATGTGGCAGCACGTATTCCTGCGGAGTGGAAGGCCCTTCACAAAGTTTGACTAGAAATCTTTCTGATGTTAATTGCTGTATTTTGGTTATACACTGGTACTGATGGGGTGAAATCTTTCCTCAGTGTTACTGTGTACGCGGCATCACATAACATCATTTACCTTTTCTTCCCACACAATTTAGTCAAGCCTGTCACGTAATTTGGTCCTCACCTGCCTCATAATTCCAGTAGCCCTGCCTACAGGTTTAGAAATTTTTGTCAGGAGGGGGTCCTTACGCCCAAAATGTTGACAGGGGGGGTCTCGGCATCCAAAAGTTTGAAGACCTCTGCTCCAGAGGGATGTACAGGAGGACGCGGGGCAAAGGTGGTCTCAGCAGTGCCTCTGTCTATAGAGGGATGTACAAGAGCACACGGGACATCGGTGGTCTCAGCGGTGCATCTGTCTATAGAGAGATGTCCAAGAGCACATGGTGCGTTAGTGGTCTCAGCCGTGCATCGGTCAGTAGAGGGATGTAAAAGAGCACACGGGACATCGGTGGCCTCAGCCTGCATCAGTCTGTAGAGTTATGTATGGAAGCACATGGGGCATCGGTGGCCTCAACCGTGCATCTGTATCTAGAGGGATGTCTAAGAGCACACGGGGCATCGGTGGCCTCAGCCGTGCATCTGTATCTAGAGGGATGTCTAAGAGCACACGGGGCATTGGTGACCTCAGCCGTGCATCTGTCTATAGAGGAATGTATAAGAGCACACGGGGCATCGCTGGTCTCAGCCGTGCATCTGTCTGTAGAGGGATGTATAAGAGCACACTGGGCGTCAGTGGTCTCAGCTGCGCACAAGCGCAATGTTAGATAGCAACTGGCACCAGCATAAATCAGCAAGGCATAAGGAAAGGGGGAGGGAGAGTTGGCGAGGAAGTGGAGCGCCAGGTGGGGGGCGGGAGTTTGGGCATGTGGGACGCGCGCTCTGCGTCTAACCGCTATACATTCTCAGCCCTACATTGAAGGTGGCCCATTGGGCGGACACTGTTGTGGATTTATGCACTTTGCACTTATGTATAACATCCCCAGCAGGAGGTTTGCTTCTCTACATCCACTCACTACCTGCTTCAGAGGCCTCCAGAGTCCCCTTTCTCACCTTCCAGAACCCTGGGTGCAAGTCCAGTGCGCACTGCTGACGCCAGACCCCCTGGGACTTCCAGGCACCTCACATTGTCTAAGTGTGTTTATTTAGTCTGTCGGCGGGTCTTGGACGTATGCCTAGAAAAGCAGAAAGTAAGCCAAAAAAAAGCACTGGCAAAGCCAATAGGCCTGGCCCTAGCAGCCAGTCTTATTGGTGTTGTCAATGCCTGTTTCACTTTTGACATGGTTTTTGTTAAGAATTTAGCGTTGGGGAAGAAGCTGGACCCTCATCAATCAAAAAAATACACTTCTGTAAACAAAAAAGTTTTTAGTCTCGAAAGGCACATGCAACCATACCCTTTTCCCCGACACTTAAGAGGACTACTTTGTGTGTGGATGTGCTCCTTGTAAAAGGGAGCAGAGCAGTCATCCAGGATGAAGTTAGCCAATGGCTGAAGAAGTGGGCTGACCTTTTGCCCCTGGCTACCTACTGCAAAGGGCGAAAGAAAAATGTGAGTGACCCAGAACTGGACCAATGATTGGAGAGGGCTGGCAGACAGCCCTTTTCACCATGTAGATTGTGCATATAATGTAAGTGCAAACTAAAGGTCTTGGCTAACTTCAGACCTAATAAAGATGGCAGGATCTACTTGCACCTAAAATGGGTCATGGGCCTGGGCACTGGAATTATGCGGCAGGAGAGGGACAAATTATGCAGCAGGGATGAGTAAATTATGTGGCAAGAAAATGCAAATTATGCAGCATAATGCTGCACATTTTGTAATAGTATTACTTCATTATTTCGTAATTTTTAAACATGGAAACACACTCTGGGCATTGGTTGCATTACATTAGTATCAATTTAACACCCAAATATAGCAATATTTGACCAGTCCAGCTTTGCAAAGGTCCCGCCACTGCGCAGCAACACGTGTCATCACGTTTAGTAACTTTTGAACCGTTTGAGCTAGAAGCCCATTTTTTTGTTAAAATCTGCAGATTATACAGCGGGTGAAGGATAATTCTAGTGGCTCTGGTTATGGGGCAACTTGACTCTAAAGCTAGGACTGGGTAAACTCCTCACAGCCCACTGGGGAAACGTGATCAGACACCGACACAGGAAAGAGGTTTTTTGAGACTCTTATATAGTCCACCTTCAGATAAGACATATTCATGGACTAAAACCTGACGCTCTATAAGAACCACACCTGTGACCCATCAATGAACACAACAGGGTTTACAGAACAAATACTGATTAATGACTTTCAACTGCATTGATGGAATTTTATCATGAATAATTGAAATAACCAAAAGAAATGCAAACCCCTCACCCAGAACTGGTGGCAAGCTTCATCATCAGGGCTGCTCTTATATAATAAGATTCGAGACAACGGAAACTGTCAATATTAGCTGTTAAAATTGTAATTGTATGGGTGAAATACAGTCATTTTTAGGTCGAGCATTCGAGACTTCTTGTATATACTTTAGTATATACTTATATGTGTATGTACTTTGTGGGCTCTGGAGATCAGCCCTAAGACTTGTCTCCTTCCGCTTAGGGACTTTTTTTTCTGTTCAACTGCCTCTATTTAACTGTCTTGATAGAAAAAGACCAGTAGGGGTCAGTAAAATACCAGAATTGCTTTCTGCTGAGGAACTTTCTTTTTATTATTTTTCTGGCAACTGCCTCTATTTAACTTTCTTGATAGAAAACGACCAGCAGAGGTCAGTAAAATACCAGAATCACTTTAGCATTCTCTAGATTCCAGTCCATAGAAATTGTCTTCCATGAGCACCCGTAGACAATAATATTTTTTTCAAATCTTGTATTTTCAGTGATATGACCACCGAAGGCCCTGATTTTATATTAAAAACAGAGCTTTGGACTATACCATTTCCTGCTGAAAGGCAATATTTCTCTCCATGTGTTCCCATACCTGGCATGTCACGCAATATGGTGCTTACTTTCCCTCCATGTTAAAGAACAGTAGATGTTTCAGCCCCCAGGCGAATGTGCTGCATAGCTAAATACATATAAGGTCCCAAAGGCGAGACCAATTGCATTGCAAATGCTTGTTTTTAAATATCATGGATCCTGCCAGATGGACATTTGGGCCTACCATAGGGGTGAATTATAAGTACTAAACTGGAAAGTTTAGATGTTGCAAAGGTTTATTTTGCCAGGTCAAAATGTCAATTTAAAACTGCACACACAGGCTGCAAGGCCTGGCCTGGAGACATGTTTTACAGTGCTACTTCAGTGTGTGCTGTAAAGAGTGCTGCATCCCACTAGCAGCATGTAATCTATGGGCCCTCGGTACATGTAGCACTATACACTAAAGACTTATCAGTAAATTAAATGTGCCAATTACGTGTATGCCAATTTTATTGTTTACCATGTTTGATGGGGTGAGCACAAACACTTTACCTCTGTTTAGCAGGAGTGAAGCATGCAGAGTCCTATGGCCAACAAAAATAGTTTGAGTTAAAGAAGGCAAAAATCCAGGAAATACCATGCAAAAGATGGTCATTTCCAACATTCTATAATAATGTATTTTAAATGTTTTTTTCTCCTTCAATTCCAGCACACACAGGTTATCATTTTGCTTTCATATCATTTTTTTAAAGTGTTTCCCTGCATTTTCTTATTAAAATATATAAGTGTATGTTATCAATTTTTTATCAACTAATTGGGCCGATGCCTTTTCGCAAATAACCTTTGTCTCACTAGTAATGTTCAGGGGGAAATAAAGGCTGCACATGCCAAAGGGACAATATGTCTTGATAGAGTGAAAACATTTAATGGACATGATTATCCAGTTACCTAATCATCTCTGAATGCAACCTTTGTCATAATTATGAACAAAAAGTATTTGGTGGAATCTCACAATTTAAACTTCTGTCACTATTTTTGGTGTTTTTCAAAGTATTTATTATTTTTCTCATAAACCTTCCATACTTCCTTTTTTTCTGTAAACAATTGCCACAATCTTCATTTTAGCTTACTTATGCGCATGTTTTGCAAAGGAAACAGCCAACTCTTGTTTCACAAAATTCCTCAGGACTGTAAGTAATTTCTGTTCATTTAACAGTTTTGGACATAACGATTAATATGAAACAATAATATGGGTGTTTCATATTTTACATCTGCTATAGTTCAATCAATGTACATCTAATGCCATATCAGAGAAACATAATTAATTTCCAACATTTTCCAATGGAAAGCATTTTGTTTAGAGAGTCAGCTTAGACAAGTGATAGCAAGGTATGATTTTGTCGCAGATTGGCTCTATCCTGGACGTATGAAGGAAACACCTCTGTTGTTTGGAAGTTTGGCTTCAGGCACTCAAATTTATACTGGATCATTGGGCCCTATAAATTAGGAAGTTGGAAGCTAATGCTGCTTTGCAGCAGAAATGATCTAGAATATCTCTTTCCAAGCTAGAACAAAGGCGGGAAATGCTTTTTGACCAAAGAATTGTCTCTCTGCCCATGGAAGTCAGATATACTGCCCAACAAGAAGAGTCAACCAGAGTCATTTGACTTCCTGCCTGTTCCCTGTTCTTCACTACAGACTAATCCATGACACAACCTAAATGAGAGACAAGTGATAACAGTAGAGAAAGGGTTAGCACTGGGCCGATCTTGGAAGTTTGTAATTCTCTTTTAATACAGTCCAAGGAAGTCCCACATTTCCTATACCCATCATATAATCCCACTGGAGGGTACCCTGAGTTCCTTCAATTCAGGGCTTTCATTGGAATATTTCTGTGACTTGTTTCAAAACGTCATCTTTGCTAACCATGGTCAAATGAAAATATCATCTCTCTTTCCCAGTAAGAAGATGAAAACAAGGCCTTTATGTATACTAGCATCATGGACAAAAACAATTATGCATTGAAAGAGGTAGAAGTGCTCTTAAACAAAGGTTGATTCTGTGGCAAAAAGTGCCAATTCAAATGAAGTGCACCAAAAGAACCTTAATCTGGTGATAATCAAAATTAAGACATTAAACAGATTTTTGTGAATTTCACTGGAAACCTTCACTGTGAAGAAAAAAACCAGCCCACACTCATACAAAGCATCTTTATCCTGTCTTTCCTAAATTGCAGCATTTTTAGGGTAGTCCTGATGGATATGGGGATGCCTTTTATGATCCTGAATATGTGCAGCCAATGCATTATTAGAGGAACAGAGAGAGAGAGAGCGAGACACACACACACTCTCTCTCACTCACTCACTCTATCACACACGATATTCCACAAGATATCCAACCCTGAAAGCAGAAGCCTTGGATATTAATTCTCACTTCTCCCCTTGGGTACCAAGTAGTAGGTTAACATCCAGGACAATGGGCCATTTTAACATTACATGGGTATTGACAACCGAAAATTCTAGCTAGTATGGTATTCTAGTGCATATCAAAAAAATGTTAACCACTAATAATTTTAATTGGTAAGGCCAGGTGTTGGAAAGTGGGTTATTAGTAGTGGTAAATATGTATATACCACTGGCAATAAGACCACTAACACAATATAGGGCTGTAAATAGGTCTTAGAAAATTATTCCCATGCTCAACCCTTGGTAGCTTGGCTGAGCAGGCAGGCTTAACTTCAAAAACAGGTAGGTAAAGCATTTAAAAACACCAATTCAGTAAATAATTAAGACACAACACATAATAAAAATCCAACACCAATTTATAAAAATAGGAAATATTTGTATCTTTAAAATGACACCAAAACAAAAAAAAATCCAATGTAGGAAACGGAGATATGATTTTTTAAAGAATTAGCACTATATAGCACATAGAAATCTATAGCATCTATTGGTACATCTGGTCGTGCTAGACCGGTACAATGTCAAAGTTTCTGGCCAACCGCGATGGAGCCCTGCGTGGCTACCCCTCGCGGTTGGTCTTGGGCAAAGTTTTTACCTTCTGACTTAAAAACTTTTCTGGAGCTTTTCTTCCCGGGGTCCCTCGAAGCTCTCAGCCAATCCGGACGGATTCAGTGAGGGTTTGCCGGCTTGCCTTGCGACGAGCTCCCAGTCAAACTTGTGGAAGTCCGACCTCTGGAGCTTTCCAGTGGGGTGAACCAGAGATCTAGGCCGGCTCACAGTTGAAGGTGGACGGCTTGACTCATGCGGTTGGTCCTGGTCACCTTTTCTACATTCGCACTTAGAAACTTTCACGGAGCTTTTTCTGATGGGGTCCCTCGATGCTCTTCACCAGGCTGGATTTGGTGAGGGTTCACCGGCGTGGGTTTCCGCCAACTCTGGAAGTCGGACCTCTGGAGCTTTTCAGCAGAACAAACCTGGACGGCATGCTGGCTTCTGGTTGAGTGTCGCCGGCTTGGCTGGCCAGGTTGAATTGGTCTGCTTATGGAGCTTTATTCCAAAGTTGCTCCAAACTTATTCAAACTTCTGGAACTTCTTCCTGAAGTTCTGTTGAGGGTCCCAAGGTGTACAAAACTTACTCCAAGGGTCTGGAAGCCCCAAGATGGTCCACTTGGACCAAACCCTTACAAATCCACTGCTAGTACTCCAGGCTGGGGATTCTTGGTATTGATGGTCCAGGTGAGCTCTGTTAACCTGTAGCTTGCAGGTAGTCCACTCTTTAGTCCTTTTGAAGCAGGTTTGATCCACAGGGCTGTAGTTCCAGATTGTGCAGCAGGCACAGTCAGTCAGAGTGCAGGGCCTGGTCGGTGCAAATCAAACTTCCAGCATAGACCCTTCTTCTTCCTTAAGTTTCAAGCAGCAGATCTGAGAGGCTCTGCCCCTCTTGAATACTTATTCCAAGTACTCTAGGTCAAGCAGGAGGGCACTCCGGTCCAATAAGGTGAAGGGCAACACCCCAGAGTATGACCATATCCTCCAAAGTGTGGCACTATAGTCTCCCAGAGAGCACTATTTCTCCAAAATTCAACATGGCTGATTTTTCAGCAAAGAGACAAGAGCTGGCTAAGCCCTCCTTCAGGATGGCTCATCTCCATATTGTCCCTCTCCCTTGCATCTGCTCATTCCTTCCTTAATCCTGTCATCCGGCTGAGTTCAAAGAGTAGGGGTGTAAATAAAAATGGGCCTTTCCTGCCTGTCTCCTTCTTCTATTGAAGATTATTGTTTACGAACCCTACCCTGCACTGGCATTCCTATGTAGCAGACCCCTGCCCTCCCAGAATGCCTCTCTAACCCCAGGGGCTACTTATCACCTCATCAAAGCAGCCTGGCTAATCCACTTAACTCTGACTAATCTGGACAGACCACTGGAAGGCTGAATCTTATAACTTCTAGTCTGTACATTTTAGGATAAATTCAACAATAGCATATTGTTGGATTTATCAATACCATTCTAGGAAGTCCTTGAAGGATATTTTTGTGACATCATTGACGTTAGTTATCATTCAGTAACTCTTGCAATTTTAACCTATGTGTCTGGGGATTTGCAATGGGGAAAATGGCTTGGGCAGTTTTCCCGACATCAAGTCTTATAAAACATCTTTAATAAGGACCCTGCCTATATCTATAGGACCCCAAACCCCTGGGATACCTAGGGGAGACATTAGGGGTTCCGAATATGTACAAATGTTGCAGATCCTCACTCCACAGTGCTCCTTGCACAAAAGTCAATTTTGGGAAGCACTTTATTATAATGTGGGGGGAGAAATGTGCAATTTCACTAAAGCCAAGGCATATAAAACTTATTTTATAAGGTTCCTCCTTAGAAATACCTGACCCCTCCAACACTAGGACACCAAGGGGAGACCCTGGGGGTACCTAATATGTCAAAACATTGTGGTTTATCAATTTTTAAGTGCGCCAAACACCAAAGTCGAGTTTGGGAACAATTTGCATTTTAAAAGCAGTCCTGCAACACAGGGCTGCTTTTAAACTGACCTCAGGCCTCAGCAGTGCACACATGCAAGTGCAGAAATGGCTGCTGGCCTCTAAACTACAATGCCCTATTATATACTAGGGACTTAAAGGTAGTTTTGATCCCTGTTAGACCCGGGATCCCTGGTTGGCTGAGGTAGGTACCTTAGGCCAAATAGGGACCCGCGTCTCCACGTCAGGGAAATGAAGGTCACCTTCTGAGATAGCCCCTGCTCACCCCCTCGGTAGCTTGGCACGAGCAGCCAGGCTTATCTTCAAGGCAAATGTGTAAAGTATTTTCAACCACGCTCACAGCAACCCAATGATGACACCACAAATAGACTCCACACGAGTTTTATAAAAACTAGTATAAATTATATATAAAAAGATATACGATAAGGCCACACGATATAAATCCAACATATGAGTATGTGTAATATTTCTCCTGGCTGGTTGTTAGGCCAGCCAGCCCTTGTAAGTTCTAACGATATTAATGAGCACTTCTAAACATTCCACTGTAATCCTAATACCATGTTATGCAGTTCGTAATGCTAGAATCGGGCACTTGTGCAATGTAAAAATAATGCAATGCGTAACGCAATAATCTGGCACTCTGCGATGTAAGAATAATGCAATGCGTAACGCAACAATCAGGCACATTGCAATGTAAAAATAATGCAATGCGTAATACAACCACCAGGTACGTCGTTATGCAGAAATAAGGCAATGCGTAATACACTAATCAGGTAGTTCGGTATGCAGTAATAATGCAATGCGTAATACGCTAATCAGGTAGTTCATTATGCAGAAACAATGCAATGTGTCATACGACAATCAGGTAGTTCGTTATGCAGAAATGATGTAATGTGTAATACGACAATCAGGTAGTTCGTTATGCAGAAATAAGATAATGCGTAATACACTCCGGTACCGATCACGGTGCCTTAGGCGGTCTCTCCGCCACTCCTTCTTACTCGCAGTCAGCCTATGTCAACAGTTGTCCCCAACACGGGTATGGTGTAACAAAAAGTGCAGCTCCGCACTCCGGCCCTGGTACTGCCACTCCCTTGGCAATACGGGCCGCGATACGAGCCGAAGCAGAGGCTCGCGCTGCTGGACTGAGAGAGAGGCCGAGAGCGTCTCCCTCCGAGCCCACACCCCGCCCCAGGAGTTGACACACGTTACCTGGGGGGCGCAAACTCACTCTCCTCTCCGCGTCCGACGGCTTGGGCCTCCGATGAAATCTTTGTGAATTGGCAACGGCGGGCTCGGGCCGACAGCTCAGCTCCTCCGAGGCTGCCGGTCCGGGCCGCTACTGCTACGAAGATTTCAGGCTGCCACAGGGCACACGCACACAGCGTCGCTGAGACTCCCTTGAGCTTCGGGTGCACGATCACCGGGCACTCCACACGAAGGTCTCGGGATGCACGAAGATCACGTGCACAGCGTCGCTGAGACTCACTTTAACTCCGGGTGCACGTTAACAAGGCAATCCTCACGAAGGTCTCACGCTGCACAAAGCACACGCACACAGCGTCGATGAGACTCACTTGGACTCCGGGTGCACGATAACAAGGCAATCCTCATGAAGGTCTCACGCTGCACAAAGCACACGCACACAGCGTCGATGAGACTCACTTGGATTCCGGGTGTGCACGATAACAAGGCAATCCTCACGAAGGTCTCACGCTGCACAAAGCACACAGCGTCGATGAGACTCACTTGGATTCCGGTGCACACAATAACTGGACAATCCTCACAAAGGGTTCAGGCTGCAAAAAGCACACGCACACAGCGTCGCTGATCCTCGCTTGGACTCCAGGTGCCCACGATCACAGGGCACTTCTTACGAGGGTCTCAGGCTGCAACAAGCACACGCACACAGCGTCGCTGAGACTCTCCTGGAAACTTTTGTGGTCCTGAGTTTCTGCAACAGGGAGCCAGCTCACCTCGGGCCCTTGGGGATAAGTTACTTCAGGACACAGCACAGCAAAGTCCTTTCAAGCAGGAAGACACAGCACACAGCAAAGTTCCTTTAGCCTTTCCTTGGTTAAAACAGCAGACTGCAGGCCAGCCCCAGAACACACACCAAGGGTCAGTCCTATCCTTCAGTCTCTTCAGTTGTTTCTTCCTTGGCAAAGGTTCCTCTTGACCACGAAGTAGCTCCAGTCTTGTTCAATCTTGATCAAGCCATTCTCCAAAGTTCAGGGGCTTCAGCTATCTTAGTTATACTCCTCAATGGCTTTGAAGTCTTTGTGTTCAGGGGGCACTCCCTGCCAGTGACACCTTTATTCCTTTGATAGTGGGGGTCTGGATCCTCAATCACTCAGCAGGGGCCGGAGCCATTGGTTTATGGCTGCAGCCCAGGCCTCTTCACCTCTAGGGGCTACTCCTCCCCCTACACTCCAGATGCAGGTCAGCCTGTTGCTGTCTCACCTCCTCCCCTGGGTCAAGACATTCCCCAGATCCTATCGCTTTCAAATCCAGACAGTCAATCCACAGCCAGGCAGAGACACACAGAAATGTTAGAGCACAAAAACCCAGCCACTTCTAAAAGAGTGGCTTCTAAACACACAATGCAAAAACCACCTTCATAAAAAGATGTGTTCTTACATTGTGAGTTCAGGCATACTAAACTTCACCTCTCCATCTTAAGTCTTTGGGAAGATAGGCTGGAAAACATATTACACAGGCTCCCCATTCTGTCCTATGGGCAAGATGGCCTTTCAACAGTGAAAAACGAAATGGAGATTATTTCACTGTCAGGACATGGTACACACCTTAGTACATGTCCTACCTTTCACATGCACTGCACCCTGCCCAGGGGTTACCTTGGATCTAGCATAGGGGTGTCTGATGTGCATAGAAAGGGAAGGGTAAGGTCTGGCAAGTGGGTGCACTTGTCAGACAACATGGCAGTTTAACAAACTGCGCACAGGCCCTGCAATGGCAGGCCTGAGTTCCCTTTTTAAAGATACTTGTGTGGGTGGCACAAATAGTGCTGCAGGCCCACTAGTAGCATTTGCATTACCAGCCCTGGCACACATATTGCACTTTACTAGGGACTGTACTAGTAAGGCAAACATACCAATCATGGACAACCAATTACCATTACACTTTATACAGGGAGCACTTGCACTTTGACACTGTTTAGCAGTGGCAAAGTGTCCAAAGCATCTAAGTTGGCAACAAAATGTCAGAAAAAAGGTCTAGGGGGAAAGCAAAAAGTTTAGGTAACTTTAGCCAAAAAGGGCCAAGTCCTACAATCCCCCTGCCCTATTATGTACTAGGGCCCTATAGGGAAGGTCATGACAATCATAGGGGTACCCTAGCCCATAGTGTACCTTAGTGAATGTAGGTGTTTTCACTGTATTCTAAGTGTCTTTTCAGCATAGCACTGGCTCTGGGCCTGGTTAGGCAGAGCCCAGAGACAGTTACCACAAGTACTTGTCAGCAAAAATAAAATAGGGGGTGCCCAGGGCACAAGGATGGCTTTGCAACACCAGATCTCATAAAACTCATCCCACCCTTAGAGTGATCTCTTAGGGGTCACTGTGATGGACTTTTCATGTTGTGCATTCCTTTTCCATGAGACAGCACTATATAACCGGATGTTGTGCCATGGAAACAGGTTGATAATGCTCAGCTCGCTTCACAAACGTCTGTCCTTTAGGAATGTTTTTTTAATCAGAAACCGAGACCTCTCAAATACAGTAAAGCAGTAAAGGTAGTAAAGCAGGCGATCTCCCTTAGTCTCTTTTCAATTAATCTTTTCCACCTCTATCTGTCTCTTGCTGTTTATCCTTGTCACTTTTTCGTGTCTCTCCCTCCACCTATGCCTCTTTCTGTGCTAGCTTTTTCTTTCTTTAACTGTCTGCTTCTACATGTCTGTGCCTACAAGCTCACTTATCACAAATGCTTCTCTAGAACAAAAAATCCCCAAATGCTTTACTTCTAATAGAGTTGAATAAAGGACGTAGATTAATGCATGTCTATATTTGACAACAGATAAGAAGCATAACATACATTGCCGGGTGTGGTTTTTGCGTGGGAGAAGCTCAAATGAAGCATTGTTTTTGCTTTAAAATCCGAAAATCTCCCACCTGGAAAGGGAATGCTGGCAAGTAAACTGATATAGGGCACACATTTACAATATAATCGGTTTGGGTTTACATGGATTACCGTTGCTCGTTTCATATAACATTATGAATTGCATTGGAAGGCTATACTGCTTTTTTAAAACTAGCATGTCAAAAACCAGTAGCACATAAAAATGTCTATATAGCTCTGCATGTGTTTCCATCATAAAGACACAGAGCATAAAAAAAAAACATTCCTGAAGAGCAGACCGAGCTCTTGAGAGGGCAAGGTATTTATATGAGATGTCAGTACCCTTCCTGTGAGAGCAGCCACTGACTGATTCCGCTTCCTGGTTTCTCCAGGATGATTAAAAGACAGGCAGCCTTCTGCCAAAAACCTCTGTCAAAGAGATGTAAATTCTGCAACAAATAGCCTTATAAAAGACTTAGGGGCATATTATCAAGAACGGCGTTAAAAATTATCGCCGGTTTAGCGGCAGAAAACTGCCGCTAAAGCGGCGATAATGGGCTTGATAATATGCCCTTGAGAATTCCAATAGAAACCCATGTTCTGGTGTGAACATGGGCTTATATTGGAATTATCCAGGGCATATTATCAAGCCCATTATCGCCGCTTTAGCTGCAGTTTTCTGCCGCTAAAGCGGCGATAATGTTATCGCTGTTCTTGATAATATGCCCCTTAATTCCTTGAGGCTGCTCCAGGTACTGACACAGACAGTGCCGGGCTGGGGAACCAAAAGTAGCGCTGGCAAAAATGCTCAAACCAGCCCCGCTCTCTTTGTCTTCCAACCTTCCATTCCCTCTCCTTCTCTGCGCTCGCTCTTCTCTGATCGCTTGCTCTCTAGCTTTCCCCTCCCTCACTCTGTTTCTCTCTCTCTTGAAGTCTCCTGTGTCTGCAGCAATTCATCTCTGAGAGCTGGGGAAAGCAACAGAGGCACCAGGAGAGCCCTGGGCTTTCAAAACTGTCCTCCAAGGGCTCCAGCCTACAAGGGAATATCCAGTGGAATAAAAGGAATGTCAGGCCCAAGGATATAGAAACACAACAATTACTATGCAAATGTTTTCACTTCTGCAAACGTCATACTGTGTAGGCAGTTTCCAACTTCGCATTATGTTTACTGTGAGTAGGCATGTCTCCCATTTATGTTCATTTCCACATGCCTCACTACAACACTATAGAAGGGGTGTCACCTAATTTACATATTACATTCATCCCATTAGCGGCCCATCCCCTGCCAAAGTGGCAGGGCGGGCCGAAGGAGGGAGCTGGGGACTAGGAGGGGGAGAAAATAACAATAAAAAAAACTTAAATGATCGCCGCTGCCCGCTTCGTCGCGCCCTTCCTTCTTCTGGGCACAGGCTCCCAGAATGCACGGTGGCTGATCCTGACGATGCATGAAAGCAGCATCAGGATTGGCCTGAGCGCTGGGACTTTGCACTCCCAGGAAGACTGGGAGCCTGTGCCTACTTTCTCCAGCCCCAGCAACGCAGCTGGGGCTGGAGAAAGCTTCACTGCGCATGAGTGTTTAGCCGGCCTGAGTCGGCCGGTCAAACCCTCATGCACAGAGAAGGGAGTGCACTACCACTCCCCCACCACAGTGTAATCCCCTGGACCCGCCCCCAAGACTCGACAGAGTCTTGGGGGCCAGTCCAGGGGGATTAAAATAAAACAATAATAAAACGGGTTTAAAACCCGTTTTATTATGGTTTTATTTGCGGGTGGTGGCGGGGGGCTGGCGCTACTCCTCTCTAATGGAGGGGCAGCCGCTTATTCATCTATTATGCATTTCTCCACTTTGCTTAGATGGACGTCCTATTTCAGACAAACATACATTACTTATTATAAATTTCAGGTGCAGTGGACTGCTTAGGTTGAATTTCAGTATTTTTGCAAGGATTGATGTTGGGTCAAAGACACTACCCTCAATTTCAGGTGCACTGTTTTTGCCAGAGTAATCTTTTGTTTCCACCGAAGCTTGATCCTACTGGATACTATTTATCCATGTCAAAGAGGCTCAGTTTTACTAGTAATAATCTCAGCAAACTCATGATGCCTTGGCCCTGAGAATTCTGGTGATTCAGTCTCTCTGTATGTTTATGACTTCATGATGGCTTTTGATCTTATACGACCTTTGTTTTCTGCATTGTTGCTCTGGTCCAAGAAAGTGGTTGTTGTGGTGGATGCAGAGTTATTCTCAAGGATGGCAAAGGCTGGCACACCTGGGGCATTATCTTTCACTGCAAATGAAGCTGAAATGTTGGTGCTCCTCAGATATTATGTGCTAGCATCGGATCGATTTATAAAAAGGTCCTGCCTTCAGGAGTCCAGCACACCAGAGAGCCTGGGCTACCCAAATTCACAATAAAACCCTCCTTCAGTTTCAGAGTCACCCATTATCAGATCAACATAAGACAGCTGCCCTCTGATCACCCCTAGCGCTTCTTGTGATGCAAACATCAGATATGGAGCAGCCTCAAAACACACCTGGAAGACTGCAGCAGTAAATCACATATGGCCTAAGGATATATTGCCTAAGAAATGAGTCAGATGCACACACTCATAAACACAAACAAATGCTCATCAGAGGGCCTGCATTCGGCCTGAGGACGTGGTACTAAAGAAACCTGCCAGTTGCATTCATCAGATAAAGCTCAAACAATGCCCAGTAGTAAGCAGCACCTTAGATTATACACACACGCCTGGACCACCTCAGAATGTGACCTCCAGTTGGTGTTTATGGCCTCTTCTATCCGGCTGGGATCAAGCATCTAGCGCGTAATTTATGGTCCACGGTACCAGAATTTCCTGCCAAAAAGCTTTTCTTTATTGCTTTCGCTGTACAGTATGCCATATACCTAATGCAAGTTGAATTCCATCATGCAGCTGTAAGAGTTGTGGCTGTTATTGTTTAATGAAACTTAAACTGTTCCTGATTGCCAAGCCTCACTGTTCTCTTTTTTTGCTAGTCAGAACTTGCTTTCAACATTTGGCGAGCCAGTCAGGAGATTATCATGGCGGATACGCAGACTGCAGTCTGGGGACATGGGGACCCAGGCGCCCGAGCCAACTCTACACGCATTTCTGAAGAAAAGGTGCGGCAGGCACCTCACTTTACTGCAAGCCTACCAGCCCGTGGTGGGCTCGATACATCCACTGGCGGCCGTTGGAAAGGGTAAGACACAGCAATTAGCTTTTCTTTCCTGAATAATACGAACAGCATAGCTTGGTAAACAGAAGCAGTGAGCGTAAAAATAGATTCACCCAGCACTCACATATACATCAGTGGCCTGGAGTTACTTTTTTGTATTATTATTTATTATGGATTAGGCTCCCAGCATTCCTGATCAGAGTGGTCTTGAGGTACTCTTTGAGCGTAAAAATATATTCACCGAGCACTCCTGATCAGAGTGTCCTGGAGGTACTTTAAGCATAAAAATACATTCACTTTGCACACCTGACCACAGTGGCCTGGAGATACCTTTAAGTGTAATAGATTCACCCAGCACTCCTGATCAGAGTTGCCTGCAGGTGCATGAGCCTCAACCTCATATCTTTTAGTTAACCGCAAGCTTAGTGCAGGAAGGTGAAAAAGAAAAACGGGGTAAACCATTTACAATTCAGACCAGAGACAGTATACCTTGGAGACTAGGCCTAACTCTAGACAATAGTGCCCTTGATTTAAGGTAACTATGTACATATATGCCATATGAACAAGGTATGAGTGCTGCCTAAATGAGAAAAGCCTGTGCTGCAGGAGCATGGTAATATTGTCCACATCGTTGTTGTCTGAGTGATGGTAGACTGCACTACAGGAACGCTTTAGCTTTGTCCACATTGTTGTTGTCTGAAGGACAGAAGCCTGCACTGGTGAAGCGCATTCTCATTGTTTGCACTATCATTGTGTGTGGTCAAGATGGGCCTACTTAACAAGATCACATAGTCGTTGTGCATCGCTTTTAAGTGTTATCTTAATCAGCTGTTTACATTGCTGTGAGTGTGCCTGACTAGCCCACCCCACCCTTTGTAGACTGCTTTTCTTATGTGCCAGCTGCTCACCAAGCCCTCGCATGCACTCTTCTCTCAATGGGTGCGCCCCGGCTGACATAACAAACATTCTACAAATGGTTACATTGTTCACCCAGTTTCAAAAAACGCGTTTTCTTGTGTGCGCGTTATTCTTTAGGGGTGCTTCATTAGTGAATTCTGGTCAATAAGCATACTGTCTGCTCTCTTGTGCACATTAACTACTTGCTCATAATATGATTTTTGTCACACTGTTCATCCCACTCTCAAAAAGCGTGTTCTCTCCTGTGCATGTTATTCTTTAGAGGTGCTTTATATGTGAATTCTGGTCAATGCGCACACTCTCCGTTCTATTGTGTGTATTGACTATTTGCTCATAATTTGGTTGTTGTCACACTATTCACCCCACTCTCAAAAAGAGTGTTCTCTTGTGTGCATGTTATTCTTTAGAGGTGCTTTATATATGAATTCCGGTCATGCGCACACTAGCTGTTTTTTTGTGTGTATTGACTACAATCTCATAATTTGATTGTTGTTACACTGTTCATGCCACTCTCAAAAATGCATATTTTTTTTTTGTGTGCGCACTATTTCCTGTGGGTTTCTCCACATGTGAATTCAGGTCCTATGCACACTCTCTGCTCTCGTGTAGGTATTGACTTCATAATCCTAATTTAATTTTCATTACCTGCATCTACCCTGGGTTTTCTAAGACGTGCACTCTTTTATGTGCACTTGATTCCATGAGGGTTACTTCACGCATCCTGCTAATGCGTGCCCTCTCTGTTCTCGTGTGCATCTTCTCTCGTGTGCATATCGCCCTTTTGAAAAATTGTCTTCTGCATTGCACGTGCAACAGTTTTTTTCTCTATGTTAATTACATTATATCCATGTAACTGAATCCTGCACCTCTGAACCCTACCCCTCATATTTTTTCTCTCTCATATCTCTCGCCTTTCTATCCTGTCATCAGCCTCTGCCCACTGTTATTACGAATGTAAAGCCAAAAAAAAGTTGTATTGTCTCTGAAAATGTTTATGATTTTATGCATGTAAAAAGTGCTTTTTAGTTGCCATTGTATTGCCTCAGGTTGGAAAGTAAACTAACCTTTTCCACACAAGTTTTTAGCCACAAGCTCCTGGCAAAACGAGCCTTGCGGACCTGCTTCTCCAAACCCTCCTCATTCAGACCACCAGGGCACCACTGAACGCCCACATAACCACCAACCAGGGTCAAACCCACACCCCTCTCATGGCCCCTCACGGCACAAACATGTGCACCCCTCTGAAACACATGTAGGGAGCCTTCTTCAACAAAAAGGCAAAAATTATTAAACATTGCCAAGATTGGCACTTGCAAACCAAATCACACACATACCCCTAGCCAAAGGAGAGAACATTTAGCCCCAAAATAATTGAGCATACCAGAACACAAATAGTTACCAAACATAGAGGATATAAGAGTAAAAGGAGGAAGGCAACCCTTCACCTTTGGACTCTAGTTCGAAAAAAGCATAGTAAAGGACTCCACAGCTCAGTCCCCTGTTGAGGCTTCAGCACCAACTCCTCTTCCATACACTGGCATGTGTATGGTTACCCCTGCAACACCAGCCTTGGGGTACTGCAATCCCCCCATAGTGGAAGACTCACTCACTAAAAGAGGATCCCCTGCAAGTGGAGTTGCCATGGACATAGGGGGATCCCAATCAACCTCACCTATAACTACTCCACATTGCCTAGGCCTGCCCCAGTCCAAGGCCACCCCTCACAGGAAACCAACTAGCAGCGCACCACAGCAGAGCCATATCTCAGCCCCTCCAGGGTCCAATGCGGCAGGGTGGCTATCTGGGTGATTCTTAGCCATCCTAGATAGCAATCCCACAAGCTTGGGCGACGATGGAAGCTCTAACTCCCCGGGGTCAGAAAGTGAAGGCAGAGCTGCAGGGGGCATAGGAGTAACAGAAGAAGAAACACCCAGTGAGGGGAGCACAGAAAGGCCTAGGACAAAGATAGTCAGATCCAAATGCAGGGATGTAGCTAGGAGGCACAGAGGAGAGGAGAACTCCCTTCACCCTGGATGGGGAAGAGAGAAGTGCGACCAGGCACAGAGAGTGAAGGGAGCAGGAATTGGATGATGAGAGGCGACTCGCCAGCAGCAGACCACAATCTATGTCCAAATCCCTGAGATATAGGGCAGATGAGGAGATCAGAAGGCAAGGTCATCTGATCCTCTCTGAACCTTGATGCTCCAAAAATAAAATACTGATAGCACAGGGACATAGCACCCAGAAACAGCTAGCAATGGCATTGCACCGGCACTTGGGAAGGGTAACGGCACCCCAAATGAGATAATTGCACTGAAGGAAGGCAAATTCTACGTAAACCCTTTTTGTAGTTTGCTAGCCCAATGGACAATGTAAGAGCGTGGGAACACTAGGCCCTGGCCATTAGAAGGGTCTTTGAGCCAGAAGAAATGGCCACAGCAGAGGATTGCATTAGACATGTGGGGTAACCCAGATTGGGACTTCCTCTACATGCAGCAATATCTCATGAAGTGGGAAAAATAAATCAAAACAAACCCACCACCCCTTCAGCAGGGATTGTTTATGTCCCTTGGGCCACGATGAACAAGTAAGTGCTTAGGACTAAGTTTCCATCCCTACTTTAGGGGGTAGGGAAGTGGGTAACCTGTTTTGAAAAGAACACAGCAGGCATCACGCTCGCTATAGGGGACATTAAAAGCCTACTAAGTAGCCTGATAGGCAACCAGACTAATGCCATGTTTGCCATAGCTTGCATACCAGCAATAACCCTGACCAATACCTAACATGATGGGGCAGTGTTTAACACATACAGACATCAGATCTGGATGGCCTTGAGAGAAATGTTCCCTTACCACCTGGAAATAGGGGGACTTATGGCAGAGACTAACAAGCCTGAAGAAGGGATAAATGATTACCTGAGCAGAATGAAGGAAATATGGGTTCAGGAAACAGGACAGCCATGGGTTAATGCAGGGATCTAACACATTTAGCACACAACGTCATCGCACACAACGACAACTACACAACACCTGGTATCAGCACATGACCTCAGTGGGGAGCAAACTGTCTACCAACTCCTGCTGCATTTGCTCATTGATACCCCATGCAGTAGGCACAGATAGACTATACCTGTCTCAGGACGTACCACCCAGCAAAACCCTGTGCCTCATACACTTGTACCTATGCAGAATAAGAGCCAAACTCCAGCCCAACACAGTAACACCCCAGGAGGTCACAGTGAACCTAACCAAGTATGACATCATACCCGACGTTCTTTACATCCTGACAAAGCAGGATGAGATTCAGTCCAAGCTAGACAAGCTCTAGAAAAAAGGCCACACAGGGTATTGGAACACAGGGCCTAAAACCAGCCCCCACAAGGATTTCTTGGAGGTCACCAAGCCCTCAGTCCAGTGCAATAACGTGTCCACACAAGTACCAATCTGTGGACAAAGGCTAGACCTTAGTGTATCTGAAGCCATATTTATAAACAACAAGTTGAAGCCCAACGTTCAGTTCACCTGCAGGGCCATCAATTTGGGGAACAGAAGTAACAACGCGTCCCATGGGGTGGGTTGAATGACACCCTAAAGCCACCTGGAACTCAGAGGCATGAGGGTACACATGGATATAGGGGAAGGAGAAACTCATAGTAGTCAGGAAACTACCAATGTATTCCTTGTGTTTTGGGGAAGGGGACGATACCCGTTGGGGTGAACAGAAATTGCATGAGTATAACCTATAATAATGGTGTGCAGTGGGGCACCTCCACCTTGATGGACTATTACTGGCAATGCAGTGAGCACGCCTATACCCAGCTTACCCCAGACTGGAGAGGGGTCTGCTCACTGGTCACCCCCTACACGCCCACCTTGGTTATACCCAGAGAAGTTATCTTTCTGCACTGCATCACCGCCGCATGAGCAGAGGCACAGAGCTTCTACATTAAGTATGTAAAAGAAGGTCAGCCGAGTACTTTGGTTGGGACAGATTCAAGGACATTCCTGAAGAGTTTCGGCTCTCCAGTGATTCACAAATAGGTGTAGGAGGGTTAATCTCATACTTCATCATGCAAACCAAGGCCAATACCTGGTGGCTGCGGATCACCAGGTGGGAACTGCTGAAAATAATAAACACCGCTGAAGATGGCCTCAACAGAGTCAAAGAAGAAGAAGTGCCATCCGCCTCATGGTGATGCAGCATTGGTATGTTTTGGACTTAATGACCGCAATGGAAGAGGGTGTATGCACCAAGATAGGTACAGTGTGCTATAACTTCATCCCTATGAATGACCTGGACAATGGTACGCTGTCACTTGCCATCCAAGCACTGCACAACCTACAGCAAGTCATGATTAAAGAAGGAGATGCCCCACACATAGAATGATTCACCGGCTGGTTTGCCTGGGTACCAAGGTGGATCACAGGCCTATGAAAGGCCTTGTTACCAGTGTTTATAATCTTGCTCTTGATGTGGTGTACCCTGCAACTAATATGTGCCTGCATGAAGAAGGCTACTCTGAAAATAGGGGGAATGCATCTGGCTAGGGTACCCAAAGCTGAGGGAAACATGAACACCCCAAGCCTGAAACAGGGAACCCCCACATGCAAGACATAGACACAAACGGCCAGTGCAGTAGTTGATAAATCAGCTAGAGGGGGGAATGTTAGCATCAGATCGATTTATAAAAGGGTCCCACTTTTAGGAGTCCAGCACACCCCAGAGCAACTGTTGCCTGCGCTACCCAAGTTCACATTAAAACACTTGTTACAGTTTCAGAGTCACCCTTTATCCGATCAACATAACATAGCTGTCCTCTGTCAACCCCTAACACTTCCTATGGTGGAAACACCAGATATGGAACAGCCTCAAAACACACCTGGAAGTTTGCAGCAGTAAATCACATATGGCCCAAGGATGTAATACCTAAGAAACGAGTCAGATGAACACACTCATAAACACAAATGAATGCCTATCAGAGGGCCTGCATTCGGCCTAAGGACACAGTACCAAAGCAAACTGCCAGGTGCATTGATCAGATAAAGCCCAAACAATGCCCTGTAGTAAGAGGCACCCTAGATTATACACACACAACACACCCGGCCACCTGGACCACCTCAGAATGTGACCTCAAGTTGGTATTTATGGCTCCTATCCGGTTGGGATCAGGCATCTGACACATAATTTATGGCCCACTCTACCAGTATTTCTTTCCCGAAAGGGGTTGAGCTTCTCTTTATTGCACTCGCTGTACAGTATACAGCATGCCATGAACCTAATGCAAGTTGAATGCCAGCATGCAACTGTTAGAGATATGGCTTCTATTCCCAGCCGTTATTATTTAATTAAACTTAAACTGTTCCTGAATGCCAAGCCTCGTTGTTCACCTTTTTGATAGAACCTGCTTTCAACTTATAAATTATGCTTGCTGTGGTGTATGCGCCTGTGGCTTACTTTTTTCATTTTTTATATACTTTGCATTTACATTTTACAACAGGCATGGAGCAACACCTGGGCTGATTGAGCAGCACACCCCAGATAGGGACTTGCTCATCTGTAATAAACTCACCTTCAGAATATGTGCAGAGTCTCTCAAAAACAAATTATCCATGAAAGGAAGAGGGCTGTTTAAAATGTGATGGATAGGCCATTGAGCTAATGACTCAAGGTGATGGTGGGGCCACTAAACGAGCCAGTATTTAAAAATGGCTCATGTTAATTCCTTTTCTATATGTTGAAAATCTATGTTCCGTGCTGTCTGTATTGGTAAGATGAGATGTGGTGACAACAAGCAATGAAGCCACACCTAAATAAAGGATTTCTTTCTGTATTGAATTTTCATTAGAGATAAACAACTGAATGTGCTAATATGTTTGATGATTCAATGTACTTTTTATATGTAAAATAATCTCTCATGCATCCTCTTGGAGGCCTCAAGATATACCCAACAAGTCAATAGAAACTATTGAGACAAAAATGCGCCTGTGGGCTGATCCAAGATGTGATTCGCAACACCACATCCCAATAATTGAAGGGTCCTGAGCAAAAGAAGCGATGGCTGAGGGAGAGTGCCAAAAGCCCATACTGTATGTAGGGTGTATAATTAGATTACAGTATGTTCACCATGAAGGCGCATGTGCCACTACATATCAAAGCAATAAACGGTGCTTTTGCTGAACAGGCTGCATGAGCAGACATAGTTTGCCCCCTCAAAGTAGAGTGTTATGCTAAAGATTCAGGAGATGAAGGTTCTGTTCTGTGTTAAAATTAAAGGACATACATAGCAAAATATTGCACAATAGATTCTTTTTAAAAGGGCAGTATTTTTATTGCATCATTAAAACGTTTCTGTGTGCATGTCTATATTTGTGAAGAAGATAGCTGTAAATACAAAAACATTGTCATGAAAGAAAGTAAAGTGAGCAATGGTAATAGTGAAAAGCAATGTGCCTTCATGACTGACTAAGGCAGCCAAACAACCCTTAGCTTCTAATCAAGAAACTATAATTCAGCAACTAAAATGCTGCTATGTCAGTAAATTGAATACATCAGCGAACACACACTGGCCTTAGGATGCTGAGCATTTTACCACTGCTAACCAGTGCTAAAGTGCATTTGCTTCTCCCCTAAACATGGTGACATTTGTGTAGGGGTGGGCGAAGCTCGCGGATTTGTACTACGCAGATTTCCAAGGAGTTGAATAAAAACTCAGTGGAATTCCACGGTGTTCCGTGAGCGGGCGGAGTTGCTCTACTCACCCACCACTAAATGTGCCCTTTTTCTCTAGTATCAAAACAGGCCCAATTAATTCCCCGTAGAACAGTGCCATTCTCAAAAGCACTTCACTAGTGGTGGCTCGGGTTTGGGGGTGGCTGGATTTTAAATATTCATTCTTGTTCACATCAAAGACAACCATAATAAGATGCCAGGGCACCCAGGAGCGGGTGCCTCTGAAAAGAGGATTCATCGGGGGAACAAGTTTCACCTCTGCCCAGACATCCATTGTTTTTTTCTAACGCCTTTCTCGCGCTTTGAACAGATGGAACCGGCCATTTATCTGCCTTCTAGAGTGTGCGCAGTGTGATGCAGGAGCTACAGGGAAACTCTGGATGTTGCGGAGATGGTACCCAAAGTAATGCCTAAATGCTTCTTTTTAGACTAAAAGTACAATTTGTTACACATATCTTGGTATATTCTGAAGCGACTCTCACCTTATACCACAGCCTCTGGAGCTGTAGCAGCAGCAGGAGGGCGACTCCACCGAGCAGCACCAATAACCAGGTTGAACAATCCATCCCAGCACGAGAAGTTACTCTGAGTCCTGACGGAAGGGTGTCCAGTGCGCAGGCGCACCACAGCCTGCAGCTCGAAGTTCAGAAACTAGCCCTGTCAGGAAGCAGATCAGATTTCCTAGCAGGGCAAGTTTCTGAACTTCGAGCTGCAGTCTGTAGTGTACCTGCGCACTGGACACTCTTTCGCCAGGACTCGCAGTAACTCCTCTCGCTGGGATGGATTGTTCAACCTGGTTATCGGTGCCTCTTGGCGGAGCTGTCCTCCTGCTGCTGCTAGAGCTCTGGAGGCTGTGGTACCCCTCACAACGGCGACCCCCAGGGCTTGTCCCGCTGCCATTCCTGAGAAGTGAGAAACTTCTTCCAGCTGAACCCGAGTGACCCTGTGAAGGCCTTTGCAAAGGCAAGTAAATATATAGATGTACTTTAAGCTGTTAAGGCTGATCGGTGGGTTAGTGCAGCGGCTGTAGAGGTCTTGTACTTGTGCAACCTACAGGCAAAATGTTTTAATCCTAGTGGGGCAGAAATGGTCTAATTTCAATAAGAAGACTGCCGGTAAACTACGCTATGCGGCGTAGGTGGACGTTTTGCCAAACTCAGAACCCCAAGTGGATTGCAGAGTGACAAAAACGTTGTGAACTCCGCCGGTGGAGCGGAGTTTATCTCCCTCACCTACATTTGTGTATACCTGATTGGCCTATTTGATTTACTAGTAAGTCCCTTATAAAGTGGTATAAAATATACCTAGGGCCTGTAAGTCAAATGCTACAAGTGGGCCTGTAGCACTGATTGTGCCACCCACATAAGTAGCCTTTCAAACCTGTCTCAGGCCTGCCACTGCAGGGCCTTTGTGTTCAGGTTACTGCCACTTCAACTTGGCATTTAAAATTACTTAATGAAAAAATAATATTAACGATGCACACCGTAAAAAGTAAATGGTGAGGTAATACTAAGTTATGGTGAATTCTTCAAGCTCATGAGATATTGTGTGCTACACAGTATTTGTGGGCTGCCCGTCCCACATGAATGATTGAGATGTAAGTAAATCAAGCGGGGAAATTGCTTGAAAGACTGTGTGCACCACGAAAAAAATTTTTTAACTGTTTAAACAATTTGACCAAAAGTTCACAAAATTTTCAATCATGTACACTCAAAGGAACCATCTGGACGAGAACTGTTTGCCACAATATTTTCATTGTTTTGTGGTACACATGAATTTAAATAAAAAAACAACAACAATTCCAGTTGCATTACATAATACATTCAACTTGGTTTTGTACATAATCCATATTCATTTGCTGAAATACAATAATCTTGAATCAAAGATCACTCAGATTTGTGCTGCCCTATGCATTTTGGGACACATCGTCCCTTCTTCAGGGGCCATGCCGCACGTAGACAGGATCCAACAGTGGCAAACAGTTCTTGCCACTTGATTTACTTACATTTAAAATTACTTGCCAAGCATTAAACCTCCTTTTATTCACCCCTAAGGCAGGCTCTAAGTAACCATAAGGGCAGGGTGCCATGTTAGTAAAGGTAGGACATGTGTGTTTAATCTTTACATGTGCTGATAGTAACAAACACCCAAATTCGTTTTTCACTACAGTGAGGCCTACTCCTCTCATAGGCTAGCATTGGGAATTCATATTATACTTTTAAGCTGTAATTTGTGATCAGAGAGGAGTAGCTTTTTCATGTTTCATATGTTTGGAATGGTAATGATAAATCTTCCTCACTGGTGAAGTTGGATTTAACATTACGTTTTTAGAAAAGCCTGTCTCTAACACACGTCTGGGGTGAGTGACAGCTACACTTTGTGCATTCCCTCTAGACAGCCACAGCATAGGAAGGACAGATGTGTATGAGTACCCATCAAAATACATTTGCTTTCTAATGACCTTGTCTGGGGAGGATGGAAGGGAGGGGCTAACACTTCACTTGAATAGGCAGTATCCACTTCCCTGACAAAGGACTGATTACCCTCCACAGATAGCCTTGCAGACAGGACTGGGTTGAAAGGGATCCTTGGGCACTTCAGAGAGCTGCTTTGAAGTTGCTCCCACATCAAAGGCTCTTTTTGGTATAAGTCCTGGGACTCTGACCCCCTAAAATCAGACACAACTGGGCTTGTAACTGAAGCTCTGCCAGAAGAACTGCTGTGCTGCTTAAAGGACTCAACTGGACTGCTGGTCTGGAAGGCCTACTTTTCTTTTTGTTGCCCTGCTGCCTGCTGTTGTCTGACTGTGCTGAAGGAGAGCTGGACTCTGCTTTCACTCCAAGTGATCTCCAAGTGCTGGTTGGCTTGCCTCCTTCTGCTTGCGACTCAGGGATATCAAGGTGTCTTTCCCTGCTCCTGTGCCCGGCTCACTGGAAGTGGCCAAGATACTTGCAACACTGATTTTGACACATCCCCTGTCTGCGTGTAGTAGAACCGGCGCATCAACCTGGTTGCGAGAGAAAAATCAGTGCATCGCCTCGGAACCAGCATTTTGCCTCCATAGATCAACGCATCGAGCAGCTTATCGCCGCCACTGCGGCTTTGTGAGATTGACACATCCCCTCGACTGCGTGGCAGGATCCGGCACATTGCTTGACCCCTCTCGACTCCAGGCACCTGTCTTTGGAATTGACGCATCACTTTAACTGCATTGAGGAGATCAATACATCCTGCACCTGCAGGCCTCGACATTGATGCATCTCGCTGTTTTCGACCAGGAAAGGTACTTTGTTCTCCGGGGTCTGCATGGGTCCTGCAGCCGGCCGGTGCTCCATCACAATCGGCCCGAACTTTGACTTTGCCCCAATCCAGCGTGACCTAATGTAACCTTCTTAGAGCTACTTGCTTCTAAGTGTTATCCTGCATTTATTTCTTTAAAATTTCATATCTCAACTTCTATACATTAGATTTTTGTCATCTTGGTCTTGTTTTGTTCAAATTATAGTCATTTATTTTTCTAAATCTAAGTGGAGTATTTTTGTGGTGTATTCATTGTGTTACTGCGTGTGTGTTGCACAAATACTTTACACATTGCCTCTTTCAATAAGCCTGACTGCTCTGTGCCAAGCTACCAGAGGGTGAGCACAGGTTTTCTTATAGTGTGTATCTAGCTTAACCTGACTAGAGTGTTGGTTCCTGCCTGGCCTGGGCGCATACCTCAGCCAACCATGGATCTCATTTCTAACAGTAACCATTCACAAAGTCCCACCAATGTGATGAGCAGCCAATCCAAGCAATGGGCAACCAAAGGAAAACACATGAAAGCCATTGGCTGAAAGGAGCTGACCGATCCTGACTCTTCCTCTCCCCCAATATTTCTCATTGCGCCATTTTGAAACCTTGGTGACATGAAATATTACAGATAGTTAAAGGTAAAAAAAAATATAATAAGCTTAGCCCATTTAATTGCCTTTGATAGCACTGTTGGTTACTATTGGGAAGCTATTAAGAAGCCATTTTTGAGCAGAGGAATCTCCAATTTGGATAACAATAATGTAATTTGTAATTTTAAAGCTGAATTGACAAATTCCAACACACTATTGAGCAGGGTGTAGAGCTATTCTTAATTTTTTGGAAATATGTTAACCTCTATGGGCCCGATTCACAAAGATAAATTTACACTTTTGTGCAAGTTTACTCTTTTTCACTATTGAGAAACAAATGATTTAATAGTAGGTTTATGACTGTGGATACTCCACAATTGGGGCAGAAAACTCTGCACATAAAAAGATAGGCCTGTCCTTTTTATTTCCTAGTTTTCCATATGGTTGACCAGGTGCATTCTACTCATAATTCGTTTAATGAATTATGTCCAAATTCAAAGCATTTAACCTTCTTTCTTATTGCTAATGCCTTGACTTGACTTGACAAGCCTCAAGCAACTGCAATGGAAATTCTCTGTCTTTTATGGCTGTGAGGAACAAAACCAAAGAGCTACTCTGTTGACCCTGTAGAAAATTGCACGATATTCCCATTGTGATGTATCACTGTGACAGATCATCTTGAATCTACTTTGCTCATGTGATTATATTTCATCTCCCCTCAGCATCCATGTTTGGTTTTTCAGCAAGCAAACCCATTTCTTTACCCCACTAAAAACAAATCCCAGAGTGGCAACTTGATGTTATTTGATCATTCTGCTGTGATTTCTGAGGCCTTAAGTAGCGTATGGAGACTTCTAATTTTGGAAGATCTGTGCAATGTATGGGGATATTAGTATCTTCCCAACCTAGAAAGTTATCTGAGAACACAAAAAGTGATAATAGACTACAGCACTTAGGCCTTTTATGGTGCCATTTCCTTGGCATTTTGCCATTTAACTCCAATCTCTTAATCAGTAAGCCCCCTATAGTCCCACAATTACCACTCCTGCCTCTTCCACCGTTTCTAGAATTGGTAAAAGATTCTTCCACTCCTACCTCTGTCACACACCTTTTTGCGTTTTCAGCTAGATATGTGACTTCCCTGTTAGTGACAAATGTTCATATTTGCAGACTCCCTACACTGCTGGGCATTCACCAAATATGACCCTGGAAGCAGTTGCAATCAAACAGAAAAACAAATAGTAGGTAATCATTTTAGCACAGCACTTACTGATTCTTAACATAATAGAATCAAAAATGTACTTACAGAGACTATTTACTTCAGTCTCAAGTTCTGAACTTTCACTGTCGTAATTTTCAGTCCCATTAAATCAGCAGTCATGCAAAATAATTCTGTAAATTTGCTTTATGACATATAGATTCTTTATAATATTATGTTCTGAGTGATATTCTTAGTATGCTTCCCAGATATGTACTGTAGCAGGTTAGTGATATCACACTCATAAGAGTACCGGACAAAATGTAGTTTGATAGCACAGTGACCAGTAGCTACAGCACTTAGGACATAATATTCTCTTCTCTGGTAGTATACAAGGAAAAATATTATTGAATGGTTGTCAGCCAGCAAGTGATCTTCTCCCTTTGCATTCTCCAGGGCATGTGACTCCTTTATTCAAGCACATTCCATTATTCTGGAGTGGAGATGATGATGCAGTGCTCATGAAATCTACATTTATAAAGCATCACATCAGAAATGGGAGAACTAATTCAATTGAGAAGGTTAGAAAGTATGAAACGCAGTTGCTTGGATGGAAAGAATATTTCTCAAAAGGAGTTTAGCTTATTAAATTCAACACAAAGGTTTGAAAAAGACGTTGCAAATTTTTTTAGAGGGAACAAAGCGCCCATTTGGCTGATAGATTGAATGCAGGTATTAAAGATGTGTCAAAAAAGGGCGATATCAAAGAGCGCACGAACGCATCCTAATAGCTTACTAACTTGACTGACCAGTCAGCCTCCAAAATAAATAAATTTAAAGACTCTCAATTACCAATAACGATTGTTGCCATCGCAACACGACAAAAATGGCTTCTCATTTTTTGGAAAAGGGCCATACTCACAATAAACTTAGATGGGTAATTATTGAGAATGTAACCTGCAATCTAACATTATTAAAATATTACTTGGAAGGGAACAGAGTTGGGTACACCAACTCAAAACCAATATCCAAGAGCTCAATGACAACAAATCAGACATCAGAGGGCTCAATACAATACTCTTTGGAAGCATCTCAATACCATAGTGAATCCTGATTAAACGTGACATACCACCCAAAAGCCCTACTGAAGTCATCATGGGAGGGTATTACTCTAAGCCCCCTCTTCAGGACAGTCAGACTACATTGACTCATTCTTAGGTAATCCACACACATGCATAAAGATGAGGCAATGCCCTTCTTTTGAACTCTTTTTAAGTTTGCCTGCACAGTGCTTGCGCTGTGCTTGAGAAATCTATTGTTTTCAATATAAACCTAAAAGGGACTTGCATGCTGCCTCCTCTCTTTCCTGGCTTCTCATTGGTTCCTGTGCGTGCCACTTACCTTTCCTCAATCTCTATTGGTTGTAGCATATTTTCCTGCATTTACCATTGCTTGTTCCTCGTCTGCTTCTCTTATCAGTTTCCTGCCACCAAAATACTGTTAACATCAGCTTTGGTGGATTTATATTTTCATAAAGTTTTGCCTTTTACTATTGCAGCATATTTATATAACAATTTATCACCCGGAGAGATTAAGTGATTTGCATAGAATCACAGGATGTTGCACTGCGCTGCTGAGACTCGAACCAGGATCCCAAGCTCTTAAGTAAGGAGCTCTGGCCGCTGCGCCACATCCTCTCCACTCCTGTGTTATCTGTCAGGGAGCTCTTTCCTTCTCCGGAGGATCATTGATGAAAACAGCTCTTCATTCATTACATAGGCGAAACCGTGCATTACCAAGGCTTGCTCCTTTGAGGATTCTGAGCACACAATACGACTATTTAACCATGGATCACAACTCTTGCCAACACCAAGATAAGGCCGACGGGATAAACTAATTTTTAAAAAAACATACACAAATGTCACACTTAAATCAAAGATTAGCAATCATGCTCCAATTTATGTTAGGACAATTTGTTATACAATCTTAGCCTCAAATACAAACGTGTATCGGCATAAAACACCAAATTTTAAAAATGGGAACTCTGAAAATCATCCGAATAATTTGTTATCTGATCCTGGCCCTGATGGCATAAATTGATGGGTATTTATACAAATTCTCAAAAGATTTGATCTCTAGAAATCTAATATCCACCAGGACATCGGTGATACTGAGTCACGCATTCTTTGTTGGTTTATATAGGCTCTTTGGGCAGAGAAATCCCTAAAATACTGAAGCTCAAAATATTTGGTGATCTCATTAGGTCTCGCCTAGCGTTGCAGCGCATGTGCAGCTCGCTTTGCGAGGCATGTAGTATATACTATAGCGGGGAAGCTTCATGCAAGCTCCGCCCACTCTCCGCCCATCTTTCTGATTGGATTAGATCCTAAATGCGGCCTCCTGATTGGTTTTAGGCTTGTTAGTCCCTCCTCCTGACGGTCATGTCGTCATTTGTGTCCTCCCATGGCTATCGGCCCCTTTACTTTAAAAATTATTTTGTTCCCCTGCCTCCCCCCGTTCCCTCCCGCAGTCCATGACTTCTCGGACCAACACCACACCCCCCCACACTCCAGTTCGTGCCTTCTTGGACACCCGCACTTCCGTCTCACGTAAATACGAGTCCTATTCCATTTTAAAAGCTTGTTTGTTGTCTGATTTGCTGGGGGAATTTGCACTCGTCTTTTTGGCTCGCGCGCTGCTCACAGCTATCTTACGCATGCGTGACAAATAAATTACCTGAAACAGATATGCTTGCGGACGTGGTGCTGTTGCTGCACGAGCCCTCAGGCCCCTCCCTGGACGTCTGCCACTTGTGGATGCCTCCCACCCCCTTGCCTCCCCGGCAGGCCCGCCCGCCTTTCCTTTGCTCAGATTGCAGAGGCAGGCTGGCCGGGGCCGCCGTATCTCACAGGGCTTCTAATTCTGCCAGCACAGAAGTACTTTGCGGCTGGGCCATATGGACGGGAAACGTCTCCTCACAATTGAAAGTATGCTGGCGGATTGGGCTCGCCGGGCCCTGGTGTGAGAGAGCCAAGGAGCAGCAGGAATCGCTGGCGGAGCCGGCAGTGGCGCAGGGGGCCATGGAACACAGCTTGTCGAACCTCCCCCTGGTGTGCAACTCCAACGCGCTGAACAACTTCTGCAACGGTAAGGTACGGCGTGCGCCTGCTGCCTTTCTGGGCCGGGGGACATCTTGTATGATGCACTGCTTCAAAAATACGGAACCAGTGTCAGTTTTGGCAGAGAAACTTGTTTTATATCCCCTCGCTACAAAGTACAACCAGAAAAAGCAGCTCTTCTCTGTGCTGTGGCAATACACAGGGGATCTTGTTTCCATGTGTGCTTAGTAGTCAAAGTAAGTGTGCAGAATTTCATAAAATAACATTTACAATAGTCAGAGGGAGTTTGCAAAACAGATGTATTTTTATTTTTATACATTTTGTAAAACAGAAAAAGTGCGTCAGGGGCTGATATACAATAGTTGGAACAAATATTATGTGGCAAACATTATCACTGTGGAGAAGGGGCATCACACTTATTATTTTGGTGTCACTTTGCGGTTCTTTTTAACCTTAGTAACCAGGGTCGTAGTTACCGATAGTGCACCAGGTGCACTGGCGCCGGAACCAAAGTGTTAAAGGGGCAGTTGCACCTCAAATGTGGTTGTCTTTTGTTGTCCAAGGTAGGGTTTGATGGCATATTTCAGCTGTTTGCTTTATGGCCTGTTGTCTCCTGGGTGCCCCACAGTTAGTAATCCTTGCATAATTGTACTTTTTGCAGAAGCGCGCCCTGTCTAAAGCATACCTCTTCTGCTCTCCTATCCCTCCAGGCCTCTCGTCCCTCCCCTCTCCCTCCAGGCCTCTCGTCCCTCCCTCATTGCTCTCCTCTCCCTCCAGGCTTCTTGTTCATCCCTCGTTGCTCCCCTCTCCCTCCAGGCTTCTCGTCCTTCCATGCTGGTCTCTTCTCCCTCCAGGCCTCTCGTCCTTCCTCTGCTGCTCTCCTCTCCCTCCAGGCCTCTCGTCCCTCCCATCTCCCTCCATGTTTCTCGTCCCTCCCTTGTTGCTACACTCTCCCTCCAGGCTTCTCGTCCCTCCCTCGTTGTTCCACTCTCCCTCTGCTTAATTTCAGCCAGCGATTGCAGCACACAGGATAATGTGCTGCATGGATAAATACTTATAAGGTCCCAAAGGCGAGACCGATTGCATTGCAAATGCTTGTTTTTGAACAATGATGGCAAATAGTAGATAAATCCTTGACATAGCGCCTTTGACAAAATAAGTGAGGGGCGTAAAAACAAAAGAATATTATAAACACTGGTAAACGCTTTCTCCTCAGCTAACATTTTTGGAAAGTCACGACCTTCGCTCCTTGTCCTCCACTCGACATAGTGTGTGACTACAAGAGCATGTCACCACTTGTTACAAGTAAGCACAATAGTATAATACTAGTGTGAAAAACTGGCCTGACCTGTAATGTCACTGTTTTCTAATCATCTTGAGCTTGATGTGCTGTGTGTTTCATGCTTTATATTGCATGCAGTGTGAATTGTGAAGAGACTGTATCATATTTTTCATTATGTTTGTTGCACAGTATGAATGCCATACATTTTCATGGCTTGGCTCGTTCATGACTGTTAAAGTCAAGCCAGACCCTTGTGGTACTGAAAATTCTGGACCTGTGTCATTAACATCATTGTAACATGACGATTTTGGTATCAGCAGACCGGTAACGACAGGTATGCTATATCTGAGTATTTGCGTCATATTCGAGTGACGGGATCACTCTAATATTAACGATTCCCTTGTGAACCCTCGGGTTCCATTTTGTGTACGGCAGCCATTTTGTGGTTGCCCTCACATAAGGCAATGACTAAAGCCAAAACGCGCCTTAGGGGACACGTACACTTTCAGTGACCTGGGCAAGCTGACTCCACTGTCCAGAGCCAGAACCTGTTCGGCCAGTTTTAGTTCCCAGTGGCCGATCGAGATTAGGGGCCCAGGTGCAGCATGCCATAAACCCTCCATTGCACACATCTATATCTAAATCTTATTCACACCTGTCACTGCTCTTTCTTTATGACCTGCTTTACGAGGAGGAGGTGCCCGGTTTTATTAGGGGTCCAGATTATATCTGTTGCAGGTGTTGGGCCTCACTGGGTATTTGGTTGTGGGCTGGACAAACTGAAAATGGGCTTGTCATCATGAATCTGTCTTTGTTTTGTTGTAAGAAATATGTGAATGACCCACTGTAAAAATAAGGAATGTTTGCCTAAAGCATAATATTCTGTATAAAAGAGATAGCTGGTTTCCATGAAAAAGGGCAGTCTCCTGAGAACATACACCGTGTTGTACTTCTAGGATACCTGTTGCTGGCTGCAGCCAATAAATTGATCTTTGAAGCCACTAAGAAGACTCTGTGTTTCTGTAGTCTGAGACAGGAAGAACTCGAGGTCATTGGGTGTGTTCCCTGGCACCGCTGGGTCCAATAAAACCCAGTACTTCACCCTTGGCTCAGCTCTCCCTATTAATTTGCTAGTGCACCCACATCAATTTGCAACTCCCCTAAGTACATGGGGCCGTCAGTCAATTGATAAAATGATTTGTAAAAGGCACCAAAAGATGGAGCTCTGCCTACATGAGCTGATTTGGCAAGAAAATGGGTCTTTACAACAAACGCTTTCACAACGCATTCCATTACAACGCGGTTGTTACAACGACCGCGTTGTTTCTACGCGATCCATTATACCGCAAGTTGTTTCAACGACTTGCTGTAGGGGGCGCGCTGGACTTAGGAATAGTATAATTTACTATTCCAACTCCAGCGTGTGCAACAGTAGGGAAGGTGTTGGAATAGTAAATTATACTATTCCTTAGGTTAGCGCGCCCCCTACAGCAAGTCTTTGAAACGACTTGCGATGTAATGGATCGCATAGAAACAACGAGGTCGTTGTAACGACTGCGTTGTAATGGAAGCGTGTTGTGGAAACAGCGTTGTAAACGCTGTTTCCCATTTGGAAACTCTACCATCAAGTTTTCTCATAGTAGAGGCAAAAGAAGAGTGCTTGCAGTGAAAATAATTTTAAAATAAGTGATCTCAGGGCAGGGAAATCAGGCAGTTGTGTTGTACATGAGCATAGTCGCTAGTTCACAGCTAGAACAACCAGGCTCAGGTAAGATGTGCAGAGGCATAACTTCGGGGGGGGGGGGGTCATTTGCTTGTGACATGCCCCAAATGTATTCTTGGCTTGGTAGTTGGGACCAGGGGCCCAGATTTGGGTCTTCTACTGTGTGTAATTTTTTCTTATCTTTGTCATTTCATCTGAACTTTTAACGTATATACTTATAATGACCAGTATAGCAAAAAAATACTAAATCTGCACCAATAGAAGTACTCCTTGTATGGGTGCAAAATTACTACTTTTTGGAATTCACAAACATTGGCAGTAGTAGGGTTGGAAAACTGTGCCATCCTCACATTTCCCAGCATACTACTGGCAATCCAGCACCCAAAATGTGATGGGATGAATGCTTGGAAAGAGCTTATCCAGTGGCAATTGCTCAGGTACCATTCCAACCCATTGTTTTTTGCTCAATGTGCCATTCTAGACGGAGGCTCACCTAATGCAAATCAGTACAGACCCTGTTCCTCACGGAAACAGTACATCCTGAACCTTGGGCAGGTCACCGCTCCACACTGCTTTTCTAGTTCGAAAATGTGAGGTTTATCCCCCCCCCCAAATCTCACTGAATAAGCTATAAGTAAGGGGCTTATTTTGTCATTTATCGCCTCATTTAGATCTGGTGGGTTGATTCTCTGGTCAACACAGACAATGGCGTTCGCTCCTCACTTGTAGGAACACCTGCCATATTTAGAGATGCCTGCCAGGCAGACGAGGATCTGTGTGCCTTCAGCTGAGCCGCCACTGGCGGTCTCAATTGAAAGCACTCAAGCTTTGCGAAATTGGTGCTGTTTTTGATGAACCCATTCAGAAAAGATTTTTGTTTTCTGAAAACTAACTCCCAAAGTTAGAGTCTTTTCTCAGAAAACCAAAAAATAATAATACCTCTATTTCTATCATTCCGCTGAAACACGGAGAAGAGGCATTGAAATACCCCCAAATAATTGAGGCGAGGGTAATTTTCTTTTTTCTCACTACAGTCCTGAAAAATGTGCGAAAAGTGCTTGTGTGTGAGTCTTGTCAAACTTGTTTATGAGTCTTGCCATGCTTTTGGCAAAAGGGGACAGTAAAAATACCAGCATGTGTGAAACATTTTATCACGTGCAGCATTGACAGATAGTGAACTTCTACAGACGGGCCACCAGAGCTGATAGGCTGGAGGATCAGGGAGGCTGGCCTCAAGCAAGCAGTCATAGTCCTAATAGTAATATAGAAATGCGAAAAATAAAATAACAAGTGAACCAAAAATAAATATTAAGGGCCTCATTACGATGCAATTTGGACCGCAACCGACAGCATGTCGGTTGCGGTCCGAACCTCATCTACTACTGCGGTCTGACCGACGCATTAGGATGCGTGTGGTTGTAGGCAGCAGTTGGAGGAACTGACCAACTCCTTCCGACAGGCTCATGGAGCCCATCGGTCGGTCAGAAGCTCCCCATAATCCCTTAAGGACGGCGTTTCTGCCGTCGGGATTATAATGCTGGTTTACGACAGCCTTTCCAAGTCGGTCTTTCTGATATGGAAAGGCTGTTGGAAAGCGACATTGGGGGCCTCTAGCAGGGCCCCCTTCCTCCCTGGCCCTCCGCATCTGGGCCTGGGGGGCACCTATGGTGCCCCCTGAAAATCCCTGCACCATGTGGCAGGCACGGTGAGGTGCCTGCCACAGGTGCAGGGATTTTCACAAACTCCCATTTCTCAATGGGAGCTTGTGCTGCGGGTGGTTTCCGCCCGCCTCACAAACTCCGATAGAGAAATGGGAGTTTGCAATCCCACCATGTGCGGTCAGGTGTAATCAGGTGTTCAGAACCGCCGACCTATAGTCGGGCGGATCCCTTACCGAAACGGTGTCGATCAGAGGCAACTCCGACCAACATTGCAATCAGGGCCTAAGTCGAAATTGCGGGGCATATTAGCAAGACCTGCGATAAAATTATCGCCGTTTTAGCGGCAGGAAACTGCCGCTAAAACGGCGATAATGGGCTTGCTAATATGCGTTATAGAATTCAATAGAAGCCCAGGTTAGATGTCCTGCACATCTAACCTGGGCTTCTATTGGAATTCTATAACGCTTATTAGCAAGCCCATTATCGCCGTTTTAGCGGCAGTTTCCTGCCGCTAAAACGGCGATAATTTTATCGCCGGTCTTGCTAATATGCCCCTGCATTTATACAAAAACATCCATGTACAAATCATTACTTGCGACATTAAACCACCGAAACCAAAGAAAAGTAAAATAGCACATTTCACTTAATCCATGAATCTATCCCGTACATGCCCACTTTGAGACCCTGCAAACACCTGCAACGGACTCTCTTTCTCTTCCTTCCTTGTCATGAGTTTTTTGGTAAAGTAAGACATTTACAGTATTATGTATTTACATTTTTTTCCTGATTACCAAAGAAGTGTTCTACATAAGGAGCAGCAATATGCTGTAGAAAAATGTCCATGAATAATGAAAAGGAAATGAGTAGTTAAGGAATTCCCCTCAGGCTTCTGAAATAGGACGTGATGCTCTGTTGACGATGATGAGAATGAAAAAGCGACATTTAAATATAAAAAAAAAGAAAATCGGACTGCTTAAAAAAAAGAAAAGTTCAAATCGGTGTTGTTTTGAAGGAAAGAGAGAAATTATAAAGACGGGCTCGAAACCAAGGAGAAAAACAGTGCACAATTTTAATTGAAATTTAAACTAGCCTCGAGCCAAAAGAGCAATATACCAAGAGAACAGGATGTCCAAGAGAACAGGATGCAAACAAAGGTTTCCTTCGCTGACGTATATAGCGCCCCAATGCTAACCGAAAAACAACATTTAAAACAGCAAACCACAATTCATTACCAGTGGTTCTCGGCCACATCACAGCCCTTATCAAGCAGGTGTGACACATCCCCACAGATATTGACCGGATAGGAATAACCTATCTGGTCAATGTTTTGTTGCACAATATTTGAGTGGTCCAGGCCGGGTAGTGACAGGACCCAAGCCTCTCTTGTTTCTCCCACATCCCCACAGATAGGCATCACTTTGCCTTTAATATTTTATTCTTAATGAAAGAAAGATTTATTTCAGGTCATTATTTTTTTACTTAATCTTGACTGATTCATAGGACGGTATAAATCATTGGCCATTTTTCCCTCCTTGTAGTACTGTCTTTGTGGGAAGTAGGCACTCCAAAGAACAACACCTACAAGAAATGATTACCCCCAAATAACCATGCTTCTTTTGGAAGATTATACAATCTCCTTTTTATTTTACTTTTCTAGTGTGCAGAAAGCCGTTGATGCTCCAAGAAACATTTAAGAACTGCTGTATGACTCAAGCTCTGATGAGAAAGAAATGGCACAGTGCTAGGAATGAGTGCTGGTTCTCATTCCTGCACTCCCATCACTAACTATATTAGCAGTGATCAATAGAGTTTGAATGATACCGAGGAGGTTAGGCAGCCGAGGAAGAGCACATATAGGCACAAGATGTAGCAGATGTATGTATGTGTATATACACATACTATGAAAATATATATTCACAGAAATATGTATCAAAGCAATGACAATACATATAACTTGCACTCCAGGATCGCGTTCTTCAAATAAGATGTTTATTTTAAACAGCAACGCATTTCGACCTCGTAGTCTTTTGAAAAAGTCACATGGCTCCAGCAACGCCATGATTGGCTGACCACAACCTGACCGAGAGCGTGAGGCCACCATTTTCAGTATCGGAGAACAATCCTGGGGCCTCAAACATTTTCTGCACACTGATTAAAGGGGTCAGGGTACAGGTACCCTGACCCCATAGGTGTGCTAGAAGAGTGTGAGAGGGACCTATGTTGGGTACAAAATTGAGTTATATCATTTTTTCCCCACTTTGGGAATCCGTGGATCCCTCAAGAGGCTCAGTGCGGCCCCCGTTGTAAATCCATGACTGTTCGGCGAATCTTGACGCACTTTACAGAAAAAACTTTCAGACACCCACACAGGTACTCTCACAATAATTTACAGTTCCACACATCCAGTGATGCACCCACTCACAAACCTATGCAGGAATTCACACACCCACTCACAGAGACATGCAGACCCACTCAGACCCACTCACAAACCCAGAGAGGCACTTACACACTCATTCACAGACCCACTCAGACATTCACACACCCAGTGACAGACCCACACAGGAATTCACACACTCACTCACAGGCCCACTCATACATCCACACCCCCACTCACAGACTCACACGAACACTCACACACCCACTCCGAGATCCACACAGGCACTCATACAGCCAATCACATACTCAGACAGGCACTCACACACCCACTCCATACCCAGACAGACACTCACACACCCACTCACAGACTCACTCAGACACTCACACACCCACTCAGACAGTTGCCACCCAGTCAATGACCGAGATATTCTGCCAAGCCAAGGGCTAAGATATGAAATTTTAAGGATACGAGTTGGTATTAACCCTTGGAAATTGGAAGAAAAAATAAAGGCAGCTCTGATTCAAACAGATGGTATTTGTAAATGTGGGTTAGGAATAAGAAATGATATTTTGCATATATTACTCGATTGCACATTGGTTTTAGCTTTACGCAAATTGTTTTTACGTCCAATATTTTTAAAAAACGAGGTAAGCTCTCGTGCCCAAGCTGTATGTCTACTTACCGAAATGCCAACGTTAGGCATCGCAATTGCAATGGGAAAATTTTTGAAAGCTATAAAAAAAATTGTAAGGGAGAATTTACAGGGGCACTGTTTTTAAATGTTTTAAATGTATTTTAGTGTCCTCCCATCAACTGAGAGTTTTTATGGACTTAGATGTTTTTACAATTAGTATTTATTTGTATAGAATTTATACTGACTCCAGCACCTGGATCCCTAATGTGTTTTGTGTATTGTGTACTGTTTAAAGACTGTGGTCTAAATAAACAAAGTTTTTCTCTCTCTCTCAATGACCCACTCAGACATTCTCACACCCACTCACAGATCCACCAAGACACTCACACACCCATGCAGGCACTCATACACCCACTCAAAGACCCACACAGGCACTCACACACACCCACTCACAGACCCACACAGGCACTTACACACCCACTCACAGACCCACACAGACACTCATACACCCACTCACACACCCACTTAGACACTCACACACCTAGTGACAGACCCACACAGGAACTCACACACCTACTCACAGACCCACTCAAACAGTCACAGACCCACTCAGACTCACACAGGCATTCACACACCCACTCACAGATCCACACAGGCACTCAGACAGCACCTCACATACTCACACAGGCACTGACATGCCCACTCAAAGACCCACACAGACCCACTCAGAGATCCACTCACAGACTCACTCAGACATCCACTTACAGACCCACTCAGATACACATACACCCACTCTCAGATCCACTCAGACACTCTAACAACCACTCTTAGACCCACTCAGACACTCACACACCCACTCACAGATCATCTTGAAAAATCACACACCCATTCACAGACCCACTCAAAGACTCCCACTCCCAGACTCACTCAGACATCCACTTATAGACCCACTCAGATACTCACACACCCACTCTCAGATCCACTCAGACACTCTCACAACCACTCTTAGACCCACTCAGACACTCACACAGCCACTCACATACTCACACACCCACTCACAGACTCACACAGACATTCACACACCCATTCACAGATCCTCGCAGACCCACTCACAGACCCACACAGATACTCAGACACCGATTCACAGACCTATTCATACACTCACATACCTACTCACAGGCCCACTCAGACAGTCACACACCCACTCAGTCAGTCACAGACTCTCACAGACACTTCCATATCCACCCAGAGAGCCACACAGGCACTCATACAGACATTCACATACTCACACAGGTACTCACATGCCCACTCACAGACCCACACAGACACTCACACACCCACCCACAGACCCACTCAGACACTCTCACACCCACTCACAGACTTAGAGATATATACTAAGCTACTACATAAGTTAAACTACTAGTCTTTCTGTACTACTAATGAGTGATACTATTTCTAACATATGTCATCTGAGTAGCTGTGTGACTATATCAGTGTGTGAGTGGGTGTCTGAGTGGCTGTGTGGGTGGGTGAGTTGGTGTTTGAATGGCTGTATGGATCTCTCAGTGGGTGTGTGAGTGGGTGTATAGGTCTATCAGTGGGTATGTGAGCGGCTGTATGGGTTTGTGAGTGGTCTTCTGAGTGTGAGAGTGGTTATATAGGTATATGAGTGTTTGTATGGATGTGTGAGTGGTTGTATGGGGGTGTGAGTGGTTGTATGGGTATTTTATCAGGTATGTGAGTAGCTGTGTGGGTGTGTGAGAAGTTGTATGAGTCTGTGAATGGGTATGTGAGTGGTTTCATGGGTGTGTGAGAGTGCGTGGCTGTGTGGGTCTGTAAGTGGGGATGGGAGTGGTTGTATGGGTGTGTAATTGGGTATGTGAGTGGTTGTATGCATCTGTGAGTGGGTGTATGAGTGGCTGTGTGGATGTGTGAGTGGGTGAGTGGATGTGTGAGTGGTTGTATGGGTGTGTGAGTGGTTGTGAGGGTATGTGAGTGAAACTGAAACTGAAACTGATTTTTTTTTATTGTTTAGTTAATTCAAACCAAAACAATGTTCCAAAACACCAGATACATTGTACCGTTAAAAACACCCAGACATATATACACGTTAAAACTCATAATTACATCCGTTTCTTTAGACATTCAATTTGGAAGTGTAAAATTCATATAAGCGGTTAATATACCACCTTTTTTATACAATTCATTAATAAATTGATATTTCTTTTTACAGTTCAATTGATTTTAAAAAGACAGACAATGACCACTAAACGACTCTGTGACCAATTTCAATGTGTCAAGACCTTCTTATAACTGATTAAAAATGTTGTTAAGTGGCAACTAAGTTGCGGGTCATTCGAGTCAAGGCATTTTAATATGGCAGTTCTGCAGGAGCGGATGCCTCTTTCATTGAACTGTCTCTTCAACAGTTGACGGCATTGCAGACCTAAAGCTGGGCAGATGCATATTAGATGTATAAGATCCTGTGTGGGTGACCCACAAAGAGTGCATGCTTTTGAGCCCTGGTACTTCCAGCGGGGCAGGTCTGCATTGGAGGGCAACTTCCCCATACGTAGCACTAAAAACTTGTATTTTAAGTAGGGGGAAAACGGGAGACCCAGGTATGCGGCTGGCTCTGATTTTGTGTAAGAATGCAATACCATCCATGCGTGGGATCGCTGATTGAACGTTGCTTTGTCTTCTACTAGCGAGTGCTTTTTGACCCCCTTCTTCATGATAAGCTGAAACGAGGCCAGAGGTAGTTTCCGCAGCCAGAGGTCAGCCATCCTGGTGATTTGAAACGAAGCCTGTAAATACTTGCGTAGGCAGTCTGAGGGTCACCTTGTAGGGCAGCCCAGATCGCATTATTAATCTCGAGCCCACGATTAAGCCAGATTTTATACCAAGTTTTAATCGCCTCGTAACTTCTGTATAATTGTTGTTGTTGCAGCCCAAACCCTAATCGAACCTGGGCTGGTGAGGAGTCACGTGGCAAGGAAAATCCCCTTTTGTACACTCGTGTCTGAAGGCTGTCCAGAAACGCGGCTTCATTCCCATGCTGAATAACAGTTCCATAGGCAATAGTTGGTAGCAGTTTAGCTTTGATGACTGCTAGTAATGGGGTGAACAGTGGGCCTTTTACGGTTTTTGATAAACTACAGAACGCAAATAGTAGGGCGTTTCCCTTTTTTGTATGGCCTCGTTCTGCTTTAGAAAGGAGAGCCTTCGATCCAGATATATCCCAAGATATTTATAACTGCTCACCACTTTCAGCCTCGCGCTGTTGATTGTGAACATCATTTGTTTATGGAGACAGTGAGTTATGACCATGACTTGTTTTTGTGGTATTTATCTCCATCAAGTTTGTTTTGGCGAAGTTACCTAGCTCATTAATTGCTCTTTTCAAGCCGATTCTCGTGTAGCTTAGGAGCACGATGTCATCCGCATAGGACAGATGCGTTAATGACAGTGTACCCAGACGGGGAGGATGTGAGTTAACCTCATCTAGCCTTGGTGTCAGGTCGGCCATAAATAGGTTGAACAAATATGGGGCCAAGACACAACCTTGCTTTAGTCCCTCACTAGTATAGATCTTCCTAGTGAGCTTCTTGCCGTCGGCGATTTTTACCTGCATCCAGGTGTCGGTATATAGATTCATTATTAGTTTCAGTATTGATTCTGGTAGACCCTGTTGCTTCAGTTTGCCCCACAAAATGCATCTTCTGGCTCGGTCGAAAGCCCCCTTAAAATCCACAAATCATAGATGTAGTTTCTGTCGCTACCGCAGGCTTTTGTCTGCAATTAGGCCTAACGCTAGAGCATTTGTGATTGTACCTGTGCCCCGGTGGAAGCCCGACTGGTTGATGGGGATTATTTTATTCGCGTCGGACCAGCTTATTAAGTCGGCTAAGACCAGGGAGGCATAATATTTAGCCTCAGCATATATTAACGCAATCAGACGATAGTTGGCAGGACCTGTGCGCTCCCCTCCTTTAAATACTGGATTAATTATTGAGCCTCTCCACCTTTCCGGGAGGCAGCTAGTTGTACCTACCAGATGAAATAGACAGTACATCTTTGTTGCCCAAAAATTGGAATCTTGCTTGTAGATTGCTTGGGGTACTCCGTTCGGGCCCGGGGCCCCACCAAGCCTACTTTTTACTACAACCTTGGCGATTTCTTCTTCGGAATAGGGTAGATATGGCTGCTGTGTTACCTCATCACATTTTGCATTCTTCCCATATGTGAGTGAGTGTGTGAGTGGTTTTGTTAATGATGTAATCAGTGATGTCATCAGTGAGGTAATTTGAGATGTCATCAGTGATATGACTGACCATGTCATGAGTGATGTAATATGTGAGGTCAAAAGCAGTGCATTGTGGGGGCATAAGTTATAGTTAGCTCAGGTAACTATAACTGCTGAATACTCTGTGGTTATGGTTAAGTCTTAGCTTGGTTTGCTTATTTATTGCTTATTTATGATTTGCGTGCTTTGTGATGGATAAGCACAAAAGTTGCACTCTTAACACATCTGAGTAAAGATCAGCAACAGCATATCAAGGTTTCTGAAGATGCACCCAATGGAGGAAGTTATAAAAGAGGCAAAAAAGTTATTTTTCCCATAGAAACTCACATAGAAATGTTGGCTCACCCCTACAGCACAAAATGTTGAATGAGATTACACAAACCTAGCAAGACATTAGAACAGTGCTCAGTGTTACGAAAAGATATCGGTCCAGGTTTGAAGGTTAATCGGAGAGGAAACTTTATATATCTTGTCCAGCAAGTTGCCATCCCTCTGGAAATACAGATTCACAGCAGATTTGGTACCAGAATCTACCAAATAAAGTAAAAAATCAAGTCCACTTCATCCAATGTGAAAGGCACTGCTCCTTAGAGGATATTACACTCTGATAGAGGTGGTAATATTGTAGTATGGAACTGTGAAGGTATGTAGCTGAAGTATCCAAGGAATGTGTGAAAAGAGTCACTGAGAAATACTACAATGACTCAACTGAAAAAAACTAAGGGGGTCATTAGGATGGCGGGCAGACTTTAGTCCGCCCGCCACCCTAGCGGTAACGGGACCTCCCGCCTGCCATGCGGCGGTCCCGCCACCCAAATTATGATGCGACCGCCACCGCGGCAGTCGCATCTGGCGATTTAAGATTGCAGCGGGTGCTGCTGGCTGCAGCACCCGCCGCAATGTTGAAATGCTATGTTGTGCATTTCCATGCACAACGTGGCAGGCACCGCGCGGTGCCTGCCACCTTGTGCATGGACATGCAGGGGGGTACCATAGGTACCCCCCAAGTGCATCCCCCACCCCCACGGGGACCTGCAATGGGCCCACTAAGCAAGTCCCCGCCAGCCTTTCCATGGCGGCATCGCCGCCATGGAAAGGCCTTAAAATACCAACATCATAATATGGATGGTGGTGCCTGCTAGGCACCGCCACTATATATGTGCCCCAGCTCCGCCCGGCCAGCAATCGTAACGATTGCCGACCAGCGGAAAAGCGGCGGATGCACTTTGCGTCCGCCGCGATACCCACCGCCATCGTAATATGGCGGTGGGTAATTCACGTTACGCCATCGTAATAACCCCCTAAGTTCTGCTGTTTAAGTACTATTGAATTCTCAAAGCGAGTGGTCAATGTCTGTTGTATTCCTCTTAGGGTGTCCGTACATGGGTTTTCCTGTATCATGTCCTTATATAGGCACAATTCACCCTGCCCTTATATAGGCATAAAATCCCATTCCTTATTTAGGCATTAAACCGTGCACTCCAAATACAGGCATGGTCTCCGACATCCGTCCACCCTAACGTCACAACGAGTTCTTGAAGAACAGACCCTTAGGCTTCAGGAGTTTCCCTAGCACAGGACTATTGATTTCTTCAAGGACTCATCTATTATGCATGAACCGTTATACCTTAAGGGTTCATTCATGACGTCTTCCGCTGTCCGATTCACGTCAATGCTAACATTCTGAGGTACCTCTCAGGTATAAATATACCTTCCCTAGCCCCTGTAAATCAGAGGAGACCTCGACTTCAGAGGAGCCCATTTCCGGGCCTGACGCACTGAGAAGACGCTGTCATCCCTGTACGCAGAGAGTCCAGCTTCCAGTGATCTGACTTCCCTCGCGGGGTGTTGGAGTTCGAGTCTGGCAAGAGATTCCCACCTCTCTCATTCTTAAGGTATGGAGCTGACTAGAAACCTAGAGGGACTCTTGGCATACTAGGCATACTAGGCGTAACATACTCTTAGTATACCATAGTAAGGAATACTCCACCTACTTCATATCTCTCCCTACACCTAGGTTAGGTACATTGGGGTAGAACTAGCTTAGAAATGCATCGTATGAGTACTCGCATTTTTAGTCTATGTTATTTATGTAAATGAATATCTACTAAAGATCATGCTAGCACAGTATTATTTATTTCTACTGCTTACGCTGTACATTATTTATCTTGCATACTGTCTTGTGATCGTAACAGCACATGTTACTTACACGAGAAACAAGACTGTTCAATAAATCTTTTATTGAAACGCCCGTCTATTCTTTCTGTGTAACTTTGAGAAAAACTAAGTATGCACGATTGAGCTGAGTGAAATAGTTATCTATTGTTTCCACGACTCTGGAACACGTTCTGATTCTAAAAGGGAAACAAAGTTGTCATGTTTTGCGGCTGCCAGAAACTACTCCCTTCTTGTTTATCAAGGAGTTTCTAGTGGCCTCTGAGCTAGCTGGCACAAGTAATTAAGTTTAATATACTCGATAGGGACATATTGACCTTAGTCCTATGTCAAACCTATAGGGTATATTATTCCAATGCGCAGAGCCTATTAGGGAAATAGGAGCTACACTACATGGCGCCCAACGGTTTGGTAAGGCGGTAATTTAACGTTAGATACTGAGTAACTCAGCCGTGCCTTTTCTCTCAGAGACCCCTACCCATATACTCCAAAAGACGTCTGGAGTGGGCAGGGTTAAGTATCCACCACGGCTACATAGGGAAGCACCCTATATATTAGCTGTTTGGTTTGCTCAACGTTGAAGGATACAGTGTTCCAAAATATTGTGCACCTTATCTTTGTTTCCTTGAAACTTGTTCTACATTTTTCAAAAACAAAATGCCTGACTCCGACAACGGTGAAGTTGTGGGTCACCCAGCTGTAACAGCTTATAACATCACAGGTTTTATTGAAACCGAGGAGGGTGTCATAGACATCAATCCAAACTTAAGAAGAGCCATCACTCTAAAACTCATAAAACACGGCCTACCACCAAGAGGAGGTAGAGCAGTTTTCGTGATAGAGGCACACAAATCATTTCAGGCAGAGGTATTCTATTCATGGGTAATATTTCCTGAATCCAATCCAGTTACAAAACTGTTTCACTTCTACAAAGAAGATGATCCACCAGAGGAATATATTCCTTTCGAGGATATTGAAATTTCACTAACATACCAGGAGCATCAGCTCTGGTTTAAAGGCGCCCTAAAACATCACAGAAACATTACCAGGCTCGGTCCACTAGGTAGACCAGGAGCAACATGGCCGATTCTAGCCGGCTACACACCTCATCCTGAACTGGATATAATGTCAGATGAGGAACTACTTACTCAACTTACAGAGTTAATAAAAATCTACAGACAATTGGTCCAATATGTCATGCGGACTTTCACAGTCCAACCACCATTGACACTTCCAAATTAAACTCCTCAACCGGGGAATACACTAAAAATTACACCACAGACTCTATACGCAGTCATGGGTAAAATGCCCACAAAACGTGAGCAAATTCCATTCTGGATAGCTCAAAAAATTACTCAAATCGAAGCAGTATTTCCAAATACTAGCCCGTATGAGAAACACAGAATCCTAACAATCAGTTTACCAATGGGGATCACACCACAACTGGAAGACTGCACCACTTGGGGCTCAGTCTTTGCTGCCATCTATACTAAAACACATGGCATTCCGTCATTTGCGGTAATACCTGATGTCCTAAAACAAATTCAAAACGAATACGGGGCAGAGCCTGCTCTGAATTTAGGTATGAAATTACTGAAGAATTTCGACCAGGTCTCAACAATAATATTATCTAATATTAAAGGGGAGGCAGCAGCAGTGGCGATCCGCCAACGATTAAGGGAATTTGATGTTACAGAACATCAAACTGAGCTACCCAGAATAATTGAACAATCTTATGCAGAATTAGGCAGAGATAGTTTGTGTGGAAGACCAGTGAAGCCGAAACTATCTGAAAGTCCTGAGAAGGACTCTATTAAACAAAATCCTACATCTTCTAAAAAGAAGTGGGAAACTACTAAACAAAATTCAAACGAGAAACGTTCTCAATCCTGAGGTAGGTTTCCCCAAAAGGAGCCCTCTGAAAGGAGGTATAACCTCAGGAATAGGGATAATTTGAGAAAGCCTGACAGGTATCAAGATACTGATACACGTTCCTCTCGTACCTTTCAGATCTCATCACAGACTTCGGAAAGAAGAGGACGGTCAGAACATAGAGAAGAACGCGTGAAATCCAAGGAAGAAAAACACGGTCCAAAAAATAAAACAAAACCTCAATTCTCCAAAAAGAAAGTAGCAGGTCTAAAGATCAGACATGCCGAGAAAACTGAGAACACAACTCAAGAACGGAGAATGGGCTCAGACAATGCTGGACAGTGCAGCAGAAGTCACAATAGCTCGCCAGAACCTGAAGGAACTTCTGGAGATAGTGGACTTGAATGAGTACATTACAGTTGAGAGTGTAGACACCAGGGTTAGTACTCCACAAAAGTTATATGAAATAACACTCCGGATGGAGGAAGACATACCGAGACAGGTAAAAGCACTTTTTTGGGAAAAACTTTCAAGGGGCTATGACATACTTCTAGCAGAAAAAGACTGGCCACCACAATTTGTCAGAGAGTGCCCACACGGCGAGGACTTTATTATGCCTGCCTTCTCTAACCATATTCCAATTCACCTAAAATATACAGATGCCAGGAAATGGGCAGTAGCCCAGGCCCCAGTATTATATAAAAATCATGTAGGATGGGATGAGGATTCACCTCACCATAAAATACATCTGAAACATGAACCCACTGCACAAAGGCAGTACCCGATAAAGCAAGAAGCTAAAAAACAGGTCAGGGAGATCTTAGATCAACTTGAATACCAAGGGGTGATTGAAACATGCACCTCCTCAATGAACAATCCTTTGTTTCCTGTCTCCAAACCAGACAATACATTTCGTCTAGTTTTGGATTACAGACACTTAAACACTTGTTCTAAAACTTTTGCAGTGCAAAATGCACATAGCACAGCATTAATGAATAACATTGTGCGTAAAAAATATAAAACCACATTAGACATCTCAAATGGTTTCTTTTGTCAAAACATAGCACCTGAAAGCAGGTATTTAACAGCTTTCTCCATAATGGGGACTCAGCGTCAATTTTGTCGACTCCCACAAGGGTTCAAGAACAGCCCAGGGTTATTCTCAGCGAGGGTAACGGAGTTAATACAAATTTATGACAATGAGGCATTGTCCTATGTTGATGACATCTATCTGACAGACGATGACCTGGACAAACACTTGAACAGGGTGAGCACCATTATACTGGGCTTCGCCTCTGAGGGCTACAAATTAAACTTCAAAAAGTCCAGAATTGCCCATCTCAATGTCCTATTTCTAGGATATGAGCTTTCAAGTGAAGGCAAGAGCTTGGCAGCTAACTTTCTAGAGAAATGTGCGCTGCTCCAACCTCCAAAAACGCTAAAAAACTTACAATCCATACTGGTTTTCCTAAATTTTGGAAGAACATACATTCTAAATTATGCAGAAAGGGTCAAACCTCTCTACGCGTTAATCAAATCTGATTTTTCAATCAGAAATTGGACACAGGAACACACAGAAATCTTGCGTTCACACCAGGCTAACATGTTAGCAACAAATCACTTACAAACACGCGTAAGTCAATGCAACCTGGTGATCCGAATAATTTCGGGTCAATGCGGATTCACCTACTTAACATTCAATGAGGGTGAAAAAATACCAATCGCATACAAATCTCATTTGTATACACAAGCAGAAATGCGCTTCACTTCAACTGAAAAATTCTGACAGCAGTTCAAACCGCTGTAGCAAAAGAAAGAGCCCTAGCCCAAGGGAAACGCATTATTGTCGTAACCCCAGTACCAGCTTTAGAAGCGGTCACAAAAGCAAGCATTCCAAATGCTAAAGCATTACATCCAAGATGGATACAATGGGTTAATTCTCTTGCTGCAACAGATGTTGAATATGTTTTTGATCCTGATTTAAAAACACAAGCGTTCCTGCAATATGAACAAGAATGTCCTCTGCCCACTGAAATTCTGCCTCTCGATCAGTACAAATTCATAATTTACACTGATGGATCCGCACAACCCGCAACAGGGAGTAAGCAAGCTTACAGTGCAGCGTGTGCAATCGTTAAAGGTCGCATGCAAGATGGCATCTTCAGACCAATGGTCACAAAAACTCAATGTCTAGGAGATTGTACAGCTCAGCGAGCTGAACTACAAGCATTCAAACTGGCACTTGAAAGTACAGATCGAGAATTACCCACACTGATAGTGTGCGATTCCTTTTACTGTGTTCAGTCGTATAATGAATATATACAAAACTGGCTTGAAAATGGTTTCAAAGATGCGAAAGGTGGCACAATAAAGCACAAAACGCTTTGGGAACAAGTAGTTCAGTTGAAAAATGAACTACCAAAGGCTCACGTGATCCACACACTGAGTCATCAACGTGATGGCGTTCACGTTGCAGGGAATTCATTGGCTGACGAAGCCGCAAAGGGGCTGTTCAGACGGCTTCCGTAGCTGCGATCACTCGTTCAAAAACGAAAATAGACAGTGCGATAATGTTGGCTGTCAATGCTACAAGCAAAGGCAGTGGTGCAGCGTTACCAAAAAAGTTTCCACTCTAGTACTCTTATGTAATTGATGCGAACAACGTTCCTTTTGCTCGAATCCCTGGAGTGGGGGCTAGGGTAATTCCAAACAAGGAACGTAGATTAGGACTAATCCTAGCAGCACACGAAGGGATAGCTTCTGCCCATGCAGGTGTTTCTGCAACAGTATCTTTACTCAAGCAAAGATATTGGTGGCCTGGCATTCGGAAACAAACCAAGAACTATGTTTTAGAATGTGATATTTGCCAACAGATGAAAGTCTCAACAGTGAAACGTCCTGCGCAGACACCCCTGTTAATTTCAGACAAACCATTAGCTTGTGTTTACCTGGACCACTGTGGTCCCTTGCAAAGGGACGGTAACTATAAATATATCATGGTTGCAGTGGATTCATGCTCTAGGTTCCTATGGATATGGCCTCAGCGCTCGGCTGACGCTCGAACTGTTATAAAAGATTTGCGAGTCTTTATCGGCACATACGCAATAGGCACGCTACATTCTGACCAGGGCCCTGCGTTTAGCTCTCGGGCTTACAAAGAAGCCATGGCCAGTCTGGGCGTTGCATTGCGGTACTTCTCTCCATTCCATCCTGAGGGAAATTTGGTTGTGGAAAGGAAAAACCGGGACATAAAGCAGTCTATAACAGCTAGGGTATTAGGTTCGGGTGATGGGTGGGTCAAACATCTTTATGGGGTCCAACGCTCATTGAATAACCTGCCAAGAAGTTCTCTAGGGGGGGTCACTCCATATGAGGTCCTATTTGAGACAAGAATGTGGGTACCAGACCTCGATCACGTAGGCACAGTGGTGGAAAATAAACCGTTTGATATCAAAGATCGTTTGGCTGTTTTACAGGAACTCAATGAACTAAGATCGAAACAAAGCAACGTATTCCTGCAGCCAACCACCACTGGGGGAAAACCGGCGGTTCCAGCAAGGCCTGTCTGGATTCCAAAAGTTGGGGATCTAGTCAGAGAAAAGATTGCGAACAAGAAGGAATTTGGACCTTCTTACAGACAACCAGTACCTGCCTAGCAGTTCAAGGAACAAGAACAGTACTTCTGCCGCCCCTTGCTGGAAGAAAGGAGAAAAGATTTGTGTCCATCGACCTCATCAAACCACAGTATGTGGCCAATACTAAATAGTAGGCCTCGTGGACTCCGACCTAGTAGCAGACGCACTCCTCTCGCTACTATCCAAGAGGTTCAGACTGAAAGACTGATAACTATCGAGAATTCAGCTGTAACAGATGAAGGACTAGGCAACAATGCAATGGAACTCATCCCTCTTGAAAATCAAGTAACAGTTCGTCCAAATACACCTGTCTACACCAATGTATCAAGTGATCAACTGGTTCCAGCGATTTCTACAAATCCTGATGCAATTCCAACAATTGACAGAACTGCTTCTGGCTATTTCATTAACTTTGATACGTTCTCAGAAGATCCGAGTGAACCTGAAACGACGCCAGCATCATTGAAATTCAAGCAGCAAGTACAAGACTTTCTTCACTTTCTGAAAAAGACTTATCTGGTTTCCCCATGGATTGAACTCTGGATTATTTCTGGAATATTTGTTTTCCTGCTTTGGCTAGCTTTGGTTACAACTATGAGCGTGCTTATAAATGGTAGATACATCCATGTGAACACTGAAGGAAAAGATGTGAACGTACTTTTGAAACCTCATAAATGTTCCCATCGTGAAGCAAGAGACTTGTCAGCAGTGAACATCACAGCCGTTCCTATACAGGATGGTATAGTGTGGGACAAAACAGATTTTGATATTTTTGGCCCGACGGAACAATTGAACATTCCACATTTGTTTAAAATTTCACTAAGTGATCTCATTTCGTCCAGTACCTATTCTGATGATTGGGACTTTGAGACTGTTAACGACATAATGTTTGACCTAGAAAAATCTGCTGCATTTTCTAAAAATGAATATTTAGAGGGTTCATCGGACTATGAACAGCTGTATTGCTATAACCACTATGGTCATCATTATTTGCATAAATCTGCAAACCCTAGAAATGTGTTTATGTTTAACCAATGGGAGCATTGTCCTACACCACCACAAGGTAGTTCAAAAACATTTGCTAGCAAGTTTCCATATTTTTCAGGTTACAATACATTTGATCCAGAAACGTTTTACTATAAAAATGTAAACAAAACAGGACTGAAAATTATGTTAACTAATACAAAACAGATTTACTCTGCAACATTTATTGCCCAACTGTCTAGACAGGGTTTCGACTTATGGAAAGACACAATAGACACAAAAACTCTGTGGGGTACTAAAGATTGGCAAGTGTAGGGGATAGAAGCTTTGTTTAGAGCCTGTATCATCCCTGAACAAATAATGTTTTTGAATGAAACCGTCCAACAAACATCTTGTCTTGGACTAGCCAAGATCAAAGAGATGAAAACACCTTCTGTACCAACACCTGCAAGTGATAACAATACACAGGCAGCGGTGACAGTTGACAAAATACTACAACTCAACAGGTCTAATCCTGCTTGGAGAAAATGGTTGATCTGGCGCTGATGGAGGGTAAATGGAGAGACACTGCAGTGGTCACACATGGCTTACCAGCTCACGAGAGCAAGACTTGCGCTCTGCTCATTCTCTGAGAAATAAGGAACAACACTATGAAATACAGTGGCACTTTATTAAGCAACTCAATAAAACAAGGAACTGTTCATCGTCAAATGTTTCTCATGAACACATGAGAAGGATGAAAATAAAAGAAGCAACAATCATATAGATCATATTTTAAGTCACGAATGGGCAGAGCAAGAGGCCATCCAAGAGTACACAATTTAAGCTAGGATAAATGCAATGACTTGGGTGTGGATGAGCTAAATTAGAGGGGCTGACAAAGCCAAAAGGCTGGCAATCAAAGAAGAGCATTACCACCTCAGAATAGGCTTCTAGGCCCTAGATAGGAGATCGGTCGACCGGGAACTCAAGTGCTGAGCACTATAGTAGGAGTTCAGGGCCTGGACCTGGGTGCACACCTTTTATATGGCTTAATGCAGAACTCCTACCCATGTCTGACGTGGGTTCTTGACGTGGGCCCTTGACCGCACGCTTACTGTAACTTCGGAAAGTTGTGAGAGAACAGAGAAGTGGTATCATGGTGAAACAGGGGCTTTTTGCAGGTGGTCAGTACTCTTGACCGTAAATATCTAAAAAAAGATAACTTTTAACGTGCGATGCTCGGAAATTAATATTTCTTACATTATTTCTATGCCAGGCAGCCAGACAACTGTCGGTTGGTGTCGCTTGAGCAAGCTTGGAAAGTTACTTAACTAAAAATATTGCAAACATTGCTTGTGAAAGACCAAGATGTACCAGCCGAACCTTGCCTACGTGTTATCTGAGCTATTCTTGCAGCTGTGGAAAATTTCCAAGGGGGGGGCTGGCTGGTGCCTCGCAGCGCGGTGGAAAGCACAGGTCCCTGTTGTGAGGGCAGAGAGGCCTACGAGACTTAATGTTTTGAAAATGATTACCAGAGGCAATGGCCTCTGGGCCTACATGTGTATATCTAAGGAGGTGGGCTTGGGCCTATGTGTGTGCATCTAAGGAGGTGGGGACCACTGTGACAGGTATTAAAAGGCTGAGGGAAAACGGACAACTTTGGACATCTGTCAGGGCCTGACTGGTGGGGCCTATATGGGAGTGTCATGCTGCCTGAGCAGAGCAGGATTCTGCATGGGGGATTTTTATATGGTAAAACGGGATCCTGCTTCATTTCCCTCCTCTTGTTCAATTTCTTGAACAAAATTCTTGCACTTAGTGTAGTCCTATTGTTGTCACTTCTACAACTTCTACAAGTGCTAAGTTACTCACATTCCCTGTTCTATCCTTGCTCTCCCTTTGCTAATTCTGCTATTCTCGGGAGGTGCAACTGCTACGGACATGGTGTGCTGACTGAAGAGCATATTGTACATTAGGACACAGCCCATGTATTTGGCGACAGGTATGACATTGTAACACATGCTGTTTTCTGTGTCTGTAGGCCGGTGTGTAACATCCTGCCCTGTCAACTGTCCCCCTGTCCCTTCTTTATCAATGGCTATTTATTCACTTTGGTACAATATCTCTGTGTCATTTAAGCAGTATCTCAGGTATAATACTGTGATCACAACACACTTTAAGGAGCGTAGTCATTATAATGGCAGCAATGGGGGTCAATGCTGCTAGCAGCACCCATGATCATTTTCTCTAATCGTTCTGAAAGTCTTGAGGCATTGTTCCAATCGTTGGTACGTGTGGCTAGTGTGACTAGTTGGAAGAATGCCTTATCTTCTGCTGTACTTTTACTCTTTTCAAAAAGTCTGCTGAGGAATAAGGTAGAGCCTCAGAGATGATACCTGTAAACTAAAAAAGTAACCGTTGGTGCCTGTCTTCAAGTAATTTGAGAGGTTACTAGCACTTCTATTACTTAGGCACATTCGATATGAGGAAAACAAAGTGATGAAAAAGGTAAAGATGTCTCGTTGTCACAACTTGTAGACTTAGGGGTTGGGGCATTGATTTCTCCAGACGTCTTTAGTTGATGTATCGTTGGTGTCCGCTTACACACTCTTCCTTTTTCTTTAGCACGTGCAATCCTTCAGGATGAGCTTGGGATACCATTCCCACTTGGTAGTTTCCGTTGAACACATGTATTTTCTGTGTGGCTCCTTGCACAACCCCTCAATCACATGTGAGATGAACGCCGGTCCATTGTCAGAACCCAAAAGCATAGGTACTTTAAAGCGCGGTATGAACTCTTTCAGGAGGCATTTGGTAATAATTTGTGTATTGCTGTTCTTGGATTGGCATGCCTCAGTCCAATTGCTGATCATGCACACAATAACCAACACGTACTTGTAGTTTGAGTAGGGGGCATGCTGATGAAGTCCATTTAATGTGGGGAAATGAAGTGGCCTGGGGCAGTGGAAATACAGCATTAGGAAAACAGTCTGATCTTCCCATCACGTCCTACAAGTGATGAACCATGAAAAAGACGGGCCATGGGACCAAGCATTATCATTGGTAAACATATTTTTCCATTTGGGCCTAACCGTATTCCTTTTCTTTTTGCATACATCCTCCCCTGTTCCCTTCTTCCTTTGCTTCCACCCAGCCCTTTCAATAATATACTTAGGGTCATAGTACATATCATCATCCTTTATCTTTATATCATGATCACATGTGTAGTAGAAGCAATCTGAACCATTGTGTACTCACAACCAGTTAATGCTATTCCTTTTTTGTACATCTGCATCAATAAATTATTTACCAATTGATACATAGTCCTTGGAGGAGGTGTGTGCAGCACATTCTACAATTGAAACTTTTGTAGCAACATGTCTTGCAATAGGTGAGCTATCAATGGTGCACGCTGCATTTGTTGGCCAGCTGAGGTAAGGAGGGGACTCCAAATGAAGGAAAGAACCTAAAAATTATATTGCAATCCCTGTACAAGACTTTAAAAAGAAATTCATTATCTCCAGAAGCAAAAGAAGAATTAAAACATTGTACTATAGCTTGTCCCAACAGCAAACACAGATGAAACTCTCTGTCACAGTAACACCTTTAGGAATCAAAACACTCATAGTTGTCAAACTGTGCCCAGGGATGTGGAATCCCTATAGCCCCACGCCCAGGACATATTGTTTGAGGTCAAGGGCAACAAGTTTTCATGCGTATTTTGTCCTTAGGACAAGTAGGCTCAACCCCCTACAGCACAAACCCTTTGGCTGCCAGTTTACAGTACCACATTATGGATCAGGGAAAGGCTCAGGGGCAGATTTACGAGCCCCCTGCGCCACCAGTACGTCACTTTTCGTGATGTACTGGTGGCGCAGGGGGCTGCTCCATATTTACAAGGAGAGGAAAAGCCACCCTGCGTGACACACCTCTCCTTGTAAATACGGCCCCTTCACACGCAGCACTTTGCGGTGACCCGGTCTCACATGACTAGTTGACCATGGTTGGTGCTTTGATCTTTTAGGCACTAGTTTTTAACTTACTTTATAAATTCATAACTCTGGTTCAACTGATTAGATTGTTGTTGTTTCTTGTGTTGTGTTTTCACTTTATTACTGTTCATGTGCTGCATAAAATACTTTACACACTCCCTCTGAGTCAAGCCTCTCTGAGCAGGCAGGCTGGCTTGTAGGCACTTCAGGTCAGTGAACAGAATCTTGTGATGTCCTCTCACCTTTGGGATGCTGGCTGCTAGGAAGCTACCACCTGGTTGACCTTCAGTAGCCTGAGGACTCTGTGAAGCACTTCCTACCTTGTTCATAGAGAAATGTGAGCTGGAACAATAAGTGGCGCAGTTGGTCTCAATTTTATATAATCAACACAGACAGGAGATGTGGATCCACTGCCTTCACTTTCAGAACTGGTTTTGGGTGGTTTCCCTTTCACATGTCCTTTCCAGGCTGCTCTCTCCAAACAACCTTTGTGTAGAGTGATGCTGCTCACAGAAAGGTAGCAGAGTAGTTTCCAACCCACGACTGAGGCACAAAGAGGAATGAGCTTTGTGCACCTGGCTGTCATCAGTTACAATAAAGAGTGACCAGGGAAAAGACTTAAAGCCGACCTCACTTAAGGGGTTCCTTTCAACCTGAACAACAGAGATATCAGCACTGCCCTTCACCCTCAACATGTATCAACTGGCAGTGCTACAAGAAGACTAATCAGGAGCGCTTCTCAGCAAAAAACATTATTGAATAGCTTTGTCTCCTCTCTCCCCACTTCAGTGTCTTTGGTCTCTTCCCTCTTGCTTCACATACGTCTGAAATACAATTCCATGTCTGGGAAACCAACCTCACCTCCATTCTGTGTACAAAGCTAAAGCCAAGCCTCAAGCATCCCAAATTCCACAGGCCTCCATTACTCTAGTTCACTCATATAAACAATGCATGTACCACACAGCCAACATATACAAAAGCTGTACAAAATGTGCTTGTAATGTTAGCACTAGGAACCGGCTTAGCACACAGAAATGGAACTTTATCGACTGTTCAAGTAAGTCTCCACTCCAGCAAATTGGATAAAAAGGTCTGGTCATAACTACAGATTCACAAACATAGTACACTACTACCACCTCTCTAAGTACTAAACCCATGACAAAAATGGTAGTCCACAGTCAGTGCAATGAGGGTATGCTTGATGCACCACTCAAGGCTACAGGACAGGTCCAAAACCTCACTCATGTTAAGGAAGGGACATAGGTAGGCCTCTGCACATACACTAGATTAGGGTGAGGCTAGGGCCAAAATCAAAAACCAGGACATCAGACACATGTAGTCTGGCTCTCAGGGCAGAGGGGAACAACTGTAAACCTTCCAGTGAAAATTCCTGTCCCAAAACCTTACCATTGTGCTGCTATTCTCTAAATATGTTTATCACCTGCTGACTGCAAATGTATATATTTTAAATGCACTAGAGTTAGTGCTTCCAACCACAAATGTACAGCTTTCACTTGCCTCACCAATGCATTTATTATGTCATGTATCTTCCACGAGTAGATGCAAGTTCTTAGCCTTGGAAAACACTGAGTCACATATTTAGGTTTAGCAGCACTGTATAAAAGATGCTAAAATAAAATGAATAACATATTTGGAATGAATCACTGACAAAATATTGGGACATAAATATCAATGTCAAGAATATCGACATCCTATCTACAACATGGTAAGTAAAAAAATATCGAGAAAAAAAATATCGTTGTTAAAAATATCGAAGTACAAAATATAGTTTTTTTTTTAATATATAAAAAATAATGTAAAATAAATTAAATAATACATATAACTTAAAAAAATATTTATGATTATTAGAAAATGTTAACAATTATAAATAATAAATTTAATGTAAAAATAAATTAAACATATATATGTATAAAATATAATATATATACTTACTTAATAATATTTATAAATAATTATTTTAATAACATAAATTGTTAAAAAACATTAAAAAATTATAAATACATATATATATATACACATACACCAATAATATAAATACAAATATAAAAAATATATATAACAAATTAAAAAATTACAATATTTTTAATCTTTTTAAAATAAATTATACACTACATTAACTAAAACAGTAGACAAAATATTGTATAGCGGAAGGGATAAAATTACTATTCCAACTCCAGAGAGTGAAACAGTAGGGAAAATATTGGATAGAGTAGGGATAAAAATTAATATTCCCACTCCACTAAGTGCAAAAGTAGGGAAAGTGTTGGATTGCGTAGGGGTAAAAATTACTATTCCCACTCCAAGGGGGCAACAGTAGGGAAAGTGTTGGATAGCGTAGGGGTAAAAATTAGAGTGCAACAGTAGGGAAAGTGTTGGATAGCGAAGGGGTAAAAATTACTATTCCCACTCCAATAAGTGCAACAGTAGGGAAAGTGTTGGATAGCGTAGGGGTAAAAATTACTATTCACACTCCAGTGAGTGCAACAGTAGGGAAAGTGTTGGATAGGGTAGGGGTAAAAATTACTATTCCCACTCCAGAGAGTGCAACAGGAGGGAAAGTGTTGGATAGCGTACGGGTAAAAATGACTATTCCCACTCCAGAGAGTGCAACAGTACGGAAAGTGTTGGATAGGGTAGGGGTACACATTACTATTCCCACTCCAGTGAGTGCAACAGTAGGGAAAGTGTTAAATAGCGTAGGGGTAAAAATTACTATTCCCACTCCAATGAGTGCAACAGTAGGGAAAGTGTTGGATAGCGTAGGGGTAAAAATTACTATTCCCACTCCAGAAAGTGAACTGTAGGGAAAGTGTTGGATAGCAGAGAATTAAAATTGACATGCCTATCAATTAAATATTTTTTTTAATTAAATAACCAATTAATAATTAATTAACCATAAATTATTTATCAAAACCAATACATAAAAATTATTAATTACTTTATTATAATTAAATCACTTCCCACCGTATTCCCCTATAAACCCACAACCCGCTACTAAAATAAATTAACACAATTAATATAATTATCAATTAATCAATTAATAAAAATTAATTACCAATTAATAATTAATTAACAATAAATTATGTGTCAATACCAATAAATAAAAATTAATAATTACTTTATTATAATTAAATTACTTGCCATCCTATTCCCCTATAAACCCACAACCCGCTACGGAACTAAAACGCAAAATTTAATTAAAAATAATTAATAATTTCAAAAAATTACAATTAAATTTACTATAATTAAATTACTTCCCACCCTATTCCCCTATAAACCCACAACCCGCTACGGAACTAAAACGCTAAAATTACTATAAAAAAAATCAATAACTTCTAAAAATGTATACATATATTTTTAAAAAATACAATACTTAGCAAAAAATATAGAACACATACATATAAAATACATACTAAAATACATAACACTAATATAAACATCGATATTATTAACAACGATATTTTTGCAAACGATATTACTGACTTCGATATTAACAAAAACGATATTTCTTACCTTTAGATCGATATTCTAGTCACCGATATTCTTGATGTCGATATTCTGTCCCTTTGATATATTTAAAACTCGATATTTCTGTAGGTCGAAAATAAAAACTCGATATTATGTCTGTGCACCATTTGGAATCATGCTGCAGTTCCTACACTAGTTCTTTAGGATTCGGTTTTCATGAATGAACTGAACAGAATGCCAATGATCCTGGCTTATGGTATACAATTCAGAGCATCTGAATGACAGAGAGGTGGGTGCTGAGGAGGAGGGAAAGCACAGTACCTCTGTTTTAGATAGGTTTATATTGAGTGACAGTAGAGCCAGCAATTGTTGGATGACAATATGACAGTCTGAAAGTAGGATGAAAAGATAAGAAAGGAGAAAAAGATTTGTGTGTTACTGGCATACAGGTAAAATGAGAATCAAAAGGAAGAGATCAGATCATTGAGTAAGGTGATGTAGAGAGAGTACAGGATCATGCCTGAACAGAAACTTCTGGTATATTCACAAAGAGTGAGGTGAGTATTGATATCTTCGAGTCCTAAGGAAGACGAAAGCATCCAGACAGATTGGACTAGCATCATGTATGTGCCAGGTTTGTGACACCTAGTAAGTTGAAAGAGAATGGTAAAATAGGATGATCAACAATGTCAGAGGAAGCAGATACGTCAAGTAATATGAGAATAGAAGAAGGATGGTTATGATTGGCAGCCATGATGAAATTGGATACGTGTGAAAGTTATGTTGTGTCTAGGAAGATGGGTCCAGATTACAGAGCATTTATTATGTTGTGTAAGGTAGACTGTGGCCAATAATTCTAATACATTACAGAACATGGAACAATGACATTGGGTGATCGTTTAAGAAAAAAGAGGTGTCAGCAGCAGGTTTTTTGTAGAAGAGGTAGCACCAGTGCTGATTTAAAACAATTTGGGTAGATGCCAGATGTGAGAGAATAGTTAAATAGAGAGTTCAATTGCAGAAGAACACTGGGCAAGAGATTAAAAGGTTTGATAGTTTAAAGACGGAAAGGGTCTGAAAGTGCACAAAATTGATTTGAAGTGCTCACCTTTGAAATTAGTTCCTTGATCAATGTTGAATGAAGTGGGAAAGTATATGTGAGGTAAAGGGGGGTGTAGGCAGATAGAGGAGCATAGATTAGCATAGTCACAATGTAGCTCATGGTGGTGAATTTAGACAAAAAGTCACTAAATAACTTGTAGGCTAATAGGGAATGGTCATCGATAAATTTGTTGGAGAAAGTAACTGATGGTGCACACAAGTTATGAGTGAGGCTAGTGTAAAGTTGTTTGGGTATGAAGGTTTGAGGATTTAGCATTATCAAGAGCATCCCATATTGTGTGCAGGACTTGTTTGTATCCCTTCATATTTGAGGTAGTTTTGTTTCATCTGCCATTTTGTAGAAGTGCTCTCAGTTTGATTTTGAGTCAGTGAATGTCAGCTAATGCCCAGGGTTATGACCATGAGGCTGTGTGGGCAAAGGTGTTAAGTAGATAGTGTAGCTAATGGTGTGTTTTAAAAGTACTGATAAATAGATCAAATATCTACTTAGCCCTATTCACACAAAAAACTTTGGAATATGCAATGTAGCAATTCACAATTGCTCAGCTGGAGATCTCCATGTCTGTCTCTACTATCTTTTCTGCACCCAGATCTCTACTTCAATGATAGAGATCTCCACACTCAAAGTTATATTTTGTAGTAGGAAATATGGGAGGGGCAAGGCAGAGGAGTGGGAAAATGGTTATTAAAAACAGGAAAATGGGGGAAGAGACAGTAAAGGAGGGGTTTTGTGAGGGGCATGCCAAAACAAAATCTTACTCACAAATGAGTAAGATAATTCCTGTTCACAAAATGCACACTTAAACTTGCTTCTGTGGAACTACTGACAAAACAGGCTTATATGTACTCCTGACAACCCTTAGAGTAAGTCAAGCCCCACTCATGGACAACCACTGGTACTGCAACACACTCCCATAGAAAACAAATAGAGGCAATGTATAACACTAACAGCATATAGGAAAAAATATATTAAAATAAATACTTTTTATTCTATTTTTTTTTTTTAAATGGTGTCAGATTTTTACATTTTTATTACAATTAAAATAATGTAAGCATGTTAAACATTAAATAATACTTTAACATATTAAAATAAATAATAAAAAAGTTAAAATAAAACATAACTTCCAAACAAGCACATAATACATACAATGCAACTGTGAGGGCGAATTACAATTGTAATTAATCTAATTCATTAAAAAGTAATGTGTAAATAACTAATTTAAAGTATAATTAAATAGTAAAGTTTTTGGGTTGGTGTGTGGTGTGTTGTGTCTTGTGATGATCCTAGGTGCAGGGGGTCTATGGAAGGGTGACTTTATTTCTTTTAATAAAATTAAAATATATTAATTTTTATTGTATTCATTTTTATTTATTCATGTTAATTAATTTTCCTTATCACTTTCTAAAGGAAGCTCTCCACCCCAGTGGCAGATATCTCCACAAACATCCAGAAAGTTATTAAATGTAAACTTACCATTGGAAAATTTGGTTGCAGCAGTCTCCATCGCTTCATCTGAGGGGGTGGAGATTTTTAGGTCTAAATCTTGGTGGAGATAACTGCATGGAAATACCAAATTCCATCTGTGAGTAGACTACTTTCTAGGCATAGGTGACTTCTCCACACAGATGTCTGCCAAGATGTAGGTGGAGATATCCTGGGTATAAACTTACCTTTATGGATTGACTGACTTAGACCGGGGTGTTACCATAATGTATTTAGTTCAAGAGTGTAGGGAGGGGATCAGGTGGGTGTTTACTCTTGGAGAAGGGGCTGTTTATTCTGGAAGAGAAATTCAGAAAGAATGCTCACTAACATGGACATTATGTACTGCAGCTGATCATTGGGCATCGAGTCAAAGTAATCAAGAAGGATAACTGAAATGGTCAGTGTTTCCAAGATAGAGGCCAATCATGCCAAAGGTGATAGATAATCAGTACTTTTTCTTTAAATAGGGTTATGAATGAGTTGAAGAGAATGGAATGTTGGATGCTCTGGGTTTTGGGCGGTTATGAGTGAGTATGTAAGGAAGTGAACCAATTTCACAAAACAGATTCAGGCATAAATATATCAAGTTGGAAAACAGGAGATGCGAACAGATGGGTGACCTACTTAAAATGACACTCCTCCAGAGTGGCCTTCTGGTCGCACCAGAGCTTCATGACTTTTTGACTGGCCTCCAAATTTCTTTTTGCCTTTTTCCAGAAGCGATGCATCTGCTTGTGGAGGGCCCGCATGTGGCTAACCACATCCTGGGGGTGTTTCCTGGGAGCTTGCTCCCACCCCTCCTTGACAAGGCTCAGAGGTCCCCTGACAGGGTGGTCATAGAGGTGTTCAAAGGGGCTGAACCCTTCTCCTTTCTGTGGCACCTCCCTGTAGGCAAAGAATAGGCATGGCAAGAGGATATTCCCCTTAATCCTCATGGGCTCAGGCAGGCCCATAATCATGCCCTTCGAGGTCTTGTTGAATCTCTCCACAAGGCCATTGGTTTAGGGGTGACAGGGTGTGGTGAACTTGTAAGTTCCACCACACACATTCCACATGGACATCATATATATGCAGACATGAAGTTAGTGCCTCTGTCAGGCACTACTTCCTTGGGGAACCCAACATGGATAAAGATCCCCATAAGAACTCTAGGCACCACAGGTGCAGTTACTGACCTCAGAGGGATGGCCTCGCTGTAGCAGTTGGCATGCTCCACCAAGACCAGGACAAACTTGTTGTCTAAGGCTGTCTTGAGGTACAAGGGTCCAATGATGTCAGTGCCCACCCTTTCACAGGGGGTGCAAATGACTGGTAAGTGGATATGGGGAGCTTTTTGCTTTTTCCCTGATTTCCCACTAGCCTGGCAGGTGGGACAGGACCTGCAGAAGGTATCTGAGTTTGTCTTCATTCTGGGCCAATAAAAGTGGGAGCAAAGCCTGGTGAAGAGCTTGTCTTGCCCTAAATATCCTGCCAGGGGGATATCGTGAGTGAAACACAGTAGGAAGGTCCTGTAACACTGGGAATCGACCAGCACAAGGGCTGCTCTAGTACCAGGAGCCTTAGGCTCACTATAGAGGTAATCATTCTCCCAGCAAATTAGGTGATCCCCAGAGGCTTCACCTGCTTCACGGGGTGAGGCCTGCCGCGTCAAGCCCTCAAGAGTGGGACACTCCTTCCGTGCCTGGTAGAATTCCTGCTTGGTGGGCTCACCCTCATCTTGACAGACAGCAAGCTGAGGTAGGTCACTAGGGTGGCAATGTCCTCCCCGACTGTCTTGGGGGCCTCCTCCTCAGGGACCCTGTCAACCTCCACCATGGGAACTTCAGGGACTGGTTTCTAACCCCCTTGCCCCTCTCCTTGGCAGTTGTCTGGGCCATTGTTCCAGGCTCCAGAAGCCCTTGACTCCGCTCTTGGGCAGCCATGGACCATGTGGTGCTACAGACCCACTCAGGCAATCCCAACATCTCCAAGTGTGACCCGAGCTCTACCTCCCTCCAGGTCATTGCACAATAGACAATCTTTCAAACATGGCAGGGTTCACAGCTACTTTCAGATAATCTGAGACCTCCCCATTCAAAGGGAACCAGAGCCACCGGTTGATGGCTCTCACAATTGTCGGCAACTATGACTTGGTGCAATGTGTTCGAAAGGAACTGCTCTGCAGACACTAGCTGACTCATTGACAGTATTCATACTGGCTCCTGTGTATCTCAGAGCCTCCATCCATTGCCCTTTGATGGTGACCCACTGCCTATACTTGGAAGTATTAGCAGGCATATGGGCTTTTGGCACCATCTCTTTATCCCCCAGGGAAATTAGGGTCACCTCTGTCTGCTTCCCATAGCTAACTGGGACTACCTCCTCCGTGAGTGCTACACTCACCAACGCAGGTTTCTGCCCACCGGTGGAGATATGTGCCCTCTTCTGACATTTGGAGTCACCCTTGGAGTGTGCATTTGTGTAGCACTCACTGCATTGGGGTACAAACCTTCCTGTCTGCTTGTCAAATAACCCCTTCTTCTTAGTATCAGACTGGGACTGGTTACCATTAATACCCTTGAAAATTATTTTCGGGGCCTTTGGGGAACTCCTTATTTTTTAAGTTTTTCTCCCCCCCCCCGCCCTTTCTTCTGGTTGGAACCTGACCACCTTTGCAGGACTCCCCCAGATACCATTTTGGACACTCAGGTACTGGCCCAGAGGTCCACCTCCTCAGCAAGCTTCCTGCGGATCAGTCAGCTTACTGTCAACTAGGTGCTTGTGCAACACTATAAAACATATTACTGAGCATGTGCTGTCTCATGATTAAATTGTACAACCCAACATAATCATTAACTTTGCTCCCACAGACCCAACCATTCAGTTCCTTGCTGGAGTAGTTCACAAAATCTACCCATGATTGGTTGGGGAGCTTCTAGCTGTCCCTGTTTCTTTGGCAATATGCCTGAGGCATCATCCCAAATTTAGCAAGTCAAATGGCCTTCATGGGGGTGCTTGGTTTGGTCCCCAACATATAATGACAGAAGTGTGTCCCCCCATACAGTAGGCATGTGCTTCCACAGACCAACCCCAGTGGTCCTTAGGTATTTTGTGAACCCTCAGTGCAACTTTGTAGGCAGAAAATAATTTGTCTATGTCATCCCCCACCACATAACTGGGCACCAAATCCTTGGGTATGCGAACCCTTTTTTCTCCTAAGGTACTTCACATATGCTGCCACCATCACTGCTGGACTCCACGTGTCTGACCTGCATGTTCAGCTCTTTTAGGCCCCTCTCATGAGCCAGTAACATCTTTTTTTCTTTGAAGTCCCTTCCAGCATTTCTCTCCTCCAAGGCCCTTGAAGGCTTCTTCTCTGCTGCCTCCATCTTTAATTTAGCCATCTGTAGCTTACATTTTCCCTCTTCCCTCCTCTCCGCCAGTTCTTCTGGGGACAGGCTGTTGGAAGAGACACTGCTCCCTGCCCTTGCAGGAAGCACAAATTCAGGGATCAACTCCTTCCCTTCCACTGCAGGTGGATCCTCACAAGGGTCATCCCCCATCCCATCATCCTCTCCTGTGGTCTCACCCATAATGGAGTATGCTTCTGCCAAGGCCCTTCACGCCTTTTGCAGCTCCATCTTCTGGGTTATGCTCTTGGCAGGAAGTCCATTCTTCTTACAAAAGTCCTTGAGCTCAGCTACAGTGTATATCTCTGTGTTGTCCAACTCAAAGGCCTTTTCTTGTAGGTGAAGTTGTAGATTCAGCAGCCAGAGACATGATTTTGAGGAAACAGCAAAAATGCCAATTGAGGAGAAATTTAAATTTGAATTGGTCTTGGATGTGGATTGGTAGTGTACACCATGTTGCGAATGGCATTACACAAACACAAGCCCTATCCTCACCACTGATCACCAATGTTAGAAATTGGTTTGTAGGTTGACTGAGGTATGAGCCCCGGTCAAGCAGCAACCACAATCCTAGTCAGGGTAAGAAGCAGGCAAACCCTATATTAATCAGTGCCCATCCTCTGGTAGCATGGTACAAAGCAGTCAGGCTTAATTTAGAGGCAATGTGTCAAGAATTTGTGCAACACTTGAAACAGAAAAACTGTGAAAACACCACACAAAAAGATTCTACACCAGGTTAGAAAAAAATGAGATTGATGTAATAAATAAAACAAGACCAAAACGACAAAAAAACAATAAGTAAAACTTGAGATATTGAATTTCAAAGGTTTTAGGTAAAAATAGAGCCTAGAAGCAAAACGTGCTTTTCAGGATATCTGGTAGCACCAGACTGGGACAAAGTCACAAGTTCAGGCCGACAGCAATGGAGTGCGGGCCGGATACAGGGCCCCAGTGGGGCCCGCTGAACAAAAGTACCTTAATCCTGGGTGAGTTAATGTTGAGGATGAAAGATTCAGTCGAGGCGATGCGTCAGTTCCGATCCACACAGCGCAGATGATACGCTTGTCCTGAGCTTCAGCAGTGGAGATGTGTCAGCTTCGATGAGCAATGAGCTGCGATGCCGAGGCTTCAGCATCAGCGCCGAGGCCGCCGTTGATGGAGATTCGAGGATCTTGTGTTGGGAAGCGAATCGCACAGTGGTGATTCCAAAAGTGATGCATCGATGCTGATCCATGCAGAAGAGGCATTGCACCGGTTCTGATCCATGCAGCAGAGGAGATATGTCAGTTCTAATTCCATGCAGCAGCGCAATGCATCAGTTCGACAGCAGATTCATTGGTTCCACTGGAACAAGCACCTTAGGTCCACTTCCAAGGGTACAGGACTGAGGTTGCACCATTTGGCAGGGCAGACTCACAGATGGCAGAGTCCAGGTGCAGAAGCAGGGTGATTGGAAGTCTTTAATGTCCCTGAGACTTCAGATGAGGAGGCAAGCCAGCTAGCCCTTGGAGTCACTCTGGGTTCAAAGGAGGCAGGTCCATTCCTTCTCACCCAGGAAGAGGAAACGCAGGCAGCATGACAGCAATGCAGCAGTTCAGCAAAGCAGCAGTCCAGAAGAGTGGCAGTCCTTCAGCAGCACAGCAGTCCTTTTTCCCGGCAGAGTCTTCACAGGTCCAGAATTGTACTGAAGTAGTAGTGTCAGAGATCCAGTACTTATATACAGTTATGCCTTTGAAGTGGGTTGGATTACAAAGTCATGCCTTTGAAGTGCACAGAGGTCCTCCTTTCCTGTCCAGGCTTCAGTCTCACTATTGGGGGGTATGCAGCCCTTTATGTGGGGACAGGACATAGCCTATTCAGATGTAAGTGAGGCTGGATCCAGCTCCTCCCTCCCACCCTGCCAGGATGGCCCATCAAATCACATCTAAGCTCTCATTGTTTGTGGCTGTCTAGGGGGAAAACACAAACCCCAACTGTCACCCACCCCAGACATGTGATCAGAGACAGACAGCAGGCACCAAATGGCTTAAGTACAAAAATGCCAACTTACTAAAAGGGGCGTTTTCAGAATGGTCATTTATAATCTGACTTCCCCATAAGTTAGGATTTTAAATTAGGATTCCAGAGAAATGACTCTTGGGGGTTTTATCTCTTCACAATTGGAAATTACACTTATAAAATGTAATAAGGAAATCCCAATGTTATCCTATGAGAGAAATAGACCTTGCTGTAGCGAAAAATGACTTTAGGAGTTTTTCACTACTAGGACATGTAAAACTTAAAAGTACATCTCTTGCATTTTAAATACAGTGCACCCTGCCCTCTGGGCTGTCCAGGGCCTACCTTAGGGGTGACATATATATATAAAAGGGATGGTTGGAGACTAGCAAATGTTTTATTTTTCTAGGTCAGCATGGCAGTGTAAACTGTACACACAGGCTGTTCAATTGCAGGTCTCAGACATGGTTAGAAGTCCACTTAAGTAGGTGGCACGATAAGTGCGGCAAGCCCACTAGTAGCATTTATTTTACAGGCCCAGGGCACATGTAGTGCACTTTACTAGGGGCTTATGAGCAAATTAGATATGCCAATTGGGAATGAGGCAATATTACCATTTTAGGGGAGAGAGCACAAGCACTTAGCATTGATTAGCAGTGGTAAATTGCAGAGTCCTAAAGCAAGCAATAACCAGGTCAGGAAAAGTGGATGAGAAAGGCAAAATGTTGGGGGGAAGACAACCCTAAGGCTGTCAGGTCGAACAGCACATACGTGACATTTAGGCCTAGGAGTTATTTTAATTACATCGGAGCAATTTTGATAATTCTTTGTTATTCTTTGATGCAGAATTTCCAATTACGAGTAGTTTTGGAGAAAAAATCCTACAGCAAGTGCACATTTAGTGAGTTGCTCGCACTACTATTCATGTTCTGTAGCATTAAAAGCATAATGACTCTTCTGGCGTAATTCCATATAATCTAGTGGAATTTTCAGGAAATTCTGTGTGATTACTCTACATTGAATTGCACAAGTTCTGCCCCCCCTAGTGACATCCTTCATGGTGCACAAGATTCACAAGACACCCCGGATCGATGCTCTCATGTGACAATCCCAGGAAGGCATTCATGATATGGTATGGGAACGCTCCAAGATAACACAATGCTGGGATCATCTACTGAACAAAATTAAGTCAACAAAATGCCTCACTGTACAAATGCCAACCAAAGCGTGCCTGTTAAACACATATACTCTACCCAATGAAAGGAAAAGGAAAATTAAAAACACAGCATCATTAGCAATGATTTTGGCTAAACAATGAATTGTTATAAAGTGGATTTGCTAGGGGTCTCCAAAAGTGAGAAAATGCCTCAATGATGTAGGCGAATGGGAAAAACAGAAGAGCCATACTCAAAGTAGATCTAATTTATTTTAAAACATCTTTTTGCAAGCATTGTAATATCCTCAAAATGCTTCTGCCCTGACTATCAATTTTTAAGGGGCGAAGAAACAGGAAACTCAAACTGGCCATGGTGCATATTTAATAATGATAAATGTATTTAAGGAAGAGACTTTTTGTATACGTGGTTAAACAATCTGAATCCAGCTTTGGGCTGAGTGTGACGTTTGACAGAAGAATGATACACCACCTGGCACGCCATTACACTCTAACCTGAATAATGTGCATAGCATGGCTTATGCCCTCTAGTTTCCATGTTTGTTTTGTAAATATTTGTAATTTTAGTAAGGCTGCAGAGGGTTCATCGAAGTTAGATATGTCCATGTTGAGCTCCTGCGGAAGCTATTGGTTTTGGCACCAAAACTCCTTGCGAGACAAAGCTGGATTTCGTAGCTGCTGAGGTCACTTTGTTGCAGGGATGGATTCGACTTTTCACAAGGGCATCAGCTCATGAAGACAGCCATGACCTGTTTTAACTCCTTGGACACACCTCTGAATTGCCAATTCAACAAATTCCTACTAAAAGTGGACCAAAAACTCAAGGCGATGGAAATCCCTCATACCTTAGGACCAATTTTTAAAGTTCAATAAAATAGTATTTTTTCTTGTACTCATTTTTTTATCACTTTCATAAATACTTGTAATACAAAAGAGTTCCTTTTTTATAAATATGCTAATATTTGACTTAATTGTGCATATTAAATTATTATCATTATGACCGTGGTCCAAGGGGGGCAAAAAATAGTATCCATGTTTATAAATGGACTGGTTTTAATCAAGAACAAAATGCAATATTTCAATTTTGTAAAATATTTGTATATGTTGATTTAGGTGTCAACATATGAGAATGTGATTAAAAATCAAAATGTTTTAATCTGTACAAAAATTTTGAGTACATTGTGGGATCATTGATGTACATTTTATCTTTTACAGCCTGATAAAGTGGTGTAAACTGTAAAACACGTGGACTGTGTAATGGAAAAGGAACCATGATGAAAATTGTCATGAGAAATTCAAGTGGACCATGGTTCTCATCTGAAGATTTCTTGTGATATGAAGAAAATAAATGATTGGAAGAAAAAAAGAGACTGTAATTGCTTGATCTTTGTCACAATATAGATCTTTGTGTGAATGAAGAATCTACAAAAAGTAAAGCCCCCAAGGGAAACAATATTCATGGTTGACCAAGACCTAAGTGTGATTTCAAGCTTACTCCAATAGAGTGGAGATCAGATAAATTCGACAAGTCATCCCCTTAAAGATATTAACTTCAGATTTAGCCTCTGAAATGGAAATCAAAAACCTTCAGTGTGACAAGGTCCAAGGCTGTAGCTGGCCAGAGTCCCCTGACGTTGGATACATCATTGTCAAGCTTCGGCTGAAACCATTGGTTTTGGCACCACAAGCTCTGAGTGGGACAAAGCTGTATTTTGTGTCAAGTAAGGTTAATTTGCCAGGTCGATAGATTTGCCACCTCACCCCAGTACAAAGTTTTACCCTTAGACATAGGTGACCTTCTGCGGAGGTGATACTTACGGAAAATCGCATGAACTTGCCTGCTTTTTTATAGATAAAATTGACAAAATAAAAAAAATTGATAGTAATATTCACATTATAAATACTGAATTAAGTACTATTTGCATGACTCCTCAGGTACATTTTTATAGTTTTATTGAATTATGTAAGGATAAATATGTCGACCTAATTAACAAAATTTGGAGTTTTGGTTCCTGTGCAAATCCAATTCTGGTAAAATACCATAAAGCACTACTTTTAAAACCCCATTGGGCAGTACAAGATACTATTAATGTGTCACTTGGGTTTGGCCAGGTTCCAGTGGAATTTAAAATAGTGAGAATTATTTCGTTATTTAAGAAAAAATACGTAAGACCCTGAATGCTGTGAGAACTAAAGACCAGTATCTGAACTTCCTTGTCTATGCTTCTCAAGAATGCATTGACTAACTTTCTCAAGTGTGCCGTGTTTAATCAGCTTTTGAAATTTGTAGATGCTAATGAAATCGTACACTTGCCACACGTGTGCTACAGAGCAGTTTGTAGTACTGAAAGTGTTCTCACTGCAGTACTTGATGAATTGAGAAAAGAAGCTCATTCAAATAGAAAAACGGTATTGAATTTATAAGATTTATCAGCTGCACTTTATACCATGGATCACCAAATACCTCTAAAGTAAATGCAGGCTCTGAAGATTAGTGGCACTGTGTTAAAATAGTTTTGCAGGTTTTTTTCAGGTTGCACTCTTCAGGTAGAACCACATGGATGTCAGAGTCCAAACATTTAACATGCGCTGTACCCTAGGGATTCGCCTTTTTTATGTAATCTTTATGTACTGCTCCTGTGTGCATTAATCCAAGCAGATATTTTTTCTGTAATTGTGTATGCCAACCATACCCAGATTTTGTTTAAAGTTGATAGGGAAATAAACTAATAAGCTGAATAATGGAACTCCTGTCTTACAAATGTTCAGTGCTGGATAGCTCACAATAGGCTAAAATGTAATGGGAAGAGATCTTGTTACCTTTAATAGAAACTCAAATCTGGGAGCTCAGTTTTTGGCGCCATCAGTGGGAGCAAACCCTGGTGCAGTGTAACAGGTAAGAAAGTTAAGAGTAATTCTAGATTCATAACTTCAGTTGAACGTAACAAATGGGCAATCGTAAAAACCTAGGGGCATATTAGCAAGGGCTTTATCGCCGCTTTAGCGGCACTTTTTGCTGCTAAAGCGGCGATTTTTTTATCGCCCTATCAGCAAGCTGTCGCTAACAGGCGTTAGCGACAGCTTTCTGGCGATAGCGGCCTGTTTTCCCGTCGCCTTGCATGCCAGCGATAATTATCGCTAATGACATGCAAGGTAGGCGTTCCCAACTAAAAGCGACTGAAAACAGTCGCTAACACCACTTCCCCCTATTAGCAACGCAGGCGAAGCGATAAAAAAATTCGCGCTAAGCGCGAATATCGCTAAAATTTAACACCTGCTAAAAACATGACTTACCTGTTTGTTGAATGGGAGGTGGATTGTCAGGCTAAGTCCCACATGGCGTTAATGCGTGAATATCGCTGGATTTCAAGCGATATTCACGCATTTCGCCGCTATCGCTGGATATTTTATCGCATTGGAGATAAACGTTGCTAATAGCGTGTTACCTCCGCAATAATATCCAGCAATAGGCGGCAATAAAAAAAACGCGCTAAGCGCGGTTTGCGATAATTATCGCAAGTTGTTGCTAATATCCCCCGTATTTTTTACCACCTCTGTGTCCTGAAGACATTTTTTTATTTATTTAATCTTTCCCAAAGAATTCAAATTGTGAGTGCCTTAATTTCTGCCAGACTGGACTATTGCAATGCCTTATACCTAGGTCTTTTGCAGAAATTGTTTAGGAAATTATGATTAGACCAAAATGCAGCAGGCAGGTTAATTTTTAATTAGAAAGGATCTGACTGCACTTCTGCAGGTGTAAGGAAACTTCACTGGCTGCCGGTTGCAGAGAGAGTATAATCCAAGATGCTCTGACTAGTCCATAAAACTGTTTATGAAGGTAAACCAAGTCAATTACATGATTTTATTGTTGCAATTCACACACAGAGAATGGTACGATTGACTAGGACAAGGCTGTTGGCTGTTGCTATGTTTAAAAATGCTACCTTAGGAGGCAGAACATTCTTAGTCCTGGCACCCAAGTTGCAGAATTTACTTCCATTGGAACTTAGAATAGAAGCTAATCTGTCAAACTTCATAAATGCTATGCAAACCTGGCTATTTAGGTCAGCAAAATAGTTATCTTGCAGTTGGTGACCATGTACAATTCCTTGGTTCAATTTCAACAGTCAGTTTCTGACCAGCGCCTTGATACCCTTGGGTGAACTAACCCTTTATAAATTGTAAAAATAAATACATATATAAGAGGAAAGATGGTAACTTTAGCCGAACAGGACTCCACTTTTATTTCAAGGTCCCACTGAACCCTTTTTTCGTGTGATAAAATGCACAGAGCAAGACAAACAGGGGGAGATTTTCAAAACTTTTGCGCTGGTTTAGTGTCCCAAAAGGGACGCAAACCAGCGCACATTTTTTTAATGCTATTTTCTTTCCAGTGCAAAAGCGCTGGAAAGCACTCTTTAAGTAGCGCAAAGCACTGCTTTGCGTTACTTTGCGCCGAGGGGGCGTTTCATGGGTGATATAATGGCGTTCCCATTCAACCACCCATGCCTTTTGACGCAAAACCATATTTACAAATATTTGTAAACATGGTTTTGCGCCAAAAGTTACCGCCCCTTCAAAGGAGGTGCTACCAGGAGAAATGCTTTTATTTCTCCATGCTTTTCCGATTTTCCATGCGTGCTGCACTGTGCAGCACGTATGCAAAGTGGGAAAAGCTTTGCATTGTGCTTTGCATAGTATTTTGTACAGGAAGGGTATCTTTCCTGTACGAAACCTATGCTACACTCATGCACACACCCTAGCGCTGTGGTGCAAGGGAAAGGGGAGGAGAGAGCCATATCGCTGAAGATATGGCGCTCTCCTGCTCCCTCCCTGTCGCGCAACACGGCGCAGCCTCGCCGGGGGCTGCGCTGCGTTGCACAACTTTTTTGAAAATCTCCCCCTCAGTTTTCTTGCTTTCCTTGGGCTGTGTCATGCTTGTGTAAGCATAAACACCTTGCCCCGGTCCCCCAGAGATGGAATAAATGACTAAAATCCCATTCTTCTCCAACTTCTGGGAACGTTCTTTCCAGTCAGTCCTAAAGCCCCAGGTCCTCATGGCAAGCTAAATCTCTCGCTAATCCTCTGTGGTCAGCTGGTCCCTCTTGGAGTGCCGAGTCCTTCTGTTTTTTTGTGTCCTTGGAGCAGGCAAACAGGATGCCAGTCACTGGACCCTTGGTTAGAAATTCTGGTACTTGGTTGGTAACAGAGGTCAGGAATACTTGAGTCCTCAAGTCCTCTTCTTTCAACCAGGAACCAGGAGTCTTCTTTCTTCCTGTAGTGCCTTCTTCTTCAAGTATAGTCTTTGTAGGCCCAGGAATGTTCCAAGAAAGGAGAGGTGAGGGACAAGTGATATTCTGTGCACTAGCCACCGAATGGAGAATTTTGTCTTACCCAATCTTCGCTATTCTCTCACCCTATGCACTACTCCAGTTGCAGCATCTCCTCATTACCTTACTGTAAAATTACATAAGAGTTTCTAGATAGTAGAACAATTCTTCCAACAGGTAGACATTACTCCAGCTCCTTAGTCACTCCCTTAATGATGAGTCTTCTCCCACCCGATTTGGTCAAAATTGGTTGTTTCTACGACTGTGTCTGGTGTCTAAGAGTGTCCTGGGGATAAAAAGGAGGAGCTCTCTTTGGCACCTCCAGATGAAAAGAAAAGTGCCAAAGCTGTCTATTGTTCTGTCAGATATTTCTGTCCACTCACAGAAAGCTAATCCCTGCTAAATGGCTAGCAGTTAACACTGATCCTTTCTTTCAGGTCACAGAGGCAGGCTATGGTCTTCTGAGCCACAGTCATTAAGTCTCCCAGCCAGGGACAGGTATTCCACTCTCAGCTCTGAATCAGCTAAATGGCAAATCAGGTTAGGGTGGTTTTGTTCCAGGAAGCACAAAATACATTCTTACAAAGTTACTTTTCCATTTAAGTTTTCAGACATGTGATTTCACCATTAAATCAGATTTTGAAATGATATTGAAAATAATGTTGATATATTTCTCTAATATTTTCCTAAGCGGAGATATAGAATTAAATATTTTAATCACATCTAGGCTTGTTCATGGAAAAGTCTACATAGTGAAATAGCTTTTGGCTTTTATTTCCCAGTGAGGACACACTAATCCTAATATGTAGTGTGCCATAATTTTGTATATTGGCACCCAGTCCTGTGAGCTTACATATATAAACTAGGCTTTTCTGCATGGTAATGGCAATTTTCACTGTCACTGTGTTACTGTGGTACATTTAAATTGCTGCCTAGTCAAAGAACAGTGTTGCTCCTGACAACCATGTCCTTTTTGTGTCATACATTTGTGGGGTGAAAGGCCACATTGTAGCCCCCATATGACATTTAACGATCCATGCCACATGAGTATTTTATGTCATATTTGTTATCCAATACAGTAGACTTATGGAGAAGTTAAATAAGCCATATAGGGAATTACAATGCATCGCACATTTGTGGATGGAACTTCAAGGTTATACTTCTGTATATCACTTCTGTTTAGCAATGGTAAAGCACAGAGAATTCCAAAGTCAGCTAAATCAGACAGGGAAAATGTGGGAACCATGACAAGAATTATGTCACACGCCTCACATGTTCAACAAGCTGGCTATTTGCTTGACCTTATTTTTGGCTCCAGGGTATCAGGGTAACAATTTCCTATAACTTTGGTCAGATCATCCTTTAATTGAATTTAAAATGGCTTCAGGGCCACCAATAATGTAAGACTCCTGCATTCAGAACTGGAAAGGAATTAATATTAACATCAATGACTTTGAAATGGTACTCTGGCATCAAATTGCTGTGACTCTCAGTACTATTGATCCTCACATTCCCTCTCTCTGCCTCAATCAATACAATGAAATTATGACATTGTGCCACTCACAGACTGGCCCATAAAAGATGCATACATTTGTTGCCAATCGTTTACCGCAAAGCAAAGGATGGAGTCACGTTGAGAAAACTAGAGAGGGTTTAGAGGAAACTCTGCTTATCAGAAGGCAAAAGAAAGGTCTGAGTCAGATGAGCCTTTACAATCATAAAAACAGACTGTTAAAAGTAATGAATTATTCCTACAAAGTCAGGGCCTTTCTAACATCTTCCAAAGCCCTAGTCAATACTGTAGGCTTTCTGGCCAATCTGAATGCTTTAAATAAGTGTGTACATTCAGAGGGCCAATTGAACAGGTTAAGTTTATTTTTTACTGATACAATCAATAAGATTAGAATAGAACTAAAGCATCGTGCTCCATCAGATAACTTGAGGACATCTGAACAAACCCCACCGATTAGAGTAAGCAAGACCCCACTAATGATTGCAAACATTTCCTGAGTTTTTGATTTCCTCTGTTGAGGAGGTAAAACATGAATCAAGAACAGTAAACTGTCATGATCTGTGTCTAGGCTATTTGCCAAAAGATGGTGGGGATTTGACAGCACCATATTAATGCAGATTATTAATGTCTCCATATAATTAGGGCCAGTACCTCAAGATTTTAACCATGTGGTGGTACACTCTGTCATGAAAAAATATAATTTAGAAGACCTGCTAGATCCCTCCAGCTTTAGACCAAATTCTTTACTACCCTACTGGGGTAAATTCCTGGAGAGCTTCATGGCTTGTTTGCTTTAGGAGTTTCTTAAAACATCTGGAATTTGTTTTGTAATCAGATAGGCTTTCAACCAGAGTTAAGCATGGGAGTATTCACTATGATGGTATTGAATGAACTGAGAATTATGGTTGATCATGGTAGTGTTTTTGGGCCCCTAAGTCTATTGGACGTATGAAAAATGACACGCCAATAAAAATAGTAAATTCCTCATTTATGTAATTACTGGGTGTGCTATAATGCGTTGGCTTTTTCAAATATATATAAAATGATGACAAAGAATGAGATAAAGGTACTACCTTGGAATGTGAATGGCCTAAGAGTTCATAGTAGAAGAAAGAAGATCCTGGAATTATTAAAACTCTCTAATTAATGACATCATAATCTTACAGGAAACGCACTTGCATTGCGAGGAATGGGTTGAGGTCTTGAAGAGCCACAAATGGGTAACTCAATTCGCCTGCACTAACCCATGTAATGTGAAAGGGGTGGCAATCTTATTTAAAAGCTCGGCACAAGCCAAGATAGAGAGCCTCATTGCGGACCCAGGGGGCAGATGGGTAATTAGGCCTTTTTAAAATACACAGCACTGGGTATACATTGATAGGTTACTATGGCCCGAATGTAGATGATCCGTCCTCATGCCGGGAATTACATAAATATCTACCTGATACAAGGTACTATATTATTACAGGGGGAGTTTCAACACACTGTTGGATCATGCTCTTGATAAATCCACAGTAAGACCAACAGTAAATGTATCTAAAATGAGTGTGCCCGATTCACAAAAGTAATGTGAGACAAAATCCTAACTTTACGACTTTCGATATTCACAGAAGGCATTTAGGAGTACTAAAGTTAGTATTTTGTCTCAGTCAATCTTAAGTTTTGGTCTTAAATTAAACTTAAGACAAACTTAAGTTTAACAGAGACAAAATCCTAACTTTACGACTAGGATTTTGTCGCAGTTAAACTTAAGTTTGTCTGAAGTTTAACTTAAGACCAAAACTTAAGTTTATCTGAGACAAAATCCTAACTTTAGTACTCCTAAATGTCTTCTGTGAATACCGAAAGTCGTAGAGTTAGGATTTTGTCTCAGATTACTTTTGTGAATCAGGCCCAGTGAGAGCACACATCAATTAATAAAGAATCTGGGCCTGGTAGATATTTGGAGGCTGAGGGCAGGTCAGAGGAAAGAGTTTACTTACCAGAACGAAAAATATTCTCATGCTTCTAGGATAGACTTTTTTTCTAATGGATATAAAGCTAAGTAAATACATTACTACAGTTGTACACCAACCAGAACATCTATCTTATTATGCCGCTGTAAAATTGGTGTTCTCTGTCGAGAGTCATCAACCTCAGTCTAGACGCACCCTAGATAGAAGGAAGTTGTAAATGCCCTCAAGAAAGATACTATGTAGTTCTTTTAGATGAATGAGGCCTCGGCTCCTGTCCACATTGTGTGTGATGCTTTTAAAGCTTTTATACATTACAGGCTAATAAGTTATGCGGCATATAAAAGGAAAGAAGGCAAAAACAAACTTAGAGAACATGAATTAAGAATCAATAAGATCCAGAAAGACTTGGCAAACTGTGTACAGATTAGTTTAGAACTAGAACTCCATAGGAAATTGAAAGAGCCCAAGGAACATTTAGCAGAATTTCTGGAAGGCAGGGTCCATTATGAGTATGGGGAAGGCTGTGGGAAACTATTACTCTGGAAAACAAGGCAAGACAACCTCCGAAATGAGATCAAGGAAGTAGAGATCAGTGCCACCAAAGAACACTGCCTGGAAGATCATAGTAATGGGAGGGCATTCATGGTCTTCCAGGAACTATACACTGACGACACAAAAGCAACACAGGCAGAAGTTAAGGAGTGGATACAACAGGATAGTCTCCCTAGGTTAGATCCACATAAACAAACATCTCTCAATCAGAAAATAATCCCCCAGGAAATAGATAAAGTAATCAGGCGATCAAAGAAGGAGAAAGCACCAGGTCATGATGGCCTACCAAATTAACTATGTAAGGTTTTAAATGAGGAGCTGACTCCGTATCTCACCAAATTGCTGAATTGTGTTTACATTCACCACTTGCCCCCTCCATCCTCATGGAATGAAGCAGTAATAAGACTAATCCTAAAACCTAGCAGGGACCCAAAAAAATGTGAGTCGTATAGACCAATATCCCTGCTTAACAAGAACTACAAGATATATACGCAAATACTTGCTAAAAGGTTAGATAAGGTGTTAGTAGACATTGTACATGAAAACCAAAAAGGCTTCATGAAGCACAGGAAACTTCACAGCCTAACTCAAGACTTGGTAAGCGTGATTGATGTGGCCTCAGTAACAAAGACTCCCTTAACCATTATTATGGTGGATGCCGCAAAAGCTAGTCTTACTTGTATGAGGTAATTAAGCAAAGCGGATTAGGGGACAACTTTCCCAACAAAATAAGATCTATATATAATAGCCCTACAGCAAGGATATTGGTCAATGGGTCTCTTACCTCAAAACTTCACCTAGGCAGGGGTACCCGGCAGCGATGCCCACTGTCACCCTTGCTATTTTATCTATATGTAGAACCATTGGCAAGATGAATAAGGGCAGAGCAGAAAATCTCATCTTTTCAATATTTAGACTGGGTTAAAAAAGAAGTCCTATATGCAGATGATCTTATAATCTGCACATGCAACTGGAAAGCGTCACTACCAATAATAAGGGAATTAATGGGTGATTTTGGGAGAGTCTCTGGGTGTCTAGTCAATGAGACCAAGACTGAGATCATGACCTGGAATGGTCCATCAAACTCCTCTTTAGAAAAGTCAGAAATCAGATATGTGGGGGTAAGGGTGGTTAAAGATTTGGCTAAGATGGCATATATACATTTTTAAGAGGATCATGTTGGAAACTAAAAAGCTTTTACATTTATGGGCTCACTTACGTCTCTCTATTTTAGGGAGAACAAATATAGTTAAAATGATGATCCTTCCAAAATGTACCTTTATCTTCAACACTCTTCCACTGCATTTCAAAATTTCAAAACAGAATGGTTTAGAGAGCTGCAAGGAGAATTAAGTAGCTTTATATGGAGGAACAAGACTGTTAGAATAGCGCGGAAAAAACTCAGGAAAAAGAAAACAGATGGACGGATAGCACTCTCAGATTTTCAATTATATTATTGGGCCTTCTTTCTGAAAAACATAAGACAGCTGTTAATGGATAATAATCACCACATTTCATCTTGATTCAGGTGTTAACAAAACACCTTCCTGATGAAGGCAGCTATTTTCTATTCAAATTTGGCCACCCTAAGTACTTTAAAAAGATTAAATTTAAAGTTTTAATTGCAGCGTGCAAACTATGGATTCAAGTCCAAAGAGTTCTCGGAATTCCCTGTTAAACAGCTTTGCCCCAATATGGAAATCCCCAGGGACCCCCCCAGTGCCTACAATGTACCTTAGCTACCCCACTGTTAGCTGCGGGTTTGGTACGATGGGGTCAGATATTGAACAAGGATCATTGGTGTCATGGGACTGCTTAGCAAAGAGCATGTACCACAGTTTATCTAGATTTAAATACTATCAGTTAGTAAGCTGGTCCTGCGAACAACCCAATATCGAATTTAAAACAGAATGGGAAGAAGAATACAGAAGAATAAGGCCTACACAAAAGAGGTGTCCAATTGTTACTGGGCTCTGGTTCTGGGTGAAGACAGCCCCCCAAATCTACCAGAGGAGATCTGGAAGGTGGACCTGCCCAGACTTGACATTCTACATTTATGGTAAGTATCTATGTCTACACTTTGGGTAACGGTAAGATCTGTGCCCCTTAGGAGCAATCATCTATTTACCGTATACGGGGCATATTGGTCCCCTAAGAAGCTCTTGAAGATGGGAGGAAGCAAGGAGAGGTTTTGCCCCAAATGTGCGCTAGAGAACGCGGACGATGTTCACCTACCGTGGCAGTGTCCTGCCGTCCGACTCTTCTATCAAAATGTGTGAACATTTTTTACGGGAATCTTTGGGGAGAACATAGAGTTAAGCCTTGATTTGAATTTTTGGGGGATTTTAGCTGGTGAGGGGGCCTCACACAAACTGGGGAAATCGCAAGCCCAACTGCTCTTTACCCTGATAATTATTGCATGAAGAGAAATATGTATAAAATGGGTCTCCTTCATTCCGCCCTCTTGCTCTGAATGGGTGAATTATGGTAAACATACTGGGAGGCTGGACTGCTTTAATGGTTCACTGAAAAGAAAGAAGACGTGGGACCCCTAACACTCTAATAAGGGGTTAAGTTACAAGTAACATGGGGGGTGACCTGAATCTTTTGGTGGCCAGATTTGTCAATACAATATATTTATACACTTATAAAAGTCCAAGGATTATGACAAACTTCAACAGTGGAGGCGACACAATAAAGAGCTCAATCCATCAATGACCTTGTTGCACCCCCGGGTCACTCTTAGGTTTATCTCTTGCCTATTTCATATATGAGGACTAAAAAAAAAATTGGCAAGCCGCCCTACCTGGCTGACAAACTCACTATCTCCGATGCCTCTTGGCACATCCACCACAAGATGAGAGACAAGGAAGTGCAGAAAATCAGAAACAAGGAGGCAGGCCTTCTTCATATAAGCACACATAACCAGGAAAGATATTCTTGTATTCATCAGGACTTCCTCAACCCTATTCCAGTTTAGGAATGAGCTGAATATTCACCTATTTAAAGAATACCACAATATCATTTGGTAATAGTCCACATTCCATATAACATGTTGATTGTGGCTTTATTTGCCTTTGCCCTATAAATTACCCTACTGACTATTGGATAGGATTATGCTATATAAATACCATGGAAATACATACATATATCTGGCAATGTTCATCTTTCCCTCGGCCAATGTCTTGTAGGATTCAACAAGGCTCTATTCTATCACCCCTCTTTTCCAATATTAGGCTTTTAACTGATTTATTGCAGTTTTACATTTCTTACCTGTACAGATGACACCCACTTTCTCCTTGATTTTCAAGGGAAGCATCTGGGGGCTTTTTACATCCCCACTTAGCTCTTGAAGCAGTTTCCATCTGGAGGACAATTAGTTTTCTTAGACATAACCCCTCTAAAATGGAGTTGATGCTTGTAGGATTTGGTCCCAATAAATGTAATGCCAAAATATGTCCTGAATCTCTTCAGCCTCTACCAGTAATTTGGAACCTGGATATTTTACTGGGTTCTATTACAAACTTACATTTTATATATGCAGATGACACCCAGATCCTCCTTAATATTCAAAGGAAGCATCTTGGGAGACATTTTACAGCCTGCCTTAGCTCTCAGAGAAGTTTTAAACTGATGATAATGAATCCTTTTAGATATAATGCATCTAAGATGGAGTAGTTGCTTGTAGGCATTGGTCCCAATAACTGGGATGCAGTAATATATCCTGCATCTCTTGGTCCGTCTCCCAAACATCTTCCAGTAGTTCAGAATCTGAACATTCTGACCTAAGCATTGAATATCATGTAACATATGTCACCATGTCTTCTTTTCATCAATTTAGATATTAAGTAGAATCTGTTACCTTTTACATTCTTTCATTATGTGCATGACATGGATGAACACACACAAGCACACAATTAAACTTCAGAAATATTAAGAGTGTGATAAAATCCTCACAACTGTTATCACACCTATTGAATTTATATGGGGCACTCATATTTTCTGACTTTCTTTATGAATCAGGCCATCTTGGTTATAAAACGTTTTGTGGATATATGTATCCTTTTTAGGTCAATCTTATATAGTTACTTGACCCAGAGATGCCTGTTTTCCTGCTCTCATTCTGTTCACAGTCCAGTTTTTAACATTCTTTCAGTGGGTGTAAAAAGGCAGCAAATATTATGTAAATATGGGCTATGGTTCCATGAATTGGTGTGAGAAAACCGGAAAACCATTGGTAGGGGATGTGTGCTCAATGCTGTGACAGTTGCCTGCACTTCAGGTGAGTATAAGCAGCACAGATCCTGCTATTCTCAATCTGAACCACGTAGCTGCCCTGTACTCCCCTTTGTACTTCTGTATAGGGAATAATGCACCCTCTGCCTATCTCTCCCTTCTCTGGGAATTTATTTATTTATTTATAAAGTTTTATATAGCGCGAACTTGATCCCGAGGGATATCAGAGTGCTTTACAGTTTGGGGGAGAAGAAGGTAACAAATCAAAACATGAGTCTAATATGGTGAATCTAATAGGCGTTGAAACAAATAGTGCACATATAACAGATCCTTTATAAACCTGAGTGAACGGGGAATGGGCTATACGATGGAGCAATGTGAAATAAGGGGAGTAAGTACAATGATCATATACAAAAATAAAGACCAATACCAAAACAATAAACAAAACATGAGTCAAATGGGGAGTCTAGTGGCATTGAGTCAGCTGGTGAACAACTACCAGATCCTTTATACAACCTGGGTGAACGCAGAGTGGGCTAGACTATGGGGGCAAAATGACTTAAGGGGAGTAAGTACCATAATCATATACAGAAATAATAACCTAAACAACATAATAAACATATACAGGGATAATAAAAATGCTGTGGTATGTCCGATGCGCAAGAGCTAACAAATGTCCCTCATGTTAAGGTAAGAACTTATTCATGAGGAATCTTTTTGCTTCCATGTTGGAAGGCCTCCTTTGAAGAGATCCTCCGAATTTCAGGTGGAAGAGAGTTCCACATTTTTGGAGCAGAGCCAGAGAAGGCTCGTTGGCATGTTCTCTTTTTGCGGAAGATCTGTGGTTTTAAGAGGAGGGAATTAGCACTCCTTAACAGTCTACCCCCTCCGGATAGTTCTAGTTTTTGTGCCAGGTAGATGGGGGTTTTGAAGTGGAGGGCTTTGTGTGATAGGCAGGCAATCTTCAGTTGAATTCTAGCTTCGTAGGGTAGCCAGTTTAGAGATTTTAAAACCGGGAGATGTGTGCCCTTCGCTTAGTGCCCGTAATCAATCTGGCCGCCGCGTTCAGTGACGCCTTTATGGGGGCCAGAGTGTATTTGGGGAGGCCACATAGTGTAGCACTGCCATAGTCAAGTCTCGGCAAGACAAGCGCTTGGACCACTTGCTTGAAATCTGCTTGCGGTAGGAAAGGTTTGAGATTCCTGAGTGTTCTCAGAAGGTGGTTAGCTCCCTTGCACACGTTGCTAATGTGAGTCTTCATATTCAGATGCTTGTCCAGGGTAATTCCTAGAGATTTGGCTGAGTCGATAGTGCGGGGGAGCAATTGAAGGCGGTGAGTTGGTTCATCCATAGGTCGATTATAGGAGTATGTTTTGGGGGAGAGATGAGGAGGAATTCTGTTTTGGCGGTGTTTAGTAGTAGGTGGTTCTCGGTTAACCAGTTTTGGGTCGTCAGTAGGGTGGAGTTGAGTGAAGTGATATCATCCGGGGAGGAGATTTTCAGATAGAGTTGGGTGTCGTCTGCATACATATGGAAGCGAATGTCCAATGATTTTAGAACATTAGCTAATTGTTCCAGGAACAAATTGAAGAGAATGGGAGATAGGGAGGACCCTTGGGGAACCCCCATGCTGACTGGAGATGGCTGGGAGAGAGAGTGGTTCGCTTTAACTCTTTGGGTCCTGTGCTGCAGGAAGGACGAGAACCAATGCAGCACCTGACCCGAAAGGCCCATCCTATGCTCCAGAATGAATAGGAGGTTGTCATGATTGACAGTGTCAAAAGCGGAGGAGAGGTCAAGTAGGATAAGGAGGCAGGATTCATTTCGATCGAGCATTATTAAGATGTCATCCATCATGTGGGTAAGAGCCGATTCAGTGCTGTGCCCACTACGAAAGCCAGATTGGTGTTGGTCCAGGAGATGGAAATTTTCGATGTGCGCACATAGTTGTGACTGGACGCATTTTTCAAGGAGTTTGGCTAGAGTGGGGATGCTGGAGATAGGTCGGAAGTTGTTAAGATCTGTACTGTCAGCTGTGGGTTTTTTCAATATAGGTGTTACCTGAGCCTCTTTTAGGCATTCTGGGATCATGCCTTGTGCCAGAGATGCATTGACGATCTTTGTCCAGAATGGGGAGATTTCATCCTTAATTACTTTAAAGATGGTAGGTGGTAACGGGTCACTGAAATGATTAGATGGGTTGATACTCCGAAGAACCTTTTTGATATCATTTTCAGTGAAGGGGATAAAGGTGTCCCAGGAAGCGTTGTTCTTGATACCCCAGCTACATGGTGCTATCTTGTCTAGTATGGCCAGTGGGGGTGCAGGTTCGTTAGGTAGCAGTAGAGCCCTCCTGGTTTCCAGATCCATGTTAATAAGTCTAGTTTTCTCAGTAAAGAAGGCAGCCAGATCATCACATGAGGGAGGTCTGACTTCCGAGGCCGATCGGTTAGGGGCTACCACCGATTGTTGTTTAACCAGTTCAAACAGTTTCTTGGGTCGATTAGCCGCTTGGTTAAGTTGGGATCTGAAATACTCCGCCTTCTCTCTCTTGATTTGTTTGTTATACAAACTTCTGGCTGCTCTAAGGTTTTTTAGATGGTCCGCAGATGGAGTGGTTCTCCAGGAACGTTCTAAGGACCTTAGTTTGCGACGTTCCGAGTTTAGGTTGCCATTGAACCAAGGTTTAGATATTTTTGCAGGTGCATTTTTTTGTTGGAGTGGGGCCATCGAATCCATGATGTTGGAAATAGAAGAGATGTAGAAGTCTGTGAGGGCATGGACTTCAAGTATGTCCAATTGGGGAGATAGGGCCCGATTACAGCGGTTTGCTAGGTCAGCTGTGTTGAAATCTCTGAGGTCCCTTTTCCAAATCTTTGGTTTGGTTTTTTGAGCCTTACTCTGATAAACCTCCGAGTTAATATGGAAGGAAATGATGTGATGGTCCGACCAATCACAAGGTATGATGGACTCCAATGAGATGGTATGACCTTTGGAGATGATGAGGTCTAACGTTTCTCCTTTGATGTGAGTAGGCTGGTCACAATGTTGAATCAATTCGTGGTCATTCAAGAAGGAACTGAGGCATGAGACTGCTTGGTCATTGGTGTTAGACCAGTGAAGGTTAAAGTCCCCAAGGTAGATATGGGACTGAACTGAGTCCACATTGCCGGAGATGATTTCCATTAATTGTTCAATGAAGGGGAGATTGTCGCCTGGGGGGTGATAGAATGTGTGTAATTTACAAACCAGATGATTGTTACTTGAGATGTTGAGACAAAGATATTCGCAAGTTACTGGAGAGGAGGACTCTGAAAGGGAGACCGCCAGCGTGCTCCGATGTATACAAGCCAGGCCACCACCCAGCTTCTTAACTCTATCAAGACGAATTATGTCGTGGGTGGGGGGCACCAAGAGGTCAAGAATTTTAGTGGACGAAGGGTTGAGCCAAGTTTCTGTGAGGATAATGATATCTATCTCATTCTGTTGTATGAGGTCGAAGATCTCGGATGCGTGTTTGCTTGCAGACCTACAATTGAGTAGTATGCATTTGATTTGAGCCGGAGTATGGGGGTGAGGAGTCTGAGTGATGTTCACTCTCTTGAGGTTATCGTTGTTTATGGCTCTGGGGTTGTGGGGTACCCTGTTCGGGTTAGAATGTATGGTTTGAATTATTCCCTTTGGACTCGTGATAACGTCCGTGTTGGATGAATAAGACTTGAGTAGGCAGTCAATTTCAATGGGCGTGAGACCGGACGCTCTTCTTGGGCGAGAGGCTGTGTTAGGTAGGGGAACAGAATTGGAGATTGTAGGTGATAAGGGATGGTCACGGGGAGCTATGAAAGTGGCGCTGGCGGGGGCTCTGGGCCGGTTCAGACTAGAGAGGAGGGGGCTTAACAAGGGGAGAAAATCAAGTGAGAGGGCCTTCAAGCCGTGGAGTTCGAGGGCAAGAAGGTGCAGCTGGCGGGATATATCATCCAAGCGTGCCAACATGTCTGGGTGTTGGGCGAGGGAAGGAAATTGATTGTGTAGATCTGGAGAGGGGGGAGGATGACTAAGTGTGTTAGAGGGGTCCGGGGCGGTAATGGGGGAAGCCCTGGGAGAAGGTGGGTCCCTGAGTATGAGCGGTGTTCCAGGATGCATAGACCCGGAGGTTGATTGTGTGTGGAAAACTGCTGAGGCGGTAGGGTACCGATGTGCGTTAGAGGGGTCAGAGACGATAATGGGAGATTCCCGAGGAGAGGGTTGGTCACTGAGTGTTAGAGGTGTTCCCAGGAGTATTGGTAAGGGGGTTGGAAGTGGTGATAGGGTTAATGGTCGCGAAATATGTAATCCGAACAGTTCAGCATCTGGCAGGGGCAAGGGAAGGGAGGTGAGAGAGGAGGGATGTAGATCTGAGGGGGAGTGGGAGCAGTGATTTGGAGTGAACTTGAGGTGGTTAGTGTTGTATCTAGTCGCCCTGAAGTTGAGTTGTTTGCTACTGAGCTTTTGATCTTCCAAAAGAGTTTGTCGAACTGCTCTAGGTTTCGATTAGAAGCTTGAATGAGAACGATCCCATTGTTATAGATGGTAATGGTGAGATCTATTTTGTGGATAGGAGAGGAAGTAATAGAAAGACTAAATCCATGGGGTGTTTTCCTTATCTGTGTGCACTGGAAAAATGATATGAGAGTTTTCCTCCATTGGGCTCTCTTGTTCGTGAAGAAGATTAAGTCGGACATGGTGTTGCCATTGTACATGCTGAAATATGTGTCTGATATAAGTGTTTCCGTTTTTTTTTTAAATTAAGTTGTGTTTGAGTTTTTTTGATGCGTTCTTAGTGAGGTTAGGTGGGTAAGTGATCTTAAATGCACTGAGGCCCACTTTAGAGAATACTTCAGCATGTTCTTTTTCCGCCATTCTCCTGCTGCAGAAGGAATACTGCAGGATCCCCTATGTAACAAAAGGAAAGCACAGGGAGATTTTTAGGTCACTGTAAGATACTCTTTTTTAGCAAGCATGGTTCCTACTATTACTGACTGAAAGAGAAATCTAGTAATCTAACAGGGCTGCAACATAAATTCACGTCTACCATTTATTTCAACTTAGGTGAAGCCAATGTATAGTCTTCTGGCAGATTCCTGATAGACTTTAGCCCAAATAAACGGTCTTATACGTGTTTTTGTTATTACGTAGAATTTGTTACCTGTTAAAACACATTTCATACCCAGAAATTTCAGCATACCTTCACAGACTTCAGCTGCTGTGGGGGAGGTGGGAGGAAAAACTAATTTTCATAGAAATGACCCCACCCTATACAAGGTTTCAAATTGAATGTTTCATTCTAATTTTGGTGCAATAGCCTTCAGTGATTTCTGTGTAGTACTGAACAAATATTCCGATGGGAGTTAAAATGGGAAATAGCACTTTTGTGTCCCTTCCCCTCCACCTCTTTATTTTCCTTTTCTCTGGATGAGTGCAAAACATGAGATAACAGTGCTCTCATTTGAAACTGATCAAAACTATTTTATCTTCTGCAAAATAATTCTGCTGATTATGGCAGTGACAGAGGCCTAACATGGGTGTCTTGATCACGGGAATTGGTTGCATTGGCTCTACCAGATCCTTTTAAAGATAGCAAACAACTATGAAAATTTTACACAAAATTCGAAATTGCTGCATGTAAAAATATTAGACATGAAGGAAGCATTTCAGTCTGTAGACATGTAGTGTAGCTCCTATTTCCCTAATAGGCTCTGCGCATTGGAATAATATACCCTATAGGTTTGACATAGGACTAAGGTCAATATGTCCCTATCGAGTATATTAAACTTAATTACTTGTGCCAGCTAGCTCAGAGGCCACTAGAAACTCCTTGATAAACAAGAAGGGAGTAGTTTCTGGCAGCCGCAAAACATGACAACTTTGTTTCCCTTTTAGAATCAGAACGTGTCCCAGAGTCGTGGAAACAATAGATAACTATTTCACTCAGCTCAATCGTGCATACTTAGGGGCATATTTACAAGCCCCTTGCGCCACTTTTGCGCCGCCGTTGCGTCACGCAAGTGACGCAGCGGCGACGCAAACCATGCGCCGCGTTGCCCTATATTTACAACGTGACGCATCTAGGGAGATGCGTCACGTAGTAAATCCCTGCGCCACATGAAACCTGCGTCAGGTTTCATGTGGGTGTACCGGCGCAGGGTGGGGGGCGTTCCGGCGCAGGTACGCCTCGGAAAAGTGACGTAGTGAAATCTACAAGATTTCACGCAGTCACTTTTCCGACGCTGGTGCGCCAAATCCTTACGCCTGCTTCAAGCAGGCGTAAGGATTGACGCACCATGTTAGGGATAGGGAAGGTTGGATTAGTGCTGGAGTTGCGTCGCGCTTGCGACACGACTTCAGCACTGCGCCAACCTTCCGCCGGCAGATGCGTCAGCATCTGCTTATCCTTGCGCCACGATGCGCCGCATTGTAAATGCGGCGCATCGGACGTGGCACAAGGGTAAACTTGTGTGACGCATTTTCCCTGGCGCATCCCTGCTGATATGCAGGGATGCGCCAGGGAACGTAAATATGCCCCTCAGTTTTCCTCAAAGTTACACAGAAAGAATAGACAGGCGTTTCAATAAAAGATTTATTGAACAGTCTTGTTTCTCGTGTAAGTAATATGTGCTGTTACGATCACAAGACAGTATGCAAGATAAATAATGTACAGCGTAAGCAGTAGAAATAAATAATACTGCGCTAGCATGATCTTTAGTAGATATTCATTTACATAATTAACATAGACTAAAAATGCGAGTACTCATACCATGCGTTTCTAAGCTAGTTCTACCCCAATGTACCTAACCTAACCTAGGTGTAGGGAGAGGTATGAAGTAGGTGGAGTATTCCTTACTATGGTATACTAAGAGTATGTTACGCCTAGTATGCCTAGTATGCCAAGAGTCCCTCTAGGTTTCTAGTCAGCTCCATACCTTAAGATTGAGAGAGGTGGGAATCTCTTGCCAGACTCGAACTCCAACACCCCGCGAGGGAAGTCAGATCACTGGAAGCTGGACTCTCTGCGTGCAGGGATGACAGAGTCTTCTCAGTGCGTCAGGCCGGGAAACGGGCTCCTCTGAAGTCGAGGTCTCCCTGGGCTGTTCTTGAACCCTTGTGGGAGTCGACAAAATTGACGCTGGGTCCCCATTATGGAGAAAGCTGTTAAGTACCTGCTTTCAGGTGCTATGTTTTGACAAAAGAAACCATTTGAGATGTCTAATGTGGTTTTATATTTTGTACGCACAATGTTATTCATTAATGCTGTGCTATGTGCATTTTGCACTGCAAAAGTTTTAGAACAAGTGTTTAAGTGTCTGTAATCCAAAACTAGACGATATGTATTGTCTGGTTTGGAGACAGGAAACAAAGGATTGTTCATTGAGGAGGTGCATGTTTCAATCACCCCTTGGTATTCAAGTTGATCTAAGATCTCCCTGACCTGTTTTTTAGCTTCTTGCTTTATCGGGTACTGCCTTTGTGCAGTTGGTTTATGTTTCAGATGTATTTTATGGTGAGGTGAATCCTCATCCCATCCTACATGATTTTTATATAATGCTGGGGCCTGGGCTACTGCCCATTTCCTGGCATATGTATATTTTAGGTGAATTGGAATATGGTTAGAGAAGGCAGGCATAATAATGTCCTCGCCGTGTGGGCACTCTCTGACAAATTGTGGTGGCCAGTCTTTTTCTGCTAGAAGTATGTCATAGCCCCTTGAAAGTTTTTCCCCAAAAAGTGCTTTCACCTGTCTCGGTATGTCTCCCTCCATCCGGAGTGTTATTTCATATAACTTTTGTGGAGTACTAACCCTGGTGTCTACAGTCTCAACTGTAATGTACTCATTCAAGTCCACTATCTCCAGAAGTTCCTTCAGGTTCTGGCGAGCTATTGTGACTTCTGCTGCACTGTCCAGCATTGTCTGAGCCCATTCTCCGTTCTTGAGTTGTGTTCTCAGTTTTCTCGGCATGTCTGATCTTTAGACCTGCTACTTTCTTTTTGGAGAATTGAGGTTTTGTTTTATTTTTGGACCGTGTTTTTCTTCCTTGGATTTCACGCGTTCTTCTCTATGTTCTGACCGTCCTCTTCTTTCCGAAGTCTGTGATGAGATCTGAAAGGTACGAGAGGAACGTGTATCAGTATCTTGATACCTGTCAGGCTTTCTCAAATTATCGCTATTCCTGAGGTTATACCTCCTTTCAGAGGGCTCCTTTTGGGGAGACCTACCTCGGGATTGAGAACGTTTCTCGTTTGAATTTTGTTTAGTAGTTTCCCACTTCTTTTTAGAAGATGTAGGATTTTGTTTAATAGAGTCCTTCTCAGGACTTTCAGATAGTTTCAGCTTCACTGGTCTTCCACCCAAACTATCTCTGCCTAATTCTGCATAAGATTGTTCAATTATTCTGGGTAGCTCAGTTTGATGTTCTGTAACATCAAATTCCCTTAATCGTTGGCGGATCGCCACTGCTGCTGCCTCCCCTTTAATATTAGATAATATTATTGTTGAGACCTGGTCGAAATTCTTCAGTAATTTCATACCTAAATTCAGAGCAGGCTCTGCCCCGTATTCGTTTTGAATTTGTTTTAGGACATCAGGTATTACCGCAAATGACGGAATGCCATGTGTTTTAGTATAGATGGCAGCAAAGACTGAGCCCCAAGTGGTGCAGTCTTCCAGTTGTGGTGTGATCCCCATTGGTAAACTGATTGTTAGGATTCTGTGTTTCTCATACGGGCTAGTATTTGGAAATACTGCTTCGATTTGAGTAATTTTTGAGCTATCCAGAATGGAATTTGCTCACGTTTGTGGGCATTTTACCCATGACTGCGTATAGAGTCTGTGGTGTAATTTTTAGTGTATTCCCCGGTTGAGGAGTTTAATTTGGAAGTGTCAATGGTGGTTGGACTGTGAAAGTCCGCATGACATATTGGACCAATTGTCTGTAGATTTTTATTAACTCTGTAAGTTGAGTAAGTAGTTCCTCATCTGACATTATATCCAGTTCAGGATGAGGTGTGTAGCCGGCTAGAATCGGCCATGTTGCTCCTGGTCTACCTAGTGGACCGAGCCTGGTAATGTTTCTGTGATGTTTTAGGGCGCCTTTAAACCAGAGCTGATGCTCCTGGTATGTTAGTGGAATTTCAATATCCTCGAAAGGAATATATTCCTCTTGTGGATCATCTTCTTTGTAGAAGTGAAACAGTTTTGTAACTGGATTGGATTCAGGAAATATTACCCATGAATAGAATACCTCTGCCTGAAATGATTTGTGTGCCTCTATCACGAAAACTGCTCTACCTCCTCTTGGTGGTAGGCCGTGTTTTATGAGTTTTAGAGTGATGGCTCTTCTTAAGTTTGGATTGATGTCTATGACACCCTCCTCGGTTTCAATAAAACCTGTGATGTTATAAGCTGTTACAGCTGGGTGACCCGCAACTTCACCGTTGTCGGAGTCAGGCATTTTGTTTTTTGAAAAATGTAGAACAAGTTTCAAGGAAACAAAGATAAGGTGCACAATATTTTGGAACACTGTATCCTTCAACGTTGAGCAAACCAAACAGCTAATATATAGGGTGCTTCCCTATGTAGCCGTGGCGGATACTTAACCCTGCCCACTCCAGACGTCTTTTGGAGTATATGGGTAGGGGTCTCTGAGAGAAAAGGCACGGCTGAGTTACTCAGTATCTAACGTTAAATTACCGCCTTACCAAACCGTTGGGCGCCATGTAGTGTAGCTCCTATTTCCCTAATAGGCTCTGCGCATTGGAATAATATACCCTATAGGTTTGACATAGGACTAAGGTCAATATGTCCCTATCGAGTATATTAAACTTAATTACTTGTGCCAGCTAGCTCAGAGGCCACTAGAAACTCCTTGATAAACAAGAAGGGAGTAGTTTCTGGCAGCCGCAAAACATGACAACTTTGTTTCCCTTTTAGAATCAGAACGTGTTCCAGAGTCGTGGAAACAATAGATAACTATTTCACTCAGCTCAATCGTGCATACTTAGTTTTCCTCAAAGTTACACAGAAAGAATAGACGGGCGTTTCAATAAAATATTTATTGAACAGTCTTGTTTCTCGTGTAAGTAACATGTGCTGTTACGATCACAAGACAGTATGCAAGATAAATAATGTACAGCGTAAGCAGTAGAAATAAATAATACTGCGCTAGCATGATCTTTAGTAGATATTCATTTACATAAATAACATAGACTAAAAATGCGAGTACTCATACGATGCGTTTCTAAGCTAGTTCTACCCCAATGTACCTAACCTAGGTGTAGGGAGAGGTATGAAGTAGGTGGAGTATTCCTTACTATGGTATACTAAGAGTTACTAAGAGTTACGCCTAGTATGCCTAGTATGCCAAGAGTCCCTCTAGGTTTCTAGTCAGCTCCATACCTTAAGAATGAGAGAGGTGGGAATCTCTTGCCAGACTCGAACTCCAACACCCCGCGAGGGAAGTCAGATCACTGGAAGCTGGACTCTCTGCGTACAGGGATGACAGCGTCTTCTCAGTGCGTCAGGCCCGGAAATGGGCTCCTCTGAAGTCGAGGTCTCCTCTGATTTACAGGGGCTAGGGAAGGTATATTTATACCTGAGAGGTACCTCAGAATGTTAGCATTGACGTGAATCGGACAGCGGAAGACATCATGAATGAACCCTTAAGGTATAACGGTTCATGCATAATAGATGAGTCCTTGAAGAAATCAATAGTCCTGTGCTAGGGAAACTCCCGAAGCCTAAGGGTCTGTTCTTCAAGAACTCGTTGTGACGTTAGGGTGGACGGATGTCGGAGACCATGCCTGTATTTGGAGTGCACGGTTTAATGCCTAAATAAGGACTGGGATTTTATGCCTATATAAGGGCAGGGCGAATTGTGCCTATATAAGGACATGATATAGGAAAACCCATGTACGGACACCCTAAGAGGAATACAACACCCACTCCACTTTCGTGTGTACGATAATAATAAAATGCTAAACATTTAATATGCTAAACATAAAACGGAGTACCGCATATTGCTAAGAACATTTCTTAAAAGCATTAAAAAGCATTTAAAAACCCATTAAAATGCAAAAGGTACTGTACATTTCAAGCCTCGCTTTTCATTACAGGCATATATTTGGAAATAAAATGCAATTTGAATGAAAATGAGCAGTAATATTTATATGTAACAGAAAATGATCGATAAGTTGTTCAAAAATCAAAGTCATTTCATGTCATGAAAATTAATGAACTTGTAGACAAAATAAGATGACAAAGTGTCTGAGGAAGTACCGCGAAGTCTGTACTATAAGGCTAGTTCTACTTCAAGCAGATTGAGTTGCCATTTAGTTTGAAAAATGGAAAAAAGTTCAATTTGGGAAGAGTTCCAAGTTTTTGAAATATGAAGGCCAAATTTTACTGCGTCTCTGGTACACTGTGAGTTGAATCAGAGTCAGTGTACGGGTCTGGTGTAAGCATGAGATCATCTATTTCTGTAGACAAAATATCGTCCACTGAAGTTGGTGTCAGTTGGAACACCTCGTGTAGTAGGTTAATTGCACAGAGATGTGAAGCATCGCTTTCAGCATAGGATGCCACAGCAATGTTCGCGTCCGTTGTTACTTGTGTGCCTGTAGATCCATCTCGTACCTCAGCAGCAGCTGGAAGCATCTGTGAGATCTCAATGAATGCCGTCATCAGGATTGGTAGCCTCTGGGGACAACACAGAGCATGGGCCGTTATCGGGTCCAGCAGAGTATCGATATCCGTTGGCGTTGCTGATGGAAATGTTAGACAGGTGTCTAACACGCATTCTTCACCGCATAGCAGGCATCATAGAACAGGTAAGATGCAATCTTGCCAGATTGGTCTGAATGACAGGAACCACGTGGACGTAGACGAGTCATGCCCAAAAGCTGTACTATTTGCTCACGGCACTTTCGTTCAAGGAGAGCTTTCTCCATTTCGCTCGGAGTGATGTCTGCGAATAGGCTGGCCATAGCGTAATAGCAGGAAGAGAAATAGAATTCCGGCAACAAGTGCTAGAATTAATGGTATGCCACCAAACACCGAATGTGCAAAGTTCGGGATGATTCCGAGTATTGCCTGCAAAGGTGCTAGCAGACCGGAACAGATGCTCTTAAATACATGTACAATTCCGCTTGTATCAGACATGTTAAAGATATGTCCTATCATTTCCACGAAATGTATAGGGCAGTTTGTACGTATTAAAGACTATCTCAGCTGAAGTCCTTGCTACTTGTAGATCATAGGTTTCTTTGGCCGAGGTCAAAGGCACGGTTTGTTGCAAAAGCATGGCTTTCATTCTGCTTAAAGTATCAAATCTTATAAAAGAGACGTTCAGCGAAGGCCATAAAGGCGACTCCCTGACTGTGTCTATTGGGGCAAACAATACTTGCATACAGCAAGTGACCCTGGAGTTGACCGTTACTAGATATGGGATGCCTGGCAACATGCCGCAGCAACTCTGATCATTCAACATGAGGTAACTCCCATTAGAAAGTTGCCGAATCGTTGGATTAATCACAGCAGCTGGTGTACCCTGCTGATGGCAAGACAAATTTGCCACAGAACCATTGCAAGCCCCGTGTAAAGAAATGTCCTGACATAAAAGTGAACCGCTCAGTGCACTTTTACAGTGTGTACCGCTCAAAAACACTTCACGAGCCCCACTTCAACATCTATATGTATATGGTAAATTCCAAGATGTCTTAATGTATTCCTTACCCAACCTTTCATATTTGCCTGCTTGCATTTGTCTGAGGCAATACTGAAACTGAAAAGTAGTCACAGGTAGTGTGATTTTGCCATGAATGAGCCATTCTGTAGCTGGTTTTTCTGCCATTGTGAATGGTAACTTTTCCAGTTTTTCAATGCTCAGCACTGTATACTTTGCTCCTCTTTGTGCCAGTTCGATCTGTTTATCAGTTAGATTGTATTCTGCAAACAGAGCTGACGTGTTGATGAAACGCCAAGGCACATAGCCCGCACGCAAAGATTGCAGCGTCCAGCTTAATAACACAATAGAACGTAATTGAGATTGGCCTTGCTGTAACATCGCCAAATCTTGTTCTAGTATGTCCATAGCAGAGGATACAATGTTGTCCAATGAATATATTCTGGAGGACAAAGTTGTTAACCCATTGTCGACCACAGTGAGTGTTTTCTCTAAATTAATACGATCAAGTTCACGTATTCGTTCTGCGGCCTCCATCTGTGACATGCTTCATTATAGGCAGCATAAATGCCGGCATATATGAAATGTTTCTGATGCGGTTTTCTTGGTCCAAGCAAGAATTCCCTAAGGTCTGCGTCTTCTTTAAGTAAGGATAAGTGTTGTTTCACATCCTGTAGTGTAGATTTCTGCAGCCAATCGAGGCATAATTTTCCTACACTGTATGTTGTTACAACCCCCGGATGCTGTCTTTGGACGTATCTTGGGTCTGGCCTATGAATAGTGAAACCCTGAGTTTTATTCAGGAATCTTTCCTGACAGTTGTTTGTTTCTGTGGGCTGAAGCAGGGTCCCGTTTTACCATATAAAAATCCCCCATGCAGAATCCTGCTCTGCTCAGGCAGCATGACACTCCCATATAGGCCCCACCAGTCAGGCCCTGACAGATGTCCAAAGTTGTCCGTTTTCCCTCAGCCTTTTAGTACCTGTCACAGTGGTCCCCACCTCCTTAGATGCACACACATAGGCCCAAGCCCACCTCCTTAGATATACACATGTAGGCCCAGAGGCCATTGCCTCTGTAATCATTTTCAAAACATTAAGTCTCGTAGGCCTCTCTGCCCTCACAACAGGGACCTGTGCTTTCCACCGCGCTGCGAGGCACCAGCCAGCCCCCCCCTTGGAAATTTTCCACAGCTGCAAGAATAGCTCAGATAACATGTAGGCAAGGTTCGGCTGGTACATCTTGGTCTTTCACAAGCAATGTTTGCAATATTTTTAGTTAAGTAACTTTCCAAGCTTGCTCAAGCGACACCATCCGACGGCTGTCAGGCTGCCTGGCATAGAAATAATGTAAGAAATATTAATTTCCGAGCATCGCACGTTAAAAGTTATCTTTTTTTAGATATTTACGGTCAAGAGCACTGACCACCTGCAAAAGCCCCTGTTTCACCATGATACCACTTCTCTGTTCTCTCACAACTTTCCGACAGTTACAGTAAGCGTGCGGTCAAGGGCCCACGTCAAGAACCCACGTCAGACATGGGTAGGAGTTCTGCATTAAGCCATATAAAAGGTGTGCACCCAGGTCCAGGCCCTGAACTCCTACTATAGTGCTTAGCACTTGAGTTCCCGGTCGACCGATCTCCTATCTAGGGCCTAGAAGCCTATTCTGAGGTGGTAATGCTCTTCTTTGATTGCCAGCCTTTTGGCTTTGTCAGCCCCTCTAATTTAGCTCATCCACACCCAAGTCATTGCATTTATCCTAGCTTAAATTGTGTACTCTTGGATGGCCTCTTGCTCTGCCCATTCGTGACTTAAAATATGATCTATATGATTGTTGATTCTTTTATTTTCATCCTTCTCATGTGTTCATGAGAAACATTTGACGATGAACAGTTCCTTGTTTTATTGAGTTGCTTAATAAAGTGCCACTGTATTTCATACTGTTGTTCCTTATTTCTCAGAGAACGAGCAGAGCGCAGGTCTTGCTCTTGTGAGCTGGTAAGCCATGTGTGACCACTGCAGTGTCTCTCCATTTACCCTCCATCAGCTGGCGACCACGATGGTCTCGTGCGGACGGTTCCTCTGCAGCGCGGGCCTGGGACACACCTGCGGCTGCCCATGGCCTCTCCCCGCCTCTCCCCACCACCAGCCGGGTAAGTCAGGGACACTTTTTTCCCCTGCCTTTCCTCCGGTCTCTGGTGTGTGTGGTCCGGTGGATTGAGCCCTCCGGGGTGTCGCCGTGCCCCTCCCTGGTCCCCTGTAGTTTCTGTCGTGCCACGACCACCGCCCTCTTCCCTCTGTGTGGTTGGTCACACCTCGAGGGGGTTTTCCAGCTCTTACCGTTCTGCTGTTATCGGCTCCGTCTCTGTTTCCTCCTGCTTGCTTTCTCTTGGCATTTCTCAGTATTGGTTTGTAGTGCTTTCTGCCGTCATGTATACTATGAGTGTGTTTTGTTCGTGTTTTAAGTTGACGTTCTTTCTTTGAAGAAATGATGATGCATACATAGGTTAAGGTTTGAGTCCAGGACACATGGGTATCTAAAATCATATAGAGGTTGGAAGTCCTTGACGCTGCTTAACGGTGTCTAAACCCCCTCACAGGTTTGGGTCCTTGTTCCAGCATGTGGCTGGCTAAATTCTGACACAGGTTGGGAATCCTTGATACTGTCCATGTTGTCTAAATTCTGACACAGGGCTTTTGCGTCCTTGGCACTGTGCACAGGTGGCACACGTGTCTAAATTATTATTGCTGACTCCAGGGTGGTGTCCTCCTGCATTGTGCTGTTTAAGGTGTGGTCTTCGTCTTCTCACTAGTTTTCATTTCTGCGCAGGTGCCCTGTCTTCTCGGCGCAATACTGTATGACAGTGGTTACATTTTACAGTGTTTTACACCTCATTATATTTCGGTTTGTCGGTTGTCCTCTACATAATTTGTTAATTTCTTGTGTTTCCTATTTTATCCATGGCTCTTCACCCCCTCCCCTGCCCCTCCCCATTTGGTCTCTCATGTGTATTTCTTGATAGGGTGCTCTTTTAAATGCGCCTTTGTTTTTTCAGGTTTCTTTTCGGTGCTTTCACACCTTCTTTTTTCTCCCTTTCTGCCGTCTCCTTCTCCTTTTCTTACGATTCACTTCTGCATGGCTTGGGTGTCTTCTTATTGTTATTTTTCCAGTTCATATCTGTCTCTGCCAGGCGCACCTCTCGAATTTTATCTGCGCCATTCCAAATTGAGGAAGTGCCTCTCTCGGAAACTCTCTGCCCTTCACAGATTCCCCCCGCCTTCTTCTGCTCAGCGCGCTCGCAGCCCGGGGAAGTGCACCTCTCCCATTCGCAGCTTCACCTCGCCCCTCCCTGCTCCGTCCTCGGCAGCTGCACTTTGCCTCTCCATCAATGGGTCCGCGTTTAGTATTGTGATCACAATTATTTTGGCGTATGCTTATCCTTGATGGGATTATTGTTTATTTATTGTCCATTGTTTGTGTTTTTTGTGCTTCTGGTCCTTTTTAAGCCTCTGTCTGCGCTGCGGCCCCCGCTGCAGTTGCCTCCCAGCCCCACCCCTTCTGATGCTGCTCTGCCGACTCTACAGTCACTAGCCGAGTGACAGGACTGCCAGGTGTTGCTGTTGTCTGAGTTGCCCCCACTCTTTCCTCCCTACTAGCGGCAACTCCGCCAGGTAGCTGTTGTCTGGGTTGCTTCCCTCCGGGTATCATTTCACCCTTAGCTTCAGCAACCCCGCCAGGTAACTGCTCCCTTGCTGACTCTCACATTGCTCTTCATTGCGCCTCTTTTTCTGTCCCTCACACTTTGTGCCTACCATTTATCCAAGCCAATTGGTAGCCAAAGGGGGTGGAGTCGTATCTCCAGTCCTCTTGTCAGCTCCCTTACCCCTCCATCTATCTGATTCTTCCATCACTTCCACTTTAAATTCAGATTGTGATTATTCCGTGTTCACATGTTCTATTTTGTGTAGTTTTCAGTATCAAGACCGGTGGCTTGTACACCGATTTAATAACTGTATTTGATCTGTTTTAGCGAGACAAGAATAACTAGGACTGCAAATGTATTTTTAAACATGCACGTTGAGAGTCCTTGAGTTCACCGTGAATATTATTGTTATATTAGTACATCCTGTTTTCAAAGCATTACGTGTTGCTGAAGTCTCATCATCATTCGATGGCGATGAGACCCTGCTAGTTAGAATACCAAAAAGAAATTAAATAAATAAATAATTAAAGTGGCGCAGTATCACAGTTAATATTACATTTACATTTACGTTCCCATAAGTAGCTAAACTCCCTGATAAGCTAAAGCACACAAAGACACCCCCTGCTCCATGTCATGACAGTAGGTTATAAATGCTTTGAAATACATTGTTACGTTTAACTGGAAACACAGGTCTACAAGTCCTGTTAATAAAAATATTAGGAATTACAAAAATAGGCTCACGAGTGGAAGGAAGTACTTAAGAGGAGAACATTGGAACGGAGCCAAAGGGCTACCACTCGGTTTACATTGTTGATGAGCACTGGGAAGGCTCACAAACGTAATGATTGTTAACTACCAGGAAAAACAGACATATAGATGCATTTACACTGCAAAATACTGTGATATGCATTAGCAGGCAGCATGCAAGGTGTTGCACCCCACATGCAGCCGCAACACAAAGCAATTAAGACCCAAATAATTTACTCCTACCTGCGTCCAATTCAACAGCCCAGGCAGTGAAAAGTGCCACCTCTTCAGGCACGAGCAGGTAGCCCGAATACAAGAACAGATCCAGGAAGTACAGCTACAGAACACACACAGTTGGAGTTAGCTAGTAGAAAAGATTTTGAAGTTGTGTCTCGTGGCCAAGGAAGTTAGTGACATTGGAGCAGATGGTAATTATTAGAGAGAAAAGAGGAGACAAGGAGACAAATTGATGGAATGGAATGCACACTAACTACACCCATTTTTTAATAAATGATAAAGTAAAAAGAAGTTTATGAAAGAGATGTAAAGTCCCCAAAATTCACATTTCAACAAATTCACCCTTAAAATAAATCAGATGCTTCCATTGGCTAACAAGTGCGGGACTAATGGGGGGAGTAGAGAAGTTGAAGTGCCAAGAAACAGGAGAGCGGTACCATGAGAAAGGAGGGAGAGGTAGTGCACATTGGGGTCCACCTCTGAAACTGGACAAATTAGGAGAATAATTTGCAAGCACCAAATGAGACACCACTTGTACTTATCTGATGGAAAATGTTTTGTGGCTCCTAGTGAACAGAAAAGACTGAAATTGCATTTCACCTATGGGAAGCCGAATGGTATGTTAACAGCCCTGTCCTTCTCAAAGAAAATGTACTGCTACCCAAAGAAGGTTAAAGGTCTGTTATTGCCTGGACATTGGAAAGTGTAGAAACAAATTAATGAAGGCCACACCACCAACTTCCATAGGAAAGTAGAGCTATTTTACCTTTTGATACAAATACACAGATTAATTCAGCTATATACAACAATGATATGATTAAAAATATAGGTCCAAAACAATTATTATAGGCCTTTAGGAGCAAAGACTAGAGAGTATGGCATATTACACAACTTGCATGATACATAAGGAACGTGAGTTGGGTCTGTGGGAGCATGTGTGTGACTTCATGGTCACAAGTTCAGATGCTACCAGGTCTACTTAGCATTTTATCATTCTGAAGTGAATAGATGCGGGGTCTGTGCAGCCCTTCATCATTCTAAGGTGGATAAAATAAGTACCATTGAGTTGAGGTACAATATAGATCCGCTATTCAGCGTCACAATACCATTCTGAGTGAACGTGCACTTTACAAAAACGCCATATTATTTTAAAATAAGCTATATTTTACGTACAATTAAAGACAACACGTGTCTGGATATTATGAGGTATTGAAGGGTTAAAAGATTTCTCTTGGGCTGCTGTTATATTAACGCTGGCCGCAGAGTCTGGGCGTTGAGCCAGGCAGGAAAAGAAACAGTGAATAAGACTTCCTGGGTTAAGAAACAGAACAGGAAAGTTGAAAATGAATATATATATATTTTTGTACACAGTTGACAGAACACAAAGAGCTGTGTGACTGAATGAACAGCATTGTAAGGGAGAGAAAGATAGGTTTAGTGTATAATTTCCTTGTCCAGTAAAACAATTTATGTCAAGTGCGTTGAGAAATATTATTATTATTAAAATAAATAGTTGTGTTAAAGAACGAATATGGGGAGAGACTGATTCTCTTCCCCCACAGTGGCAGACATGCCTATATTGAACTTGGGGTTAAGTTAGAAAAACAGGAACACGAGAACAAGAGAAGTAAACTGCCCAGGATCACGCAGTTTAGTAACTGGGTATGTGAATATATATATATATATATATGTATATATATACTTCGCTCCCCTAGGACACAGTACTGCCCAGCGACATCTTTGCCTGGCATCAATTAAATGGGTTAGAGTGGTGTTGAGGAAAAGTGATGGGTTACGGGCGCATTACCTTTTCTATGGAGAGAGTGAGACATCACTTATGCTGAGGGCAGATCAGCTCTGACAAGATAGGCCTTAGATTTTGGAAGTAAGAGCACGGGGTGGACAAACAGGCGTGCTGTGAAAAATAAAAGAGTATAAGTAACACAATTGTTTTAATGATTGATGCTCTGCCCAAAGGGGACAGCAGTAGCATTGTCCAGAATATGGTCCACCATCGAATTCCAGACACACATCTATCTAGATTGCCACCCTTCATCTTTTCCCATATGAAATAAATGGGGATTCCTCGATATTTAAAAGTTTCCAGTACACATTGAATGGAGTTCCTGACATATGATGGGTGGTGATCAGTATCAGGATTTATCACAATTGCCTTTGAGGCCAGGCATATCACAAAAATTCCGGCAATAACAAGATTAGTGGGGATAAGTGTGTTATTGAGTCCCTAAGAATAGGCAAGGCATCATCTGTACCTTATCATGCATGTTTTTAGCACACTAATTTCTCTAGTACTTAGTATGGGTGACAGCAGACACCTCTGTCTGGAGGTCCCACTGGGGCCCCTGAAAATATGTCCTCCAGTTGAATACACCCTACCAGGTACGAACACTGGCCATCCATAGTATATATAACAACTAGATCTAGAGCAATAAGAGGCCAGGAAGCCCTGTCTGTGTCAGTACCACAAAAGATAGGGCCACACCAATGTGTTGAACGTTTTTTATGGTGTTAAATTCAGAAGGTAATAAGTATAACTCCGGAGCATTTCCGCCTACTGGCTGGTCTATAGTGAGTTGCACCGCCTGCACCTCTAGATTTTAAGTAAAGCTGCTTGTTCAGCAGTGGTGGTCTATATTGGGTTAGACATTCTGTAATGCATACTTTGTTTGTAAGGGAGAAAACAAGTTGCCCTGTACAAATTCTGATAGGGAGTTGAGAATGATTTGTTTATATCCATCTGTGTGGTCACTAAATGGCCTTCTAGTGCCCGTATAGCACAGATAGGTCTACTTGATGTCTCATATTAATTAAAACAAAATGCCAAAAGATAGCTTGCTGTATCACCTTCATTATATTGGCACGTGATGTATGTGTGATACAGACACTGTAACTTTTATATCAAATCTTAATTCACTGGTGTTCTAAATTGTGACACTTAGAGGCCATCCTAACACAGGGGCACTATGAGTGTAGCTGTGTGGCAGGAGGGAAGGAATAAGTTGTGGGATATGTGCAGCTCTGTGCAGCATACAAAATATGAGACAACGACCTAGAGATCCATAGGAATAGATTACCACAGATAGCAGCCAAAACGACTTCCTCCACACACGCCCCAGTGCTAGGAAATGTGAGGAATAAATAAAAGTTCATATATAAAGTGTATTTCAATGTAGAAGGATAATATGAATGGAGTGTCGATGCTCAATATTGCAATATTGTCAGAATAGAAAGTATGTAACTTTAAAGGTGCATTTTTCAACAGCAGTTGCAGTCTTTAGAGGTGGTTGCATATATATATTGCAGTTCAACAACTATGAGTTTTTATTTTCCAATTGTGTTACTGGGATGGAGATTATTGAGATGTTCGTATCTCTTGGGAACAATTATTTATAGTACAATGTTTTGAGTCTTCTTTGGTTTTCGGGGTTAATTGATGTTCCGAGATTTCGCAACATTACTATTATTAGGGTCTTCCCTGCGTCTCCAAGAAGTGTATTGGATTTCCTGTCTTCGGGATGTTTGCATAGATAGGCTCAATGTTATTGTTTTCATCACCTCTTGTCTGGTTAGAAATAATATTTAAATAGGAAAGATTTGTCATGCCACAGGCTCAGGCCTACTACATTTTCCCACGTTTGGATGACAGCTGGACCATGTGTCCATTATGATATTCAGTGCCAGGAACCACTGTGCAATGTGTGATGTTTGAGACCAAAAAATTTTTTGCTTTTTGCTAATGTTTGTTATAATGGTGAGGGCCCAGCAGCTCCCGCACCAATGAGGTTTCACAGAAATATTGCCAAAACAAGTTGTGCATTGACAAAGCCGAAAAGACTGACCAACAATTTCAGACCTACTGGCTTTACCAATGCTTGTTTATTTTTATGTTGCAAAGAAATGGTACCTACCTTATTCCAGTAGTTTAACGAGCATTCTGAGAGCAGTATCCATAGCCTCACATTGCTAAATATTGAAAAACGTGTGTACACATTTCTATACTCTAACCACTGTCAGTAGTGCAGTCTGAGCTTCACCCTAATAATAAAGCCTTTGCATTAATGAACAATAAATAAAGACTATGGGGCAGATTTACGTTGAACTAACGCAGCGGGGTACAGCAAGTCATTTTGCTGCGACGCGCTGCGTTAGTTTTGAAGCACAGGGATGCGACATATTTACAAGAATATGTCGCATCCTTGTGCTTCCCCCTGCGCTGGCGCACAAACTGCAGCCATGCGCCGGCGCAGGCACCCTTGCACCATGGTGCAAGGATGCCTGCGTCGTGGTGCTGACAAGGATGAGGCGAAGGACAGATACAAGAAGTGGATTGGGCCCGGTCAGCGCTTACCTTTATCCTTAGGAGAAATTTAATGGAAAAGCATCTCAGTGGTAAAGTTCATCAGGACAAGGCTGCAGGTGGTGTCCAAGGAGGAGGCATCATCGCCAGGGAGCCTCTGAACTAAGTCACGATGAAGATTTCCATGTTTGAACTTAGTCTCTTTTTTCGAAGTCAAAAACCTCAAGTAGGACAAAGCTTCAAGCCGTAGCCGACGAGGGTTCCACAAGGCTGAATACCCCTTCTGTGAGGGAAGAACGTAGTGGGAGCGTCTGTGAAGTCAGGCCGAGCGGTGATGCTTCTTGGGTGAATCAATGAGCAGGTCGATCCCAGTCTCCTCTGGGTTCTCAGAGCACTTTTTAGGCAAACATGTTTTAAGTCCCAAGTTTTGGATTTTGGCTATCTGGGCACCTTCATCACCACTTCTAGGACTGGAGAGGCAACACTTGGAGGGTCAGGGCTTACAAAGGCTGGGTCCAGGTAAGAGTTCAGGATAGTTAGAGCCTCTTCTGTCCCTGAGGCTCTGATCAGGAGGCCAGCCACCTAGCCCTTGGAGTCACTCTGGTAGTCATGGTTTCAAGCAATGGAGCAGGGCTCAAGCACCAGGGCAGGCCTCTGGGGCTTCAAGGCAGGATGTAGGCAGTAGAGCAGCCCTTCCACGTGCAGAAAAGCTGTCTTCTGACATACACTGCAGACCTCAGCAGCAGGCAGTCCTCTGAGATTTCTTCTGCTGGTCCAGAAAGTGAATTGAAGAGTGGATCTGAAGGTCCTATTTTATGCCTGGCGCCTTCTGTGAAGTAAGGAGAGATTTCTATAGTTTTAGTTTGAAATGCTTGGAATTTCCTGCCTCCCCTTCCTTGGATCAAGCATGGCTGCAGGCACAATGCAATGGTATGCAGTCCTTTGTGTGAAGGCAAGGCACAGCCTATTGATTTTCAAGCGGGGCTATGCCCAGTTCCACCCCAAGCCTGGCACATAATCCCTCTATTGTGTGGCTGTCTGGGAGGAATAAACAAAGTCCAAATGCCAGCTACATCCAGTCATGTGATCCAGGAACAGGCTGCAGGCACAAAGTAGCTAGGACAGGAAAATGTGAACTTTCTAAAAGTGGCAATTTCAAAATTGTGACTTAAAATCCAACTTTACCATTAAAGAGGATTTTAAATTACAATTTCTTAGACAACAAACATTAATTTCTCACCTGCTCCTAATCAAAAGTTAAAGACACACAATTGATGGACAGAATGCAGAACAAATCAAAAAATGCACCCCCAGTCAAGAGTTCTGGGTTAAATCCATCATTCTTTTGCTCACCATGTCACCTCAGTATAGACCTGGCCATATGCAAATCAGTCTTGACCCTGTGCCTCATGGGAACAGTCAGATATGAAGAAATATGGTCCGTGACCGACTTTAGAAAACCAAAGAAGAATTTGTCATATATGTGTTGCCATACCGGTCAACCACTAGTAATCAATACAATTTAAATGCAACTTCATACCCTGGGAAGGAAGGCGAAAGGAAAGGAATAACTCAGAACATAAAATGTATGGGAATAAAACCAAAAACAAAAAATGCGCCAAAACTTTAGTTTAGTAGATTCATTTTTTTATGTATAAGTTTACTCAAGGTTAAATGCAAACGTGAATCCTTTGGTAAAGATTCTACCACATCAATACAAATAGAGGGTTGCTCAAGAAAGGGGAAGGGTGTGCTCGTGTTGGGAAAAGAGAAGTGGAAGTCACTGGGTTCGGAGTTTACAAACTGTTCATTGTTTCAACAGAAAACTGGTTAAGCAGACCAGTACATTGCCGCCTGTCCACAAAAAATTATTTACAGCATGTTTTTCATTATTTTGTGGGTGCTTGAATGCAACATCAGATGGTAGGGATAAGATGCGGTACAGGCCCTTTGTGGGTGGGGCGTCGACGTTTCGACCCGACTAGTGCGTAGAGGGTGACTTAAAACCTCCGCTTGCCAGTCTTCTTCAGGACAGAAAGGAGAAACCTAACCCTGGTGCCAGGAAGGCATCCCAGGTAACCAATAGAATAAATCCTGGTGGCAGTGAGGGGATCAAGGGACCTATTTCCGGACGGTAAATAGTCCCCAGAAGTGAGGTGTAACACGCTGACGAGGACCCAAGCCTTGTGAAATCCTCACCGGTATTTAAAACCGTAATTATTGGGCATTAGACATTGGGAATGTGAATGAATCCATTACCGTAATTCTTAGACAAAAGGCATAGGAAATTTAATTAATCCATAATTCCTGCAAGGAAACGGGCGCAGCACGCCTCGAGGGAATTGCTCTGTCAAGATCAAAGAGGAACAGTCCAGCCCGAACTGCCAAACCAGGTCCTCCCTGGACCGGAAACAAGCATCCTAGGACCGGTTTCGGGGTTTCACCCCTCATCAGCCAGGATAGCTTGAATCCAGTGGCACAGTGAGCCCGGGACCCACGTCTGGGCATACCCGGCGCACATAGAGCGAGAAAGCAAAAGACACACAATTGATGGACGGAATGCAGAACAAATCAAAACATTCACCCCCAGTCAAGAGATCTGGGTTAAATCCATCATTCTTTTGCTCACCATGCCACCCCAGTTTAGACCTGGCCATATGCAAATCAGTCTTGACCCTGTGCCTCATGGGAATCAAAAGTTAGTACTTATTAAATACAATAAGGCAACCCAATGTTATCCTATGGGAGAGGTGGGCCCTCACAGTAGTGAAAAACAAATGTAAGTGTTTTTCACTACCAGGGCATCCACAACTTACAAGTGCATGTTCAGCCATTTAATTCCAATGCACCCTGCCCTTTGGGCAACCTTAGGGGCGACATATGTAATAAAAGGTGATTTAAATGGGTTTATTTTACCAAGTCAAATTGGCAGTGTTGTAGAGATTCTGCACATACACAGAGCTATGCACAGGATAATAGGACCTCGGAGTATAGTGGTGAACCAACCATGCACCTTAGTACCCACAATCCCAATCCGACTAGCTTTAGCGTCTCATTAGCAACGATGCTACCAATGATTAGACAACCCAGAACACGGTCTCTCTCTCTCAGGACTCGCTGGAGCAAGGACACCCTTTCATAACTCACTCATACCTGTCCACAACGTGCGTAATAAGAGACACTGTATAGTTTAAAATGTTTATTTGAACTACTGTGCTCTAAGATACAGTACACGTGCCAGTACTATCAGCATAATGCATAAGGATAAAATAATAAGCATAGTTACAATTCCATAGAATACAAACGGGGAAAGCATTTCATAAAGCAGTGGATATAGGGCTAAATGACCATACCACCCTCCCCATGCTAGTAGCTAGTTTATTATAAAAACAGAAGACCTCTGGGCATTGTCAGGCGAACCCCCATACCTCAATATCTAGATGCAAGGTTTACATCATCAGACACGCACAGCTCTTCTCTCTGGAAAGGTTTTTCTCCAAGTGCCTCTAACCGTGAAATCACAATATTAAAAGCACACAAATTTCTCCAGTGCAGCTGTACTTAGTGTTATGTCTAAGTGCGAGGTACTGGCCAGATCAGCAAGAACAAGGGATGTTGTTTTTCGACCTTGTACATGTTGTGCAGACGTAACCCAAAGGGAACAGGAGAAAAGGTGAAAGGCAGAAATGCAGACAGTTCGAAAATAGCCGGGCAGAAGCAGAGGCTGGAAAAACAAAGGCACAAAATAACGTGCGCAAAAAAGGCACCATGGTAGTCAGGCCTAGGCCAACTTAGCAAGGCAGACCATGAAGCCACAAACCACATGACACCCTCCCCTGGTCAGTCCATTGGCGAAGACATAGGACGAAGACAGAGTTCAAATAGATGGAGCAGAACAGAAACGTCTGTTTCGGAATAGTCCCCATGAAGAACAATGAATGGGAGAGGGAAAAAAAATTGCAGAATAAAAAAGTCCAGTGAGGCAGGTCGCAGAAAGCGAAGGCCCCCTTAATCCAACAGAGTGTAAGTGCAGAAAAACGCCACACCTTCCAAGAGGACATCGTTGGAATCGTCATAAAAAAGCGACGCCATCCAGTCTAATAAATCAAAACTGCAGTCATGTTCCTCGCAAGATGGAGCAGCGAACAGCATTGCGGGACAACTTGCGTGATACTCAATATAACTTCGCTGTAGGAGATTCTGAGCAGCCGCCCAGAGATCCCATTGTGCCAAAACCCCCAGTGCAGCCGCACGCGCCATGTAGCCTGCACCGGAACAGTCCCGTTCATGGGCCTCTAAGGGACCCACCAGCTGGACAAAATCCGGTCGAGACAGAGAAGTAATGGAGAGGCAATAATCCAAGGACCACGAGAAAGGACATCGGATGCAGGACATCACAGGTTGCACGCAAGTGAAATACGCAAAGCGAAAGGAAAGTCTAAAGGACACACCGAGAGTCGCCAACGGCAGGATGCCGAAGCCGGCGAGGATGCACTCACGGAGCATCTGGAGTCGACCTGGGTCGAGAAGGGCCCACGGAAGTGCAGCCATTGCGCAGTAAACAGACCAAAAGCAATATACCAGCCGCTAAGGCGAGGATCAACGGAAAGCCGCCAAAGACGCTGGAAAAAATGGAATGAATAAAAGCCGGTTTTACACCAAAGATAGTTGAAAGGAGGTTACAAGGCCAGAGCCCACAACTTTAAAAAAGTGCACCAGACCTTCGGTGCATGATGCATTAAAAACACGGTTAATCAGTTTTCCGAAATGTTGTGGGAGGTTAGTGTTCAAAAGGGCCTGTATTTCACTGAGGGTACTAGTCACCTGGAGGATGAATGTCTCCCGGGCAGATGTGAGCATAACCTCCTGGTTCAATAATAGTGCCATTATTCTGCTCAATTTATTGAAATTCGCCTTCAAAGTAGGAATGCAAGGCCAAATGGAACCATCTATGATGTCAGGCGGGGGAGGAAAAAGCACATTTTTGCAGCAGACAACCCTGTGGGAAACTGTAACAATATAGGGTATGCCGGCCAGCATGCCACAGCAGTCCTGATTATTCAGAAGCAGATAGCTACCAATTGCAAGCACAGTGAAAGTAGGAGATATAGCAGGAGCAGGAATGCCCTTTAAAACACAAGCAAGATTCGGAGCCGAAACGTTACAAGCTCCGTGCAATTTAATGTTTTTGCAAATAAGGGAATGACCCACAGTAGAATCGCATGACTCTCCTGTGAGAAAAACTTTCTTGCCGTCCCTAAGCGATCTATAAAGGAAAGGCAGGGACCAAAGCTCATGCAAGAAGGCACTGCCTAAAGGCTGAAAACGGCCAACAGGATAATGTTTCATGCAGGAACTGAACTCAAATAAAGAAAAAGGTAAAGCGATAACCCTGTGTACTAGCCACACTGCAGAATCCAATTCCGCCACAGAGAATGGTAAGGGCTCTATCTTCTCGATATGTAACAGAGTGTATGCTGCATCTTTCATGGACATGAACTGCTGTTTGTCAGTTAAATTAAAAGGCAGGAATAAGGCAGAGGTGTTCAAAAAGTGCCAAGGAACTTTACCCATTTTAAGTGTTTGCAAAATCCATGCAAACTGCATCACTGAACGCAATTGATTTTGACCATGATACAACACAGAAACATCATCTTGTACAATATCAACAACAGAGGAAACAATATTCTCTAATGTGTAAATGCGGGAAGACAGGGTATTAATACTATTGTCAACAACAGCAGAGTCCCTCTGTAAAATGGTCAGAGCGGTCCTGGAGTAACGGTGCGATGCTGATGGTCTCACCGTCCAAACGAAAATGATCCAGAAGACCGATGGCGCGTTCAGTGTAAATGGAAAGCCGGAAACATGTGATGCAAGGAGATTCCCGGAAGTCAGATAAAAAGAATGAAAATAGAAAGAAGACTGTTCCTAAGAGTAAAAACGGGTGCCCAATATGGCTGATTACGCCATATAAGAAGAATAGAAGAATAGAAAACAGGTGATTCGTATACCTGTCACTCTATGAATGTAGTTCTTCTTCCCTGGTCACTCTACCTTGCCTTATATCTGCAAGAGACGCTGATACATCCTATTATATTGATTGGCAGGTGACATTTCCTTCCCCCTTGGGTTGTGTGCTTTTTTGCCTGTTTTGTCCCGAGAGTCCCTGCCTTTATTTCATTTCTCGGGGTCCCTTTGTATTTTGTAAATTGTTTGGAAGTAGCCAAACCCCAACACGTAGTCTGATAGATGGTATCATTTAAAAATAGAATTTGGGCCGGGATAAGGCAAGCACGATGCAAGGCTTCTGTGCCTTGCACCTGCCATGATTTGGTCCCCCAAATAGATTTTAAGTCAATGGTGTCCTGCCAGTATTCATAACCACCCACAGCTAAGGCGTTCAAAAAGGTACCCGAATATAGCAATTTGTTGTGGGTCAACATGATTTTCTGAGTGGACGAAGTGTTTAATTTAAAATATTAGGACCCAGGGTTCGATCTATCAAAGTCTGTAAAATAAGTAAACTTATTTCTAAGAGTCTGGGAGCTACCTGGCAAAGGGGTTGGACAATGCTCCCATTGGGTGTAGTTAAAAGGACCCCGCAGTGCACTTGGTTTGTGGACAAAGTGGTTGCCCCAATGCTGGTAACAATACAAATCGGCATAACTTGCAGAGTTCATGTAAAAATCTTCAGCATTAAAAGCAGCATAATATCTCAAATCAGTAAATAATGATTCGACTGCATGCACATCCCAATCGTCAGAATGAATATTACTTTTAACGACATCCCCCATTGAAACATGGAGGACATTTGGTACATTAATAATCTCGGTTGGTCCATGAATTTGGAAATTTACCGCATCCCATACGATGCCATCAGCGACTGGGAAAGCTGAAATGTTCACGAATGTGTGGTCACGCTTCATGATGTGAGATGAAGAATGTGGAGCCAAAGTTCCAGCTACACAGTTCACTGCAGAGCAATCTGGTAGATAGTGACCATTGATGAGTAGAAAAACACTGTGACAAAGCCAATGGACATGAACAGAAAAATCAGGAATAGTACCAACCAGATGTATGTCCAGGGGGGAATCAAAAAATTGTCTCTGAACCAGGATACCAAAATACTGAATTTGGACGGGACAAGTGATGAGGTGGAATCCGAGTCAAAGGAATAACGTGTTGGGCTCAGTGGCGTTGTTGGTAGGTGAGCCACCGACTCGTTGGCGGGGTAGGTATACTCAGTCTCCTCGTTGCAGGGGAGTCCGGGTCGTCGAGTAAGCGATCAGGCAAATCTACCATCTCGATAGCAACATCAGTGACCGTTCGGGCTGGAGGGCCACAAACATTTGTCCGGGAAATGACTGGACAAGAGACCGCTGGTGTTACACTATTCAGGATCGGCCAGATGTTGTAGCTTGACATTTTCCACTGAGATGTATCTGTTCTCTTTGCGACCAGGAAGCGGTGGTAAGATGACTGTACGAGTTCCCTTCAAGCCAAGGACTGGAACTGGTGCACGATAAGAGGGGCCGAATTCTTTTTTGTTCTCCACCTTCTCTCGGACCCAATCTCCAACCTTCGGAAGCCAGCCGGCAACCGGAATCTGCAGCGCAGAATCTGTGGCTGAAGGTAAATGTTCGATTGCAAGTTTGTCTCGGGCTTCTTGTAAGTCCTGTAACATAGTCGAATGGTTATCTACATCAAAGATTGCGGATTGCGCCGCCATGTCTAGACCATCAAGGTCGGGCACAAACATTCGTATGCCAAAGAGCATTTCATATGGGGTCCGCCCACCCAGAGGTCTTCTAGGGAGATTATTAAGTGCACGTTGTATGGTATACAAGTGGGCCAGCCAGTTCCTGCCAGTACCTAAGACTCTAGCTGTCAAGGATTGCTTTAAGTCACGGTTCATTCGTTCAACAATCGAATTGCCCTCAGGCCGATATGGAGATGAAAATTTCACCCGCACCCCAGTGAACCCATTGCGTCCTTGTACGCCTTAGAGGCGAACGCCGGACCTTGGTCAGAATGGAAGGTGCCACAGGCGAAAATTCCCACAAAGACACGCAAATCCCTTATGACATTTCGAGCGTCAGCACTCCGTTGTGGCCAAACCCAGATGAAACGTGTGCACGAATCCACTGCAACCAAGATGTACTTATATGCAGTGTCAGAAGAAAATGGACCGCAGTGATCCAGGTAAACACACCCAAAAGGTCTGTTAGAAATGCAGAGCGGGGTTTGTGGTGGTCGTGTAACCGTGGAAGGCTTAATCTGCTGACAAACGTCACAAGAAAGCACATAAGTACAGGTTAGTTTGTATAAACCACGCCACCAGTAACGCTGCTGCAAGATGGACACCGTCGCAGACACGCCAGCATGAGCCGAAGCCATGCCTTCGTGTGAGGCCGTTATCAAGGAAAGTCTGCGGTCCGCGTTGGGGATCAGCCGATCCCCAACGTTTGGAATTCTTACGTAAGGAGCCTGTTCGGGACCTAATTGATAAGAGTACTTGGAAGGGAAACCCCGTGGGTAATTAGCACCTTCCTTTGTCGCAGCAATAGCTGCCAAAATATCATTATCTATTTTAGTCATGGATCTTGTAACTGCTGTGACTGAACACGTGGCTACTGCTGATTTGGCAGCTTCGTCTGCCAAACCGTTACCGACAACGTGTGCGCCCACACGCTGGTGGCCAAGAGTGTGAATCACCTGTGTGAGTGGCAGACGTTGTTTCAAATCTGCCACTCGAACCCAAAGCATCTTATGCTTAATTGTGCTACCTTTTGCATCCCTGTAGTCGTTTTGAGACCAAAAGAATAGATTGTCATTGTAAGACTGAACACAGTAGTAAGAATCGCACACAATAAGAGTGGTCACATCCGGATTAGCGAACTCAAGTGCGAGAACCAATGTGCGCAGCTCGGCCAATTGTGCAGTACTGTCTCCTAGTGCCTGAGTGTGCACTACAGTTGATTTGAACTTACCGTTCACCATGGTACCTGCAACAATAGCACATGCAGCTGAATAAGCATGCTTGGAACCTGTGGCCGGTTGTGCCGAACCATCGGTATAGATAATACATTCGTATTCCTCAAGCGGTAGCAAGGACAGAGGAGGAGGATGAACGAATTCATACTGTAAAAACTCCTGAGTCTGAAGAGAAGAATCAAAGATAAAAGTGACATCCGGAGACGTCAAAGATGTTGCCCATTGTATCCAACGGGGGTGCAAAGCCTTAGAGTTTGGATCACTTGCTTTCGTCACTGCCTCCAGGGCAGGATATGGTGTTACCACCAAAATGCGTTTTCCCTGTGCCAGTGCGCGTTCCTTTAGAATCGCCATTTGCACTGCAGTCAAAACTTTCTCCACAGATGAAAAGCGCATTTCTGCGGAAGTGTAAAGATGTGACTTGTATGCGATCGGTACTGTGTCACCTTCGTTAAAGGTTAAATACGTGAAACACACTGCCCCCAGAATGATTCTAAACCTCACGCTTGTGTGGTTGTCACGAGTCAACAAGAATTTAGATTCAAGCAGATCTGACTGCAAAGACTGCAGTATAGAAGAATGCTCGGGAAGCCAGCATGACTTCGAAAAGTTAGGTTGTATCAAGGCATAAAGTGGCTTAATACGCTGGGCATATTCGGGAATGTAAGTACGCCCGAAGTTTAGAAAACCCAGTAAAGACTGAAGCTTCTTCAAAGTGGTTGGAGGGCACAAAAGTGCGCATTTCTCCAAAAAGTGGGGGGCTAAGCCCTTACCTTCATTGTTGAGCTCATAGCCCAAAAACAAAACGGTAAATTCAGCAATGTGAGATTTGGCAAAGTTAAATTTGTAACCTAAAACCGCAAATTCAAGAATAATGCGGTCCACTCGGGAAAGATGCGGGTATAATTCGTCGTCTGTCAGATAGATATCATCGACATACGAACACGCATCTGGGTCTATGCCGTCTAACAAATAGACAACACGGGCGGCGAATACACCCGGACTGTTCTTGTAGCACTTGCTGTATAACAAAAATATTCTAAAAACCCAGAGCTAGGACATAACCGATTTCCATCTTTTTTATGCGGAAATACAATTGATCATCTGCAAAATATGCAACTCACCCTTCCCTAAGTAACTTCTGCAAAGTACTGTTATTAGTATATAGAAACATTTAATAGCAGAGCAAAAAGCGGATCTCTCATGCTTTTTTACGAGATAGGGTAAATATGATTAGATAAGAAGAAAATAATGGAAGACAATGCCCGGATCATTTGGGCAAATTACTCCAAGAAACCACACATGCAAATTACCTATGTAGAAACCTAGCATTGTCCAAAATTCAGATCTATTTGTCCAAAATACAGCTACAACAGTAATATTTATGCAAAGTTCAATTATCTTTGTGAAAATACAATTACGCTTGTGCAAAACAGGGTCACAACAGTAATAAAAATGCAAAAATCAATTATATTTGTGTAAAATGCAATTATAGCAGAAGAGAAAACAAACTTCATTTCTCAATGTCAAATGTAATAAGCCAACTATAATGATTGAGGTTACATATGGTGAGGGACCATCCTGGTCCTGATTTAAGCTATGACACTAATCGTTAAAGCCGGTTTCACAGAACCCATGGCTCATAGATTGATGGACCGACCTTAAAGTTCCATTAATGTACATCTAGTGCAATGGACTACTCCATTCAGCTAACCATTTATCAACTACAGCCAGAATATGTCCCTACAGTATAGCACAATAATATATTATTACATTTTAAAATTACTGTCATTAGGTCACAGACACCACAAACCTTTAACATTCTAAACGGGTAGCAGCAAACTTCTTCTACTTGTATCAAAGCATGTGCAAAATGCAATTATGTATGGAAAGACAATGGAGCTTTTTGGCAGAAGGGACACATACCACTTACCGCTCCAACCAGTCTACTTATCTTCGACTTTATAAAGGCTGGGACCTGCCCCAGCCTGACCTTCAGGGTCTACTTCCTAATATTACATCTTTTTTGTCCGGCAGGTAAGACTGGGCATGCCCACCATAGTATAACTCAGTTAAGTGATGCAGATTGTCTCTGTTGTTCTCTTATCACAAAATAAAGAGGTGGAGGATAGGTTCCCGTACGTCCTTCCAAAGTATCTAACACATCACAAAAAGGTACGGGGACTCACCAAAGAACAAGAAGACAAAGAATCACATGGAAAACAGATTCCTAAATTCCAGGAAAGTGTTCAGCACTTGCACCAAATAGACATAACAGGATTCCTGTCAGGCCAAGTAGGAAAGCCATCCTTTATAGAAGAGGATACTTCAGACACATAAGAGTGTCATGTGTCATCATCAGCATCCTCTCCCAACCCTGGTAGGATAATTCCACCTGGGAGGACTCAACCTCCTGAAAGACTTGGCGAGAGAAGGGTGTGCTGCAATAAAACTACTGGACAAAGCGGGATCCAGACAATCTAAAAATACCTTTGAGTTCCTCGGTTGTCACCTTTATTAGTGAGGACTCTATGTATATCTAAAAACACTATATTGGGCAGGTAAACAGAGAGCAATGACTCAAACCCGTCTCATACTAGCCAACATGTTTCTGCCCACAGTAATTAGTCTATCTGGTCTGTGTCATTCGTCAGGGCTCTACGATCCTTAAATCTAAAGTATAGGCTCAAATAGCCCTACGTGGTATTACATCAAATCTACCAAACACCCAGATGATTCCTACCTGAGTTTTGAACTTTAATAGGTCGACCTATTTGAGGGAGATTACAACCAATAGCATTAAATTGGATGCATTCGGAGTGAAAATACATATTATTATTTTTTAAAGAAAGATTTTATATCTTTTAAAAAACTGTGCAGCATTCCAAAACCAGCCTCAAGTGAGTAAGAATACAATTGTGAGCAAGCAGGTAAATGTCATTGCAATACAGTGCAACATGTCACACATGATGGGTGAAAGGCTATTAAGCTTACTGAGGCCTAACGCAACCGTTCATATAAACATTATTGCTGCTATATCATTTTACCTATAATCTCATTAAGTCATCAAACAATAAATAAATACTTAAGAACTACTCCGTACTCTATATTATAGGGGATACCAGTTTTCTGGTCAAGGAGGGGGTGGTGTCCTTTGTAATTACAAAAAAAACATAGGTAAATAGCATATAGCAAGTGTTAGACATGGCCATCTTTTATATTTTCCACCCACTATATCTAGTTGGTTGAAGTAGGTAAGATGCTGAAAACCCAGATCGAAAGGGAACGGCACACTCACCACCAGGGGGGCCCGGGTCCCAGCACCTCGGTACAGTTATATACACCAAGGGGCCGATTCCGATTCGGGCCGGAAAACGTACCGACCGACTCGGTACGGGAATTAAGTCCGACCGACACGTACCGGCGCTGCCCGAACCGGGTAGTACGATGAAATGCATGTGAATCATGACCGACTCGTACGGAACTCAAGCCGAACGACCGACCCGGACGGAAACAAGCTATCCGGCCGGGAAACCACGCGAATCGAACCGACCGACACGCACCAGGAATGAACCCGAACGAAACGTACCCGCGAACTCCGACCCGCGCAGTACGATGCAATGCGTCAGACCGATTCGCACGGAGCTCAAGCCGTACGACCGACACGCATACAAAAGCCAGGCGAACCAACACAATACTCCGTGACCGACGCGTACGCCGCACATGAAACCTAGCTGAAACACAGCGGGAACGACTCGGAGAAGCGCGCACGAGACAACTGCAGCGTCCTACTCGGTCAGAAGAACGTCTCCTACATGCACAAAAATCACAAAGGAAAAAATACAAAAAAAGAGGGCCAAACAAGCAATGACAAAGTCAATAAATATAGGGGGGGAAAAAAAATGGAACAAGGACACACCCCCAAATCCACCTATATAAAGGCCACAAATCCCTACCATGATCCTTTGCAAATTCCACTGACCTGCCAGCACAGAACACCATCAGACAGCAACCACAGACACACTCACAGCTCATCCAACACACAAGCCACACACCATTAGCACTTCAACAAATAGCACCCTCACACACACCCAGCAAAACCTACACTCACCCACCCTCACTTGCACACACACACACATCAATCACCACCACCACCCATCACCATGCCCCCAAAGAAGAATCATAAGTTCCTAGATAGTGAATTGGAAGTCCTGGTAGACGAGATCCTGAGGGTAGAGCCACAGTTGTTTGGCACATTGGTCCAACAGACCCCCATGGTGCAGAAAACCAAGATGTGGGAGAGGATCGTCGACAGGGTCAACGCACACTCACCATGTTAGCGCACAAAGGAAGACATCCAGAACAGGTAGTATGATGTGTGCAGGAGGGTCAGGGACCTACTGAAGAAGGATTACATCCTGAGCCAGCACACCGGCAGTGGCCCTCCTGCCAAACCACTATACCTCAGGCCCTGGGAGGAGAAGGTGCGGGCCATCCTACCACCAGTGAGCGTATATGGACTAACAAACATCCCAGAGCCTGGTGAGTACACAACAAATATACACAATATGGTGTGACAATACACACACATCACTGTCAAGGGGATAGTCAAACCATGCACCCTTAGCAAATCCACAGCAACCAAAAGATAATCATCCCAAGATGTGAATGCCAGTCAGACAAACACAATACCTGCCATCTCATAGTGACATGTAACTGTGTCATGACATGTACAAACCTAACAACAAATAGAGCAAGGCAGTGGCACAAATATAACCAACAAACACTGTCTGATATTTTGCCACCACTAGAACACCACCTCACAGGGAAGCTCACTGAAAGGAAGGAATTCTGTGTATGCTGGTGAAGTCAGTGTAGCCAATAGCATGATGGGAGTTGTAGTCACAGATAATGGTCAGCCTCACAATTGGCCCATCAACACCACCCTGAACCATGCTCACATCACAGGGAGTGGAAAAGGACTGACAAGATGGCTGACACTGGGTACTGGTGTGGGGAGCACAAGGCCCTGCTGGGAACTGTGCAACAACCAACAGCAGGACACCACTGACTGACATCCTGAAAGCCAACTTGCACTCCCTGCAATGGAAGCACTTTCCATGGTGGGATATCTGGCTGGGTGGGAAGGAGGACTGACAGCACTGACCATAGTTACAAGCAGCTCTCCTCACACACCCCCTCAACACTAACTCCACATAACCCACCTGGGAGAATGCAATGCCCCACACTCTAATTGAAGATCCCACAAAGAACCACCACCCTGGGTTATGCTGTGTGAAGCACAGGGACACTCTTGGGACTTGTAGCCAAACAACCGCCAGGACAACACTGTCAGCCATCCTGTCAGCACAGGCACACTACCCCACAGGGAAGCAGAGTCAAAAGGAAGGAAGTATGGGCATGCTGGGAAGGGGGGTGTAGGCAATAGCATGATGGGAGTGGTAGTCACAGCTCAACATCCCCCACCCACATGGCCCAGCAAGCTCACACTGAACCATGCACACCTCACAGGGAGTGAAAAGCCACTTCAAAGATGTCTGACAATGGTGCTCTGTTGTGTGGAGTACCAGGCCCTGCTGGGACCTGTGCACCAACCAACAGCAGGACACCACTGAATGACATCCTGAGAGTCAACCTGAACCCACTGCAAGGGTGGCATGCTTCATGGTGGGATAACTGGGCTAGGTGGAGAAGGAGGGCCGGATGTCCACCAAATACAACCAATGCTGGCCATGCACACACCTCAACATTCACATTGAAATGCCTCAGGTTTGCAGAACAATGTGCTACACCAATATCAACCTCTTACTGTGACAACTTAGGACAATGCAATGTACAGGCCCGCATCCAGAGGTACAGTCACAACTGTCAGGTGTGTGAACCATTGATGCCTGTAGAAATATAACATACATTGTGTGTCTCTTCCAAAAACAGGTGATGATGGGGACACAGCAGCAGATGAGGAGGAGTCCCTGTCCCAGGCTCCGGGGGACACTGAGCCCACTGGTGTGGAACAGCCTCTGCCCTCCTTGGATGGCGAAGACCTACCTGGCCCCTCCAGCGTGAGTCATCATGCAGCACCAGCAGGACCTACATCTGCACCCCCTGCACCCACTGCTCCAACTGCCAACACACAGACCACCCCCGCCGACACGGACAGACCAAGGACCACCAATGACAACAGCACAGGGACCCTGGCCCAACGTCGAGCTACGGACAACGAGCCCAGTAACAACCCCCCAAGGGGGCCTAGGGTCACCTGGGCGTAACACCGCAGGTCCCGCACGTGTCGCCAGGGGTGGTGGGAGGGGTGGTAGACATAGGTCGCTGTTTGCAGAGGGGTCTGGACTGCATGATGACCCACAACTGGCACGCATTGCTGATGCGTACTCAGAATAGCACCGGAGAGGTCAGCCAGGTAGTGGGGATCCTCAAGGACATTCAACAGCAGCAGGCTGCCCATCATGCCCGCTTGGACTCCCACATGTCCCGTGTGGAGACACACATGTCCCGTGTGGTGACACACATGTCTGGCATGGAGTCCAAGTGGGACACATTGGAAGAACTGACAGCGGTGCATAGGGACATATTGACATGCCTCCACCTTATTAGCACCAACATGGCCACACCTCCCTGTGTGCCCACAACATCTGGTGCTGCAACAACTGCAACTGCCACAGGGAGGGAGGAGGACTCTGGCGGAGAGTCCCCTGCACCGCAGCAGCCTGCACGTGAGGGTCCCCCCCAAAGAAGAGGGGTCGTCCGAGGAAGGAAAACTGAGAGGTCGATGGCCATGTACATCCCCCAGGAAGCCAACACCTGTTCTGGAAATTCTCCTTTGTGTGCAAACTGTTCACCCTGTCGAATGCAACACAACTCTCCCACATGACATGGGGAGTTCAAGTTGGACTAATGTATCAGATGACTGTGGACTTCACTCAGGACATTTCTGCTACCAAGACTTGCAACTCATCTGGGAACTTTGGATCACAATCCCAATGTACAGCACCCACCATCCTGTGCACTATACTCACACATGTATGTAAATAAAATCACTAATACACCATACTTGCCTCTGTTGTGATTCCAACGTGGTTACTGTCATGGGGATGAGGATCAGCTAAATTACACTGTGTATGCTAACTGCTACAGCAAGTACAACACCGTCATGTGAGTCATGGTGACGTGACACATATGAGGGAGACACACCACTAGGGCTACACAACACAGAGACACCAGGGCCATCGGACTCATCGCCTACACTGATGTTGCCAGGAAATACTGTGGAATGCACAGACACCACACCTATTCAGAGTCTGTGTCAACTAGCCCACAGGTGCAGTAAGCAAATGTCAGTCAGATGTGTGACCACAGACAACGCACATCCCAAAGTGAAGCACAGGTTTATTACACATTTGCAACATGTTGTTTCCACTACAAATGCAAGGTAATCCCACATGGCAGTGGCCACACAGTCAAAAAGTGCAGAAGATATAAAGTCCATGGGTGTGTGGCACATCACCTGTAGGGAAACGACTGCTGCCACCCTGAAAGCTGAATCATGGTGTCGGGGGATCCAAGTTGACCAAACAACTCTGTAAGCACCCTGTGAAGGACAGACATGACACACAGTCAAAACCACTGAAGAACAGGACAGAACTGCAATACTCATGCCCAATACATGTCACAAGATAACTACACAAAACCAAGTTAGCGTGTCAACACTGTTGGGGAGTACAGACTACCTGTAAGGACACATCGCTGCACGCATCCAGTCAAGTAGCACATGGCCACACTCAAACAGCACCAGAGCACCACCCACACATATCATGCAAACTCACATCATTGACATGACAACTCTCTGGATACTCACATTCAGCTGAAGAAGTTGGTGATGAGCTGTGTGCGGACATCACCATCATCATAATCACTGGCATCGTGGCCCAGGCCAGGATCCTCCACAGTTGGCGGACATTGGTCATCGTCATCCAGGATGAGAGGCAACTCCTTCCGCACTGCCAGGTTGTGTAGCATGCAGCAGACGATGATAATCTTGCACACCTTTGCTGGGGCATATGGGAGGGCCCCTCCTGTCTTGTCCAGGCAGCGGAAGCAGCTCTTCAGGAGACCAAATGTCCGCTCGATCACTCTCCTGGTCCGACCATGTGCCTCATTGTAGCGCATCTGGGCTGGTGTCACAGGGTTCCTGAGGGGTGTCAGCAACCACGGCATGTTGGGGTATCCGGAGTCACCTACAGACAGACAATTGCACATTAGCTGAGTTGGAAAAGTGGGCGGAATACAACATAACAGAACACACACAATGGTACAAAGTCAGTACACACCGACAAGCCAGGCACGCTGGTTCTGCATCTGTGACATCATCCTCGGGATGCGACTACTCCTCATCACGTAGGCATCGTGTGCCGAACCAGGGAAACGGGCACACACATGTGTGAAGCTCATATCTGCAAGACATACCACCAGAGCATTGACCGAATGGTAATGTTTCCGGTTCCGGTATGCCTGCTCATGTGCCTGTGGTGGTACCAAAGCCACATGTGTCCCATCAATGGAGCCAATGACATGTGGCATCCTCCCCAGGGCATAGAAGTCACTCTTGACGTCAGTGAGTTGTTGACGTGTAGGGAAATAGATGTACTGGTTCAGGCATCTCAACATTGCCTCCAAAACATCGCGTAGCACACGGCTGAACAAAGTCTGTGACATCCCACCAGCAGTCGCCACAGTGTGTTGAAAGGTACCGGTGGCAAAGAAGTGTAGGGCTGCCATCACCTTCATCTTGGGGGTCAGCGCTGTAGGGTACGGCCGGCCAGGTTGCAAATGTGGTGCCAAGCGCACTGCCAAATCCTCAATCAGCTGCCTGGTGAAGCGGTACCGTCGGATGCTGTCACGCTCCACCATCGTTGCCAGGTCAGGGAATGGTCTATGGACAGCTGGAGCCCTGCAGTGCATAGGTGAACAAAGAAAGATTGTCAGTCACCCCACATATGTGCCATTCACCATACTCAATTTCACATGATACATCATTACGAGACACAAGTACTTGATGTGTGTGCCGTTCTGTTCGGACATATCTGGCACCTACATGGCCATCATCTAACATCTCAGTACAACATGTGTTGACAACAGGTTCCAGGTTGTGCTATGGGAAACCATTAGGCTGTGTCACAGTACCCATTTACTGCTGTCACGCTCCACACACACACCACAGTGACATGTCTGGACAGATGCGCCACAGGCATCACAGCTCATTGACAGCTAGATTCCCAGTGACCCTGTCTTGCCACATGGACACTGGCATGACATGGCGTATCATGTACACGTCAGAAAAACAAACATGACTCCTACAGGTAGTGGCCCCTGTTGCCTCCGCAGGACAGACATGGACGTCAGTGACACACACACGCACAACATCAAAGTCCATGCACAAACAACGTTGATGTGGAGACTGTCTCCCATTGTGCACATGGAATCAGAGACATCGGAAACACAACATGCACACAGACTGTGGAGGGCCATCACTATTGTGGCAATGGGTCACCCTGTGACGTACATGCCTTCCCACATGGGACCCTGGGGGTATGTGACATGTCATACACATACACAACCTGGAAATGTGACTGTTAGACTTGGCATCTTTTGGCGTGTTTCCCCTGACTTTTTGCTTTCTGACCTCCCGGTTTTGACTCTGTTTTTGCTGGTGTGATGATTCTGCGCACTTTCCTCACTGCGGTCCAGTGGGAAAGTGCAAGTGCTCCTGTATAAAATGTGTTATGGATTGGTGTTTCCATGATTGGCCTATTTGGTTTATGTGTCAGTCCCTTGTAAAGTGCACTGCGAGTGCCAGGGCCTATAGACCAAATGCTGTTGGTGGGCTGCAGCACTGGATTGTGCCACCCACGCAAACAGCCCGTAAAGTGTAACTCGGGCCTGCCATCGCAGAGCCTGTGCGCAGCCTGAGGCTGCCATGTCGACTTGGCAAGTGCACACACTTGCAAGTCCCTAAACCTTCCCTTTGCTACATGTTAGTCACCCCTAAGGTAGGCCCAAGGAACCCCTGTGGGCAGGGTGCGTTGTACGCGAAAGGTAGGACATGCCCGGGTGTGTGCGGCATGTCCTGATAGTGAACTACAGCCTAGTTCGTTTTTCACTATTGCAAGGCTACCTGTTCCCCTTAGGCCAGAACGGGCAGTTTTGATTATTACAGCTTATAATCCTAACTGACCCCGGGAACATGGTAGAAAGTCGAGTTTAGTATGCCTGGACTCAGAATGATAAGATGCAGCTGTTAGTAAGGTTGGTTTTAACATTCTGTGTTTGAAAATACCACTTTTAGAAAGTGGGTATTTTCTTGTCTAACCATCCAAGCCTGCCTCTGCGAGATTGTGTATTCCTTGTCTGGAATGTGAGTGACAGGGGCTGGGGGATGCCAGGAGACAGGGTGAGTCAGCGCAGGGCTGAATAGCCAGATCGACCTGTAGATGGGTGGGAGGGGTCGCACCTGGGCCCTGAATAGGACAGTGCCTTCCCTCCACAATGCTGGCTCCACCTCCTGTGGTGCGTCTGATGTCCCTGGCCTACTCACTGAAAGAAGGGACGGAGACTTGTCAACAAAGTGCTCCAGAACTGGTTTGGACTAGGCAAAGGCCTCTCTGCCTTCAGAGAACAAAGGAATTTGGGATATAAATATTGGGGCCCTGACCCCATGAATTTAGATCTCGCTGGAATCAAGGAACCTGCCAAGACGAAGAGCTGGAAGAGCTGCCAGGAGGAGTACTGCCCCTTTGCTGTGTTGTTGCTTTGTTGGGTTGGCCTGCAGTTGCTGCTTCTGTCTTGGGCAGTGAAAGGACTGGACTGAACTTTCTCCAAACTTGTGCTGAGTATCTCCAAGGGCCAGAAACCGAGCTGGCCTCCTGTTAAGAAGTCTCAGGGACTACAAAGACTTCACAAGCCTCTGGGTACCGCTTCTGGAACGCTGTTTCAGTTGCCACAGAGGAAGGGAACTGCAACCGACTCCGTCAACCGAATCCATTCCTGGCCGGTGACCTGTTTGCACCGCAGACCGCATCGCCCCGCTTCGCATCGCAACCCTGGTCTCACCGTGGGCGACGTCCGACGCCGCCAACATCGAGCCGCTGCTTGCACCGTGACCTGTGGGCACCGCAGTTCGCATCGCATCGCTTCACTGGGCCAGCCGGACCAGACCGACACTGTCGCTGCAACTGGCTCAAGAGTCGAGACCGCACCGCATTTGGGGCACCGCCGCACGCCTGCGACGCACCGCTCCGACTCGCACCGCTGTCCGACGCCAGCTCCCGCACTCCGGCTAGGTCGCCTGCATCGCAACCTGTCAGCACCGCATCGAGCATCGTCTCGCCCTGCATCGCACGCCTTGGACTCACCGACTCCGTCTGCACGACGCTCATCGAGCCGCTGCCTGCACCGCATCGAGGGACACCGCACCTTGCATCGCTCCGTCTTGCACCGCAACCGCGACGAACGCCGACCGGCTCGTACACTCCGTACCAGCCACAACGAGAAAAGGTACTGTGACCGAGTCTGTTCACGACTCTGCTGGCCCGTATCGACGCGGTCGGCTGGAACTGTTAGACTCTGTGGTTCTCAGCATCACGGTAGGCTCGGACGGAGCTACCGACTCGTACGAACTTTGCTTTTGTGCTATTCCTGCAAAGAAGAAGTTAACGTATCAAGTATTCATTCGTAAAGTATAGTATTGTGGATTTTTGTCGTAATTGGTCTTGTCTTGAGTATATAAAATATTGGTTATTTTTCTAAACTGGTGTGGTGTCCGTTTGTAGTGCTTACACTGTATTACTGTTGGTTATGTGCAAATGCTTTACACACTGCCTCTGAATTAAGCCTGACTGCTCGTGCTAAGCTACCACGAGGGTGAGCAGGGGTTACTTCACGAGTGTAACAACCCTTACCCTGACTAGGAAGAAGGGTCCCTACTTGGACAAAGGTGCAAGCCCTTGCCAACTAGAGATCCCATTTCTAACATTGGTTGTCAGCGGTGAGGATAGGACTTGTGTTTGCACTTGACTTACAGTGATTGGTGTGCACTACTACCATATCGCAGACCATTACGTACCACATACTGGTTCTTTTTCTTTGGCCTATTTTTGATCTTGCCAGTTTTCAACTCACGACTTTTGTCATGCCTGAATCAATTGCATCATCCGTTGCATCTCTGGAAGTTATCTTTGAGGAGGACAGGTTGGAATCCTACGCCGTAAAGGAGTTACGAGCGATTTGTAAAAACCTGAAAGTCCAAATTAAAGGCCTCACAAGGAAGGAGGAGCTACAGAAGGCGCTGAGGGCCTGGTAGCAGCCAGACATGCCAATGGGCAGCCTGGTGATCTCAGTGAGGAGGCGGAGGAGCCTATTTCCAGGGTAGATGTGCTTTTAGGTAGGGGGAACCCGCCAGGTCAGGCAGCAGCAGTCTGTCCCCAGAGGAGCTGGAGGACCAGGCGGGAGACAAGGCAGTTTGAGCTGCAGAAGCTCAGGCTGGAGAGTGAGCGGGAGGAGAAGAGATTGGCCATAGAGGAGAGGAAGATGCTCTTAGAGCATGAGAGAGAACTGAAGGAGCTAGAACTTAGGAGTAAGTCAGGCTCAGATGGTGGCAGCAATTCGTCCAGAAAGGCAGACAGGATTGTGCACATTCCCAAGAACGTAGGCAAGGAGTTCAAGAAGGGGGATGACATACAAAGGTGGTTCCAGGGTTATGAGGCAGCCATACACATGAATGGGGTCCCTGAGGAGAATTGGGGAGCAGGATTGTGGCCACTTTTCCCGGAAGAAGCAAGGGATGCTCTGATAGCTTTGGGTAAGGGGTATCACCTCACCTATGCTGACATGAAGGATGCCCTTCTCACGAAGTATGGTCTTACTCCTGAAAAGTACAGGGATCAGTTCAGGTCCAGTAAGAAGTCTGATGTCAACACTTGGTTGGAATGTGTGGATGTGTTCTGCAGGTCTCTGGATGGTTGGGTGAAGGGCAGTAGTGTAACAGATTTTCAGGGGCTCTACAACTTGATTGCATGGGAGCACTTGTCTAGTCTATGTTTTGCAGATCTGCGCCAGCACCTAGTGGATAGTAAGCTAACTGACCCCAGGAAGCTTGCTATGGAAGCGGACCGCTGGGTGAGTACCAGGGTCCACAAGAAAGCGTTTGGGGGAGACTCAGCCAAAGGTGGGCAGGGTCCCCAGCAGAAAGGTGGGGGGACAAGGGTAAAGCACAGGAGTTCTCTAAAGGGCCCCAAACTAGTACCCAGGGTAAAGGTTCCCAGCCCCCCGGTGATAAGAAGAAAGGGGTCTCTACAGGGAAGCCTGTTGAGACCGGCCCCCGCAAGTAGTTATGCATGTGACCAGGTAGGTCACTTTAAGGGGGACCCCAAGTGCCCGAAGGGGACACAGCCACCCACCGGTGGACAGTCCAAAGTGTTGGCTAGTGTAGCGCTTGGGGAGGAGGGGTGCCCACAGGAGGGTGGGGATCCCGCAGAAATGACCCTTGTCTCACTCGGGGACAGTGAGATGGTCCCAGGAAACCAGGTGCCCCTAACACAAAGAAATATAGCACCTGGGTGACCATTAATGGGAACAGGGTAGAGGCTCTCAGAGATACTGGAGCCAGTGTGACCTCAGTCCGGTGTCACCTGGTGTCTGAGAAGCAAGTAGTCCCAGGAGCATTCCACCAAGTAGTTGCTGTCGACAACTCAGAGCGCCAATGTATGGTGGCGCAGGTTCCCTTTGAATGGGGGTCTCAGGTCCCTTAAGGGTGGTTGTGAGCCCTACCATGCCTGTAGATTGTCTGCTAGGAAACGACCTGGAGCAGTCCTCATGGAAGGAGGTTGAGCTCAGGTCCCACTTGGAGATGCTTGGGTTGCCAGAGTGGGCATGCGTGTCTACTCGGTCAATGGCGGCCAGAAAGGGTGATCCAGAGGACTTGGAGCCTGAAACAGTGGCCCAAGTCCCTGCCAAGAGAAAGGGCAGGGGGCGCGGGAAACCGGCCCCCGAAGTTCCCACGGACCGGGAGGAGGCGGACCTCGAGGGGGACGCCCGGTGCCTACAGGGGAGCAAGTAGCCGAACTGGGAGACATCTCTGAGCTGACCCATTGGCAGCAAGAGGGGGTCCCACCAGGGAGGAGTTCTGCAGGGAGCAGAACGAGTGCCCTACTCTGGAGGGTCTGCGGCGGCAGGCTGCAGACCAGGCAGCTGGTAATCAGTCCGGGTCACATCTGATCTACTGGGAGAGTGGTCTCCTATACAGTGAGCCTAAGGTTGCTGAGCCTGGGTCAGCCCGTGTGCTGGTGGTACCCCAGCGCTCAGGACCTTCCTACTGGGTCTGGCTCATGACGTGCCTTTGGCAGGACATTTGGGGCAGGACAAGACCTTTGACAGGCTTGTCACCCACTTCTTTGGCCCCAAATGCGAAGGCAGTCAGATGCACACTGCAGGTCTTGCCAAACTTGCCAGGCAAGTGGTAAGAGTGGGAGGAAGGTCAAAGCCCCTCTCCAACCTTTTCCGGTTGTTGGAACACCCTTTGAAAGGGTAGGGATGGATATTGTGGGGCCACTGGATCCCAAGACAGCCATGGGCAACAGGTATATCCTGGTCTTGGTGGACCATGCCACCCGGTACCCGGAGGCAATCCTCTCAGGACAACGACGGCGCCAGTGGTGGGCCGGGCGTTAATGGGGATCTTTTCCCGTGTGGGATTCCCCAGAGAGGTGGTTTCCGATAGGGGGACCAATTTCATATCGAAGTATATGACATCCCTGTGGAAGGAGTGTGGTGTAACCTACAAGTTCACCACTCCTTACCACCCACAAGGAAACGGTCTGGTGGAGAGATTCAACCAGACCTTGAAAGGCATGATCAAGGGTCTAACAGAACCCATGAGGCGTAAGTGGGACGTCCTCTTGCCATGCCTACTCTTTGCATACAGGGAGGTGCCTCAGAAGTCTCTTGGGTACAGCCCCTTTGAGCTCCTGTATGGCCACCCTGTCAGAGGACCTCTGAGTTTGGTTAAGGAAGGCTGGGAGGCGGCTCCCAGGAAAACTCCCCAGGATGTATTTAGCTACATGCTGGCCTTTAGAAACCAAACTGCCCGCTTCAGGAAACTCGCTCAGGCGAACCTAGAAGCAAGCCAGGAAGAAATGAAGAGATGGTATGACCAGAACGCCACTCTGGTCGAATTTCAACCTGGACAAAAGTGTGGGTCATGGCCCCAGTAGCACCTTGTGCCTTGCAGGACAAGTGGACTGGGCCATATGAGGTCAAGGAGCGCAAAAGTGAAGTCACCTACCTGGTGGATTTGCAGGCTCCAAGGAACCCGTTGAGGGTCCTTCACGTGAACCGCCTCAAGCCCCACTTCGAGAGGTCCGAAGTGAGTATGCTCTTGGCGACAGATGATGGGGTGGAAGAGGAGAGCGAGCCTCTCCCTGACCTCCTGTCTACCAAGGAGCATGATGGGTCAGTAGAGGGTGTGATCCTCTCCCCTACTCTGACTCAGGAGCAGCAGGAGGACTGTCGCCAATTGTTGGGACAGTTCGCCCCACTGTTCTCTCTGACCCCCGGTGTTACTCACTGGTGTACCCATGACGTGGACACCGGTGACAGCCATCCTGTGAAGCACAAGATTTACAGGTTGACTGACCGGGTCAGAGCCAGCATCAAGGAGGAGGTCTCTAAGATGTTGGCGTTAGGGGTGATTGAGCCCTCCCACAGTCCTTGGGCCAGCCCAGTGGTCTTGGTCCCAAAGGCTGCGGCGCCCGGTGCCACTCCAGAACTCCGGTTTTGTGTGGACTACCGTGGGCTCAATGCCGTCACCAGGACTGACGCGCACCCCATCCCCAGAGCTGATGAGCTCATTGATCGGTTGGGAGCTGCCCGGTTCCTCAGCACGTTTGATTTGACGTCTGGGTACTGGCAGATTGCCTTAACCGATGGGGCCAAGGAGAGATCAGCATTCTCAACCCCAGAAGGTCATTACCAATTCCGGGTGATGCCCTTTGGGTTGAAGAATGCCCCTGCCACCTTTCAGAGGTTGGTCAATCAGGTGTTGGCCGGGCTGGAGGATTTCAGTGCCGCCTACCTGGATGACATTGCTGTGTTCAGTTCCAGCTGGGAAGAACATTTACAGCACCTTGAGAAAGTGTTGAGGGCTCTGCAAGGTGCAGGCCTCACGATCAAGGCCAGTAAGTGCCAGATCGGGCAGGGTTCTGTGGTGTACTTGGGACACCAGGTAGGAAGCGGCCAGGTGGCGCCCTACAACCCAAGATTGACACCATTCTGGCTTGGGAGCCCCCAAGACCCAGACAGAGGTGAGAGCCTTCTTAGGTCTCACCGGTTACTATAGGAGATTTGTTAAGGGCTATGGCACCATCGTTGCCCCCTTAACAGAGCTGACCTCTAAGAGGCAGCCCAGGAAAGTGATCTGGACTGAGTCCTGCCAGAAAGCTTTTGATGCCCTGAAGGGAGCCATGTGCACGGCGCCCGTGCTCCAGGCACCTGACTTCTCCAAAGAATTTGTCGTGCAGACTGATGCTTCAGAGCATGGTGTGGGAGCGGTGCTCTCACAACTGAACGAAGAGGGCCTGGATCAGCCTGTAGTCTTCCTTAGCAGGAGACTACTTCCCAGGGAACAGAGGTGGAGTGCCATAGAAAGGGAAGCTTCTGCTGTGGTCTGGGCGCTGAAGAAGTTGAGACCCTACCTGTTTGGGACTCACTTCCGGGTTCAGACAGACCACAGGCCCCTCAGATGGTTGATGCAAATGAGGGCGAGAATCCAAAACTGCTGAGGTGGTCCATCTCCCTACAGGGAATGGACTTTACGGTGGAACACCGTCCTGAGTACAGAACACGCCAACGCAGATGGTCTGTCCAGGTTCTTCCGCCTTAGTGAAGAGAACTCCAATGGGGTTGGGTAGTTCTCCCTACTTTCAGCTGGAGGGGACATGTGTTAGACTTGGCATCTTTTGGCGTGTTTCCCTGACTTTTTGCTTTCTGACCTCCCGGTTTTGACTCTGTTTTTGCTGGTGTGATGATTCTGCGCACTTTTCTCACTGCGGTCCAGTGGGAAAGTGCAAGTGCTCCTGTATAAAATGTGTTATGGATTGGTGTTTCCATGATTGGCCTATTTGGTTTATGTGTCAGTCCCTTGTAAAGTGCACTGCGAGTGCCAGGGCCTATAGACCAAATGCTGTTGGTGGGCTGCAGCACTGGATTGTGCCACCCACGCAAACAGCCCGTAAAGTGTAACTCGGGCCTGCCATCGCAGAGCCTGTGCGCAGCCTGAGGCTGCCATGTCGACTTGGCAAGTGCACACACTTGCAAGTCCCTAAACCTTCCCTTTGCTACATGTTAGTCACCCCTAAGGTAGGCCCAAGGAACCCCTGTGGGCAGGGTGCGTTGTACGCGAAAGGTAGGACATGCCCGGGTGTGCGGCATGTCCTGATAGTGAACTACAGCCTAGTTCGTTTTTCACTATTGCAAGGCTACCTGTTCCCCTTAGGCCAGAACGGGCAGTTTTGATTATTACAGCTTATAATCCTAACTGACCCCGGGAACATGGTAGAAAGTCGAGTTTAGTATGCCTGGACTCAGAATGATAAAATGCAGCTGTTAGTAAGGTTGGTTTTAACATTCTGGGTTTGAAAATACCACTTTTAGAAAGTGGGTATTTTCTTGTCTAACCATCCAAGCCTGCCTCTGCGAGATTGTGTATTCCTTGTCTGGAATGTGAGTGACAGGGGCTGGGGGATGCCAGGAGACAGGGTGAGTCAGCGCAGGGCTGAATAGCCAGATCGACCTGTAGATGGGTGGGAGGGGTCGCACCTGGGCCCTGAATAGGACAGTGCCTTCCCTCCACAATGCTGGCTCCACCTCCTGTGGTGCGTCTGATGTCCCTGGCCTACTCACTGAAAGAAGGGACGGAGACTTGTCAACAAAGTGCTCCAGAACTGGTTTGGACTAGGCAAAGGCCTCTCTGCCTTCAGAGAACAAAGGAATTTGGGATATAAATATTGGGGCCCTGACCCCATGAATTTAGATCTCGCTGGAATCAAGGAACCTGCCAAGACGAAGAGCTGGAAGAGCTGCCAGGAGGAGTACTGCCCCTTTGCTGTGTTGTTGCTTTGTTGGGTTGGCCTGCAGTTGCTGCTTCTGTCTTGGGCAGTGAAAGGACTGGACTGAACTTTCTCCAAACTTGTGCTGAGTATCTCCAAGGGCCAGAAACCGAGCTGGCCTCCTGTTAAGAAGTCTCAGGGACTACAAAGACTTCACAAGCCTCTGGGTACCGCTTCTGGAACGCTGTTTCAGTTGCCACAGAGGAAGGGAACTGCAACCGACTCCGTCAACCGAATCCATTCCTGGCCGGTGACCTGTTTGCACCGCAGACCGCATCGCCCCGCTTCGCATCGCAACCCTGGTCTCACCGTGGGCGACGTCCGACGCCGCCAACATCGAGCCGCTGCTTGCACCGTGACCTGTGGGCACCGCAGTTCGCATCGCATCGCTTCACTGGGCCAGCCGGACCAGACCGACACTGTCGCTGCAACTGGCTCAAGAGTCGAGACCGCACCGCATTTGGGGCACCGCTCGCACGTCTGCGACGCACCGCTCCGACTCGCACCGCTGTCCGACGCCAGCTCCCGCACTCCGGCTAGGTCGCCTGCATCGCAACCTGTCAGCACCGCATCGAGCATCGTCTCGCCCTGCATCGCACGCCTTGGACTCACCGACTCCGCCTGCACGACGCTCATCGAGCCGCTGCCTGCACCGCATCGAGGGACACCGCACCTTGCATCGCTCCGTCTTGCACCGCAACCGCGACGAACGCCGACCGGCTCGTACACTCCGTACCAGCCACAACGAGAAATGGTACTGTGACCGAGTCTGTTCACGACTCTGCTGGCCCGTATTGACGCGGTCGGCTGGAACTGTTAGACTCTGTGGTTCTCAGCATCACGGTAGGCTCGGACGGAGCTACCGACTCGTACGAACTTTGCTTTTGTGCTATTCCTGCAAAGAAGAAGTTAACGTATCAAGTATTCATTCGTAAAGTATAGTATTGTGGATTTTTGTCATAATTGGTCTTGTCTTGAGTATATAAAATATTGGTTATTTTTCTAAACTGGTGTGGTGTCCGTTTGTAGTGCTTACACTGTATTACTGTTGGTTATGTGCAAATGCTTTACACACTGCCTCTGAATTAAGCCTGACTGCTCGTGCCAAGCTACCACGAGGGTGAGCAGGGGTTACTTCACGAGTGTAACAACCCTTACCCTGACTAGGAAGAAGGGTCCCTACTTGGACAAAGGTGCAAGCCCTTGCCAACTAGAGATCCCATTTCTAACAGTGACCATGCCACATGCTCCGAAATGAACAGTTGCACATCACAGTGGTCATGTGCACAACACACAAAGGACCCTGTCCCCATGAACACGTGCACAGACTGGGTGTGGCTGCCCCCAAGTGCCACCCCAAAAACCACATGTTTACCCCCATACACAGAAAAGGTAATGCAGCCTTACATGCCTTAGGATACAGTGTGGACTGGGTGTGGTGTTGTAGGTGTGCCCCTGAGTCCCTGGCAAGTATATGTGGCTGGCATACGTTCACCAGTGACAAGCATGGTGACATATGCGAGTGACCTGTACAGGGACGCGTTGTACAGCAATGGACCGATCGGTGTGCCCGCACGGCCCATTGCATCGGTAGTGAGCGGGTATGCGTTGTATCCCGGAATACGCGTTGTACAGCAATGGACCGATCGGTGTGCCCGCACGGCCCATTGCATCGGTAGTGAGCGGGTACGCGTTGTATCCCAGAATACGCGTTGTACAGCAATGGACCGATTGGTGCGCACGCATTGGCTGGGGCCTGGCATGGCAACGGACGCGTTTTCGAAGCCTCAACGAGTCTGATGCAGTGAATTCAGTTGGCCAGCCACAACAATGTTGCAAATTCATGGGTGTCATGAAGTTTAACTTTTGAAGGATGCTGTGGGCGTGTATTAGGGGTGCAATTCCATGGATTGGCCAGATTCAGAAGATGCAAACGACTTGGACCTATCACTTTGGACACATGGGACAGTATCTGGCTCTGCAGCACACATATAATGCTGGCTGTTCCCCTGAGGGCTCACTTGCCTGCACTACATGCTCCAGGACGACATCTGCCACCAACACTGCTGCTGTCTCTGCATCCTCTGGCTACTGCAATGGCACGTACTGTGGAGAGAGCCCCAGACTTCAGCCTTGAGGAGAACCAGGCCCTGCTGGACAGCCTCCTTCCACAGTACAGCAATCTGTATGGGACACCAGGGGAACAGGTGAGTGTGCTGTCCACTGCCTTACTAATTGTGCATGTTGTCTGACTAGCAAGACTTACAGTGTGCGCACCACTGGCTAGCATGCTCACTGAGTAGTTCTCCCCCCCAAAGTGTGTAGTCACATGCACTGAACAGGTACAGTGCAGTAACAGTGCATTCCAACAAGGTTTACTTCCCATGCAATGATACCATGTAGTAACTGCTGGCAACTGTTCATAACCATCGTTGCACTGCCTGTGTACATCATATGCCCCTGTGATTGAGACATGTATATCCAACTGTGTGATGCACAGATATGTTGCATGTGTAGTAATGGCCTTTTCACTTTGTCATCCTCACAGGTTGATGCCCACCAAAAGCAGGAAATCTGGCTGACCATCGCCCGGGCAATAAGATCCGTGGGGGTCTACAAGCGCCAGATCCGCAACTGCCAGAAGAGGTGGCAGGACCTTCGTGGCTGGACCCAGAGGATCGCAAGGGTCCAGCTGAAGCTGTCGCCTCCTCGCAGGAGGGGCGGACACCGGACCCTGACCCCCCACATGCTCCGGATCCTGGCGGTGGTCTTCCCTGACCTGGATGGGCAGCTGAAGGACAGACAGCAGCAAGGAGGGGGTGAGTCCATGACTGCACTGTGAACTTTGTCTGACATGTTATGTGCCCTCCTCTGGCCTAGTTAAACTTCTACAGTACATCAGTCTTGTGGTCCAGGACCCATGTCCCTCAATTGTGACATGCCCACTCCTCATCTGATACGCAGGTGTGGTCCTTACAGTCAGGAAATTGTGTCACTTGGGTACTGTGTCCTTGCATTTTGCTTCGCTCAAGGTGGGGGACAGCATTTGTTCCCGTGACTTTGTGGTGTGCTTCATGGGTGGGTCAATTGCTCACACAATGCCTAAGTCCTGACATGTAATCTGGGTGTAACTTTGATATGTGGTCCACTTGCTGATCTGAATCACCACATGTCCCTGGGGTATTTGGCACACCCCCATGCTGCGGGTGGGAACAATGTTTGGGCCTCAGGAGTATGTATATCAAGTGTGTCACACATGCTTAGCCACCTGCCTACTGTCCAGGGCTCATCCCTCCTTCAGGTGGAGCAGGACAGTCATGCCTATTCAGGGCATACAATACACTCTGTACTCCCACTCCCGTGTATCAGCTGACATGTTGTGATCAGTGAAATGTTCCCTCAGGTGTCTGCCTCTGTGTCATTGTGCTGTGGCTTCGTTGTCAGGACTACTGGGATGTTAATCGGTTAGGGCTCAGCATGCCATCTGAGATGTGACCATGAGAGACGATACGTCTGTGACTTATAGGTGTTTGATCACTTGACTGTGCACACAGGTGTATGCGACTGTGAATTTCAGGCAGCTGTTTTTCATTCACAGCAGACTGTGAGGTGCTCAGGTTCAGAGAGTTGTGTTTCATGTCTCCCATATGTCCAATTGGTATGACGTGGACAAATAAGAGTTCAGATGATGTGGTTTGTGGGGTATGGACATGTGCACTTGTCAGCTACATAACTTGCATTCACCATGTCCTAGGATTGTGACACAGTGCAGACTGTTGTTGGCTGGCTGCCATGCCCATGTGACTGGAGACAGTGATGTATGACTTTGCAGGCATGCCTGTGCCATGGCATTGAACTTCCTAAGAGTGATCCTGCAGGGGAGTGACATGTGCAACATGCACCCCATTGTGGCATTGACTATCCGGACATGGGTGCATCATGGTGTCTGGTGCTGGTATGCATCACATGCATTTCTAATTAGACTCTGGCCATCCCTTTATCTGGACACCTGTACTGACTCAGTGGCAAGAGATGTGATGTGTGCATGTTCACATACTTCACTGTGTTCTCTGCAATGTCCAACAACTGTGTAGGTGGTGCATGTGTCCACACTGGGGTATTACCATCAGACAGGCACCAGACCGATGGGTGCAAGGGCAGGAGGGGTGTGAGTTCCATGGTTGACCATCAGACTGACAATTGGCTTCTCCTAATCTGTGTGAGGACTTTTGGCAATGTTCAACTAAGGATGTCAGGGCTTGCTCTGTAATGTGCTGTACTTACTGTGGTGTGTGCGGTCAGTGCAGGTGACTGATGTTTGTCTGTTTCCCTAATTGTTTGCAGATACATCCACGGCCACAGGAGGGGACAGCTCCACAGGCCAGGAGGAGCTGCAGAGCCAGACTGGGTCAACAGCCGACGAGTGGTCGGAGGGACCCAGTGGCACGGAGGGCGAGGGGAGCCACACCGAGGAGTCCTCAGCACCATCCGCCTCAGCTGAAGACCACAGCAGCTCGGAGGATGACTCCCTTGTGGAGGCGGGTGTCAACAGCCACCACACCCCAGCTAGTCTGTCTGGCCCGCCACCACCACCACCGCCCTCCCATTGGCTCCCATTCCAGAGGTCCGTGGAGGCTCCCGTGTGCGGGAGCATGTCTCCTTCGTGCCAGGCACCGCACCCCCTGCCCCTGTGTCCCCTGCTGCCCTGAGTGAGGAGTCTGTGTACCTACTTCGGCAGCTCCATGTAGGGCAGACAGCAATGCTGAGTGTCCTCCATGCACACACCACTCTGTTGACACAGCTGGTGTCGTTCATGGAGGGCATCTCGACGGGTATGTCTGCCCTACAGAGGAGCAATAAGTCCATGGACTCCTCCCTGACGGCAGCAGTGTCCCTCCTCCAACAGTCCCTCACCCATCCTACCTCTGCCCCATCCACACTTCCTGGCACCCTACCTGTCCCAAGCACATGCACACCTGCACGATCACCCAAACACACAGACACGAGCAGCACAGAAACACCCAAAACAAAGGCAAGACATGCACACAAGCATCCTCAGGGGACTGATACCACACCCACAGGGGATGGGGAACAGACACACACACAGGCATCCACAGTCACTCCGCAGTCCTCCAAATCCTCTCCCTCCAAGACCCCTTCCCTTGCCTCACCTGCAACCCCACCTACACAGAAAATCTTCCTCTGTGACCTCGGCCTCTTCCCCTCCGATCCCGCTGATCCAGCATACAGGGGGAAGAGGAAGTCCACCCACACAGAGGGGAGTGCTCCTCGCCCCCTGACACCCTCCCCCAGGCGCAGACAGACTGGGGCCCCCATCCGCAAGTCCCCCCGGGCCCGGAAGAGCAAGACCCCGCCACTGCCCTGCAAGTCAAGCACACAGTCTCCTTCCTCCATCCCTCAGGCCCCCACAACACAGGTTCCCCCACCACACCCTGCCCCAGGTTCCCCCACCCACAGATACACCATCCCCAAAATGATCCGGCCTTCTCCACCTCCCACTTGCTCTTCCAGCACCACACCCCCGCTGCACATGTTAGTGCCACTGGTGTGGAGACCGTGTCCTCCCCTCTGTCCTGCCCACCTTACCTGAACCCCATTCTACTCCCCTGGAGATGGGCACTGCAGTGGAGTCCACTAACACCCCGTCTGACTTGGGCACTGCAGTGGGGAACCTGTCCTCTCCATCTGGCCAGCCCACTGGAGTTGTGCCGGCACCCACACCATCTGACTCATGCCCCCCAGTTGTGCCGGCACACACCATGTTAGACACCTCCACTGCAGTTGTCAGTGACTCTCCAGCACCAGCCACCCCTTCCCTGCCTCCTTCTGGTGAGCCCTGATCCTGTCCCTGCGGTGCCTGGCCTGCCCCCCGTATACCCCTCCGAGGGGAATGTCACTGCTCCATATCAGTGCAGGCAAGCAGAGGGTGACATCTGCCACTGTCACCCTGTTTGGACTTGATTCATGGACTGGACATTGGCCTTTGTGTTTTTTCTGGACTTTAATTTTCAATATGACATATGCTGATTAAAGCTACTTTCAGTTCTCTAGTGGTTTTGCTTCAGATGTACATGATGTTGATGATGCTAACCATGCCCTTTCTGCAGTGATGTTGATTTTTGATGTCAGGTAAATGAAGTGTTACTGTGCAGGACCCCATGTGGTCCAGGGGGAACGTGTCCTATCCTGGTGTGTAGCCATGTCATCCTTTGTAGCAATATGAGGGTGTCATGTTTTCCATATTTGCAAATGGGATTCCCTACCTGTTTTTTCAATATCACATCTGTGGCTTACACCCCTGCACATCAAATGTGCTTGCCATTGTTCAATTGGTCTATTTCCCTGACCGTGTGACCATCTCCACTGGACATGCATGTTTGGGCATCAATGGGGAAGGACTCATCTGTGGTATCAGTGCAACTTGCTATACATGTGTATTTGATCGGTGCAGATGATTTGGGTGACAATGCCATGACCAGGCTGATGTGACGTGAGCCTTCATTTTGTGCTAATTGTTGACTGAGTGACGAAGTGTTCTGCTGACATGATAGCGCCCTGCAGAGACAAAGTATGGCGCAGCTTTTCTTACACAGGAGTGGAGTCCCCTCATGGCAGTGTGTAATTCCGTGACATTGCCTGAGCCCAAGGTGTGTGTTGTGTGAGCATGTCTGTGTGTGTTCACTTCCATTTTGCTACGCAGGCTGGGGGCCCTAGTGATGTTCCTGTTTGTGATGCTTGCTGAGTTGAGCAATGTTCCCCCAGATCTTCTCCCTGGGTGCTCTGTGATGTGGGTGCATGGCACATTACTGGTGATCAGGGTGTCATCCATAGGTGTGTTTGCTCTCAGGGCTGAGTTTGTGGGCAAACGCAGATGAGACACAGTCAGGATTCCCTTGGCACTTGTTGGTTACACAAGTCATGTAATTTACAGTTTGCGTTAGCTTCCAGTGATTGTGACACGTTGTGTGTGTGACTGCTGCCACTCCTCAGGGTCAGAGCTGCAATGTTGGAAGTTGTCTATGTGTGTTGTTTGTGGGTGAGCTTGCCATCTTCATTGGTGTGTAACTGTGTCCGGGATCCCATTGGTTGGTGTGGATTTGACGTCATGCCCATGTACAGCGTACTGTGCAGTGTGTGAGACATTCACAAGTCTTGTTGACTGGCCATATGTGATGGGTATCTCCGCCTTAGTTCCCCCACCACCCCTGGGATTGTCATGGGTGCATGTGCAATGTCACCAGTCCATGTGAGCTTCACTGCTGCACATTGGTGGAGATCAAGGTGTGTGGTGTTGAGTGTGTGCAAATGAGAGATGTTGCACGGCTAGACCCCTACCTCCATGTTGGCCTTGGCTGACAGGCCGTGCTGTTTTATTTGTGCTTGTGTAGGTGTGATGGTAGTTAGTTGCTCAGGACACATGACTGTGGTTCACAGTGTGTACGACATCTACCTTTGTCATCACAGTGGGATTATCATGCAGGCCAGTGTCACCACAATGTGGGGTCCCTGGGGGTAGTGCAGTGGTGGGTCTGTGTCTTGCTGTGTTAGTTGCTGTTCCTACAAGCTTGTGTGACATTTGTAATTTGGGCTCCCTCATCTAACAGTGCCTGATTGCCCACATAGGGGAATCCGATCCATGAGTAACTTTTGTGTGGCACTGTGTTCACATCTGTGTAATGGGGATTCAGGCCTCCTCGTGTGTTGTGTGTTTGCCTGGGGACACTGGCACACCACCCCCTCACCTGTAGTGTTTGATATGCAGTGTGAGTCTGCCTGTTTGTGTTTGTGCATTTGCACCACTGCATTGGCATATCTTTAGTGTGCCATTGGCTGTATGTTGTTTGGTGGCTTACCCTGCTGTCCCTGGGACTCCTAGGTCATCAGTCAGCACAATGATCATGGTTTGTATGTCCCATTGCTGCCATGGTATGGTATTTGTTCACCTGACATCTACAGACTCCACAGGATATCTACATTTGTGTGTCCATTGGTGCAGATATGTGGATCTGCATTGTGATGGTCACTTCTGTCATTGTGTTATTTGTGAATGTTGACAATGTGAGCCCCCATGGGTGATGTTTGTCTGCACATGGCCAAAGCGATGTTTCATTTGCACTGCACTGTATGCCTCACCCAATCTCTGTTGCTATGGGACACAAGCACTACTATGCCACTGATGTGTTTGTTGTTGTGTGACCAGGAATAATCCATGCAGTTTGGCATTTGCAGCTTTTACCATGACTACACTTACATTTTGGTCACTGTGGTGATGGGGCTTTAGACCCCATTGCCACAATGTTCAAAATGTGCTTCAGCTATGGACCCCACACTTACATTTTGGTCACTGTGATGATGGGGGTTTAGGCCCTATTGCCACAATGTTCAAAATGTGCTTCAGCTATGGACCCCACACTTACATTTTGGTCACTGTGATGATGGGGCTTTAGGCCCCATTGCCACAATGTTCAATATGTGCTTCAGCTATGGAACCCACACTTACCTTTTGGTCACTGTGATGATGGGGGTTTAGGCCCCATTGCCACACTGTTCAAAATGTGCTTCAGCTATGGAACCCACACTTACCTTTTGGTCACTGTGATGATGGGGCTTTAGGCCCCATTGCCACAATGTTCAAAATGTGCTTCAGCTATGGAACCCACACTTACCTTTTGGTCACTGTGATGATGGGGGTTTAGGCCCCATTACCACACTGTTCAAAATGTGCTTCAGCTATGGACCCCACACTTACATTTTGGTCACTGTGATGATGGGGCTTTAGGCCCCATTGTCACAATGTTCAATATGTGCTTCAGCTATGGAACCCACACTTACCTTTTGGTCACTGTGATGATGGGGTGTTCGACCCCATTGCCACAGTGGTCATGGTCGGCTTGCATTGTGGAGGCCACACACATTTATGTGTGACACATGTGATAGGGGGTCACATTGTATGTTCAATGTCATGTTCAGTGTTGTAGGCATTTGACCCAGACTACACACGCTTGTCATGGTGTTGGGGGGGATGTAATTTTCAGGCATTCCTTATGTTGGAGTATGCTGGTTGTGTCATGCATTACCCGTCCTATGAGTGGGGGTTGTGTGGGTGGTAGGCATCCATCCCCCTATGAGTGGGGGTGGTGTTAGTGGTAGGCATCCATCCCCCTATGAGTGGGGATGGTAGTAGTGACAGGCATCCAGGCCCCCTGAGTAGGGGTGGTGGTAGTGCTAGGCATCCATCCCCCTATGAATGGGGATGGTAGTAGTGACAGGCATCCAGGCCCCCTGAGTAGGGGTGGTGGTAGTGGCAGGCATCCAGGCCCCCATTAGTAGGGGTGGTGGTAGTGACAGGCATCCAGGCCCCCTGAGTAGGGGTGGTGGTAGTGGCAGGCATCCAGCCCCCATTAGTAGGGGTGGTGGTAGTGGCAGGCATCCAGGCCCCCTGAGTAGGGGTGGTGGTAGTGGCAGGCATCCAGCCCCCATTAGTAGGGGTGGTGGTAGTGGTAGGCATCCAGCCCCCCTGAGTCGGGGTGGTGGTAGTGGCAGGCATCCAGCCCCCATTAGTAGGGGTGGTGGTAGTGGTAGGCATCCAGGCCCCCTGCGTAGGGGTGGTGGTAGTGGCAGGCATCCAGCACCCCCTGAGTAGGGGTGGTGGTAGTGGCAGGCATCCAGGCCCCCTGAGTAGGGGTGGTGGTAGTGGCAGGCATCCAGCCCCCCATCAGTAGGGGTGGTGGTAGTGGTAGGCATCCAGCCCCCCCCTGAGTAGGGGTGGTGGTGGTGACAGGCATCCAGGCCCCCCTGAGTAGGGGTGGTATTAGTGGTAGGCATCCATCCCCCTATGAGTGGGGATGGTAGTAGTGACAGGCATCCAGGCCCCCTGAGTAGGGGTGGTGGTAGTGGCAGGCATCCAGCCCCCATTAGTAGGGGTGGTGGTAGTGTTATGCATCCAGGCCCCCCTGAGTAGGGGTGGTGGTAGTGGCAGGCATCCAGCACCCCCTGAGTAGGGGTGGTGGTAGTGGCAGGCATCCAGGCCCCCCTGAGTAGGGGTGGTGGTAGTGGCAGGCATCCAGCCCCCATTAGTAGGGGTGGTGGTAGTGGTAGGCATCCAACCCCCTGAGTAGGGGTGGTGGTAGTGGCAGGCATCCAGCCCCCATTAGTAGGGGTGGTGGTAGTGGTAGGCATCCAGGCCCCCTGAGTAGGGGTGGTGGTAGTGGCAGGCATCCAGCACCCCCTGAGTAGGGGTGGTGGTAGTGGCAGGCATCCAGCCCCCCCTGAGTAGGGGTGGTGGTAGTGGTAGGCATCCAGCCCCCCATTAGTAGGGGTGGTGGTAGTGGTAGGCATCCAGCCCCCCCTGAGTAGGGGTGGTGGTGGTGACAGGCATCCAGGCCCCCCTGAGTAGGGGTGGTGGTAGTGGCAGGCATCCAGCCCCCCATTAGTAGGGGTGGTGGTAGTGACAGGCATCCAGGCCCCCCTGAGTAGGGGTGGTGGTAGTGACAGGCATCCAGCCCCCCATTAGTAGGGGTGGTGGTAGTGGCAGGCATCCAGCCCCCCATGGGTAGGGGTGGTGGTAGTGACAGGCATCCAGGCCCCCCTGAGTAGGGGTGGTGGTAGTGGCAGGCATCCAGGCCCCCTGAGTAGGGTTGATGGTAGTGGCAGGCATCCAGCCCCCCATTAGTAGGGGTGGTGGTAGTGGTAGGCATCCAGGCCCCCCTGAGTAGGGGTGGTGGTAGTGGCAGGCATCCAGTACCCCCTGAGTAGGGGTGGTGGTAGTGGCAGGCATCCAGGCCCCTCTGAGAAGGGGTGGTGGTAGTGGCAGGCATCCAGCCCCCCATTAGTAGGGGTGGTGGTAGTGGTACGCATCCAGCCCCCCCTGAGTAGGGGTGGTGGTGGTGACAGGCATCCAGGCCCCCCTGAGTAGGGGTGGTATTAGTGGTAGGCATCCATCCCCCTATGAGTGGGGATGGTAGTAGTGACAGGCATCCAGACCCCCTGAGTAGGGGTGGTGGTAGTGGCAGGCATCCAGCCCCCCATTAGTAGGGGTGGTGGTAGTGACAGGCATCCAGCCCCCACTGAGTAGGGGTGGTGGTAGTGACAGGCATCCAGCCCCCATTAGTAGGGGTGGTGGTAGTGGCAGGCATCCAGGCCCCCTGAGGAGGGGTGGTGGTAGTGGCAGGCATCCAGGCCCCCTGAGTAGGGGTGGTGGTAGTGGCAGGCATCCAGCCCCCATTAGTAGGGGTGGTGGTAGTGGTAGGCATCCAGGCCCCCTGAGTAGGGGTGGTGGTAGTGGCAGGCATCCAGCACCCCTGAGTAGGGGTGGTGGTAGTGGCAGGCATCCAGGTCCCCCTGAGTAGGGGTGGTGGTAGTGGCAGGCATCCAGCCCCCCATTAGTAGGGGTGGTGGTAGTGGTAGGCATCCAGCCCCCCCTGAGTAGGGGTGGTGGTGACAGGCATCCAGGCCCCCCTGAGTAGGGGTGGTATTAGTGGTAGGCATCCATCCCCTATAAGTGGGGATGGTAGTAGTGACAGGCATCCAGGCCCCCCTGAGTAGGGGTGGTGGTAGTGGCAGGCATCCAGGCCCCCCTGAGTAGGGGTGGTGGTAGTGGCAGGCATCCAGCCCCCCATTAGTAGGGGTGGTATTAGTGGTAGGCATCCATCCCCCTATGAGTGGGGATGGTAGTAGTGACAGGCATCCAGGCCCCCCTGAGTAGGGGTGGTGGTAGTGGTAGGCATCCATCCCCCTATGGGTGTGTATGGCATTGGTGATGGCCATCCCGCCCCTATGGTTCTGCTGTTGCTAGTGTACGTCATTTGTGCATCCCTATGTGTGTGTGACATATTTCGGGTACGTGTCGTTTGTTAGTGTTGTTGGTGTTTGACTTACCGTCTGCGCCATACGCGTCCGTGCCGGTCCCGGTAATAGATGTAGAGTATTGGTAGGACCTGCGCGATGGGATTCATGCTTGGGTCGTCTCGTTCAGGTTTCTCGTGTCTTCGACTCGTACTCGTCGCAGGCTTGTTCGTCTCGTAGCCGTGGATCGTCTTGTGGCGCGAAACGGAGCGTATGTACGGCTCGCCCGGATGCTCAAATGTGCCGGACGTAGCGACGGGTTCGGCGCGTACGGAAGGCGCATCGTACTCATCCGGCCGGAAGGTGCTGTGTATTTGCTTCCGTGCGACTCGAATCGGCGTTTACGGATCCGGCTAGGGCGGGGAACAGGAGCTGAAATGGGTAAGTACGGCTCGCTCGGAATCTGAGCTGTTATGCGCATCGTACTTGTTCGTTCGGACGAGTGTTCGAATCAGTCGGGAAACACGCATTCGGCTGGGTTTTTTTCCGGACGAATACTGTTAGGTGCGCTTCCGGCCGAGATCGGAATCGACCCCTAAGTGCGTGTAGGAGAGTAGGATCTGTTTCTTATAGTTACCCCCACTTTTTGCTGATGTCTCACTGTTTTTGGCCTAGTCTGACTGGGATCCTGCTATTCAGGACCCCAGTCTATCTGCTTTCTCCTATAAATTGACTGCATGTACTTTAGGTACACTCCAGATTGGATTCTGGGGTACCCTTATCAGTCCCTAGTATATGGTACACCATGTACCCAGGGCATAGGTACCCCAGAGGCCTCCAAGAGGCTGAAGCATGTATTGTGCCACCCCTGAGAGGCCATTCAAAATGACACCACAGGTCTGCTACTGCAACCTGTGTAAGGAGGTGCATGCACCCCTTACGAAGATATAGGTTACCTATATCTATTCTAAATCACTACACATATAAACCTATCAGTCACCCCTATGGCAGGCCTTATCAATCCTGAAGGCAGGGTGCTGGGTTTTGTGTGAGAGGGTGCCCTGCATGAGCAGAGCCCTCTGCAGCCTTTGGAATCTATTCTCCGGGGTTGTCTGTGATGCAGCCAACCATATATACTTAAGTGCATTATAACCTCGCAGTAAATGCTAACTTTAAAACGGCTGCTTAGAAACATGTTGTGTTTGGTGTGAAACACCTTGGAATCATACCTCCACACCAGTAACTGGTGTGGGAGGTATGATTCCTCCCTTGTAGTACCACTACTATGGGGCACCGCTCTACCCGGTACCAGCTTTCTCGACCTGGGCAGCACAAAATGGATGCTGCCAGCCACAGACACGAGTCTGCCCTCCTGCTGCTGAGCCAAGCTCAAGCAGAGGAAGGCCTGACAATAGGTTTCCTGTCACAGGGAGGTGTGACCACCTCCCAGACAGGCTTTAGTGTATTGGGGCTGGGTGGGTGCACTCTTAGAGTGCCAGAAAGTCTGCACTGGGGGCACATTTGGTGTCCCCGTGCATAGTCCAGCTCAAACCGGTTGCAGGAGCCATTGGCTCCTGCTCTGGCGCAAAACTGGACAAAGGACATGGGTGTAGCCACCCCTCTGTCCTGACCCTCCCCTAGGTGGGTCCCCAGAGTTTGTCCAACCCCTTCCTTGGGTATAAAGTAGGAAACCTGACTACAGGACTTTAGATTTTACCTGGACTAAACTCTGCAAGCAGAAACCAAGTACTTTGACGGTCTACACTTCGCTGGACGACAGAAGAATCTCCCTTGGAGTAAAGGAGTTACTCCCCTGCAGCAGCAGGCACCTAAACGCATCTGACCGGTTTGCATCTCCCAAGCTCCCGAGGACTCCGAACATTTCTGCAACACAGGAGGTGGGTTCCCAAGCATCCCTGAGGACGATCTGCTCTCTCAGCAATCCTGAGACCAGTATGCCTCGTGGGGACCGTGCAACGCGAACCCCTGTGCAGCGTGTACTTTTGCAGCAGCATATGCTTTGCGGCGATCCCTGAGGCTGTGCTTTGGACTACGTGTAGTCCCGACCCAGAGCAGTATTTCCACCAAAGATCTCCGGCCTCCACTCCACGAGTGCTCTGTGGGCTGGTGCTTTGTGATTCAGCTCGAGGTCCCTTTGCGATCCCTGGTACGTTGGCCTGTGAGTCCTGGCGAGGGTCACTTTGACTTTCTTTGGGCTTCCCTGGTTGCTCCAGACGTGCCCTGACTCCCCATAGCTTGGCGAGTCTCCTTGCTGGTCCATACTGTAACTTCTTTCCTCTGCCCACATGGGTTGCCTTTGCCAAGGCTTGTTGGTGTTCAACCTGGACACTGACCCCTCAGCACTCGACATCCTTCGTGGGACAGCTCACAAAGGATGCTTTGGTCATCGTCGACGTCTCCTGGTCCCCGTGGCTACAGAGTCAAGCATCCTAGCTTCACACCTGAAGCACCCGACATCGGTGGGCATTCGTCCATCGAGCCCCTGGTCACATGAAGTGACCCAGACTCTGTCCCCTCTGCTTTCAGGTTCTTCTTACTCCGAATCCAGGCTTGGATTTTACCGGACACTTTTCATCTTCCCGGCAAAAGTACTTCTTCGCATCACGCCATTGAAAACGACGAGGGTTTCCGACACCACTTGACCCCTATGCACCCGGCTCCTCTGGGATAGGTAACACGGGTACCTCAGTACTCACGAGGGTGCTGGCCTCAGAACCTTCTATGTTCCAAAGGGTTTGCTTGAAGTCCTCTCCGAAGTGTCCTTAACTTGTGATTTTCCAACCGTGACTTTCCCATAGAGTTGTACGGAGCTCGCTTCTGTGTTCCCACACTGCACCCGTCCTCCGTGGGCTCCCTGTGTCACTCCTGTGGGTGGTTCCTTGGGGTCCCAGCGATTCTACGTGCTCTAGGCACTGTGTCTATTGAAGTCTTGGTTGTTATACCACTTTCTTAGTATATGGTTCGGTCTCCCCCTGGAGCCCGCTGTGTATTGTGCTATTTACTATCGTTCTATTGATTTAATATTGTGTACTGTATATTCTAATCTCGGGTAGAGATTAGTAGAGAGTGTTTTAGTAATAACACTTGTGTCATTCTCCTTTCATTTAGTCATTCAGGAGGTGATATTCTGGTAAAACAAGCTGCTTTACATTCCTTCAAGATTAAGCCTGAAGGCTGCTCTCCATAGCTACCACTAGGATAGCTTTCATAAAGGTTATCTTTGACCTAATGATCAATAAGGGTCGTTTGGACTGGTGCAAGGTGCCCACTTTAATTAGTGGACAGCATATACCAGGCCAACTTCTCACAGTGCGTGTCAGCAACAAGCTTATTTTATGTGCAAGCACACATCTAGGCTTTTGATTTATCGAAAGAGGAATGGTTATCACAAGGAAACATCAGAGAATGACCGAGCACTCTCTCAGTCACATACATCACTTCTCACACTAGTGCTGGTATGGGAAACAGCCTTTACAACTCGGTTGTTACATTGCGTTACCTTTACAACACAGTTGTTACAACGACCGCGTTGTTACAATGCGATGCCTTTACCACGCAAGTCATCAGATCGACTTGCTCTAGATGGCGCTCCAACCTAAGGAATAGTATAATTTACTATTCCAACACCTTCCCTACTGTCGCGCAGGGTGGAGTTGGAATAGTAAATTATACTATTCCTAAAGTTGGAGCGCCATCTAGAGCAAGTCGATCTAATGACTTGCGCGGTAAAGGTATCGCGTTCTAACAACGCGGTCGTTGTAACAACTGCGTTGTAATGGAACGCGATGTAAAAGCATGCGTTGTAGCATGCTATATTCGCTGGTATGAGCCCCGTAAAGCTTGTCCCTTTACCTAAGGTTGCTTGCACGGTGTCCTTGTTCCCACTTCGGTGATAAAGTGACTTATCAGTACTCACTCGAGTGTGCACAAACCCCCTGCCAACTCCAGCATAGGTAGGCATGTGTTGGAGTATAGAGATCACAACTAATTGTGAGGCAGTACGCGGTCGAATGAATGTATCTCTAATGCACACGTCCTCTTTGTCGGCCTTCCTGGAACACTCATTTACTAAGTGTTTTATTATTTGTTCCTGCCGGACTACAAACTTATTTCGAAATTTATACCCTGCTGGAATATCCAGAGAGGCCTTAATATCTAGGAGATTAGCAGCCCATTAGCCAACGTATTGCTCCTGCAGGTAAGATTTTATTTTTTGCCTTAAGGAGCCCTCCTCCGCTTTAAGGAGAGAAGACCAATAGTAAAGGATGAAATGAAAAAGATAATTTATATAGCACATCTAATATCCATGGGTGTCTAGGCACTAACTCAGGGAGGAGACCGCAGAAGCTAAGAATATGGAGTAATTGGTTCAAAAGCCAGGTTTTGAGTGCTTTTCTGAATGCTAACAACTGAGTTTCCTTTTTTAGTTCTAAGGTGAGAGAATTCCAGAGTCTGGTGGTTCACACCAAGAAGCTTCTGCCGCCCCAGCCAGACTTTTTGAATTTAGGCACTACAAGATTGTGAGCTGAGGCAGACCTCAGCATCTGAGATGGAGTGTACTGCTGAAAGCTGTGCTTAAAGTACTTCGGGCCAATGCCATGAACTGCTTTAATGGTAATAAACAAAGCCTTAAAGTCAATGCATTTCCTCACCTTGAGCCAGTATAAGCCACCGGGAGCCAGAGGCAGATTTGTGCTTGAGAATACCTAGAAGCAATTGGGCGGCTGCATTTTGCACAATCTGAATTTTAGTGAGACACTTTTTCCTGATGTTGACAAATAGACCTTTGCAGTAGTCAACCTTGGATACTACAAGGGCTGAGATTACCATTTTCTATAAGTTCTGGGCAATGAAAAGTAAAACCTTTCTACGAAGTTTTAATGTGAAGAATGCGGCTGATGTAGTGGTATTAACGTGGCCTACAAAGAAAAGATTCCTATCAAAGGTTATTCCCAGGTTCTTCACCTTGCTCACTGGTGTAGGGAGAGAGACAAGTTCCTACAGCCATAGAGTTGGCGACCAAAAAGTCACATTGTTCACAAAGAGAAGGACCTCAGTTTTATTGGAGTTGAGCTTCAGACAGTTTGAGGCCCTCTAAATCCTGACTTGGAGCAGACAGTTGTGAATAAGCGTAGTAGTGTCCATGGGGTTGCTGGCCTCTGATACCATGATTTGGGGGTCATCGGTGTAAGATACAGCAGGGAACCCAAAGGACTGGATCAATTTTGCCAATGGAGCGATGTAAATATTAAAAAGAGTCGGGGTCAGCAAAGAGACCTGGGGGACGCCAAAGGGAAGTGTGAAGGTAGGGGAATTGAAATCTGCCAAGGTAACAAATTGTTCACGATTGGCAACAAATGATTTGAGCAATGAAAGAGCAAGACCACTGACTTATTGTCAGTGAAATTGCTCTCCCACCCTCGCAGCTCCACCATTAAGTGAGGTGCCCCTGCCCCTGCACTCTTAAGTGTTGGTGATCGAGGCCCTCCTCCACCCGCAGGTTTCCTGTGCCTCATCCCTGGTGGTCCAGTGGACCTCTGTCTCCTTCCTCTCACTCTGCTCCTTCACTCGTTTTCACTCGTTTTTCTACCCTTTCTATCTTTCACTTTTCTGCATCTCTGCTCTTTTGTGCCTTATTTCTGCTCATTTTCCCTTTCTTTCGCTCTGCTCTTTCACTCATTTTCACTCATTTTTCTACCCTCTTTTATCTTTCACCTTTCTGCACTTTTCTGCATCTCTGCTCTTTTGTGCCTTATTTCTGCTTATTTTCCCTTTTTTCTTTATCCCTTCTTTCCTCCCTTTACCTTTCCCCGCCGCTGCTGCCCCCGCGGCCCCTCCCCCCAGCGCGACCGGCCCAATTCAGCTCCCTCCCCGCTCCCGCCTCCCAGCTGTCCAGCCCTGCCCGACTCCCTACTTAATGGCGGCCACTGCGGGGACAGGCGAGCAAGACCACTGACTCATTGTCAGTGAAATTGCTCTCCCACCCTCGCAGCTCCACCATTAAGTGAGGTGCCCCTGCCCCTGCACTCTTAAGTGTTGGTGATCGAGGCCCTCCTCCACCCGCAGGTTTCCCTGTGCCTCATCCCTGGTGGTCCAGTGGACCTCTGTCTCCTTCCTCTCACTCTGCTCCTTCACTCGTTTTCACTCGCTTTTTTACCCTTTCTATCTTTCACCTTTCTGCACTTTTCTGCATCTCTGCTCTTTTGTGCCTTATTTCTGCTCATTTTCCCTTTCTCTCGCTCTGCTCTTTCACTCGTTTTCACTCATTTTTCTACCCTCTTTTATCTTTCACCTTTCTGCACTTTTCTGCATCTCTGCTCTTTTGTGCCTTATTTCTGCTTATTTTCCCTTTTTTCTTTATCCCTTCTTTCCTCCCTTTACCTTTCCCCGCCGCTGCTGCCCCCGTGGCCCCTCCCCCCCCAGCGCGACCGGCCCAATCCAGCTCCTCTCCCCGCTCCCACCTCCCAGCTGTCCAGCCCTCCCCGGCCCCTACTTAATGGCGGCCAGTGCCGCTGGTGCACCGAAGGCGCGTCAAAGGCAAGCCCGTCTGCGCCCGTCTGCGCCCGTCTGCGACCCGTCCGCGACCAGCGCCAGGAACCCTGGACCTCCGCCCCGCCAACGCTACGACCCAGCAGCACTCCACGCACTCAACCCAGGCTGCAACAACAACTGCAAGCTAGCATCACCAGCCGACACCCACGGACCCTTCAGCTGTCACTGCTGCCGGCACACCTGCAGCACCGCCAAGAACACGGATCCAGCACAACCCGCCCACAAGAACACAACCGAACCGAAGACCCTGCAATGCATCCTCCTCAACGTCCGATCCCTCCACAAACACGCCACAGAAATCTGGGACCTCCTCGACAGCACCACCCCGGACGTAGCGTTCTTCACCGAAACCTGGACCAACACCACCTCGGGACCGGACATCGCCATCGCCATCCCCCAAGGATACAAGATCTCCAGGAAGGACCGCCCCACCCGCCCAGGAGGAGGAATCGCCATCGTCCACAAATCCAGCCTCCGCCTGAGCACACTCCCTGACGAGCCCACAGAACTGATGGAACACCTTCACTTCAAGATACTGGCCAGCCCCACCGCCACCCTCCGAGGAACCCTCATCTACCGACCCCCTGGACCCCGCGGACCCTTCGCCAACTCCATCACGGACATTATCTCCCCGCAGGCCATTGCATCCACCAACTACACCCTGCTGGGAGACCTCAACTTCCACCTCGACAACCAACTGGACCCCAACACCACATCCCTCCTGGACAACCTCCACAACATTGGACTCCGCCAGATCTTGACCGAGCCTACGCACTCAGCAGGACACACCCTCGACCCCCTCTTCACTACAGGAAACTCCATCACCTTCAGCCACACCACCGAACTCCCATGGACCGACCATCGTTGCACTTCACCTTCAGAACACCCACCATCCACAGACACCAGCACCTGCTTCCACGAAGAAACTTGACCAAAATCACCGACGACCAGCTCACCTCCTCACTCAACAACTCCACCCCAACCATCGCGGAAAATGACGACCCCAACACCGCAGCCCGAACCCTGCATAGATGGATCTCGGACAGCACCAACACCATAGCCCCCCTCAAGAAAAACAACAATACCCGCGCCAAGAAAGCCAGATGGTTTACTACCGAACTTCGAGAGTCCAGGCGCACATGCCGCCGCCTCGAAAAGGCCTGGAGGAACACCAAATCCACAGAAGCCCACAACAACTTCAGAGCAGCCACCAACGCCCACCATCAACTCATCAGAGAAACGAGGAAAAAAGCGATTGAAGACAGAATCTCCACCCACGCGCACAACAGCAAGGAACTCTTCAGCATCATCAAGGAGTTCGCCCAACCCACCAGCGAGTCTACCGACATCCCTCCTTCACAAGACCTCTGCGACAAACTCAGCACCTTTTTCCACCACAAAATCAAGAGCATCTACGACAACTTCGACGAAGACAACCAACACACTGAACCCTCACCAACCACCCCGACACCCGGAAACCAGCGATTGATGACTGGACAGCCCTCACCACCGAAGACACACTGAAGACAATGAAGTCAATCCACTCAGGGGCCCCCACGGACCCCTGCCCCCACCACATCTTCAACAGAGCCGCCGACACCATCGCACCCATGCTCCGCCACACCATCAACCGCTCCCTGGCGACCGCCTCGGTTCCCCGATGACTGGAAACACGCCGAGGTCAACCCCCTCCTAAAGAAACCCTCAGCGGACCCCACCGACCTCAAAAACTACAGATCCATCTCCCTGCTCCCGTTCCCAGCGAAAGTCATCGAGAAAGCCATCAACAGCCAACTCGCCACATTCATTAAAGAACACAACATCCTCGACTCCTCCCAATCCGGCTTCAGAAAAAACCACAGTACGGAAACCGCCCTCCTCGCCGCAACAGACGACATCTGCACCCTACTGGACAAAGGAGAAACAGTAGCCCTCATCCTCCTCGACCTATCAGCGGCGTTCGACACAGTCTCCCACCACACCCTAATTCGCAGACTCTACGACGCAGGAATCCAGGACAAGGCCCTCGACTGGATCTGCTCCTTCCTCTCTGGCAGGACGCAGCGGGTCAGACTCCCCCCTTTCCTCTCGGACCCCACACCTACCACCTGCGGAGTCCCCCAGGGCTCCTCCCTCAGCCCGACGCTCTTCAACGTCTACATGGCTCCACTTGCCCCCATCATCAAAACCTATGGACTCAACATCGTGTCATACGCAGACGACACCCAGCTCATCCTCTCCCTATCCAACGAGCCCAACACCGCCAGACGCAACTTTCGAGAAGGCATGGAAGCCGTCGCCAAATGGATGAAAAACAGCTGCCTACAACTAAGCACCAACAAAACAGAAGTACTCATCATGGGCCCAAACCCAGACGCCTGGAGCGACACCTGGTGGCCCCCGCCCTCGGAAACCCGCCAACCCCCACAGACCCCGCACGCAACCTGGGAATCATCCTGGACTCCGAGCTCAAAATGGACCGCCAGATCAACTCTGTCTCGTCTTCCTGCTTCCACACCCTCCGCCTCCTTCGTAAGACCTTCAAATGGATCCCCCTCGAACACCGAAAGACAGTCACTCACGCCCTGGTCACCAGAAGACTCGACTACGGCAACGCACTCTACGCCGGAATAAACAAAAACCTCATCCGCAAGCTACAGAACATCCAGAACGCCACCGCAAGACTGGTCCTCAACCTGCCAAAACACTGCCACATCTCTCAGCACCTGCGCACACTCCACTGGCTCCCGTCGAGGCGAGAAGCACCTTTAAGATGCTCACTCACGCACACAAGGCCCTCCACAGCACCGAACCAGCATACCTGAACAGCCGACTCAAATTCCACGCACCCCAAAGGACCCTACGATCAGCCCAGCTCTCCTACGCCGTGGTCCCCCGCACCAGAAAGACCAGATCGGGAGGCCGCTCCTTCTCCTTCCTCGCGGCTAAAGCATGGAACGCCCTTCCGCTCCACCTCAGACAGACAACATCGCTCCCCATCTTCGCAAGAAACCTCAAAACCTGGCTCTTCGACAGACCCCCTCCTTGATGGAATGGAACCTGCACCCCCCCCACCCCTAGCGCCTTGAGACCCTTACGGGTGAGTAGTCGTGCTTTAACAAACTCCTGATTGATTGATTGATGTCCCTTAATGCCTGTTGTGGCAAGACGATCTAATAGCGCATTGTGATTTACAGCATTGAACACTGCAGAGAGGTCCAAAAACACCAGTGCCGCAGTCCCTCCAGCATCAACTATCTGCCTAACCTGCTATGATGCTGTGTTCAGTACTGTGATGGCTTCTGAACCCCTACTGGATGGGATCGAGATGTCCATGAGTCTCAATAAAGTCTGAGGGGGCATATGTGTTAATTTCTTGATGCTATGGTGGCTTTTTTTTATCGCTGTATTTACAAGTTCCCGCTAACCGCAGTTAGCGGCAGTTTTCTTGCGAAAACATGCATTTTTTGGATCGCCACTTTTGTTAGCGGGACTTAACGAAAATGAGATGCAAGGTGAGCGTTCCCATGCAAAAATTCCTGCAAAGCCTACTTCGCGATATTTACAATGATTTATCGGTCAAGCGATACTTCAAAAAAACTCACGCTAAAGCCAGTTAGCGGCTGGATTTTAAGACCAGAAAAAAGCTGATCTGAAAAATGGTGCAAACACACCTGTACATAAGGGAAACAATCCCAGACCCTCATTTGCTCACCTAATGATGCCATGGAGGTACTAGTCTTGCAGCTTGGAGGTCCAACCAAGACCACTGCCACCAGGAACACCACAGAGGCAGAGCCAAAGAAGAGAGCAGGTGCACCTTCAACGCCTCAACCTGATAGACCTCCGTCCAGAGGGTGTGATAGCCCACTACAGGCTGAAAAGGACCTCCATCTTACGCATACTCACACAGATAGAACTAAGGCTGCAGGCACCATCACAGCGCTGCACAAACATCCCTCCACAGACAAAACTACTTGCAGTGCTGCACATGTTGGCCTCTGGTACCTTTCAACCAACCATTGGCAGAGTGGATGGAGTCTCACAGTCATCCTTCTCCAGGTTCCTCCCCAAAGTCTTGGATGCCATTATCAGCCTGACGCCACAGCACCTACACTTCCCCAACACTGCACAGGAACAACTTGACAACAAACAAGGCTTCTATGACATTGCTGGGTTTCCGCATGTGTTGGGGGAAATTGACTGCACCCATGTTCTACTTGTGCCTCCTGTGGACACTGCACATATATACAGGAGCAGGAAGCACACACATTCCATTAACGTACAGGCAATTGTGGACCACCTGGGCCTGTTCATCAATGTTGTTGCCAAGTTCCCTGGCAGTGTGCATGACTCATAACTTTTTCGCCAATCGGTCATCAACCAGTGGTTTGAGAATGGCACTTATGGAAATGGACTGCTTGTTGGTAAGTAAAAACTTACTTAACTTAATAATCTTTGCTGAGCAAAACTGCTTGTTGGTAAGTAAAAACTGAACACACCACACACCTCAAGCACACAAGCATGTAGCTCAAATATGAGACAACGCACAGGTAACCAATGTAATACGACATGCCTTGGAACATGCTCAAACTATATACACAACTACACAATGCAAATTATTCATGAAATTTGGAAGACAGCCCAACAAGGAAAGAGAGCCATGAAAATATCACACAAAACAATATGGCATACTCGTAACATAGATTTAGCAAAACTCATCGAACAATTTTTTTATTAATCAATGCAGTACATAACACAGAACATATTCTCCTGCTGTGCCACATACATATTGAAATCAACACATGTACCATATGTACAACAAGATGACAGTTCACCCTGCTCTCACTTGTGAAAGTGCACAATTAGCTGACATGCAAAAACACAGTCAGCCATGCACCATGCAGTGGGTGTATTTGCATCATGGCTCTTCAAGTATTGCTGAATTAAGGGAGCACTAACTGCCCACAAATAAAACCAAAAGTTGCTTAAAACATCAGTCTGTGTTGTTGCAGAATGGAGCATGCATATCCTATACAAGTCACATTCTCAACACATGTTGTGCATTCACATGTATCCCCTGGTGAGGTGTAGCAATCTGATGCACAAAAAAATAAATCATAATGTGTGTAGTTTCAGAACAGAGACTAACCCTGGGCGTAGTTTGCGTAGTCGCGCTATGTGTAGCTGCGCAAAGTGTACTTTGCACTATGCGCACTACGCGTAGCTACGCGAACTGCGTAGTGCGGTAGGGAAATGCTGTTCGCAACGATTGCACAGTGCCGGATGCTTGTCCGCACTGTGCAATCATTGCGAACGGCATCATGCACAGTGCAAGCGGTCATTTTCTGCCGCTCGAGTAGATTTGTACTCGAGCGGCAGCTTTCTCAACGCAGACTGGTAGTTTCTCATCGCGAGCGGTCACGAGCATACGCGACTACTCGCAATGAGAAACCTGAACTCCCCGCGTTGAGAATCTCGCCGGGAGGTTTATTTTCCACGCTCGCGATCGGCAACTTGATGTTGCCGATCGCGAACGAGGAAAAAGTCTCGCCAGGATGTTGATTTTGCTCACTCGCAGTCGCCAACTTGATGTTGAGGACCGCGAGCGAGCAAAAAATGCCCGCTACGCTACACGTTTTTGCACTGTGCTACGTGCGATTCGCGTAGCGCGTAGTTGCGCAAACTACGCACACTCCGCAAGCGTAGCGTAGTTTTCCGCCCAGGCCTAACAGACACACACAAGTGTAAATTGATGTGTCGTACCACAACATGCATACATGCAGAGTCTAAGTCAACTCATCCACAAGGACATCAATGCATATGTCTGTTGCCATCAAATGTCCCAGTAAGTCAAGTGCACCAGGTAGCAGTGCCACTGTCACCTAGACACTGACCTACCTTTGTGGCAAGCTGGATGTAAAGATCCCAAAATTAGTCTAACGTGTAGCAGACAAGGATTTTCACTCTCAGCCTCAGCACAATGACTAACAATGATGTCTCAAAATTATGTACCAACATAGTAATCAATCAAAAGTCAAGGTGGAAGCCTAATCAGAAACATGTGTCAATGGGGCACCCTCCACAATATGTGCACAGGAGATGTTTTGTTTGTGCAACAGGCCTGTAAAGAAACTATCATTTGTCTTTTCATTGACCCATACATCCTGACAATCACAACATGGAGGCAACACACAGGACCCGGACAATGACAACATGGTGATGTGTAGTCTGTCAAATATAGGCAAGTTCATTTCACAGATGCTGGTAAATTGTTGGAAACTCAACATGACAAACCAGAAAGTACAAACTTGCACAATGCACACACACCAAAAAAGGTACACTGCAAACACAGCAGGCACATATAGTAATGGACACATATCTCTTTAATCTGTTTCAGGTGATCAAGGATATGCACTCACGCCATGGCTGATGACACCCCTCAGAGTGACACACACACAGGCCCAGAGAGACTACAACGTTGAACTGAAAAGCACAAGGGCCATAGTTGAACGGACATTAGGAGTCCTCAAATCCAGGTTCCGGTGCCTAGATGTATAGGGGGGGCAGACTCCTGTACCGTCCTGAACTTGTCTGCAAGATCATAATGGCCTGTTGCATTCCGCACAATATTTGTGTACGCATAAACACACCATTGGATGAAGACCAGGAGGAGCAGGACAACCCATATGATGGCCATGACGTAGAGGCAGATGCTAGACACATCACACCTTCTGCTGCTGGAAGAGCAAGAAGAGACCAAATAATATATTTTTTACTTAATCACAGGAAACAAATATCACTTCACATGTATATTTCTATCAAAAAATAAAAGATTCTCAAATCGTCTAATAAAATATCAATACACAAAAGTCCTGTATGGTTGTTTTATTACGTCACAAGTTCATATATCTGTCAAGTGAAAGGTAACAAAAAAATGTGCCACTCAGCTATCACATATAGCAGTTGACAGAACATCAATAATATATGTAAACACAACATACAACATAGTGCTCAATAACATGTGTTGATGATAGGATGCAACACATGTTTGCCTCTTGAATGGCAAGATTTGCAAGCAGATCACATGTCCCATATTGTCCATGTAAAAATGTTAGGTACAAGCAGGTCTTACCAGGATAATCTGCAAATACAACCCCTGGTCCTCCTCTCCTCTCCTTCACTCACAACCATTACTAACAACTCAATACTACAGCAGCCGTCAATATAGAACACTCTCTCTGACTCACTGACTAAGCAAGCATATTCTTTGCTGAGCACAGCTAATGAAACACAGGGTACACCATGGATTGCAAACTATGCAATTCTTAATACTGATGCAGGTGACGCAAGTGGACACTCTAATTTGCCTCATCACAGGTCCCCTGCATCACAAGTCTTGTAGAGCAGATGGGCCTCATTCTTGACTGACCAGCCAGCCCACCATCTCCACCTGGACGCCGATCACGGCCGAAGACACCACCTCAACCATGAAAGGCATCCACTCTGAGGCCCCCACCGACCCCTGCCCTCCACACATCTACCACAGAGCCGCCACCGCCATCGCACCTGAACTACAGCGCACCATCAACACCACCTTCGAAACAGGCACCTTCCCAGACAACTGGAAATGCGCAGAGGTCAGGCCCCTGCTCAAGAAACCCTCAGCTGACCCCACAGACCTCAAGAACTACCGGCCCATCTCGCTCCTCCCCTTCGCGGCCAAAGTGGCGAAGAAAACAGTCAACGGGGAACTGACAAAATTCATCGAAGACCTGTCCCAATCTGGATTCCGAAGCAACGACAGCACCGAGACGGCCCTACTCGCCACCACAGATGACATCCGCACCCTCCTGGACCAAGGCCACTCCCCAGCCCTGATCCTACTCGACCTATCAGCAGCCTTCGACACCGTCTCCCACTGCACACTCGTCACCAGGCTACACGACGCCGGCATACAAGGAACTGCCCTAAATTGGATCCGATCATTCCTCACCGGAAGAAGCCAAAGGATTAGACTGCCACCCATCCTCTTCGATCCCGCGGAAACCACCTGCGGAGTCCCACAGGGATCATCACTAAGCCCGACCCTCTTCAACATCTACATGGCCCCCCTCACCGCCATCGTCCGACAACATGGCCTCAACATCGTATCCTACTCTGACGACACCCAGCTCATCCTCTCCCTCACCAAAGACTCCACCACCGCCAGACTCAACTTCCGGAAAGGAATGCCGGACGTCGCAGTCTGCATGCCCAACAGCTGCCTAAGCTCAACGCAGAGAAGACAGAAGTCCTCATCCCCGGAACCACTACATCAGCATGGGACAACACCTGGTGGCCCACAGCCCTTGGCAGCCCACTGACCCCCTCGGACCACGCCAGAAACCTCGGCATCGTACTCGACTCATCCCTCACCATGAACCGACAGGTCAACACCGTAGCCTCCAGTTGTTTCAACACCTTCCGCATCCTCCGTTCAAATGGATCCCCTCGAGTCAAGGAAGACAGTCACCCATGCACTCATCACCAGCAGACTGGACTATGGAAACGCACTCTACGCCGGCATAAACAAGTCCCTACTCCGCAAACTTCAGACGATACAGAACACCGCCGCCAGACTCGTCTTCAGCATCCCTCGGCACGAGCACATGAGCCAACACCTACGAAAGCTCCACTGGCTCCCGTGGAGAAAAGAGTCACTTTAAAAATCCTCACGCACGCCTACAAATGCCTACACAACACCGGACCCAAATACCTCAACGACAGAGTCACCTTCCACGTACCCAAAAGATACCTCCGATCAGCCAACCTCGCACTGGCTGAAACCCCGTGCATCCACCAAGCCAGAGCAGGCGGAAGATCCTTCTCTTACATCACTGCCAAAACCTGGAACGAGCTCCCGGCAGACATCAGACGCGCCCCCTCTCTGAACACCTTCAGGAAGACCCTGAAGACCTGGCTCTTTGGCTAAGCAGATCTGCTGCCCCCCCACCCCAGCGCCTTGAGACCCTCACGGGTGAGTAGCGCACTTACAATTCCCTGATTGATTGATTGACTGTGGCAGGCTATGCAACATACTCTTGCTTAAATACGTTGAGATGACATTCAAACAGATAGGATGTTTACCCTGTAACATCAGTGTACTCTTTGTGTGTGTCCTGCAATGCACACTAACATTTGTACATTACCAGTAGCAGCCTTCAATTATGAGCACAACAAGTTGCAACATGCATAGTTTGCATGTCACAGATGTCAAAACAATAAAATGACAAGACTTGCCAACATGTAATGTTTATAGTTCATGCAATAAGGTCAAGGAAATGGGACCACCATACCACGCACAACGCAGGCATTGACATCCCAGTCACTCTGCTGTAACTCAGCAGTATTTGTGTGTAGAGACCAGGGTCTCATACAAAGGCACAGCATGATCCACAGGCCATGTGGACTGCCTGTGCAAACAGGCATTGTTACTTCTGCAATGACTGTGACATGCAAAGTGCAGTGTTGGCATTCCAAAGTAACAATGACATGTTCACATGTGAAGCTGGGTCTCCAACATGCTTGTACATTGCTCAGTGTGCCATGTAGAGCAATGCATACATCAGACATTTCAATTCTATTATGCTATCTGTTACACACATTTAAGTATGCATTATCTGAGCTGTGTCTGTATGATATTGTATTCCATAGGGTACTAATAATATGTGTACACACAACACCAAAACTAACTTACAATGGTATCTGTCCATTCAAAACATATTTTAACATGCCTTATAATATGAGCGCATTGCTGACATGCAGGACTTTGCCTGTGATGTTGCATGCACAAGAACATACTCACACCATGTAACATCTTGCCTAGCATTTCAAGTAATCTTGACAATGGAGATGGTCATTGCACACTGACCAGAGACCATGTAATGCAAAGCACATGCATGAAATGTATAGATATATCTTGTGAAAATGAAGCCATGAGTGCCGTAGCACAGACTATCATGAATGTCACCCACTGTGTCTCCAGCTATTCAAACACTCAAATGTGAATGTGCAGCCATAGCTGTGCATTGTATGCTGATTTGCAGATCTCATAGACAAGTAGTTACTGCCTGTTGGTCAAGTACATTGTGTAGCAAGACCATCATACTGGCACAAACATCACAGCAATGTGTGAGGTCATAGGCTTACATGTTGTGACACATACCACCAATGCCAACACTAATGAATGGCACACTGGCATGGGTCTACGTACACACATGTCCAGTCATGAACATACACCAATGTGAGTCAATAGTGCCTCATAATGGCTCAGGACCACTCATACATGTACATTTCAGATACAACACACAAAAGTACAACACACAGATCACATCACCAATACATATTGTGCTTAGTCCAGATAAATCTCATGAAATGGTACATATATTGATCATGTATCAATAAGCAATAAAAAAATATCCGCAAATCAACGTTTGCGGCAACATTTTCCATTTCCGGCACGAAAAATACTTGCTAAATACAGATATACACATGAAATCTTCACACTCAGCCCTAGGCGTGAGAAAAATTGTCGCAAAACAAGAAAACAGGCCGCAAACTGACAGGAAATGATGTCAGTCTGCATCCTGGCACATGGAGGAGTACAGTACACTTTCACTTTCTCTTTCAGCCACACTGCTACTGTCTTTTGGGAGTTGTGGAGGTTTTGGAAGGTGTCTGCTGGTCTTGGTGTGTTTGAGAGAGTTCTGTGTGTTGTGTGCTGTGCATACTGTCCTTGTTAAGTCCTGTGTTCTGTCCCTACGTGTTAATTGTGACTGTCTGATTGTTTTCTGGGGTGTACGTCTCTGGGGTTTCATTGTATAGTTTAATTGTTAATAGGGGTTGACTGTGGGTTTCTCCTTGGTTTGACTGGGGGAAAGTTTGAATTTGTGGATGTTAGGTCAGGGTCGGTAGGGCAGGATGTTCGAGGGGGCCTTAGGGGCCTTCCTCTGGCTTGTTAAATTTTACATGCCCAGGATGGTAGAGGCTGGGGGACGCATCCTACAGGGGTATGATGTAAAAGTACGCAAAGTGAGATGGGAGCACATCCGGGAGAAGATGCTCGATATGTATGGTGTGGACAGGACTGTCCAGCAGTGGAAGCACCTGAGGCAGGACTGTGTTGGCCATGAGGATGACCTAATGGATCACCTTGGAATCATCGTCGGGATGCAAGGTGGTAAGTACATGACCAACATCGTATCACATCAGAGGATGAATGCACGGGACACCAATCATGTTGAGATCAAGATATACGCACACATCATAGAAATTGCCATTTGGCAAAATAGCTTGCCTGTCATGACATACTGTGCCACCCTGACTTCATTTTTGTTTGCTACACTTCACAAGGTCAACAGGCTGACAATCTCTGTGGTTACACAATGTGGGTCACCAACATGTCAAAGCCTGTGACATACCTGTGTGTATTTGAAAAACTGATTTTATCCTCAAATGTCACGTTTATTGAGGTGTGATAGTCGATTTTACTATCATGAAGCAGTGGTGCTGGTCGTAGTATGTTATGTCACTCAGACCATGTCATGGATGTCCATTAGGCCACCAGTGTTAAATTGACATGTGTTGTGGGTAAGACAGGCTTAGCAGATTGCAAAATGTATATAACGTGGTAACACACATGACCATTACAATGACTGTAGTTGTATCTTGAAAACATCAATGATGTATCTGATTGTTGCAAAATGTGATATCAATGACATTTATTGTACTTTCCACAATTTTTCAAAAGCAGGAAGACCCTTGATCACACAAAAAGATGTGGATGCATTAATGGATCCACACGCCACAGGTGAGTGTATCGCCCCTACCTTTGGATTATATGTGTTGACTTATGCATGCAATGCCACAGGCGCCGTTTGTTGAAGTACACAGTGTGGATGTGCATCACATGAAAATCACCTCTGGTGTGTTGATGCAGCATGAAGTCAAGGGTAATGCGCATCAGCATCATGTGATGCTGGAGGACAGAATTGACAAGTGTGACATGATGTTGCAATGCCTCATATGATTCACAACACCCTAACTATGTGCAAGCACAGAGTCCATGATGTGGGTGATGTCATAGCCATGTCCTAGAGCCAATCACACAGCATCACAAACATCTATGTGCCCTGACATGATTGTGCAAGTGTTCCATATCTGCAGCAGCCTATTTCAAGTGGAGACTGTTGTATATGATGATAAGTTTGTTCCACTAAACATGTCACATCTGTTGTTGATTATCATTATGCAAAGTTATGTGGCATTCAGACATGAACTATTGACAAAAACCCACATAAAATGTTATTGAAAACTAACTAGAATGTACTACCATCACCATATGATATTTGCCCCCATGGCATCAACTGTGTCACCACAAAACAGTGGGGCATATGTACTAGCTCCCTATGGCCAGCACAATGTCACTTTTATCAACTTTGTGGTGGCAATGGGGGTTGAGCCTTATTTACAAGGCAGAGTTAAGCTACATAACGTGGATTAACGATGCCTTGTAAATGAGGCCCACTTTCAAGCTGTGGTTAGTGTGAAAGGGGTGGGCAGTGGGTGTTGCGGTGGGTGTTCCATGACAACACACGGTGGGCCTGATTCACAGAACTAACTTAAGACAAAATCCTAAACTTACTACCATTTTGGTATTCACAGAAGGCACTTACTCATTTTGGTATTTAAAGAAGGCACTTACTTACTCATTTTGAGTAGCTTACTCATTTTGTGTAACTTACTCATTTTGGTATTCACAGAAGGCACTTACTCATTGATGAGTAAGTGCCTTCTGTGAATACCAAAATGAGTAAGTTACACAAAATGAGTAAGTTACTCAAAATGAGTAACTTACTCATTTGGTATTCACAGAAGGCACTTACTCATCAATGAGTAAGTGCCTTCTGTGAATACCAAAATGAGTAAGTTACACAAAATGAGTAAGTTACTCAAAATGAGTAAGTTACTCAAAATGAGTAAGTAAGTGCCTTCTGTGAATACCAAAATGAGTAAGTGCCTTCTGTGAATACTAAAATGGTAGTAAGTTTAGGATTTTGTCTTAAGTTAGTTTTGTGAATCGGGCCCATTGTATTTGATGTTGCCCCCTATGTACAAGGGCAGTGTACATAGGAGGCAGGGCCAAAATTAAGACCTGGTAAAACCTGGTCTTAAGTTGACTAAACAAGGAAAAATGCATTATTTCTCCTAGATTTTGCTTTTTGCATGTGTGCTGCCTTGTGCAGTACACATGGTAAAGGCAAAATGCCATGGATTGGTCATGTACAGGAAGGTCCTCCTTCCTGTACATGAACAATCCTCCCCTGCATGCAGACACCCTTGCAAAATGGTTCAGCCTTGCTTTTCAGAAGTGGCAGAGAGAGAGGCGTAAAGCCATGACGGCTAACGCCTCTCTCCACCACTTCCTTGTACATATCCCCTGGTGTTTTTTACATAAGCTGTGTCTGTGTGTACTCACAACATATTCAATTCAATATGTGATTTAGTTACAATGTTCAGACACATGTCATGTATTGGGCATGATCTGATAAAAAATTCACAATGATCCTGGCTCCTTCACATGGTGTCATGTGTACAGTTCAACTTGTGGACTTGTTGCATGCCCACTGCTACAACATGTTTTATCAATTTCCTTTGCATGGAATAGTTTTACTGATGTATATGGTAGGTAGTGAGCAAATTAATGAAGATCCCATCAATACTAACTTTGTACATCACTCCAGGCATTGTAGGTGTATCCCAGAGTGTACACATTTGAGAAGATACATTTGAGTAATGATGTAAATATGTATGAACAGACCTGGTACACATTGACACACAGCAATGATGTGCATGTTGCTAATTGTCCTGTATAATAGCAGTTCCAGTTGACATTGACAGTTAGTTGTTCAGAGAGCATGTCACATTACCACAATGACACCATGATTATGTGTTACAGAGGAATGAATGACATGATGAAACATCACGTTTTTCAGGAACACTCTTATGATATGTAACATATATTGTTGGTACATGAATCTGTCACATCAAATACCTGTCTATTTGATGATGAATTCTGTGAATCATTTCCATGCTGATGCAAATAAGCAAGCATCGCTAGCCCTAGAAAATATTGCAATCAGAACGTAGTCTTGAACAGACTATTGCAGACTCTGTGCCGAAGCATGCATGAGAAAATAAGAGTAGGACAATCTCAATTCATGCATCAGACATCCTTTCACACTGTATTTAGTTGAGAAGTGTTTGACATTGTTACACTGCTAAGCACACTTATCATCACACTGAACCATTCACACAGGGCCACCTTCAAAAACGTGGAGTTTTTGATTTTCAGACTGTGTGTAAAAAATGTCTATTATATGCTCTTTACGGTGACATGCTCAACAGTACTGCAAATTCACATGTTACTAGTTGGTCATCTAAATGTGTTACACATGAAATACACAATAGTTCACTGATGGATCAGGTGCATGATGGTGATCCTTGTGTAACATTGACTAACATGTGCTCAAATCAGACACCATAGCACTTTTGGGCAATTGTGCTTTCATTTGCACTACCATAAATGTGTTCACACTGCCATTGTTTTAAAAATAGTGCTGACAAATGTGTGCTTCACATGCAGCAGATTTGCTTTCCCATTGGGTCATGTCACAGAAGTGTGCAGAGCTGGTTGATACTTGTACACAGAGCTTCATGCCATATATGCCCTCTTTCCTTGAATGCATGTCAAAATTTAGACATTCTTACACAAATTGGCAAGTACATGCGTACATGATGTAATCTGGTTGTGTAGCTGTGGTAACACCGTCAATTGCAAATATATAAGGCAAAATGTGTTGCGATTGCCACTTATGGAGCAGGAATCTGGGGGTTTGCCAATGTAAATATATTACAGATGGCAGAAAACATGTTTCTCAAATTCCTTTTATCCGTACCAGATAGTACGTCCAATTTTATATGCCACGCTGAACTTGGCTTGCCCTATTTGGAGGACGTGATTAATATCCAGCCTGTCCTCCTCTGGCATAGGGTCTGGACTATAGACGAGACTGCTTTTAATCGCCACATAATAAAAGACGATCTGGGGATGGACGGAGCTAGACATTTGTATGTCATTTAGGCCATCAAGAATATTATAACGATCCTCATACTATGTGCAACGTGTCTAGAAAGGATCTAAAGCATAGGTGTATGCGATACCTGAGTGAAATAAGAATTATGACTGAAATGAAGAAATCAACGGTCCAGTCTCACCATCTTACTCTGGCCTTTGAGAACATTCAGCCTTATATTCTGTTAGTCACTAGTCACTACGATAGATTCTTGTTAACACGTTTCAGATTAAACATTCTTTACAGATCGCTAAGTTTCCCCGAACTAAATGATTGGTCTAGAACACTATGTAAATGCCCGTGTGACGATGTTTCTGCACAATCGTCCATACATATATTGTTCTTCTGTAAATTTTATTGTACCCCTAGAAAAAGATGGATCATCCCACTGCTAAAAAGGCTGGGATTGAGACAATGCCGCCCTGCATTCTTGGCATTACAATGTTTGAATAACTAATTTTTTATTGCCTCTATTACTGCCTTTTTAAAAAATGTTTTTAAACTGCGGAAATCAATCGTTATATGATTTATATCTGTTTTAAAATGCTTAGGGATCTTTTAATTGTGTAATATATGTATTCTGCTTTTATGGTTTACTCTGTACGGTAACCGAATAAAGTTATTTGAACACTGAACACCGTCAATGGCTCACTAATACGATGATTTTCCATTTCCTCAAATGTACTACATGACAAACACTGATGTGATTAGTCAACTGACTTGATTGCAGACTGTGCAGCCTACTATCTTTGTGTAGTTAGAATGCCAGGGTCTGCTATGGGCCTGTTATACTTCATACTTAATGTACTCCCCCTGTTGGCCTCAATTCTTTTTCTTTTGCACAGCCAAATTGTAAACAGAAATCCAACAACTGTTGTCACTGCACTATGTGCCTGCCTTGTCCTAGCACATGAATAACGATGTTGTCATGAACATTTTATTCTGATTACGGCTATGATGTGTTCATGATTTCTCAGGTTATGTGTCTATATGCAAGTTGTTTTTGATGATGTACACTTACTTATAGGTGTGGCAAATACGCATTATGCCATAATGTACTTGGACTCTGGAAACATGACATGTATCATTTTATTTTTTCAGATAACATGTCCCCGGAGGAGCAGCATCAGTTCCTCTGGTGGAAGGAACGTTACCAGCACATCAGGCGTGTGGCTAATGGGTACAATGCAATGTCCAAGAGGTACCGGGAGGAAAGGGCTGCAGGCAGGTGGAAGTCCATCACAGACAGCACAATGAATGCTGGTAAGAAACACTCCTCCATGCCTGCATCAACAACACAACACAACAGAGCCAGCCCCAGCAAACCCCTGGACCATCAAGAATTCCTCGGCCAACACGAAGTAAAAGGTCAGCTGTCCCCGGTCCATCAGGAGCTGCTCCACATGCAGCACACACATCTTCCCCCCTATGTCTACCTACCTCACAGACTGCACAAGCTGGGACATCCTCCAGAGCTGCAGGACTTAGGGAACGGTCTGTCCTCACAAAGAGGGAGAGGAGGGTTATGTTTAACCTGAACATTCATGTGGACCGACTTGAACGGGACAATGATGACATTAAGGGCCACCTCATGGACATAAAGGGGGCCCTGGGTCTACCTTATTGTTAATAGATTTATTAGTTAGTTAGTGTTAAGTGTAGATTTAGTGTAGTGATTAAATAGTGTTAAGTGTGTTTAGCTTTTTACTCTTTTTGATAATCTCTTTTTAGTGCTTTTGTTTAAGTTTCCTTTTCCTTTGGGTGGGGGGTTGATGTGTTTTTGGACTTGTTAATAAATGCATTTTAAAAAATACAAAAAAATATATAGTTGTTTAGTATGTATGTTTAGTTAGTTGATGTATAGGTTAAGGTGTCTTTGTGCCGCCCCAGATGTGCCGTAAGGGGGGTGGTGGGTTGATGTTTAACATATGTTGTTATGTGTATAGTCTTAGGTAAGCTAGTTAGTTTGGTGTAGTTTTATATTAGTACATGTTAGGTTAGTATAGTTTAGGATTAGTAAGTTTAATTAGTTAAGTATTTTAAGAGGGTTTTTTATTAAATACATTTCCAATGGTTGATGCTTTGTGCTCCCATTAATTTTTGCTGTGTGGACATATCCTGTTGGATTGGTAGTGGCTTACGACAGATGCATCCCCCCCGATCAATTAGAATGTCTACAAATGTGATTACTGCATCTTCAAGGGACAGGCTACCACCAGACCTCATTTTAAATGTGTTTTAAACAAACTGATTGATGTTTAGGGTAACAAAGTTCATTTGGGGAAATAGTTTTTTATTGCTCTGAGGAAAGATTATCCATATGTGTTTTTTTTGCTAGGACAGATTTACACAGGATGCACTGTGTGCTTTGTGCTCTGCACAGCATTGGCTGACTGCTGTGGGTATGGTGTTGGGATACTTTGTGACATCTATGATTACACTGGTCCACACAACGTCTTAAGTTTCCACGTGGGTGTGCAGGGGATGTATGCTTAGCATTCTTCACAAGTCATCCTGATGCCTCTTTACATGTTTCTACACAGACTTATACTTTGTGGACAACACTGTGAACAAATTGGCAAGTGTTGGACGAGGGATGTAGTGATGTACGTTACAGTTAACCTGTGCATGTATTTGAACCATTATCAATTTTTGAGCTATGCTTTCCTACAGCATTCCTCTTCTTTATGATTGATGGAATATTTGTGAATATGTGACATGTAGATTGAACTTTACATGTGTCATGTCACGACATACATCTTTTCAAACAATGTCCTACACATTGAATATGTGTAGTTCTTCTGGGTATATATTTATCACATATTGTTTGTAAGCACTTCATGTGGCTTTACACTGACGTGAGTGTTGTTGCAAGTCACGATCAACATCATGGGCATGTACTTTTTTTAGTTTTTTACTGAGACAGTGTTGTCTTAGAGATCAGAGCATTGTTTAAGTCACACCTGTCAGGCCCTCTCAATGCCTATCATGGACACAGAGTTATCATATTCACTTTGACAAATGTTCCTTGATTAGTAGTAATGGCTACCCTGAACATGCTTTGTTGGGACATTGAAAAAAAATTGTCACAGGCAACACACATCTTAGTGACTCTATTAATTTTATTTACATGTGCAGTATCTGAGGTAGTAGACTGGCCCAGTTCTTTGTGCAACAACACACCATTTTGTGAATGCCCGGGGGGGGCAGACAGAGTCCAGGGGGGAACATGTGCAGAGACATGTTGAGGAAGAGGCAGAGTTCAGTCAGCAGGCTGATTAAAGTGTCATTGGAAACAACACACAATTGGCAATCCATATCAAAGTCCAAGGTGAGTGTAGCAGAGTCATTCATGGGACAGTGGAAGCTGAAGTTCCGAGGCATGATGGTAGGCACAGTTCAAAGCAGAAACAGTCCATTTGACAGAGATGAATGCTACCACTGACTTCTTCGCAAGATTGCTGATTCATCCACATCTTCTTCCTATGATGTGTCATGTGCATCCTGTGTGTGTTATGGTGGATTGGCTGGAGCACTGTAGGGCTGTGACACTTCAGGGGGGGATGAGATGTGGATGTAGAAGGTGTAGCAGCATTCATCTGTGCCAAAGGTTGAGGCAGCACTGCAGTGATGATTAGCTGCAGGTCTTGCAAGACTCCAGCAATGTCTCTGTGGTATGCAGCCATGGCTGCCAAGTGTAAGGCCTGCATCCGCTCCATGTTCTCCATGATCATTCTCATGTGATGGAACTCCTTGGTGACATCGATGGAGCCACTTTGACAGGACAGTTGTTCTTGTCTCTGAGTCAGTACTCCAGCGATGTCAGCCATGGAATGCTGGAGAGCATGGAGCTGACTGTGGATGCCTGTGATGGACTCTAGGTGGTTGCTAATGGGACTGAGACACCCACGGACCCCATCTAGTCGCCAGGCTGTCAAACCCCATCCTCACCTGACCAGCCATCCCCTGCTGGACCTCTACTGCACAGCGTTGAAATCTTACAAGTGGGTCCTCAAGGTCCGGGGAGAAAGCTGTGGTGGTAGATGCTTGCTGCTGTGTGTTTTGTGCATGAGGTGGAGCTTCTACAACGCTGCTGAATGTCCCTGCTTCCGGAGATTAGCTGCCAATGGAGTTGAGCAGCTCTTGGAGGCTTGTCCTGGTCGATGGTTGAGATGGCTTCATCTTCATCATTGAAGATTGGGAAAGGCTGCTGTACAGGAGGTGATGTTTCTCCCTCTGCAATGTAAAGGTGAGATGCCGCTGTATGTGTGTCTCAAGTATGATCATGCATTTGATCAGTTTACAAGCAGACTGCATGTCAATGTCCGTTCAAAATGTTTTAGAGGAGATACCTATTACATGGAGGATAGTGAATCATTGTACCACATCACTGATGTGACATTAGAGTATGCCAAATGTGAGTGGCCAATTTCAACACCAATGCTGCACCAGTTGTGTCCTCTGTTCAGTAGTGACAGTGGTGCAGGTTGTACCACTTTGTTGACAATGCAGATTGGTTCAGATGTATGTGTCTGTACACTGCTTTGTGGTTGAGTCACCCCTACTCATTACACTACAAACATTTTTGTGATTCATTAGTTTTGAATGTGTGTATTGCATGCTACCGCACCTTGATGTTGGAAATGCCACATGATCGTTATCATGGTGTTGAGATCAGGGTTGATGTGATGTGCCACATGATATGGGCAGGTAAATATGCTTGATTTGCCATGATCCAAACTGTGTAGTTCCATTTAAATGTTGCCAAATCACATTGACAAATGACATTCTGATTGATGCACGTTGATATACAGGTATGGTACTGCTTCTGTTTTACTTCCTCTTATTCCTTTCACCCAGTGACCCTTGCACTTATGTTTATTTACAATGGTGATATGTTGCAAGCTGAAGGGCATATGGCTCTTGGTCAAGGTTTGGACACTTGTGCATAGTTGGACTGTATAGTTGGACTGCAGACGTCTTTCTTACATCAGTGTGTGTATGGATACGATGAAGTGACAGAGTGAGGCTTTCTCCTCACAGGATTGACTCCGCACTCATCCACTTCAGTGATAGAGGCCTGCACCATGTTTACAAGTTTATGTTGCAGCATGCGTTTCATCATGCACTGGCACTTGACTTATCAGTGTGGCACACAGACAGGCACCTTAGCAGGGTAGTGTAAATGTGTCTGTGTTCAGGGCAAGAATGTTTATGTTAAAGGAGGGACCCCTTCAGGCACATAGCAATGATTGACAAATTGCTGTTTCTATGTGTGCTGCACAATGCAGTACACATGTCAACAGCAAATGTGTTGGCAATTGAGGTTTTGTTTTAATTCTTGCATTTTATGGGTCATGGTTTTCCTTGCATACATTGCTTACTGAAGTCCTATTGGCTTCAACGTTGCAAGTATAGGGCTTTCTATGGGTGTTGCAGGGTGGACAGACAAAACCACACCTATTACCCTCACCTTTCACACCACGTGAAGTGTGTAAGTGGGGCTAAATTACATGGCTTTGTATTTACACTGGCTTCTTAGTGGTGCTAAGACCCTATCAACACCCGAACAACACATCAAGTGAGATTGGCATGGGGCTGTGTGCTTGGGAATGTACCACTGTAATGGACACATGGATGATACATGCTGTTCTGCTCAGGGTGATTGGATGCCCTTGTTTGTGTAAGGATGTTTACAGACATGACTGCGTATTTCTTCACTGCCACTGTTGACTTTCAGCAAGGACTGGTTTCCATGCAAGTCAATGTGTAATGGCCATCTCACACCAGGACTGTGATCACTGTAGACCACTGTTATCTGTATGTCACATATCTAGACTTTGATGTGGGTGAGACATTAAGATAGTTTTTATGGAACACATTCCTGATATGCAGAGTCCTTACACTGTACTTTTTATTGCATATCCCTCTGCTCATAGTTGAACATCACATTGGCCCTCTAGTATACTACATTTGGGCATGTGGAATATGCACCTTTGGTGGTGGCCTGCTAACTTTAGTCACAGAGCAGTCTGGTTAACGGGGCTGCATCATATGTTGTCAATGAGATGCAGCCCTGTGTAGACAATTTGTATGAGCGTGGTGTTGAGGCAAGGAGGCCAATGTGACACTCTGCCACCCCTCCAGGAAATATGCCACGTTGCTTGTTCATGTTGCCCTTAGTTTGTAGTCTGATGTATATTATTTTTGCTCTATATTGTCTTTTTTTATGCGCAGCTTTCCAAGTCTGTGACACCACCATTATGTGTCTTTAACATATATTCAATGACTAAGGGGATATGTGGCTAAACCCCCAGGGACCATTGTGTCTGGAAAGTGATCAGCAGTCAGTGTGGGTGTGCACTGAGGGATATTTGCTAGGACATGAGTAACATTGGTGCCCACCACCCCCTCACCCCAGTCCCTGGTTGTTACTTACCCTGCTGCTGATGTAGCTGGTCATGTTCAGCACTATCCTGTCCCAGGACTCCAACCACTGACTCCTCGCAGATGACCGCGGGCACCTGTTCCTCGAAGGCATCCAGCTCCTCCTGTGGCGCTGGACTCCCACCTCCGGTCTGCAGTGCTGCCTGGCGATTGTTGGGCAGTTTCTGCTTGGTCTTGCGCTTAGCATCATGCCAGCACTTCTTGCAGTCGGTCACTGTCTTCTTGACCTCTGCTACCGCATTCACCTTGGCTACGATGGACTGTCATATTACATTTTTGGTCCCCAATGACACCGTGGAGCTGACAAAAAGCTGGTGTTGTTTGTCTGTCACCTCCGCAATAAGGTTGTCATTTTCCTGCTGACTGAACCTAGTTTTCCTCTTCCCCTGGGTCTCTGGCTGGTCCCCCTGGCTGTTTGAGGGGTTAGGGGGGTTGTTCTCTCCTGCATTACTGGGTCCAGCTTCCTCCATAATTCCTCTGTTTTTTTTTTTTTTTTACTGTTTTGTGACCCTCGCGAGCGTTTTGTAGTTAATTTTCCCGCAAAACATGAAAAAAGGGGCGTTGCGCTGATTAGCATGCAGTTTCTGACGCGCTGACTGGCCAGCCGCCACTTTTTTCACATTTGCGGTAAGATTTTTATCACTGTGACGCAGGTCTTACTATCAACATTTCCCGCCGCGATGAGAAACTATCGCCATGTAGCGACGTACTGTAAATACGTCGGTACCATGGCGATAGTTTTCAGCGGTACAAGGCGGTAAATAAATTGCCGCTGACTAACGTTAGCATTAGTTAGCGGCAATTCTTGTGCATATGCCCCTGAGATTTCTGTGTCATAGCCTTTTACACCATTTTAGCAGGGAAAGGTAGTCTGGAAATGGGTCGGTAGCTATTTAGGTCAGTGTTATCCAAGTTAGACTTTTTTTAAAGTGGAGGAACTTCCATTTGGTGGGAAAGATACTCGAAGAAAACATTTGGTTGAAGATGGTTAGGAGATGCTCCACGATGGTATCAGGCACTAGATGAAATATCTCCGGGGGCAGGGGGTCAAGTGGGGAGCCTGACTTTGTTTGATGGAGCAGGTTTTTGACTTGAACTATGGTGAGATGTGAAAAGGATGCTAGAGTGGGGGTGTTAATAGTATCTCCTGTAATGTCTGAAATATCCTCTGAAGTGGAATTAGTAGACTTCAGGCTCTGGGACAAAGATTGCCCAGCTTGAGAAATTACTATAAACTGCCTTGATTTTGACCTGAAAGAAAGTTGCCAGAGTTACAAATCCTTGGCCGACATTTGTGTTTATAGTTTTTGGAGGTTTAGTAAGTTTTTTCATTGTGCCAACCAGTTCCTTGGATGAGTTTTTTGAGGCTTCATTTGACGTCGTATAAAAACGGGTTTGTTCAGTGAGAATTAATGCTTTGTAGGTTACCAAAGAATTTTTATAGGATTCCCTTTTAATGGACCCGTGGTGTAGTCTCCATTTCCTTTCTAGCCCGTCGCAAGATTGTTTTTGAAGCCCGAGGTTCTCTGAAAACAAAAGTTCTGAGCGCTTAGATCTCCGGTTTAAATATTTTTTGACTGGTGCTATACAATTCACAGATGCATTAATCCATTAATTAAAAGAGATTGCAGCCTCGTTTAAATCGTTACTAAATGGCGAAAAATTCTGAGAGGGACCTCTCCAAAGCTTCTGATGTAATAGAGTTCCAGGGGTGGATCAGTTTGTGGGCTTCCAGCTGAGAAACACTAGATGATGCTGAGTTAGGTTTAAGAATGAACATGACATCATAATGGTCAGATCAGACCAACAGGAGAAAAGTTAAGATTTGGAGGGAGTGATTATTAGAGAAAAAAAATCCAGTTGTTGGCCTGCCGAGTGTGTAGCTCCCATAACGTGTTGAGAGAGGCCTATGCTATTCATTACATCAATCATATTGACGGCATCCATGTCTCGTATGTATTCTAGATGAAGATAATAGTCGCCTAGAATGGTGAAATAAGAAAACTGAGCAATCATTTCCAGCATCTGGCCCATTGCATGCAAAAATGCTGCTCTGGGACTGGTGGGACAATATATGAGCATACCATTAAACGAGTGGTGGTTGCTAAGTTGAATTAAAAAAGATAGGGGCATATCTACAAGGGCTTTATCTCCGCTTTTTTGGCTTAAAAAGCCAAAAAAGCGGAGATAAAACTATCGCCCTATTAACAAGAGGGTGCAAACATGCATAATCTCTAATAAGATGCAAAGTGGGCGTCACTGGGCGTACCCCGGATGGACTACCTTGCAAATATCGCTGATGTCGCTGATGTCCACATATATATTCAATATATATTTACAAAGCAGCCCACAGGAATATAGCAGATGTTAGATTTTGGCGAAAACGGCCGTTTTCGCCAAAATCTAACGTCTGCTAAAATCCTGACTTACCTATGTTAGACATAGGGGGTGGATTATGCTGATAACGCGCTACCAGGGTGATAAATTCCAGAGATAGCCTCAATAGGAATATTATCGCTAAGCACGGCCAGCGATAATTATCGCTGGCCGTTGATAATATGCCCCATAGTGCTTCAAGTTCTTTAGTATTATTGTGGTTTACAAACATACCTCTAAGTGTGCTATGGTAGATGACTGCTAGATCACCACCTCTTTTTCCTACTCGATCCTGTCTGAAGATAGAAAAACCTGCAGGTACAGCTACGAATAATTCTGGGCCTGACGTCTCGTCCGCCCAGGACTTTGTGATAAAAGCGATGTCAATAGTTAAAGTGTCAAGAAAATCTGTGAACTCAAGTGCGTGCTTAATCAGGGAACGTCCGTTGATTAGCGTACAACGTACTGACTTCGTGGGGGGTGATACATTTAACGAAGAAACTATTCGTGGTGTGTGCGCTTTAGCTTTTAAATTTAAGAGGGTGAGATTACATTCTGTACAGGATGTTATTTCAGGGTTCTTGCCGAGGCAGAAAGAAGGACCAAAGTAGCGCTTACCTGAGTAGTTCATGTTGAGGAGTTCTCTAGAATATTTCATCATGACTTTGATCTGGGAGGGCAGACTGGCATAATGGCTGGCACTGAGCATGGTCCGAGCATGGATGGGCGCAGATGGGCTTGCCTTTGGTGCACCAGTGGTGCACCTGCTGCGCGGACGCGCTGTTGGGGGATTTAAATAACCCTCCATGAGAGGGGCATGTCTATCACACGAGCACTGAGAGTGTGAGAACAAGCCTTAAAAACAAGTAGTAAAATGAAATGGGGGCAAATCTAGGGTCCAGCCACCCCGCAAACCCCTCCCCTGTGGAGGAATGATACTGGAATCTAAATACAAACAAAGAAATGGGTGTGAAATTTAAAACAATAAAAGAATAAAAACTAGAAAAGAGCCCTTCAAAGATTTCGCCCATTGGAACGAAGGAGCCAGGCAACCCCAAACCGGGGCCGAGTGCTTAATGTACCCGGCTCCTACAAGGAAAATGAGTATGCCAAAAGAATAGCGGTTTCAATGATGCTCACCTGATCTGCTGTTTAAATTTAAATGATATGTTAGTGAGGCCCAGTTCTAATCTCAGTGCACTGTTCATGGATCCTCTGGGCAGGCCGAGCCATTTTGTCCGGGTATTCATTTCAATAGTCTGCATCCGCTTAAGATATTTTGCTGGAATGGCATCACAGCTCTAAAATAATAGATTTACAATTTTAGCATTGTAGGTCTCTCAAACGTCAATGGACTTGGGCCAAGAGCAAGGTCCAACCTGTGTAATGCACCTGCAATAGCCTTGGGACTGGCTTCCTGGAGATCCATATGAGATTTAAAATTTAGTTTATATCTAAAAGGAAGGACTAAAAATCTGTATTCTTGTAGCTGGTAGCATTTAATTTACAGGCCCTATGTATATGGTATACAACTTTACTAGGAGCCTATAAGTAAATTAAATATGCTAATCAGGTGTAAGCCAATTTTACCATGTTTAAGGGAGTGAGCACAAGTACTTTAGCACTGGTTAGCAGTGGTAAAGTGCACAGAGTCATAAGGCCAGCAAAACCAATTCAGAAAAATAGGAGGGAGAAGGCAAAATGTTTGAGGGAAGACCACTCTAAGGCTGACAGGTCTAACAGTGGGGCCTAGCAGAGGGTGAGGATGGAGGAAATTGATCTTTGTACCCCAGGTGTCTGTAGATATCAAACTCTCTGTTTGTGTTACCAGGCAGGAACCATAAAAGATGTGACTTGACCTGTGCAACTCAGACTTGAAAGAAGATGGGGCTTGACCTGTGCCACTGTGACCAGAAAGAAGATGCAATTACAGTGATGTAACCAGAAGAAGACCTTATCACTGAACTACACCACTGCGCCCCAGAGAATAACGTGGCCCAGACTGAGCCATCTTGCTGAGAGAAGTGGGGCCTGTCAGAGGCTTGCAGCACCTGAGGTGGGCATGTGCCTATGGGTATGTCTAGACCAGCCATGCTAGGCCACCACAAACACAAAACACATGCCACCTGTTTCAAGTATAATACGATGTATGCAAAGATCTCAGCTCCTGCCACCAAGGCCACAGATTATGAACAGCACCATCGCTACTGTAACACATGTGCTCAGAGCCTGGAAGAAGCTTCCCCAGAGTCGCCAGTTTGCACACCCTCCCGGAAGCAGGAGAGAGTCACTGCAGACATGAAGTCAGGAAGCCATCTGACCACAAAGGGGGCACCACAATATGAGCAGGTAAGCCTCACTCAGCGAGAGCAAACCTTGATCTGTTTAAGAATGAGAGCACTTTCAACATAACAGGTAGTAACGCCTGGAACAGAAGATGGGGAACCAATGGAAATTAGCGGCAGAGGTGCTTTTAGCCCAAGACACCAGAACAATAAACTGCATCTTGTCAATATCATATATGCAGTATTTAGTTCTAGTGTGCATTAAAGTATTTTCTTTCTTGAAAGTGCAGCACTAGGTTGGACAATCTATTATTGTGCTGCTGTGTGATTGTTGAGTCCTGGCCTGGGCAAACCCAGTATACCTCCCTTAGAAGACAGTGAATGCTCACCATCACTACCACTGAGGGCCAAGTGCTGAAGGGGTTGTATGTGTCCAGGTTTTTCAAAGCCATGGTAGGGTGGAAACCAGGACATCAGAGGCAACCAAAACCAACCCCCACAGTCGAGGCTCAGTAGCCCTGCTTTCCATCATAGCCTTCAAATGGGGTCTGATGTAAGGTATGTAAAATGTATACATTAGTAACAAGCAGCAGTTATGGGAAAGAGGATGGGGTGAGGATGTGGTTAATACATGACTGAAACATGTAGCTCGCTTGGACCTCTGTGAGGGGATAAGAATTTGACAATAATGATGCCATTAGCAAACTGCATTTTGTACTATGTAAAGTAGTACTACAGGACAACTACTGACAACTACAAATTCACAAAGCCATAGGAGGCGATTTCCACCTCGCCTCTCCTTTCATTTCTGTATGGACATCTCTACCCCGTTGGTGGAGATTTCCTCACACATAAGTATACTATTTTGTAGTAAATGTGGGAGGGAGGGGGTAAGTGGTGAGTAAAATGGGGAATGATTACTCAGAGTTAGGTGAGGTTTAGGTAAAATTAAGGAGGGGTTTGAGGAGGCTAATACAAAACACACACACAAAATGCATTTGCAATTCAATATACATAGTCACACACACACACATATACATATATATATACAATTAAATATATTTAGTGATTAATTTAATTATTCTTTTATATTATTACCATACTACTATTTCATTTTAATAAATCACCTATTCTTTAAACATATTTTTTACAATATAAAACATCTTTAAATTAATGCAATCCATAACTTTTAACCAAGTTTACTAAAAATTAAATACAAATGTCATTGAGGCTAAGTATATGTAATTTTACCTTTGGGAATCGAGCCTTATATCACCAGCAGGCATAAACAAAGTGAGCTATGTTAGAGCAGGTTTAATAAGATTTACAATAAGGGAGAAAGTGTTACCTGAGTTTTTTTTAGTATACTTTTTATTGATTTTTAAACGAGTTATACATTGCAGCAATGTTAGACACATTGTGACACATATACAGCTGCAGTATCACACCGTAACAACACGTACAAACATATTCCCCAACTCCCCCCACCTCCCTTGGCTGCTCATAATGTAATGCAATAAACATACGTACTATCTTTAATCAGCAGATCAGTAAGCATGTGGCGTATCCATCATTCCCTGCATTTTAGAACCGTACATGTAGCTCAATTTTACCTATCCCCCATCAGTGGGCCTGCTGTCCTGCGTGTGTAGAGCTGCACTATTCCTGCACAACTTTGACACCTGTGTCACACACATAATGCATTGTACCTTATGTTGCATTGCCAATGCCAACTACGGCTACTTTGTTACTCTGGGGGTCCTTCAGCATCTGCCTCCATGCTGTCAAGTCATCCTCCAAGCGCTCATCATGTCTCACATGCTTCATTTTGACTTCCTCAACCACTGCCCATTCAGACATATCTTATACCCACTCAGCGTACTTGGAAGGATGTGCTCCCATCCGCTTGACGGCGATCCGCCGCTTAACCAGCACCAGCCCAGCATCAGAAATTTGCAGCTAAAGTTTTTCCACGGCGGGGCAGGGATCAGGTCCATCAGTACCTCCCGCAGGCCATACGGACCTCCCACCCCATTGTAAAACAAAAGGACACCATCAGGGAGCAATTCCACACCATATGCGCAACGTCCGCCGCCAGAGCTCTACATCGCGGACACCTGTCAGATTGAGAGGGGTAAATGATGTGTAGGGTCTGGGGTGAGATGCACGCCTACTGTGTGTAATTATATTTTATGAGCTTAAATCATGCATTAGAGCTCATAGTACGAAACCGCAAATGCACCTTGTCCCTGTCCCGCTCACGAAGGACCACACCCAGCACCTCCTTCCACTTTCCATTTATCCTAGGGAGAATCTTCGGCAGATCCTCATGGAGAACCCAGTATACATGCGAATTTAATCTTCGGACATTTCCAATAATCTGGTCAGATCTGGGAGGGTAGAGGCTCGTCTGGAAATCAAGGACAAATCTCATGGGCTGATATCTTGGCATACTGTAAGTATTGCCCTGGCCCTAACACGAATGAATCCATCGCGTCTTCACGCATGATGAACTCAGGACGTCGCATCCACTGTCCCACCACCTCTGTACCAACATCACCTCTGTAATGGCTGCGAATGAGGGAGTACTCTCGTAACTGTCTGCTTCCAAATTCGGTTTACCTGCTGAATCAGTAACGGGTTCGTCTCTGGTACTTGTCTACTGCACATAAGCAACTCAGGAAGTGTGCAGTCCCAAGAGTGCCTTTCAGGAGTCTCTTCTCCCAATTATCCCCCTCATCCAGCCAATTGACTGCATGTTGGAGGTGGGCCGCAAAGGAATAAAGGTCCAAATTAGGAAGTTCAATGCCTCCCCGTTCCCATGTCTGCTTCAACATGGCAAGGCCTATCCGCTTCTCTTTAGTGGCCCACAGGATGACTATGATCAAACTATCCAGCTTTTTTATATACCTCCTGGGGATTTTATATAATTTACCCTGCAGAATATAGAAACATTGCTTCAGCACCACCATCTTAACTAGTGAGTCCCTGCCCATCAACGAGAGGAGGAGGTCTCTCCAGAACCGTGTTGACGCATGTATGCACTCCAGTACTCTGCCTATATTGAGATCCAAGAAGTGTTGTTTCTTAAATGCAATCCTGATACCCAATATCATACCCCTTCATCACCCCACAGCAGTCCAACCATTGGAAGCATACTAGGGTTTGTCGTAGACAGCTCACCCAACAGTAACATATGATTTGTGAGGATTCACCCATAGCTCCCACACCTCACGAAGTCCTCCAAAGCTCCCAGCAGCACCAGGGTTGACTCCTCTGGGTTGCGCAAGAACACAAGGGCATCATCTGCATATAGAGACACCACAGGCATAGTGGCACACACCTGGATCTCCCAGGGCTCCAGCCAATGGTGCAGCAGTGCTGCCAGAGGCTCCAACGAACAACAAGGGTGAAAAGGGACAGCCCTGCCTGGTACCACGACGCAGCTGAAAGCTCGCAGACACCAGACCAACCGTCCGAACCCTAGCATTTGGTTCAGTGTACAGCAGTCTAATCCACGACATATACTTGAGTCCAAGCCCCACATTCATCAGCACGTGCCAATGGTATTCTCACGTGACCGAATCAAATGCTTATTCGATATCAAGGAAAGCCAATGCGTATAAATCCTTGTGCAAGCTCTGAGTGCGGATAACATGGAACAGCCTGCACAAATGATACACGGTGATTCTCTGTGGGATGAAGCTGCACTGATCATCATGTATCAGGGCTGGCAAGTAGAGGAGCAATTGGGCAGCCAAAAGTCCACTCAGTATTTTGACATCTATATTCTGTAGTGAGAGTGGTCTATAGGGTGACACCTCCATGAGAGCCTTGCCCGGTTTCGGCACTAGCACTATGAGGATCTCACACAGGGTGTATGGAAGATGTCCAAGTTGGAGTGCTTCCTGGTATTCCTCCAGTAGTTATTCAACCATCACATCTGCATATTTATGATAAAATTTAGCCTGTACGCCATCACCTCCCGGAGTATTTGAAGGTTTCTGGCATTGTAGCACTGCAAGGACCTCTTCTTTTGTTATGCCCTCTTCAAGAATCACCCATTCCTCCCCATCCAATCAAGGGATGTCTACATTTGTCATTAAGGCCATCACACTGTTGTCTGGCTCCCTCCTACGCTCTTCAAACACCCCCTTGATGTGTGCCCAGAACAGCTCATTAATAGCCAACTGGGAGCTGACAACAGTTCTGTTCCTATCCCTGCAACACCAATATCGGCTCCCTGGACTTCTGCTGCCTCACCAGACACGCCAACATGGCACCTGCTCTGTCCCCTTCTGCATGCAATCTCTGTTGGTATGCAGTATAACTGTGCTTTTCCACCCTGCGTCAGTTATTTAATCTTTTGCTATGGGTGCATCACCATTCCTCGAGTCTCTGGGGTTGAGTGGAAAGTGCCCGTTCTATGTGGAGTAGCCAGGATTCCCTATTCGCCAGGTCTCAGACTAGCTTTTGGCATACACCATACACAGTTTTCAGACAAACACCTCTGAGCACTACCTTCATTGTGTCCCAATTAAGGGCTCTGTGCTTTAGCTGCTCTAATTATCCCGGAAGTAATGGGTAATCTCCTCCTATACCTTTCGTGCCTCAGTGTGCAAGAACCACAGTGACACTGCCCGCCGAGTTGCCCCCTTGCCAGGCACACCAGTAGTGGAGAGTGGTCAGATATATACTGTGCCAGAGAGGACATCCCCCCAGACATATTGTGCCATCCCAGGAGGGTCAAGACAATAGTCCAGCCAGCTATATGTTCCCGAAAGCCAGGGTATAGCAGGAAACAGCCTGGAACCCGGGTGTCTCTCCCTCCAGTAATCCAGGTGTCCCTCCCTCCAGATATCCAGTAAGCCATACCCCTGCATGATTTCTCTCAGTTGCCCAGTCGTGTGTGGCTTTGTGTTTTCCCGGGGAGGTTCATGATCGAGCAGCCCATCAAGCACACAATTACAATCGCCTGCCAATATCATGTTGGAAGTTAAATAGGGGGCAACAGTCATTGCCACTCTAGTAAAGAAGCGTGCACAGTCGGTGTTGGGAGCATATACATTCAGGAAGCACACCTCCCGTCCATCCAGGACTCCAAACAGAATACCAAAATGGCCCTCCGACTCTAGCACATGTCCCCTATGCTGAAAAGGTACCCCAGGGGCACCCCGAACATAGCCAGAGTACAATGTTGGATATAACTGACCCCTCCACCTCTTGCGCAAACATGGAACACAGTTCCCCCACACATGCATCTCCTGCAAGCAGGCCACAGATAAGTGATATTGTTTGAGGTATGCATACACTCTGTGTCTTTTCTCCAACTGTGCCAGCCCTCTGACATTCCATTTCAGGAATTTAAGTACCTCATCCATCATCATTCATGCAATGTACCATCAGCACGAGGTCCGGGCCTCCACACATACCCGTCCACTCCACATACTAAAACATCCAGTCACATGAGCAGTCAACTGTCCACATAAACAGAGTATGAAACAAAACATAATTTCCCCCAACTCCCCCTACTCCATGGGCATTAACTCAAACTCGCCCTGTCTAATGCTAGGCAGTGCATGAACATGTGGTTCCTGCCCCATTCCCATTGTTCTGCACGCTTATTGAACCAACAATACAAGTAACAAACAACTAATCACTTTTCTAGAGCTCAGTACCCTGCAGCGGTCGTGAGGCTACGCTCCTGAACTACCACCCCAGTGCCTAGACCCCTGGTCCCTACAGCCCCCGCCAGCCCGTTCGTCTGAATCCAACATGCATATAATCGAGTATTCATTCTGCTGCCCCCAACCGTTCCCCTCCTGCAAGGAAAAGAGATTAGGAAAGAAAGAAAGAGAGAAAGAACATCCAGCATGGATATCATAATCAGAAAAAAGAAATTACAGCTATTTCAAATGGCAGACCATTGACTTAGGACATATAAGTATCATTGTCTCAAGGCAGCCTACCCCTACATATAGGTCCGTTGTAGAAACACACAGCCGCTGACTTACAAGTAGTCTTACCTGGGTGGGAAAGGCAATCCAGATATTGGATGCAATGGCTGAAAAGTTGCTCTTTGTGTAGTACTTTATTTTTAAATAAGGTTTTTGAAAAACTAGATTCAATTCAATTCTTAGGTTGCACTAGTAGTATGTTGGGATACCTTTACTCATCATCTAAAAGTGACAGTTGCCACACCCTTGAAATGATGTCGGTTGGGGTATGAGAGTCCTCATCGGAACTGACGTAGGTGGGTGTGGGTCACGTGTGTTGTGACATCATGTGAACACGTGTTGAGGCCTGTGTTAGGTTCCTCCTGCCGTGTGTTTAGGGTTTAGGGCTGTGTAAAATTGTAGCCCTAGCTGTGTGCGCAAAAATGTATGAGTCTAAGAAGAGTATGCCTGGGCATGTTCAAACTGTAACAAAGAGCTGTGGCAGATGTGTGTCTCAGCAAGAGAAGGTGGGAAATAAGCAGACAGCATCGTGGCTACGTAACCCAAGGGGGATGGTCAAATGTGGCTTTTTAAAAAAAAAGAAGTTTCTTTCTTTATAACCAGTTATTTAAATTTGAAATGAAGTCCAAACACAGGTGTTTGAACCAAATGTCTCCCAACAGCTTTCGAAAAGGGTAGCAGCTGTTAAATGGTAAAGTGGCAACCCCCATAAGCAGATCAAGGCTGAGAAGTGAAACCCCATGGACAAAGGAGTGTCCCAATTTCCCACGACGGGGCTCAAGTGTGATTAGCAGATGCCAAATGATAAAGTGACATCAGTCACAAGCAGAGCAATGATGAGAAGTGCAAATACCAAACATAACGACTGTCTCAAACTTCCCAGGAGAGTCTCAAACAGGATAATACATGGCATTTTATAAACCTGGCAACACCAGCAAGCAGAGCAGTGATGAGAAGTGAAAAACTTCAAACGCATAGGATGCTGCCCCTCTTCCAATGACAAGACTCAAGCATGATTAGCAGATGTCATATGATAAAGTGACATCAGCCATAAGCAAAACAAGGCTGAGAAATGAAAACCAAACATAACCAATGTCCCAAACTTCCCAGGAGAGCCTCAAACAGGATAACACAGGGCCTGTTATAAAGCTGACAACACCAGCAAGTGGGCATTGTTGACACATCAAGCACATCAAACACATTAGGCTGAGCCAAACTTCCCACGAGAAGGGTTCAAACAGACTCAACAGCTTCACAGCTATAAAAGTGGCAAAACGTGCTACCATCCATGTATTGAGAATGAAGCTAAACACAGATGTTTGCTCTGGTCTTCCCAGGAGAGACCGCAAACATGATAGCAGATGTCAAATGCTAAAGTGACACCTAACATAAGCAGTACAATACTGAGATATGAAGCCCTCCAAAGCCCCTATCACATATTTCTAAGCTCTAACCTCCACAAAGTGTGGGAGGCGTCTAATCAGCATGCCGTCTGGACTCAAACACAAACCCATATTCAAAAGACCCCCTTTTTGAACGAGCTACCTGGCTTTTGCAGTGCGTAGGACTGCCCCACCAGGACCTCGAGGAGAAAAAGAATGGCCCAGAATAACAAGGTGCAAAGTGCTGCTGTAAACCAGGTTCTATTGCAGGTAAATAACATGGGGTGGTTGTGTTGTTTTATATTTACAAGGTTTTAAAGGACATTTAACGCAGTGTGGGATTGTATTTGATGTGAGTAATGCGGAAGGTTTTGGGGTGGCACAGGGCTGCAGTCTAAAGGTTTTAAAGGATGTTTAATGCAATGTGGGTGTACATTTAAGGTGAATAATGCGGATGGTTTTGGGGTGGCACGTGAAAGCATTCTCAAGGTTTTAAAGGGTAATTAATGCAATGTGGGGGTGCATTTAAGTTGAATAATGCTACATGCTTTGAGGTGACACAGGCTTGTAACTTATGGTTTTAAAGGGCGTTTAAAGCATTTTGGGTATGCATTTAATGTGAATAATGGTGATGGTTTTATGGCTGGGGGTTTAGCGCTATGTGTGCGTGTATTTAATATGAATAAGCATGCAGCATAATGCTAGGGGATTTAGGGGTGCGAGACATGGGTTGTAACCTTAAGGTTTTTAAAGGGTGATTAGCGCAGGTTGTGTATGTATTTAAGGTTAATAATGTTTGAGGTCTTAGGGTGCCACATGTTGCTGTAAGCTTAAGGTTATTACAGCTCCTGGAAAATTTTTACCTGCCACTCTGTGGTTTTAAGGGTGCCTTGAGCCTGTAAATATACTAAACAATTTACAAATAAAAACTCTGATTTAAATACTCACCCAAATGTGTCCTTTGTGTGTTGTCTCGTGGCTGTGTCTCGGTTGTATCTTGGTTCTTCGGTTAGATTGAGGGTAATGGCCTGCCTATTCTACACCCAGAGCCCATTTTTCCCTTGGCGGGCTTATGGTTTGTTGAGAGTTGATTCTGAAACAGGATGTATCTCTGACACCGATGTCCAGGGTATTGTGTATGAGAGCCAGAGTCCGAGGATTCCCCGCTGGTGCTCCAGGGCCCGTGGCGTTGTCAAGGGAGCACTGGTGTGGCCCAAATGCAAGCATTTCCGACTCCAGAGACCGCTTACACCAGGCGGTGCTCTGGGGTTATGGCAACAGTGTTGGTTGATCCTTGTTGGGGCCCAAAGGTCCAAAAGCAGGTATGTCTGACCCCAGAGAGGGCTACAATAGCTCGGTGCTCTGGGGTTCTGCTCACCTTGATGGTTGGTCCTCACTAGGTTGGATCGCTGTCCCCCCAGTGTGATTCCACCCTTTGGGCCCGCTTTCCTGGGCGGTACTCTGGGGGCTTGTGGCCAGAGTGTTTGCTGGGTGGTACTGTGGCCTGAGGCCCAAAGCCGGCGTTTCCACTCCCAGAGACCACTTCCCATGTGCGGTGCTCTGGGGGCATGTGTCTAGAGTGTTTGCTGGGCTGTACTGATGTTCGAGGCCCAAAAACAATGTTTCAGGCCCCCAGAGACCGCTATCCATTGTGTGGAGCTCTGGGGGGTTTGTCGACCGATATAGGGTGGTCTGCGTTGGTGGTCCAATGTCCCCAGCAGACCGATTTTGGGCCAGAGCCAGCATAGCAGCATAACGGGCCCACGGACCCGCCGTTGGTCTGTTGAACCCGGTGACCCCTGTGTTCTATACCGAGCCCCAGAGACTGCTGCATCCATGCAGTGCTCTGGGGCTGTGCTAGGGGATGGTTGCTACATATGGTTATGGGGTAGCTCTGCCTCATTCTCGATGGTGGCAGGGACCGTCCCCATGACGTCTATGTTGTGGGCCACAGATGTCATGAGGGAGGTCCTGGCCACCGCCGATGATGAGGTAGGGCGACCTCGTAACCTTTCAGCATAGGCGCCTGGTATCTCCTTGGTAACCGTGAAATGGTAATGTATTACGCCCCTGGGTCCTGGTTAGCAGCCCGAGGTTGATAACATGGTCCGGACTTGCGAAACATTACAAACCTTCAACAGTGCTGTATCACAGCTCTGGGTCCTCATTAGCAGCCCCAAGGGTGCTAACGAGGTCCCAGAGCTGTGATACATTACATTGCACAGCCGGTGTTGTATCACACCCCTGGGGTCGCGCTAGCAACACTACACAGGGGCCTGTAAATCTGCGGTAAAGAGCATGGATTGTGTCTCAGCACTTCCAGTGCCCAGGCACACGCATCACAAATATAAATGTGCATGTTGCAAAGAGCGTGTACCATAAAGGCCACATAGTACATATAGTTTAAAGAGGGCAAAGGATTACTATGAGAGACAGGCTTTTGTTACTAGCAGTTTATAAGTTAAACTCCTATCATAGAGAGGGGTGTTATTAATGAGGGGCATAGAACAGCCTGCACACATCAATGTATAGATTAGAGCACAGATTAATGTTGCAAAAAAGGGGTTCTTATGGGTAAAAATCCATTTTTATTATTAAAGAGAACCCTACACAACTACGGTGGTCCTTTTTCAATTCAGAGTTTGTGCTTCTCCAAACCAGGCACGCTTCAACTGTACTGGCTACCAGTAGGGTTGACATGTGGCTCCTACATCATGTAGGCCTCTGTCTTTTGTAACCTCTACCTATACAATGATTTAAACACCTATGCATACATGTGTGTGTGTCTGTCTGTGTGTGTGTGTGTGGGTGTGTGTGTGGTGCATATTGCTCTGACACTCTAGGCGGGTGTGAGTGGTGCTATATAAATAAGTAAATACAACTGAAAGAGAGCGTCGTGGAGCGTAGAGGAATGCTGTTAAAAGGTGTTGGTGGTGAGGGAATCCTGGGGTGGCGGCGGCAGTTTTCATACATCTAAAGTAGCGCAGGTGGTGTTAATGTGTTGCAAAGAGCTTATACATTGTAGTTCATAATGTACGTATAATGAAGGTAGTTCAGGGTGGTTATTGATTTTTGATAGGTAGACCCTATTGTTACTTGTAGTTTATATGTTAAAATCCTAACATAGAACAAGGTGTCATTAGCTATCACAAAGGGCTGCCTCTTGTGTATTGCCCGTGTACAATTATTTGCAAGCTGTAAATGTTCTTGTAGACATATCGTTATGTTAAACATGTGTTAGCCTTTTCTGATGTAAATGTAACAAATGGTAATGTGTTGTTTATTAGAGTTATTTTTGGAACAGACTTGTCTTCTAAACCCAGCAGTATCTCCCGGAAATAACTATAAGTAATGAGAAAATGATCGCCTTTCAGCAAGGTATAGGTATTTAGAGTTCCATAGCCATTTTGTTATTTGGGGTGACTCAGCACCTCTGCTTTTCTATTTGTATTCTCCCATATGCGTATTTTACAGGTCAGGACGCCGAAGTACAGATGGCTGTGAACGCACTACATCAAATCCTAGAGGGTTAAAATGCGGCGCTCAATGTACAACATAATCCTGCTCTTACAGTTAAATGAAAAAGGCCCTGCTCTAAACAATGTGTAAGCATTAGGTTGTGATAGTCCAAAAACCCCATTGTGAACTGTACGAGTGCTCCTCAGAACGGCTGCTAAGGTCTTGTTTTATACTGTAAATGTGACTTTTTTCTTTTTTTCTTTTCCTTTATAGGTCCCATAGAGTTGTGCAAGGATGGTGGTCTGGTGCACGAGACAGAGCCGCGAACAAAAAAAGGGCTACTATAAAGGAAGTCTTCAGCGTCTAAAGAGGGACCGGTTACAAAGAAAGGAGCTACGCAACCTCAAATAATAGGTGTATTTTTACAAAAGATGTCAAAAGAACTCTCAGGTTTTATTCTCTCAAACAGAAAGGACCTTCAACATATAGTACGGAGTGCATAAAGGGTTGTGTAGAAGTTATGGGGTCAGTGGTGGTGTCTAGGGCTAATGTAAGCATTTTGTACAGGTTCTTTATTTTTTTCTAATATATATATTTTTATGATTACATCCTAGAAACGTTTCAAAAGCTCTCTGGAGAACTGTGTAAGGCTAAAAGGATAACTACTCCTTTAAAGGACCTCACAAAGACCCTGCAGAACATCCAGCCTACAGCAAACGGTGTGAGTAGGCGTGTGCGCCAGGACAAGATGTGCTCTGGATCTACTTATATATGCCAAAGCCAAACAAAGCTTGTAATCAGCACACAGCATTTAAAGTCAAGCATACATCCAACATGCTGAACAATCCTACAGGGACATCATTTATGCAAGGGATTAGAGCTCCTAGAAGTTGCGAGCTTACTGCCCCAGACACGCCCCACATGGTTTGTGTAAACATGTTGAAAAACAACCCCAAAACCAAAAAATGAACTGTCTAGCCTTAAAATACCGTAAGAAGAAACAGGAAGTCCCAGAGCCACAAACAGTTCCTTTAGACCTCACCGTAAAAAAGACAGCTAAACCGCAGCCTGGACCCAATACCCCACAGGCCTCTAAATGCTCAGCGGCTACGTCATCTAATGTAGAGGATCTGAAGCAGCACTAGAGCCCAAAAGTGAATCGTCTCTCCCTAAAATACTGTAAGAAGAAGCAGGTGGTCACAGAGTTACAAGCAGTTCCATTAGACAGCGCCTTAAACAACACCGTTACACCGCTGCCCCTGCCACATACTCAGAATGCCTCTAAAGGTTTAAAGAATGGGATGGCTGATGTAGGCATGCTCCCTGTAAGGGCAACCCCAAAACCAACTATAAGCAGTGCTAATAGTCTTTGGGACTCCCTGCTTGAAAATGATCAACCCATAGAGGCTCCTTATACAGAGTGCATAGGGTTTGTCAAGGCCCTGGCAGGGTTGGTGGAGAGTACTGATAGACCCTCCAAAGCTGTGCACAAAGGTCCTTTTAATGTAGACAATTAGGGGTTGCAAGCATCTGCTAGGCATACACCTGACCACAATCCCATCACTTGCTACACCTCTGAGACCCTGTGTTATCTCGACCAACATTTAAACTCACCATACGCATCAGGACGATTGGTAAATTCCTTACTAGAGATGCACTGGTGCAGGTTGTCCTAGCGCGGGTCATCTCTCACCTAGATTACGCAAACTCTTTATATCTCGGGTTACCGGCGTATCTAGTTAGGAAATTGCAGCTGGTGCAGAACCAGGCTGCCAGACTCATTTTCCAGCAGCCAAGATTGCAACGCGCCACCCCCCTTAAGCAGCAGCTCCACTGGCTCCCAATATCTCAACGTTGCACCTTCACAATCGGGTGCCTCATTTTTAAATCCTTACAGGATGTGGGCCCTAATTTTGTCTCTAAACTGATCAAGAGACATGTACCCACTCATTTTCAACAAGTAAAGGGGACCAGCATGGGGGCCACATGTGCACACAGTCTGGCCTGTTTATATGTCAGCGACTTCGAACAGCGGCATATTTTCCATGAAATGGCACCATTCTTTGAGAATTCGGCAATTTATTGTCCAGGTGAGAGATGTTTATCATAATGAGTTCTCCCTAGATGCAATTTTGCAATAAGGCCATGAGATGGTAGAAAAAACATAACCTGATGGCAGTATTTTTTCCCCCAGATTGATCCCCTGCAATAGAGAGTTATTTACTATTTAATCTACTGTATTGTGTTTACCTTAAGTAGTGGTTAAACAACTGAGCAAAGAGTATAAGGTGAGAAACCTTCTATAATATATTTTAACGATCAAATACTGATGCTCTTATATGATGGAGGACAGCATTTTTTGATTGAAAAAAGATGTTTGCAGGCCTATGATATATTTGAGTAAGAGTACTTGAACAAGTAGCTTGTATGACCGTTTGAATGTGTTCTGATGAGTAAGGGGAGTCTAAATTTGTACGCTAAACGAGTGGACCTACACAACCTAATAGTTATACCGTTTGATCTCTTATATAAATTAATTCGAATTTTTATAGATTTTTATAGGGGGCTTTGAAAAATCCATACATGTAACTGTTAACATTAAGTATCAGGTGCAAATGAATTTGAGTTTTCTTGTCATCTGCTCATATATTATTTGCTGAAAACATAGTGTGGAAGTATGGACACTTATCAATGCGTTTTACAATACAGGTATACGAACTAACACTGGCACTACATAGGTGTTGTGGAAGTTTGGTCTTGAAAAAGATGGTTTAAAGGGAAATTGGCCATTGAAACGTGTCGACGCTTGAGTACACAATCCGTGTAGTAGCTGAAACAACAGATAGTGAATTGGGTACAACTTATCGGGTTCCAGGTCCAACGTGTCTTTAACACGGATGTGTGATTTTTGTGACAAATGGTACTTTCTTGTTAAGTGTACTCTCCATAATACATGGTGCTGTTTTTTCATGTTTTTTCTTGTATACACGTTTTTTTTGTTTGTATAATTTACTGTCTTAATGAACTGTCTATTGATAATTTGGTTGTTTCTTTTTAGCCACATCTAACATAAGTCTGATTAATTGCTGTATGAACTTGAAATGTATGTAATCTCTTATGGTGCTGTTTTTAATGAGCAATTGGTTTTTATATGTTTTGTAAAAAATAATAAAAGAAATATATTTTTTCTATTTCTTGTGTATTGGCCTTGAGTATTTAATTAGACTCCCTCCTGTATAAGTGGTGTGAGAACAAGTGGTTTGGTGTTTGATGCAATTTACATATTGAACTTAGCAAACCAAAGGAAGCTTTGTTTTCAATTGATTATTTGAACCCCATTGCTTTGGTTATAAGGGGTCCCTCTCTGTTTGTTCAGAGAGATTTAATGCTACAGAGCATTATGAGGAATTTAGGTCTTGCTAACCTAGAGTGCATAAGGTCCTCTGATCATGGGGTTTTAGCAATACATCAGGCTGTGCAAATGCTTATAGAAAGGTTGTTACACAATGTGGGTCCGAATGATTTCTTCCAACTACGCTTCCAGGGGCAGGGCATTGACAGAACCTTTGTTCACCAAATGAACACCCGCGATGTGTTTGATGCTGTGCAATTTTTGGAAAACCTCTCTGGGCTTTTACAGAGTAAGGCTGAGTAAGGCTGAACTAATCACCTATGGCACCTTCAGAGTCATCACCCTCCTTGTACGGGGCTGTGAGGGGGGTGTTTCCCATCCTTTAAAGAGTATACTCCACAGTAAAATTATTGAAAAGAAACAACTTTGGTTGCTGAACTTTAACAGCGGAGCGAGCAACACGTGTCTGGCGGCCAGTATCATGGGGTTACTGTTGCATTGCGGCACCACCGATGCTGTCATTATGTCTAGAGCGGCTGAAGCCCATGCGGTGCTTGAAATACCTCAAGACCGCTTGGTCAGCTTTGGGGACATAGGTCTTTTGGAGAACTATTTCACCATTACAGTGAAAGTCCTTTATTACAACGGTTCTTGGAAGTACTTTACAACCGAGGAGCATGTGAAAAACAAGACCGTATACATCCTCCACCATGAAAATCACTTTTACGGTATCTTGAACCTTAAAGGTTTTCTAGGAGCCAAGTACGTGCGCGCCCACTGCAATCACATCTACAACACTCAGGCAAATCACCAGTGTGAAATGCAATGAAAGATGTGTCAAAGGGACGTTGCATCGTAGACGCTGCCCAGAAGGTGAGGTGTTGCACCTGTTATCTGTTTTGTCGCTCTCAAAATTGCTTGAGCATACAGAACAGGGATGTTATGTGCATCCTTAAAAGATATTGCAGGGAGTGTGGGCAGTTTGTGGCAGGAGATCACATATGCAAAGGCATGAAATGTCGAAGGTGTCATGCGTCTTTTCAGGCTGGAACAGAATACCATTGTTACATGTTTAAAGGGCGACCACAGACCAAAACAGAAGACTACATAGTGTTTGATATAGAGTGTACACAAGAGATGGGGGTACACCAGCCTAACTATATTTACGCACAATATCTAACTTCCGATGACAACTGGGAGTTTGAAGTGCACTCATGCGTGGGTGATTACCTCAGCACCTTTATTCAGCCAAAATTAAAAGGGTATACCATGTTTGAACATAACTCAAAAGCGTACAACTTTTTTTATTTGAAAAATATGATTCATGAAAAGATGGCCTTAGAACTTATTACGTAGGGCTCCAAACCGATGTTGTTAATGTCTGGACCGTTACAAATAAGGTTAATAGATACCCTGAATTTTCTGCCCATGAAATTGAGCAAGCTGCCAAAAACTTTTGGTTTTCCTGGATTTAAAGGATATTTTCCACACTTTTTTAACACCTGGGCGAGCCAGAATTATGTGGGGCCCATGCCGCCTTCTGACAGTTACGGTGTTGAGTATATTATGCCTGCTGAGAAAGAGAGCTTTCTACAATGGTACGGTGAAAACCCATGAAAATGAGTTTCATTTTCAAACAGAGTTGACAGCTTATTGTCAGGTTGATTTAATGATCCTGTGAAAAGCCTGCAATCTCTTCAGAGATATTGTGTTGGAGATGACTAAGCAGGCAAAGGTTTTGAAACCCAACATCCCTAAAATGACAAAATCCATAGAATACATAGACCCCTTCGAAAGCATCACTCTGGCTTCCATGTGTATGTCTAGCTACAAACACATGTTTTTAAGACCTGAAAGTATCGCTCTAGTCCCGCCAGACCTCTATAAAGGTAAACAGAAACGTTATTCAACCCCATCTATCCAATGGCTCATTAACATCTCTGCAAAGGAAAACATAAATATTCAAAACACCTTACAAGGTGGTAAATACCACTTGGGACCTTATTACCTGGATGGGTACACTTTAATTAAGGGTGTGTCAACTGTCTTTGAATACCACAGTTGTTTTTACCATGGGTGTCCTCAATGTTACAAACCCCACGAGCTTCACAGACTGTTAGGTACCAAGTTTGAACACTTACACAGAAGTACTCTGATGAAGGCCCGATATGTTGAAAAATGTGGCTTTGTTATGAGGTCCCTTTGGGAGCATGATTGGTTAGATATGCTAACATCTGATATGGAACTCTGCTCTTTCATTAAGAGTCGCAAGTTACCAGGTCCTCTGGAGCCCCACGATGCCTTATTTGGGGGTCGTACAAACGCTATTCAGCTATACAGGGCCATGGGTGATGGTGAGAAAATACATTACTATGATTTCACTAGTCTGTATCCGTATGTGAATAAGATGACGTTATACCCCTTGGGCCACCCCACCATCATATATAGAGACTTTAAACCCATATCCGAACACTTTGGGTTAGTTAAATGTCAAATCTACCCTCCAAAGCGACTTTAATTTCTGGTCCTACAATACCAAGTCGATGGGAAGCTAATGTTTCCCCTCTGTCGAACATTTGCTGAGAGTAAAGAGCCTCGCAAGTGTAGGCACACTGAAAAACAAATGATGCTTACAGAGACCTAGTGTAGCATTGAGGTACAGGCTGCCTTAGAGAAAGGCTACCAGCTAGGCAGTGTACACGAAGTTTGGCATTTTAAGAGGACCACACACAGCTCTTTTCTGGATATATTAACTTGTTTCTCAGAGACAAGCATGAGGCATCATGTTATCCTGATTGGTGCACTAGCCAGGATGCAAAGCAAAAATACACAATGACTAATATGCTCATGAGGGTATATGCTAACGGCCCAAGTTGATAGAGGTCAACCTCACCAGACGACAGTTAGTCAAACTCTGTCTCAACTCCTTATGGGGAAAATCCACACAGCGTACAAACCTGTCAAACACGACCATAATCACAGATCCAGATGAACTGTTTAAGTACCTTTTTGCGCTGTGTTACGAGGTGTCCAGCTGTGAGTTTATCAATGACGAGACCGCAGATTTGTGTTGGAAATACACAAAAGAGTACCTCACAACGTGTAACAACATATACATCTTCATAGCATGCTTCACGACCGCTCATGCGCACTTAGAGCTTTACAGGGTTATGGATAAACTACCGGACTGTTGTTTGTATCATGACTCTGTTATTTTTGTGAGTAATAATGCTGGCCTATAACGATGAAGACCCTCCGCTAGGTGATTATCTAGGTAATTTGACCAGCGAACTCGATAAGGATGAGTATATAGTTAAATTCACATCATAAGGGTCCAAGACGTATTCTTACAAAACCAACAACAACAAAGTATGTATGAAAGTCAAAGGTATAACATTAAATGTCAACAACATCCTCAAAATCAATTTTGACAGCCTGAAGGACCTGGTGCATGCATACTCAGCATCGGACGATCATGAAAACAATAAAAATCATTGTGAATCAGCCCAGCATAGTCAGGTCCAAAAAAAAAGTGGGAAATTACAACCCAAATATTACATAAAACCTTATGCGTAGTTTTTGATAAAAGGGCCTGACTGAGGACTATAAAACACTGCCGTACGGATCTTAGAGAAATCAGAGCAGTGGACCCCTACACTATGGACACCATATTACAGCATCCGTTCTCCTGCATTTTAGCAGGTCGCCCAAACTGTGGTAAAAGCTACTTTATAAAGAATGCGTGCAATCTCCAACTGGATGTCATAGAATTTCCTCCAGTTGAATGCCAACAAAACTGAAATTCTCCTATTTGGTAAAGCCCAACTTTTCTGGGCCCCAGAGTGGTGGCCGATAGAGTTAGGCCCCGCTCCTGTACCCACTTGCAAGGCAAAAAACTTAGGAGTGTACATAGACCTCTCGCTCACCATGAAGGAGCAGGCGACAGCTGTGTCAGGTAGCTGTTTTGGTTTACTAAAACTCCTACGGAGTGTTCGATCTTCTCCCTTTATCGGCACGCAAGACCCTGCTTCAAGCCTTGGTGGTCAGTAGATTGGACTATTGTAATGCTCTACTGGGTGCTGCGAACGAGGGAACACTAAATAGGCTCCAGGTGGTTCAGAATACGGCAGCACGTTTGGCCTTGAATCAACCACCGAGAACTCCCTCTTTGTCACTACTAAAAAGCTTACATTGGCTTCCTATTCGTAGCCGAATAAAGTTGAAAATATGCTGTCTGACTCACAAAACCCTCAATGCAAGCGGCCTTAGCTACATGACCGACTGTCTTGTCCCTTACTACCCAAACAGACAGCTACGCTCCAGCGGAAAGGCGCTGCGTGTGGAACCCCGGGTTAACAAGATACGTACGGGTGGCAGAACCTTTGCCTATATAGCACCTCGTCTGTGGAATAAACTTCCCATGGCATTAAGGGTGTGTCCGGATTTGTCCAAATTCAAAAAATTACTGAAAACTGAATTTTTTCAGTTAGACTAGCTCGCCACCCTCGTATGTTATGCTTTGCAGATAGCGCGGAGATACCCCTGTAGGGGTGAATTCCTGCGCTCTATAAATACCTTATTCATTCATTCATTCATTCATTCATTCATTCAAGCTCTTAGAAAATGCTGCAGTTTATCACAAACACCTAATAATATTGTGTGGCTTTATTCTTGCTGGCAAGATCTTTATACTGAACTATCCCGAAGTTTCCCACATATCAGGTTTATAGAAGGTATACCTAATAATCTCAACGACGATGCGTTGTTGCCGATGAACCTTGTAAACATGGTAATTGTAGACGACCTTATACGTGAAGGTGGGGATCATCCAGAGCTAGAGAAAGTTTTTACTCAATATTCACACCATCACAATCTAAGCATATGCTACATCGTGCAGAACTTGTTTTTCAAGGGAACAGTCACTCTGTAGCTCTTAACGCCTCATACCTTGTTTTATTTAAAAACCCCAGTGACAAACAGCAAATATCCACCATGGCTAAGCAGATGTATCTGGGAAACCCACAGTATTTCATTGAAGTATTTAATAATGCTAATGAAAAACCCCACGGCTACTTGTTGGTTGACTTAAAAATTAATACTATAGTAGACTACAGACTATGGGCTGATATTTCCCCCCCTGATCTCCCCGTCACTTACACACCTAAGACCAAGCCCAGAGCCTAGAAAAAGAGTTGTTGAAGATTTTTCATAACATTTACAATCTAGACATTATAATATAAGGTGTTGACCATGTCTTCCCGCCTACGGCCTAATTTAGCCCTCCTAAAAATGTTGGTTACAGCTAGCCCCCACCACAGAAAGGCCATCCTGTGCACGGCTTCAGACGATTTAGTGGCAGCCATTTCAGAAATAGCCCTAAACACCCTAAAAGGTATTCAGGCACATGCATCAATGTTAAAATTTGCGATTCCTTATTTGCGAAAAATAAGGAATCGCAAATAAGGAATCGCAAAAATCGATGCATCACATAAATTGCGAAATAATAGCAAATCACAATAAATCGCAGTCGCAATTAGCGAGATCTCAAATTGCGAACTCGCTATTTGCGATTTCGCAAATAGCGAAATCGCAAATAGCGGAGTCACACATTTGATGCATCTTGATGACATCACTACCAGGAAGTCAGCAGCCCAAGCCTCATTCAGTGCACAGTCATAGTGAGAGGAGGGAGCTGACCGCAGGAGCTGAACAGGAGGGAAATTTACATTTGGAACAACACCTGACCTTTTCAGAAAATGGATACAGTAGAGAACAGCCAAACAGCCAGGAAGAGGAAAAATAAGTTTTCTGAGAATGAAATAGACACACTAATTGAGGGTGTGGTAAACAGCCATGACAAGCTGTTTGGAAAATTGTCATTGAAAGTGGCAGAGCAGGAAAAAAGGAAAATCTGGATCCGGATCCGGATCCAAAATAAAGTGAACGCTGTTGGGGTCATACACCGTACCATCGACGATTTAAAAAAAAAGATGGTACGACTTACGCAGTCGTGCAAAGGAACGCATTGCCGACCGGCTTAAGGAAGCCAGGAAGACAGGAGGGGGAACACCGACACAGACTGCCAACACACCCATGGAGGACATGGTGGAGTCGACACTCCAGCCTGAAGCTGTTGTTGGGGTGACGCAGCTAGACACCTCTGGAGCGGCAAACACATCTGAAGGTAAGATGCATGCATGTGACCATTGTCATAAATTTGAAAGGTATTACATCAGCTCAGTACAGCACAGGTGTCCATAATGAAAATCCAGTACACAGTTTGGTTAAAAATCAAAGTGCATTATGGGAGATGCAGGCAGGTTAGGCAGGTACTATGGCAAACACACAAATGGGAATAAACCAACTCAAAATTAGTGTCACAGCAAAATATTTATTTTTACGGAAATCATGATTTCTGTGACATAACATCACTAACAGAAATTAATGCTGTTTTGCACTGTTTAACCTCACAGATGCAGAACGTGAAGATGCAGAGGACAGTGACATCCTTGACACACAGGAAAATAGTGCAGTAGAAGCGACAGACACACCTGTGGTGCCACAAAATCCATCACGTGCCCCTACCACACGCAGGGCAACTGTCCCACCACTGGTGACAATGGAATCTGAGGACGAGCACATGTAACACCAGTGGGCAGCCACGCGCAAGAGACACCCACGCCGACTCCTCAAACACAGCTCCGCAGTAGCACTGTCCGAGTCCGGCGGCATAGAGCGAGGTCACTAATCACACAGCTGGAGGACCAACCTAATGATGCCTGGGGTGGTCTTGAGGGACAGATGCTCCGGGTTCAGCGCCTGCAGGCGAAAAACATACGTTTAGTGCAGGCACAAATTGGAAAGATGGCAGCCAATATTGCAGTACTGACGGATTGCGTGAAAGAACTGACCAGGGTGATGCAGGAGGGACATGTGTCACAGACGAGACACCATCGCCAACTGATGCAGCGCTTGAACGTGTATGCAAAATCCAATAATAGGGTGGCCACAACCACTGCACTGCTGGCACGTAGGTCTGTGACCATGCAAACTGAGATGTCCCATTGGAGTGGGGATGTGGCAAAGGCACTGGGCCAGGTGACGAATGCAGTGGAAATGATGCATGCTGCCACAATTTAGTCAAACAATGTCACGCTGGAAGAGGGTAGTGAGGAGGCCTCAAGCATGAGCAGTCTGTCTATGCCTGTTACCACTGCAGGAAGGCGCAAGACACGCAGCAGTACCCCCTCCGCTGCCAACATGAGGGATGAAGATGCAGCATCTGAAAGGCGTCTGGGTGTGCGTGGGAGGAAGCGATAGACTGCCATGTACACTGACATACAGATATGGTGAGGTAACCATTGACGGAGAAAACAGTTTTGACTGACTTTCAAGTCATGATTTGATTTAAAGACATTTATGTACATTACTGCTATTCCTGTGCTACTGGGCACATAAAATGTGTGCTTCAACACTCAAGTCATTATTTTTTAAGATAAACATACTTTGACTGCAATATCCGTGTTTTGTCTCATCATTACTCACCTCAGAAATAATTTTGTGTTATTTCCATGCGTCTCCTGCGCCCTTCTGCTGCGCTTGCCCCATGTGCTGCACGGCGGTGTGGCCCTTGCTGGTTGTCGTCCTCCAAGTCGCTTTCAGACACCTCTATTGCTATGCCTCCCCTTGTGGCAAAATTGTGTAGAATGGCACATGCTGCTACTATCTTGCAGCATTGTTCAGGGTTGTATTGTAAGGCGCCACCGGTTTTCTGGAGGCATCGGAAGCGGCTCTTCAACAGCCCAAACGTGCGCTCTATGATGTTCCTGGTCGATATATGCGCAGCATTATACCTCTGTTCATTGGCAGTTGTAGGATTGAGGTACAGCGTCATTATGTAATTACACAAGGCGTATGCGCTGTCACCTACATGGAAGTAAGCAAAGGGTCAGTGGCAGTATTACATTTGCATACGTACAATGTCTGTGAGCATTAATAACACATGTTTACCAAGCAGATGTCCCTCTCCAAATTCACCCCTGACAAGACGAGTGTGTATGCCACTCTGGCGAAATATATAGGAATCATGTGCACTCCCTGGGTATTGCGCCACAATGTCAGTTATTAGGTTTTTGGCATTGCATACTACCTCTATGTTAAGGGAATGAAAACATTTTCTATTCCTATATATGTATTCATTTCCTGCAGGGGGACACATAGCCACATGGGTGCAATCAATGCAACCTAAGACTTGTGGGAAGCGGGCTATCTGGTAAAATTCCTGTTTAGTCTTGGTGAGGTCATGTGCGGTTGTGGGGAAGCTAATGTGTGAGTTGATCCGGGACATCATGGCATCAAGGAATGCTTTGAAGATTCTTGAAAGTGCGCTTTGAGACACACCTCCAGCTACTGCTATGACCACCTGGAAACTGCCTGACGCCAGTAGGTGCAGGCAACATAGGACCTGCACATGTGGGGGTATGGCATTGGTCCTACGTGTCTGTCGCTGCAGAATGGGATCCAATTCATTGATTAAATCATGGATCATTGCTGCATTGAGCCTATACTTGTCGTATATCTCATCTTCTGTCTGTCCTAGCAAAGTAATGCAGACTCGGAAGATGCGCTCCTGTATTCTCCTCCTTCTGTGTGCTGCAGAACGGAGCCTCATCCTCCTCGCCATCAGGTAAATCCCTGCCATTGTGAAATGTTCAGGCTCAATCTGTGTGTGTTTAAGTAAGTTTCTGTTGACTTTCAGCTGTATCTGATTTGCACTAATTATTACCACCTGGTTGTGATCCTTCTTATTTTGCACTTGCTATTTTGCGATTTTCAGTAAAATCGCAAATTGCGATTTTTCATGCATTTATTTGCGAATCTTTAATTGCGATTCGCTATTTGGAAGACGCAATTAAAGATTCGCAAATGTATTCTCAGATTAAATTGCGATTCTTTAATTTTGCGAAAGCATTTGTTTTCGCTATATTTGCGTTCATGCATTGCTGCAGGGTACTTTGCAATCGCAAATGGTATATTTTACCGATTCACAATTTTTGAGAATTTTTTAAAGCTTGATGCATGTGCCTGATTGTCCCTATATCAGAGCACCAGTTACAGGTGCTGAAGAAGAAGCTGCACCTTATCAAGAAGCTCAGTAATAAAAGGTCTTTCCTCATTTCCAAGACGAAACTGGTAAAGCAGCTGAATGGTTTTATAGGTTGTTTGTTGGGCAAAGCTATACCCATAATTACAAGTATCCTATCGGGTAGTGATGGAGCATGCCGCAAAGATGTATTTGGTGCCTAGACAACCGTTGGAACAGCTGGGACCGTCTACAGACTAGGCCGGTAGGCCGCATAGGCGAAACACGCCGGCTGTCTTTATGTTCACTGCCATTTAAATAAAGTAAAGTAGAAAAGGATATAAATCCATAGCATTTTATTTCCTGTATCTACAACGCCAATTAAAAACAATTTGGGCTTTATTACCCATGGATCCTAAATATTTATTACTAGCATCAACCTATCTCACATCTAAAACACTTATCTAACTCAAACGGTGGCCCTTGGGTGAAACCACCAGACAGGCATGTGCTACAACAACGATTGGGTCATGTCCAGTTGTGTGTGAACCCTGGCAGCACCCACGACCCAGAAGCGCCATCTACAGACAACGCCTGGGATATAAGGAAAAATGAGACTCTCCGGCTGGATGCTGAAATTAAAGACATTTTGAACAGGACCAATCTAAAGCTGTACAACAAAGCAGACCTTTACACCAACACCCTAAAACATTTTTTAAACTACTACATGCAGTGGAAGTCCCCAAAAAATAAGCTAACTCTATAATGCTCCAGACTCTGAAAAATAACCAACACCCCATGCAGTGCCTCAACACCAACAACAGCTGCCACAGGACCCATCACCAGCCTCAGATAACTTTGTTGACGACCTATTGAAAAATATAAGTCAAAGGTACAGGGGGGGCGCGCAAATGCTGGTAAATAAGCTTGCAGCTTCTAAAGACCTAACGTCGTGCAATGAGCGGGGCAAATTCCTCTACAAAGGGTAGCCGATTGTTGGGCCCCACATGTATGACCTACTCACAGTCCTCACGCACACCAAACCCCAAACACACTAGAATGCTCCTAGATGATGGGAATCAGTTTCTGCAAGCCTCTGCGGAACTCAACATCCCTTTGACGCTCGTGGGTAATGGTGAGCACAGGCGCCTGCTTGAAAGTTAGAAGGCCCCCATCCATCCTTCGCCATCTGCCTCTAACGTTCCGCAGCTATTTCCCACTTAGAGCACACCGGTTACGTCCGTGGTATCCTGAAAAAAGACATTGGCCAGACCCCACACCTGGCTTACCACCTAATGTTTCTCCAGACTTTTTGCACATTTGTATCCATTGTTTGTGTGTATAGTTATGCAGCGGCTAACGCACGTGTCTGATTTTTTTCTTCTTATATTTCTTTAGTAACTCCTGTCAATGTAATACTCATCCTGCAAAACTGCTTGTAATAAACACTTTTAACTTTTCACCTGTTTCTGTCATCTTTTAAAGCATTTAATTATGTTGTCTGTGTCAGAATAAAAATGCACAGTCTGAATTTATGTTTTTAAATTCCTTTATTTTAGACAGTCACCATTAAACATACAGACATTACATGACCTTAAAATTTTGACATACGGTGTATTCCATTTTAACAGAATGAACCGTAGCCCCAGTATTTTATTTAACATATTTCACAACTATCTGGTCATTTTTAACCAGGTCATTCGAATATAAATTTAAGGCATTTCTAAACATCATACCCTCTGACATTTTACTAATAAAATATATACAGTGTTCCCCACATGTGATGGCTAGCGAATCCTGGACCCTCATCTTGTAATACTCCACCCGTGCTGCTTTTTTCACATACTTGAATATGGGTTTTATATAGATGCTATGTTCGGAGAACTCTGCTGAACTGTCAAACATGGTAACCTTGTCAATATCCATAAACACGGCCGCCCAGTGTTTTCCACCCTTGTAATGAGGATCGGTATTAAAGACGAGAGTGCAGGGTCTTTCTGCCCCTATTTCTATGGGCAGCCAGTCGCTTGGGAAAAACACCTAAAAAGTATTTCCTAGCGTATTTATGCTGGCTTAAGAACTCGTGTATCGGCACAGTGTCCATTTCACAATATTTTAAAGATAGTCAAACAAAATCTGCCTGGTGTGGTTGACCTGAATGACGCTGTTGAATACAAAGAATACAACCATGTTCACATTTGCAGGCAGGGAATTACTAAACCATATTTCAGCTTTTAGATTTCTGTTTTTGACCAAGTTATAATGATCCCTCTCTTCCATGTCAGGAGACACATCGATTGCGAACAGTGTGTATCCGTCCCCATATGCTTCTCTTGACACGACTACCCCGCAGTCCCTCAGCTGCTTCCCAGTTATTGAAACCAGCCCTAGACATTCCCTGATAAAACTGGAGGTTCCAGAACTGGGTGTGTAGGGTTTTGCAGGAATCACAGATCCCTCGTGGACCAGAGCCACATAGCTGATGTCGCAGTGTTTCGAATTGAAGGGGTTTGAGGCATAGATGCCGCTAAAAGCAGTGTTGTCCACAAAACCGATGATAATAAGTTTGAGTAGTCGTCCCAGAAATAAATTTTGCTGCTGGGTTAATCGGGTACCTGCACAGATGCTGAATACTTTTAGAGTTACTTTTTCCACTGTGTTCTTGGCGTTCGATAGTTGTAAAGCGTCGGCGGGAGCTAGTTTGACGCTTGGGGACACTTTGACTCTCTTTACAAACAGGCTCGCGGACAGTATGTCCAGTTTATACGGTTCTGCATCCCCGCTGATGAGACAGAATGAGTCCTTGTTGTGGGTAAGCTTGCTCTTAAGATCAATACCATTGATGAGCAGTTTATCTTGGAAGAAGAGGTCTGAATGTATGCACCCTAGGAGGTCAAACTGGCGACTGCTGGTGGCAAACCCTTCTCTTTTTACAAAACCCTGATTGTTACTGTCCAGCTCCTTGTCTTCAAACTGTGCGTATGTATCCATGTAGAAGAGGCCCACTGAAAAGCTGCGTTTCAAGGGCATCCCTTCGGTAATTTAGCATAGTCTCGAGGTAGGCCCTGTTGGCATACATGTTATCGCTCTGTGTGATGATGCAATCGCCCAGGGTAATGTCCACCTGATTAAACATGGTTGCGATGGGGTAAGCAATTGTCGCCACTTTCGCGGCTGCTGCTACATTGGAACCACCTTTTACGAATTTACACACAAGATGCAGCATAGTGTTGTTGAGATCCAAATACATATCTGGGCGTGGACCCTGACACAAAAAACTCTATTAGCGCCAGCCACGTCAAAGTGGCTAAAGGTGATACCTCCATGAAAATACTGTTTTCGATGCCGGTCTGCTTGGGTTTTAAAGTAAATAAGTCTTTAAAAAATATTTACTTTAGAGGTTGTTCTATTCTTCTTTGAAGCTCTCTTCCATATTGGGTTCTTTTGAAGAGCTCCTCATTTTTTTTAGGGAACAGGTTGCCCCCTACGCCTCAAAGATCACCACTTCCTTTTAACACTTGTGAGCGGCTTGTATACCAACCCAGCCCCTTCTTGTGGTTGCTTGTTCATGTGTTCGGCGATCACATCATGGGCTGTGTTCGTAGCAGCAGCTTTAACATGGAGTTTTGCAATTTGATAGCCTCTTCTCAAGAATGGCATAGCTCTTCTAAACAAACTATGGAAGAAACCCCCTAATCCGGCCCGTACATAACGGGGGACCCTTGAAAGTATGGCGAGCCTCCATATCCGGCCTGGTTTCTGTAATATTCCCTGTACATAGACGGGTCACCGTATGTTTTCATGACCACCATGATGCCTTCTTAATAGTCGCTGTTGCGTCTCGGTCTTAAATGAAGCTTAACAATACCTTTCCCGTATTTAAAGGACACCAACTTAGACTGGTTGTCGAAGATCATAACTGAAATAGTGTCAAAATGGTTTTTAGAAACTGCAACGTAGTCAGCCTTGGTAAATTGAATATTGACCATTGTATTATTTCCGCCCTGCATATGGACCCATCTGAACAATGGTGAATAAAACTATCACTGATCCTCTGCGCCTCTACAATATCGCTATACACGTAGAGTGTATAGAAAACACTGTTAATATCAGGACACGTGGGAACCGGTTCGACCTGACTTCTCGTATGTTGCACAGTGCCTAAAACCCTTCTTAATTTACCAGCGTAGCTAAACATGGTATTGTGATTTGGGGCTTTCAGAAACACCTTTCTTCTGACGGTGTCTAGCATCAGGTGAATATTCGCATACATTTCAATGCCAGATATGGATTTGTTGATGGTGTCGACAACACTTGTAATGGTTGGGTAATAGCTGTGTGGAAAGCCGGCATGTATTCTCATATGGTCCTGTTCACGCTTTATGTCAAATTTGGCCTCGTTCGGTGCAAATGTATTCCATGTTCTCAGGTATTGGATTTCTGTTAGGGCTACCTCCCATTCCCCTTTCAGGTCCACAGGTTTAGCCAATTTCACTGTGTAATGAGAAATCTGGTTGTCGAGGAACATGTCCTTAGAGGCGTTGGACGGTAGGGTAATACAGAAGGGAGTTGTCTCCAACTTACCGACAGCTTTGACACTGTCCCAAACTCACACACCCTGCAGGGAGCGGGCCAACACCCGACTGTTAAATTTCACAGGCCATCCCCGCCATTTGACAAATGCCTAAAGCAAACACAAGGAGATGATGGACGGAGCGCTGCAACTTTTCAGACACTCACCACCAGTCACAGATCTGGGTTGAATTCATCATCGATCTTTAGCTCACTTCACCACCCCAGTTCAGACCCAGCTATATGCAAATCAGTCTTGACCCTGTGCCTCGTGGGAACAGTCCAGCCCGAACTGCCAAGCCAGGTCTGCCCTAGGCCAGAAACAAGAATCCTGGGACAATTTTGGGAGTAAAACCCCTCATCAGCCAGGCTAGCTTGAATCCAGTGGCAAAGTGAGTAAGGGACCCACGTCTGGGCATACCCTGCCAACTTAGGGTGAACAAATCAAACACAAGGAGATGATGAACAGAGCGCTGAAACTTTTCAGACACTCACCCCCCCCAGTCACAGATCAGGGTTGAATCCATCATTGTTCTTTAGCTCACTTCGTAAACCCAGTTCAGACCCAGCCATATGCAATTCAGTCTTGACCCTGTGCCTCATGGGAATAGTCCAGCATGAACTGCCACGCCAGATCTTCCCTGAAGCAGAAACAAGAATACTGGGACCGGTTTCGGGGTAACACCCATCATCAGCAAGGCAAGTTTTAATCCAGTGGTAAAGTGAGCAAGGGACCCACGTCTGGGCATACCCTGCCTACTTAGGGCGAACAAAGCAAACACAAGAAGATGATGGACGGAGAGCTGAAACTTTTCAGACACTCACCCCCAGTCACAGATCTGGGTTGAATCCAGCCATATGCAAATCATTCTTGACCCTGTGCCTCATGAGAACAGTCCAGCCCGAAATGCCAAGAAAGGTCTTCCCTGGACCAGAAACAAGAATCCTGGGATTGATTTCGGGGTAACACCCCTCATCAGCCACGCTAGCTTGAATCCAGTGACAAAGTGATCAAGGGACCCATGTCCGGGCATACCCTGCCAACTTAAGGCAAACAAAGCAAACACAAGGAGATGATGGATGGAGCGCTGAAACTTTTCAGACACTCCCCCCCAGTCACAGATCTCGGTTGAATTCCTCAACGTTCTTTAGCTCACTTCGCCAACCCAGTTCAGACCCAGCCATATCCAAATCAGTCATGACCCTGTGCCTCGTGGGAACAGTCCAGCCCGAACTGCCAAGCCAGGTCTTCCCTGGACCGGAAACAAGAATCCTGGGACCCTTTTTGGAGTTTCACCCCTCATCAGCCAGGCTAGCTTGAATCCAGTGGCAAAGTGAGCAAGGACCCACGTCTGGGCAGTAGCGGCCCGTGGTGGGAGTGCTGCCGGGCGGTGATGTGGGGCGGGGGAGGGGCAGGGTGGGGGTAGTAAACTACGGAATACGGCCGAATAGAGGTAAGTAGACATATAAATAAATAAAACGAATTTCGTTGCGCGCGCTGCATCGCATTTGGGTCCACCTAGGGTAACCAGTAGGTGCCGAGCGAGCGCGTACCTTGAGAGAAGGTCTGACTTGAGTTCAGGCGCCCCCCACCGGGACCCATGTTGTGAAGTCTACTTTTGCTTCACATTCTAAATGGCTTTCGGAAATCCTGAAAGCTTGATCTGATAAACCGTGAGTTTGTTCGGTATACCCCCCACAGGTTAGGGTGCGCCTTAGCATGCGCATACCGTGGTGGGTTGGTCCTGATGAAAGCTTCGCAAATAGCACTTTGAAGCAGAAACATGTTGACTACATGTAGCACAAATTGGATGCGTCTGGTCAATTTAGCCCGATAGATCACATCCAACTCACTTGTTTTTACTGTTGCCTGGTTTTCCACCATTAAACTTTTTTTGGGAATAAACCGAGGCACCTTTTAAACTCACTATTTTCACAGTCACACATACGTACCACAAAAAAACCAGCTCCGCTGTAACCAGGCGTCGTAGCACACCAGAGAGGCACTCGGCCTCTCTGGTGGGGACCCAATGATGAAGCAGGTCACCAACTAGGTTGGTGAGTGAGGGTTCTTTTTAAACAAGAGTGTTTCCTCGTGTTGGCTTTCCTTCCCTGTCCATTGTTTGACCTCACTCTTCCGTTGTTTTTTGATATTTATTAGGGGGACCAAGAGTGATTCCTTCATTTTCCCTCTCTCTCCTGTTGTTATAATTTGGCCATGAAAAATCTCCACATCTTAGATTTTAAAGTTCTGTTAAACCGTTCTAAAACCGCTGCTTTTACTTCCGTGTGCACTACAAAATGCTGAACACAGTGCTGCCTTAATAATTTCTGAAACCATTTGAGAAGTTTTTTCCAGCGTCTGGTTGTAGTTTTTGAGGGGATCTGCCCTTCTTGAAGATGGCTTTAAAGCCGCTGTGTCGCTAACCCCACTTTTATCATTTAGTGCTTTAGCAAAGGCGTACTTGCACAACACGTCTATGACGGTTAATATATAACAAGCGCCGTTACTATGTTTTGCTAAATCTTGAAGGCTGATTATGTCCACCTGCCATTGATAATCTATTTGTGCATTAACAATTGTAGGTTGCCTCTTAAAACGCTGTCTGGCTGGTTTGTGAAGTGAATACGCCTACTCCCCTGATAACCAAGTCTTCACCAGGGCTCTGCCTACCGGTTCCTTTTCAACTATAACCCTTCTATACAGAGCTTTGGCATTTCCAAAGCTGCCAACCCCTCTTGTATCGCAATAAAGTGTTCTTAACCGGACCCCAACATGTTATCATCCACTACAGCCCAGCAAATGAAAGACGCATGTTTTGTACAGAACATACTTCACATTTTTATAGTACGTCTTATTAACATTGCACTTTTTAAAGATATGCACTCATTGGTTCTAGATGGACCTTCCATAGCTGATGCTACGTATGTATCCGGGGGGGGGGAGGTAGTGCATAGACAGCTTGTGCAGTGACCTTCTATTGTTTTGTTCTAAATAGGAGCCAGTATGTAACATTAAATAATAACTTATTTATTTTAAAATAGTCTTCATGGAGCAAAGAACCTATTCTTCTATTTTTAAATACATTTTACACATATGACTTTCACGAGTCTTTCTATCATCTTTCTATCAGATCACATACATAACCCCGCAATACCACTTAGCATGGTTCGCTGGAGTATCGGATCTCATTGAGTGCCGATGACAAGATCTTCAGCATATCAGGGTGGACATATTTCATTTCTACAGACAACCCATACACCACCCTTTACAGTTTATACACCTTGTACGGGTCTAATAAACTACATATATACCGGATTGTTTTTGATCTATATGAGTCACACATGCACTCGTACGCAGACTGCTGAGGATCCTTAATTTGATGTCCGTAACAAAGGCTGTAATAATCACGTTTGACACATGCTAGTATAACAGCCGCCGCAAAACTTTAACAGGCAATATGGCATTGTGGGGTACGCCGGGAGTTGCCTTTTCACAATTGACGCTCTTAGAGGCACAGACACATTTCCTGCGAGCATCGTTGTTTTGGCATGTGGAACTTTCAGTCTGTTTTGAACACCACAGACAGCAAAAATTTACGTTGTTAATTTTTGACGACTGCCCCTCTGCCCCGGTTCTTTTTGGGGATGCTCTCTACAGTTCAAAAGAAGAGAGACAATCAATTAGTTAAAATAAAATATATACGTTAACTGTCTATAACGTTTTTACTAACCTCAGCATTTTCACAGCACTCTGAAATCTTGAGAGTGGCAAATGTTAAAGAAATTGCTACAGTTCAAAAGAAGAAAGTGAGACAATCAGTCAAAAATAAAATACAGCAATATATACATTGACTGTCTATAACGTTTTTACTAACCTCAGCATTTTCACAGCGCCCTGCGGTGACTCTGAAATCTTGAGAGTCGCAAAGGTCCATCGAGGCATCACCGGCGTCAGAGCTTGCACCCGGCTGTTGCATGATGACCGCCTCAGGATCCGCTTTCTCCAAAAAAAACATATCTTCATAGACGGATGAGTTAGGAGGAACTATAGATTCTTCACCCTCTTCCATGTCAAAGAAATTGCTTCGAGCATGTACACCGTTACTCGAGGCCTCACTGTCGCTGCTGTTGACCTAAATCGGGGATACCAGTTGGGGCAATCCTTGAGACTGAGGACTTCCATTCAGTGGCAAAGGTCATTGTGAAAACCAGTAATGTCGCAACCCATATTTTTAGGAGCTTCCTGTTGAGCATTCTCGTCCGATACCGCAGGTATCGTTCTACGATAATATCGATCGGTATTGCTTGGCCACCCGCCAACGGGGTCCTTTTGATAAGTAGGCTGCATCTCTTCATATTGATTAGGTGCTCTTTCTGTATACGGGCTCCTGGTTGTTGTACAGGGTGCTTAAGAATGCTGTATATGTATTCTAAACACCCCTAAAAGAGGCATATACCGCAACATCACATCATGGTCACAAGGTCTCCAGGGGTTCTGGTTCGCTGCCGTCTCCCACAAGGTCCCACCTCTATGGGATCCCAACACCTGGGACATGGGACCCCTAGGTCGGTTCCGGGACAGGGACCCTCCAAGGGGCCGGAAGTCCCGGTCATCGATGACATCATTTCCGGACAGGGCACGTCATTTTAGATAATGAGTAATGGTATCCCTACTTGTGCTATTTACTGAACAGTTCCATCTTTTGTGCAAGGTGTATGGGAAATTAAAGTGTATCACTTTGTATCTGATGGTATGATAACACGAAATTATAACCAAAATATTGCCTGACAAAAATATTTGTTCCATAAATATTGTTTACAAAAATATCATCCAGAATGTGGTACTATCATTGAAGTTTATCAGAATAAATAATAGAGAATCTACACTCTATGGAAATTATTTTTCTCAATGAAACTTAGCACACAATATTTCTGTTGGAAATTATTTTGTTAATGATATTCTGTGTGTGATTCAAGCTGTTTTATAATTTGAATGAAATTCAAGTGTTAACCACTTTAAGGAGTACCAAACGGGTTTTCAATGTATACAAGAGCAAACTACACTTCTTTCATTATACCAGAACATTCATAAAGTCACTAGTGCTCACCAACCTTTACTACTGCAACAGCTTACTAGTGGGTCTAGCCCAAAACTCCTTTGCATACTCGAAAGTTCAACAACTTTGCCGTCCGAAATTTGAAACTTAGTCTACCTGGACATACTCCACCCTTATCTATACGAGCTGACTTTTGTGATCAAAGTAATACATCTTCTGCACCTAGCCACCTCTCTGACATCCTATTTCATTTCACATCTACTTGGAATCTAAAATCAGTTAACCATACTCTAATGATACTTTCACCCCCCTCAGTTACTTCCACGTTCCGCTCATTCATACTCCTAGGACCTCTCTTCACTAGAACTCCCTACTGCCACGCACTCGGCAAACCCAAAATTCACCCTCCATGCTTGCTGATAAAAATAAACAACACTGACATTTTCACAGGGATCAAAATTCCAAATAACGGGGGCGTGGTCTCGCGCCGAAGCAAGATGGCGGCTTTTACGTGAGCTCCGCTATGACGCGGAGCTCCTCTTCACTGTATAGCCGTCCTGCTTAGATTCCGGCAGGTTTTGGAGGTGGAATTTAGCCTCTAAACACTCGGAGCGGCATATGGAGCCGTTTCCGACTTCTTTGGGCTCTTAACAGCGACTCTGCAGCAGCGGTGATGATTTTCCTCACCTAAACGCGAGCGGCCGCCATTTTGTGCTTGCCGCTCGCCTGCTCTCTTCTGAGGTAAATCCGGCGTTTTCTTCAGTAAATGCGCAGCAGCGTGTTTTTTCTTGTACCTGCCGCCTCCCTGTGTGTTTTTGCCTCTGGATTATCAATGCCCACTTCATTGAATGCTAAAGAGAGAGTGGTTCTGTCGGGTTCACTTCATTGAATGCAGCGTTTTTCATTCCTTGTGGGATCTTCCATACAGTACTTATGGAAATGGCTCTCTTTTTCATTACGTGTGCCTAATTTTGGATTTCTCACGCAATAATGCCAGTTAATGCTTTAGTGCACGTGGTCTACATGGATTAGAATGTGTTTATTTTTCATTCTATTTTTGAGCACCTTGCTCTTCCTTATATCTCAGTATAGTGCTGCCTGAATATCTTCGCTGCATCTCTCCTCCTCTGTGATAAGCTGGCGGTTTATCTTCTGGGGAGAGTGTCACACGTTTTCTTTCTCTGACTACTGGCATTTTTTCCTGGTACCTATTTCTATATGCTGTGTGACTACTAAGCTTATGGGCAGACTGGGACCTCTTCTAAAAGTTACTCATCGCTCTTCACGTTGTTTTAAAATGACCAGTGAGGTCCCACTCTCTGTCAGAGCTATGTCTTCAGGTGCTAAGCCCAAGAGATCTAAAAATGACTCCCCCTCCCCCATTTTATCATCTCAAAATCCTGTTTTGGATACTATTTTGGATGAAGTGAGGGGGTTGAAATCTTTTATGTCCACAACTAATGAGAAGCTTCAAAAAATAGAAGATCAGTGGATTAGTATGGAGGCTAAGGTGCTTGACATGGAGCAACGCATCAGTGACTTGCATGATGTATCAACCAAGATCCCTGTTTTGGAGCAGGAAATCCATCGTCTCAAGCTTCATACTGAAGATCTTGAAAATCGCAATAGGCGTAACAACCTGCGCCTTTATGGTCTGCCGGAAAATCTTGAGGGTCCAGATATTCTTCTTTTCCTGAAACGTTTTTTGACAGAACTTTTAAACCTTCCTCTGGATCCTCCACTTAATATCCAACGTGCTCATCGCCTTGGCCGTTTTCAATCAAATGCTTCAAGACCCAGAGGAATTATAATGTTGTTTCTTGAATTTACTGATCTCATGCGTGTTCTTTCAGCAGCTAAAGTGAAGCATCATCTCATATGGTCTGGTCACACAGTCTATCTATCACAGGATCTCTCTAATGCCACCAATGCAAGAAGAAAGGAATTTTTGGCTCTTCCTCCTCAGATGAGACAATTGAACATTCGTTATGGCATTCTCCACCCCTGTTTGTGTAAAATTACCCATGAGGGCTCGACACGTTCTTTTGATGATCCTTCTAAATTGAAGTCCTTTCTCCAAAGTCTTTCAATGAACTCTGTTGATGGTTCTTCCCATCATCCCTAATTTCCCTGCCTCTTCTCTTTCTCTAATTCTCTTTGGCTGTTCATATTGCTATTTTTTTTTCTCTTATCCTTCTCTCTGTCGTTCCGTCTGCTTACGGTGCCATTGCGCCCCATGCTTCATTCGATACCTTTCCCTCTTAGATCTGAACTCCTTTCCTTTCCTTGATCTATCTTCTATTTTCTCTATTTTTTTCTTTTTTTCTCCTGTTGCCTGTTCTCCTTCAGGTCTGGATTCTTTTCCTTGTTCGGCTTACTTTTCTAATCTCTCTATCTCTCTATCTTCACTTTCTTCTATTCGTTTCCTATTACTCTATTTAATGGCTAAGGTTGTTATACAGAATAAAGAACTTGTTTTATTGAATATTTACGGCCCTGTTAAACCCGACCCAGCCTTTTGGAATAGTATTAAGATTTTACTCTCCTCTATTGATGGTCCGAATATTATTGTTGCTGGGGACTTTACCCAATGGTTAGACCCATTTTCAGATAGGCAATCCAAATGTAAATGTAATCCTGATAAAACCCATAAATCATTTCAATCTGCCATTGCCTCTCGTTCATTATACGATGTTTGGAGGACCTGTAACCCTGACAATCTTGAGTTCACTTTTTTTCTAATGTACATCACACTCGATCCAGAATTGATTACATTTTGGTTAGTAAACCCCTACTCCCATCTATTCAATCCTCTGAAATTGGATCTATTTTTATTTCTGATCATGCCCCCGTTTGTGCTGCTTTTGACCTTTCCATGAGTTCTCCAAAATTTGGTCGTTGGAAAATTTTTTGTTGACAGATAATACTTTTGTATCTGAAGCTATTACTTTTATTAATGAGTTTTTTACTATTAACAACCCTTTGGATACATCTATCACTAATAATTGGGATGCCTTTAAAGCTTCTTTCCGTGCTTTTGCTATTTCATACTCAGCAAAAAGAAGAAAACCGCTAAAGCCAAGTATACAACTTTACTACTGCAACTTAAATTGCTAGAACATAATTACTTTACGTCTAGGTCTTCATCTGTTCTCCATGATTTAATTAAGGCCAAATCTGCTCTTAACAAGCTTGCCACAATTGATGCATGTAATGTTCTTCTCAAAATTAAATCCAAATATCATGGGGGTAGGAATAAAGCTGGCAAGATGTTAGCCAATTATCTAAAAATTAAATCTGAACGAAAAAATATTGGTCCTATTTTAAATGAATTTACCAACAATTTAGCGACCTCTGATGAAGATATTGCCTCTGTTTTCCATAATTATTATCAATCATTATATTCTGATGATACGAATCCCTCTAGTCAAAATTTACATACCTTTTTTTCTGGCCTTCCCAACCCCCCTTCGATTCCTGATAAATTTCAATTACTAGAGGGAGAAGTTACTCTTCAAGAGTTTATAGTAGCCATTAAATCCTTGAAAAAATCGAAAGCACCAGGTCCTGATGGTCTCTCGGTTTAATTTTTTTCCACTTTTTCCTCTATTTTTGCTCCCAAATTACTGGCCCTTTTTAATTCATTCATTGCAGATTCCAAGGCTTCTGGCTCCTTTATGGAAGCTTTGATTGTCCTTATTCCCAAACCTGACAAGGATCATTCCCTCTGTAAAAATTATCGCCCCATATCCTTAATTAATTATGATTGTAAGATATTTGCTAAAATCCTCGCCTTGAGAGTATTAAGACGGATCAAGCTGGTTTTGTTAAGGGCAGATTAGCTTCGGACAATGCTCGCATGTTTGCTAATGTCATCTCCTTCGGGAGGAAGTACAAATCCCCGCTTGCAGCATTGTCCTTAGATGCCGAAAAGGCTTTTGATCGTATAAACTGGCAATTCATGTTCAATACACTTCAATGGTTTGGTTTTGGTCCAAATTTTATTTCTTATGTTAAATTGTTATATTCTTTTCCTTGTGCTAGCATCTTTGTTAATAATCATTTTTCGAAATCTTTCCCGTTATATAGAGGCACACGCCAAGGTTGCCCCCTCTCGCCCTTGTTATTTGTTTTATGTTTTGAACCTTTCCTTGAACGTATTCGAATTAACCCATGTATCTCCGGTTTTTCACATTATTCTATAGAAACAAAATTATCAGCATATGCTGATGATATTCTGGTGTACATGGCTGATCCTAATACCTCTCTCCCTCCCTTTTTGGATGAGGTTCAGTTATATTCCAGTATCTCTGGATATAAGTTGAACTTCTCTAAGACAGAAGTTCTACCCTTAAACTCTTTTTGTTACCAATATATGTTTAACAATACCAATTTTACTTGGTGTCCCACAAAAATTAAATATCTTGGTATTTGGTTTTCCTCTACCCTATCTACCACCATTAGTTACACGTTTAATGCTCTAACGTCCAAAATACAATCGCTCCTCCTCTCCTGGTCCCCTCTTTACTTGTCATGGTGGGGTAGATTAGATACCATTAAAATGATGATTGTGCCACATGTCCTTTATACACTATCCATGTTACCTTTCCGGATTCCTGTTTCATATTTTTCTCAAATTAATTCTATTTGTACAAAGTTTTTATGGAATAACAAACACTCCCGCATTGCTCTTATGAAACTCAAACGTCCCAAAACAGAAGGCGGTGTACGCTTTCCTGATTTTAAATCGTATCATTTTGCATTTTTAATTCGTCAATACTTTGCCTTAACTTATGATTTTGCAGATATCCCTATCCCTCGTTGGATTGTCTTTGAGCGCTCCCTTTGAAAGAATTTTCTTTTCAAAATATAATATATATGTCTAATTGCACTTTTTTAACAGATAATCCTATTTTAAAATACTCCCGACACTTATTATATGACATTTTTTCCGATGGTCTAGACCCATATCAATGTTTTTTGTCCTCCACTATTTGGTACAATAAATTTATCAAATATAAACGTAAATCATTTTATTACAAGCATTGGAAGGAGAAGGGAATTATTTTTATTTATCAACTAATTCAACATAATTCTGTTATTCCCTTCCATGATTTACAACTACAATATGATCTACCTGACTCATTTCTTAATGAGTATCTCTTAATATCAACAGCTTTGCAGTCATACTTATCTTCTAAAAATTTCCCTTTAGCTTCCCCCTTACTCACTCCATCTTCACCGTTATATAACATTTCTCAGGATCATAAGCCTAAGGCTGCTTTTATTTATAAGTTATTGTTATCACCAGTTACTGAACGACCTAAATCTAATGTTCAATTACTCTGGGAAACAGACTTGTCCCTGTCACTCTCTATCTCTTGTTGGGATAAATTATGGCTCAAGTTCTTTAAAACTTCTAATGCCGCACGTATTACTCAATCTCTGTACTTTATCTACAGTAGAGCTGTTTTTACCCCTGTCTATATATCCAAGTTTTCCCCTACTTCCTCCTCCCTATGTTGGTCCTGTTCTGATTCCATCGGGACTTTAATTCATCAACTTTATGACTGTTTTAATGTATTGAAGTTCTGGCAATCTATTTGGTCTAAATGTATGACAATATTTCAATGTAATATTCCATTAACAATACAAAATGTTTTTCTAGGTTCCTCCTCAGCTGATTTTGATGCTCCTAATCATATTACTTTGCTGTTTGATTTGTTTATTGCTCTGGCATTTAAAGTGATGTTGTCCTGTTGGAAAGATAACTCGAAACTTTCTGTATTAACTTGGTGGAACTATATTTGTGACAAACACAGAATTTCTACTGTTTCTTCCCTTACTCTTTCTCAGAAAATTAAATCTGATCTCCTTTGGTTACCTTTTACATCTTATCTTTCTACACTTGCACCTGCACCTTAATTTCTTAATTTTTCTTAGTTTTTCACTCTTCCTTATTCATCTTTTCTTTCTTTCTCTCTTCTTTTCTTCTCTTCCATATCTCTTTTCTTTCTTCTTACTTCCTTCTATCTTCCTTCCACCTATTCTTATCTTCTTCTTTTTGAATTGAATCACTTGTTCATGTTTTTTTTTATATATATTAATTGCTATATTTTACTCATAATGTGTTCATTTGATGTTTCACTTTTTCTGAAAATTCAATAAAATTATTAAACAACATTTTTTTTTCCAAATAACATATTTATCACAGCTCTTCCAAGTTCCACCTGCAAAATTTTGCAGGTTAAACTTGCTGTAAATTACTAGGGTGAAAGGTGTGCTACATTTTTAAACATGCAAAATTTGGTGCAGAAATGCAGATGCTGCGTGTAATTAATTCCTGCATGAAAACTCGATATATGAGTATTATGCAAGAGTATTTGCAAGGAGCAGTTAATTCTTCACCCCTTTACCCAAACTTGTAATGGGTTGGACCTCCTTGGAATAATACGCGAGCTGTCCAAATGCCAGTCAGTATGGTGTTACGAAATTGCTGTGAAACCTGAAACTAGTTAGGCATTTTTTCTGAAATGTATTAGCTGCAAAACCCTAAATTGCTACATTTTTTAAAATAGTTACCAGTGAGAATCATAGTCTGAGGCTATGGGGCCGATTCCGATCTCGGTCGGAGGCGTACCCAACACCATTCGGTCGGGAAAAAAGGCATGCGAAAGCCTGTTTCCCGACCGATCCGTACAGCACACCGAACGAGTAAGTACGATGCGCACAACAGCAAAGAATCCGGCCGAGCCGTACTCACCCAAACCAGGTCCTGTTCCCCAACCGAGGCGAATCCGGAAACGCCGAATCGAGTCGCACGGAAGGAAAAATGCAGCCCCGTCCGGCCGGACAAGTACGATGCGCTTTCCATACGCGCCGAACCCGTCGCTACGCACGGCACGTCAAAGCATCCGGGAGAGGCGCACATAAGCTCCGATTCGCGCCACAACACGATCCACGGCTCCGAGACGAACACGGCAGCGACGAGGACGACGCGAAGCGACGAGGACGAGGCGAAGCGACGAGGACGACGCGAAGCAACGAGAAGGACGAACGACACGAACCAACCATGAATCCCTTCGTCCCGATCATACCAATATTCTACATTTACTACCGGAACAGGCACGGACGCGTACGGCGCAGAAGGTAAGCCAGACACCAACCACAAAACACATACAACACGTACACGACACATCACACACACACAGAGGGATGCAGAATATACTTACACCAGCAACAGCAGCACCATAGGGGCGGGATGCCCATCACCAATGCCACATATGCACACAGGGGCCTGAATGCGCACCACCACCCTCACCCAGGGGGGCAGGATGCCTACCACTACTACCACCCTTAGCCAGGGGGGGCAGGATGCCTACCACCACTACCACCATCACCCAGGGGGGGCAGGATGCCTACCACTGGGCAGGATGCCTACCACCACTACCACCCTCACCCAGGGGGGCAGGATGCCTACCACTACTACCACCCTCACCCAGGGGGCAGGATGCCTACCACTACTACCACCCTCACCCAGGGGGGCAGGATGCCTACCACTACTACCACCCTTAGCCAGGGGGGCTGGATGCCTACCACTACTACCACCCTCACCCAGGGGGGGCTGGATGCCTACCACCACCCTTAGCCAGGGGGGGCAGGATGCCTACCACCACTACCACCCTCACCCAGTGGGGGCAGGATGCCTACCACTACTACCACCCTCACCCAGGGGGGGCAGGATGCCTACCACTACTACCACCCTCACCCAGGGGGGGCAGGATGCCTACCACTACTACCACCCTCACCCAGGGGGGGCAGGATGCCCACCACTACTACCACCCTCACCCAGGAGGGGCAGGATGCCTACCACCACCACCACCCTTAGCCAGGGGGGGCAGGATGCCTACCACTACTACCACCCTCACCCAGGGGGGGCAGGATGCCTACCACCACCCTTAGCCAGGGGGCTGGATGCCTACCACTACTACCACCCTCACCCAGGGGGGCAGGATGCCTACCACCACTACCACCCTCACCCAGGGGGGCAGGATGCCTACCACTACTACCACCCTCACCCAGGGGGGCAGGATGCCTACCACTACTACCACCCTCACCCAGGGGGGTCAGGATGCCTACCACTACTACCACCCTTAGCCAGGGGGGCTGGATGCCTACCACTACTACCACCCTCACCCAGGGGGGCTGTATGCCTACCACCACCCTTAGCCAGGGGGGGCTGGATGCCTACCACTACTACCACCCTCACCCAGGGTGGGCTGGATGCCTACCACCACCCTTAGCTAGGGGGGCTGGATGCCTACCACTACTACCACCCTCACCCAGGGGGGCTGGATGCCTACCACCACCCTTAGCCAGGGGGCTGGATGCCTACCACTACTACCACCCTCACCCAGGGTGGGCTGGATGCCTACCACTACTACCACCCTCACCCAGGGGGCAGGATGCCTACCACTACTACCACCCTCACCCAGGGGGGCAGGATGCCTACCACTACTACCACCCTCACCCAGGGGGGCAGGATGCCTACCACTACTACCACCCTTAGCCAGGGGGGGCTGGATCCCTACCACCACTACCACCCTCACCCAGGGGGTGGCAGGATGCCTACCACTACTACCACCCTCACCCAGGGGGGGCAGGATGCCTACCACTACTACCACCCTTAGCCAGGGGGGGCTGGATGCCTACCACTACTACCACCCTCACCCAGGGGGGGCTGGATGCCTACCACCACCCTTAGCCAGGGGGGGCTGGATGCCTACCACTACTACCACCCTCACCCAGGGTGGGCTGGATGCCTACCACTACTACCACCCTTAGCCAAGGGGGCAGGATGCCTACCACCACTACCACCCTCACCCAGGGGGGCAGGATGCCTACCACTACTACCACCCTTAGCCAGGGGGGCTGGATGCCTACCACTACTACCACCCTCACCCAGGGGGCTGGATGCCTACCACCACCCTTAGCCAGGGGGGCTGGATGCCTACCACCACCCTTAGCCAGGGGGCTGGATGCCTACCACTACTACCACCCTCACCCAGGGTGGGCTGGATGCCTACCACTACTACCACCCTTAGCCAGGGGGGGCAGGATGCCTACCACCTCTACCACCCCCACTCATAGGATGGACAATGCATGACACAACCAGCACACCACAACCTAGGGAATGCAAGAAGAAGACATCCCCCAACACCATGACAAGCGTGTGTAGACTGTGTCAAATGCCTACAACACCGAACATGACTTTGAACATACAATGTGACCCCTAGCACATGTGCCACACATATATGTTTGTGGCACCCACAATGCAAGCAGGCCATGACCATTGTGGCAATGTGGTCCAAACCCCCATCATCACAGTGACCAAAATGTAAGTGTGGGGTCCATAGCTGAAGCACACTTTGAACAAAGTGGCAATGGGGTCCAAACCCCCATCATCACAGTGACCAAAAGGTAAGTGTGGGGTCCATAGCTGCAGCACATTTTGAACATTGTGGCAATGGGGTCCAAACCCCCATCATCACAGTGACCAAAAGGTAAGTGTGGGGTCCATAGCTGCAGCACATTTTGAACATTGTGGCAATGGGGTCCAAACCCCCATCATCACAGTGACCAAAAGGTAAGTGTGGGGTCCATAGCTGCAGCACATTTTGAACATTGTGGCAATGGGGTCCAAACCCCCATCATCACAGTGACCAAAAGGTAAGTGTGGGGTCCATAGCTGCAGCACATTTTGGACATTGTGGCAATGGGGTCCAAACCCCCATCATCACAGTGACCAAAAGGTAAGTGTGGGGTCCATAGCTGAAGCACATTTTGAACATTGTGGCAATGGGGTCCAAACCCCCATCATCACAGTGACCAAAATGTAAGTGTGGGGTCCATAGCTGAAGCACATTTTGAACATTGTGGCAATGGGGTCCAAACCCCCATCATCACAGTGACCAAAAGGTAAGTGTTGACAAAGTAAGAGGTGCAACTGCCAAACTGCATGGATGATTCCTGGTCACAGAACAACAAACACATCAGTGGCAAAGTAGTGTATGTGTCCCATTGCAACATAAATTGGGGGAGCCAAATCCTGCAGTGCAAATAAGACATAACTTTGGCCATGTGCAGACAAACAACACCCATGGGGGCTGACACCGTCAACAATCATCAATGACACAATGACAGAAGTGACCATCCGAATGCAGACCCACATATTTGCACCAATGGGCACACACATGCAGATACCCTGTGGAGACTGCAGATGTGAGGTGAACAGATACCATACCATGGCAGCAATGGGACACACAAACCATGATCATTGTGCTGACCGATGACCTAGGAGTCCCAGGGACAGCAGGGGAAACCCACCAAACTACATACAGCCAATGGCACACCCAAGATATGCCAATGCAGTGGTGCAGATGAACAAACACAAACAGGCAGACCCACCCTGCACATCATACACAACAGGTGAGGGTGGGGGTGCCAGTGTCCCCAGGCAACCACACAACACATGAGGAGACATGAATACCAATCATACAGATGTGCATACAGTGCCACACAAAGGTAACTCATGGATCCAAATTCCCTATGTGGGCAAGCAGGCATTGTCAGATGAGAGGGAGCACAAATCACACATGTCACACAGGCACGTAGGGACAGCAACTGACACAGCAAGACACAGACACACCACAGCACCACCCCCAGGGACCCCACAATGTGGTGACCCTGGGCTGCATTACAATCCCACTGTGATGACAAAGCTAAATGTGGTTCACGCTGTGAACCACAGTCATGTGTACTGAGCAACTAACTACCATCACACCTACACAAGCACAAATCAAACAGCATGGCCATTGAGCCAAGGCCAACATGGAGGCAGGGGCCTAGCCGGGCAACAACTCTCATCTGCACACACTCAACACCACACCCCTCAATCTCCAACAATGTGCAGCAGTGAAGCACACATGCACTGGTGACATTGCACATGCACCCATGCATATTCCAGGGTGGTGGGTGGGAACCAAGGTGCAGAAACACATCACACATGGACACTCAACAAGACTCCTGAAAGTCTGACACACTGCACACTACGCCGTACATGGACATGACGGCAATACCACACCAACCAATGGGATCACAGCCACAGTCACACACCAATGAAGAAGCCAAGGTCACTCACAAAGAACACACATAGACAACAACCAACATTGCAGCCCAGACCCTGAGGAGTGCCAGCAGTCACACACACAACGTGTCACAATCACTGAAAGATAACACAAACTGGAAATCACATGACAGGGGCAAACAACAAGTGCCAAGGGGAAACCTGACTGTGACCCAGCTGCGTCTGCACACAAACTCAGCCCTGACAGCAAGCACACCTATGGGTGACACCCTGATGACTAGTAATGTGCCATGCACCCACATCACAGAGAACCCAGGGAGAAGACTTTGGGGGAACAAAGCTCAACTCAGCTAGCATCACAAACAGGTACAACACTAGGGATCACAGCATGCACAGCTAAACGGAAGTGAACACACAGACATGCACATACAACACACACCTTGGGCGCAGGCAATGTCACAGGAGTACACACTGCCATGAGGGGACTCCACTCCTGTGTGAGGAAAGCTGTGCCATATGTTGCCTCAGTAGGGCCCCACCATGTCAGCTGAGCACTTGGTCACACAATCAACAATTAGCACCAAATGAGGGCTCCCGTCACATCAGCCTGGTCATGGAAGTGCCAACGGAATCATCAGCACAGATCCAACACACTTGTATAGCAATGTTGCACTGACAACACAGATGAGTCCTTCCCCATTGATGCCCAAACCTGCATGTCCAGTGGAGATGGCCACACGGTCAGGGAAGTAGACGAATTGAACAATGGCAGGCACAACAGATGTGCAGGGGTGGAAGCCACAGATGTGAAATTGCCAATCTAAGTAGGAAATCCCATTGCCAAATACTGAACACATGACACCCTCAGATGCTGCTATGGATGACATGGATACACCACAGGATAGGACACATTCCCCCTGGACCACATGGGTTCCTGCACAGTAACACTTCATTATCATGAGACCAAATATCACCATCACTGCAGCAAGGGCATGGTTAGCATCATCAACATCATGTACATCAGAAGCAAAAGCACTAGAGAACAGAAAGTTGCTTTATTCAGCATATGTGGCATTAAAAGTAGAATTCCGGTAGAACATAAACAAAGGCCAATGGCCAGTCCATCAACAAAGTTACAAGTGGGTGACAGTGGCAGATGCCACCCTACACATGCCTGCACAAAACCAGGGACAATCCACTAGGAGGGGCAACCGGGGGGTAGGCCAGGCACCGCAGGGACAGGATCAGGGCTCACCAGGAGGAAGCAGGGAAGGGGTGGTGGGTGCTGGAGAGCCACTGACAACTGCAGTGGAGGTGTCTGACATGGTGTGTGCCGGCACAACTGGGGGGCATGGCTCAGATGTTGTGGGTGCCGGCACGACTGCAGTGGACCCTGCAGATGGAGTGGACAGGTCCGCCACTGCAGTGCCCAAGTCAGACAGGGTGGTAGTGGACTCCACTGCAGTGCCTACCACCAGGGGAGGAGAATGGGGAACAGGCAAGGTGGGCTGGACAGAGGGGGAGGACACCCTCACCACATCAGTGGCACAGACAAGCGCAGCGGGGGTGTGGTTCCGGGAGAGCAAGTGGCAGGGGAGAAGGCCGGAGCCTCTTGGGGATGGTATATCTGTGGGTGGGGGAACCTGGGGCAGGGTGTGGTGGGGGCACCTGTGGAGTGGGGGCCTGAGGGATGGAGGAAGGAGACCTGGTGCTTGAGCTGCAGGGCGGCGGCGGGGTCTTGCTCTTAGCACTCCGGGGGACTTGCGGGTGGGGGCCTCAGTCTGTCTGCGCCTGGGGGAGGGTGTCCGGGGGCGAGGGGCACTCTGCTCCATGTGGGGGCTTCCTCTTCCCCCTGGATGCTGGGGCAGCTGGATCGGAGGGGAAGAGGCCGAGGTCACTGAGGAAGAGGCGCTGGGTCTTTGGGGTTGCAGGTGAGGCAAGGGAGGGTGCTTTGGAGGGAGAGGCAACTGAGGACTGTGCAGTGCCCGTGGATGCGTGTGTGTGTACCAGGGCCCCATCCCCTGTGAGTCTGGTTTCAGTCCCCTGACTGTGCGTGCGTGTGCGTTTAGTTTGTGGCATGTGTGTCTGTGTGCTGGACGTGTGTGTGCTGGTGTGTGCCTGTGCCGGTGTGTGTGTGCTTGGGACGGGTAAGGTGCTGGGGAGTGTGGATGGAGCAGAGGCAGGAGGGGTGAGGGACTGTCTGAGGAGGGACACTGCTGCCGTCAAGGAGGAGTCCATGGACCTGTTGCCCCTCTGTAGGTCAGACATGCCCGATGAGATGCCCTCCATGAACGACACCAGCTGAGTCAACAGTGCGGTGTGCGCATGGAGGACACTCAGCATGGCTGTCTGCCCTACATGGAGCTGGTGAAGGAGGTACACAGACTCCTCACTCAGGGCAGCAGGGGACACAGGGGCAGGGGGTGCGGTGCCTGGCCCAAAGGAGACACGCTCCCGAACATGGGAGCCTCCACGGACCTGGGGAATGGGAGCCGATGGGAGGGCGGTGGTGGTGCTGGTGGTGGCGGGGACAGCAACACTAGCTGGGGTGTGGTGGCTGCTGACACCCGCCTCCACAAGGGAGTCATCCTCCGAGTTGCTCTGGTCCTCAGCTGAGGTGGATGGTGCTGAGGACTCCTCGGTGTGGCTCCCTCGCCCTCCGTGCCACTGGGTCCCTCCGACCACTCCTCGGCTGCTGACCCAGTCTGGCTCTCTGGCTCCTCCTGGTCCGTGGAGCTGTCCCCTTCCGTGGCCGTGGATGTATCTGCAAACAATGGGGAAACAGACAGACATCAGTCACCTGCACCAAACGCACACACCACTGTGAGCACAGCACATTACAGAGCAAGCCCTGGCATCATTAGTTGTACATTGCTAAAAGTGCCCTAACTGAACAGGAGAATCCAATTGTCAGTCTGATGCCATTGTCAATGGGTGCGCACCGATCGGTCCATTGCGGTACAACGCGCACAGGGGTACAACGCGTACCCGCACACATTGAATGCAATGGGCCGGCCGGAGGCACCGATCGGTCCATTGCAGTACAATGCGCACAGGGGTACAACGCGTACCCGCACACATTGAATGCAATGGGCCGCCCGGAGGCACCGATCGGTCCATTGCAGTTCAACGCGCACAGGGGTACAACGCGTACCCGCACACATTGAATGCAATGGGCCGGCCGGAGGCACTGATCGGTCCATTGCAGTACAACGCGCACAGGGGTACAACGCATACCCGCACACATTGAATGCAATGGGCCGGCCGGAGGCACCGATCGGTCCATTGCAGTTCAACGCGCACAGGGGTACAACGCGTACCCGCACACATTGAATGCAATGGGCCGGCCGGAGGCACCGATCGGTCCATTGCAGTACAACGCGCACAGGGTACAACGCGTACCCGCACACATTGAATGCAATGGGCCGGCCGGAGGCACCGATCAGTCCATTGCAGTACAACGCGCACAGGGGTACAACGCGTACCCGCACACATTGAATGCAATGGGCCGGCCGGAGGCACCGATCGGTCCATTGCAGTACAACGCGCACAGGGGTACAACGCGTACCCGCACACATTGAATGCAATGGGCCGGCCGGAGGCACCGATCGGTCCATTGCAGTACAACGCCGCACAGGGGTACAACGCGTACCCGCACACATTGAATGCAATGGGCCGGCCGGAGGCACCGATCGGTCCATTGCAGTTCAACGCGCACAGGGGTACAACGTGTACCCGCACACATTGAATGCAATGGGCCGGCCGGAGGCACCGATCGGTCCATTGCAGTACAACGCATCACTGTACATGTGACTGGCATATGTCAGCATGCCTGTCTCAGATGGACATATGCCAGCCACAGATAGCTCCCAGGGAGTGAGGGGCACACCTACATCACAACAGCCTGTCCAAACTTTATCATAAGGCATGTAAGGCTGCATTTCCTATTGTGTGTATGTTGGTGTACATGTTGTCCTGTGGGTGTCACCTGTGGGCAGCCACCCCCAGGCTGTGCACGTGTTCATGGGGACAGGATCCTGGGTGTTACGTGTACATGACCACTGTGATGTGCAACTGTTCATATCTGTGCATGTGCCATGGTCACATTTCACGGTGGTGTATGTGTATGTCATGTCACATACCCCGTGAGTCCCATGTGGGATGGTATGTTTGAGCCAGGGTGTCCCAGTGGCACAATAGTGATGGTCCTCCACAGTCTTTGTGCATGTAGTGTTTACAATGTCTCTGATTTCATGTGCACAATGGGAGACAGTCTCCACATCCACGTTGTGTGTGCATGGACTTTGATGTTGTGCGTGTGTGTGTCAGAGACGTCCATGTCTGTCCTGCTGTGGCAAGTGGGGCCACTACCTGTGGGGGTCATGGTTGTTTTGCTGTGGTGTATACATGATACTCCATGTAATGCCAGTGTCCATGTGGCATTACAGGGTCCCTGGGAATGTACCTGTCGTTGAGCTGTGGTGCCTGGGGCACATCTGTCCTCACATGTCACTGTGGGGGGTTATTGTGACATGGCAGCAGGAGATGGGAACTGTGACATGGCCTCATGATATCCAATGGGCCAACCTGGGACTAATTGATGCCACCTGTTGGACCGTGTTGACAGATGTTGGCCATGTATGTACCATACATGTCCTTCCGGTACTGCACACTTCATGTAGTTGTGCCTCATAATGATGTATGTTGGGATCTTGAGTGTGTTCAATGCCGCATATGTGGGGTGACTGACAATCTTGCTTACTTCTCCTCTGCACTGCAGGGCTCCTGCTGTCCATCGACCATTCCCAGACCTGGCAACGATGGTGGAACGGGACAGCATCCGACGGTACCGCTTCACCAGGCAGCTGATTGAGGATTTGGCAGTGCAGTTGTCCCCACATTTGCAGCCTGGCCGGCCGTATCCTACAGCGCTGACCCCCAAGGTGAAGGTGATGGCAGCCCTACACTTCTTTGCCACTGGTACCTTCCAACATACTGTGGTGACTGCTGGTGGGATGTCACAGACCATGTTGAGCCGTGTGCTCCGCGATGTTTTGGCGGCAATGTTGCTCTTCCTGAACCGGTACATCTATTTCCCTAGACTGCGACGACTCACTGACGTGAAGAGTGACTTTTATGCCCTGGGGAGGATGCTGCATGTCTTTGGCTCCATTGATGGGACACATGTGGCTTTGGTACCACCACAGGCCCAGGAGCAGGCCTACAGGAACCGCAAGCACTACCACTCGGTCAATGCACTGGTGGTGTGTCTTGCAGACATGACCATCACACACGTGTGTGCCCGTTTCCCTGGTTCAGCACACGATGCCTTTGTGATGAGGAGTAGTCGCATCCCCAGGATGATGGCACAGATGCAGAACCAGCGTGCCTGGCTTGTCGGTGTGTACTGACTTTGTGCCATTGTGTGTGATCTGATCTGTAGTATTCCGCCCACTTTTCCAAGTCAGCTAATGTGCACTTGTCTGTCCGTAGGTGACTCGGGATACCCCAACATGCCGTGGTTGCTGACACCCCTCAGGAACCCTGTGACACCAGCCCAGATGCGCTACAATGAGGCACATGGTCGGACCAGGAGAGTGATTGAGCGGACCTTTGGTCTCCTGAAGAGCCGCTTCCGCTGCCTGGACAAGACCGGAGGGTCCCTCCCATATGCCCCTGCGAAAGTGTGCAAGATTATCATCGTCTGCTGCATGCTCCACAACCTGGCAGTGCGGAAGGAGTTGCCTCTCATCCAGGATGACAATGACCAACATCCGCCACCTGTGGAGGATCCTGGCCTGGACCACGATGCCAGTGACGATGATGATGATGATGATGATGATGGTGATGTCCGCACACAGCTCATCACCAACTTCTTTAGCTGAATGTGAGTATCCTGAGGTGTCATGTCAATGATGTGAGTTGGCATGATGTGTGGGTGGTGCTCTGGTGCTGTTGGAGTGTGTCCATGGGCTACTTGACTGGATGTGTGTTGCGATGTGTGCTAACAGGTGGGCTGTACTCCCCAACAGTGTTGACATGCTAACTTGGTTCTGGGTGGGTATCTTGTAACATGTATTGTGCATGAGTTTTGCTGTTCTGTCCTGTACTCCATTGCTTTTGACTGTGTGTCATTTCTGTCCTTCACAGGGTACTTTCAGATTCGTTTGGTCAACTGTGTCCACCGACGACATGATTGCACATCCAGGCTGGTAGCTGTTGTGTCCCTACAGGTGATGTGCGCCACACCCATGGACTTCCTTCTGTCTACAGTTGTTGACTGTGTGCCCGCTGCCAGGTGGGATTACCTTGCATCTGTAGTGGTTACGGCATGTTGCAACTGTGTAATAAACCTGTGCTTCACTTTGTGATGTGCGTTGTCTGTGGTCACACATTTGACTGCCATTTGCTTACTGCACCTGTGGGCTACTTGACTACAACTGGGAATGGGTGTGGTGTCTGTGCATTGCACCGTCTTCCCTGGCAACATCAGTGTAGGCAATGAGTCAGATGGCCTAGGTGTGTATGTGTTGTGTAGCCCTGGTGGTGTGTCTCCCTCATGTGTGTCACGTTGCCTGTACTCACATGCCTGTGTTGTCCTTGCTGTTGCAGTTCGCATACACAGTGTAATTTTGCAGTTCATCATCCCCATAACAGCACCCACGTTGGAATCACGACAGATTCAAGTATGGTGTATTAGTGTGTTTATTGTGATACATTTGTGTTAATAGTGCATAGGATGGGTAGTGCTGTACATAAATCTTGCAATCCCAAGTTCCTAGGTGAATTGAAAGTCCTGGTAGACAGGATCCCCAGTATCGGGGCCACAGTTGTCTGACACATTGGTCCAACTTGTACTCCCCATGCAATGTGTGGGAGTAGTGTTGCCGGCAACAGGGTGAACAGTCTGTGCACAAAGGCGAACATCCAGAATAGGTTCAGGCTTCCTGGGAGTTGCGCTTGGCCATCGGCCTCTCACTTTTCCCTCCTCGGACGACCCCTCTTCTTGGGGGGGGCCCTCAAGTACAGGCTGCTGCGGTGCAGGGGACTCTCCGCCAGAGTCCTCCTCCCTCCCTGTGGCAGTTGCAGTTTGTTCGGCACCAGATGTTGTTGGCACACAGGGAGGTGTGGACTGGTTGCTGTTCATCTGGCGGAGGCATTGTAAAATGTCCCTGTGCACCGCCGTCATCTCATGCAGTGCATCCCACTTGGACTCCACGCGGGACATGTGTGACTCCACGTGGGACATGTGGGAGTCCAAGCGGGCATGATGGGCAGCCTGCTGCTGTTTCATGTCTCTAAGGAGCCCCACTACCTGGCTGAGGTCTCCGGTGCTGGACTGGTACGCATCAGCTATGCGTACCAGTTGTGGGTCATCATGCACACCAGCAACGTCTGCAAGCAGCGACCTCTGTCTCCCACCCCTCCCACCACCCCTGCTGACATGTGCAGTGTGTGCAGTGGCACGCACAGATAACCCTGGTCCACCTTGGGGGTTGGTGGTGGTGGTGTCCATGGCCCCAGGTTGGTCCAGGGTCCCTGTGCTGGTGTTGCTCCTTGTTCTGTCCATGTCGGCAGGGATGGTATTCGTGGTGACAGTCGTTGGAGGGGTGGGTGCAGGGGGTGCAGCTGGTGGTCCTGCTGGTGCTGCATGTTGACTTGCACTGGATGTGCCAGGTTGTTCTTCATCGTCCGAGGAGGACAGAGGCTGTACGACGCCAGTGAGCTCGGCATCCTCTTGAGCCTGGGACTGGGACTCCTCAGCGTCTGCTGCTGTGTCCCCATCATCACCTGTTTTTGGGAGACACAAACAATGTATGTTATGTTTCTGCAGGCATCAATGGTTGACACACATGACAGTTGTGACTGTGCCTCTGGGTGCGGGCCTGTACATTGCATTGTCCTAAGTCGTCACAGTCAGGGGTTGATATTGGTGTGGCACATTGTCCTGAATTATTTGGGCATTTCTATGTATTTTCTGGGGTGTGAACATGGTCTGCATTGGTTGTGTTTGGTTGACAGCCAGCCAGTCAGTTATCCCACCATGGAACGTGCTTGCGTTGCAGGGAGTGTAAGTTGTCTCTCAGGATGTCATTCAGTGGTGTCCTGCTGTTTGTTGGTGCACAGTTGCCAGCAGGGCCTTGTGCTCCCCACAGCAGTAGCCAGTGTCAGCCATCTTGTGAGTCCTTCTCCACTTCCTGTGATGTGAGCATGGTTCAGGGTGGTGTTGATGGGACAGTTGTGGGGGTGAGCTATGTCTGTGACTACGACTCCCATCATGCTATTGCCTCCACCCCACTTCCCAGCATTCCCATACTTACTTGCTTTTGTGGGGAGTTCAGTGTGTGTGGGTGTGAGAGCAATGGCAAGATGGCTGACAGTGGTGTCCTGCTGTTGGTTGGTGTGCAGTACCCAGCATGCCCTTGTGCTCCCCACGACACAGCAACAGTGTCAGACATCTTTGATGGGCCTTTCCACTCTCTGTGGGATGTGCATGCGTGAGTGTGAGCTTGCTGGGCCATGTGGTGGGGGATGTAGAGCTGTGACTACGACTCCCATCATGCTATTGCCTCCTCCCCCTTCCCAGCATGCCCATGCTTCCTTCCTTTTGACTCTGCTTCCCTGTGGGGTGGGCTGGCTGTGCTGACAGGATGGCTGGGAGTGTTGTCCTGGCAGTTGTTTGGCTAGAGGTCCCAAGAGTGTCCCTGTGCTTCACACAACATAACCCAGGGTGGTGGTTCTTTGTGGGATCTTGTGTTAGGATGGGGGCATTGCATTCTACCAGGTGGGTTCTGTGGAGTTTGTGTTGGGGGTGTGAGGGGAGGTGCTTGTGACTATGGACAGTGCTGCAAGTCCTCCTTCCCACCCAGCTAGCCAGATATCCCACCATGGAACGTGCTTGCATTGCAGGGAGTGTAAGTTGTTTCTCAGGATGTCAGTCAGTGGTGTCCTGCTGTTTGTTGGTGCACAGTTGCCAGCAGGGCCTTGTGCTCCCCACAGCAGTAGCCAGTGTCAGCCATCTTGTGAGTCCTTCTCCACTTCCTGTGATGTGAGCATGGTTCATGGTGGTGTTGATGGGACAGTTGTGGGGGGCAATATGTGTGACTGCGACTCCCATGATGCTATTGGCTACACTGACTTGGCCAGCATACACAGAATTCCTTCCTTTGAGTGGTCTTCACTGTGTGTTGGTGTTGTTGTGGTGGCTACATGTCTGGATGTGTTTGTTAGTTCTATTTGTGCCACTGCCTAGCTGTAGTTGTAGTTGTGTTTGTACATGTGTTGGCACAGTTGGATGTGACTTTTTTGATGGCATGTGTTGTGTTTATCTGACTGACATACACATTTTGGGATGATTCTGTTCTGGTTGCTGTGTAATTGCTATGAGTGCATGGTTTGAATCTCCCCTTGACAGTGATGTGTGTGTTTTGTGGCAGTATATTGTGTACATTTGTTGTGTACTCACCAGGCTCTGGGATGTCCTCTAGTCCATATACGCTCACTGGCGGAAGGATGGCCCGCACCTTCTCCTCCCAGGGCCTGAGGTATATTGGCTTGGCCGGAGGGCCACTGCCGGTGTATTGGCTGTTGATGTAGTCTTTCTTCAGCATGTCCCGTACCCTCCTGCGCACGTCATACCACCTGTTCTGGATGTCGCTCTTTGTGCGCCGACATGGTGATTGTGCGTTCACCCTGTTGATGATCCTCTCCCACATCTTGGTTTTCTGCGACATGGGGGTCTGTTGGACCAGTGTGCCAAACAGCTGTGGCTCCACCCTGGGGATCTCGTCTACCATGACTTCCAATTCACTATCTAGGAACTTGGGATTCTTCTTGGGGGGCATGGTGATGGGTTGTGATGGTGAGTGATGTGTGTGTTGGTGTGCAGGTGAAGGTGTGTGAGTGTGTGTTTTGCTGGGTGTATGTGAGGTAGGTATTTGTTGGTGTGCTGATGGTGTGTGGCTTGTGTGAGGGATGAGCTGTGGGTGTGTGGTTGCTTTCTCTTGGGTGCTGGCAGTGGAATGGCATTTGCAAAGGCTCATGGTTGTGATTTGTGTCCTTTATATAGGTGGAGTTGTGGGTGTGTCTTTGTTCTCTGTCCCCACCCCCCCAGTATTTATTGGCTTGGTAATTGCTTGTTTGGCCTTTTTTTGGGTGATTTTTCCTTTGTGCTGTTTGTGTATGTTGGAAACGTTCTTGTGACCGAGTCGGACCCTGCATTAGTCTCGTACGGTGTTCTCCGTTTCGCTCACGCTGTGTTTGTGCAGTTTTCTATGCTGCGTACGCGTCGGTCGCGGTGTTTTGTGTTGCTTCGGCTCGGTTTTGTATGCGTGTCGGTCGTACGGCTTGTCCTCCGTCCGACTCGCTCGTGGTTTTCGCGCTTTGCATCGATACTTTGCGGTTTGGAGTTCGCGTGTACGCTTTCGGTCGGATTTGTTCCGGGTGCGTGTCGGTCGGTTGGATTTGCGTGTTTTTCCGGCCGGATTGCTGTTTTCCGTGCGGCTCGGTCGGTCGACTTGGTTTCGGTACGTGTCGGTCGGATTTTTCGCGCTTTGCATCGTACTTGGCGTGTCGTGGCGCCACGGGTACGTGTCGGTCGGTATTATTTCCGGATCCGAGTCGGTCGGTGCTTTTTCCGGCCCGAATCGGAATCGACCCCTATGTGTGTGCACAAGCAACGAGTATTTGCTCTCTTGAATTGCAGTGGTGGAAAAATGCTGCCAATCACAGGAGCAAATAGTGCACACACGTTGTTTGAGCATATTGCAATGGGGAACAACATGCTCTATTTTTTTTTTTTTGTTATTCCCCATCCCAAGGTGTCAAACTAGTAATCGGGATCAACGTGTGTAGGTTGTAAAGTGCGCACAAATACACACTACCGGGTGCACAATCTGGCTTTGGCAGGTTCGTCGTGACCAAGCCTATCAGAGTCAGGAAATGTGCACCCATTGGCGGAAAGATGACACTGCCCGGATAAAAGGTAACTTCTGAAGATTGTGTCGCAGCATACAAAGAATTTAATACAGCTTTGAGGAAGAGCTCAATCTTGAGTAAATATTACCAAAGCAAACTCAGCGATAAATTAAATCACAATCAATACAGGCGATTTGCAATTCATAGAAAACTTAAAAGATGAACAAAGACTGAAAATCGTTTTAGTAATACCTTTCTTTAGATTTGCTAACTAATATGCACAAGATCAACCATGTCCACTAAAAATAAGGCACACCTGCACTGAAAAAATATCGACAATGACATGTTGGAATGGCTCAGTGCACATGAGGGGGCAGATTTACAAGAAAGTGACGCATCTGTAAAGATGCGTCACTTTCCCTGCACCACCCCAAGAAACCCTTGCGCCACTATGGATGCGCCGTATTTACAATACGGCGCACCATGGCGCAAGGATTGACAGATGCGTCAGAAAGTCTGACGCATCTGTTGACGCAAAAGTCACGCATTGCTGGAGTCGTGTCGCAAGCACAACGCAACTCCAGCAATGCAGGGGGAGGCCTATCCTCATTGTGCTGCGTCACTCCTTACGCCTGATTCAAGCATGTGTAAGAATTTGAAGCAGTGGCGTCCTAGAAGTGGCGCAGTGAAATCTTGTAGATTTCACTGCGTCACTTCTACGAGGCTTTTTTGCGTTGGAACGCCCACCCTGCATACATTATACCTGACGCAGGTATAATGTGACGCAGGGCTTTACAATGTGACGCATCTCCCTAGATGCGTCACGTTGTAAATGGGCCGCATTTTTACGCTGCTGTTGCGTCACAAAAAGTGACGCAACGGCATCGCAAAAATGACGCAAGGAGCTTGTAAATCTGCCCGAGGTATACACACTTGTTTGTTCCGGGAGAAGCGACTGGCCACAGGCAGGAAATAAAACGCAAAAAGAAGGTAGCTGGGCTACAAGGTTCTCAAAATACAATGGGGCAGATTTACAAGGGCCTGGCGCCACTTTTGCGTCACTTTTCCCATGTTAAAAATGACGCAAAAGTGGCGCTAGGGCCTTGTAAATCTGCCCCAATATTTGGGGGCAGATTTATAAGCCCCTTGCGCCTTCTTGCACCGCCACTGCGTCACTTTTTTTGACGCAACGGCCTCGCAAAAAATGCGGCCTATTTACAACGTGACACATGCGTCACGTTGTAAAGCCCTGCGTCACATTATACCTGCGTCAGGTATAATGTATGCAGGGTGGGCGTTCCCACGCAGGAAGGCCTCGTAAAAGTGATGCAGTGAAATCTACAAGATTTCACTGCGCCACTTTTAGGACGCCACTGCGTCAAAACCTTACGCCTGCTTCAAGCAGGCGTAAGTAGTGACGCAGTGTAGTGGGAATAGGCCTCAACACGCATTGCTGGAGTTGTGCAGTGCTTGCGACACGACTTCAGCAATGCGTGACTTTTGCCCCAACAGATGCGTCAGAATTTCGGACGCATTTGTCACTCCTTGCGCCATGGTGCGCCGTATTGTATATACGGCACATCCATGGTGGCGCAAGGGTTTCTCAGAGTGGCGCAGGGAAAGTGACGCATCTCTACAGATGCGTCACTTTCTTGTAAATCTGCCCGTTGGTTTCGAATCAAAGGTGAGTAGATCTGAGAGTAGGCGGTTCCAGAGATAAAAAAAACAGAACCAGAAACCTAGTGGCCGATTCTGTATAGTCAGGTAATAGAACTTATATATTTTTCAAATGATCGAAAGTCATGTTTTTTTTGTTAGACTAACTCAGACAGTCTGATAAAAAATAGGCGCAGCAGAATAAAAACGAGAAAATTTGCATACTTGTAAAACACAACAAATTAGCACAATGTTATATTATAGAAATATTATAGAAATAGCCTTTTGAATGGCACTTTAGTTTTGTGTGTTTGCATTTAAGCAATATGTATTAACCCTGGGCGTAGTTCGAGAAGTAACGCTCGCGAAGCTACGCAAAGTGCAGTTCGCACTACGCGAGCTACGCGTAGCACTACGCGAACTGCGTAGTGCGTGTTCGCAATGATTGCACAGTGCCGGATGCTTGTCCGCACTGTGCAATCATTGAAAACGGCATCTTGCACAGTGCGAGCTGTCTTTTACTGCCGCTCGAGTAGACTTTAACTCGAGCGGCAGCTTTCTCAACGCGGACTGGTAGTTTCTCATCGCGAGCGGTCGCGAGCATACGCGACCACTCGCAATGAGAAACCTGACCTCCCCGCGTTGAGAATCTCGCCGGGAGGTTTATTTTCCACGCTTGCGATCGGCAACTTGATGTTGCTGATCGCAAACGAGGAAAAAGTCTCGCCGGGATGTCATTTTGCTTGCTCGCGGTCGCCAACTTGACGTTGAGGACCGCGAACAAGCAAAAAATGACCGCTGCACTACGCTACGCTACGCGTGTTTGCACTGTGCTACGTGCAATTCGCGTAGTGCGAAGTAGCGCAAACTTCGCAAACTACGCGAGCGTAGCGTAGTTTTCCGCCCAGGCCTAATATGTATCCAGTGACTGGAATATCCATAAACTAAACCGAAGTGGCAGATGCATGAAGTTTAGAATTGGGCTCTTGAGATCAGCTAAAAGGTGTTGATGAATTTTGCCTCTTTTCATTTATCTTGAGTAATCACTGTACTATCACTCACACAAAAAAAATTCAATTGATATTATTTTGCTTTTACTGTATGTTTCATTTTAGACACAACAAGGGATGGTAACGCCCGTGGTACATCTTTTCAATGATGCATACATGTATTTTTGCCTGTTTATTTTCTTACTTGTAGTGTGAAAACAATACCACATCACCAAATGTTAACAGCCGTGGACATATGAAAACATACACTATAAATATGTAAATATATTGGGGAAAAAACCAGTATAACTATTAAACGGCATAAAATAAGCATGATTAAAGCCAATAGGTCTGGGTTTAATGAGCTAAGGTATGCTTCGTAAGCACGCTAAAGCCAGACAAGAAACAGAAGGTGGACTGTGAAAAGTGGCTTGCGACAGTACAGCCCTGTTTTAACTCCTACTTCACATAAAGGAGGCAGGGGTGATCCAGCGCGATATTATCAAACAGCAATCATACACAAAACACTCACTTGGGCCCATACATTCATACTAAGCTAATACTTACGCTGGGGTGTCAGTTATACTCTTTATCAAAATAACCCTGCTACCAATTACCTTCTGATTGAAGAGTAATGACTTACCAATGAATCCTTTGCTAATTGGGAAGTTTAAAATGAGTTACATTCATTATAGTACATAATCCTGAAATAACCACTGAGTCAGAAAGTTTTAAAAATGTTTATCTAAAGATTTAGCAGAGTAAAATACAGAACCACACGGTACTTAATCGCATACCCAAGATGAAGCATAGAATAACTACTGCTAATCAATGACGGTCCCTCAGAAAAGGAGAGGATAGAGACAGCAGCGCAACTAAAGGTTGCATTATATTTACCTAAGTGCGAGAACCAAACCCCTTGGCCAAGGAGTTGGAAAGAATAGGACCCAGGAAGGATGAAGAGCAAAGACTTCTTCCAGGATCAGGACAGGACCGGTGACCTATCTACAACGACGCCTGCGTCGTTCCCCTCTCTGATACTCGACTTCTCCTCGATTCGCCCGTGTCGTCCTTCTAATGGACTCCGCCGCCCCCTCCTCAGGACCTCTCTGGACAGGGATTCAATCTGCAATCGATCAGCTTGGCGGTCTGGAGCTCTTCTGCCTGACAGCATGAACGCCTGTTCTCGTGTGTACGTCTGCTCTCTTTCAGCATCTCCTTCTTGAACGCCTGCTCCTAACTAAATTTACTAATGCTATATTCTATTATACCCTTCTACGCCCATGTACCTCCCCTTAATGTTGCTAAAATATGGGACCACTACTTCTGATTGGACAGGGACAGGGGGTGGATTCTCACACCATATTGATTTATCTTGAATTCTGAAGCCTATTGTTTTTAAACTACCGCCCCTTCAATTTAATACATTTGCTTTATTTCCCACCCGTCTCATGGCAAAATTTACAATTTATTCATATAAAATGTTTCTTTTCGACGAGAACATCTTGGTATGTAGTGGTGTCGGCCAGCAGGTCATGGCCTTGGGTGATGTCCAAGTTGACTTCATCTTTTTCTTTCTGGTCTGCCACTGCAGGGCGCATGTGCGAAATCTCTGTCACACGAGCTTTCAGTTCACCAAAACCCAGGACCAAGTTTACGAACTAATAAAAGTACAAAAAGAAAACATTAAAATCACAAATAAAATTTTCACTGTATGCCCACTCTTTCTACTCTATTCCCATTTAATTATAAATTCTATCCTGCATTAGTAGCGTTAGAGAAACGACAGTTTAATAATGACATGAGAGCAAGCTGAAGCATGTGAAAACATCAAGCAGCCATTTTAATGCACACTGCGCAGAAGCAGAAATTTCCCACCAAGCAAAGAAAGACGTCACACCATGTGATATGGATGAGACATGCGCAGTAAGGTTCCCGCGCTTTAGCGGCCATTTTGGATTACGGACAAGCGTTATTCATTAATAAAACACATAGGCAAGCATCCTTACTATTCGTGTAGTGTATGCAAGGATTAGTAGAGACAATACAAATGTAATAAATTAATACTGTGAGGAGATTGCATTCGAGCAAGTCTCATTTGTGAGTCCTTGCTCCATCAATCCCCTCTCTGATGGCGTTTCTGAGCCATCAAAATACTACCCACAATCAGATGCCAACTTCTAGCAAATAGTTTCATTCTCATTTTTACATTTTCTATTTTTACCACCTCCTCCAATTTCTTGTATATTTCACTTCTCCATTCTTCAAGTTCTTTTTCATCTAATTTTCTCTTCTTTCCTTTTCCTGTCACATTATATGTTCCATTCTTTCTACAACATTTGCACCATATTATTATTGTCAGTGCTATTATTGCTATTCCTGCTAAGGGTACTAATATTTGACCTATAAGTCCTTTTCCTACATTAGCAAACCAGGTACCAATTGACGCAATACTACTTGTCAATCTTTCCCATACACTATCAACTTCCAGTGGTTTTAGTTCCTTCTCAAGTTTAGTTATATTCTGTATATACGTTCCAATTTCTGCACTCTTATCAGGAATATAAGTGCAACAGTGTTTTGTCTTCAATAATTTACAGACTCCGCCCTCTTTTGCCAATATAATATCAAGAGCAAGTCGATTTTGCATCACCATAGATCTAATCGCAACCATCTCCGCATTAATCATTAGAAAACCTCCAGCAGTATCCGTTGATAAACGATCAACCACTGTAGACAATTTACATATTTTCCTTGAGTTCAGAATTATTCCCACCGAAGGTATTAATGCACCAAATATATCACCTACAATTTCAGAAAAACTAGCTCTTTTACTACGTATTAATTCATTATTGTTTTCATTGCTCCCAGTGTGTCTTTTTACGTGGTATATCTTTGGAAATACTATTCCAAAATAACAACTTCCATACCACCGTGCAGGAAGCCTAAAGTAAGCCTTATTCCGAAACACATAATAGATTCCAGGAAAAACTGAATCTGTTCCTCCTTTGATTCCCCAACCTCCAAGAATTAAGAAATTATGTTCCCATTCACTGGTACCAATGAAAACATTGTTATAATCAGTTTTTAACCTATGTAGACACATTCTTCCTGTCTTTACAAAATCCAGAGCCATAGCAGCTTGAGCCTTGCCAGGTGTGTAACTCCCTTCTTTCTACGCCCAAGGTGGCAAATGAGCCTTATGCTCAGAAGCTTTCTTTTGAAAATCTTGTCTTCTATCTTCTACTAAATTCAAAAATATCTTTTCTTCTTCATGTAGAGAACATGTTAGATTGTGTCTATGTGCATGTGTTATGTCTATTGATTTCATTGTTAAGAAAAATTCTCCCATAAACTGTGCGTCTTGACTACTAAGCACTGGGTTCATACTCTTTCGAATCGGAACCTCAGAAAATATCACATCTATGTTTGAATAATAATACTGAAGTCTCCCTGTTCTATAAAATAAACTAGACAAAACACTACATGATATGCCATATGTCAGTGGTAAGTGATGATACTTAAATCCTTCTGCAACTGATTCAGGTAACTTCATACAGACATAACAATTACTAACTTCCATGGTATCTACATACTGAAATAATAACTTTGTGAAAACATTGAAACTAGTGTCGTTATCAGTTATTTCATGATGAAATTCTGGTTAATTTTCTGCCATTAGTTCTACTCTATTGCCCTTCATGTTTGCTGTCCTCTCCTTAGTTTCATTATTAATTCTTTTATCCATTATCATAAGGTAAGGAACTGCTACAATCAGGACTAACCATACTATAAGCACCATTACTAGACTACATATGCATATTGCACAGCATCTTCTACAACATCTCTGTTTTGGTCTCCCAGCAACTCTATCGTCAGGCATTTTCGACAAGGAAGATCGCTCTTCTTATCTATTTCCTTTTTTTTCTTTATATGACTCTTTTGCTTAGTCAAGGTGGTCTTGTTTCTTTATCGTACGTTAGTTCTGCACTTGTTCCTTCGTCACCACTTTCACTTGACTCTGAACTTTCGTAATCTTCAAGAATGATGTAAGTCCAATCAGGACCCTTGAATTTGTTATTCACAAGTTTCAGTCTTTTACTTCTTCTTTTCTCAGTTTTATTCTGTTGTTCAGTTTGGCTTGTCACTTCATTTACTTGATCTGGATCTTCACTTCTGGTTGTTATGTGGTATTTTACTCTTTTAATGACACTTGGCCAATGTTCCCCTTTTCTTGTTTTCTTTATTTGCACTGTTTCTTTATTTTTGTCTTCAGAAATCTCTTTATTTTCACTTTCTGACCCTTTTTCATTTTCTGCAATTACTGTTTTTCTTTCTTGCTCTTTTTCAGGTCTGATTTGTTTTTCTTCAGCAGCTCCACTGTGAGTTTCCAATAATTGACCTTGTGCTTGATTTATTTCTTCATGTTCATTTTTCTCGAGATCTTTTTCTTCTGTGTGATTTTCCTGATCTAACTGGTTCTGATCAGGGCTTATTGCACTTTTGTACTTCTGCAGCCTGACCGGATTCTTCTAAACCTGTCTGTTCCTGCTCAAAACTTGTTGGTTCTTCGTTATTTTGAGCCCAGTTTCCTTTCCCTATCTGGTCCTGCTCAGGTTCTTTTATTGTATGTTCTTCGTTTCCCTGAGCTGCTTCCTCTTCACCTATCTGATCTTCTTCGATTTCCTCCAATCTTGTTTGACTTCGTGTTCTGTGGTAAACTTCAGGAATTTCTACCACCGGTATCCAGTCCTGACTTGTGCTCGGTTGTTCTTCTTCAGCTTCTCTTGAATCTCAAGCCTGAGATTCTTCAGCTGGGCAACCTTCAGCTCCCTCAGTGATTGATGCTGTCTGAGGATTTTCTTCTTCAGGATCAGGTACTCTTTTAGTGTGGCTTACGTGAATCCAATTAGGAAATCCTGCACACTTCACTGCTGTATTTGTGGTCAGTATTACTTGACAAGGACTGCCCCATCTAGGTGATAGACACGTTTCTCTGGTGTGATTCTTCACTACCACCCAGTCACCAGGATTCAGATCATGTTCCTGTTCAGGCTGCCTGGAAACTGCGGGGCCTATTACCAACAGCGTGCGTTAATTAACGCAAACCACAGTTAGCGTCGTTTTTTATCGCTGGATTCGTTTGCGGAGATAACGCGTTATTAGCAACGTTTTATCTCCAATGCGAAACAAATCCAGCGATAGCGGCGATTCCCAGCATTAGCGCGAGAATTCCTTGCGATAAATTCCCATCGCTAAGGAAAAACTCGCTAATAGGCAGGTGGGGACTTAACCGTAGAATCCACCTCCCATAGACTATAATGGCTAAGTCAGGTTTCTAGCAGGTGTTAAAATCCAGCGCTAATCGGGGTTAACGCACATTTTTTATCGCTTCGCGGGCCTTGCTAATAGTGTGAAGTTGTGTTTGCGACTGTCTGCGTGTATTTTTAGTGAGGAACGCCCACTTTGCATGTCATTAGCGATAAATATCGCTGACATGCAAAGCGGTAAAAAACGGGCGCTAATGTTCGAAACTGTCGCTAACTGCTGTTAGAGACAGTTTGCTGATAGGGCGATAAAAATATCGCCGCTTTAGCGGCAAAAAGTGCCGCTAAAGCGGCGATAGTGCCCTTGCTAATATGCCCCTGCGTCTTTTCCAACCTGGTGAGAGACAGAACGCACTAGGTCAGCCAGTCCTTTACAATAGTCCAGAACCATATCATCAGATATATTCAGCAGTTTGTTTGTGGGAACATGTGTTTGTCTCATTGCTCTTCCCATCATTATCTCGTGTGGGCTCAATCCTGTATTTCTGTCAGGTATGCTTCTGAGTCCCATTAAAACAAGTGGCAATGCATCTGGCCATTCTAATGATGTTGATGCACACATTTTTCCCAATCTTAACTTTATAGTGCCATTCAATTGTTCAACCACTCCAGAAGCTTCTGGACGATATGCACAGTGTAGTTTCTGTTTAATTTGGAATGCTTCACAGATTATTTGGAGCACTTCACTGTTAAAATGTTTTCCTCTATCTGATTCCAAAGTTACTGGGAAACCAAACCTAGGAATGAGCTCTCGTAGCAACAGTTTTGCGACTGTAATGCTGTCATTCCTCCTGGTAGGGTAAGCCTCCACCCACTTTGAAAACAGACATAGTATGACTAGTACATATTCCAGCTCTCTGCATGGTGGTAACTCTATGAAATCAAACTGGAGTCTTATAAAAGGACCCTCTGCCTTTCCAATTTTTCCAAACCCAATTATTGTCTTCCGCCCTGGATTATGCATCTGGCAAGTTAAACATCTCTGGCAAAGACTCTCTGCAACAGCCCTGAACTTCGGATTGTACCAGTTTTGTCTAAAAGCCTAATCATTGCATCTCTCCCTATGTGTGTGTCTCCATGATACATTCTGGCCATTTGTGAGAGTAAACAGTCTGGCATGACTGGTCTGCCATCAGCACTGATCCACACTTCATCATCTCCTCTTTGGGAACAACCCACTTTGATCCACAAATTCTTTTCATTTTCATCAACATCATCTTGTAATCTCTTTACATCATTCCAAGTTTCAGGTGGCATATACAGCATAAGTTGGCAGCTGATTCCCATTATTTCCACCCTCTTATTGACTGACAATCTATTTTTGGCACAATGTTGAGCCACCAGATCTGCATATCTGTTGCCGACTACCACCCAGTCATCTCCTGACTGGTGTGCGGCACACTTCACCACAGCCAATTCTTTTGGTGATTGTATTGCTTCCAGCAATTCCCTTACAAACTGTCCATTTTTAATGGGGGATCCTGAAGAAGTCAGGAAATCCCTCTGCATCCATAGTTGGCCAAAATCATGCACAACCCCGTAACCATATTGGCTATCTGTAAATATAGTTACTTTTTGATTCCTCCCAATTTTGCAGGCTTTTATCAATGCAATCAATTCAGCTACTTGTGCAGATTTGACTCCTGGTAAATAAGATGCTTCGACTATTCCAGTTAATTCACATACTGCATAGGCAGCAGTTAATTTATCATCTTCGTGTCTTTGACATGAACCATCAACAAATAGCTCCCTGTCTGGCTTTCTGAGGGGCTGTTCTTCAATATCAGGGCGAGGTTTCGTACATAACTCTGTAATCTGTAAACAATCATGTTCATTTTCCTCGTCATCTTTAATTCTCTCATGATATGGGTCTGGTAGTAAGGTTGCTGGATTTATTATAGTACACCTTACCATGGTCACATTTTCAGCACCCATTATTATTCTTTCATATTTAGTCAGCCGACTAGGAGTAAGATGTTGCGTTCTGGTTCTTGTCAATAGAATCACAACAGCATGTGGAACAAACACTTTTACAGGATGTCCCATCACAATTGACTCACTTTGTTCAATGCTCAAACAAGTAGCTGCCACTGCTTTTAAGCATCCTGGCAACGCGGCTGCCACTGGGTCCAATGTAGCAGAAAAATATGCTATAGGACGTCTGTCTAAACCGTGTCTCTGGGTTAGGACAGAAAGCGCACAATTTTCTCTTTCATGACAGAATAATGCGAATTCTCTTTTATAATCAGGCATGCCTAAGGCAGGTGCTGAACATAGTGCATTCCTCAATTTTACAAAAGCTCCTACACTTTCATCATCTCACTCAACAGGATCCTTTGCTTTCTTTTTCGCCATGTTAATTAAAGACTTAGCTAGTATAGAAAATCCTGGTATACATTGCCGACAGTAACCTACTATTCCTAGGAACATTCTTACTTGTCTTTGGGTTTCAGGCATTTGCATTTTCTTTATTAATTTTACTCTTTCAGAGGTTACTCTTCTTTTTCACCTCTCAATTTGGTGTCCCAGATATTTAACAGCTGTTGTACAAAACTGCAATTTTTCAGGTGAGACTTTATGCCCTTCTCCGGCCAAAAGATTTAATAGTGCTATGGAATCAACAACACAGTCCTCTCTGGTGTTCGATGCCACCAATAGGTCGTCGATATATTGCACTAGGACTGAGTTTTCTGGCATCACTAGTTTCTCAAGGCACTTTTTCAATATCTGATTGAAAATAGAAGGACTTTCCGTATACCCCTGAGGAACACGATTCCACACATAAACTTTGTTCTCAAATTTAAATGAGAAAAGATACTAGCTATCCGGATGCAATGGTATTGAAAAGAACGCTTGACATAAATCAATTACTGTGAACCATCCTGCACTCCAAGGAATTTGGTATAGAATTACTGCAGGATTTGGCACTATAGGACAACATGGTTCCACTATTTTATTTATTTTTCGCAGGTCCTGAACAATCCTATACTTTCCACTAGGTTTCTTTAGTCCCATGATTGGTGAGTTACATGGGCTACTCATTACTTCTTTTAGTATGTTTTGCTCAACCATTCGATTAATTTCTTCAATGACTCCCGCTTTTACTTCTGCACTCATTTTGTACTGTCTGGTGTTTGGGAAAATCACACCTTCTTTTACAGTAACTTTAACTGGGTCTATTTTAGCCATAAGTCCTACTTCTTTTCCTGTGAAATCCCATACTATGGGGTTTACTGTACCTTTTAATTCTTCTGGCAACTCGTCTTTTGTTAATACCGAAAACATCTCATCTACTTCTGTACCCTGTTTTGCAATCATAATTTTATATACATGGTCTTCATCTGGTGTCTGACCTGCCACACCATCCGGTGTGCAAAATATTGTGCAGTTCATTTTGCACAACAAATCCCTGCCTAATAAGTTTACTGGGCTAGAATCGCATACTACAAATTGATGCATTTCTCTGAAGTTTCCGATTTTAACTTCCATTGGTTCGGTAAGAGGTGTTCTAATCCTTTGATTAGCTACCCCCACTACTTGGATATCTTCACCAGAGAGAGGAAGGTCTGGAATGTCTGCTGTTCTTACAGTAGACCGGGTAGCACCAGTATCCAACAGAAAAGTAATATCATTACCTTCACATTTCCTTCAACATATGGACCTGACTGATCTCCCGGTAAGGATGCGCCAAGTACGCACTCCTTCTCCCCCTCTCTTAGGCACCGTCATGAACTGTATTGACAGAAATCGTCCTGTAAAAGAAACTGTGAGGTTATATAATCATTCTTACCACTTCCTCCTTGATATCCGATGTCTGTACCGTGCTTTGCTCTGCTTACATTACCCTGAATAGGTGCAGGTGGCAACTGACTCTGAGGATTTACACCCTGCTGTGAGTCATTCTGCGTCTGTGGATTAAAATTTTGATTTGGCCCATTATTATTCTGGATTTTTTTACATTCATCCTTCCAATGCCCCAATTTTCCGCATCCATGACAAGGAAATTTCTTTTTAGCTTCTTCTCTACTCATTCGTCCTCTCACTTTTCCACCATTCCCAGTATCACCACTCGTTCCTTTCCCTGATTTTCACTCGGATTTTCCAAATTAATTCCCTGTTTCTCGGCCATTTTCACCTGTGCCCACATTACCTTCTCCTGTAATTTCTTATGCCTATCCTCAATATCATCTCCACAATATTTTGCATATTTCAAAATCTCGTCTATAGGTTTCCCTTGCCAACACAGCATGTGTTGTTTAATCATCTGACAAATTTCTGGCTTCAGACCATAAACAAATCGATACACAAACTGACTCATGCTTTTGTCTCCAATGTCTTCAAATCCACTATACTGTTTAAATACCTGCAATAAACGCTCATAGTAGGAATGTACCGATTCATTAGCTTCTTGTGTAGTTCGGTCTATTTTCACCCAATCGGTTTCTTTCGGTGGTATTTTCCCTTTCAGGTAAGTTATCACCTGCTGATACTTTTTCATCACATCATTTGACGGGGCACCTGTCTTTGGGTCTCTAGGGTATTCTTCGCTTGGCCAATCCACTGTGATTTTACAATCTGTCCACAAATCGGCAGGTACCACTATGTCAAACAAACCATCCAAATCCTTCACCAATACCTTTGACACCTTCACAAACCTTTCAACCTGCTTGTACCATTCAATTGGTTTTTCTCTCAACTTTGGACAATCATTCGTAAATGACAAAATATCCTGTCTGCTCCATGGGACATGTACATATCCTCCTCCCGCAACTTCTCGCATTGGGTACATTTGGTCAGCTTTCCCTGTCTCTTTCATCACATATTCCGATGCTGATCTACTTGATCGTGCTTCTTCCTTTTTCTTGGCCCATCTAGTTCTCCATTTATCTAGGTCTCTCCATTTTTGTAAAACTATCATTAATTCTATCACTTGTAATTTTCTTCCAGAGGCATTCATATTTTCTAAATCTTTTTCTGAAAATTCTGCTCTATAGGGTTTCTGCAACACCTTTGATCTCCCTATTTCTATTCCCATCTGTAGTGCTAAATTGGATAATTTTTCATGGAATAATCTTACATTTCTTGTGATACTCCTGCACATAAATAATAATTCTTCATCATCATAGGTATTTAAGCGATCTAGTCCTATATTTCCTGCTATTATTTCTTCTAATTCGACTTTCAATTTATGAATGTCTATTATTTTTGGAGGTGTGCACTGTTTATCTGATTCTTGTGCCCACCTTTCTAAATCTTCAGGGGTGACTATTGTGGCACTTTTCGCACCTAATGAAGTTACTAATCTTATATCTTTTGAACACCCAGGTGTAGTTCTCTTGGGAGTAATATTGACAGAGTCTCGAATGGGTAAATCCATCAATGATATTGTGAATTCGCTGCCACTAAAGTGATCTTCAACCATTACTACTGCTTCAGGTTTTGTAGCATTTACAGGAGTAGGTGCAAGTATCAGTGGAGGACAGTTTCCCTGAGTACCATATAATGGAACTACTGGACCAATTGTTACAGGTATGGTCAATGAATCAGGATGTACTTTTATCTGTGCTATTTTCTGTATTAATTCTGCTCTGGTCTTCTCTAGGGCTTCCCTTTCTTTGTCATGAAGTATTCTACTAGGGGTGAATTCATGCATTACCTGTGGTACTAAGGGGTTTTTAACGGTGGTGCACTTGGGGTGCATCCACTTGTCCCTTCCTGATATGTTGGGGGTTCCTTAACATTTCTTCCATAAATTCGTCTTCAGAATCGTCACTTCTCATTAAATGTTTTGTCTTTTCTGTGCATTTACTTCCTAATTTTTCCTTCTGCTGTTAACAATGGATATAGTCCTTCTGTAATCATTGCCCTTCTCCATTGTTTCATCTGACTGTCCCTAGACTCATGTTGGTTCCTGGGAAAGAATCCTCGATAACCCCTGTTACTTCTGAATCGGTCACGCTCAAATGCTTCGGTTTCCCATTCCTCTAAAGCTTCATATTGAGTTAATCTAGGTCTGGGTACTAAGTCATTCCTCCTTAATCTCAAGTTTTGAAGAATTCGTCCATTGAACGTGCCATTCTCGGGAAATGCTAGTATTCCATCATTTTTGGTATATTCTATCCAATTCTCTATCCATACACAAGTATGATAACCTCTCTCCATCATCATAAATGAAGCGGGCGTTTTAGCTGGTGGAATGATAATTCCTTCTCTAGTTTTGATTGGTTTGTCCTTTTTAAAATAGTTCTTAATCTTTTGCAGAAAGGACATTTTTCTCTTCTCTCCATACATTCTATCTAATCTTCGGTGTATAAAATTATATTCTGCAAAACCTAGGAATCTCCTATCCGGACGAGTTCCTGTTAAAGCCGGATCGCGTTTTAACATGCAATCTCTATCCACTAAGAATTTAGCTTCTAGAATATCAACCAATTAAGTGTCTGCTATCTTTTATTCCTGAGCCAATCCTTGCGCGGCCTTTTGGTGACGTTTGTCTGTCAACCCCTCCTTTACAATCTGCTCTTCACTGTCCCTCGCTGTGTCAACCAATCCCAGCGCGGTACCTGTGACGTCAGTACTACTCCTGACTACTGACCCCTCCTTTACAAGAGTCGTTCCACACCCGCTGTATCAACCAATCCCAGCGCGGCGTTTGTGACGTCAGCTCCCTCTCCGGCAACTGACCCTCCCTTTACAAAATCTTACGCAAACTTATTTTCTCTATAATTCTTAATTGAATTTCAGTAACAACATAAAACATTCACTATCGTGCCAGTTTCTCTAAATTCGAAAAAGATAGTTTCTCTCACACTTAGTAAAACCTTTCCGTTTACTAAACATACACTACGAGTAAAACCCTTCCATTTACTCTTCACACAAGCTCCAGAAGTACCTGTTACTTTTTTAATGTTACCCTTTCTAGGTGATATAACATCAAATTTTCATCAGCGTACTCTTTTGCTATTACTCACACGCATAGATTCCCTAACCAGTACTGATAGTCCTGCTTAACTTTTCAGTACTATTTCTGCCTGACAGATAACCTCACTGCAGTATGGCTTCCACTTACCATCTGCTATTCAATTTTCCCCGGGGAATTCTGGACAACATAAAATGAACTTTGAATACACGGTTGTTAGTTCATAAAAATAAAATTCTCATTACCCAATTAACAAAGAGTAACCATCCTCTGATTACCAGAAAACTGATCCAGCGCGATATTAGCAAACAGCAATCATACACAAAACACTCACTTGGGCCCATACATTCATACTACGCTAATACTTACACTGGGGTGTCAGTTATACTCTTTATCAAAATATCCCTGCTACCAATTACCTTCTGATTGAAGAGTAATGACTTACCAATGAATTCTTTGCTAATTGGGAAGTTTAAAATAAGTGACATTCATTATAGTACATAATCCTGAAATAACCACTGAGTCAGAAAGTTTTAAAAATGTTTATCTAAAGATTTAGCAGAGTAAAATACAGAACCACACGGTACTTAATCGCATACCCAAGATGAAGCATAGAATAACTACTGCTAATCAATGACGGTCCCTCAGAAAAGGAGAGGATAGAGACAGCAGCGCAACTAAAGGTTGCATTATATTTACCTAAGTGCGAGAACCAAACCCCTTGGCCAAGGAGTTGGAAAGAATAGGACCCAGGAAGGATGAAGAGCAAAGACTTCTTCCAGGATCAGGACAGGACCGGTGACCTCTCTACAACGACGCCTGCGTCGTTCCCTCTCTGATACTCGACTTCTCCTCGATTCGCCCGTGTCTTCCTTCTAATGGACTCCGCCGCCCCCTCCTCAGGACCTCTCTGGACAGGGATTCAATCTGCAATCGATCAGCTTGGCGGTCTGGAGCTCTTCTGCCTGACAGCATGAACGCCTGTTCTCGTGTGCACGTCTGCTCTCTTTCAGCATCTCCTTCTTGAACGCCTGCTCCTAACTAAATTTACTAATGCTATATTCTATTATACCCTTCTACGCCCATGTACCTCCCCTTAATGTTGCTAAAATATGGGACCACTACTTCTGATTGGACAGGGACAGGGGGTGGATTCTCACACCATATTGATTTGTCTTGAATTCTGAAGCCTATTGTTTTTAAACTACCGCCACTTCAATTTAATACATTTGCTTTATTTCCCACCCGTCTCATGGCAAAATTTACAATTTATTCATATAAAATGTTTCTTTTCGACGAGAACATCTTGGTATGTAGTGGTGTCGGCCAGCAGGTCATGGCCTTGGGTGATGTCCAAGTTGACTTCTTCTTTTTCTTTCTGGTCTGCCACTGCAGGGCGCATGTGCGAAATCTCTGTCACACGAGCTTTCAGTTCACCAAAACCCAGGCCCAAGTTTACGAACTAATAAAAGTACAAGAAGAAAACATTAAAATCACAAATAAAATTTTCACTGTATGACCACTCTTTCTACTCTATTCCCATTTAATTATAAATTCTATCCCGCATTAGTAGCGTTAGAGAAACGACAGTTTAATAATGACATGAGAGCAAGCTGAAGCATGTGAAAACATCAAGCAGCCATTTTAATGCACACTGCGCAGAAGCAGAAATTTCCCACAAAGCAAAGAAAGACGTCACACCATGTGATATGGATGAGACATGCGCAGTAAGGTTCCCGCGCTTTAGCGGCCATTTTGGATTACGGACAAGCGTTATTCATTAATAAAACACATAGGCAAGCATCCTTACTATTCGTGTAGTGTATGCAAGGATTAGTAGAGACAATACAAATGTAATAAATTAATACTGTGAGGAGATTGCATTCGAGCAAGTCTCATTTGTGAGTCCTTGCTCCATCAGGGGCAAGGGACGCTTCATCACTGTCCTTTATTTTCTTTGACAAAGAAAGAAAGGACTATAATGTATGGAGGAGAGGGGCGGGAGGTCTACCCAAGAGGTGCAATTAGAGTGATGAGAGATACATCACTTTGAGCGTGAGAAAACAATGTCTGGAACACACCAAGGCCCGGATTTATTAACGTCTTGCATTGTCCTTGTGTAACTCAAGACATGGCAAGGCAAAGCAAGTCCTTAAATGGGATTTACAAGGCCATACAAGGGGCTAATTGGGCCTCCTTGTGTGACTTTGTAAAGAAATGTAAAGCAACACAGCAGCTGGTGCCGTGTTGCATTTCATTTCACTGTTTTAGGCATTCCATGGGTGGAGCATGGGCATTCCCATGGATCCACCCATGGAATTTGATGCAATCCCAGATTTATTAACGGTAGAAAACCTGGGAATGCGCCAAAATGGTGTGCTTACCACTAAGAGGCATACAAGGAAAAATATGTTTATTTCTCCTTGTTACTTACTTCATCTTTCCATGCGTGATGCATGCTGCATCAAGCATAGAAAGAGGAATAAATAAATATATGCAAATAGTTCTGATTATTGCAAATGAAACAAGTGTCTAGCAATTTGCCATCCAGAATGGTGGTACTATCATTGAAGTTTATAAATGTAAGGATTGTATTATGATGGTATCTGAGAAAACCCTAAACATCATGCTAGAAATGGGGTTTCTGGTTGACTAGGGTATGCACCTAAGCCAGGCAGAACCCCCACTCTAGTCAGGGTAAGGGAGTTACACAACCAAGATAACCCCTGCTCACCCCCCTGGTAGCTTGGCAGAGCAGTCAGGCTTACCCAAGAGGCAATGTGTAAAGCGTTTGTGCAACAAACATACACACACACACACCAGTGACACAACAAATACACCACAAAAGAGACTCCGCACAGAATTATATACAAACAGGGCCGGACTGGGAACAGAAACCGGCCCTGGCAAACTGCTCAGCCGGCCCCCCCTGGGGTGAGGGGGAGTGCAGCCGAGCAGTTTGCGAGGGCCGGTTTCGGCCAATTTTGTTACAGGGGGCCGATATTGCCGACCCCCGGTAACAAAAACGGCCCCCCAGGGGCCCAAAACCGGCCCCCACCCTAGCGGCCTACCGGGGAAATGCCTGGTGCCCGCTAAGGCCAGTCCGGCCCTGTATACAAATATCTCATATATAGTATATAACACATAGACCACATTCACATAAATGATAAATCGCTTTGCCAACTAGGCAATTGTCATAACATTACAGTTAGTGCAATAAAGTAAAGATTCATAAGTTTGCACATGTTATAAAAGCATCTTCACTGTTCATAATATGCAGATCTTGAAATGATACTCGCTATGCTGTTATAGCAAGGCATAGAACAACATGAATCATAACATCAGGGCATAAAATATAAGTCAGTTATGAAGAAAACACATGAATCACCAGATATCCTCATACACAAAGGGTGCAGCACACCTGCCCTCTTATTAAACTTTATGGGGTAATTTAGGCACCAAACATTGGGCATAATAGCACTAGTGCACCTATTACCTTCAACATGGCAATTACTGTGTCTCCAAATGTGGTCGGTTCTTGATCGCAGGGGCTTCATCGAGGACTCACCCTGTAAGGCTACAAACAACCAGTGCCCCAAGGCACATGTCAACCCGGGGTAGGCACACACTGCCGAATCCAGCTGGGAGACCTCGCTGGGTCCCCCGCATGCTCAACAGTGAAAGGCGGAAGCCCACGAACATGTGGTGCAGCTGCCGAAGCCAATGCCGTGTTTCTACACTATGAAGCTTCTCTGAGCTACAGCATGTCTGGAGCCCTCCGGGGCCTCTCGGACTACTGTCTTAAATGCCAAAACAGAGCCGCTAAACAGAGGAAAGCCACTCTGATGATACAGTGTGTCCGTAGCCCTCCTGGGCCTTGCAGACCACTGTTGAGCCTGCAACAGTGGAGCCTCCTGTGAACACACTGGACCACTTCAGGAATTCAGGCAGCTCTGAAGTTTCAGCAGGGAGACATCACTGAGTCTCCAGCTTCTGCATTGGGCTAACCACAGGTCTGAGCACCACTTGCCCCTACAGGCGCCAGAGGGATCCTCCCCCAGCAGGAGTGATATGGAGCGGAGTCCCTGTTGGTGCTGCCCTATTATCTATGGCCTTCCATGGCGGCTGGGCCCAGGCCACTTGACATTGTTCTGCATTCTGTCCATCAACTGTTGTTTTTGCATTTGTCACCCCGAGTGGGACGGATATGCCCAGACGTGGGTCCCGTGCTCTCCATGCCACTGGAATCAAGCTATCCTGGCTGAAGAGGGGTGAAACCCCAAAACCGGTCCTAGGATGCTTGTTTCCAGTCCAGGGAGGACTTGGCTTGGCAGTTCGGGCTGGACTGTTCCCATGAGGCACAGGGTCAAGACTGATTTGCATATGGCTGGGTTCAAACTGGAATGGCATGGTGAGCAAAAAAACGATGGATTCAGGGCCAGATCTGTACTGGGGTGAATGTATGACATTGTTCTGCATTCTGTCCATCAACTGTTGTTTTTGCCCAGGCCACTTGTGGCCTCGGCATTGCCATCCAACGCGGGAACTTCGGGCCTGGATTTTGTTTGCTGTCGAAAGGGTGGAGTGCGGACTAACGCACCGGCTACCAGGGAGAGGGAGAGCACTTCCTCCACAACAACATGCTCTCCCCTCCCGCTGTCCCAAACACGAGGGACAGTGCAGCGCTTGACACACGCTGAATGTAACCAAACACAGCACTCACCACACACTAGTTTATAGTGCTCCTGCTTGAATGGGGAAGCACTCTCCACACGCTTGTCTTGCAAATGGAGTGCTCAACACGTGCTTACTTGGTAAAAGGGGAAGAACAATCCAGTTCTTCTCCTGCTCCCAACTTAAGCAGCAACTGCTGGCCGACCCACCCCAAACACACATCAGGAGCAGCACTCCTCACACAGTTCTCCAAGCTATCCTTCCAGGCTGGTTCCTTTTGGATCCAGCAAGGACCTTTTGGAGTATTTGATTTCCCTGAGACTCCCAACAGGAGGCAAGCCCACACAGACCCTTGGAGATCTTCTCAAGCAGGTTACCACAGCAGGGCAAAAATAGTCAGTCCTTTTTCTCTGCCCACAGATAGAAGCAGCAACTGCAGGTCAACCCACCCCTCATACAACAGAAAGGATAGCGCTCCTCACTCAGCTCTACAGCTCTTCTTCTTGACAGGGTCCTCTTGTTTCCAGAAGTGATCTAAAGTTCTGAGATTTTAGGTCCATTACTTATACCCCGTTTTTCTCATTGCAGTCTTTGTTTCACAGTCCCTGAGCTCAGTACAAACCAGTTCTGTCCTCCCTGGTCCAGCTTGACCACAGGGAGTAGAGACAGCCCTGTGCAAAGGAGACACAGACTATTCAGGTGCTAGTGAAAACTCCTCCCACCACTCTAAATGCAGATAGGTCTATTCAGCCTGGCCATGAGTCACCCAGGAAAGGCAGGACACACCTCAACCTCCCTTGTGACTGTCTAGAGTGAATGTACATCCCCAGCTCCTGTCACTCCAAAATCAGACGGTGAATACACAAACAGGCAGAGGCACACCGAAAGGTAAAGCAAGAAAATGCCAACTTTCTAAAAGTAGCATTTCCAAACACACAAATTAAAAACACACTTACTAAAAGATGTGTTATTAAATTCTGAGTTCACAGAGCCTAAACTCCATTTCTCTATCTTGTCGCAATGGAAAGTTACACTTGTAAGATGTTACAAGGCAGCTCCCATGTTAACCTATGGGACAGACAGCCTTTCAATAGTGAAAAATGAAATGCACAGTATTTCACTATCAGGACATGCAAAACACCGCAGTGCATGTCCTACCTTTCACATACACTGCACCCTGCCCATAGGGGTACCTTGGACCTACCTTAAGGGTACCTTACATGTAAGAAAAGGGAAGGTTAGAGCCTGGCAAGTGGGTGCACTTGCCAGGTCCACATGGCAGATTACAACTGTGAGCGCAGACACTGCAGTGGCAGGTCTGCGACACATTTACAGGGCTACTCATGTGGGTGGCACAACCGGTGCTGCAAGCCCAATAGCAGCATTTGATTTACAGGCCCTGGCCCACTGAGTGCACTTTACTGGGGGCGTACCAGTAAATCAAGTATGCCAATCATAGATAACTAATCAAAATCACAATTTACACAGAGAGCATGTGCACTTTAGCCCTGATCAACAGTGGTAAAGTGCCCAGAAGCCTATGGCCAACAAAAACAGGGTCAGAAAAATAGAAGGCAAAAGGCAAAAAGTTTGGGGATAAACCTGGAAAAAGGGCCAGGTCTAACACATCACATACGCAGTGACACCATGTGGGCAAATGAGTAGCTATGTCACTTTTTAAAGCTTTTATACTTTTATTTCACAATTGAATCTTTGCTCTACACACTTGGGTGAAAAGTTAATTTTGCTTCACCCTACAGTGTAATCACAGTATGATGTTCTAGGCCCCTAACTTATTCTCACAGAAGGTCTTCGCTCTCTGTCCTCAACTTTCGTCACTTTATATGGCATCTATTGGCCCTAATAATATAAATTTCTTCTACTCACCTTGATGTTTCCATAAATTTAATCCAGTGTTTCATCTGACTTTCATTTATGGACATTCTGACATTATTTCTTACAGCCTTAAAAAGGTATTTTTAATGAAACACGTGACGGCTGTAGTTGATGTCTACCAAATCTGAATTGACTGCAACTCTTTAATGCTCATCTAAGTCACGAAAAACAAAATCTGTCAAAAACCTTTGTAATATCTGTGGTTTTCTCAGTTACCATCAAAGTACAATCCTTACACTTATAAACTTCATTGATTCTACCACCATACTGGATGGGAAATTGCTAGACATTTGTCCCACTTGCAATAAGCAGAACTATTTCTATATATTTATCTAGGTTTGTCTTGCAGTCAACATAAACTACATATGACTTGCATATAAATACATTTGGTGTGAACCAGATACTCTTTTCTCATTGCTAATGAAAGGCAAGTTTATGATTTTGTAAATTGTCAAAAATTACATATGACAGTGACCTTCTTTCTTTTCTTTCTCGAAGTACCCATGCTCCATCTCATAATCCTGAATCTACAGCTGCAGAAATCCACGCTCCTTCCCAGTTTTCTCTAATCATTAATTCTTTCTCCGGCTATAAATGGCTGCACAACCTAATTATTTGTGCTGACCTATGGCAACAAATATATCTAAGTTTAGCATATTTTTTTAATGTAGCTTATAAATAGTTAAAAGTTTGCATCTTTATATGATCAATATAAAGTTCATTTACATTTCTATATTATGGACAAAGGGCCCGATTCACAGAACTAACTTAAGACAAAATCCTAAACTTACTACCATTTTGGTATTCACAGAAGGCACTTACTCATTTTGGTATTCACAGAAGGCACTTACTCATTTTGGTATTCACAGAAGGCATTTACTCATCAATGAGTAAGTGCCTTCTGAGCTACTACTCATTTTGGCATTCACAGAAGGCACTTACTCATTGATGAGTAAGTGCCTTCTGTGAATACCAAAATGAGTAAGTGCCTTCTGTGAATACCAAAATGGTAGTAAGTTTAGGATTTTGTCTTAAGTTAGTTCTGTGAATCGGGCCCATTGAGAATAAGATCAAAAGAATAGTTTCATATTATTTAACATCACAGATCATTGCTTCAAAAGAAATACTGAAGATTATGAAGAATTTAGTGATCCTAACCTAAAAGTATAGTTTTGTCCGTAATGATGACCAGTGATTACCTATTATGACAGACTAGTTGTTATTTTGGAGGATTTGATTATTATTCTTAGTGTGAGATCCCAGATTATTATTTGAGGAGAAAGCAATATATGTGTTCCACATATTAGTAATCTGGCACCTTATTAGGTAAATTCCCTTTCAATGGGAAACCATAGGCCTCCCCTGGGTGCTAAGGCATTCAAGGGGTAGACAATTCCTCAGAGAAATGTAGATAATCATTTTCCATAATATTTGCCACACATTTGCTGCTCTGCTTTTCACTTATTTAACATTAACGTAAGAAATTGGAGTATTGGTTGAGGAGTGTGAGAACCCACCTCAAATAATGCACACAGCTTTTGTCAGGGTGAACCACTAAAGTCACTATATAAACTTGTGCTTAGCCCTCTGGTGGGTTGGCACAAATCAGTCAGGCTTAACTTACAGGCTATGTGTAAAGTATTTACGCAGCACTCAAACAGTAATAAAGTGAAAACACAACACAAGAAAAATCCCAAATACATTTGGAAAAATAGTGTACATTTTAATAAATAAAATGACACCAAAACAACAAAAATCCAGTAAGCAAAACCAGTGGTGTAAATTTTCAAATTTTGAATAAAAAATTAGTGCTAAAAGCACAAACTGCAAACCATGGTTATTTGTCATGCTAGCAAGGGTCAAATGTCAAGTCGGAACGCGATGGAACATGGGCAGAATACAGGATGCAAGCTAATCCCAGTTGAAAGTTTACCTGTGGACTCTGACTTTTTTATGGAGAAAAAGTGGTTGTCGATGAGCCAAGCTGGATCTGAAGAGGGGCTTGACGACAGAGGATTGCTGAAGAGTGGGGTTCCAGTGCAGTCATCAACGAAGGCTGGAAATCTCAGAGTGAGCAAAGTCCCGAGTCAGTATCCAAGGAGGACTCAACACGGATCGGATTTGGCTTGGCTTCTATCTTGAGGAAGCCCTCTACGTTCGGACTTAGAAACTTTTCCGGAAGCCAGATCTCTTTCAGCAGGGAAAACCAGGAAGCGGAATTCAATGGTGACTCAACGTCGACAGATGCAGCTTGGACAGCACTCCCAGTCTCTGACGGTTCTTCAGGCACAAAGTTAGCAAAAAGTTTCTAAGTCAAAGATCTTGCAGTTTAGGGATTGTATGAGTACATTATAGCGCCAGCTAAGGGTCCAGGACCTAAGGGACACAACTAGGGGGTTAGGACTCCCTCCAACAGAAGCCAGCAGCAGGTCCAGGGCAAACCCAGTTGGCACTGGTCAGCTGGATAGTTGTAGGGAATGACCTCTGGAAGCATATTGTGCACCCGCAGCTCAAACAGGAGGTCAAGCCAAATAACCCTTGGATTCCCTTCTGGGATCCTGGGTTCAAGGCTAGCAGATCCAGTCTTCCTTCAGGTTTCAGATAGCAGGTCATTCCTGCTTCTGATATTTGCAGGTCCAGGAATGATCTGAGGAGCGGTGTATGGGATCCACTTTTATGCCCCTGTGCCAGCCAGTAGGAAAAAAATGGGTTCTCAACTTAAACCAGTTCTGATCAGTTTGTCTACTCCCACTGGGTTTGGTGCCATCCTGGCTGTTTGAAATGGGGTCTGTAGTTGGCAGAGGATTGCATCCTGTCCAAGTAGGGACCACCACCCTTGTCAGGGTAAGTCAGATACACACCCTAAATGAACCTGTGCTCACCCTCACCCGCAGAACAGTCAGGCTTAACTTAAGAGTCAATGTGTAAAGTATTTGTGTAGCACTTAAGTTACAGTAATTAAATGAAAACACCACAAAAAGACTTCACAAAGCTTTAGAAAAATAGAGAATACTTATTGGAGTAAAGAAAGACCAAAACAACAGAAATCCAATCAGTAGAAGTCAAGATATGAAATATTTAAAGATTAAATGCAAAAACAGTGCTTAAAAGTCAATAGCAGTAAAGGTTACTGGGGGTCACGCTAGACTGGGTAAATCTGAAAAGTCAAGCTGAATGCGAGTGAGCACAGGTCGGATACAGTTCCAAACAGTTCCTTCTGAAGTTTTACCTTCTCAAGCAAGTTGAGACAAGAGTCTCGTTTGCGGGCAAAGAGTTTGCCTGGAACATGGTGAGCATCACTGGCGGTGGTCTGCGGGGCGTGAAGGGCAGCTGGGTGTCGTGGACAGACGGGCTGGGGACTTGTGGTTGTGTGCATCAATGCTGCTGTGCGGAGAGATGAACTTGTGCTCACTTGTGCTGATCCTTCGAGTGAGCGATGTGGTTCTGGAGCAAGCAGGCCTGTTCATGGTCGTGAAGAGCCAAAAAGCTTGATTGAGAGGGCCCAGGAGCTGAAGATGATGAAAGCAGCTGCAGAACCCACATCTGAGGCCCAGAACTTGGAGGGGGCACCTCAGGCAAGGATAGGACTCACAGAAGGCAGAGTCCAGCAGCTCCAGCAGAATTATAGGAAGTATTTTGTGCCCCTAAGACTTCAGAAAACAGGAGGCTAGCCAGCAAGCCCTTGGAGTCACTCTGGTTTCAGTTTTTGGCCTCAGCAGGGCAGAGATCTGCCGACAGCAGGGCAGGTCACCAAAGCAGGGAAGCAGTTCTTCAGAACAGTCAGTCACAGCAGAGTAGCATTCCTTCAGCACAGCAGCAGCATTTACTCCAGCAGAGTTCTTCCAAGGTCCAGAAGTGTACTCATTTGATAGGGCCACAGCCCTAGTTCTTAAACCCAAAAGGGCCTTTGATGTAGTGGGTGACTTCAAAGTAGTTCTCTGAAGTGCACAAGGATCCCTTTCGACCCAGCCCTGTCTGTCAGGCTATCTGTGTAGGGTGATCAGTCCTTTATGTGAAGATAGGACATTGCCTATTCAGATGCAAATGCAAGCTACCTCTCCTCCTTCCTGCCCAGGAAGGCTATCAGAATGCAGATGAATGCAGATGAGTCCTCTGTCACACCCAGCCCTTCCTGTGTTTGTGGCTGTCTAGATGGAATGCATAAAGTGTAACTGTCACCCAGCCCAGAGTTGTTTTGGAGATAGGCTGCAGGCACACAGAGCAAAGTTCAGAGCAGAGAAATGTCCAAATTATAAAAGTATTATGTAAACTCTATTCAACAATTGCTCATCATAAAATCCAACCATGCACAACACACATTCAGCATGAGGCATACTATTCATATAAACTTATTTTATAATTCAAAGTTCAATATGAAACATATTCCAAAAGGCAAGAAAAACACAGTACATGATGAAGGAATCAATAAAGCAGCACTGACACCACCCAAGTGAGCACATCAATAATAGTAAAATCAATCAAGTCCAAGGATCACTGAGTAGCGTAAAATCCTCTTAAACAAATGTGGTCATCAATCATTAGTCCCATATATTTATTTCTTTGTTCCAATAATGGTCAGGACTGAAGAGCAATGTAAGCGTTATGATTGTGGAAAAGGGGAAGAACCATCAAAGTTTCGGTCTCTTTATGGCCAAATGATCTGCGAGATCATCATCAGGACCCAGTGGTGTAAATGTACCAACAGTGACATAACCTACAAAAGTTGACAGAATAAAACACAGACACAAATTCAACAATGTGCCACAAGAAATGAAGTGCACTGCTTGCCCATGATGTAAAACCATGGGCCACCGTAGTGAGTGACTCCACAATACCTAAAATGTCCCGCTCCTCTGGGGACAAGTTCTTTGATGACACACTGCTTCCTGCTCTGGGAACAACTACTATTGCTGGCAAGTCTCAAATCCACATTGGCGTCCAGGGTCTGTTCCTCATCCTCCTCAGGAATTTCCTGCTCCTCATCCAGGTCATCACCCCCTGTACCGTGGGACTCTGCCCAGGCCCTTAAGGCTTTCTGCGGTTGCACATTTCTGCTGAATCCCCTCATTGAGGCATGAAATTGCTTTCAAAAGACCTTCATCTAAACCATGGTATAAGACTCCAACCGGGCCAGAACAAATTCCACAACTTCAGGTGCTGCTACTCCAGATTGAGACATGTTTTAGCAGAGTAAATCAAAAGGCCAATCAGGGAGAATTGAAAATTAAAAAAATAGCAATTAGCACAGGACAGACAAAATTAATGTCAATCAGGAGGAATAGGTTTGGAATGGTCTAAGTATAAAGTTGTAGTGAACAATGAACTACTTTAACATATTACACAAACACAGGTCCTATCCTCCCCGCTGATCACCAATGTTAGAAATGGGGTCTCTAGTTGGCAGACGTTTGCACCCTGTCCACGTACGGACTACCACTCTAGTAAGGGTAAGTCAGGTACCACACCCTAAATTAACCTGTTCTCACCCTCCAGTCACTTGGAGCCAAGCAGCCAGGCTTAACTTAAGAGGCAATGTGTAAAGTATTTGTGTAACACTTAAATTAGAGTAACTCAATCAAAAAACCACAACAAGACTCCACACGGGTTTAATGTAATAGAGAATATTTATCTGAGAAAAACAAGACTACAATGACAAAACTTAAATCAGTATAAGTCAAGATATAATTTTTTAAAGAATAAATGCAAAAACATTGATTAGAAGTCAATAGCACTAAAGGTTACTTGAGGTTGCACTAGAACGTGGTAAATTTGAAAATTCAAGCCGACTGCGAGTGAGCGTGCATTGGGTACAGTTCCAAAAAGGTCCCACTGAAGTTTTACCTTCTCAAGTTGAGCCAAGAGTCCCGTTTGCAGGGAAAAAGTTTGCCGGGAGCACGGTGAGCGTCGCTGGTGGTGGTCCTCAGGGAGTGAATGGCCACTGAGCGTCGCGGAGAGATGGCCTGGGGCCTCGCAGGCGGCGATGCTGCTGTGCGAACAGATGAATTTGAACCTGCTTGCGCTGATCCTTCGAGCGAGCAACACGGTTCCGGAGCGAATAGGCCTGTTTGCGGTTGTGAAGAGCCTAAGAGCTTCATGTAAAGGGCCCAGGAGCAATAGATGATGAAAGCAGCTGCAGAACCCTTTTCCGAGGGCCAGAGCTTGGAGGGGGTACCTTAGGGAAGGGTAGGACTCACAGAAGGCAGAGTCAAACAGCTCCAGCAGAATTCTAGGAAGTCTTTTGTGTCAGTAAGACTTCAGAAAACAGGAGGCAATCCAGAAAGCCCTTGGACTCACTCTGGGTTCAGTTTTTGGCATCAGCAGGGCAGAGATCTGCCGACAGCAGGGCAGGTCACCAAAGCAGGGAAGCAGTTCTTCAGAACAGTCAGTCACAGCAGAGTAGCATTCCTTCAGCACAGCAGCATTTACTCCAGCAGAGTTCTTCCCAGGTCCAGAAGTGCACTCATTTGATAGGGCCACAGCCCTAGTACTTAAACCCAAAAGGGCCTTTGATGTAGTGGGTGACTTCAAAGTAGTTCTCTGAAGTGCACAAGGATCCCTTTCAACCCAGCCCTGTCTGCCAGGCTATCTGTGTAGGGTGATCAGTCCTTTATGTGAAGATAGGACATTGCCTATTCAGATGCAAATGCAAGCTACCTCTCCTCCTTCCTGCCCAGGAAGGCTATCAGAATGCAGATGAATGCAGATGAGTCCTCTGTCACACCCAGCCCTTCCTGTGTTTGTGGCTGTCTAGATGGAATGCATAAAGTGTAACTGTCACCCAGCCCAGAGTTGTTTTGGAGATAGGCTGCAGGCACACAGAGCAAAGTTCAGAGCAGAGAAATGTCCAAATTATAAAAGTATTATGTAAACTCTATTCAACAATTCGTTCATCATAAAATCCAACCATGCACAACACACATTCAGCATGAGGCATACTATTCATATAAACTTATTTTATAATTCAAAGTTAAATATGAAACATATTCCAAAAGGCAAGAAAAACACAGTACATGATGAAGGAATCAATAAAGCAGCACTGACACCACCCAAGTGAGCACATCAATAATAGTAAAATCAATCAAGTCCAAGGATCACTGAGTAGCGTAAAATCCTCTTAAACAAATGTGGTCATCAATCATTAGTCCCATATATTTATTTCTTTGTTCCATTAATGGTCAGGACTGAAGAGCAATGTAAGCGTTATGATTGTGGAAAAGGGGAAGAACCATCAAAGTTTCGGTCTCTTTATGGCCAAATGATCTGCGAGATCATCATCAGGACCCAGTGGTGTAAGTGTACCAACAGTGACATAACCTACAAAAGTTGACAGAATAAAACACAGACACAAATTCAACAATGTGCCACAAGAAATGAAGTGCACTGCTTGCCCATGATGTAAAACCATGGGCCACTGTAGTGAGTGACTCCACAATACCTAAAATGTCCCGCTCCTCTGGGGACAAGTTCTTTGATGACACACTGCTTCCTGCTCTGGGAACAACTACTATTGCTGGCAAGTCTCAAATCCACATTGGCGTCCAGGGTCTGTTCCTCATCCTCCTCAAGAATTTCCTGCTCCTCATCCAGGTCATCACCCCTGTACCGTGGGACTCTGCCCAGGCCCTTAAGGCTTTCTGCGGTTGCACATTTCTGCTGAATCCCCTCATTGAGGCATGAAATTGCTTTCAAAAGACCTTCATCTAAACCATGGTATAAGACTCCAACCGGGCCAGAACAAATTCCACAACTTCAGGTGCTGCTACTCCAGATTGAGACATGTTTTAGCAGAGTAAATCAAAAGGCCAATCAGGGAGAATTGAAAATTAAAAAAATAGCAATTAGCACAGGACAGACAAAATTATTGTCAATCAGGAGGAATAGGTTTGGAATGGTCTAAGTATAAAGTTGTAGTGAACAATGAACTACTTTAACATATTACACAAACACAGGTCCTATCCTCCCCGCTGATCACCAATGTTAGAAATGGGGTCTCTAGTTGGCAGACGTTTGCACCCTGTCCACGTACGGACTACCACTCTAGTAAGGGTACGTCAGGTACCACACCCTAAATTAACCTGTTCTCACCCTCCAGTCACTTGGAGCCAAGCAGCCAAGCTTAACTTAAGAGGCAATGTGTAAAGTATTTGTGTAACACTTAAATTAGAGTAACTCAATCAAAAAACCACAAAAAGACTCCACACGGGTTTAATGTAATAGAGAATATGTATCTGAGAAAAACAAGACTACAATGACAAAACTTAAATCAGTATAAGTCAAGATATAATTTTTTAAAGAATAAATGCAAAAACATTGATTAGAAGTCAATAGCACTAAAGGTTACTTGAGGTTGCACTAGAACGTGGTAAATTTGAAAATTCAAGCCGACTGCGAGTGAGCGTGCATTGGGTACAGTTCCAAAAAGGTCCCACTGAAGTTTTACCTTCTCAAGTTGAGCCAAGAGTCCCGTTTGCAGGGAAAAAGTTTGCCGAGCACGGTGAGCGTCGCTGGTGGTGGTCCTCAGGGAGTGAATGGCCACTGAGCGTCGCGGAGAGATGGCCTGGGGCCTCGCAGGCGGCGATGCTGCTGTGCGAACAGATGAGTTTGAACCCGCTTGCGCTGATCCTTCGAGCGAGCAACACGGTTCCGGAGTGAATAGGCCTGTTTGCGGTTGTGAAGAGCCTAAGAGCTTCATGTAAAGGGCCCAGGAGCAATAGATGATGAAAGCAGCTGCAGAACCCTTTTCCGAGGGCCAGAGCTTGGAGGGGGTACCTTAGGGAAGGGTAGGACTCACAGAAGGCAGAGTCAAACAGCTCCAGCAGAATTCTAGGAAGTCTTTTGTGTCAGTAAGGCTTCAGAAAACAGGAGGCAAGCCAGAAAGCCCTTGGACTCACTCTGGGTTCAGTCTTTGGCCTCAGCAGGTCAGAGATCAGCCAGCAGCAGGGCGGCTCAGCAAAGCAGGAAAGCAATTCCTCAGAACAATCAGTCCCAGCAGAGTGGCAATCCTTCAGCCCACAGCCTTTACTCCAGCATAGTTCTTGCCAGGTCCAGTAGAGTACTCATTTGATAGGGCCAGAGCCCTGGTACTTATACCCAAAAGTGTCTTTGATGTAGGGGTGACTTCAAAGGAGTTCTCTGAAGTGCACAAGGATCCCTTTCAACCCAGCCCTGCCTGCCAGGCTATCTGTGTAGAGTGATCATTCCTTTGTGTGAGGACAGGACACAGCCTATTCAGATGTAAGTGTGAGCTACCTCTCTGCCTTCTTGCCCAGAAAGGCTATCAGAATGCAGATAAAAGCAGATGAGTCCTCTATCACACTCAGCCCTTGCTGTGTTTGTGGGTGTCTAGAGGGAATGGACAAAGTGTAGATGTCACCCAGTCCAAACGTGTATTGGAGACAGGCTGCAGACACACAGAGCAAAATTAAGAGCAGAAAATATCCAGTTTTCAAAAGTGGCATTTCTAAAATGGTAATATCAAATCCAACTTTACTATTAAAGAGGATTTACCACCACCCTTCCAAAGATATTAAACACGAAGTAATTACTCCATTCCAATCAGGAAGTATAGCTTAAAAGGTGTTTTAAGGAATCCCCAATGCTAGCCTATGGAAGGAGTAGGCTTCACAGCAGTGAATAATGAATGTAGCTATTTGTCACTGCCAGGGCATGTCCTGCCTTTTAGTTACACAGAACCCTGCCCTTGGTGTCACTAAGGGCCTAGCTTAGGGATGATGTATGTGTAACAAAAGGGGAGTTTAGTGTCGGATTAACCATGCGCTCTTACCTTGAATATGCAAGGTTGAGTTTCACAGAGGCGTTATGGGCCAACTTCCCTGTACCCTACCTTATAACCTGTGTAAGTGGTAAATCACTAGGAATATGTAGTACGGTCCAGGGAGGAGGACCGGATTCTGGACGCTTGATGATTCTTTGTTGTAGACCTGCAAGGCAACAAGAACTAGCTTTCAGTATTTTTTTATTTGGACACCTTTAGCATTCGTCCCTCCCTTAAAATGTATGCATTCCCTTCGTGTGATTAAAAATGTTCCGACCTGCGATCTAAAGATGTTTTGCGAAGTCGCCCAGGTTTTCTTTATTGTAGTGGATGGAGTTCAGTCACGGTTTTTGTGTGGCGTAGTTTACGTCCTTTAGCTCTTCAATGATGGTTTGTACTATAACAATAAACATCACACAGTTTGTACACATAAATACTTCAAAAATATAGACAATTGGCATATATCACTTTTCACTATAGTACTTACTAGCTAGGCCGTGTTCAGACTCCTGTATCCACCACTAAGTCTTGAAGTTCGAATAAATAAACAAATATAAACTCTACAAATTCACAGCACAAAGCATGAAAACATAAACATCACAATTTGTTGTCAATGTTCTTAATTTCCATGTAGAATAGTCTTTGGTAATAAAGTTCAAAATTCCTTCCTTGATAATGTTGATTACAAAGAAAAGAGTCTTTCCAAAAATGAGTTCTAGTTTCATAAACAACTATGACTGTAACATGCTAATTCTTTCTTGCGTTGGGCGCCTTAAAAAATTGAGCATTGCACTTAGCTTTCTTTCTGTTGTTTTTCCCCAGGTCCGAGTCCTGATGAAAACTGGAATTCAAGGATTGAAGATGAAGATCGCTACATCAGCTTTCAGGTAAGCATTCTTGAATTCAGCGTCCCTGGATACCAGCTCTGACAACAACCGGAAGGCTAAGCACCTTCCAGAAACTGGGTGTGGCCTTAAATAGTTTTGCCACACCCAAGATGGCCACCACGTCAGCGAACGTACAACGTAATGCGGCGTTGCTAAGGGTAATTTCTCACCTGTGGTGCTCCGGAGCAGACGTGTCCGACTCGATCGGTTTTCAAGCTCAGTAAGCGTTTGCTCATGATCATTTCCAACTGGAATTTCAAAGCATGCGCCACTGGCAAAGCGTACTTAAATGTTTTAACAACATCATTCTAATCAGTTCTAATCAGTTCCAACTGGAATATCAAAACATGCGTTCCTGGCAAAATGCGTCTAAGTGTTTCTAACAGCATTATACCAACCAAAACCTTTATGACAAAAAACATCACTCGTAATCTACATTATATAACATCGCCATTCTCCGTATAAACACCTTACACTAAAACAGTTGTGCTGGTTGCACGGGACAGGGGTGGGTTTTTTATTTGGGATGAACTGATCATAGGGATATTATGAATCCCTTTGATTAATTGTTTCTGGCACTGCCGTACACTCTAGAGGGGCAATCATGACATTTAGGGCTTGGAAAGTGGTTTTAAATGCCAAGTTGAAGTGTCAGTAAACTGAACATACAAGCCTTGCAATGGCAGGCCTGAGACCAGTTGAAAGGCTACTTGTGTGGGTGGCACAATCAGTGCTGCATGCCAACTAGTAGCCTTTAGATTACAGACCCTATAAATATTGTATACCACTTTACAAGGGACTTACAGGTAAACTAAATATGCCAATCAGATATATACCAATGTCACCATGTTTTAGGGGAGAAGCACATGTGCTTTAGCATTGGTCAGCAGAGGTAAAGTGCTCAGAGTCCTAAAGCCAGCAAAAAGACAGTCAGAAAAAGAGGTGGAGGAAGGCAAAAAGTTTGGGGTAACCCTGCAAAGAGGGCCAGTTCCAACACTGACTAATGATACAAAGGGGAGGCAATCCTAAGTGTGAACTTCATCCGCCAGTGACAAGGTAAACATCCTTTGAAGCTCCAGAGGGGCTGGGCGAAACTCCAGAAGGGGCTGGGCACAGCCCCAAAGTCATCCTGTCAAGGGAGGAGTACCACTACCCACTCCCAGGGCCCTTTGTCCACTGTCTGGGAGTAATGCATATCTTGGCACAAGGGAGGCATCAGGAATCAGGTGACAGCTGGACTCTGCCAGGAAAAACTTTTGTCTTTAAGCCGGAAAATGACAACTTTATAAAAGCGTCACTTCCAAAATAATAATATCCAATCTGAGTTGACCATTAAGTTGCATTTTAAATTGTGATTAAAATGAGCTCTTAAATCATTTTTCTACTTGCTCCCTAACTGAAAAAGCATTATAAGTAGTTATAATGTAACCCAGTGTTTTCCTATTGGTGAGCCAGCCTTGCCACACTGAAAATCAATTTTGTGGGTTTTTCACTGCCCGGACATGTACAAAATTAAATAAACATGTCCCACTTTTTTAATACCATGCATCTTGCCCTATGGGTATTTAAGGTCTGCCTTGGGGGTGACTTATAGCTAGTAAAAACAAAGGTTTAGCCCTGGAAAAAGGTTTGTTTTACCAGGTCAAAATGGCAGTTTGAAATTGCAAACCCAGAGACATGCTTTGCAGTGCTACTTTAGTGTGTGGCACAGCGAGTGCTGCAGCCCATTAGTAGAATTTAATTTACATGCTCTGGGTACATATAGTGCAATATACTATGGACTTATAGGTAATTAAATTAGCCATTTAAGTTTAAAGGGGAAAGCACAAGCACGTTACCACTGGCTAGCAGAAGTTAAGTGTTCAGGGTCCTACGGCCGACAAAAATCAGGTTCAGCAACAGAATGCAACAGCAACAGAAGGCTAAAATCTGGGGTGACTCTCTAGAAAGAGTAATTTAACCACCCCCCAGCCAAACACTAGGGTAGACTAAGCAATACTTTGATGGGCTTCCCTGCTCAGGTGAAAACACATGGACAGTTTGCTTCTTCTGCAGTGGCACTTGTCTGTTCTATGCCCTTCTGAACCTAACTGTACCCCTTTGTCAATATCCTCTTGAGCCACTGCACTAACCTTTTGGGAACTCTTTTCCTCACCTGCAGACCTCATATGGGAGGCTGCTAACCTTATCTTGCTCACAGATGCATCCCAGTAGGCAGACAATACCGCCATGGCCAACAAGGTGATGTGGTCCATTCAGCCCATTGGATCAGACTTTGGTCCCCAATGCAGGGAAAACGCAGCCTATAAAGACAACAACCAACTGAAGACACTGACAGTTGTCAGTGTCAAGCACCAGGCCACTGGCCATCCACTGCTAGGTGGAGGTTCCAATCTGGGGCCTTGGGCAGGCCTCACTTCCAGCCGTGGGGCTGGCTAGGACCCCTCACCCCACTGTCGCCTGATGTTTCTCTGGCCTCATATGTTTCTCTGAGTCGGTGGCGACAGTCACAGGCGATAGGCACCCTACTTCCACTCTCCTGCCTGCCATCTATGGGGTAGTGACCTGGGACTGGCTCTCACCTTAGGATCTGTACCCTGAGGCTGAATAGGTACCTGGGCAAACCAGGACTTCCAGGGGGGACCACCACCTCCCTCAAGGCTGACACCCTGAGTCTTGCAGGCTTCTGCCTGGTACAGGTCTCCTGTCTTCTATCTCTGTGACAGCACAGGTAGCACCTCCAGGTAGAGTGGCCTCACTAGGGTGACTCTTGTGGTGCTCTTCTCTCAGAGCAGGTAGTCCCTGATCCACTGGTCCTCCCACTGTGGATTTCCTCCACCTCTTACCCCTTGCTCTCCATCTCGGCCACTGTACTCTGCATTAGAGAGCAGTACCACAGGCTCCTGTGCTTTTGGGGCACCCTTGGTGGCCATCCCCCCAGCTCTTCAATCACTAGTGGGAGGTAATTTCTCAGGATGCAGTCAATGGGCATCTGGGGACTGACAAAGACCTCCCTCTGGGCTACTTCTCCTACCCATTCCAGGTAGACCAGAGCCATAGAGCAGACAAGGTCCTGCTCATGCATGTGCCTGGGTTACCCTACATGCCTTTCCTAGCAGATACTCCTCTGGGGAAACCACCTATTCCACCTCCATGATCTGACCGGCACAGGTATCCCTTAGAGCAATGGCAGGGACCCTATTCACTGTGATCTAGTGTAAGTGATGACTCTCACCCTCAGGGATCACCATTTTTACCCTTTGGGTCCACCTCCAACTAAGAAATACTAGGGCATATTTTATCCTCTGCTTCTGGGGATTAATTTAGGGATTAACTCCCCCAAGGCCACATTGGCCACCTGAGGAGTTCTTGCCTGTGGGTTGCTTCCTAGTGCAGACAGGGGTCCCCATTCGTGTGCCCTAACTGGAAACAGTCAAAACACTTGGGCTGGAAAAAGAGGGCTTTGAGTTTCTGTCCATTCAAACCTCCACTCTTAGTCTCAAAAGGGGCATGGGAATCCTTTCCCCCATACTATTTGGGGCCCTTGTTGGAACTTGTTGGTTTTACCCTAGGCCTCCCCCTCACTCTGCTGAAGAGGACCTGAACCACCCTTTTGGGGTCACTACCAGGTACCTTCTTCGCCACTCTGGTACTAACCCAGAGGTCAGCCTCCTTTGCAAAGTCTGTGGATACAGTGAGCTTTGAATCAATCAGGTGTTGGCACAGCTCTGCAAAGCAATTAGTGAACATGTGCTCTCTCATGAATAGATTGTACAGACCATCATAGTCAAACATTTTTCCCACCTTTACCCAACCATCTATTGCCTTACTGGAGTAATCTATGAAATCCACCAAATACTAATTAGACAGTATCCGGCGCTCCCTAAAGTTCAAGCGGTATCTCTCTGCAGTAAGACCAAACTTGACATCAAGGGCTTCTTTCATGGAGGCATACCTCATCTTGTCAGCCTTATCTTGTACCAGTAGGTTATCCCTTCCAGTGAGTGGCATATGCTTCCAGAGACTTGCCCCTCAATCCTGATCTGGGACTCTGTGCATGTATAGGGATACCTCGTAGGCCTCAAACCACTTATCTATGTCATCCACACCACAAAGCTAGGTACCAAATCTTTGGGAATGTGGACCCTTTACCTCCTCTAGGCACTTCGCAGTCAATGCCACTATCTTCACTGGACTAACAGATCTTTCTTGCAGTCAAGTCCAGTTCTCTCTGTCATGGGTCAGTAGGACCTTCTTCTTGTCCAAGTCCAAGGTTTACCTTTTCTCCTCCAGTTCCACCTCTGCTGCTGCTTTTGCCCTTATCTCTTCTGCAGGCAGAGCTAGCTTATTTTCCTCTAGGGCAAGGGTAGCCACTGTAATTTCAGAGCCCTGTCCACCTTACCTCATAGGCTTTATGTCGATATCATCCCCCACCAGAAAGCTAGGCACCAGGTCTTTGAGGATGGGGCCCTGTTTACCTCCCTTAGGTATCTCTGTGTCACTGCCACCATCTTCACTGGACTCTGTGACCCTCCTGGCTTTCAGGTCCAGTTCTTTCTGGCTCATCTCATGTGACAGCAGAATTTTCTTCTCTTCTAGAGCAAGCCCCCTCCCTCGAGTTCTGCCCTTTTCTTCTCTAGGACCCATGCTGCTTTCTTTCTTTCATGTCCAGCTGTTTCTTCTCCATGGCCAGAGTGCCCATTTGCAACCTCATATCTCTCAGCTTGCTTGTCCTCTAACTCTTCAGGGGTCTGGTTGTGAAAGGACACACTGCTCCTGGTAGGGGATCTCACTCCTGTGTGGTCCCTCTCTATCATCTGCTATAGGGTAATAATCATCTTCCTCTTCTGTATCATCATCATCCTCCTGCTTCTGTAATGTACACTGCAACATGCAGACCTCTTTCCGGGCTCCGAGGGCCATCTGGTAATCCACTTTCTTGGAGCCTTTTGTTAGCTCAGCCCCCTTTTATTACACAACTTTTTCAGCTCTACCACAGTGGAGCTTTCAATGTTGCTGAGATTCGCCTACATTCTTGCGAAAATCAAAGGTGCAAAATATGGGGCTAAGAGTGAAACTTAGAAACAGCAAAAAAATACCCAATTCAAAATAAAGGAGAATGTATAAAATAACAAATTATTTTGATGTCAGATTATGCCAGGGGATTTTGGGTTTTACACAAATCGCTGAGTGGCACTGTACAACAACAAGTACTAAACTCCACCAGTGAACACCAATGTAAGAAATTGTAGTATAAATTGAGGGAGGAGAGAATCCACCTAAAATAATAATCAAAATCCCTGTCAGGGTGAATGTCTAAAGTCACTAAATTAACCTGTGCATAACCCTCTGGCAGCTTGGCACAAAGCAGTCAGGCTTATCTTGTAAAGTGCAAAATATTTCTACAGCACTCAAAAAGTAATACAATGAAAACACAATATAAGAAAAATCCTAAACTATTTTAGAAACATAGAGTACATTTTAATAAATAAAATGCATAACAAAATGACAAAGATTCAATAAGTAGAACCAGAGCAATTAATTTCTAAAGTTTGAATTTAAAGTAGTGCCAATGTATGCACAGAGCCCTCATTCCCAACATAAGAGCACACACCCTCTCATCGATGACCTCCCCCTAACTACCCTGCCCACTACATCCACTGCATTACTGGGCAAACCCATTACCCTGGAGCAAATCATTACAGCAATAAGATATACAACCGGGCAAGACGCCGGGACCAGATGGCTTCCCGGCAGAGTACTCCTCCTGGTTTAGGAATATGTTTGCCCAGCATCTTCTCAATCTATATCAAGACGCATGAGGGGAGGGCAGTTCCCTCCTGAACTGGATATAGTCACCATCATAGTTATCCATAGGGCTGGAAAACCCGTGGAGCATTGCTCTTCCTACCGCCTGATTTCACTGATCAATTCCGAATTGAAAATCTACGCCAAAGTTCTCACTTGTAGGTTACTGCAAGTTATTACAACCCTTGTTCCCCTGACCAATGCAGCTTTATGAAGCACGATAGAACACACCACTGTATATACAGAGCCCACGCCATGCTTACCCACCTTCCCACACTGTCCTCTTTCCCACATACCCCACTGATCACAGCACCCTGCAAGGCTGCCACATCTCCCCAATTCTGTTTTCTCTGGGATCTCTAGCAATGTGGATTAGATGCAGCGCTCAGTTCTGGGGCTTCTGCTGGTATGACAGCTTTGAGGACTGCATAGCGCTATATGCAAAAAAACATTCTGCTCTATATGTGTTGCCTCGATATCTCAGGCCCCGGGCTGCTCTAGATACTGCTCTTCTACTTCCAGGATGTGGCTCAATTGTACAAAATTGCTCCTGATACCTCTTAAAGGCAACAACTCAAAGACAACCTTGCAGTTACAGATCCCAGTGTACCATCTCAACTTCCAGTATCTCGGCATTCACATTGCCTTGGAGCCGGGACTGACGCAGAGGGGGATATGTACAAAGAAGTGGAGGAGAGAGGCGCTAGCCTTCCTGGCTTAACGCCTCTCTCCTCCACTTCTGAAATGCAAGGCTGCACCATATTTACAAAAATGTGGTGCAGCCTTGCGTTTCTTTCTGCGATGGCGCTAAGTTGAGCAACTTAGCGCCAACGCAGGCACCCTTGCACCATAGTGCAAGGGTGTCTGCGTGCAGGGTAGGATTTTTATGTGTAGAAAGGTGCCCCTTCCTGCACATAAACAATCCTAGAAATGCCATTCTGTCACTTTCATGTGTGCTGCTTCATGCAGCACACATGAAAGTGACAAAATGGCATTTTTTTAAAAAGTTTGTTTATGTACAGGAAGGGACACCTTCCTGTACATAAACAAACAATGGCATTTTGCTTTTTCCATGTGTGCTGCACAAGGCAGCATACATGGAAAAAGCAAAAACAGGGAGAAATAATGCATTTCTCCTCGTTTCGCCATCTTAAGACCAGTTTTTACCTGGTCTTCATTTTGGCGCTGCCTCCTATGTACGCCACCCTTGTACATAGGGGGCAGCGTCAAAATGAATGGGTGGAACGCCCACCGCAACACCCACTGCCCACACCTTTCACGCTAACCATAGCGTGAAAGGGGGCCTTATTTACAAGGCAGCGTTAAGCCACGTTAAATAGCTTAACGCTGCCTTGTATATAAGGCGCAGCACCTATCGCCTCCACAACGTCACTATAGGTGACGTTGTGGTGGCGATAGGGGCTTGTACATATGCCCCAGAGTCTCAATCTCTGATCCTTAGTGACTCGAGTGGCCCTTTTTAATATTATGCTCCTACCTAGGTTCTTAAATATAGTGCAAAAATTCCTCCCCCTCATCCCCAAACGTGGTTTAAACAGCTGGCAAGGAGGATATGGGCATTTCTGTGGCAAAATAAAACTCTGAAGATTGCATATTATAAATGCATACAGTCTACATACAACAGCAGGATTGCCAGGGCCATATTCAAGTAATTAATGACTGGATCTTCAGAGGCCATGAGGATCCAGCCATCTGACTTGAGGTGTCCATAATTGAAAGTCAACATTTAGAGGGGCTGCTGTACAGAAACCACCTCCCCAAATCGCTCCCAGAGATAACACTATTGCCTCTCCTATGCTGGAGAGCAGCTCCCTGCTGGCTCCGATGTGATCACAAACCTACACAGGAAAGCGCCCTGTGGTCCAGCATATGGCTTGCACATTCTTCTGAACTAAAGGCCTTCAACTGTTGGAACCTAATCGGCATTTCCAAACTGGGCAATGTGTGGGCAGACTCACACATGAAATCATTCACAGATCTCCAGACAGATCTCACGCTACACAAATGTCAATTCTACAAATACCTACAACAACGGCACGCCCTTATGGCACACCAAACCATACTGACTGACCTGCCGGACTGTACCCCCTATTGCCTAATGTCTCCTTTGGATCACTGGGGCATGGTGCTGTCTCAACCCTCTACAAATCCCTGGTAGTTAATACACCCGATTACTTTTCCCCCATTCAGGAGCATTGGGAGAGCTGGGTGGGCATCTTAGGTGAAAGCAATTGGCGAGACATAAAGATGGCCCCAAGAGAGCTGGTAATCTCCTCATGCCTTCGCCCCATCGTGCTTAAATTCTTCCACATGGCCTACACCTTCTCCCGCTGCTTTATAACACGTGGGGTGATGACAAAGTGTAGCTGCCCTAGGAGCACCTCTAAACGCTGTGAATTCTTCCATATGGTCTGAGAATGTCCCATCATCACAAGCTACTGGAGGGGAAACTTTGCCACCCTGTCCAGAATTGTAGAACACCCGATCAACTGCACCCCACGCATTGCATTACTGGGCATCCTTAATGATGTGGGTGGCCTTACAGGGGAACGTGCACTTGTGGGTATTGGGGTCATTGTGGCTAAACAGGACATTGCAAAACATTGGAAGTCCAACAGGGCCCCTTCGCTGGCCAAATGGAGGGTGGCAATGGACCATTATGCTAAGCTGGAGGAGCCGCTATCTCAAGCATGGGGCTGCCCACACAAACATGTGAAAATCTGTGTGAAGTAGTGGTCTTATTATGACATGTGCATGCCCTAACGATGAAATGTGGCTACTGTTTTTCCTTTAATTATTCTACTGTCAATGCCTGGTGATTTATCCAGTGTGTACGTGACATACCCCTTTCACTCTGTTATTTGTATAAGAAAATCAATAAAAATTAGATGTAAAAAAAAAAGTTGCACCAAAAAGGACAAAGCGCCAGTCGCAGTTATCTGGTCGCGCTAGACTGGGTCAAAGTCAAGCGTTAAGGCCAATCACAAATGAGCGCAGGTCAGATACAGGGAACAGGTTCGTCCCAGTTGAAAGTTTCCATTCGGATTTTGAATTTTTTATGGAGAAAATGTGGTCATTGATGAGTCATTGGCAGGGCAAGCTTCACGCTGGATCGGAAGTAGGGCTAAATGATGGTGGGTTGCTGAAGAGTTGGGCCTTGGTGTGGTCGTGGATGAAGGTGGGAAAGCTCTGAGTGGATGAAGTCCACGCCCAGGAAGGCCTCAACATAAATGAGCTCGGCGTCAGTCGTGGGGAAGCCCTCGACGTTCAGACATAGAAATTTTTGGGGAAGTCAAATCTACTTCAGCGGGGCAATCCAGCAAGCTGAGAATGGCTGGCAATCGACGTTGAGTTATATTGCAATGGGGTAACCCGATAAGCCACTTGACTCGGGTACAATGTGATACATAAGTTAGTGTCACAGTGGAGAACAGTCTAAACATATACAATTACAGAAAAAGATCCTTGATTAATTAATCAACATTAAACATCACCAGGAAATTGTACCAACAATGGTTGTGATTTTATTTCATCACAAAGCAGGAGTTAATCAACTTATAAAACACAATATATGTCACATTTGGACAATTTTAGAGAAAATAGGTGCATCCAGGATGGGGTGGTAAGTGCATGGGAGGGATTTGTGATAGTGATGTGAGGAGGGAAGGTAGTGCGTATGTATACATCAGCAATCAATATTTACAACCTATCCAGCCAGAACAACTGGCCTGCACATATATGACAAATCATAACACAGATTGTATTTCCTTTTAGCCACAGGTTACTAATCAACCGTGGCCCTCGCAATCTAACCCACGAATACCTGCGAATATCCTGAGTAAGTCTCTGTGAGCTTTGGCTCTGTTTATATACTCCTCACTCTACTAGTATGTAGCTTATATCCTAGTGGTTTCGTCTCTGTCTCTATTTCCCCTTTAGGAGCGTCTGATGCAAAGCTTCCATATCTTCAGCCTGAAGTGATCACGCTGATTTTTATTGGTAAATAAACCTACAAATGATAACCTAACAATATGTTCACCTAGAATACATCATCTCACTAACCACATCCCATTGTCCTTAGGTGCCTCCCCCTTCCTTCAACTCAGTCCTGATGAAGACCCCACCTCCAAGGCGCAAAATTTCCTGTTTTCAATAGGGGTCGAAACGTTGACGGTTCTTTTGTTTCATTGTCAAACATGGATGACAGAGATTTGATATCTGCATTTATTTTGTTATGATTTGTCATATATGTGCCGGCCAGCCGTTCTGGATGGATAGGTTGTAAATATTGATAGCTGATGTATATATACGCACTACCTTCCCTCCTCACATCACTATCACAAATCCCTCCCATGCACTTACCACCCCATCCTGGATGCACCTATTTTCTCTAAAATTGTCCAAATGTGACATATATTGTGTTTTATAAGTTGATTAACTCCTGCTTTGTGATGAAATAAAATCACAACCATTGTTGGTACAATTTCCTGGTGATGTTTAATGTTGATTAATTAATCAAGGATCTTTTTCTGTAATTGTATATGTTTAGACTGTTCTCCACTGTGACACTAACTAATGTATGGCAATCAACGTTGGCAGCTGTGCCTTACACAGCAGTCCCGGTCTCTGACTGTTCGCCAGGTAGAAAGTAGGCAAAACTACAAGATCTTGCAGTTTGGGCACAGGAGGAGTACACTCTAACAACACCAGGACCCACTGGTTAGCAGAAGCAAAAGGTGAAGAATCCTAAGGCCAACATAAAAGGGATTCAGCAACAGAAGGCAAAAATCTGGGGTGACCCTGCAGAAAGGGCAAATTTCTAACAATTACATTTGTATATGTCTGTTTAGGGGGTCCACAACATTTTTTGCCATTGTGGTGAGGCTCAAAAATAATTAATTTTCATTTTACTTTTGTATATACTACAGTACTGGTCATGCTCCTGATTTTCTTTTGATTGAGGTGCTAAAAGCTGGTAACCATTATCGCGCAGTCTGCTTATGAGGTGAGCCTTATTTTTCTCTATGAAACAAGAGTACAGTGATGTGAAACCTATGATTCATCGTGCTAGATCTTCAGTACAACATGGGCATCACACTGCAGATCTATTCACTCTATATGCATCAATTTGATATGCATATGCATGGTCTTTAGATAACAGCTCTTCTATTTCATACAAGTTAATTCCAGGTAACTTCAAGCTATATCTGATAGATAGCAAGAAAGAGGGTAGGTTGATTTTAACCATATAGCCTCTTATCCTCTTTACGTTGTTATTGACCCTGTTTCCTGAATAATAAAGGCAACTTACTTTTCTTGAAAGTCAGGTACTGAAATGTTTGCTATTTTGCAAATGTTTGCTAATCTATCACCATTTGAATAAAGCTTTCTCTAAATTCTGATTGCTAGTGCAGAAAATTGAACTTTTTGTAAATGACTGGACCCTGAAATCTCAGAATGCTCTGAATTAACCTATGCATCAGGCAGAGAATCTCATTGAACTTTTATGTATTTGAAACAATATTATTACTATAAGAGGTCTAATTCAGTTAGATTGAATGATCATTTTGAGGTTTGTTTTGCATCATGATTCCAAACCAAATAAAGGGCAGAAACTTCCAACTGCTAAATTTTTCAACATAGACACAATAGGTTCAGCTTTCCTGAATATTCTGTCAGTTGTGGACCGTTCCCTGTTCGGAAGGAGCTCGTTTTCTTACTTGATTGTTTAAACAAAGAGCAGGCAAAGATTCTAAATGAGTAGGCGCCAATTCAAAAATAGAAAAATACATGGACAACTAATATTAATGAAATAGTTTGATCTAGCCTGAGCTCAAAATCCTAAAAGATGGTCTCCGTCGAGCCGAAAGAAAGTGGAGTAAAATTAGCTCCACTTTTTCAAAGAATGCCTGCATTGTCTAGGTGGTGCTGGTAAAGGTAACATTAGGGAAGTAAATATGGGCCCTATTTATGGACAGAAATTGTAAAAGTATGGGCAGAAATGTACACCTCAACTTTCAATTTTATTTTACTAGTCACAAACATTCCCAAAGGGACACCTGAAAAGCTGCAACAGGCACTGTTTTCCAGGTGTACTTCTGGGTATGACAAGTGGGTATGACATGTGGATCCCTATTCAGCCGTGCCAAAGTCTGCATAGCATAGAATTCCGAACAGAGGGAATGGAGCCACCTGTGCAAATGCACATTTTCTTTCCTTTTTCTCTGTGTTGAAAACACTTGTCACTATCTCCCCTTTCCCTACACCCAACTAAATATGACACTGATTTGTTCTTCACATCCTGTAAGTGAACCTACTCCAGCCCTTAACTGGCGTAACGTTATGACAGTTTCCATTTGGAATTTGAGAATGACCACAAACATACATGTTTGTCATTGTCGGTGTTCCTAAATCTCCAAGGCAAACCATGCGTTGGAAAGCCCTTTTCTCACCCCTTGTGTGGGATTTACAACTTTAGATATTTCAACACTGGCTAAATGTACATTATTAAATCAATTTACACCTGCCAAGAATCCTTTCATGAATTCCTGGCAGGCAAATATTCAAGTTTTTTGAGCAGTAAGCATGCATGAACAGCCGCTAATACTAATATAAAAAGGCCCTATATTTGTGAGACCATTTTAGTCAGGCACCTAATGTACCTAAAGAATTGTTTCATATTATCACATTACCACAAGCACCAATGGCAAGTCTATCAATCAATCAATCAATCAAGGGCTTGTAAAGTGCGGCTACTTTTCCGAGAGGGTCTCAAGGCGCTGGGGGTATGGGGGACTGCTGGTCGGCCTGGGTGGCGAATCATTCGAAAGCCAGGCTTTGAGGTCCTTCCTGAATTGGGTCAGTGATGCTGATTGCCTGAGGTGCTTTGTCATTATGTCAATTCTGTAAATATATTTGACATGTTTATGCAGAAATGAAGACAAAGAGTTGGAAAAATATTACCATGAAGAGATACTGGTGCTGGAACATTGTAAAGTAGATCCTATAACTGCAAACCCAGCCTTCTGGTCGTTTGATACCACCACAATACCCTGATTAATAGCGAAGTCATCAATCTGGCTTCAAGAAACGATTCTGTTCGTTCTTGAAGAATGAACTCTATTTAGCAGCTCTTTAAACCAAAAGATTGGGCCGGTAGTCGGCAATTTGGCAGTGGTAAAAATGCGTCTAAAAAACCTTTGTTGTATCCAGATGATTTAAGTAATTTCAAACCTATTTCGTAACAGCATATGAGGGTACGCTGCTGGAAAAATTTTGTTTTCAGCCAATTGTTAGTTTCTGCAGAGAAAATAAGACTTTTTTTCACCCACTATATGCAGTACTGGATAGGTCGCAATACTTAGGGTGCAGTGAAGTGTGTGTTAGATGGCCTACAAAGATTGGCAATATAAGCAAGAAATCTTCAAAAGCTGCTTCTGATTGATGGACGGAATGCAGAACAAATCAAAACATTCACCCCTAGTCAAAAGATCTGGGTTAAATCCATCATTCTTTTGCTCACCATGCCACCCCAGTTTAGACCTGGCCATATGCAAATCAGTCTCGACCCTGTGCCTCATGGGAACAGTCCAGCCCAAACTGCCAAGTCAGGTCCTCCCTGGACCGGAAACAAGCATCCTAGGACCGGTTACGGGGTTTCACCCCTCATCAGCCAGGATAGCTCGAATCCAGTGGCACAGTGAGCCCGGGGCCCATGTCTGGTCATATGCGGCGCATTCAGGCCAAGCAAAAGACAGACAATTGATGGATGGAATGCAGAACAAATCAAAACATTCACCCCCAGTCAAGAGATCTGGGTTAAATCCATCATACTTTTGCTCACCATGTCCCAGCAGCAGCCATTTGATGTACACTGCTCTTCCTTTACAGTCACATTCCTTGGAGTAAGGGTTGTATTTATTACTTATTTACCCTCATTTTAATTCTTCAGCAAGCCAGCTGCTCTGTTTTTCCAGAGGGCCCTGAGAGGGCTTGTATACACTAATCCCACTTCAGATCTTTAGAAAGTTAGCCTTGTCACAGTTAGAGGATGTAATGAAGCCTGATGCATCCAGGTCCAAGATGGCCATGCACCAAGCATAGATGTAAAAAGTTTCTGTGAACCAAATGTGTGACATATTTATAAAACATCCATGGTCACTATGTTCATTATTAGATTTTGTTACATATCACTGTACCATGAAGCTTGTTTCTGTAGCTCTTTGCTAAGTCAATGTATGATAAAAAATAAATGCAGTAATAAATAAATAAATAAAGTGACTTTTAATTGTAATGCAGGCCTTGGTGGGAAGGCTATTTGTAGTCGTGTGCAGTAAGTGCACTTTCAAACTTTATTGCTGTGGTGAGGCATGACAGTTCCATATTTGGCATGGCTCCTTTCTGTACATTATGTGCTCAAGCCTCGTGGGCTGCAAGGAACATTTATGGATGGCTTAGCTAATGTAAATAGGTGGGGTTTTCAACATGTTGAAATTGGTTTACTTTGGCATGATTTACTGCAGCTTTTGGTTATATCTATTCAGGCCTGGAATGGCAGCCCTGAAACTATGGGCCAATTCACAACGATTTAGCTATGCATCTATGGGGCTTATAGTACCCCTGCCTTACTCTTGAATTTCAGAAGTAAACCAAAATTACTCCTTGCGTACTCCTAGACCAGTGCTAAAGTGCAAGTGTTGCCTATGCAAATTGTAATTCTGGTTGTTTCTCCATGATTGGCATATTTGATTTACTAGTAAAGTGCACCATGTGTGCCGAGGGCCAGTGGCGGTTCCTCCTGCCAGGTCAGGCGGGGCATGGCGGGGCTGGGCTCCCTGCCATCAGAGGGAGCAGGAGTGGTTTGCACTTCCTCCCTGAGTGCGCATGATGGCTTGGCCGGCCCTCTGGGGCCGGACAAACAGTCATACGCACGTGGCATGTTCTCCACTAGCCTCTGGTGCACAGCCCAGTGGAGAACATTCCCAGCCTCCCAGGTGCTGCCTGAGCGGCCAAACAGGCCACTCGGACCAATCACAGCGGTGCTCATGCAGCGTTGTGATTGACTGGGAGAGTTCGGGAGCTTGGGTGCTTCCAGTGCAGCAGAGAAGAAGACGGAGGAGAGATGTGCGGCGGCAAAGAAGAAGGTAAGTTTATTTTTTATTTTTTACATTCCCTTCCCCCCATCCCACCACCCCCGTTAAGAGGTAGCCACTACCGCCAAGGGCTAGTAAAGAAAATGCTACTATTGGGCCTGCAGCACTGGTTGTGCCACCCACATGAGTAGCCCTGTACACTTGTCTCAGTCATGCCATTGGAGTGTGTGAGGGTGCAGTTTTAAACTGCCAGGAGTACTGCACGAATTGATCACAGCTAAATCTTTGTGAAATAGGCCAGATGGTTTTAAAGTCACACGTGAGGGTCGTATAAGGTCACACTTCAGCCCACAGTGGAGTGCTAACCTTTATCACAATGGTGACGCTTGCTCTATATTACCATGGCCTTACTAAAGAATTGCATATGCTTATTAGAGTTAACCGATGTTACTATGTTTTAAAGGGTAGATCAAACGCACTGGGAGGTGTTCAGGAGTCTCTCAATGCTGAGAGTCAAAAATGCCATCCAGTACACCCAGTCAGAAAAAGTGGAGGGGCTATGTGAAAAAGCTAATTTTCCTACGCCTACATGTTTATCAGGGGTGAGGGAAAATAGTTTTTTTCCTGGAATATGTATGTTTGCAAAGCAATATTTGGCCGGTGTTCTCTGGTATTTAGGTGCAAAGTGCTGCTTAGCACCCATTTTCATATTTGTAATTGATGTGCTATATTGCTCTAATAATTTTAGTGATAATACGTACACACAAAAAATATTCCTCATATTTTGTGCACGATTCAAAAAATGATTTTCTTTTAAGGCAAATATAAAAAAGACTCTAGCAATATGGTTACAAAACATTTAATGAAAGCACTGACCACAAAACCCTTGAAGAAATACACATTAAAACCATCCCTTAGGATGTTCAGAAGTCCAAACCATTCACAATTCAATGTCTGGTACTGCATTCCCAACACCACACCATGAAAGATGTCCAGTGTTGACCATAGGAATGTATAGTGGACGTTTTGCCGAAAGCGTGAATTGCAAAGACTAGGGGTTTGATTTAGAGCTTGGTGGACTGGTCAACCATCATAAGCTTGACGGATATCCCATCTATCTTTTTACAAGTGCCACAGGATATAATGCACTTGTAATGAGGAGGACAGGACATCAGTCAAGTTTGTGATAGAGTAATCCAATCACCAAACCCTTAATCAAGCCCTTGGTCTCCACAATGTCACTTGTTCTACAAACCTCTCCTTTTCCACACACGCAGTGGCATCTTGAAAAGCACCACAGATGCCAGGACAATGACTCAAATAGGGAAGAGGATTAAACTCTGGATCTACTCTTCAACTCGTCTGGGAACGTTATAAGCTGCTATCTTTGAAGCAGACACGATCCCAGGCGAAACAAGAGCAACACCTGACAAATAAAGGATTCTTCAATAATGCTGCGAGGACCAAGATTACATGCTTGCACTTCTGGGACAGTTCCTTGAAGGTCGCTGGGATAGACAAACCCCTTGAAAGAAATGGAGCACTTGAATCAGGCACATTGTCAGACAGTGTTGTCCAATCTTCCTATGTCTTCTACAGAGAACGAAAAACAGATACTGATCTACACACAGCCATTTTCAAGGCTACATTTCCCCGACATCTATATCTAATACACCCCTAACTCTTAAAGAAGGACTTTGTGATGTTCTCACTCAGTTCAGGACCACCCTGCTCTTAACAGATGTCTGAAACATCTGCAATGCTCTTAGTTCTGGGGAAAGTTTGTTCCAATTTGAAGATCGGAAGAACCTTGATCTTTGTTGGAGACCCTGAGCTGACAGCCCCACCCCAGGATAATTCACCACCTGAATAATATGTCACCAGGATCACTGAATCCAAAGTAGACAGAGACAACCCCTCCCACCATTCAGAATCAGCAGTGTTAGTCAGACATCCCAACAATTTATTTCGCAAGGACCGTGATCTATTTGAATGGGTATCCGAATGCCCTATTGAGACAGGAACTGATGGTTACACAGGGCAAATTGTTAAATGTGATAGAGCAGCCATGGTCGAGCTACCCTCTAGTTGTGGTATTGACGGTGTACAATTTAAATGCAACATCTATTGATTGTTCAGTTCGAGAGCAGCAATATGGCTCAGTCTGGTTTCATATAATGCATAGCTCCAAAAGGGGCAGGGGTATTATTGTGTTTTTGAAATACTAGTGAAATGTCGTTCAAAGAGTAGATTTGAAAAAGATAAGCTGGAGACAAAAACATTTATAATCATGCTAATGGTCCAATAGATTATGCCTTTATTGCAAATGAACGCTTTCATATATGTAAATAATTCATAGATTAAGGTATGGTGGTGAGGGATATCTTTTCCATTTGGGATCTTATGTTTAGCTGTGTTTTACAAAGCTGTAAAATGTTCTCATATATGTATAGCAAATAGGCATTAGAATAAAAAATATGTGGAATTTCCAAGCACAAAATACGTTTCCACAAGAATCTGTGTGACATACAAATGGACGAACATGAAGGTTTTGACTGCATCATGAAAAGATCCGCTGAAATCAATAAAGACAAAAAAAAATATTTGTTACTGTGAGCCTGCCCTAAAGTATTGTTAAACAGGGGAATTCTAGTTTGATCAAAGCACACTAAAAAGGAAATATTTTTAACTGGCCTCCCTTGATGGAGTTGCACAAATTTGATAATACCAAGAGTAATCTCATCATACTGAGGGCCCTATTTACGAACTTATGATAAGGCCGAAGGTCGAATCCTGCGCCAAATTTGTAACTTAAACTCTCTGGCCGCCCCTCATGTTTTACGTCTTGAACTTGGCTTACTATCCTCATATACCTTATCCCTGGCAGCAGTTCTGAGGTGTGGTAATTCCCTTTTCTGGGGGAATGAGGGTACTCTTAGGGCTGGCTTGAAAGTGGAAATCTTTGATAAGCTGAAAGAACAATCAACATTCTTTAGGTCCTTTGAGCAAGCAAACGATTCATTTGGGCTTAGCTGGAACACTGACTTCCCCATGCCAAAGTCTGTATTGAAGTTGTTTATAAAGAAGTCTGTAACCTCTATCAGTCTGGCCAGAGATATTGCTTTAAGTCAGCAAAAGTCTCATAATGAGGTGGTCTGTGAGAGCGCACTGGGGAATAAACCACAGCCTTAATTAACTTGAAACCTACCTCGCGGGATTAGAAGGTTGATACTCTTATTGAGAATCCATTTGTTGCCCCTAAAAGAAGCTACCGGCATTTGGGATAAAATATCGAAAGAGGAGAGAATTTGTGAAATGTGCAGTTTACAAGTTCAAGATTTTAACCATGTGCTCTTTGTGTGTTCGGAGTTACAAAAGGCCAGGCACATGTTTTTAAGACCGTTATTTATCAAATTTAACATTCATTCTGCCCATGAGGCCCGTTTATTTGTTTTGTCCCCACCAAATGAAATGGTCTGTTATAGGATTTATCAATTTTTAAAAACTTTTTGGGTTATTTATTAGGTAATTTTTAACTCTATTTTGTATGTTGTAATACTTTGATGGCTGGTTATTTGATTGTATACATGTTTTAATATTTCTCCTCTTGCTCCATAGGAATGTTTTGACTTATGGATTTATTTACCTTTCTTGCACTCCGCACAGTATGTTTGATAAATGTTTTTTAGGAGGCAGCCATGTACAAAGGAAGAATTATTTATTGTATGTAAAGTATTTCTTGTTTAACCTGTAGTGTGTATTTTTGTGGACCTCAGTAGGAGTTCCATATCAAAATAAACTAAACTTGACTTGAACTTATCACACAGTGCAGCACAGCGCAGCAAGTCACCTTGCTGCGCTACACTGCTTGACATGGAAAGGGCAGGAATGCACCGTATTTAAGTCAATACAGGACATTCCTGCCTTTTCCACTGCTCTGGCACACTTTTGGCAACCTAGAGCCAAAGCAGGCACCCTTGAACCATGGTGCAAGGGTGTCTCCGTTGCATGCACAATTGTTTTTGTGCAGGAAGGGGCACCTTCCTGCACATAAACAATCCCCTAAGGCATATTCCTCTTTTTATGTGTGCTGCAGAATGCAGAAAGAGGAAGTAACAAGGAGAAATAAAGATATTTCTCCTCGTTACACCTTCCTGGGATGGTGTATCTTTTTGGCTCAATCCCAGGTTTACCAGTTCTGGTAAATCTGGGAATGCATGAAAAACCATGGTAGTTGCGTGGAAACACCCACGCAACACCATGGAATGCCTTCCCAGGGCAGAGTAAGGTAATGTAGTGATTTGTGCTGCGTTGCTTAGCTCCAGACTTATGGAGTCACTTAGGGCCACGTAAAGTGGCCTTGCGTGGCTTCATAAATCTCATTTAGAACTTACGTCGCTCTTGCACCACCTTGCGTGGTGCAAGAGTGATGCAACTCCGCTCGTAAATAGGCCCCTAAGTCTCTGTCAAATTTCATTCATTTTCGTCAAACAATACCAAAATCATAAGCAAATCAACAAATGGTTTTTCAGCTGCCACGAAATACAAAAGAGTTAGCCATTTCAAGCCCACCCAGCACCATATTAAAACATGAAAATCTCAAGTACTTCTGAACGGATTTACACCAAACTAACAAAAAACTGATTTCCGTGAAAACTTCTACTTTCATGCTGAGTTTGTGGTAAATCAATTTTCTGGTTTCGGTTGTAGATGAGAGTAAGATTTCCTGTGGGAGCTAGCATGGGAAAACACATATTTTGTGACCCCCCCTTTTAATTGCTTTCCTATGCACGGAATTGCAAAACATATGGTATGCTGGACCTCATTGGACTACGCTAAGTGAGTTTCAAATGTTGTGCAAAAACCGTAATTGGCAGCCAAAGTTATAAGCAAATCAAATAATACAATTTCAATGGAAAGTGGGGCTGAACCATAACTACAGAGAAGATGGCCACTGTGTAATGTAGCCAACCTAATTTTTGGGTGTATTTTTAGCCTAGAAGTACCATTCTGGAAACTTTAACAATAAATTTCCGATGTTGTTTTACAATGGAAGTCTAGTGCAGTCTACTGTACTACATTAGAAACTTTTTTCTGTCATCCAGATGTCTCCATACTGTGTGCTGAATTGATGGCAGTTCCAGATTTGGGTACTGGAGAGAAATCATAACTTATCTCCTGTCTGCATACCTGGCTGCATTAATTGAAAATCAAGTGAGATTTTTCAACGATATCTCTGTTTGATGGGCTGATGGTCTCGGGAGGTGTAAGGGACACCACCAGCTAGCAGACGACCAGATGTTATTACTGATTTGTTATTTTTCCCAAAATTGGCTGCATACTACCCTGTTGTGGTGCCTTGCTGTGTGGTACGAAAGCTGCAAATATTAACTTTCCAGCTGCCAGCTTTTTGGCAACTACCACCTGCTATCCTAGCATCCCAAGGGCAGCTGGTGGTCCCCAGATAGTATTAATAATTTTTCTCATTATTGCACGATTTTTGTTTTAGAAGGGGTGTATGCACTAAGGTTAAACACTGGGTAACAAATACATTACACGCCCTCATAATGAAACTTCTGACCTGGTGTATCTCTCCTGTAGGATGTCTGACTTTTCTGCATGGTCACCCCAGATTTTCAGCCTTTTGCTGGACCCTATGTTCTTGCTAGCTTTAGAAATCTGTGTCCTTTACCCCTGCTAACCAGTGTGAAAGTGCCTATGCTCTCCCTTTAAATACGGTTAAATTAGTGTATTCCTAATTGGCACATTTATGACTCTAAGGGGCATATTCACAAGGAGCTATCACCGAATTAACGGCACTTTATCGCAGCCAAAGCCGTGATAAATGTACCCCCCCATTCATAAGCCGGTGTTAACAGCCCACAGCACCAGTTTACCCGCGATAGCAGCCGCAAAAAACATCGTCACAGAGGACCCTCGCAAATATCGCTAATGAGATGCAGAGTAGGTGTTCCCGTGACAAAAGCCGAGACAACAGCACACCTCAACATTCACAACGACCAGCCACATCCGTGATAAAAACACAACACAGGCGATAAGGCGCGTTAGCACCAGGAAATCTACACCTGCTCTGACCTGGTGTAAAGTCGGACGGCAGCCTGCAAACCAAAAGGGAGCACAGCCCAGGGCCACAACCGAAGGGCAACAGATGCCATGGAGCCAAACATCATGCAGCCTGGACACCCAGGAGGGCCAAAACACCCACCCCCACCACCCCAGGACCACATCCCACACCTGGAACACCCCCCCCCCGGACCAACCCAGACGCAGCACAGACAAAGACAGCGGAACCCCAGGAAACATACCAGCCGCACAGACCCAACATCTGACAATGTCACCTTCCACTCCAGGCTGAAAGGGACAACCAACCTACGCATCCTGACCATCATCGCCTAACAGGCCTACGGCAACAACACAGCGGACAACCAACATCCCACCCCACACAAAGCTGATGGCGTGGCTGCACCTGTTGGCCCCTGAGACCCCCCATCCAACACCCGAGTCGGAGGAATCCCACAGCTAGCCACATCCAAGTCCCCCACACCTGTCCTGGACATCACCATCACTCTGGTACCCCAGTCCCCATACGTACAACACAATGCGCAGGATCCGCTGGAGACCAAGCAAGGACCATACGCCATAGCAGGATGCACGCACGTGTTGGGGGCAACACACAGCACACATGTACTACCTGTGCCCCCTGGTGACACAGCACAATATCACCGCAACAGGAAGCACAAGTCTCACACCAATGTGCAGGCAACAGCAGAACACCGTGGAACACCCAACAATGTCGCCTTCAAATACACAGCCAGTGTGCATGATACCTTCATCCTCCGACAGTCCATCATCAACCAGCGTTCCCAGGATGGCAACAAGGGAAATGTACAGCCCCTTGGCAATATACAAATGAACACCCCACACACCTCAACACCACAACCATGCAACTCACAACTCTGGCAATGCACACATCACAAAATCACATACAACAGGCACAACAATATGCCCACCCACCAGACACGACAGAACAACTTACAATGTCCACATGGGCAAGCCCTGAAAATGAGCCAGCAACAGCATGGCACCTCAGCCACATACTAGCCGAATGTGGGGAGAGGTGGCAACCAGGCATGTGTGAAGGATGCAGTAGAACCATGATTGGGAAAGTACACAATGCCAACAGTGCCGGAGATGTGCGGAACACCTCGCAGTATGCAGAACACACCCATATCCATGGCGACATACACCGCTTGCGTATGGAGTGTAGTGGATGCTACCATGTCACCACAGCCAGTGGGGGACCTCGCGGAAATGTTGCCTGTTACGCCCTCCCTAAGCGTCAGCGGAGTGGGATGGCCCGGCATACGCCACACCAGCGTAGGGGTGTGAATAAAAACCACGTAGGCCTGGGCGTGGTCCACTTCCGGAAAGACCCACGTCTCTGCCAGGGTGGCGCCTCCCACCTCCCACCTCACCACGAGGCCGACGCCATCCCCGTGAGCGGAGTTGCCTGAGATGCCGTGCGCCTGCCGGACCCCGGCACGCTGGTCCATGAACCTGTCAGGCCAGCCCCTGCGCAGCCAGGCCACACTGATCACCTTCCGACACCGGCGTGTGACAAGGAGGGCCCACCATGTGCCGGCGCAAGCCACAAGCCCGAGGCCCGAGAACTTGGCAGCCACCTCAGACCATCACGGCTGCCACGACACCGGCCCGCTTTATTCCTTTTTCGTTGACGTACTCCACTGCCGCCCCCGGCATACTCTTCGGACCAGTAGGTCCCACATGTGGAACTGTGTCTTGAGTCATGAATGGCAGTGACCCCATATCCCGGCCAGCGGCCACAGCACCAGACCCCCCCAGTTCAGTGAGGCATAGTTCCATATGGGCATCTTGCGACACATGGTGCCACTAACCCTGTTCAACGCCAGCCTGCTACATGTGGTGCCACTAACCCTGTTCAACGCCAGGCTGCTACATGTAGTGCCACTAACCCTGTACAATGCCAGGCTGCCACACGTGGTGCCACTAACCCTGTTCAATGCCAGGCTGCTACACGTTTTGCCACTAACCCTGTTCAACGCCAGGCTGCTACACGTGGTGCCACTGAACCTGAACTACGCAGGCCGGTGGGGCCATCCAACCTATGCCGGCGACACTCGGTGAATGGGCCGTGCTGACCGCTGCCTCTGGCCTACACCACGGTCAGGTAGGTCACACATTTGGAACTGTGTCTTGATTACACTATGGCAGTGAAAATCATTTAAGGCAGAGACCAATACACAGTACACCCTCTGATGTGGTGGCAACAAGTCTGTGCATGGCATCACAACCACACGTGTCTGTGGGCCTACGCGGACCACTGCCCTCGGCCTACGCTGCGCACGAGTGGGATCACTGATTTGTAACTGAACATCGGTAATTTAGAAGGCAGAATACATTTCCTCGTACGCACGGAGGGGCATAAGAGGATGACACATTGCAGTCCGGAGGGAACAGGATCAGCGTCACAGAGGTGATTGAACACTACCGACAACTGCCACTGTGTCACCAACTCTGTGCCTCGCGAGCCAACGACCTGTGGCTGTGGGCCACTGCTGACCGCTGCCTCCGGCCTACACTGCGGTCCAGTAGGTCACAGAGCCTTGATTTGGCATTCTTGGAGTTCACATCTGTGTACGGGCATCATCGCAGACTGCATCCCCTCACAGCACCTGTGCTACTAAGTTTGTTCCCCGACATACATGGACACTCACTGGTCGGACATTGGTGGCGTTTGAGTCCATGGACTAGGGGCTAGTTTTCATCCTCATGTAGCTGATCCCGAATTGTTGGTGAGGACGAGGGTTGCGCTTTCCACTCCTCCATTTGCTGCTTCCAGATAACATCAGACCTTCCGCATCATGCCCTGGAGGACACCTTCCACTGTCCCCCGAAACCCTCCGCAACATGCACCTCGGACAATGATGGGGACCCGCTCAGGTCGCATGCCCATCTGACTGCACCGCAAGTCACCGTCCCGTGGCTGGGTGCCTGTGCCGGCCGCAGTGCATCCGGGGCCACTAACTCTGTGCTCCTCAGGCCTGGGACCCCTTCTTCTGAGTCATTGAATGGCCTCTGTAGCGATGGTCTTGGGGTCATCAACGCCATGTGTCTGTGGCCCTGCGCTGTCCGCCTCCTCCGGCCCCAACTGCGGTCCACCAGGGCCCACACATGGCATCGAGTCTTGACCGGCCCGGACGTCGCATCACCTCAGGAGGCACACGCCACCACCGCAAGGACCAGCTTCAACCGCCATCTGCCAGAGTCCAAACGGTGGTCCTGACAGACCTAAGGAGTTGCTCAGACCTGTCTTGGATGCCATCATCGGCCTGATACCCTGCTCAGCACTCCAGGTGCCAGTTTCTCAGTGCACCGCAAGCCATTGTCAGTTACTGATTGAGTTTTGTGCTGTTGTGAGGTTGCGCAGCAATGTCACCTCATGCAGTGGGGAAGACCTGGGACTATGATGAGGAAGATGTGTCAAGTGTGCGGAAGGGAGAGGGCACAGACAATGGGAGAGCAGGTGGCAACAGCACCAAAGCAGGAATGCAGACTGGTGGTGGTAGTCAATCTACACACCCGGATCTATTGCTGGGTATTGCGCTGTGGACTGCGGACGCAACTGTCACCTCAGGCAGTGTGGGAGACCTGGGACGTTGATGAGGAAGTTGATGCAGGTGTAACACACCCCACTGCATCTGCATCAGGACTGATCCAAAGGGACACAATCCTAGCAATTTCTTCACATGAGCGTGCTCTTCTCTAGTGCCCCTGCCTCAGTGCACTGCAATTGAAGGAACGTCCAGACTGAATATTGGGTGACCTCTGTCCTTACTCCGGATCCCTCCATGTTGCTCTGCAGTTGACTCTGTTATGCTGGTATTTTCTATTTCCATTGCACTGGTGTCCACTGTTCAGGTTGTTGGCAGCACCAAGCACTCCGTGCGGGCTGGCTTATACTCACCCCACACACATCCAGCACAGGTGTCACTGTACATGTGGCCCTGCCAATAAAGGGGCCGGGCGCACGTGCCCATGGCCAGTTCAACATGATATGTGCATGTGTCTCTGTGGGTCTCCTTTGTGGAGTGTGGGGGTCCCTGAAGGGTATTGGACACCCACGTATGTGTTCTAGTTCGCATTCCATGGGTTCGGCAACACCCTCACCTGTTGGGCCACCTCCTTTTGGCGTTCTGCCACCTGGCATTGGGATGCCATGTGTGGGTGGGTGAAGTGTTGTGAGGCAGCCGTGATTGCGGGTGCTTTATGCTGTGTGGTCTGTTGCAGGGGCTGGGTTCTCCTCTGAGTGGCTTGTCTGCCCTGGTCCTGGTGGTGGGTTGTGTGGGATGTCCATGGGCTGTTGTAGGGCGTCGGTGTCTGGACTGTGGTGTTCGTCTCGGGCATCACTGATGGGTTGTCTGTTCTGACCTGCTGGAGGTGTTGTTTGTCCCTCTGCATTGTGAAGGGGAGGTGCATGTTGGCATTGTGTTGGCGCCTTGTTCTTGTCAACATGCAGACTGTGTGACGATGTACATTGTGAGTGTTTGGGCGGTGGTGGCTATTTGAGTTGGGACAGTGTCCATTTGGCCTACATGGCTGATGTGGGGTTGTAGGGGTAGATATGCATCTCACAGTTCTCTGCTCTGTCCAATGTGATTGTTCTGTTACTGTGCCTGGTTTCACCCAGTTGTGTCCCCTGTTCTGCAGTGTGGGTGTTGCACTTTGTGCCACATTGTCATGGTATGTGCTGTGATTGCTATGTGTGTGTGCTGCAGTGTGCCACGGGGATGGGGGACATGTCCCTGGGTAATTGTGGGTGTGCAGTGTGTTACACCTCATTGTGCATGTGTGGCATTGTGCCCATCACCCACCGTCCCCCAGTCCCTGTTGGATCCTCACCCTGTCGTTGTTGTGTCAGGTCCTGTCGGGCTGTGTCCGTACTCCCTACTCCTTGCACCCTCTCCACACTGATGACTGTGGCCTGGGTTTCCTCCTGCTCTTCCTGTGGCACTGGACTGCCACCTCCTGTCGCCGTTGCTACCTTCCTGTTGGCAGCGGGTTTGTACCTGATTTAGGTTGTCAGGTCCTGCCGGCGCCTCTTGGCCTCCTGGATTGGCCTCCTGGGCTCTGCGACTGCATTCCAGGCGGTTTGCTTGTGGGTCATTTGCTGGTAGTGTTCTGTCGCCTCTGTGGCCTTGGTCTTGTTTTCCTGCGGTCTGCACCCTGTCTTCCTCTCCCTTTTCTCCTTGGCCTTCCCCGACCCACTTGTTCCTTGCTGGTGGTCTGTGGGGGTTGTGGTGTTCGCGTTGCCCTCTGCTCTGGGTCAGGGTGCATGGATGTTGCTACGTGCTTTGGCTTGTTTCTGGTGTATTGTGCCTGTGGTTTTTATGGTGCAATTGCCCGCCAGACGCGTGGGAGTTGCAGGCCTGAGGCTGCTTTTCGCAGCTTTTTGTACCGCGATTGGCCTCATCGCATGATTTCTCGCGTTCGCGTTTCGCATTTTTTGGGCGTGGTGTTGATTTACACACTGACATTTGACGCGTTATCTGGTGACTATCGCATGCTACCTCCTTGTTGTGAATTCCACGTTGACACGGGGTTATTTTCCCGTGATAGGCTGCATTATTGAAAGTTGCGTTACGCTACTCTTGCGGTAGTTATCACACGTTCTTGTGAATATACCCCAAATTCCCTAGTGTATGGTGAAGAAAGTGCACCCAGGGTCTGGACGTTAAATGCCAACTGCACCCTGCAGCACCTATCGTACCATTACTACAATGGAACGGCAAACATGGCTTCATGTCCTACCCTGGGCAACCTGAATTCTGCAGTGTAAAACCTTTCAATGGAACTTGTCAAATTAACCTTTTTATTTCGGCAACATAATTAAAGATTAACCTCATTTGCCACATAATGTGCCTTATATTTTTCAGATTTCAACAATCAAAGAATACTGCTAGAGAATGTGCTGTATAATGACACATAATATAAATTTTCATGTTGCATAGTTTACATACCCCAGTTGCAACTTTGGTCTTCCATGCCAACATGATCCTTGTCTTCCAGACAATGGAAAACATCTACAGAGTCATTTGGGGGATGTAATTGTGCAATGAAACACATATATTTCAACAGGTCAAATGAAAACCTTTCTGTATTTCATAGGTGCCTGTAAAATATTGTGTTCTATAAACACTAAACAATAAAGGCATATGTAATATGTGTGTGTGTGTTTGTTTTTTCTTTTAATCAATAATAACTCTTGCTGGAAACCTAATTATTGGAAATTACCCTTTTTGCAGGATCACCCCCAAACATTTTGCCCTCCTCCTCCTACGTTTTGCTGAATTTATTTTTGTTGGCCTTAGGACTCTGAGCACTTTACCACTGTTAACCAGTACTAAAGTGCATGTGCCCTCTCCTGTAAACATGAAAACATTGGTTCACAACCAATTGACATACTTAATTTACTTATACACCCTAGTAAAGTGAGACTACATGTGCCCAGGGCCTGTAAATTAAATGTTATTAGTGGGCCTGCAGCACTGATTGTGCTATCCACTAAAGAAGCCCTCTAACCATGTCTATGGCCAGCCATTGCAAAGCCTGTGTGTCCAGTTTACACTGCCATGTCAACCTAGTAAAATAAACCTTTTGCCAGGCCCAAACTTTCCCTTTTTGTACAAATAAGTCACCCCTAAGATAGGCCCTGGACAAAGCAGAGACCAGGGTGCAATGTATTTAAAAGGCAAGACATGTACTTTTAGGTTTTACATGTCCTGGTAGTGAAAACCTCTCAAATTGTATTTTTCTACTGCAAGGCCTATCTCTCCCGTAGGATAACACTGGGTTTACCTTATTACACTTTATACGTGTAATTTCCAAATGAGAAGATAGAACTGACTCAGGTGTGGTGTCTCTGGAATCACAATTTAAAATCCAAATTTATGGTGAAGTCTGATTTTAAATTACAATTCTGTGAAAATGCTACTTTCAGAAAGTTGGCCTGTTCTTGCTTTAGCCATTTGATTCCTGTAGCCTGTCTCTGATCACATGACTAGGTGTAGTTGGCAGTTGGACTTTCTGTATTCCTCCTAGACAGCCTCACACAATGGAACTTAGGTGTGTCTCAATGGGCCATTTCTGGCAGGATGGGAGGTAGGTGCTGGGCTCTGCCTTACTTACACCTGAATAGACTGTGCTCTGTATACACACAAAGAGCAGCATGCCCCCCCTCTAGTGAGTCTAGGGACAGGGCACACAGGTAGGACATCTGTGCACTTCAAAGCTATGTCTTTGAAGTATCTCCCACTTCGAAGGCACCACTGGGTATACGTACTGGACCTCAGACACCACCACTTCAGTACACTTCTGGACCTGTGGATACTCTACCAGGAAGGACTGCTGTGCTGCTGAAAGGACTACCACTCTGCTGGACTGCTGCCATGATGTGATGACCTACTCCATGCTACCCTCTTCCCTGAGTGAGAAAGACGGGACCTGCATCTCTCCAGAACCCAGAGTGACTCCAAGTACTAGTTGGCTAGCCTCCTGATGTGAAGCCCCAGGGACATAACAGGCTTCCAACTCCTGCACCTGGACTCTGCCATCTGTGAGTCTACACTGCCAAGTGTTGCCACCCCAGTTCTGGACACTTGGAAGTTGGCCTAAGGGGCTTGCCAGTGAAACCAATGCATCTTCTCTACTGAGCGGCGCATCCCCAAGCAGAACCAATGCATCCCCTCAGCTGAGCAGCGTATTGCCGAGCAGAACCCACGCATCGCCGCTGCTGCATGGATTGAACCCATCACAAAAAACGCACATTGCTGCTGCCTCCTGCATCTTGGCACTGATGCATTGTCTTCAGAACCGATGCTGTTCAATGCTATTCCCAGCACAAACTCCCCACATGCCTCATCAACGGCAGCCTCAGCGGCGAAGACAAAACTCCTCATCACAGCTTCACCGGTCATTGGAACCGACACATCGCCTCAGCTACGCCTCGCATCCTCGACACTGGGCTTTGCATCGCAAGCCCCATTGACAGGATGTTAACGCCGAAGAATCAGGACCTCCCACAGCAGCCGCGGAACTAACACATTGCCTCTGCTGCACGATGCACCTTTGACACGGATCCACTCAAAGCTTCACAACCAAGATTTAAGGTACTCTATTCAGTGGGCGTTACTGGGTTCCTGTAGCTGGTCTGCGCTCCAATATAATAAGCCAGAATTTGTGACTTAGTCACAGTCCGGCACGACCAGATATCCCCAATAGAGCTTTGTGCTTTTTGGTGCTTTTTTCACTATAAACTTTAAAAATCAATATCTCTGGTTCTACTAATTGGATTTTTGTCGTTTTGGTCTTGTTTTATTTATTAAAATCTACCCTATTTTTCTAAATCTGGTTTGGGATCTTTTTGAGTGGTGTTTTCACTGTTTTACTGTTTGAAGTGTTGCACAAATACTTTAAACATTGCCTTTAAGTAAAGCCTGACTACTCTATGCCAAGCTATCAGAGGGTAAGCACAGGTTAATTTGGGGTTTGCTTGTGCCTTACTCTGACTAGGATTGTGGTTACTGCTTGACCAGGACTCGAACCCAAGTCAATCAAAAACCCAATTTCTGACACTAATCAGTACTCTGGCTGTATATTTCATCTTTATTGGAACTCTAATTTTTGAGTTCTTTGTATTCAGTCCCAATCTTTAAAGCACCTACTTTGAATTAGAACTTTATTCCTTGATAAAGCTACTCTGTAGAGTTATGAAGGACTGGGAAGCCAATTTTATGTAGCAGATGCAGTATACAGTGTTCTGGTTAGTGGGGACAATTGTTGAGCTCTCTTTTGAATTTGTAAGATTTCCCGGTGGGTACAAGGATAAAGGAAAAATCTTGGCACTTTCCCACCGATGAAAAGGCGTACTTCTTTCCTTTGGAAGGGTTGTTTAAGTGTGTTTATAAAGGTGAGGTGCTCTGTAAAATGTGGGTAGCTACCCACAAACTTAACTGTTTGTGACTGTTCTGTGCATTGCGCGTGGTCATCAGCCCTCTCATCCTCTTTAGTACCCCTTACCCTAAAGAATATTATGCAGAAAAACAGCCATGCTAAGTTCCAGCTGTAGCCACAAATATGCACAGATTACAATTCTTCAAGTCATTGTCTCAGAATTGGTTAGTACAGATGGCTTCAATGCCCTGCTAAAGTCAACTTAGGTTTGTAAAAGGTATGCACATGAAGCCTTGTTGATCTGCTTTCAGGGGATTGTGCATACATCTTTACCAAGGGCAAATGTCTGTAGTGGTCCCAAGAGTGCTAGGAAACCAGTCGAAAACTTTCTATAGGCTAGATGGTGATTGGAATCTTGAAAAAGACTATGCTTGAACAACTTCTGAGAAATTGGGCTGTATGTTGAATAGAGTGTGAGCCCTGGTCATGCAGCAGCCACAATCCTTGTCAGGGTGAGGCACAAGCCAACCCTAAATTAACCTGTGCTTAACCCTCTGGTAGCATGGCACGGAGCAGTCAGGCTTAACCTAGAGGCAATCTGTAAATTATTTGTGCAGCACTTCAAAGAGTAACAAAGTAAAAGCACCTCACAAAAAGAATTCAACACAAAGTTAGCAAAATAGAGTAAAATGTAATAGATAAAACATGACCAAAACAACAAAAATCCAAAACTGTGGATATCTGAATGCGCCGGACCGGGACAAAGTCACAAGTTAAGGCAGACTGTGAGGTACGCTGCCCAGCTACAGTGACCAGGAGAGGCCTCCTGAACAAAGTACTTTGAATCCTGGTTTGCGGAGCATTGCGAGGATCCAAATCAAAGATGCGTCGTGCAGCCGAAGCAATGCATTGTTTCAAAGATGAGGAAAGGCTGCATTGTGAGGACCTCCATCATTGTTGAGGATCCATTCGACGGGGCATGCGATGAGAAGTCCGGCGTCGAGGATACAGCCCGCAGTCAGGTGGTGAGTTAGTTCTGAGGATCTGTGAGGCTGTGAGTCCAGCGTTTTCATCAAGGCTGCCATCAATAAGGTTTACGAGGGCCTGCGCAGAGGATGCATTGTGTAGTGGTGGTACCAAAGGCATTGCGGGCTGTGGTGATGATGCGAGTCTTGCGACTAGTCTAATCCATGCAGCAGTGGAGATGCGTCAGTTCTTCTCGGGGTTGCACTTCGCCGCAGCAGAGGAAATGCACCAGTTCTGCTGGACCCAGAGAGGCTGGCAGAGCGTGTTAAGCCCACTTCCATGGATCCAGGACAATGGTGGCACCACTTGGCAGGATAGACTCACAGATTACAGAGTCCAGGTGCACCTGCAAGGTTGTTAGAAGCCTGTTATGTCCCTGAGACTTCATCGCAGGAGGCCAACCAACTAGCCCTTGGAGTCACTTTGGCTTCTAGGTTCAAGAGATGCAGTTCCAGTCCTTTCCACCCAGGCAAGAGGGCAGCAGGAAGTAGGTCACCATCGCAGGGCAGCAGTCCAGTGGACTGGCAGACCTTTCAGCAACCTTTCAGCAACACAGCAAACCTTCTTCCTGGCAGAGTATCCACAGGTCCAGAAGTGTACTGAAGAGTTGGTTTCTGAGGTCCAGTATTTATACACAGTTGTTCCTTTAAAAAGGGGAGAAGATTCTAGAGGTATGCCTTTGAACTGCACTGATGACCTGCCTACCGGGCCTTGGCCCTATACTAATTACAGAGGGGGATGCAGCAGTTTGTGTGGAGACAGGGCACAGCCTATTCAAGTGGATCAAGAAGGAATGCACAAAGCCCAACTGGCAGCTACACCCAGTCACATGAACCAGAGACAGGCTGCAGGGACAAAATGGCTAAGGCAAGAAAATGCCAACTTTCAAAAAGTAGCATTTTCAGAATTGCAATTTAAAATCTGGCTTCCTTGCTACATTGATGAAATTTGCATCATATGGAAAGGAGCTAAAACCAAAATAATCACAGCCACTGACAATCTCAATACCATCAATGACCGAATAGGTTTCACTCGCACCATCAGTGACAAACAAATCACAATTTTAGATGTACAAATTACCAGGCGTAACAATACACTCAAAACTGACATTTACACAAAAAAGTAGAGACCGTAAAATCTTCCTACACTACAGCAGTTTTCATCAGAGGCCGTTGAAAAAGCATCTACTTTATTCGCAACTTTTAAGACTGAAAATAATTCTGTCTGACCCCAATAAGTTCAACACAGGAAAGAACTACATGATGACCAAATTCACACGGTGAGGATATCCAAAGCTATTGAATGGGTCAACACCAAAGCCAGATCAGAACTTCTGACTTCGAGTAGTTCTATATCAATCAGAAAAAGGGGGAGGAGGAGGATTGGGCTAGGTTCACCCTCCTGTGTGATCAGAATACATCAAAAAGAATCCGTAGGTGACGGATCAAAAGAACCTAGCCAAGAAACAAGGGGGCATATTAACAACGGCCAGCGATAATTATCGCTGGCCGTGCTTAGCGATAATTATATTATCGCAGGCTATCTCTGGTATTCATCGCCCTGGTAGCGCGTTATTAACAACGCGTTACTCCAGGGCGATAAAGATTCCAGAGATAGCGAGGTTATCGCCCTTTTGCAGGGAACATCGCTGGTTTTCCAGCGATGTTCCCCTCAAAACGGCGATAACCTTGCTGATACGACCCTGTGGTCGTATCAGCAGAATCCATCTCCTATGTCTAACATAGGTAAGTCAGGATTATAGCAGACGTTAGATTTTGGCGAAAACGGCCGTTTTCGCCAAAATTTAACGTCTGCTATAATCCTGTGGGCTGCCTTGTAAATATTGCGATGTGCACATCGGCGATATTTGCAACGTAGCCCATCCGGGGTACGCCCAGTAACGCCCACTTTGCATCTCATTAGAGATGCAAAGATGGGCGTTGGGGGAAAGGGCGATAGTGCAAGGATTCACGCGATAGCGTGACCTTGCTGATTAGGCGATAAGATTATCGCCGCTTTTCGTCCGAAAACGGACGCTAAAGCGGCGATAATTGTTTATCGCCTCGTTGTTAATATGCCCCAAGGGCGGGTTCACCAATTGGGGTGAAGGCCACCTCTACTGGTAGAAAAGAAAAATGTCTTTTCTTGTGTCCCCTCACTCACCCAGGGTTGCCCCTAGGTGACATGCTTCATCATTGGGGCCATCCCAAACATCTACTGATTGGGGCATGCTGCGACTTGCGGATTTACGTAGGAGCACTTACCTTGTGAGTCTATGTGTCGTGCAGTGTAGGGGGAGTGGTGTAAGTGATGTTTTAAAAAATTACCTGGAAATGTAACTGTTATGTAATTATAATCCCTTGTATTATGTCAACATGTTTCAAGGTATCCCCTAAACCTTTTCTTCAGGACAACAAAGGGACCAGCCCTTTCTGTACCACTCCGTGCCGGACCTATAATAAAGTGAAGTGAAAAATTATGAATGCACACCTATTGTGTGAGCATTGGGAAAAATATATACATACGGTTGCTTCTGAACACGTAGTAACTGTCATTGGGAAGAAAAAGCAAAATGCAAATTAATACATACTGCCTGCCCACCGTTCTTGTGGGCAGGTAAAGGCGTTACGCTGCGCGTACAAGAAGGTACTTCATACTATGGTGTAAGTGCCCTTGAAAGCAAACTTAGTTAGTGCTCAGATCTTGTGTGGGTAATACTACACATGATACCTTAATTGTGAGCAGGCAAGGTTGAAAAGACATAATTTAAAAACACTTGTAGTCAAGGACAAAAACAGGACACACACAACATGTAACATAAAATCAATTTATTTTTGAAACATACTTATTTTTTGGCAAAAGTGCGCCTCATGGTCTGTCTGGGTGGAGGGGCCTGTAGAAACCCTATATTATAATAATAGACAAAGGAATGAGATAATGAGGATTTGTTATAAGCCACTCATTGCTTGTGCCTTCCTATGACTGGCTTAGAAAGAGCAAATGGAATTTAGTGAAACAGGCAAGTAAAGTTATATAAATTCCTGTAGAGAGAAAAAAATTGATGATGTCCTGTAGGGAGAAAAAAGTCTTACTGTGCTCAGCAACCCTCCGTCAATACGACCTATTCAGTCCCAAGGCAGACCGCATCTTAGCGTGTCTTTGCCTTAGTGCCGGTATAAGTAGTCTGAAAAACAGCCGAGTCATTCCTCGTGCTGTTAGAGACTAGAGCGTGTAAAGCGTAGTCTCGTATTGTGGTGTAAACGGTCCACCATGTTGTTGGTATTTTATGAAATGGGGGTGTGATTTTTGAAAGTCTAAGAGGCATATTAGCAAGACCCACGTTAAAATTATCGCCGTTTTAGCGGCAGGAAACTGCCGCTAAAACGGCGATAATGGGCTTGCTAATATGCGTTATGGAATTCCAATAGAAGCCCAGGTTAGATGTCCTGCACATCTAACCTGGGCTTCTATTGGAATTCTATAACGCATATTAGCAAGCCCATTATCGCCGCTTTAGCGGCAGTTTCCTGCCGCTAAAACGGCGATAATTTTATCGCCGGTCTTGCTAATATGCCCCGCAATTACTAATTAGAGTGCAGGAGTACCTTATACGAAAAAAGAAGGACGCCCAGTATTTTGTCAAAATAGGTTGGGGTCAGTATCGAACCCTGGTCACAGGGACACCGTGAGTTTCTTAAATAGCGGCCATATTGGAATGGTCAAAAAAACAATAAACAGAAAAAGAAAAGGAAAAAGGCTAGGGATGTTTTGTCATACTGCCTTCAATTTTATCAAAAACGAGGTAGAGGATTTCATTGCCTTTGTTCTTGATTTAGATTTTCATAAAATGCCGTAAAGAAACATGCCAGGCGTTTTTTTTATTTATTTATTCTCAGATATCGGGGTTAATTTATCTAGTGAAATGGCCCGATAGTATATTCACGTTCGAACCTCTAATTTTATGAAAAAGGTGTTGTGATTTTAGAAAGTCTAAATTAATAATTTGAGTGCAAGAGTACCTCGTACTAGAATAAGAGGACGCCCGGTATTTTGTCAAAAATAGGTTGGGTCAGTATCGAACCCTGTTCAAAGGGACACCATGAGTTTCTTAAATTGCGGCCATATTGGAATGGTCAAAAAAACCAATAAACAGAAAAGGAAAAAGGAAAAAGGGAAAAGGCTAGGGATGTTTCTTGTCATACTGCCTTCAATTTTATCAAAAAACACGGGGTAGAGGATTTCAGTGCCTTTGTTCTTGATTTTGATTTTCATAACATGTCGTTAAAAAACATGCCAGGTGGGGTTTCCAGATATCAGGGTTAATTTATCTAGTGAATTGACCCCATGGTATATTCTCGTTCAAACCTCTAATATCCGTGCGTAATTTGAAAACCCATCTTTGCTCTTTCTCTAGTAGTATCTGTTCTAAATTTTCACAGGGTTTTATATGTTCCAACACTACCCACCGCATGTCATTTGGGGTGTGTTGTTTCTCGTTGAAGTGTGCCGTCATTCTGGTACTTGCTCTGTGGCATCGGATGTTGCTCCGATGTTCGCAGATTCTTGTGCTCACCTTCCTGGTGGTCATACCCACATAATGTAGGTCACAGTGGCACGTAATTAGATACACAACTCCTATAGTGTTGCAAGTGGTGAATTTTCGCAAATCCCATGATTTTCCTGTATTGAAAATGACCCTTTTGGTGGTTGTTGTGAGATGGCACACACTGCAGTTACCACATGGGTGGTGGCCCGTTGGTAAAGTACTGAGTATTTGTTGGCTACTTTTGTCTTGGGGCTTCGGGCGGGTGTGTACCAGTATATCCTTCAAATTTTTACCCCTCTTATGTGAGAACATCGGTGTTGGTATGTTCAAGGTACCACTGTTTAAAATCCGCCAATGTTTCTTCACTACCTTTGCGACTTTGTCTGATGCTACACTGAAAGTTGTACTACAGATGGGTCTTTTCTCTTTCTCATTCTCCTGTCTTTCATACGTTTCTAGAAGGGCATCTCTATGATTATTTCGTGCTCTTTTCTTTGCCTTTGCAATGATTTTAGAAGGGTATTTCCGTTTTTCAGTTTCTCTGCTAGGTCTTTTGCCTGCTTGTCATAATCCGATGTTTCCGTGCAGTTTCTCCTAAGTCTAAGGAACTGTCCAAATGGTAAATTTTTTTCAGATGTCGTGGGTGGAAACTATCGTACAGTAAGAGGCAGTTTTTTGCAGTTGGTTTAAAATGTGTTGTGGTTTTGAGTGTGCCATCTACTGCATAGATGTTGAGGTCAAGGAAGACTAACTCAGACCTGCTCATTGTGTGGGTGAATTTAAGGAAAGGGTCCTGTTGGTTGAGCCATTCCAAGAAGATGTTAGCCTCTGTTTCATCACCTTTCCATATCACCAAGATATCGTCGATGTATCTCTTCCATATCACAATCTTTTGGCGATGTGGGTTTTGGTCTGATAGGATCTTTTGTTCCTCTAAATGATGAACGTACAAACCTGCCACACTCGGCGCGAAAGTACTGCCCATGCTGGTACCGTGTTGTTGTTGGAAAAGGGATTCTTCAAAACGGAAGTAGTTCTCTGTTAGAGCCCATTTACAACATTCTAGGACCACATGTTGTGGTGTGTGGTAGGGCCATGCTGATCCATATAGAACTTCCTCTAGAATGTCCATAGTTGCTTTGTGTGGTAAGCTTGTATAAAGGCTTTCCACATCTAGGCCAATCAGGATGTTGCATGTAGGATCAAAATGAAGATCTCTCAGTAGGCAGAGTACTGCCTTGGTGTCCTTCAGGTAGGTGTTAGTGTTCTGTATCAGTGGACGTAGGAAGGCATCTGCAAATTTAGAAAGTGGTTCCAGGATGGATCCGATCCCGGAAACAATGGGTCGTCCTGGTGGTTTTACTACTGACTTATGAATCTTCGGGATTGTGTAGAAGTAGGGTACTGTCGGGTGGGTGTTGATCATAAATTCCCCTTCCTTCTTGGTTACCCAATCATGGGCGAGTGCTTCCTCTATCATGCTTGTAATTCCAATCCTGATCCGTTCTGTAGGATCCTCTCTGATGCGTCTGTAGTTTCTTTCATCCGACAGGAGTCTGAGGCATTCTTGGCGGTATGCTCCTGTAATCTGTAAGACAATCCCTCCGCCCTTGTCTGCCGGTTTTATGGTTATGTCCTTATTGTTGGCCAGAATTTTAATGGCTTCCTGTTCCTCTTTCGTCGTATTATGGAATGTTCTCATGGTGGTTGGGTCCATCTCTCCAACTTCCCTCAAGACCGCCTTCTCAAAAGCCAGTAATTCCACTGGTAGGGTGGCCAAAGGTGGTGTGAATGTTGACTTTCGGTATAGGCCAGTGTCTCCTTTTTGTATATCACTTGTTTCTTTATTTTCGAAAAAAAAACGCAATTTTATTTTCCTGATGAATTCGTTCAGCTCACAGTTTAGTAGGAATTTGTCCAATGTTGGGGTAGGCACGAAACCCAATCCTTTCTCCAAAACAGCTAGTTGTATTGTAGATAGAGTGGTTCCTGATAAGTTTACAACTATACTCGGTTGTTGCTGGTGCTCGGTAGAGTCGGTGGGCCCATACTCCTCGTGTGACTCCGTGCTGACTCCAAAGGTTGTGCCCATTGTACCTGCTGCCCTCTTTTCATCTTGCTTCTTTGAGCCCCTCTGCCTCGTCCTAAAAAAGGAACCAGTGAATATTCTGCTTGGGGGCTGTCTCCCAGTAGGAATACGGTTGTGGTTGGTATTGTGGAGGGCCGTAGAAGTAAGGTGGTGCTGGGAAAGGTGGTGGTTGGTAGGGGGGCCAACCGTAGCCTCCTTGTCCTCCTCTATTTCTCAACCTCCCTCTGAAATTTCGGCTGCCTCTTGTGTTGTTTCTATGCCCATAACTACTGTCAGAGTCATTTGAGCTAGTGTCCGACCCATCTGTGTCTGTGTTATGTCCAGGGTTCCTCCCTGACAGGTGATAGTCATCCCTGATGTAAGGGTAGGCCTTCTCGTGGCTGAAGTTTTTACCATCTTTCTTAAACTTTTCATATTTGGTCTCTTTCAGTGTCATCTCAAATTCTGTCATGGTCTTGTTAAGCTCATCTAATCGTTTTTTTAATTCTGCTGGTGTCTGGAAAGTCTTAAGTTTGACCTCTAAGGTGTGTATTTCTTCCTTCATGTCTTGTGCCAGGCGTGTTGCGGTTTTTATAATAAGAACCAGCCAATCTCTTGTGCAATGCCAAGAGATTAGCGACCAATCTTTTTTGAAAGCCTTATCCGTTTGAAAAATAAATGGCTCATTACGCACGATCAATCCCCTTGGCGCTGCATTTATCCTTAGGTACTCGGTCATCATGATTCCATGGATGATCGTTTTTACCTGATTTCTTTTGAGTTCTGTTAACTCATCCCAACATTGGGCTGCTTCATTACTGTCTCTGTTTGGTATATCAACAAGAGGGGTCATAGAGGCTATAATCCTTTCCACTTCCTCCTCAGTGAATGTCAGGCCAGTTACGTCTGCCATGGTGTTATATGTGTGTGTTGTCCACAGGAGGGTGAACCTAGCCCAATCCTCCTCCTCCCCCTTTTTCTGATTGATATCTAACAGCGCAAGCTGTGGGAGTTTCTCTCAAAAACGCTTTTACACTTGTACAACTGGACAACACACACATATAACACCATGGCAGAAGTAACTGGCCTGACATTCACTGAGGAGGAAGTGGAAAGGATTATAGCCTCTATGACCCCTCTTGTTGATATACCAAACAGAGACAGTAATGAAGCAGCCCAATGTTGGGATGAGTTAACAGAACTCAAAAGAAATCAGGTAAAAACGATCATCCATGGAATCATGATGACCGAGTACCTAAGGATAAATGCAGCGCCAAGGGGATTGATTGTGCGTAATGAGCCATTTATTTTTCAAACGGATAAGGCTTTCAAAAAGATTGGTCGCTAATCTCTTGGCATTGCACAAGAGATTGGCTGGTTCTCATTATAAAAACCGCAACACGCCTGGCACAAGACATGAAGGAAGAAATACACACCTTAGAGGTCAAACTTAAGACTTTCCAGACACCAGCAGAATTAAAAAACGATTAGATGAGCTTAACAAGACCATGACAGAATTTGAGATGACACTGAAAGAGACCAAATATGAAAAGTTTAAGAAAGATGGTAAAAACTTCAGCCACGAGAAGGCCTACCCTTACATCAGGGATGACTATCACCTGTCAGGGAGGAACCCTGGATATAACACAGACACAGATGGGTCGGACACTAGCTCAAATGACTCTGACAGTAGTTATGGGCATAGAAACAACACAAGAGGCCGCCGAAATTTCAGAGGGAGGTTGAGAAATAGAGGAGGACAAGGAGGCTACGGTTGGCCCCCCTACCAACCACCACCTTTCCCAGCACCACCTTACTTCTACGGCCCTCCACAATACCAACCACAACCGTATTCCTACTGGGAGACAGCCCCCCAAGCAGAATATTCACCGGTTCCTTTTTTAGGACAAGGCAGAGGGGCTCAAAGAAGCAAGACGAAAAGAGGGCAGCAGGTACAATGGGCACAACCTTTGGAGTCAGCACGGAGTCACACGAGGAGTATGGGCCCACCGACTCTACCGAGCACCAGCAACAACCGAGTATAGTTGTAAACTTATCAGGAACCACTCTATCTACAATACAACTAGATGTTTTGGAGAAAGGATTGGGTTTTGTGCCTACCCCAACATTGGACAAATTCCTACTAAACTGTGAGCTGAACAAATTCATCAGGAAAATAAAATTGCGGGTTTTTTTCGAAAATAAAGAAACAAGTGATATACAAAAAGGGGACACTGGCCTATACCGAAAGTCAACATTCACACCACCTTCGGCCACCCTACCAGTGGAATTACTGGCTTTTGAGAAGGCGGTCTTGAGGAAGTTGGAGAGATGGACCCAACCACCATGAGAACATTCCATAATACGACGAAAGAGGAACAGGAAGCCATTAAAATTCTGGCCAACAATAAGGACATAACCATAAAACCGGCAGACAAGGGCGGAGGGATTGTCTTACAGAGTACAGGAGCATACCGCCAAGAATGCCTCAGACTCCTGTTGGATGAAAGAAACTACAGACCCATCAGAGAGGATCCTACAGAACGGATCAGGATTGGAATTACAAGCATGATAGAGGAAGCACTCGCCCATGATTGGGTAACCAAGAAGGAAGGGGAATTTATGATCAACACCCACCCGACAGTACTCTACTTCTACACAATCCCGAAGATTCATAAGTCAGTAGTAAAACCACCAGGACGACCCATTGTTTCCGGGATCGGATCCATCCTGGAACCACTTTCTAAATTTGCAGATGCCTTCCTACGTCCACTGATACAGAACACTAACACCTACCTGAAGGACACCAAGGCAGTACTCTGCCTACTGAGAGATCTTCATTTTGATCCTACATGCAACATCCTGATTGGCCTAGATGTGGAAAGCCTTTATACAAGCTTACCACACAAAGCTTACCACACAAAGCGCTTCTAGAGGAAGTTCTATATGGATCAGCATGGCCCTACCACACACCACAACATGTGGTCCTAGAATGTTGTAAATGGGCTCTAACAGAGAACTACTTCCGTTTTGAAGAATCCCTTTTCCAACAACAACACGGTACCAGCATGGGCAGTACTTTCGCGCCGAGTGTGGCAGGTTTGTACGTTCATCATTTAGAGGAACAAAAGATCCTATCAGACCAAAACCCACATCGCCAAAAGATTGTGATATGGAAGAGATACATCGACGATATCTTGGTGATATGGAAAGGTGACGAAACAGAGGCTAACATCTTCTTGGAATGGCTCAACCAACAGGACCCTTTCCTTAAATTCACCCACACAATGAGCAGGTCTGAGTTAGTCTTCCTTGACCTCAACATCTATGCAGTAGATGGCACACTCAAAACCACAACACATTTTAAACCAACTGCAAAAACTGCCTCTTACTGTACGATAGTTTCCACCCACGACATCTGAAAGAAAATTTACCATTTGGACAGTTCCTTAGACTTAGGAGAAACTGCACGGAAACATCGGATTATGACAAGCAGGCAAAAGACCTAGCAGAGAAACTGAAAAAACCGAAATACCCTTCTAAAATCATTGCAAAGGCAAAGAAAAGAGCACGAAATAATCATAGAGATGCCCTTCTAGAAAGTATGAAATCCAGGAGAATGAGAAAGAGAAAAGACCCATCTGTATTACAACTTTCAGTGTAGCATCAGACAAAGTCGCAAAGGTAGTGAAGAAACATTGGCGGATTTTAAACAGTGGTACCTTGAACATACCAACACCGATGTTCTCACATAAGAGGGGTAAAAATTTGAAGGATATACTGGTACACACCCGCCCGAAGCCCCAAGACAAAAGTAGCCAACAAATACTCAGTACTTTACCAACGGGCCACCACCCGTGTGGTAACTGCAGTGTGTGCCATCTCACAACAACCACCAAAAGGGTCATTTTCAATACAGGAAAATCATGGCATTTGCGAAAATTCACCACTTGCAACACTATAGGAGTTGTGTATCTAATTACGTGCCACTGTGACCTACATTATGTGGGTATGACCACCAGGAAGGTGAGCACAAGAATCTGCGAACATCGGAGCAACATCCGATGCCACAGAGCAAGTACCAGAATGACGGCACACTTCAACGAGAAACAACACACCCCAAATGACATGCGGTGGGTAGTGTTGGAACATATAAAACCCTGTGAAAATTTAGAACAGATACTACTAGAGAAAGAGCAAAGATGGGTTTTCAAATTACGCTCGGATATTAGAGGTTTGAACGAGAATATACCATGGGCCAATTCACTAGATAAATTAACCCTGATATCTGGAAACCCCACCTGGCATGTTTTTTAACGGCATGTTATGAAAATCAAAATCAAGAACAAAGGCACTGAAATCCTCTACCCCGTGTTTTTTTGATAAAGTTTTTTGATAAGATTTTTTGATAAAATTGAAGGCAGTATGACAAGAAACATCCCTAGCCTTTTCCCTTTTTCCTTTTCTGTTTATTGTTTTTTTTGACCATTCCAATATGGCCGCCATTTAAGAAACTCATGGTGTCCCTTTGAACAGGGTTCGATACTGACCCAAATTATTTTTGACAAAATACCGGGAGTCCTCTTATTCTAGTACGAGGTACTCTTGCACTCAAATTATTAATTTAGACTTTCTAAAATCACAACACCTTTTTCATAAAATTAGAGGTTCGAACGTGAATATACTATCGGGCCATTTCACTAGATAAATTAACCCCGATATCTGAGAATAAATAAATAAAAAAACCCGCCTGGCATGTTTCTTAACGGCATTTTATGAAAATCTAAATCAAGAACAAAGGCAATGAAATCCTCTACCTCGTTTTTTGATAAAATTGAAGGCAGTATGACAAAACATCCCTAGCCGTTTTCCTTTTCTTTTTCTGTTTATTGTTTTTTTGACCATTCCAATATGGCCGCTATTTAAGAAACTCACGGTGTCCCTGTGACCAGGGTTCGATACTGACCCCAACCTATTTTGACAAAATATCGGGCGTCCTTCTTTTTCGTATAAGGTACTCCTGCACTCTAATTAGTAATTTAGACTTTCAAAAATCACACCCCCATTTCATAAAATACCAACAACATGGTGGACCGTTTACACCACAATACGAGACTACGCTTTACACGCTCTAGTCTCTAACAGCACGAGGCAATGACTCGGCTGTTTTTCAGACTACTTATACCGGCACTAAGGCAAAGACACGCTAAGATGCGGTCTGCCTTGGGACTGAATAGGTCGTATTGACGGAAGGTTGCTGAGCACAGTAAGACTTTTTTCTCCCTACAGGACATCATCAATTTTTTCTCTCTACAGGAATTTATATAACTTTACTTGCCTGTTTCACTAAATTCCATTTGCTCTTTCTAAGCCAGTCATAGGAAGGCACAAGCAATGAGTGGCTTATAACAAATCCTCATTATCTCATTCCTTTGTCTATTATTATAATATAGGGTTTCTACAGGCCCCTCCACCTAGACAGATCATGAGGCGCACTTTTGCCAAAAAATAAGTATGTTTCAAAAAGAAATTGATTTTATGTTACATGTTGTGTGTGTCCTGTTTTTTGTCCTTGACTACAAGTGTTTTTAAATTATGTCTTTTCAACCTTGCCTGCTCACAATTAAGGTATCATGTGTAGTATTACCCACACAAGATCTGAGCACTAACTAAGTTTGCTTTCAAGGGCACTTACACCATAGTATGAAGTACCTTCTTTTACGCGCAGCGTAACGCCTTTACCTGCCCACAAGAACGGTGGGCAGGCAGTATGTATTAATTTGCATTTTGCTTTTTCTTCCCAATGACAGTTACTACGTGTTCAGAAGCAACCGTATGTATATATTTTTCCCAATGCTCACACAATAGGTGTGCATTAATAATTTTTCACTTCACTTTATTATAGGTCCGGCACGGAGTGGTACACAAAGGGCTGGTCCCTTTGTTGTCCTGAAGAAAAGGTTTAGGGGATACCTTGAAACATGTTGACATAATACAAGGGATTATAATTACATAACAGTTACATTTCCCTTTTATTAACCTCCTTTTTATCCCTACCAACTAGGAGCAGGAATAAAACAATAGCTCACTAGTTAGGTAATTTTTTAAAACATCACTTACACCACTCCCCCCTACACTGCACGACACATAGCCTCACAAGGTAAGTGCTCCTACGTAAATCCGCAAGTCGCAGCACGCCCCAATCAGTAGTTGTTTGGGATGGCCCCAATGATGAAGCATGTCACCTAGGGGCAACCCTGGGTGAGTGAGGGGACACAAGAAAAGACATTTTTCTTTTCTACCAGTAGAGGTGGCCTTCACCCCAATTGGTGAACCCGCCCTTGTTTCTTGGCTAGGTTCTTTTGATCCGTCACCTACGGATTCTTTTTGATGTATTCGAGTAGTTCTAAGCAAGACACAAAGAGAATTAAATATGTTTCAAATACTCTACCATGAGTACCAAAATGAAGAAAATCATTTTAAAATATTGGCCCATGCTTCAAGTGGAAAACGGCTTTCGAGGGATCTTCAGTCAATTTCCTCTTTTTTTTGCATAAGAAAGAGCAAAAAACATGAAGGAACTCTTACACAACAACGGAAGACTCAAAAGGAAATATTGGGTACAAAGGGACTGTTCCTTGCTTGAACTGTGGAAAATGTAACATCATAAAAGCTGCCCCCATCACTCACCTGTCAAAGGCAACCAAGATTAAACTACACACAACAGCCACTTGTGGTTCAACAAATGTCACTTACTTGTTGAAATGTCCTTGCAGTCTTGCTTATATAGGCAAGACAAACTGAAAAATTAAGAATCAATTGATTGAGCACAAGAGTAACATTCGTAACAAGAACGAGAAGTCCACAGTGGCTGTGTACTTTTGTACACATGGACATAATGTCAGTCAATTGAGGTTCACCGTATTGGACTCTGTTCTGGTACATGAGGGGGTTGACAACAGAAGAAATTTACTCAAGAGAGAGATATACACTGGATTAAGAGATTGGATACTTTAATTCCCAAAGGACTTAATGATTGTATGGAATTGAGTTGTTTTTTGTAGATTAACCGCTACTCTTCCATAGATCACAAATGTTATAACCCTTAGTGTTGTGTAGTTCCTACCAATCAGTAGGACCTGCGCATTGTTCGGACAACATAAACTAAGGGCTTGGTGTCAAGACTGATTTCAGATACCCCTGCAGGACATGTTGGCCTATAGACCAGCTAGCTCACAGTGCCACCATGAGCCCCCCTGACCTACCAGGGAGCTAATGGTTTCTGGCAACCATTGAACATGACAACCTTGACCCCTCAGGGTTCGTAGAAAAAGTACAGTACCTTTCACGCAGTCACTCGTGCTTACTTATACTCAGGGAAACACACAGAGAATACACAGTGGGACATTTTCAATAATATTTATTGAACCAATGCTATTCTTGCATAGAATACGTGTGCTGCAATTATTAGTAGACAGAAGCAGATAAATGTGATTACAAGCACCAAAAGCATAAATGGTAGATAAAGTTCCACCATTGTTCTAAACAATTGTACATATGCAGGCATATAAACAAGGCAGTAACCTAGCATACTCCTACTATGTAAACCCTACTCTAAGTGTACCTAGAGTGTGTGTGGAGCCAAGAACCCCCAAGGTAAGATCCAACCCCATTACCTGATGGGATAGAGTGAAGGACCCCTTATTGGTCACGAACTGGACACTCCTCACGAGATGTCAGGGTTGCCGCGTGGGGATCTCTCAGGATGTAAGGACCCTCGGTGTCAGCGGAAGTACCTCCTCTACTAAGCAATTGGGATGCTCATCTTTTATAATAGAAAGCAACCTTGCGATGTACGCATAGATCAGTGATGTTAGGCTGTATAGATAGCCCTATCACCCCATGGATGAAGATAGTGATGACATTTGTTCGCAGTGTGAAAAGAGACCTTGTACATGATGTTCAGAGTGTTGTGATAATGTTGTGTGAAGCTAGATGTAAAAACAAGTTTAGTTTCAAAGAAACTAGTCCAACTTTGTCGTGCTTTCAAATGTGTACCAAAGGTCACAGCTGGAAATGTTATTTGTGAGGACAATGTAAGAAAATGAGCTGCTTCGCTACATGGGCCTAACTCAGGAATATAACATTAGGTAGTCATGTTTGAGATCACCTATCCCATGACCAGTTTCATGGTTTGAACTGGGGCTTGAGACACTTCTCACATTTTGATTTCAGGGATATGAAGATATACACTTTGGCGATCTTTAAATTTTGCAATTTTGGTTGTGAGCACCTACAGAATATGACAATTTTGTTTTCCAAGCAGGGATGCTCAGATTCACTGGCACTGTTTTAATGAATCAGATGTTTCATTTTATGGTACAACTTACAAAAGACTTTATTTACCTCACGCTTTTCAACCAGTAAAGCATGTTTTATTTATTTTTTACATATTTTTTATATATTTCTAATTCCTATTTTCATGTTTATTACACCATCACAGACATTCTAAGATGGCAGCGATCATTGATGCCATTGGAGAGATATTGATCCAATTTATATGTTCATGACACTAACGCAGATAGGTAACGGTTACTAAGATGGCAGCTATCACAGACGCAGTTGGAGTTACTTGGGTACAGCATGCCGTGTTTGCACTAGCCTACTGTCCTTCAAGGTAACAGGCTTTTAAATGAGTATTGGACTTAATGTCCAGTTAATGCATGAGTACAAGAGAGTTCCATAATCAGCACCACTCTTTTGACTTGACAATCTGGATCACTACTTTCTCTCTGCACGATTGTACACACGGCGTTTTATGAGATAGTCTCAGCATAACATTGGCGGTCTTGCATATAATTGAACTTTGCCACATCTTTGTTTTTTTCATGATTTTGGCACAGATTACAGCATTGTTTAGCTTGCACTGAGAATGCAGGAAAGATTTGTACTGAGATTTCACAGTTTTTTTACGCACGTTTATGTTCTTACTTCAATGAAAATCAAAATGCATCGGTATTTTAGACTTCTGATTTTATACACCCTCACTGAGTACGCATGAGGGAATCCACGCATGAACACGCATCCAAATGCTAATTTACCAACTGAGGTTTATTATTTCGTTATTTTCGTTACTACATAGGGCGATATATATCCCCTGATGAAAGACCCAGCCCGAAATGAATCAGGATATTCTACCACTGGAATAGAGGATTCTGTCCTTGTGTACAACATTGTAATTACATGGAATGCCTAAAGATGATATAACTTTAAACATAATTATAAATGCCATTCAAATGTATTACATTTGAAGAACTCATATTTGAAGCAAGGAGTGTTTATGCAGAAGGAACTTGGATTCATGGGAATACTTCCCGAATGACGGTATATAGTAGTGCAATAAGGGGACGCTTCTCCCAAACTGGATCATTAGGTGATACCCTTATTCACACAATTAAATGTAGAAATTATGATTACTAATAACCCCAAACAAAGGAGAGCATTACCAACTTTCAAAAAGTGGCATTTTCTAAATTGTAATTTAAATCCGGATTTACTATAAGTTAGGATTCCGAATTCTAATTACAGGGTCATGAAAAATGAACTGGTCACCTGTTCCCATTTGGAAATTGCACTTATAAAATGTAATAAGGTAACTCAAATGTTATCCTATGGGAGGGGCCTTGCAGTAGTGAAAAACAAATGTAAGAGATTTTCACTACCAGGACGTGTAAAACGTAAAAGTTAATGTCCTACTTTTTAAATACATTGCACCCTGCCCTCTGGCTTGCCCAGAGCCTAGTCTAGGAGTGACCTACATGTGCTAAAACGGAAGGCTTGGGCCTCGCAAAAGCTTTATTTTGTTAGGTCGAAATAGCAGTTTGAAACTGCACACACAGGCTACAAAGGCAGGCTTGAGGGCTACTTAAGTGCATGGCACAATCAGGGCTGCACACCCACTAGTAGCATTAAATTTACAGGCCCTGGGCACATGTAGTGCCACTTTACTAGGGACTTACAAAGAAATTAAATATGCCAGTTGGGGATAAGCCAATCTAACATGTTTTAAAGAGAGAGCACAAGCACTTTAGCACTGGTTACCAACACAAATGAATTCAGAAAATAATAGGAGGAGGAAGGCAAAATGTTTGGGAATTGCCCTGCAGAAAGGGCCAAGTTCAACACAACTGCTTATATGAATGAGCATAAAAACATTTTACAGGGAGGTTCTAAACAGTTAACGCCAAGGGGTATAGCATAAACCTCTTCTGTGGCTGCAGAAGCACAGCTAGTGCACCTATTTTTAGGTGTGAGCTTTGACAATGACCATACTTGCAGTGTGCTTGAGGTTTGGCTCCTTCAACCATTAGCATTGTACGACCTTCCACTTTCAGCCACTAGATTGACACTTTGTAAATCATGTCTTGGCTCTTCCCAGTTGAGTATGTCTCTCCCACCTAATGCTACTGGCTGTTTCGGTGTATATTTCCACCTGCAATCAAGTATTTGTATTGAACTGCTTGAGTGACTATTTTACTATGAAATAGATTTCCCAGCTCCTAAATACTTGTTTCCCCTTGTGTACACACTGATTGATCCCCTAAAACCCTCTCCTGTGTTTGCACTGGAAAGGGACCCTTCACTGTAGTCCTTTGTTTCTTTCTATATCATTGACATTGGAGAAGCTTAATTTCACATAGAAAGCAAAAGAGGTATGTAGTGAACGCCAGGTACCCAATTATAGTCCATCTTTTTTACCTATATTTAGCTTTAATATGCTATCACTGTTTTTCCATACCATAGCGCTTAAGACCCTGATCTATTGGCTTTGCCAATGCTGTTGAAGAATAGCACCATCTACAGCACCAGCGATAACAAAGTAATGAGTTGGAATGAGCTTCGGACACTGCAGCTCCAAACACTCAGAATCAAGAACTGCTCTTCCATTGTGACATATGCAGTACGTGCACTAAAATGAATTACTGAATATCTGTATATGCCGTAGACAGCACAATGGAAAATGGCCAAATGGCTTCCTTCTGAGCCCATATGGCATCATAACATGATCTTAGACCTACAAAGCACACAGTGTCACTGTGTGTCATCCTATATCCACTCCATTCCAGTGGCTTCCTGATGAAGGACCGATATCACAACGTGAAAGAGAAAGTGAGCTCCATATGTCTACATAGCAAGTGTTTCAAGGTCATATGTGTATAATCTACACCCACCGAGAATTTTGCAACCTCCCTGGGATAAATGCATCAGTGTCAGAAATCTTTGTAGAGGTTTTGAGGGGATAGGAGAGTCTGCTCAGGTAGGAGCCAGGCTCCCTGTTCTTAGTCCTGGCTACTCTAAGGCCCATGCCTAACTTGTAAGGCAGAGATTGACTGAAAGACCTGACTCTGCCACTTCCAGTCCCCCTCTTCCTTTCACAAGGTGGTGATATTTTAAATGTCCTATGACTTACTGTGGTGTGTCCATTAAAACTGAGTTACACATTCGTAGGCCTGCAATACCAGGTGCAAGGACTTAGTTTAATGCACCAATACAAATTAGAAATCCAGTTGGACTACGACTCCTACACAACCCACTAAAAAATGCTGTGCAGATGTTGTTTTCTGGTCATGATTAGTCCCTCTTGATGAGAGCAGGGACACAGCAGAACTCAAAACCCTCTTTCAATTATGAATAACGCACTCAAAGAAGCACTATGAAACACGGTACAACTTTAGAATGTTTAAAAACCCAAGCCTAATGAATAAAATATTAATGGCAACCACACAAAGTGCAAAAATAAATGCAACAATGCATGACATGGCCAGCGAATACAACATGAATGTTCTAACATGGTCAGTATGATGGAGCAAGGACTCACAATGAGTCTTGCTCGGAAGCAATTCTCTCACAGTATTAATTAATTTGTACTAAAACCTTGTAATATTTTTATTAATAATGTGCAACACAAACATATTTTATCTAGAAGAGTCTTGCCTATGTGTTTTCCACTAATAAGTAATGCTTGTCTAATCCAAAATGGCCGCTAAAACGCGGGAATTCTACTGCGCATGTGTCAACCATGTCACATGGTATGACGTCTTTCTTTGCTTGGAGGGAATCTTTCGCTCTTGCGCAGTGTATGCTAAAATGGCCGCTTTAATGTTCTCACATGCTAAAGCTTTCGCCTTGCTGCAATTAATAATGTGGTATTCTAAAGCTACTAATGCGGGATAGACATTTATAAATAAATGGGATTAGTATAGAAGTAGGAGGTATACAGTGAAAACATTTATTTTTGATTTTAATATGTTTCTTCTTTGATATTCTATTAGTTCGTAAAGTGGGCCTGGGTTGGCTAAACAGCAGCTCGAGAGTCATGTGACCTGCGCATGCGCTCTGAAAACTAACAAAGCAAAGTGATGAAGTCAACTTGGAGGATGTCCAAGGACATGACCCGTTGATCACCTCTAGACTTCTACTGGATGTCCTGCGAAATGATACATTTTATATATATTTTGTAATAATATTGGTGTGAAACGGGTGGGAAATAAAGCAAATGTATTAAGTGAGAGGGGCGGGATTCTAAGACAATGGGCTTAAGAAAATTGAACTAAATTGACATGGTGTGAGGATCAACCCCCTGTCCCTGTCCAATCAGAATTAGCGGGCCCATAATTTTGAAACATTAATGGGAGGTACATGGGCATAGAAGGGTATAATAGATATAGAATTAGCTAATTAGTTAGCGCAGCGGCGTTGCAGAGCGTAGAGAAGCAGCAGCGGCAGTAGAGAGGAGCTCAGCACGCAGACGAACATAGATGCTGCTGCAGAACAGACAGAGACTGAACCGCTGTCCGAAGAGGTCGTGAGGTGGGGGCGGCGGACCGTATTAGAGGGAGACACGGAAGAAACCACGAGGAGGAACGAAGTGTCAGAGAGGGAACGACGCAGGCGTCGTTGGTAGAGAGGTCATCTATCCTGTCCTGAACCTGGTCCGGAGGTCTTGGTCTTCATCCTTTCTTGGGGATCCTCTTTCCAACTCCTTGGCCAAGGGGTTTGGTTTTCACACCTTTAGGTAACTATAAATGCGTAATCTTTAGTTTGTACTACTGCCTCTATCTTCTCCTTTCTGAGGGACCGTCATTTGTGATTAATAGGTGACTATATAGTGTGCTTCCTCCTTGAGATGCGATCAAGTATTATGTGGTTTGTATTTTACTCTGCTAAATATTTTAGATAAACATTTTAAAACTTCCTGAGTCAGTGGTTATTTCAGGTGTTTAATGAAATTATGTTTTGTATGATCTCATAACAACCCCAGTTATCAAAGGTCCATTGGTAAGTCATTACTCTTCAATCAGAAAAGGTAATTGGTAGCAGGGATTTTGATAAAGAGTACAACTGACTCCCACCAGCGGTGATTACTCGTTAGTGTGAATGAATGGGCCCAGGTGAGTATTTAGTGTATGAATGCTTGTTGCTAGTAACCCGCTGGATCAGTTTTCTGGCTATCAGAGGATGGTTATACTTTGTTACTTGGGTAATGAGAATTTTATTTTTATGAACTAACATCCATTTTAAAAGGTTTTGTTTTATGTTGTCTAGACATCCCCGGGGAATTTTAATAGCGGATGGTAAGTGGAAACCATACTGCAGTGAGGTTATCTGTCAGGCAGAAATAGTACTGAAAAGTTAAGCAGGGCTATCAGTACTTGTTAGGGACTCTGAGTGCGTATGAGTGACAGCAAAAGAATACGCTGGTGAAATTTTGATGTTATGTCACCTAGAATGGGTAACATTGAAGGAGTAGCAGGTATTTCTGAAGCTTACGTGAAGAGTAAACGGAAGGGTTTTACTCGTAGTGTATGTCTAGTAAACAGGAAGGTTTTACTAAGTGTGAGAAAATCTGTCCTTTAATTTAGGGAAACTGACAAGATAGCGAATGTTTTATGTTGTTACTGAATTTTAATGAAAAGTGTTGAGGAATTAAAGTTGCGTACGATTTTTGTAAAGGGAGGGTCAGCTGCCAGAGTAGAAGCTGACGTCACAAGCGCCGCGTTGAGATTGGCTGAAACAGCGGGCGTAGAACGAGTCTTGTAAAGGAGGGGTCAGTAGTCAGGAGTAATACTGACGTCACAGGTGCCGCGCTGGGATTGGTCGACACAGCGAGGGACAGAGAAGCGCAGGTTGTAAAGGAGGGGTTGTCAGATAGAGTGAATAGACGTCACAGAAAAACCGCGCTAGGATTGGTTCCGAGACAATTGTTAGCTGGAAGTTGATTGGTTGTCAGAATAGAAGTCGAAATATTAGTGGACAGTGGAGATTGTATGTGGAAACACGATCCGACTTTGATAGGAACACGTCCAGACAGAAGACTTTTAGGTTTTGCAGAATATAATTCAATACATAGATATTTACCCAAAATGTACAGAGAAAAGAGAAAATTGTCATTCCTACAAAAGATTAAAAATTATTTTAAGAAGGATAAGCCAATCAAAACTAGGGAAGGAATTCTCATTCCACCAGCAAAAACGCCCGCCTCATTCATGATGATGGAGAGGGGTTATCATACTTGTGTATGGCTAGAAAATTGGATACAATATACAAAAGATGACGGAGTATTACCTTTCCCAGAGAATGGTACTTTCAATGGGAGAATTCTTCAAAATTTAAGAATGAGAATGAATTAATTAGAACCCAGACCAAGATTAACGCAGTACGAAGCCCTAGAAGAATGGGAGACAGAAGCATTTGAACGTGATAGACCCAGGAGCAATGGGGGCTATAAGGGGTTTTTCCCTAGATACCAGAATGGGACAAGAGAAAGTCAGATGAAACAGTGGAGACGAGCGATGATTACTGAAGGTTTGTATCCAGTATTTATGGCTGATGAGCAGCTAGGGAGCAAATGCAAAGAAAAGACTAAACACGTGACAGGGTTTGGAGAATCCGAAGATGAATTCATGGAAGAAATATTAAAGAACCGCTCCAACATACCAGGAAGAGTTGGGTGGATGTTCCCCAAGTGCACCTGTTTTGAGAACACCGTTAGTACCTCGAGTACTGCATAATCCACCAGTTAATAGAGTACTTCAGGATAAGGAAAAAGAGGCTTTAGACAGAAACAGAGCAGAATTAATACAGAAAATAACACAGTTGAATGTACATCCTGAATCTCTGACTATACCTGTAACGATTGGTCCCGTGGTCCCTTTATACGGAGACAAAGTAAATTGCCCGAAGCCTCTAGCTATGACTACACCTATGGATATTCCTAAACATGAAGCTGTAATAATTGATGATCACATCAGTGACTGTGAATCTATGATTTCACTAATGGATTTGCCTATTCGAGAATCCGCAAATAGCACCCCCAGAAGAACCACACCTGGTTGCTCAAAGGATGTAAATATAATAACATCTTCAGGAACTAAAAGTGCAACAGTAGTAACTCCAGAAGACTTAGAAAGATGGGCACAAGGAATAGACAGACAGAGTTCACCCCCAAAGATCTTAGATATTTATAAACTAAAAGTCGAGTTAGAAGAAATGATAGCAGGCAACGTAGGAGTAGATCGTTTAAAAACCTACAGTGAAGAGGAACTATTGTTTGTATGTAGGAGCATAACCAGAAATGTAAAAATATTCCATGAAAAGTTAACGGATTTGGCCTCAGAGTAACCCTGGGCAAAGCACTACGCTACGCTCGCGTAGTTTGCGAAGTTTGCGCTACTTCGCACAACGCGAATTGCACGTAGCACAGTGCAAACACGCGTAGCGTAGCGTAGCGTAGTGCAGCTGTCATTTTGCTTGCTCGCGGTCCTCAACGTCAAGTTGGCGACCGCGAGCAAGCAAAATGACATCCTGGCGAGACTTTTTCTCGTTCGCGATCAGCAACATCAAGTTGCCGATCGCGAGCGTGGAAAATAAACCTCCCGGCGAGATTCTCAACGCGGGGAGGTCAGGTTTCTCATTGCGAGTGGTCGCGTATGCTCGCGACCGCTCGCGATGAGAAACTACCAGTCCGCGTTGAAAGCTGCCGCTCGAGTAATAATCTACTCGAGCGGCAGTAAAAGACAGCTCGCACTGTGCAAGATGCCGTTTTCAATGATTGCACAGTGCGGACAAGCATCCGGCACTGTGCAATCATTGCGAACAGTGCACTACGCAGTTCGCGTAGTGCTACGCGTAGCTCGCGTAGTGCAAACTGCACTTTGCGTAGCTTTGCGTAGCGCTACTTCGCGAACTACGCCCAGGCTTACCTCAGAGATGGGAATTGAAATAAGGAAGTCAAAAGTGTTGCAGAGACCATATAGAGCAGAATTTACGCACAAAGACTTAGAAAATATGAATACATCTGGTAGAAAATTACAAGTTAAAGAATTAATGACAGTCTTACAGAAATGGGGAGAATTGGATAGATGGAAAACAAGATGGACAAAGAAAAAGGAAGAAGCACGTTTGAATAGAATGACATCTGAGTATTTATTGAAGGAAACAGGAAAGGTAGAACAGATGTATCCAATGCGAGAGATTCCAGGAGGAGGTTATGTCCATGTCCCATGGAGTAGGCAAGACATTTTGTCATTTACAAATGATTTTCCAAAGTTGAGAGAAAAACCAATTGAATGGTACAAGCAGGTTGAGAGGTTTGTGAAGGTTTCAAAGGTTTTGTTAAAGGACCTAGATGCTTTGTTTGACATAGTGGTACCTGCCGATTTATGGACAGACTGTAAAATTACAATGGACTGGCCTAGTGAAGAATATCCTAGGGATCCAAAGACAGGTGCCCCATCAAATGATGTGATGAAAAAGTATCACCAGGTAATAACTTATTTGAAAGGGAAAATACCACCAAAAGAAACAGATTGGGTGAAAATAGACAGAACAACCCAAGAAGCAAATGAATCGGTACATGCCTACTATGAACGTCTATTACAGGTGTTCAAACAGTATAGCGGTTTTGAAGATATTGGAGACAAAAATATGAGTCAGTTTGTCTATCGATTTGTTTATGGTCGAAAACCAGAGATTTGTCAGATGATTAAACAACCTATGTTATGTTGGCAGGGAAAGCCTATCGATGAGATTTTGAAATATGCTAAATATTGTGGGGATGACATTGAGGATAGACACAAGAAACTACAAGAAAAGGTGATGTGGGCTCAAGTGAAAAGGGCTGAGCAACAGGGAATTAATTTAGATAATCCATCTGAAAGTCAGGGAAAAGAATCTGGATCGAATGCTGACACAGGAAATGGTGGAAAGGTAAGAGGACGAATGAGTAGAGAAGAGGCTAAAAAGAAATTTCCTTGTCATGGATGCGGAAAGCTGGGACATTGGAAGAACGAATGTAAAAAGATTCAAAATAATAATGGCCCAAATCATAATTTAAATCCACAGACGCAGAATGACTCACAGCAGGGGGTAAATCCTCAGAGACAGTTGCCCCCTGCCCCTATACAGGGTAATGTAAGCAGAGCAAAGCACGGTACAGACGTTGGATATCAAGGAGGAAGTGGTAAGAACGAATATGTAACTTCACAGTTTCTTTTACAGGATGATTTTAATCCATATGATTATCAATGACGGTGCCTAAGAGAGGGTGAGAAGGAGTGCATACTTGGCGCATCCTTGCCGGTAGATCAGTCAGGTCCATATGTTGAAGGGAAAGTAAAAGGTAATGATATCACCTTTCTTTTGGACACTGGTGCTACCCGTTCTACTGTAAGAACAGCAGACATCCCAGACCTCCCTCTCTCTGGAGAAGCTATCCAAGTTGTAGGTGTAGCAAATCACATGATTAGAACACCCCTTGCAGAACCCATGGAAGTAAGAATCGGAAACCAAAGCAGCAGCATGTGACTCCTATTTTGAAGAAGCTACACTGGCTTCCAGTGGCCAAGAGGTGCGCCTTCAAGTTGGGTTGCACCATCTTCAAAGCCCTTTACGGCAATAGCCCAGCTTTCATCTCCTCCCTAATTCAAAGATACACCCCCTCCAGGGTCTTGCGATCGTCCCATCTAAATCTATTAGCCATTCCCTCCTTCAAACGCAAAAAGCATGGAGGCTCCAGATTCGCAGTTTTGGCTCCTCAATTTTGGAACTCCCTCCCGGTGGAGCTAAGACGGGCTACGTCGTACGTACAGTTCAGGAAACTGCTTAAGACTCATTTATTCATCCAATCATATGACATTTAAACCCCTGCTTCTTGCTAGCACCTGTCTGCCCTACCAGCGCCAAGAAACCGTTTGGTGTATGTGCGCTATATAAAAACTTTGTAACATAACATAACAAACTTCCGAGAAATGCACCAATTTGTGGTGTGTGACTCTAGTCCAGTAAATTTACTGGGCAGAGACTTACTGTGCAAAATGAACTGCACTATTTTATGCACACCGGATGGTGTTGCAATACAGACCCCGGATGAAGATCATGTTTATAAATTCATGATAGCAAAGCAAGGTACGGAGGTAGATGAAATGTTCTCCTTGATAACCAAAGATGAATAACCAGAAGAGTTAAAACCTACAGTGTGTTCAAAGGTATGGGATTTTACTGGAAAAGAAGTAGGTCTGATGGCAAATATAGACCTAGTAAAGATAACTGTAAAAGAAGGCGCAATTTTCCCAAATACCAGACAGTATAAAATGAGTGCTGAAGTGAAAGCAGGAGTTACTGAGGAAATTGGCAGAATGGTGAAACAAGGTATATTAAAAGATGTTATGAGTAGCCGTTGTAATATAGGATTGTTCAAGATTTACGGAAAATTAATAAAATTGTGGTACCTTGTTGTCCTATAGTACCAAATCCTGCAGTGATCCTATACCAAATACCATGGAACGCAGAATGGTTTACCGTAATTGATCTATGCCAAGTATTTTTCTCAATTCCATTGCATCCAGATAGTCAGTATTTGTTTTCGTTCAAATTTGAAAATCACGTTTATGTGTGGAATCGTGTTCCTCAGGGGTACACAGAAAGTCCATCCATTTTTAATCAGATACTGAAAAAGTGCCTAGAAAAATTAGTAATGCCCAGGAACTCAGTCTTGGTACAATATATAGATGATTTGTTAATCGCATCTAGAACTCATGATGATTGTGTCACCGATTCAATTGCATTACTCAATCATTTGGTTGAGGAAGGTCACAAAGTGTCACCTGAGAAGTTACAATTTTGTATAACAGCAGTTAAGTATTTGGGACACCAAATTGAGAGAGGAAAGAGAAGAATAACCACTGAGAGAATAAAAATAATTAAGCAAATGAAAATGCCAGTAACACAAAGAGAGGTGAGAATGTTTCTTGGAATAGTAGGATACTGTCGACAATGGATTGTAGGGTTTTCACTACTAGCAAAGCCTTTAATTCAGTTAACCAAAAAGAAAGCAAAGGATCCAGTTGAATGGGATGATGAAAGTGCCAGTTCATTTGTAAAATTAAGAAATGCTTTGTGTGAGGCACCTTCCCTGGGCATGCCTGACTATACAAAAGAATTTACATGATTTTGCTATGAAAGAGAAAGTTGTGCACTTTCAGTCTTAACACAAAGACATGGACTGGACAGACGTCCTATAGCATATTTTTCTGCTACATTAGACCCAGTGGCCGCAGCATTGCCAGGCTGCTTAAAAGCAGTAGCTGCTACCTGTATGAGCATTGAACAAAGTGAGTCAATAGTAACGGGACACCCTGTCAAAGTGTTCGTCCCACATGCAGTTGTGATTCTGTTGAGAAGAACTAGAACCCAGCATCTTACACCTAGTCGGATGACAAAATATGAGCGAATAATTCTAGGAGCTGAGAATGTGACCATAGTTAGGTGCACAGTTGTAAATCCTGCAACATTATTACCAGATCCATATTGTGAAGAAGTTAGGGACGACACAGAACATGACTGTTTGGAAGTCACAGAGTTGTGTACCAAGCCGTGCCCTGACATACAGGAAATGCCTCTTAAGAACCCAGACAGGGAGCTGTTTGTGGATGGCTCATGCCTAAGGCATGAAGTTGGCAAATTGAGTGCAGCTTATGCTGTATGTGAACTTTCCGAAATAGTCGAAGCATCCTATTTACCAGGAGTCAAATCTGCACAAGTAGCTGAATTAGTTGCTTTGATTAAAGCCTCCAAAATTGGGAAAAATCTAAAAGTGACCATATTTACGGACAGTCAATATGGGTACGGGGTTGTGCATGATTTTGGCCAACTGTGGATGCAGAGAGATTTCATGACTTCTTCAGGATCCCCAATCAAAAATGGGCAGTTTGTAAAAGAATTATTGGAGGCAATACAATCACCAAAAGAATTGGCAGGGGTGAAATGTGCCGCACACCAGTCAGGAGATGACTGGGTGGTAGCTGGTAACAGATATGCAGACCTAATCGCTCAACACTGTGCCAGAAATAGAATGGCAGTAAACAGAAAAGTCGAAAGAATGGGAATCAGCTGCCAACTTATGCTATGTTCAACACCTGAAACATGGAATGATGTGAGACGATTGCAGGATGATGCTGAAGAGAGTGAAAAGGATGTTTGGATGAAAATAGGGTGTACCCGAAGAACAGATGATGATGTGTGGGTTTATCCAGATGGCAGACCAGTTATGCCTGATTGCCTAATTTCACACAGGGCCAGAATGTATCATGGGGACACTCATGTAGGAAGAGATGCCATGATTAGACTTTTCAGACAAAGTTGGTACAATACAAGGTTTAGGGCTGCAGCAGAGAGCCTTTGCCAGAGGTGTTTAACTTGTCAAATGAATAATCCAGGAAGGAAAACAGTAATTGGTCTGGGAAAAATTGGAAAGGCAGAAGGCCCATTTGTGACATTACAGTTAGATTTCATTCAGTTACCACCATGTAAAGGACTGAAATATGTACTCGTCATAGTGTGTCTGTTTTCAAGGTGGGTGGAGGCTTACCCTACCAGGAGGAATGACAGCATAACAGTTGGAAAACTGTTATTATGAGAACTCATTCCACGGTTCGGTTTCCCAGTAACTTTGGAATCAGATAGAGAGAGTCACTTCAATAACGATGTAATTCGAATAATCTGTGAAGCATTTAAAATTGAACAAAAATTGCACTGTGCATACCGCCCAGAGGCTTCTGGAGTGGTTGAACAAATGAATGGTACAATAAAATCAAGATTGTCAAAAATGTGTGCATCCACATCGTTAGATTGGCCAGATGCGTTGCCTCTTGTCTTAATGGGACTCAGAAGCATTCCTGATAGAAATACAGGATTGAGTCCACATGAAATCATCATGGGAAGAGCAATGAGACAAGCCCATGTACCTGGCAATAAACTGCTGAACATAACTGATGATATGGTTCTAGATTATTGCAAAGCATTGGCTGACTTAGTGCGTTCTGTCTCTCACCAGGTTGGAGAAGACGCAGTTTCCAGGCAGCCTGAACAAGAGCATGATCTGTACCCCGGACACTGGGTGGTAGTGAAGCATCACACCAGAGAAACGTGTTTATCACCCAGGTGGGGCGAACCTTGTCAGGTTATATTGGTTACAAACACAGCAGTGAAATGTGCAGGTTTACCTAATTGGATTCATGTAAGCCATACCAAAGGGTGCCAGCTCCTGAAGAGAGAGATCCTCAGTCAGCATCAATAGCTGAGGAAGCAGAAGGTTGTACAGCTGAAGAATCCCAAGTAATAGATTCAGGAGTAGCTGAAGAAGAACAACCGAGCACAAGTCAGGACTGGATACCAGTGGTTGATATACCTGAAGTCTGTATCAAAACAAGAAGCAAAGCTAGATTAGAGGAAATTAGAGAGGACCAGATAGGTGAAGAAAAACAAGCTCAGGATAAGGAGGTTGAAACTATAAAGGAATCTGAGCAGGCCCAGATAAGGAAAGGAAATTGGGCTCAAACTATCAACGAAACAACAGGGTTTGAGCAGGGACAGATAGGTCCAGAAGTACGCGGTCAGGCTGCAGAACTACAGAATGCAATAAGCCCTTATCAGAACCAGTTAGGACAAGAAATCACGTTCAGGGAGAAGAAAACCAAGAAAACATCGAACATGAAAATATCAAACAAGAAAACGTCAATCCTGAACAGGGCCAGTTAGCAGAGACTCACATTCAGGCAACTGAAGAAACAACAATAAGACCTGAACAAGAGCAGATAGAGAGGGAAACTGAAAACAAGGACAAACAATTTGTGCCACACATTAATGTGAATAAAGGAGTATTTGGAAAAGACTCAGAAGGTGAAGGTACAGTGCAAACCAAGAAAGTCAGAAAGGGTGATCATTGGCCTAGTGTTATTAAAAGAGTGAAATATCACATAGTAACACGAAGTGAAGACCCAGAACAAGTAAATGAAGTGACAAGCTTATCTGGACAAACAAGTGGGTCTGAAAAACAAAAAAGCAAAAGATTGAAAATCGTGAACAATAAGTTTAAAGGTACTGATTGGACTTCTTGAAGACTGCGAAAGTTCAGAGGATAGTGAAAGTGGTGACGAAGGAACAAGTGCAGAGCTGACTTATGAAAAAGAAGTGAAACCACCTTGATAACGTTAAAGGTTTGAAGGAAAAAGAAAGAAGAGAAATCTTCTTGGACAAAAATGACTGACGACAGAGTTTCTGGGAGACCGAAACGGAAATGTTGTAAAAGATGCTGTGCTATATGCATATGTAGTCTGGTAGTGGTGCTTATAGTGTGGTTAGTTGTGATTGTAGCAATTCCTTACCTTATGACAATGGACAAAAAGAATAACAACGATACCAAGGGAAGGATAGATAACCTGAAGAGTGATAGAGTAGAAATAGAAGCAGAAGATGAACCAGATTTTCATCACATTGTAACAGATAACGATGCTATCTTAAATGTTTTTACTAAATTATTGTTTCAGTACGTAGATACAATGGATGTTAGTGATTGTTATGTCTGTATGAAGTTACCTGAATCAGTAGCAGAAGGTTTAACTTATCATCATTTGCATTTAACTTATGGTATATCATGTAGTGTACTAACTAGTTTATTTTATAGAACAGGGAAACTTCAGTATTATTATTCAAATATAGATGTGATATTTTCAGAGGTTCCTATTCGAAAGAATCTGAACCCAGTGCTTAGTAGTCAAGATGCACAATTTATGGGAGAATTTTTCTTAACGATGAAGTCAATAGACATAATACATGCACATAGAAGCAATCTAACCTGTTCATTACGTGAAGAAGAAAAGATATTTTTAAACTTAGTTGAAGATAGAAGACACAATTTCCAAAAGAAAGCGTCTGAGCATAAAGCTCACCTTCCACCTTGGGCTGAGAAAGAGGGTATTTACACACCTGGCAAGGCTCAAGCTGCTATGGCTCTCGATTTTATAAAGACAGGGAAAATTTGTCTTCATAGGTTAAAAACTGAATATAACAATGTTTTTATTGGTACCAGTGAATGTGAACATAATTTCTTAATTCTTGGAGGTTGGGGACTAAAAGGAGGAATAGATTCAGTTTTTCCTGGAATATATTATGTGTGTGGGAATAAGGCTTACTTTAGGCTTCCTGCACGGTGGTATGGAAGTTGTTATTTTGGAATAGTTTTTCCAAAAATATACCATGTAAAACGAAACACTGGGAGCAATGAAAATAATAGTGAACTAACACGTAGTAAGAGAGCTAGTTTTTCAGAAATTGTAGGTGATATATTTGGTGCATTGATACCTTCAGTGGGAGTAATTCTGAACTCAAGGAGAATATGTAAGTTGTCTACAGTGGTTGATCGTTTATCAACGGATACTGCTGGTGGATTTCTAATGATTAATGAGGAAATGGTTGAGATTAGATCTATGGTTATGCAAAATCGACTTGCTCTTGATATATTATTAGCAAAAGAGGGCGGAGTCTGTAAAATGTTGAAAACGAAACACTGTTGCACGTATATTCCGGACAAAAGGACAGAAATTGGAACATATATAAAGAATATTACTAAACTTGAGAAGGAACTGAAACCACTGGAAGTTGATAGTGTATGGGAAAGATTGACAAATAGCATTGCGTCAATTGGTACCTGGTTTACTAATGTAGGGAAAGGACTTATAGGTCAAATAATTGTACCCTTAGTAGGGATAGCAATAACAGTATTGTCAATAATGATATGGTGCAAATGTTGAAGAAAGAAAGAAACATATAGGGTGACAGGAAGAGGCAAGAAAAGAAAATTTGAAGAGATTGAACTAGAAGACCTGAGAAGTAAAATTTACAAGAAACTGAAGGGAAAAGATATGAATGGACAGTGTAAAAATGAAAATGTGACTGAAATATACTAAAGTTGGCATCTGGTTGTAGGTAATTTTGATGGCTCAGAAACGCCATCAGAGAGGGGATTGATGGAGCAAGGACTCACAATGAGACTTGCTCGGAAGCAATTCTCTCACAGTATTAATTAATTTGTACTAAAACCTTGTAATGTTTTTATTAATAATGTGCAACACAAACATATTTAGGGGCAGATTTACGTTCCCTGGCGCATCCCTGCAAATCAGCAGGGATGCGCCAGGGAAGATGCGTGACTCAAGTTTACCCTTGCGCCACCACAGATGCGCCGCATTTACAATGCGGCGCATCATGGCGCTAGAGATAAACAGATGCGTGACGCATCTGTCGGCGGAAGGGTGGCGCAGTACTGGAGTCGTGTCGCAAGTGCGACGTAACTCCAGTACTGCTCAGGGGTGCCCTATACCTAACATGCTGCGTCACTCCTTACGCCTGCTTGAAGCAGGCGTAAGGATTTGACGCAGAAGGGACGTAAAAGTGACTCCGTGAAATCTTGTAGATTTCACTGCGTCACTTTACGGGGCTTCCTTGCGCAGGAACGCCCCCTGCGCCGGCACGCCCACATGAAACCTGACGCAGGTTTCATGTGGCGCAGGGCTTTACAACGTGACGCATCTCCCTAGATGCGTCACGTTGTAAATCCCCCGCAGCATGGCGCATGATTTGCGCCGCCGCTGCGTCACAAAAGTGACGCAACGGCGGCGCGAAAGTGGCGTAAGGGGCTTGTAAATCTGCCCCTAAATCTAGAAGATGCTTGCCTATGTGTTTTCCACTAATAAGTAATCATTGTCTAATCCAAAATGGCCGCTAAAAGGCGGGAATTCTACTGCGCATGTGTCAACCATGTCACATGGTATGACGTCTTTCTTTGCTTGGAGGGAATCTTTCGCTCTTGCGCAGTGTATGCTAAAATGGCCGCTTTAATGTTCTCACATGCTAAAGCTTTCGCATTGCTGCAATTAATAATGTGGTATTCTAAAGCTACTAATGCGGGATAGACATTTATAAATAAATGGGATTAGTATAGAAATAGGAGGTATACAGGGAAAACATTTATTTTTGATTTTAATATGTTTCATCTTTGATTTTTTATTAGTTCGTAAAGTGGGCCTGGGTTGGCTAAACAGCAGCTCGAGAGTCATGTGACCTGCGCATGCGCTCTGAAAACTAACAAAGCAAAGTGATGAAGTCAACTTGGATGATGTCCAAGGACATGACCCGTTGATCACCTTCAGACTTCTACTGGATGTCCTGCGAAATGATACATTTTATATATATTTTGTAATAATATTGGTGTGAAACGGGTGGGAAATAAAGCAAATGTATTAATTGAGAGGGGCGGGATTCTAAGACATAGGGCTTAAGAAAATTGAACTAAAATGACATGGTGTGAGGATCAACCCCCTGTCCCTGTCCAATCAGAATTAGTGGGCCCATAATTTTGAAACATTAATGGGAGGTACATGGGCATAGAAGGGTATAATAGATATAGACATAGCTAATTAGTTAGCGCAGCGGCGTTGCAGAGCGTAGAGAAGCAGCAGCGGCAGCAGAGAGGAGCTCAGCACGCAGACGAAGATAGATGCTGCTGCAGAACAGACAGAGACTGAACCACTGTCCGAAGAGGTTGTGAGGTGGGGGCGGCGGACCGTATTAGAGGGAGACACGGAAGAAACCACGAGGAGGAACGAAGTGTCAGAGAGGGGAACGACGCAGGCGTCGTTGGTAGAGAGGTCATCTATCCTGTCCTGAACCTGGTCCGGAGGTCTTGGTCTTCATCCTTTCTTGGGGATCCTCTTTCCAACTCCTTGGCTAAGGGGTTTGGTTTTCACACTTTTAGGTAACTATAAATGCGTAATCTTTAGTTTGTACTGCTGTCTCTATCTTCTCCTTTCTGAGGGACCGTCATTTGTGATTAATAGGTGACTATATAGTGTGCTTCCTCCTTGAGATGCGATCAAGTATTATGTGGTTTGTATTTTACTCTGCTAAATATTTTAGATAAACATTTAAAAACTTCCTGAGTCAGTGGTTATTTCAGGTGTTTAATGAAATTATGTTTTGTATGATCTCATAACCCCAGTTATCAAAGGTCCATTGGTAAGTCATTACTCTTCAATCAGAAAAGGTAATTGGTAGCAGGGATTTTGATAAAGAGTACAACTGACTCCCACCAGCGGTGATTACTAGTTAGTGTGAATGAATGGGCCCAGGTGAGTATTTAGTGTATGAATGCTTGTTGCTAGTAACCCGCTGGATCAAGTATGATCCTAGCATGGTCAGGATGATCCTATCATGACTTCTAAGCATTATGCTAAAGTTTAGCAGAAGCAGAAAATATCAAGCCTACAAATAAACTTCTTAAGATGGATCGCTCAGCATACTTGTCTTAGTGAGAAATAGCTGTTTAGGTATTCACTATCACAGCCCTTGCCCGGGAATGATAAGCAATGCCAGAGTGAATGCCACCACTGTTGAAGCCCCAGGGCAATCTTCGATTGAGGCTGTTTGAAGCAAGCCAACATGATCTCTGGCCTGATAGTTCCATTGAAAAGCCTTTCCAAACTATCCCCAAATACATGGGCTTTAATAGTACCTGATCGGCTATTTTTGATCTCAAGTTTGGTGACACTATAGGACCAAAAAGGCAAAATAGGTATGGGGATGAATGCTTGACTTCATGAATGAGTGACTTCAATTCACATGTTGACACGTTAGCCTTCACTATAAGTGTCCATGTTAACATGGCGTGTTACAGCAAACAAATGATGGACGGAATGCTGACAATGCAAACATTCTCCCCCAGTCAAAAGATCTGGGTTAAATCCATCGTTCTTTTGCCCACTACGCCACCCCAGTTTGGACCCAGCAATATGCAAATCAGTCTTGACCCTGTGCCCCATGGGAACAGGCCAGACCGGACTGCCAGGCCAGGTCCTCCCTGGTCTGGAAACAAGCATCCTGGGACCGTTTTCAGGGTATGTCACCCTTCTTCAGCCAGGCTAGCTTGAAACCAGTGGCACAGTGAGCAAGGGACCCACGTCTGGGCATACCCATCCCACTTAGGGCGAAAAGTGTTACAGCAAAAAATGATGGACGGAATGCTGACAATGCAAACATTCTCCCTCAGTCAAAAGATCTGGGTTAAATCCATCGTTCTTTTGCCCACTATGCCACCCCAGTTTGGACCCAGCCATATGCAAATCAGTCTTGGTCCTGGGCCCCGTGTGAAAAGTCCAGACCGAACTGCCAGGCCAGGTCCTCCCTGGTCTGGAAACAAGCATCCTGGGACCGGTTTCAGGGTATGTCACCCTTCTTCAGCCAGTATAGCTTGAATCCAGTGGCACAGTGAGCAAGGGACCCACGTCTGGACATACCCATACCACTTAGGGTGAAAAGTGTTACAGCAAACAAATGATTGATGGATGGAATGCTGACAAAGCAAACATTCTCCCCCAGTCAAAAGATCTGGGTTAAATCCATCGTTCTTTTGCCCACTACGCCACCCCAGTTTGGACCCAGCCATATGCAAATCAGTCTTCACCCTGTGCCCCATGGGAACAGTCCAGACCGAACTGCCAGGTCAGGTCCTCCCTGGTCTGGAAACAAGCATCCTGGGACCGGTTTCAGGGTATGTCAACCTTCTTCAGCCAGGCTAGCTTGAATCGAGTGGCACAGTGAGCAAGGGACCCACGTCTGGGCATACCCATCCCACTTAGAGCGAAAAGTGTTACAGCAAACAAATGATGGACGGAATGCTGACAATGCAAACATTCTCCCCCAGTCAAAAGATCTGGGTTAAATCCATTGTTCTTTTGCCCGCTACGCCACCCCAGTTTGGACCCAGCCATATGCAAATCAGTCTTGACCCTGTGCCCCATGGGAACAGTCCAGACCAAACTGCCAGGCCAGGTCCTTCCTGGTCGGGAAACAAGCATCCTGGGACTGGTTTCAGGGTATGTCACCCTTCTTCAGCCAGGCTAGTTTGAATCCAGTGGCACAGTGAGCAAGGGACTCATGTCTGGGCATACCCATCCCACTTAGGGCGAAAAGTGTTACAGCAAACAAATGATGGACGGAATGCTGACAATGCAAACATTCTCCCCAGTCAAAAGATCTGGGTTAAATCCATAGTTCTTTTGCCCACTACGCCACCCCAGTTTGGAGCCAGCCATATGCAAATCAGTCTTGACCCTGTGCCCCATGGGAACAGTCCAGACCGAACTGACAGGCCAGGTCCTCCCTGGTCTGGAAACAAGCATGCTGGGACCGGTTTCAGGGTATGTCACCCTTCTTCAACCAGGCTAGCTTGAATACAGTGGCACAGTGAGCAAGGGACCCACGTCTGGGCATACCCATCGCACTTAGGGCGAAAAGTGTTACAGCAAACAAATGATGGACGGAATGCTGACAATGCAAACATTCTCCCCCAGTCAAAAGATCTGGGTTAAATCCATCATTCTTTTGCCCACTACGCCACCCCAGTTTGGACCCAGCCATATGCAAATCAGTCTTGGCCCTGTGCCCCATGGGAAAAGTCCATACCGAACTGCCAGGCCAGGTCCTCCCTGGTCTGGAAACAAGCATCCTGGGACCGGTTTCAGGGTATGTCACCCTTCTTCAGCCAGGCTAGCTTGAATCCAGTGGCACAGTGAGCAAGCGACCCACATCTGGGCATACCCATCCCACTTAGGACGAAAAGTGTTACAGCAAACAAATGATGGACGGAATGCTGACAATGCAAACTTTCTCCCCCAGTAAAAAGATCTGGGATAAATCCATCGTTCTTTTGCCCACTACACCACCACAGTTTGGACCCAGCCATATGCAAATCAGTCTTGACCCTGTGCCGCATGGGAACAGTCCAGACCGAACTGCCAGGCCAGGTCTTCCCTGGTCTGGAAACAAGCATCCTGGGACCGGTTTCAGGATATGTCACCCTTCTTTAGCCAGGATAGCTTGAATCCAGTGGCACAGTGAGCAAGAGACCCATGTCTGGGCATACCCATCCCACTTAGGGCGAAAAGTGTTACAGCAAACAAATTATGGACGGAACGCTGACAATGCAAACATTCTCCCCAGTCAAAAGATCTGGGTTAAATCCATCGTTATTTTGCCCACTACGGCACCCCAGTTTGGACCCAGCCATATGCAAATCAGTCTTGACCCTGTGCCCCCTGGGAACAGTCCAGACCAAACTGCCAAGCCAGGTCCTCCCTGGTTTGGAAACAAGCTTCATGGGACCGGTTTCAGGGTATGTCACCCTTCTTCAGCCAGGGTAGCTTGAATCCAGTGGCACAGTGAGCAAGTGACCCACGTCTGGGCATACCCATCCCACTTAGGGCGAAAAGTGTTACATCAAACAAATGACGGACAGAATGCTGACAATGCAAACATTCTCCCCCAGTCAAAAGATCTGGGTTAAATCCATCATTCTTTTGCCCACTACGCCACCACAGTTTGGACCCAGCCATATGCAAATCAGTCTTGACCCTGTGCCCCATGGGAACAGTCCAGACCGAACTGCCAGGCCAGCTCCTCCCTGGTCTGGAAACAAGCATCCTGGGACCGGTTTCAGGGTATGTCACCCTTCTTCAGCCAGGCTAGCTTGAATCCAGTGGCACTGTGAGCATGGGACCCACGTCTGGGCATATCCATCCCACTTAGGGCGAAAAGTGTTACAGCAAACAAATGATGGACGGAATGCTGACAATGCAAACATTCTCCCCAGTCAAAAGATCTGGGTTAAATCCATCGTTCTTTTGCCCACCACGCCACCCCAGTTTGGACCCAGCCATATGCAAATGAGTCTTGACCCTGTGCCCCATAGGAACAGTCCAGACCGAACTAACAGGCCAGGTCCTCCCTGGTCTGGAAACAAGCATCCTAGGACCGGTTTCAGGCTATGTCACCCTTCAGCCAGGCCAGCTTGAATCCAGTGGCACAGTGAGCAAGCGACCCACCTCTGGGCATACCCATCCCACTTAGGGCGAAAAGTGTTACAGCAAACAAATGATGGACGGAATGCTGACAATGCAAACATTCTCCCCCAGTCAAAAGATCTGGGTTAAATCCATCGTTCTTTTGCCCACTACACCACCACAGTTTGGACCCAGCCATATGCAAATCAGTCTTGTCCCTGTGCCCCTGGGAACAGTCCAGACCAAACTGCCAAGCCAGGTCCTCCCTGGTCTGGAAACAAGCATCCTGGGACCGATTTCAGGATATGTCACCCTTCTTCAGCCAGGATAGCTTGAATCCAGTGGCACAGTGAGCAAGAGACCCATGTCTGGGCATACCCATCCCACTTAGGGCGAAAAGTGTTACAGCAAACAAATGATGGATGGAACGCTGACAATGCAAACATTCTCCCCAGTCAAAAGATCTGGGTTAAATCCATCGTTATTTTGCCCACTACGCCACCCCAGTTTGGACCCAGCCATATGCAAATCAGTCTTGTCCCTGTGCCCCCTGGGAACAGTCCAGACCAAACTGCCAAGCCAGGTCCTCCCTGGTCTGGAAACAAGCGTCATGGGACCGGTTTCAGGGTATGTCACCCTTCTTCAGCCAGGGTAGCTTGAATCCAGTGGCACAGTGAGCAAGGGACCCACGTCTGGGCATACCCATCCCACTTAGGGCGAAAAGTGTTACAGCAAACAAATGACGGACAGAATGCTGACAATGCAAACATTATTCCCCAGTCGAAAGATCTGGGTTAAATCCATCGTTCTTTTGCCCACTACGCCAGCCCAGTTTGGACCTAGCCATATGCAAATCAGTCTTGACCCTGTGCCCCATGGGAACAGTCCAGTCCAGTCCGAACTGACAGGCCAGGTCCTCCCTGGTCTGGAAACAAGCATCCTGGGACCGGTTTCAGGGTATGTCACCCTTCTTCAGCCAGGCTAGCTTGAATCCAGTGGCACAGTGAGCAAGCGACCCACGTCTGGGCATACCCATCCCACTTAGGGCGAAAAGTGTTACAGCAAACAAATGATGGACGGAATGCTGACAATGCAAACATTCTCCCCCAGTCAAAAGATCTGGGTTAAATCCATCGTTCTTTTGCCCACTACGCCACCACAGTTTGGACCCAGCCATATGCAAATCAGTCTTGACCCTGTGCCCCATGGGAACAGTCCAGACCGAACTGCCAGGCCAGCTCCTCCCTGGTCTGGAAACAAGCATCCTGGGACCGGTTTCAGGATATGTCACCCTTCTTCAGCCAGTATAGCTTGAATCCAGTGGCACAGTGAGCAAGAGACCCATGTCTGGGCATACCCATCCCACTTACGGCAAAAAGTGTTACAGTAAACAAATGATGGACGGAACGCTGACAATGCAAACATTCTCCCCAGTCAAAAGATCTGGGTTAAATCCATCGTTATTTTGCCCACTACGCCACCCCAGTTTGGACCCAGCCATATGCAAATCAGTCTTCACCCTGTGCCCCATGGGAACAGTCCAGACCGAACTGCCAGGTTAGGTCCTCCCTGGTCTGGAAACAAGCATCCTGGGACCGGTTTCAGGGTATGTCACCCTTCTTCAGCCAGGCTAGCTTGAATCGAGTGGCACAGTGAGCAAGGGACCCACGTCTGGGCATACCCATCCCACTTAGGGCGAAAAGTGTTACAGCAAACAAATGATGGACTGAATGCTGACAATGCAAACATTCTCCCCAAGTCAAAAGATCTGGGTTAAATCCATTGTTCTTTTGCCCACTACGCCACCCCAGTTTGGACCCAGCCATATGCAAATCAGTCTTGACCCTGTGCCCCATGGGAACAGTCCAGACCAAACTGCCAGGCCAGGTCCTTCCTGGTCGGGAAACAAGCATCCTGGGACTGGTTTCAGGGTATGTCACCCTTCTTCAGCCAGGCTAGTTTGAATCCAGTGGCACAGTGAGCAAGGGACTCATGTCTGGGCATACCCATCCCACTTAGGGCGAAAAGTGTTACAGCAAACAAATGATGGACGGAATGCTGACAATGCAAACATTCTCCCCCAGTCAAAAGATCTGGGTTAAATCCATAGTTCTTTTGCCCACTACGCCACCCCAGTTTGGAGCCAGCCATATGCAAATCAGTCTTGACCCTGTGCCCCATGGGAACAGTCCAGACCGAACTGACAGGCCAGGTCCTCCCTGGTCTGGAAACAAGCATGCTGGGACCGGTTTCAGGGTATGTCACCCTTCTTCAACCAGGCTAGCTTGAATACAGTGGCACAGTGAGCAAGGGACCCACGTCTGGGCATACCCATCGCACTTAGGGCGAAAAGTGTTACAGCAAACAAATGATGGACGGAATGCTGACAATGCAAACATTCTCCCCCAGTCAAAAGATCTGGGTTAAATCCATCATTCTTTTGCCCACTACGCCACCCCAGTTTGGACCCAGCCATATGCAAATCAGTCTTGGCCCTGTGCCCCATGGGAAAAGTCCATACCGAACTGCCAGGCCAGGTCCTCCCTGGTCTGGAAACAAGCATCCTGGGACCGGTTTCAGGGTATGTCACCCTTCTTCAGCCAGGCTAGCTTGAATCCAGTGGCACAGTGAGCAAGCGACCCACATCTGGGCATACCCATCCCACTTAGGACGAAAAGTGTTACAGCAAACAAATGATGGACGGAATGCTGACAATGCAAACTTTCTCCCCCAGTCAAAAGATCTGGGATAAATCCATCGTTCTTTTGCCCACTACACCACCACAGTTTGGACCCAGCCATATGCAAATCAGTCTTGACCCTGTGCCGCATGGGAACAGTCCAGACCGAACTGCCAGGCCAGGTCTTCCCTGGTCTGGAAACAAGCATCCTGGGACCGGTTTCAGGATATGTCACCCTTCTTTAGCCAGGATAGCTTGAATCCAGTGGCACAGTGAGCAAGAGACCCATGTCTGGGCATACCCATCCCACTTAGGGCGAAAAGTGTTACAGCAAACAAATTATGGACGGAACGCTGACAATGCAAACATTCTCCCCAGTCAAAAGATCTGGGTTAAATCCATCGTTATTTTGCCCACTACGGCACCCCAGTTTGGACCCAGCCATATGCAAATCAGTCTTGACCCTGTGCCCCCTGGGAACAGTCCAGACCAAACTGCCAAGCCAGGTCCTCCCTGGTCTGGAAACAAGCTTCATGGGACCGGTTTCAGGGTATGTCACCCTTCTTCAGCCAGGGTAGCTTGAATCCAGTGGCACAGTGAGCAAGTGACCCACGTCTGGGCATACCCATCCCACTTAGGGCGAAAAGTGTTACATCAAACAAATGACGGACAGAATGCTGACAATGCAAACATTCTCCCCCAGTCAAAAGATCTGGGTTAAATCCATCATTCTTTTGCCCACTACGCCACCACAGTTTGGACCCAGCCATATGCAAATCAGTCTTGACCCTGTGCCCCATGGGAACAGTCCAGACCGAACTGCCAGGCCAGCTCCTCCCTGGTCTGGAAACAAGCATCCTGGGACCGGTTTCAGGGAATGTCACCCTTCTTCAGCCAGGCTAGCTTGAATCCAGTGGCACTGTGAGCATGGGACCCACGTCTGGGCATATCCATCCCACTTAGGGCGAAAAGTGTTACAGCAAACAAATGATGGACGGAATGCTGACAATGCAAACATTCTCCCCCAGTCAAAAGATCTGGGTTAAATCCATCGTTCTTTTGCCCACCACGCCACCCCAGTTTGGACCCAGCCATATGCAAATGAGTCTTGACCCTGTGCCCCATAGGAACAGTCCAGACCGAACTAACAGGCCAGGTCCTCCCTGGTCTGGAAACAAGCATCCTGGGACCGGTTTCAGGCTATGTCACCCTTCAGCCAGGCCAGCTTGAATCCAGTGGCACAGTGAGCAAGCGACCCACCTCTGGGCATACCCATCCCACTTAGGGCGAAAAGTGTTACAGCAAACAAATGATGGACGGAATGCTGACAATGCAAACATTCTCCCCCAGTCAAAAGATCTGGGTTAAATCCATCGTTCTTTTGCCCACTACACCACCACAGTTTGGACCCAGCCATATGCAAATCAGTCTTGTCCCTGTGCCCCTGGGAACAGTCCAGACCAAACTGCCAAGCCAGGTCCTCCCTGGTCTGGAAACAAGCATCCTGGGACCGATTTCAGGATATGTCACCCTTCTTCAGCCAGGATAGCTTGAATCCAGTGGCACAGTGAGCAAGAGACCCATGTCTGGGCATACCCATCCCACTTAGGGCGAAAAGTGTTACAGCAAACAAATGATGGATGGAACGCTGACAATGCAAACATTCTCCCCAGTCAAAAGATCTGGGTTAAATCCATCGTTATTTTGCCCACTACGCCACCCCAGTTTGGACCCAGCCATATGCAAATCAGTCTTGTCCCTGTGCCCCCTGGGAACAGTCCAGACCAAACTGCCAAGCCAGGTCCTCCCTGGTCTGGAAACAAGCGTCATGGGACCGGTTTCAGGGTATGTCACCCTTCTTCAGCCAGGGTAGCTTGAATCCAGTGGCACAGTGAGCAAGGGACCCACGTCTGGGCATACCCATCCCACTTAGGGCGAAAAGTGTTACAGCAAACAAATGACGGACAGAATGCTGACAATGCAAACATTATTCCCCAGTCGAAAGATCTGGGTTAAATCCATCGTTCTTTTGCCCACTACGCCAGCCCAGTTTGGACCTAGCCATATGCAAATCAGTCTTGACCCTGTGCCCCATGGGAACAGTCCAGTCCAGTCCAAACTGACAGGCCAGGTCCTCCCTGGTCTGGAAACAAGCATCCTGGGACCGGTTTCAGGGTATGTCACCCTTCTTCAGCCAGGCTAGCTTGAATCCAGTGGCACAGTGAGCAAGCGACCCACGTCTGGGCATACCCATCCCACTTAGGGCGAAAAGTGTTACAGCAAACAAATGATGGACGGAATGCTGACAATGCAAACATTCTCCCCCAGTCAAAAGATCTGGGTTAAATCCATCGTTCTTTTGCCCACTACGCCACCACAGTTTGGACCCAGCCATATGCAAATCAGTCTTGACCCTGTGCCCCATGGGAACAGTCCAGACCGAACTGCCAGGCCAGCTCCTCCCTGGTCTGGAAACAAGCATCCTGGGACCGGTTTCAGGATATGTCACCCTTCTTCAGCCAGTATAGCTTGAATCCAGTGGCACAGTGAGCAAGAGACCCATGTCTGGGCATACCCATCCCACTTACGGCAAAAAGTGTTACAGTAAACAAATGATGGACGGAACGCTGACAATGCAAACATTCTCCCCAGTCAAAAGATCTGGGTTAAATCCATCGTTATTTTGCCCACTACGCCACCCCAGTTTGGACCCAGCCATATGCAAATCAGTCTTGACCATGTGCCCCCTGGGAACAGTCCAGACCAAACTGCCAAGCCAGGTCCTCCCTGGTCTGGAAACAAGCGTCATGGGACCGGTTTCAGGGTATGTCACCCTTCTTCAGCCAGGGTAGCTTGAATCTAGGGGCACAGTGAGCACGGGACCCACGTCTGGGCATACCCATCACACTTAGGGCGAAAAGTGTTACAGCAAACAAATGACGGACAGAATGCTGACAATGCAAACATTCTCCCCCAGTCAAAAGATCTGGGTTAAATCCATCGTTCTTTTGCCTACTACGCCACCCCAGTTTGGACCCAGCCATATGCAAATAAGTCTTGACCCTGTGCCCCATGGGAACAGTCCAGACCGAACTGCCAGGCCAGCTCCTCCCTGGTCTGGAAAAAAGCATCCTGGGACCGGTTTCAGGGTATGTCACCCTTCTTCAGCCAGGCTAGCTTGAATCCAGTGGCACAGTGAGCAAGGGACCCACGTCTGGGCATACCCATCCCACTTAGGGCGAAAAGTGTTATAGCAAACAAATGATGGACGGAATGCTGACAATGCAAACATTCTCCCCCAGTCAAAAGATCTGGGTTAAATCCATCGTTCTTTTGCCCACTACGCCACCACAGTTTGGACGCAGCCATATGCAAATCAGTCTTTACCCTGTGCCCCATGGGAACAGTCCAGAACGAACTGCCAGGCCAGGTCCTCCCTGGTCTGGAAACAAGCATCCTGGGACCAATTTCAGGGTATGTCACCCTTCTTCAGTCAGGCTAGCTTGAATCCAGTGGCACAGTGAGCAAGGGACCCACTTCTGAGCATACCCATCCCACTTAGGACAAAAAGTGTTACAGCAAACAAATGATGGACAGAATGCTGACAATGCAAACATTCTTCCCCAGTCAAAAGATCTGGGTTAAATCCATCGTTCTTTTACCCACTACACCACCCCAGTTTGGACCCAGCCATGTGCAAATCATTCTTGACCCTGTGCCCCATGGGAACAGTCCAGACCGAACTGCCAGGCCAGGTCCTCCCTGGTCTGGAAACAAGCATCCTCGGACCGGTTTCAGAATATGTCACCCTTTTTCAGCCAGGTTAGCTTGAATCCAGTGGCACAGTGAGCAAGGGACCCAGGTCTGGGCATACCCATCCCACTTAGGGCGAAAAGTGTTACAGCAAACAAATGATGGACAGAATGCTGACAATGCAAACATTCTCCCCCAGTCAAAAGATCTGGGTTAAATCCATCGTTCTTTTGCCCACCATGCCACCCCAGTTTGAAACCAGCCATATGCAAATGAGTCTTGACCCTGTGCCCCATGGGAAGAGTCCAGCTCGAACTGCCAGGCCAGGTCCTCCCTGGTCTGGAAACAAACATCCTGGGACCGGTTTCAGGGTATGTCACCCTTCTTCAGCCAGGCTAGCTTGAATCCAGTGGCACAGTGAGCAGGGGACCCACGTCTGGGCATACCCATCCCACTTAGGGCGAAAAGTGATACAGCAAGCAAATGATGGACGGAATGCTGACAATGCAAACATTCTCCCCCAGTCAAAAGATCTGGGTTAAATCCCTCGTTCTTTTGCCCACTACGCCACCCCAGTTTGGAGCCAGCCATATGCAAATCAGTCATGACCCTGTGCCCCATGGGAACAGTCCAAAGCGAACTGCCAGGACAGGGCATCCCTGGTCTGGAAACAAGGATCCTGGGACCGGTTTCAGGGTATGTCACCCTTCTTCAGCCAGGCTAGCTTGAATCCAGTGGCACAGTGAGCAAGGGACCCACGTCTGGGCATACCCATCCCACTTAGGGCGAAAAGTGTTACAGCAAACAAATGATGGACGGAATGCTGACAATGCAAACATTCTCCCCCAGTCAAAAGATCTGGGTTAAATCCATTGTTCTTTTGCCCACTACGCCACCCCAGTTTGGACCCAGCCATATGCAAATCAGTCTTGACCCTGTGCCCCTTGAGAACAGTCCAGACCGAACTGCCAGGCCAGGTCCTACCTGGTCTGGAAACAAGCGTCCTGGGACCGGTTTCAGGGTATGTCACCCTTCTTCAGCCAGGCTAGCTTGAATCCAGTGGCACAGTGAGCAAGGGACCCACGTCTGGGCATACCCATTCCACTTAGGGCGAAAAGTGTTACAGTAAACAAATGACGGACGGAATGCTGACAATGCAAACAATCTCCCCCAGTCAAAAGATCTGGGTTAAATCCATCATTCTTTTGCCCACTACGCCACCCCAGTTTGGACCCAGCCATATGCAAATCAGTCTTGACCCTGTGCCCCATGGGAACAGTCCAGACCGAACTGCCAGGCCAGGCCCTCCCTTGTCATGAAATAAGCATCCTGGGACTGGTTTCAGGGTATGTCACCCTTTTTCAGCCAGGCTAGTTTGAATCCAGTGGCACATTGAGCAAGGGACCCACGTCTGGGCATACCCATCCCACTTAGGGCGAAAAGTGTTACAACAAACAAATGTTGGACGGAATGCTGACAATGCAAACATTTTCCCTCAGTCAAAAGATCTGAGTTAAATCCATCGTTCTTTTGCCCACTACACCACCCAAGTTTGGACCCAGCCATATTCAAATCAGTCTTGACCCTGTGCCCAATGGGAACAGTTCAGACCGAACTGCCAGGCCAGGTCCTCCCTGGTCTGGAAACAAGCATTCTGGGACCGGTTTCAGGGTATGTCACCCTTCTTCAGCCAGGCTAGCTTGAATCCAGTGGCACAGTGAGCAAAGGACCCACGTCTGGGCATACCCATCCCACTTAGGGCGAAAAGTGTTACAGCAAACAAATGATGGACGGAATGCTGACAATGCAAACATTCTCCCCCAGTCAAAAGATCTGGGTTAAATCCATCGTTCTTTTGCCCACTACGCCACCCTAGTTTGGACCCAGCCATATTCAAATCAGTCTTGACCCTGTGCCCAATGGGAACAGTCCAGACCGAACTGCCAGGCCAGGTCCTCCCTGGTCTGGAAACAAGAATTCTGGGACCGGTTTCAGGGTATGTCACCCTTCTTCAGCCAGGCTAGCTTGAATCCAGTGGCACAGTGAGCAAGGGACCCACGTCTGGGCATACCCACACCACTTAGGGCGAAAAGTGTTACAGCAATCAAATGATGGACGGAATGCTGACAATGCAAACATTCTCCCCCAGTCAAAAGATCTGGGTTAAATCCATCGTTCTTTAGCCCACTACTCCACCCCAGTTTGGAACCAGCCATATTCAAATCAGTCTTGAACCTGTGCCCAATGGGAACAGTCCAGACCGAACTGCCAGGCCAGGTTCTCCCTTGTCTGGAAACAAGCATTCTGGGACCGGTTTTAGGGTATGTCACCCTTCTTCAGCCAGGCTAGCTTGAATCCAGTGGCACAGTGAGCAAGAGACCCACGTCTGGGCATACCCATCCCACTTTGGGCGAAAAGTGTTACAGCAAACAAATGATGGACGCAATGCTGACAATGCAAACATTCTCCCACAGTCAAAAGATCTGGGTTAAAACCATCGTTCTTTTGCCAACTACGCCACCCCAGTTTGGACCCAGCCATATCCAAATCAGTCTTGACCCAGTGCCGTAGGGGAACAGTCCAGACCGAACTGACAGGCCAGGTCCTCCCTGGTCTGGAAACAAGCATCCTGGGACCGGTTTCAGAGTATGTCACCCTTCTTCAGCCAGGCTAGCTTGAATCCAGTGGCACACTGAGCAAGGGACCCACGTCTGGGCATACCCATCCCACTTAGGGCGAAAAGTGTTACAGCAAACAAATGATGGACGGAACGCTGACAATGCAAACATTCTCCCCCAGTCAAAAGATCTGGGTTAAATCCATCGTTCTTTTGCCCACTACCCCACCCCAGTTTGGACTCAGCCATATGCAAATCAGTCTTGACCCTGTGCCCCTTGAGAACAGTCCAGACCGAACTGCCAGGCCAGGTCCTACCTGGTCTGGAAACAAGCATCCTGGGACCGGTTTCAGGGTATGTCACCCTTCTTCAGCCAGGCTAGCTTGAATCCAGTGGCACAGTGAGCAAGGGACCCACGTCTGGGCATATCCATCCCACTTAGGGCGAAAAGTGTTACAGCAAACAAATGATGGACGGAATGCTGACAATGCAAACATTCTCCCCCAGTCAAAAGATCTGGGTTAAATCCATCGTTCTTTTGCCCACTACGCCACCCCAGTTTGGACCCAGCCATATGCAAATGAGTCTTGACCCTGTGCCCCATAGGAACAGTCCAGACCGAACTGCCAGGCCAGCTCCTCCCTGGTCTGGAAACAAGCATCCTGGGACCGGTTTCAGGCTATGTCACCCTTCTTCAGCCAGTATAGCTTGAATCCAGTGGCACAGTGAGCAAGAGACCCATGTCTGGGCATACCCATCCCACTTACGGCAAAAAGTGTTACAGCAAACAAATGATGGACGGAACGCTGACAATGCAAACATTCTCCCCAGTCAAAAGATCTGGGTTAAATCCATCGTTATTTTGCCCACTACGCCACCCCAGTTTGGACCCAGCCATATGCAAATAAGTCTTGACCCTGTGCCCCATGGGAACAGTCCAGACCGAACTGCCAGGCCAGCTCCTCCCTGGTCTGGAAAAAGCATCCTGGGACCGGTTTCAGGGTATGTCACCCTTCTTCAGCCAGGCTAGCTTGAATCCAGTGGCACAGTGAGCAAGGGACCCACGTCTGGGCATACCCATCCCACTTAGGGCGAAAAGTGTTATAGCAAACAAATGATGGACGGAATGCTGACAATGCAAACATTCTCCCCCAGTCAAAAGATCTGGGTTAAATCCATCGTTCTTTTGCCCACTACGCCACCACAGTTTGGACGCAGCCATATGCAAATCAGTCTTTACCCTGTGCCCCATGGGAACAGTCCAGAACGAACTGCCAGGCCAGGTCCTCCCTGGTCTGGAAACAAGCATCCTGGGACCAATTTCAGGGTATGTCACCCTTCTTCAGTCAGGCTAACTTGAATCCAGTGGCACAGTGAGCAAGGGACCCACTTCTGAGCATACCCATCCCACTTAGGACGAAAAGTGTTACAGCAAACAAATGATGGACAGAATGCTGACAATGCAAACATTCTTCCCCAGTCAAAAGATCTGGGTTAAATCCATCGTTCTTTTACCCACTACGCCACCCCAGTTTGGACCCAGCCATGTGCAAATCATTCTTGACCCTGTGCCCCATGGGAACAGTCCAGACCGAACTGCCAGGCCAGGTCCTCCCTGGTCTGGAAACAAGCATCCTCGGACCGGTTTCAGAATATGTCACCCTTCTTCAGCCAGGTTAGCTTGAATCCAGTGGCACAGTGAGCAAGGGACCCAGGTCTGGGCATACCCATCCCACTTAGGGCGAAAAGTGTTACAGCAAACAAATGATGGACAGAATGCTGACAATGCAAACATTCTCCCCCAGTCAAAAGATCTGGGTTAAATCCATCGTTCTTTTGCCCACCATGCCACCCCAGTTTGAAACCAGCCATATGCAAATGAGTCTTGACCCTGTGCCCCATGGGAAGAGTCCAGCTCGAACTGCCAGGCCAGGTCCTCCCTGGTCTGGAAACAAACATCCTGGGACCGGTTTCAGGGTATGTCACCCTTCTTCAGCCAGGCTAGCTTGAATCCAGTGGCACAGTGAGCAGGGGGACCCACGTCTGGGCATACCCATCCCACTTAGGGCGAAAAGTGATACAGCAAGCAAATGATGGACGGAATGCTGACAATGCAAACATTCTCCCCAGTCAAAAGATCTGGGTTAAATCCTCGTTCTTTTGCCCACTATGCCACCCTATTTTGGAGCCAGCCATATGCAAATCAGTCATGACCCTGTGCCCCATGGGAACAGTCCAAAGCGAACTGCCAGGCCAGGGCATCCCTGGTCTGGAAACAAGGATCCTGGGACCGGTTTCAGGGTATGTCACCCTTCTTCAGCCAGGCTAGCTTGAATCCAGTGGCACAGTGAGCAAGGGACCCACGTCTGGGCATACCCATCCCACTTAGGGCGAAAAGTGTTACAGCAAACAAATGATGGACGGAATGCTGACAATGCAAACATTCTCCCCCAGTCAAAAGATCTGGGTTAAATCCATTGTTCTTTTGCCCACTACGCCACCCCAGTTTGGACCCAGCCATATGCAAATCAGTCTTGACCCTGTGCCCCTTGAGAAAAGGTCCAGACCGAACTGCCAGGCCAGGTCCTACCTGGTCTGGAAACAAGCGTCCTGGGACCGGTTTCAGAGTATGTCACCCTTCTTCAGCCAGGCTAGCTTGAATCCAGTGGCACAGTGAGCAAGGGACCCACGTCTGGGCATACCCATTCCACTTAGGGCGAAAAGTGTTATAGCAAACAAATGATGGACGGAATGCTGACAATGCAAACATTCTCCCCCAGTCAAAAGATCTGGGTTAAATCCATCGTTCTTTTGCCCACTACGCCACCACAGTTTGGACGCAGCCATATGCAAATCAGTCTTTACCCTGTTCCCCATGGGAACAGTCCAGAACGAACTGCCAGGCCAGGTCCTCCCTGGTCTGGAAACAAGCATCCTGGGACCAATTTCAGGGTATGTCACCCTTCTTCAGTCAGGCTAGCTTGAATCCAGTGGCACAGTGAGCAAGGGACCCACTTCTGAGCATACCCATCCCACTTAGGACAAAAAGTGTTACAGCAAACAAATGATGGACAGAATGCTGACAATGCAAACATTCTTCCCCAGTCAAAAGATCTGGGTTAAATCCATCGTTCTTTTACCCACTACGCCACCCCAGTTTGGACCCAGCCATGTGCAAATCATTCTTGACCCTGTGCCCCATGGGAACAGTCCAGACCGAACTGCCAGGCCAGGTCCTCCCTGGTCTGGAAACAAGCATCCTCGGACCGGTTTCAGAATATGTCACCCTTTTTCAGCCAGGTTAGCTTGAATCCAGTGGCACAGTGAGCAAGGGACCCAGGTCTGGGCATACCCATCCCACTTAGGGCGAAAAGTGTTACAGCAAACTAATGATGGACAGAATGCTGACAATGCAAACATTCTCCCCCAGTCAAAAGATCTGGGTTAAATCCATCGTTCTTTTGCCCACCATGCCACCCCAGTTTGAAACCAGCCATATGCAAATGAGTCTTGACCCTGTGCCCCATGGGAAGAGTCCAGCTCGAACTGCCAGGCCAGGTCCTCCCTGGTCTGGAAACAAACATCCTGGGACCGGTTTCAGGGTATGTCACCCTTCTTCAGCCAGGCTAGCTTGAATCCAGTGGCACAGTGAGCAGGGGACCCACGTCTGGGCATACCCATCCCACTTAGGGCGAAAAGTGATACAGCAAGCAAATGATGGACGGAATGCTGACAATGCAAACATTCTCCCCCAGTCAAAAGATCTGGGTTAAATCCATCGTTCTTTTGCCCACTACGCCACCCCAGTTTGGAGCCAGCCATATGCAAATCAGTCATGACCATGTGCCCCATGGGAACAGTCCAAAGCGAACTGCCAGGACAGGGCATCCCTGGTCTGGAAACAAGGATCCTGGGACCGGTTTCAGGGTATGTCACCCTTCTTCAGCCAGGCTAGCTTGAATCCAGTGGCACAGTGAGCAAGGGACCCACGTCTGGGCATACCCATCCCACTTAGGGCGAAAAGTGTTACAGCAAACAAATGATGGACGGAATGCTGACAATGCAAACATTCTCCCCCAGTCAAAAGATCTGGGTTAAATCCATTGTTCTTTTGCCCACTACGCCACCCCAGTTTGGACCCAGCCATATGCAAATCAGTCTTGACCCTGTGCCCCTTGAGAACAGTCCAGACCGAACTGCCAGGCCAGGTCCTACCTGGTCTGGAAACAAGCGTCCTGGGACCGGTTTCAGGGTATGTCACCCTTCTTCAGCCAGGCTAGCTTGAATCCAGTGGCACAGTGAGCAAGGGACCCACGTCTGGGCATACCCATTCCACTTAGGGCGAAAAGTGTTACAGTAAACAAATGACGGACGGAATGCTGACAATGCAAACAATCTCCCCAGTCAAAAGATCTGGGTTAAATCCATCATTCTTTTGCCCACTACGCCACCCCAGTTTGGACCCAGCCATATGCAAATCAGTCTTGACCCTGTGCCCAATGGGAACAGTCCAGACCGAACTGCCAGGCCAGGCCCTCCCTTGTCGTGAAATAAGCATCCTGGGACCGGTTTTAGGGTATGTCACCCTTCTTCAGCCAGGCTAGCTTGAATCCAGTGGCACAGTGAGCAAGGGACCCACGTCTGGGCATACCCATCCCACTTTGGGCGAAAAGTGTTACAGCAAACAAATGTTGGACGGAATGCTGACAATGCAAACATTTTCCCTCAGTCAAAAGATCTGGGTTAAATCCATCGTTCTTTAGCCCACTACTCCACCCCAGTTTGGAACCAGCCATATTCAAATCAGTCTTGAACCTGTGCCCAATGGGAACAGTCCAGACCGAACTGCCAGGCCAGGTTCTCCCTTGTCTGGAAACAAGCATTCTGGGACCGGTTTTAGGGTATGTCACCCTTCTTCAGCCAGGCTAGCTTGAATCCAGTGGCACAGTGAGCAAGGGACCCACGTCTGGGCATACCCATCCCACTTTGGGCGAAAAGTGTTACAGCAAACAAATGATGGACGCAATGCTGACAATGCAAACATTCTCCCACAGTCAAAAGATCTGGGTTAAAACCATCGTTCTTTTGCAAACTACGCCACCCCAGTTTGGACCCAGCCATATCCAAATCAGTCTTGACCCAGTGCCGTAGGGGAACAGTCCAGACCGAACTGACAGGCCAGGTCCTCCCTGGTCTGGAAACAAGCATCCTGGGACCGGTTTCAGAGTATGTCACCCTTCTTCAGCCAGGCTAGCTTGAATCCAGTGGCACACTGAGCAAGGGACCCACGTCTGGGCATACCCATCCCACTTAGGGCGAAAAGTGTTACAGCAAACAAATGATGGACGGAACGCTGACAATGCAAACATTCTCCCCCAGTCAAAAGATCTGGGTTAAATCCATCGTTCTTTTGCCCACTACCCCACCCCAGTTTGGACTCAGCCATATGCAAATCAGTCTTGACCCTGTGCCCCTTGAGAACAGTCCAGACCGAACTGCCAGGCCAGGTCCTACCTGGTCTGGAAACAAGCATCCTGGGACCGGTTTCAGGGTATGTCACCCTTCTTCAGCCAGGCTAGCTTGAATCCAGTGGCACAGTGAGCAAGGGACCCACGTCTGGGCATATCCATCCCACTTAGGGCGAAAAGTGTTACAGCAAACAAATGATGGACGGAATGCTGACAATGCAAACATTCTCCCCCAGTCAAAAGATCTGGGTTAAATCCATCGTTCTTTTGCCCACTACGCCACCCCAGTTTGGACCCAGCCATATGCAAATGAGTCTTGACCCTGTGCCCCATAGGAACAGTCCAGACCGAACTGCCAGGCCAGCTCCTCCCTGGTCTGGAAACAAGCATCCTGGGACCGGTTTCAGGCTATGTCACCCTTCTTCAGCCAGTATAGCTTGAATCCAGTGGCACAGTGAGCAAGAGACCCATGTCTGGGCATACCCATCCCACTTACGGCAAAAAGTGTTACAGCAAACAAATGATGGACGGAACGCTGACAATGCAAACATTCTCCCCAGTCAAAAGATCTGGGTTAAATCCATCGTTATTTTGCCCACTACGCCACCCCAGTTTGGACCCAGCCATATGCAAATAAGTCTTGACCCTGTGCCCCATGGGAACAGTCCAGACCGAACTGCCAGGCCAGCTCCTCCCTGGTCTGGAAACAAGCATCCTGGGACCGGTTTCAGGGTATGTCACCCTTCTTCAGCCAGGCTAGCTTGAATCCAGTGGCACAGTGAGCAAGGGACCCACGTCTGGGCATACCCATCCCACTTAGGGCGAAAAGTGTTATAGCAAACAAATTATGGACGGAATGCTGACAATGCAAACATTCTCCCCCAGTCAAAAGATCTGGGTTAAATCCATCGTTCTTTTGCCCACTACGCCACCACAGTTTGGACGCAGCCATATGCAAATCAGTCTTTACCCTGTGCCCCATGGGAACAGTCCAGAACGAACTGCCAGGCCAGGTGCTCCCTGGTCTGGAAACAAGCATCCTGGGACCAATTTCAGGGTATGTCACCCTTCTTCAGTCAGGCTAACTTGAATCCAGTGGCACAGTGAGCAAGGGACCCACTTCTGAGCATACCCATCCCACTTAGGACGAAAAGTGTTACAGCAAACAAATGATGGACAGAATGCTGACAATGCAAACATTCTTCCCCAGTCAAAAGATCTGGGTTAAATCCATCGTTCTTTTACCCACTACGCCACCCCAGTTTGGACCCAGCCATGTGCAAATCATTCTTGACCCTGTGCCCCATGGGAACAGTCCAGACCGAACTGCCAGGCCAGGTCCTCCCTGGTCTGGAAACAAGCATCCTCGGACCGGTTTCAGAATATGTCACCCTTCTTCAGCCAGGTTAGCTTGAATCCAGTGGCACAGTGAGCAAGGGACCCAGGTCTGGGCATACCCATCCCACTTAGGGCGAAAAGTGTTACAGCAAACAAATGATGGACAGAATGCTGACAATGCAAACATTCTCCCCCAGTCAAAAGATCTGGGTTAAATCCATCGTTCTTTTGCCCACCATGCCACCCCAGTTTGAAACCAGCCATATGCAAATGAGTCTTGACCCTGTGCCCCATGGGAAGAGTCCAGACTCGAACTGCCAGGCCAGGTCCTCCCTGGTCTGGAAACAAACATCCTGGGACCGGTTTCAGGGTATGTCACCCTTCTTCAGCCAGGCTAGCTTGAATCCAGTGGCACAGTGAGCAGGGGGACCCACGTCTGGGCATACCCATCCCACTTAGGGCGAAAAGTGATACAGCAAGCAAATGATGGACGGAATGCTGACAATGCAAACATTCTCCCCCAGTCAAAAGATCTGGGTTAAATCCCTCGTTCTTTTGCCCACTATGCCACCCTATTTTGGAGCCAGCCATATGCAAATAAGTCATGACCCTGTGCCCCATGGGAACAGTCCAAAGCGAACTGCCAGGCCAGGGCATCCCTGGTCTGGAAACAAGGATCCTGGGACCGGTTTCAGGGTATGTCACCCTTCTTCAGCCAGGCTAGCTTGAATCCAGTGGCACAGTGAGCAAGGGACCCACGTCTGGGCATACCCATCCCACTTAGGGCGAAAAGTGTTACAGCAAACAAATGATGGACGGAATGCTGACAATGCAAACATTCTCCCCCAGTCAAAAGATCTGGGTTAAATCCATTGTTCTTTTGCCCACTACGCCACCCCAGTTTGGACCCAGCCATATGCAAATCAGTCTTGACCCTGTGCCCCTTGAGAAAAGGTCCAGACCGAACTGCCAGGCCAGGTCCTACCTGGTCTGGAAACAAGCGTCCTGGGACCGGTTTCAGAGTATGTCACCCTTCTTCAGCCAGGCTAGCTTGAATCCAGTGGCACAGTGAGCAAGGGACCCACGTCTGGGCATACCCATTCCACTTAGGGCGAAAAGTGTTACAGTAAACAAATTACGGACGGAATGCTGACAATGCAAACAATCTCCCCCAGTCAAAAGATCTGGGTTAAATCCATCGTTCTTTTGCCCACTACGCCACCCCAGTTTGGACCCAGCCATATGCAAATCAGTCTTGACCCTGTGCCCCATGGGAACAGTCCAGACCGAACTGCCAGGCCAGGTCCTCCCTTGTCGTGAAATAAGCATCCTGGGACTGGTTTCAGGGTATGTCACCCTTCTTCAGCCAGGCTAGTTTGAATCCAGTGGCACATTGAGCAAGGGACCCACGTCTGGGCACACCCATCCCACTTAGGGCGAAAAGTGTTACAACAAACAAATGTTGGACGGAATGCTGACAATGCAAACATTTTCCCTCAGTCAAAAGATCTGAGTTAAATCCATCGTTCTTTTGCCCACTACGCCACCCAAGTTTGGACCCAGCCATATTCAAATCAGTCTTGACCCTGTGCCCAATGGGAACAGTTCAGACCGAACTGCCAGGCCAGGTCCTACCTGGTCTGGAACCAAGCATTCTGGGACCGGTTTCAGGGTATGTCCCCCTTCTTCAGCCAGGCTAGCTTGAATCCAGTGGCACAGTGAGCAAGGGACCCACGTCTGGGCATACCCACACCACTTAGGGCGAAAAGTGTTACAGCAAACAAATGATGGACGGAATGCTGACAATGCAAACATTCTCCCCCAGTCAAAAGATCTGGGTTAAATCCATCGTTCTTTTGCCCACTACGCCACCCTAGTTTGGACCCAGCCATATTCAAATCAGTCTTGACCCTGTGCCCAATGGGAACAGTCCAGACCGAACTGCCAGGCCAGGTCCTCCCTGGTCTGGAAACAAGAATTCTGGGACCGGTTTCAGGGTATGTCACCCTTCTTCAGCCAGGCTAGCTTGAATCCAGTGGCACAGTGAGCAAGGGACCCACGTCTGGGCATACCCACACCACTTAGGGCGAAAAGTGTTACAGCAAACAAATGATGGACGGAATGCTGACAATGCAAACATTCTCCCCCAGTCAAAAGATCTGGGTTAAATCCATCGTTCTTTTGCCCACTACGCCACCCCAGTTTGGAACCAGCCATATTCAAATCAGTCTTGAACCTGTGCCCAATGGGAACAGTCCAGACCGAACTGCCAGGCCAGTTTCTCCCTTGTCTGGAAACAAGCATTCTGGGACCGGTTTTAGGGTATGTCACCCTTCTTCAGCCAGGCTAGCTTGAATCCAGTGGCACAGTGAGCAAGGGACCCACGTCTGGGCATACCCATCCCACTTTGGGCGAAAAGTGTTACAGCAAACAAATGATGGACGCAATGCTGACAATGCAAACATTCTCCCACAGTCAAAAGATCTGGGTTAAAACCATCGTTCTTTTGCCAACTACGCCACCCCAGTTTGGACCCAGCCATATCCAAATCAGTCTTGACCCAGTGCCGTAGGGGAACAGTCCAGACCGAACTGACAGGCCAGGTCCTCCCTGGTCTGGAAACAAGCATCCTGGGACCGGTTTCAGAGTATGTCACCCTTCTTCAGCCAGGCTAGCTTGAATCCAGTGGCACACTGAGCAAGGGACCCACGTCTGGGCATACCCATCCCACTTAGGGCGAAAAGTGTTACAGCAAACAAATGATGGACGGAACGCTGACAATGCAAACATTCTCCCCCAGTCAAAAGATCTGGGTTAAATCCATCGTTCTTTTGCCCACTACCCCACCCCAGTTTGGACTCAGCCATATGCAAATCAGTCTTGACCCTGTGCCCCTTGAGAACAGTCCAGACCGAACTGCCAGGCCAGGTCCTACCTGGTCTGGAAACAAGCATCCTGGGACCGGTTTCAGGGTATGTCACCCTTCTTCAGCCAGGCTAGCTTGAATCCAGTGGCACAGTGAGCAAGGGACCCACGTCTGGGCATATCCATCCCACTTAGGGCGAAAAGTGTTACAGCAAACAAATGATGGACGGAATGCTGACAATGCAAACATTCTCCCCAGTCAAAAGATCTGGGTTAAATCCATCGTTCTTTTGCCCACTACGCCACCCCAGTTTGGACCCAGCCATATGCAAATGAGTCTTGACCCTGTGCCCCATAGGAACAGTCCAGACCGAACTGCCAGGCCAGCTCCTCCCTGGTCTGGAAACAAGCATCCTGGGACCGGTTTCAGGCTATGTCACCCTTCTTCAGCCAGTATAGCTTGAATCCAGGGGCACAGTGAGCAAGAGACCCATGTCTGGGCATACCCATCCCACTTACGGCAAAAAGTGTTACAGCAAACAAATGATGGACGGAACGCTGACAATGCAAACATTCTCCCCAGTCAAAAGATCTGGGTTAAATCCATCGTTATTTTGCCCACTACGCCACCCCAGTTTGGACCCAGCCATATGCAAATAAGTCTTGACCCTGTGCCCCATGGGAACAGTCCAGACCGAACTGCCAGGCCAGCTCCTCCCTGGTCTGGAAAAAAGCATCCTGGGACCGGTTTCAGGGTATGTCACCCTTCTTCAGCCAGGCTAGCTTGAATCCAGTGGCACAGTGAGCAAGGGACCCACGTCTGGGCATACCCATCCCACTTAGGGCGAAAAGTGTTATAGCAAACAAATGATGGACGGAATGCTGACAATGCAAACATTCTCCCCCAGTCAAAAGATCTGGGTTAAATCCATCGTTCTTTTGCCCACTACGCCACCACAGTTTGGACGCAGCCATATGCAAATCAGTCTTTACCCTGTGCCCCATGGGAACAGTCCAGAACGAACTGCCAGGCCAGGTCCTCCCTGGTCTGGAAACAAGCATCCTGGGACCAATTTCAGGGTATGTCACCCTTCTTCAGTCAGGCTAGCTTGAATCCAGTGGCACAGTGAGCAAGGGACCCACTTCTGAGCATACCCATCCCACTTAGGACGAAAAGTGTTACAGCAAACAAATGATGGACAGAATGCTGACAATGCAAACATTCTTCCCCAGTCAAAAGATCTGGGTTAAATCCATCGTTCTTTTACCCACTACGCCACCCCAGTTTGGACCCAGCCATGTGCAAATCATTCTTGACCCTGTGCCCCATGGGAACAGTCCAGACCGAACTGCCAGGCCAGGTCCTCCCTGGTCTGGAAACAAGCATCCTCGGACCGGTTTCAGAATATGTCACCCTTCTTCAGCCAGGTTAGCTTGAATCCAGTGGCACAGTGAGCAAGGGACCCAGGTCTGGGCATACCCATCCCACTTAGGGCGAAAAGTGTTACAGCAAACAAATGATGGACAGAATGCTGACAATGCAAACATTCTCCCCCAGTCAAAAGATCTGGGTTAAATCCATCGTTCTTTTGCCCACCATGCCACCCCAGTTTGAAACCAGCCATATGCAAATGAGTCTTGACCCTGTGCCCCATGGGAAGAGTCCAGCTCGAACTGCCAGGCCAGGTCCTCCCTGGTCTGGAAACAAACATCCTGGGACCGGTTTCAGGGTATGTCACCCTTCTTCAGCCAGGCTAGCTTGAATCTAGTGGCACAGTGAGCAGGGGGACCCACGTCTGGGCATACCCATCCCACTTAGGGCGAAAAGTGATACAGCAAGCAAATGATGGACGGAATGCTGACAATGCAAACATTCTCCCCCAGTCAAAAGATCTGGGTTAAATCCCTCGTTCTTTTGCCCACTATGCCACCCTATTTTGGAGCCAGCCATATGCAAATCAGTCATGACCCTGTGCCCCATGGGAACAGTCCAAAGCGAACTGCCAGGCCAGGGCATCCCTGGTCTGGAAACAAGGATCCTGGGACCGGTTTCAGGGTATGTCACCCTTCTTCAGCCAAGCTAGCTTGAATCCAGTGGCACAGTGAGCAAGGGACCCACGTCTGGGCATACCCATCCCACTTAGGGCGAAAAGTGTTACAGCAAACAAATGATGGACGGAATGCTGACAATGCAAACATTCTCCCCCAGTCAAAAGATCTGGGTTAAATCCATTGTTCTTTTGCCCACTACGCCACCCCAGTTTGGACCCAGCCATATGCAAATCAGTCTTGACCCTGTGCCCCTTGAGAAAAGGTCCAGACCGAACTGCCAGGCCAGGTCCTACCTGGTCTGGAAACAAGCGTCCTGGGACCGGTTTCAGAGTATGTCACCCTTCTTCAGCCAGGCTAGCTTGAATCCAGTGGCACAGTGAGCAAGGGACCCACGTCTGGGCATACCCATTCCACTTAGGGCGAAAAGTGTTACAGTAAACAAATGATGGACGGAATGCTGACAATGCAAACAATCTCCCCCAGTCAAAAGATCTGGGTTAAATCCATCGTTCTTTTGCCCACTACGCCACCCCAGTTTGGACCCAGCCATATGCAAATCAGTCTTGACCCTGTGCCCCATGGGAACAGTCCAGACCGAACTGCCAGGCCAGGTCCTCCCTTGTCGTGAAATAAGCATCCTGGGACTGGTTTCAGGGTATGTCACCCTTCTTCAGCCAGGCTAGTTTGAATCCAGTGGCACATTGAGCAAGGGACCCACGTCTGGGCATACCCATCCCACTTAGGGCGAAAAGTGTTACAACAAACAAATGTTGGACGGAATGCTGACAATGCAAACATTTTCCCTCAGTCAAAAGATCTGAGTTAAATCCATCGTTCTTTTGCCCACTACGCCACCCAAGTTTGGACCCAGCCATATTCAAATCAGTCTTGACCCTGTGCCCAATGGGAACAGTTCAGACCGAACTGCCAGGCCAGGTTCTCCCTTGTCTGGAAACAAGCATTCTGGGACCGGTTTTAGGGTATGTCACCCTTCTTCAGCCAGGCTAGCTTGAATCCAGTGGCACAGTGAGCAAGGGACCCACGTCTGGGCATACCCATCCCACTTAGGGCGAAAAGTGTTACAGCAAACAAATGATGGACGGAACGCTGACAATGCAAACATTCTCCCCCAGTCAAAAGATCTGGGTTAAATCCATCGTTCTTTTGCCCACTACCCCACCCCAGTTTGGACTCAGCCATATGCAAATCAGTCTTGACCCTGTGCCCCTTGAGAACAGTCCAGACCGAACTGCCAGGCCAGGTCCTACCTGGTCTGGAAACAAGCATCCTGGGAGCGGTTTCAGGGTATGTCACCCTTCTTCAGCCAGGCTAGCTTGAATCCAGTGGCACAGTGAGCAAGGGACCCACGTCTGAGCATACCCACACCACTTAGGGCGAAAAGTGTTACAGCAAACAAATGATGGACGGAATGCTGACAATGCAAACATTCTCCCCCAGTCAAAAGATCTGGGTTAAATCCATCATTCTTTTGCCCACTACGCCACCCCAGTTTGGAACCAGCCATATTCAAATCAGTCTTGAACCTGTGCCCAATGGGAACAGTCCAGACCGAACTGCCAGGCCAGGTTCTCCCTTGTCTGGAAACAAGCATTCTGGGACCGGTTTTAGGGTATGTCACCCTTCTTCAGCCAGGCTAGCTTGAATCCAGTGCCACAGTGAGCAAGGGACCCACGTCTGGGCATACCCACACCACTTAGGGCGAAAAGTGTTACAGCAAACAAATGATGGACGGAATGCTGACAATGCAAACATTCTCCCCCAGTCAAAAGATCTGAGTTAAATCCATCGTTCTTTTGCCCACTACGACACCCCATTTTGGATCCAGCCATATGCAAATCAGTCTTGATCCTGTGCCCCATGGGAACAGTCCAAACTGAACTGCCAGGCCAGGTCCTCCCTTGTCGTGAAACAAGCATCCTGGGACTGGTTTCAGGGTATGTCACCCTTCTTCAGCCAGGCTAGTTTGAATCCAGTGGCACAGTGAGCAAGGGACCCACGTCTGGGCATACCCACACCACTTAGGGCGAAAAGTGTTACAGCAAACAAATGATGGACGGAATGCTGACAATGCAAACATTCTCCCCCAGTCAAAAGATCTGGGTTAAATCCATCGTTCTTTTACCCACTACGCCACCCCAGTTTGGAACCAGCCATATTCAAATCAGTCTTGAACCTGTGCCCATTGGGAACAGTCCAGACCGAACTGCCAGGCCAGGTCCTCCCTGGTCTGGAAACAAGCATTCTGGGACCGGTTTCAGGGTATGTCACCCTTCTTCAGCCAGGCTAGCTTGAATCCAGTGCCACAGTGAGCAAGGGACCCACGTCTGGGCATACCCACACCACTTAGGGCGAAAAGTGTTACAGCAAACAAATGATGGACGGAATGCTGACAATGCAAACATTCTCCCCCAGTCAAAAGATCTGAGTTAAATCCATCGTTCTTTTGCCCACTACGACACCCCATTTTGGATCCAGCCATATGCAAATCAGTCTTGATCCTGTGCCCCATGGGAACAGTCCAAACTGAACTGCCAGGCCAGGTCCTCCCTGGTCTGGCAACAAGCATTCTGGGACCGGTTTCAGGGTATGTCACCCTTCTTCAGCCAGGCTAGATTGAATCCAGTGGCACAGTGAGCAAGGGACCCACGTCTGGGCATACCCATCCCACGTAGGGCGAAAAGTGTTACAGCAAAAAATGATGGACGGAATGCTGACAATGCAAACATTCTCCCTCAGTCAAAAGATCTGGGTTAAATCCATCGTTCTTTTGCCCACAACGCCACCCCAGTTTGGACCCAGCCATATGCAAATAAGTCTTGACCCTGTGCCCCATGGGAACAGTCCAGACCAAACTGCCAGGCCAGCTCCTCCCTGGTCTGGAAACAAGCATCCTGGGACCGGTTTCAGGGTATGTCACCCTTCTTCAGCCAGGCTAGCTTGAATCCAGTGGCACAGTGAGCAAGGGACCCACGTCTGGGCATACCCATCCCACTTTGGGTGAAAAGTGTTACAGCAAACAAATGATGGACGCAATGCTGACAATGCAAACATTCTCCCACAGTCAAAAGATCTGGGTTAAAACCATCGTTCTTTTGCCAACTACGCCACCCCAGTTTGGACCCAGCCATATCCAAATCAGTCTTGACCCAGTGCCGTAGGGGAACAGTCCAGACCGAACTGACAGGCCAGGTCCTCCCTGGTCTGGAAACAAGCATACTCGGACCGGTTTCAGGGTATGTCACCCTTCTTCAGCCAGTGTAGCTTGAATCCAGTGGCACAGTGAGCAAGGGACCCACGTCTGGGCATACCCATCCCACTTAGGGCGAAAAGTGTTACAGCAAACAAATGATGGACGGAATGCTGACAATGCAAACATTCTCCCCCAGTCAAAAGATCTGGGTTAAATCCATCGTTCTTTTGCCCACTACGCCACCCCAGCTTGGACCCAGCCATATGCAAATCAGTCTTGAACCTGTGCCCCATGTGAACAGTCCAGACCGAACTGCCAGGCCAGGTCCTCCCTGGTCTGGAAACAAGCATCCTGGGACCGGTTTCAGGGTATGTCACCCTTCTTCAGCCAGGCTAGCTTGAATCCAATGGCACAGTGAGCAAGGGACCCACGTCTGGGCATACCCATCCCACTTAGGGCGAAAAGTGTTACAGCAAACAAATGATGGATGGAATGCTGACAATGCAAACAGTCTCCCCCAGTCAAAAGATCTGGGTTAAATCCATCGTTCTTTTGCCCACTATGCCACCCCAGTTTGGACCCAGCCATATGCAAATCAGTCTTGACCCTGTGCTCCATGAGAACAGTCCAGACCGAACTGCCAGGCCAGGTCCTCCCTGGTCTGGAAACAAGCATCCTGGGTCCGGTTTCAGGGTATGTCACCCTTCTTCAGCCAGGCTAGCTTGAATCCAGGGGCACAGTGAGCAAGGGACCCACGTCTGGGCATACCCATCCCACTTAGGGCAAAAAGTGTTACAGCAAACAAATGATGGACGGAATGCTGACAATGCAAACTTTCTCCCCCAGTAAAAAGATCTGGGTTAAATCCAACGTTCTTTTGCCCACTACGCCACCCCAGTTTGGACCCAGCCATATGCAAATCAGTCTTTACCCTGTGCCCCATGGGAACAGTCCAGAACGAACTGCCAGGCCAGGTCCTCCCTGGTCTGGAAACAAGCATCCTGGGACCAATTTCAGGGTATGTCACCCTTCTTCAGCCAGGCTAGCTTGAATCCAGTGGCACAGTGAGCAAGGGACCCACGTCTGGGCATACCCATCCCACTTAGGGCGAAAAGTGTTACAGCAAACAAATGATGGACGGAATGCTGACAATGCAAACATTCTCCCCCAGTCAAAAGATCTGGGTTAAATCCATCGTTCTTTTGCCCACCATGCCACCGCAGTTTGGAACCAGCCATATGCAAATGAGTCTTGACCCTGTGCCCCATGGGAAGAGTCCAGATCGAACTGCCAGGCCAGGTCCTCCCTGGTCTGGAAACAAACATCCTGGGACCGGTTTCAGGGTATGTCACCCTTCTTCAGCCAGGCTAGCTTGAATCCAGTGGCACAGTGAGCAGGGGGACCCACGTCTGGGCATACCCATCCCACTTAGGGCGAAAAGTGATACAGCAAGCAAATGATGGACGGAATGCTGACAATGCAAACATTCTCCCCCAGTCAAAAGATCTGGGTTAAATCCCTCGTTCTTTTGCCCACTACGCCACCCCAGTTTGGAGCCAGCCATATGCAAATCAGTCATGACCCTGTGCCCCATGGGAACAGTCCAAAGCGAACTGCCTGGCCAGGGCATCCCTGGTCTGGAAACAAGGATCCTGGGACCGGTTTCAGGGTATGTCACCCTTCTTCAGCCAGGCTAGCTTGAATACAGTGGCACAGTGAGCAAGGGACCCACGTCTGGGCATACCCATCCCACTTAGGGCGAAAAGTGTTACAGCAAACAAATGATGGACGGAATGCTGACAATGCAAACATTCTCCTCCAATCAAAAGATCTGGGTTAAATCCATTGTTCTTTTGCCCACTACGCCACCCCAGTTTGGACCCAGCCATATGCAAATCAGTCTTGACCCTGTGCCCCTTGAGAACAGTCCAGACTGAACTGCCAGGCCAGGTCCTACCTGGTCTGGAAACAAGCATCCTGGGACCGGTTTCAGGGTATGTCAGCCTTCTTCAGCCAGGCTAGCTTGAATCCAGTGGCACAGTGAGCAAGGGACCCACGTCTGGGCATACCCATTCCACTTAGGGCGAAAAGTGTTACAGTAAACAAATGACGGACGGAATGCTGACAATGCAAACATTCTCCCCCAGTCAAAAGATCTGGGTTAAATCCATCGTTCTTTTGCCCACTACGCCACCCCAGTTTGGACCCAGCCATATGCAAATCAGTCTTGACCCTGTGCCCCATGGTAACAGTCCAGACCGAACTGCCAGGCCAGGTCCTCTCTTGTCGTGAAACAAGCATCCTGGGACCGGTTTCAGGGTATGTCACCCTTCTTCACCCAGGCTAGCTTGAATCCAGGGGCACAGTGAGCAAGGGACCCACGTCTGGGCATACCCATCCCACTTAGGGCAAAAAGTGTTACAGCAAACAAATGATGAACGGAATGTTGACAATGCAAACATTCTCCCCCAGTCAAAAGATCTGGGTTAAATCCATCGTTCTTTTGCCCACTACGCCACCCCAGTTTGGACCCAGCCATATGCAAATCAGTCTTGACCCAGTGCCCCATGGGAACAGTCCAGACCGAACTGCCAGGCCAGGTCCTCCCTGGTCTGGAAACAAGCATTCTGGGACCGGTTTCAGGGTATGTCACCCTTCTTCAGCCAGGCTAGCTTGAATCCAGTGCACAGTGAGCAAGGGACCCACGTCTGGGCATACCCACACCACTTAGGGCGAAAAGTGTTACAGCAAACAAATGATGAACGGAATGCTGACAATGCAAACATTCTCCCCCAGTCAAAAGATCTGGGTTAAATCCATCGTTCTTTTGCCCACTACGCCACCCCAGTTTGGAACCAGCCATATTCAAATCAGTCTTGAACCTGTGCCCAATGGGAACAGTCCAGACCGAACTGCCAGGCCAGGTCCTCCCTGGTCTGGAAACAAGCATTCTGGGACCGGTTTCAGGGTATGTCACCCTTCTTCAGCCAGGCTAGCTTGAATCCAGTGCCACAGTGAGCAAGGGACCCACGTCTGGGCATACCCACACCACTTAGGGCGAAAAGTGTTACAGCAAACAAATGATGGACGGAATGCTGACAATGCAAACATTCTCCCCCACTCAAAAGATCTGAGTTAAATCCATCGTTCTTTTGCCCACTACGCCACCCCAGTTTGGACCCAGCCATATGCAAATCAGTCTTGACCCAGTGCCCCATGGGAACAGTCCAGACCGAACTGCCAGGCCAGGTCCTCCCTGGTCTGGAAACAAGCATCCTGGGACCGGTCAGGGTATGTCACCCTTCTTCAGCCAGGCTAGCTTGAATCCAGTGGCACAGTGAGCAAGGGACCCACGTCTGGGCATACCCATCCCACTTAGGGCGAAAAGTGTTACAGCAAACAAATGATGTACGGAATGCTGACAATGCAAACATTCTCCCCCAGTCAAAAGATCTGGGTTAAATCCATCGTTCTTTTGCCCACTACGCCACCCTAGTTTGGACCCAGCCATATTCAAATCAGTCTTGACCCTGTGCCCAATGGGAACAGTCCAGACCGAACTGCCAGGCCAGGTCCTCCCTGGTCTGGAAACAAGCATTCTGGGACCGGTTTCAGGGTTTGTCACCCTTCTTCAGCCAGGCTAGCTTGAATCCAGTGGCACAGTGAGCAAGGGACCCACGTCTGGGCATACCCACACCACTTAGGGCGAAAAGTGTTACAGCAAACAAATGATGGACGGAATGCTGACAATGCAAACATTCTCCCCCAGTCAAAAGATCTGGGTTAAATCCATTGTTCTTTTGCCCACTAGGCCACCCCAGTTTGGAACCAGCCATATTCAAATCAGTCTAGAACCTGTGCCCAATGGGAACAGTCCAGACCGAACTGCCAGGCCAGGTCCTCCCTGGTCTGGAAACAAGCATTCTGGGACCGGTTTCAGGGTATGTCACCCTTCTTCAGCCAGGCTAGCTTGAATCCAGTGCCACAGTGAGCAAGGGACCCACGTCTGGGCATACCCACACCACTTAGGGCGAAAAGTGTTACAGCAAACAAATGATGGACGGAATGCTGACAATGCAAACATTCTCCCCCACTCAAAAGATCTGAGTTAAATCCATCGTTCTTTTGCCCACTACGACACCCCATTTTGGATCCAGCCATATGCAAATCAGTCTTGATCCTGTGCCCCATGGGAACAGTCCAAACTGAACTGCCAGGCCAGGTCCTCCCTGGTCTGGCAACAAGCATTCTGGGACCGGTTTCAGGGTATGTCACCCTTCTTCAGCCAGGCTAGATTGAATCCAGTGGCACAGTGAGCAAGGGACCCACGTCTGGCATACCCATCCCACTTTGGGCGAAAAGTGTTACAGCAAACAAATGATGGACGCAATGCTGACAATGCAAACATTCTCCCACAGTCAAAAGATCTGGGTTAAAACCATCGTTCTTTTGCAAACTACGCCACCCCAGTTTGGACCCAGCCATATCCAAATCAGTCTTGAACCAGTGCCGTAGGGGAACAGTCCAGACCGAACTGACAGGCCAGGTCCTCCCTGGTCTGGAAACAAGCATCCTGGGACCGGTTTCAGAGTATGTCACCCTTCTTCAGCCAGGCTAGCTTGAATCCAGTAGCACAGTGAGCAAGGGACCCGCGTCTGGGCATGCCCATCCCACTTAGGACGAAAAGTGTTACAGCAAACAAATGATGGACGGAACGCTGACAATGCAAACATTCTCCCCCAGTCAAAAGATCTGGGTTAAATCCATCGTTCTTTTGCCCACTACCCCACCCCAGTTTGGACCCAGCCATATGCAAATCAGTCTTGACCCTGTGCTCCATGGGAACAGTCCAGACCGAACTGCCAGTCCAGGTCCTCCCTGGTCTGGAAACAAGTTTCCTGTGACCGGTTTCAGGGTATGTCACCCTTCTTCAGCCAGGCTAGCTTGAATCCAGTGGCACAGTGAGCAAGGGACCCGCGTCTGGGCATACCCATTCCACTTAGGGCGAAAAGTGTTACAGCAAACAAATGATGGACGGAATGCTGACAATGCAAACATTCTCCCCCAGTCAAAAGATCTGGGTTAAATCCATCGTTCTTTTGCCCACTACGCCACCCCAGCTTGGACCCAGCCATATGCAAATCAGTCTTGAACCTGTGCCCCATGGGAACAGTCCAGACCGAACTGCCAGGCCAGGTCCTCCCTGGTATGAAACAAGCAACCTGGGACCGGTTTCAGGGTATGTCACCCTTCTTCAGCCAGGCTAGCTTGAATCCAATGGCACAGTGAGCAAGGGACCCACGTCTGGGCATACCCAACCCACTTAGGGCGAAAAGTGTTACAGCAAACAAATGATGGATGGAATGCTGACAATGCAAACAGTCTCCCCCAGTAAAAAGATCTGGGTTAAATCCATCATTCTTTTGCCCACTACGCCACCCCAGTTTGGACCCAGCCATATGCAAATCAGTCTTGACCCTGTGCTCCATGAGAACAGTCCAGACCGAACTGCCAGGCCAGGACCTCCCTGGTCTGGAAACAAGCATCCTGGGTCCGGTTTCAGGGTATGTCACCCTTCTTCAGCCAGGCTAGCTTGAATCCAGTGGCACAGTGAGCAAGGGACCCACGTCTGGGCATACCCATTCCACTTAGGGCGAAAAGTGTTACAGTAAACAAATGACAGACGGAATGCTGACAATGCAAACAATCTCCCCCAGTCAAAAGATCTGGGTTAAATCCATCGTTCTTTTGCCCACTACGCCACCCCAGTTTGGACCCAGCCATATGCAAATCAGTCTTGACCCTGTGCCCCATGGGAACAGTCCAGACCGAACTGCCAGGCCAGGTCCTCCCTTGTCGTGAAATAAGCATCCTGGGACTGGTTTCAGGGTATGTCACCCTTCTTCAGCCAGGCTAGTTTGAATCCAGTGGCACATTGAGCAAGGGACCCACGTCTGGGCATACCCATCCCACTTAGGGCGAAAAGTGTTACAACAAACAAATGTTGGACGGAATGCTGACAATGCAAACATTTTCCCTCAGTCAAAAGATCTGAGTTAAATCCATCGTTCTTTTGCCCACTACGCCACCCAAGTTTGGACCCAGCCATATTCAAATCAGTCTTGACCCTGTGCCCAATGGGAACAGTTCAGACCGAACTGCCAGGCCAGGTTCTCCCTTGTCTGGAAACAAGCATTCTGGGACCGGTTTTAGGGTATGTCACCCTTCTTCAGCCAGGCTAGCTTGAATCCAGTGGCACAGTGAGCAAGGGATCCACGTCTGGGCATACCCATCCCACTTAGGGCGAAAAGTGTTACAGCAAACAAATGATGGACGGAACGCTGACAATGCAAACATTCTCCCCCAGTCAAAAGATCTGGGTTAAATCCATCGTTCTTTTGCCCACAACCCCACCCCAGTTTGGACTCAGCCATATGCAAATCAGTCTTGACCCTGTGCCCCTTGAGAACAGTCCAGACCGAACTGCCAGGCCAGGTCCTACCTGGTCTGGAAACAAGCATCCTGGGGGCGGTTTCAGGGTATGTCACCCTTCTTCAGCCAGGCTAGCTTGAATCCAGTGGCACAGTGAGCAAGGGACCCACGTCTGGGCATACCCACACCACTTAGGGCGAAAAGTGTTACAGCAAACAAATGATGGACGGAATGCTGACAATGCAAACATTCTCCCCCAGTCAAAAGATCTGGGTTAAATCCATCATTCTTTTGCCCACTACGCCACCCCAGTTTGGAACCAGCCATATTCAAATCAGTCTTGAACCTGTGCCCAATGGGAACAGTCCAGACCGAACTGCCAGGCCAGGTTCTCCCTTGTCTGGAAACAAGCATTCTGGGACCGGTTTTAGGGTATGTCACCCTTCTTCAGCCAGGCTAGCTTGAATCCAGTGCCACAGTGAGCAAGGGACCCACGTCTGGGCATACCCACACCACTTAGGGCGAAAAGTGTTACAGCAAACAAATGATGGACGGAATGCTGACAATGCAAACATTCTCCCCCAGTCAAAAGATCTGAGTTAAATCCATCGTTCTTTTGCCCACTACGACACCCCATTTTGGATCCAGCCATATGCAAATCAGTCTTGATCCTGTGCCCCATGGGAACAGTCCAAACTGAACTGCCAGGCCAGGTCCTCCCTTGTCGTGAAACAAGCATCCTGGGACTGGTTTCAGGGTATGTCACCCTTCTTCAGCCAGGCTAGTTTGAATCCAGTGGCACAGTGAGCAAGGGACCCACGTCTGGGCATACCCACACCACTTAGGGCGAAAAGTGTTACAGCAAACAAATGATGGACGGAATGCTGACAATGCAAACATTCTCCCCCAGTCAAAAGATCTGGGTTAAATCCATCGTTCTTTTACCCACTACGCCACCCCAGTTTGGAACCAGCCATATTCAAATCAGTCTTGAACCTGTGCCCCATTGGGAACAGTCCAGACCGAACTGCCAGGCCAGGTCCTCCCTGGTCTGGAAACAAGCATTCTGGGACCGGTTTCAGGGTATGTCACCCTTCTTCAGCCAGGCTAGCTTGAATCCAGTGCCACAGTGAGCAAGGGACCCACGTCTGGGCATACCCACACCACTTAGGGCGAAAAGTGTTACAGCAAACAAATGATGGACGGAATGCTGACAATGCAAACATTCTCCCCCAGTCAAAAGATCTGAGTTAAATCCATCGTTCTTTTGCCCACTACGACACCCCATTTTGGATCCAGCCATATGCAAATCAGTCTTGATCCTGTGCCCCATGGGAACAGTCCAAACTGAACTGCCAGGCCAGGTCCTCCCTGGTCTGGCAACAAGCATTCTGGGACCGGTTTCAGGGTATGTCACCCTTCTTCAGCCAGGCTAGATTGAATCCAGTGGCACAGTGAGCAAGGGACCCACGTCTGGGCATACCCATCCCACGTAGGGCGAAAAGTGTTACAGCAAAAAATGATGGACGGAATGCTGACAATGCAAACATTCTCCCTCAGTCAAAAGATCTGGGTTAAATCCATCGTTCTTTTGCCCACAACGCCACCCCAGTTTGGACCCAGCCATATGCAAATAAGTCTTGACCCTGTGCCCCATGGGAACAGTCCAGACCGAACTGCCAGGCCAGCTCCTCCCTGGTCTGGAAACAAGCATCCTGGGACCGGTTTCAGGGTATGTCACCCTTCTTCAGCCAGGCTAGCTTGAATCCAGTGGCACAGTGAGCAAGGGACCCACGTCTGGGCATACCCATCCCACTTTGGGTGAAAAGTGTTACAGCAAACAAATGATGGACGCAATGCTGACAATGCAAACATTCTCCCACAGTCAAAAGATCTGGGTTAAAACCATCGTTCTTTTGCCAACTACGCCACCCCAGTTTGGACCCAGCCATATCCAAATCAGTCTTGACCCAGTGCCGTATGGGAACAGTCCAGACCGAACTGACAGGCCAGGACCTCCCTGGTCTGTAAACAAGCATCCTGGGACCGGTTTCAGAGTATGTCACCCTTCTTCAGCCAGGCTAGCTTGAATCCAGTGGCACAGTGAGCAAGGGACCCACGTCTGGGCATACCCATCCCACTTAGGGCGAAAAGTGTTACAGCAAACAAATGATGGACGGAACGCTGACAATGCAAACATTCTCCCCCAGTCAAAAGATCTGGGTTAAATCTATCGTTCTTTTGCCCACTACGCCACCCCAGTTTGGACCCAGCCATATGCAAATCAGTCTTGACCCTGTGCCCCATGGAAACAGTCCAGACCGAACTGCCAGGCCAGGTCTTCCCTGGTCTGGAAACAAGCATCCTGGGACCGGTTTCAGGGTATGTCACCCTTCTTCAGCCAGGCTAGCTTGAATCCAGTGGCACAGTGAGCAAGGGACCCACGTCTGGGCATACCCATCCCACTTAGGGCGAAAAGTGTTAGAGCAAAAAAGGATGGACGGAATGCTGACAATGCAAACATTCTCCCTCAGTTAAAAGATCTGGGTTAAATCCATCGTTCTTTTGCCCACAACGCCACCCCAGTTTGGACCCAGCCATATGCAAATCAGTCTTGACCCTGTGCCCCATGGGAACAGTCCAGACCGAACGGCCAGGCCAGGTCCTCCCTGGTCTGGAAACAAGCATCCTGGGACCGGTTTCAGGGTATGTCACCCTTCTTCAGCGAGGCTAGCTTGAATCCAGTGGCACAGTGAGCAAGGGACCCACGTCTGGGCATACCCATCTCACTTAGGACGAAAAGTGTTACAGCAAACAAATGATGGATGGAATGCTGACAATGCAAATATTCTCCCCCAGTCAAAAGATCTGGGTTAAATCCATCGTTCTTTTGCCCACTACGCCACCCCAGTTTGGACCCAGCCATATGCAAATCAGTCTTGACCCTGTTTCCCATGGGAACAGTCTAGACCAAACTGCCAGGCCAGGTCCTCCCTGGTCTGGAAACAAGCATCCTTGGACCGGTTTCAGGGTAAGACACCCTTCTTCAGCCAGGCTAGCTTGAATCCAGTGGCACAGTGAGCAAGGGACCAGCGTCTGGGCATACCCATCCCACTTAGGGCGAAAAGTGTTACAGCAAACAAATGATGGACAGAATGCTGACAATGCAAACATTCTCCCCCAGTCAAAAGATCTGGGTTAAATCCATCGTTCTTTTGCCCATTACGCCACCCCAGTTAAGACCCAGCCATCTGCTAATCAGTCTTGACCCAGTGCCCCATGGGAACAGTCAAGACCGAACTGCCAGGCCAGGTCCTCCCTGGTCTAGAAACAAACATCCTGGGACCGGTTTCAGGGTATGTCACCCTTCTTCAGCCAGGCTAGCTTGAATCCAGTGGCACAGTGAGCAAGGGACCCACGTCTGGGAATACCCATCCCACTTAGGGCAAAAAGTGTTACAGCAAACAAATGATGGACAGAATGCTGACAATGCAAACATTCTCCCACAGTCAAAAGATCTGGGTTAAATACATCGTTCTTTTGCCCACCACGCCACCCCAGTTTGGACCCAGCCACATGCAAATCAGTCTTGACCCTGTGCCCCATAGGAACAGTCCAGACCGAACTGACAGGCCAGGTCCTCCCTGGACTGGAAACAAGCATCCTGGGACCGGTTTCAGGGTATGTCACCCTTCTTCAGCCAGGCTAGCTTGAATCCAGTGGCACATTGAGCAAGCGACCCACGTCTGGGCATACCCATCCCACTTAGGGCTAAAAGTGTTACAGCAAACAAATGATGGACGGAATGCTGACAATGCAAACATTCTCCCCAGTCAAAAGATCTGGGTTAAATCCATCGTTCTTTTGCCCACTACGCCACCCCAGTTTGGACCCAGCCATTTGCAAATCATTCTTGACCCTGTGCCCCATGGGAACAGTCCAGACCGAACTGCCAACCAGGTCCTCCCTGGTCTGGAAACAAGCATCCTGGGACCGGTTTCAGATTATGTCACCCTTTTTCAGCCAGGATAGCTTGAATCCAGTGGCACAGTGAGCAAGAGACCCATGTCTGGGCATACCCATCCCACTTAGTGCGAAAAGTGTTACAGCAAACAAATGATGGACGGAACGCTGACAAAGCAAACATTCTCCCCAGTCAAAAGATCTGGGTTAAATCCATCGTTCTTTTGCCCACTACGCCACCCCAGTTTGGACCCAGCCATATGCAAATAAGTCTTGACCCTGTGCCCCATGGGAACAGTCCAGACCGAACTGCCAGGCCAGCTCCTCCCTGGTCTGGAAACAAGCATCCTGGGACCGGTTTCAGGGCATGTCACCCTTCTTCAGCCAGGCTAGCTTGAATCCAGTGGCACAGTGAGCAAGGGACCAACGTCTGGGCATACCCATCCCACTTAGGGCGAAAAGTGTTACAATAAACAAATGATGGACGGAATGCTGACAATGCAAATATTCTCCCCTAGTCAAAAGATCTGGGTTAAATCCATCAATCTTTTGCCCACTACGCCACCCCAGTTTGGACCCAGCCATATGCAAATCAGTTTTAACCCTGTGCCCCATGGGAACAGTCCAGACCGAACTGCCAGGCCAGGTCCTCCCTGGTCTGGAAACAAGCATCCTGGGACAGATTTCAGGGTATGTCACCTTTCTTCAGCCAGGCTAGCTTGAATCCAGTGGCACAGTGAGCAAGGGACCCACGTCTGGGCATACCCATCCCACTTAGGGCAAAAAGTGTTACAGCAAACAAATGATGGACTGAATGCTGACAATGCAAACATTCTCCCCCAGTCAAAAGATCTGGGTTAAATCTATCGTTCTTTTGCCCACTACGCCACCCCAGTTTGGACCCAGCCATATGCAAATCAGTCTTGACCCTGTGCCCCATGGAAACAGTCCAGACCGAACTGCCAGGCCAGGTCTTCTCTGGTCTGGAAACAAGCATCCTGGGACCGGTTTCAGGGTATGTCACCCTTCTTCAGCAAGGCTAGCTTGAATCCAGTGGCACAGTGAGCAAGGGACCCACGTCTGGGCATACCCATCCCACTTAGGGTGAAAAGTGTTACAGCAAAAAATGAAGGACGGATGCTGACAATGCAAACATTCTCCCTCAGTCAAAAGATCTGGGTTAAATCCATCGTTCTTTTGCCCACAACGCCACCCCAGTTTGGACCCAGCCATATGCAAATCAGTCTTGACCCTGTGCCCCATGGGAACAGTCCAGACCGAACTGCCAGGCCAGGTCCTCCCTGGTCTGGAAACAAGCATCCTGGGACCGGTTTAAGGGTATGTCACCCTTCTTCAGCGAGGCTAGCTTGAATCCAGTGGCACAGTGAGCAAGGGACCCACGTCTGGGCATACCCATCCCACTTAGGGCGAAAAGTGTTACAGCAAACAAATGATGGATGGAATGCTGACAATGCAAACATTCTCCCCCAGTCAAAAGATCTGGGTTAAATCCATCGTTCTTTTGCCCATTACGCCACCCCAGTTTAGACCCAGCCATCTGCAAATCAGTCTTGACCCTGTACCCCATGGGAATAGTCAAGACCGAACTGCCAGGCCAGGTCCTCCCTGGTCTGGAAACAAGCATCCTGGGACCGGTTTCAGGGTATGTCACCCTTCTTCAGCCAGGCTAGCTTGAATCCAGTGGCACAGTGAGCAAGGGACCCACGTCTGGGCATACCCATCCCACTTAGGGCGAAAAGTGTTACAGCAAACAAATGATGGACAGAATGCTGACAATGCAAACATTCTCCCCCAGTCAAAAGATCTGGGTTAAATACATTGTTCTTTTGCCCACCACGCCACCCCAGTTTGGACCCAGCCATATGCAAATCAGTCTTGACCCTGTGCCCCATAGGAACAGTCCAGACCGAACTGACAGGCCAGGTCCTCCCTGGACTGGAAACAAGCATCCTGGGACCGGTTTCAGGGTATGTCACCCTTCTTCAGCCAGGCTAGCTTGAATCCAGTGGCACAGTGAGCAAGAGACCCACGTCTGGGCATACCCATCCCACTTAGGGCGAAAAGTGTTACAGCAAACAAATGATGGACGGAATGCTGACAATGCAAACATTCTCCCCCAGTCAAAAGATCTGGGTTAAATCCATCGTTCTTTTGCCCACTACGCCACCCCAGTTTGGACCCAGCCATATGCAAATCAGTCTTGACCCTGTGCCCCATGGGAACAGTCCAGACCAAACTGCCAGTCCAGGTCCTCCCTGGTCTGGAAACAAGCATCCTGTGACCGGTTTCAGGCTATGTCCCCCTTCTTCAGCCAGGCTAGCTTGAATCCAGTGGCACAGTGAGCAAGGGACACACGTCTGGGCATACCCATTCCACTTAGGGCGAAAAGTGTTACAGCAAACAAATGATGGATGGAATGCTGACAATGCAAACATTCTCCTCCAGTCAAAAGATCTGGGTTAAATCCATCGTTCTTTTGCCCACTACGCCAGCCCAGTTTGGACCGAGCCATATGCAAATCAGTCTTGACCCTGTGCCCCATGGGAACAGGTCAGAGCTAACTGCCAGGCCAGGTCCACCCTGGTCTGGAAACAAGCATACTGGGACCGGTTTCAGGGTATGTCACCCTTCTTCAGCCAGGGTAGCTTGAATCCAGTGGCACAGTGAGCAAGGGACCCACGTCTGGGCATACCCATCCCTCTTAGGGCGAAAAGTGTTACAGCAAACAAATGATGGACCGAACGCTGACAATGCAAACATTCTCCCCCAGTCAAAAGATCTGCTTTAAATCCATTGTTCTTTTACCCACTACGCCACCCCAGTTTGGACCCAGCCATATGCAAATCAGTCTTGACCCTGTGCCCCATGGGAACAGTCCAGGTCCTCCCTGGTTTGGAAACAAGCATCCTGGGTCCGGTTTCAGGGTATGTCACCCTTCTTCAGCCAGGCTAGCTTGAATCCAGTGGCACAGTGAGCAAGGGACCCACGTCTGGGCATTCCCATCCCACTTAGGGCAAAAAGTGTTACAGCAAACAAATGATGGACGGAACGCTGACAATGCAAACATTCTCCCCCAGTCAAAAGATCTGGGTTAAATCCATCGTTCTTTTGCCCACTACGCCACCCCAGTTTGGACCCAGCCATATGCAAATCAGTCTTGACCCTGTGCCCCATGGGAACAGTCCAGACCAAACTGCCAGTCCAGGTCCTCCCTGGTCTGGAAACAAGCATCCTGTGACCGGTTTCAGGGTATGTCACCCTTCTTCAGCCAGGCTAGCTTGAATCCAGTGGCACAGTGAGCAAGGGACCCACGTCTGGGCATACCCATTCCACTTAGGGCGAAAAGTGTTACAGCAAACAAATGATGGATGGAATGCTGACAATGCAAACATTCTCCTCCAGTCAAAAGATCTGGGTTAAATCCATCGTTCTTTTGCCCACTACGCCAGCCCAGTTTGGACCGAGCCATATGCAAATCAGTCTTGACCCTGTGCCCCATGGGAACAGGTCAGAGCTGAACTGCCAGGCCAGGTCCACCCTGGTCTGGAAACAAGCATACTGGGACCGGTTTCAGGGTATGTCACCCTTCTTCAGCCAGGGTAGCTTGAATCCAGTGGCACAGTGAGCAAGGGACCCACGTCTGGGCATACCCATCCCTCTTAGGGCGAAAAGTGTTACAGCAAACAAATGATGGACGGAACGCTGACAATGCAAACATTCTCCCCCAGTCAAAAGATCTGCTTTAAATCCATTGTTCTTTTACCCACTACGCCACCCCAGTTTGGACCCAGCCATATGCAAATCAGTCTTGACTCTGTGCCCCATGGGAACAGTCCAGGTCCTCCCTGGTTTGGAAACAAGCATCCTGGGTCCGGTTTCAGGGTATGTCACCCTTCTTCAGCCAGGCTAGCTTGAATCCAGTGGCACAGTGAGCAAGGGACCCACGTCTGGGCATTCCCATCCCACTTAGGGCAAAAAGTGTTACAGCAAACAAATGATGGACGGAACGCTGACAATGCAAACATTCTCCCCCAGTCAAAAGATCTGGGTTAAATCCATCGTTCTTTTGCCCACTACACCAGCCCAGTTTGGACCCAGCAGAATGCAAATCAGTCTTGACCCTGTGCCCCATGGGAACAGTCCAGACCGAACTGCCAGGCCAGGTCCTGCCTGGTCTAAAAACTAGCATCCTGGGACCGGTTTCAGGGTATGTCACCCTTCTTCAGCCAGGGTAGCTTGAATCCAGTGGCACAGTGAGCAAGGGACCCACGTCTGGGCATACCCATCCCACTTAGGGCGAAAAGTGATACAGCAAACAAATGATGGATGGAATGCTGACAATGCAAACATTCTCCCCCAGTCAAAAGATTTGGGTTAAATCCATCGTTCTTTTACCAACTACGCCACCCCAGTTTGGACCCAGCCATATGCAAATCAGTCTTGACCCTGTGCCCCATGGGAACAGTCCAGACCGAACTGCCAGGCCAGGTCCTCCCTGGTCTGGAAACAAGCATCCTGGGACCGGTTTCAGAGTATGTCACCCTTCTTCAGCCAGGCTAGCTTGAATCCAGTGGCACAGTGAGCAAGAGACCCACGTCTGGGGCATACCCATCCCACTTAGGGCGAAAAGTGTAACAGCAAACAAAAGATGGACGGAATGCTGACAATGCAAACATTCTCCCCTAGTCAAAAGATCTGGGTTAAATCCATCGTTCTTTTGCCCACTACGCCACCCCAGTTTGGACCCAGCCATATGCAAATCAGTCTTGACCCTGTGCCCCATGGGAACAGTCCAGACCGAACTGCCAGGCCAGGTCCTCCCTGGTCTGGAAACAAGCATCCTGGGACCAGTTTCAGGGTATGTCACCCTTCTTCAGCCAGGCTAGCTTGAATCCAGTGGCACAGTGAGCAAGGGACCCACGTCTGGGCATTCCCATCCCACTTAGGGCAAAAAGTGTTACAGCAAACAAATGATGGACGGAATGCTGACAATGCAAACATTCTCCCCCAGTCAAAAGATCTGGGTTAAATCCAATGTTCTTTTGCCCACTACGCCACCCCAGTTTGGACCCAGCCATATGCAAATCAGTCTTTACCCTGTGCCCCATGGGAACAGTCCAGAACGAACTGCCAGGCCAGGTCCTCCCTGGTCTGGAAACAAGCATCCTGGGACCAATTTCAGGGTATGTCACCCTTCTTCAGCCAGGCTAGCTTGAATCCAGTGGCACAGTGAGCAAGGGACCCACGTCTGGGCATACCCATCCCACTTAGAACGAAAAGTGTTACAGCAAACAAATGATGGACGGAATGCTGACAATGCAAACATTCTCCCCCCAGTCAAAAGATCTGGGTTAAATCCATCGATCTTTTACCCAGTACGCCACCCCAGTTTGGACCCAGCAATGTGCAAATCAGTCTTGACCCTGTGCCCCATGGGAACAGTCCAGACCGAACTGCCAGGCCAGGTCCTCCCTGGTCTGGAAACAAGCATCCTGGGACAGGTTTCAGGGTATGTCACCCTTTTTCAGCCAGGCTAGCTTGAATCCAGTGGCACAGTGAGCAAGGGACCCATGTCTGGGCATACCCATCCCACTTAGGGCAAAAAGTGTTACAGCAAACAAATGATGGACTGAATGCTGACAATGCAAACATTCTCCCCCAGTCAAAAGATCTGGGTTAAATCTATCGTTCTTTTGCCCACTACGCCACCCCAGTTTGGACCCAGCCATATGCAAATCAGTCTTGACCCTGTGCCCCATGGAAACAGTCCAGACCGAACTGCCAGGCCAGGTCTTTCCTGGTCTGGAAACAAGCATCCTGGGACCGGTTTCAGGGTATGTCACCCTTCTTCAGCCAGGCTAGCTTGAATCCAGTGGCACAGTGAGCAAGGGACCCACGTCTGGGCATACCCATCCCACTTAGGGCGAAAAGTGTTACAGCAAAAAATGATGGACGGAATGCTGACAATGCAAACATTCTCCCTCAGTCAAAAGATCTGGGTTAAATCCATCGTTCTTTTGCCCACAACGCCACCCCAGTTTGGACCCAGCCATATGCAAATCAGTCTTGACCCTGTGCCCCATGGGAACAGTCCAGACCGAACTGCCAGGCCAGGTCCTCCCTGGTCTGGAAACAAGCATCCTGGGACCGGTTTCAGGGTATGTCACCCTTCTTCAGCGAGGCTAGCTTGAATCCAGTGGCACAGTGAGCAAGGGACCCACGTCTGGGCATACCCATCCCACTTAGGCCGAAAAGTGTTACAGCAAACAAATGATGGATGGAATGCTGACAATGCAAACATTCTCCCCCAGTCAAAAGATCTGGGTTAAATCCATCGTTCTTTTGCCCACTACGCCACCCCAGTTTGGAACCAGCCATATGCAAATCAGTCTTGACCCTGTGCCCCATGGAACAGTCTAGACCAAACTGCCAGGCCAGGTCCTCCCTGGTCTGGAAACAAGAATCCTGGGACCGGTTTCAGGGTAAGACACCCTTCTTCAGCCAGGCTAGCTTGAATCCAGTGGCACAGTGAGCAAGGGACCCACGTCTGGGCATACCCATCCCACTTAGGGCGAAAAGTGTTACAGCAAACAAATGATGGACGGAATGCTGACAATGCAAACATTCTCCCCCAGTCAAAAGATCTGGGTTAAATCCTTCGTTCTTTTGCCCATTACGCCACCCCAGTTTAGACCCAGCCATCTGCAAATCAGTCTTGACCCTGTGACCCATGGGAACAGTCAAGACCGAACTGCCAGGTCAGGTCCTCCCTGGTCTGGAAACAAGCATCCTGGGACCGGTTTCAGGGTATGTCACCGTTCTTCAGCCAGGCTAGCTTGAATCCAGTGGCACAGTGAGCAAGGGACCCACGTCTGGGCATACCCATCCCACTTAGGGCGAAAAGTGTTACAGCAAACAAATGATGGACATAATGCTGACATTGCAAACATTCTCCCCCAGTCAAAACATCTGGGTTAAATACATTGTTCTTTTGCCCACCACGCCACCCCAGTTTGGACCCAGCCATATGCAAATCAGTCTTGACCCTGTGCCCCATAGGAACAGTCCAGACCGAACTGACAGGCCAGGTCCTCCCTGGACTGGAAACAAGCATCCTGGGACCGGTTTCAGGCTATGTCACCCTTCTTCAGCCAGGCTAACTTGAATCCAGTGGCACAGTGAGCAAGGGTCCCACGTCTGGGCATACCCATCCCACTTAGGTCGAAAAGTGTTACAGCAAAAAAATGATGGACGCAATGGCTGACAATGCAAACATTCTCCCACAGTCAAAAGATCTGGGTTAAAAACTTCGTTCTTTTGCCAACTACGCCACCCCAGTTTGGACCCAGCCATATCCAAATCAGTCTTGACCCAGTGCCCCATGGGAACATTCCAGACCGAACTGACAGGCCAGGTCCTCCCTGGTCTGGAAACAAGCATCCTGAGACCGGTTTCAGAGTATGTCACCCTTCTTCAGCCAGGCTAGCTTGAATCCAGTGGCACAGTGAGCAAGGGACCCACGTCTGGGCATACCCATCCGACTTAGGGCGAAAAGTGTTACAGCAAACAAATGATGGACGGAACGCTGACAATGCAAACATTCTCCCCAGTCAAAAGATCTGGGTTAAATCCATCGTTCTTTTGCCCACTACCCCACCCCAGTTTGGACCCAGCCATATGCAAATCAGTCTTGACCCTGTGCCCCATGGGAACAGTCCAGAGCGAACTGCCAGGCCAGGTCCACCCTGGTCTCGAAACAAGCATACTGGGACCGGTTTCAGGGTATGTCACCCTTCTTCAGCCAGGGTAGCTTGAATCCAGTGGCACAGTGAGCAGGGACCCATGTCTGGGCATACCCATCCCACTTAGGGCGAAAAGTGTTACAGCAAACAAATGATGGATGGAACGCTGACAATGCAAACATTCTCCCCCAGTCAAAAGATCTGCTTTAAATCCATTGTTCTTTTACCCACTACGCCACCCCAGTTTGGACCCAGCCATATGCAAATCAGTCTTGACCCTGTGCCCCATGGGAACAGTCCAGACCAAACTGCCAGTCCAGGTCCTCCCTGGTCTGGAATCAAGCATCCTGGGACAGGTTTCAGGGTATGTCACAATTCTTCAGCCAGGCTAGCTTGAATCCAGTGGCACAGTGAGCAAGGGACCCACGTCTGGGCATACCCATCCCACTTAGGGCGAAAAGTGTTACAGCAAACAAATGATGGACGGAACGCTGACAATGCAAACATTCTCTCCCAGTCAAAAGATCTGGGTTAAATCCATCATTCTTTTGCCCACTACGCCAGCCCAGTTTGGACCCAGCAGAATGCAAATCAGTATTGACCCTGTGCCCCATGGGAACAGTCCAGACCAAACTGCCAGGCCAGGTCCTCCCTGGTCTGAAAACAAGCATCCTGGGACCGGTTTCAGGGTATGTCACCCTTCTTCAGCCAGGGTAGTTTGAATCCAGTGGCACAGTGAGCAAGGGACCCACGTCCGGGCATACCCATCCCACTTAGGGCGAAAAGTGTTAAAGCAAACAAATGATGGACGGAATGCTGACAATGCAAACACTCTCCCCCAGTCAAAAGATCTGGGTTAAATCCATCGTTCTTTTGCCCACTACGCCACACCGGTTTGGAACCAGCCATATGCAAATAAGTCTTGACCCTGTGCCCCATGGGAAGGGTCCAGACCGAACTGCCAGGCCAGGTCCTCCCTGGTCTGGAAACAAGCATCCTGGGAACGGTTTCAGGGTATGTCACCCTTCTTCAGCCAGGCTAGCTTGAATCCAGTGGCACAGTGAGCAAGGGACCCACGTCTGGGCATACCCATCCCACTTGGGCGAAAAGTGTTACAGCAAACAAATGATGGACGGAATGCTAACAATGCAAACATTCTCCCCCAATCAAAGATCTGGGTTAAATCCATCGTTATTTTGCTCACTACGCCACCCCAGTTTGGACCCAGCCATATGCAAATCAGTCTTGACCCTGTGCCCCATGGGAACAGTCCAGAGCGAACTGCCAGGCCAGGGCATCCCTGGTCTGGAAACAAGCATCCTGGGACCGGTTTCAGGGTATGTCACTCTTCTTCAGCCAGGCTAGCTTGAATCCAGTGGCACAGTGAGCAAGGGACCCACGTCTGGGCATACCCATCCCACTTAGGGCGAAAAGTGTTACAGCAAACAAATGATGGACGGAATGCTGACAATGCAAACATTCTCCCCCAGTCAAAAGATCTGGGGTAAATCCATTGTTCTTTTGCCCACTACGCCAGCCCAGTTTGGACCCAGCCATATGCAAATCAGTCTTGACCCTGTGCCCCATGAGAACAGTCCAGACCGAACTGCCAGGCCAGGTCCTACCTGGTCTGGAAACAAGCATCCTGGAACCGGTTTCAGGGTATGTCACCCTTCTTCAGCCAGGCTAGCTTGAATCCAGTGGCACAGTGAGCAAGGGACCCACGTCTGGGCATACCCATCCCACTTAGGGCGAAAAGTGTTACAGCAAACAAATGACGGACGGAATGCTGACAATGCAAACATTCTCCCCCAGTCAAATGATCTGGGTTAAATCCATCGTTCTTTTGCCCACTACACCACCCCAGTTTGGACCAAGCCATCTGCAAATCAGTCTTGACCCTGTGCCCCATGTGAACAGTCCAGACCGAACTGCCAGGCCAGGTCCTCCCTGTTCGTGAAACAAGCATCCTGGGACTGGTTTCAGGGTATGTCACCCTTCTTCAGCCAGGCTAGTTTGAATACAGTGGCACAGTGAGCAAGGGACCCACGTCTGGGCATACCCATCACACTTAGGGCGAAAAGTGTTACAACAAACAAATGATGGACGGAATGCTGACAATGCAAACATTCTCCCCCAGTCAAAAGATCTGGGTTAAATCCATCGTTCTTTTGCCCACTACGCCACCCCAGTTTGGACCCAGCCATATGCAAATCAGTCTTGACCCTGTGCCCCATGGGAACAGTCCAGACCAAACTGCCAGGCCAGGTCCTCCCTGGTCTGGAAACAAGCATCCTGGGACAGGTTTCAGGGTATGTCACCCTTCTTCAGCCAGGCTAGCTTGAATCCAGTGGCACAGTGAGCAAGGGACCCACGTCTGGGCATACCCATCCCACTTAGGGCGAAAAGTGTTACAGCAAACAAATGATGAACGGTATGCTGACAATGCAAACATTCTCCCTCAGTCAAAAGATCTGGGTTAAATCCATCGTGCTTTTGCCCACTACGCCACCCCAGTTTGGACCCAGCCATATTCAAATCAGTCTTGACCCTGTGCCCAATGGGAACAGTCCAGACCTAAGTGCCAGGCCAGGTCCTCCCTGGTCTGGAACCAAGCATTCTGGGACCGGTTTCAGGGTATGTCCCCCTTCTTCAGCCAGGCTAGCTTGAATCCAGTGGCACAGTGAGCAAGGGACCCACGTCTGGGCATACCCACACCACTTAGGGCGAAAAGTGTTACAGCAAACAAATGATGGACGGAATGCTGACAATGCAAACATTCTCCCCCAGTCAAAAGATCTGGGTTAAATCCATTGTTCTTTTGCCCACTACGACACCCCATTTTGGATCCAGCCATATGCAAATCAGTCTTGATCCTGTGCCCCCTGGGAACAGTCCAGACCGAACTACCAGGCCAGGTCCTCCCTGGTCTGGCAACAAGCATTCTGGGACCGGTTTCAGGGTATGTCATCCTTCTTTAGCCAGGCTAGCTTGAATCCAGTGGCACAGTGAGCAAGGGACCCACGTCTGGGCATACCCATCCCACTTAAGGCGAAAAGTGTTGCAGCAAAAAATGATGGACGGAATGCTGACAATGCAAACATTCTCCCCCAGTCAAAAGATCTGGGTTAAATCCATCGTTCTTTTGCCCACTACGCCACCCCAGTTTGGACCCAGCCATATGCAAATCAGTCTTGACCCTGTGCCCCATGGGAACAGTCTAGACTAAACTGCCAGGCCAGGTCCTCCCTGGTCTGGAAACAAGCATCCTGGGACCGGTTTCAGAGTAACACACCCTTTTTCAGCCAGGCTAGCTTGAATCCAGTGGCACAGTGAGCAAGGGACCCACGTCTGGGCATACCCATCCCACTTAGGGCAAAAAGTGTTACAGAAAACGAATGATGGACGGAATGCTGACAATGCAAACATTCTCCCCCATTCAAAAGATCTGGGTTAAATCCATCGTTCTTTTGCCCATTACGCCACCCCAGTTTGGACCCAGCCATATGCAAATCAGTCTTGACCCTGTGCCCCATGGGAACAGTCAAGACCGAACTGCCAGGCCAGGTCCTCAGTGGTCTGGAAACAAGCATCCTGGGACCGGTTTCAGGGTATGTCACCCTTCTTCAGCCAGGCTAGCTTGAATCCAGTGGCACAGTGAGCAAGCGACCCACGTCTGGGCATACCCATCCCACTTAGGGCGAGAAGTGTTACAGCAAACAAATGATGGACGGAATGCTGACAATGCAAACATTCTCCCCCATTCAAAAGATCTGGGTTAAATCCATCGTTCTTTTGCCCACTACGCCACCCCAGATGGACCCAGCCATATGCAAATCAGTCTTGACCCTGTGCCCCATGGGAACAGTCCAGACCGAACTGCCAGTCCAGGTCCTCCTTGGTCTGGAAACCTGCATCCTGGGACCAGTTTCAGGATATGTCACCCTTTTTCAAGCCAGGATAGCTTGAATCCAGTGGCACAGTGAGCAAGAGACCCATGTCTGGGCATACCCATCCCACTTAGGGCGAAAAGTGTTACAGCAAACAAATGATGGACGGAACGCTGACAATGCAAACATTCTCCCCAGTCAAAAGATCTGGGTTAAATCCATCGTTATTTTGCCCACTACGCCTCCCCAGTTTGGACCCAGCCATATGTAAATCAGTCTTGACCCTGTGCCCCCTGAGAACAGTCCAGACCAAACTGCCAGGCCAGGTCCTCGCTGGTCTGGAAACAAGCATCCTGGGACCGGTATCAGGGTATATCACCCTTCTTCAGCCAGGGTAGCTTGAATCCAGTGGCACAGTGAGCAAGGGACCCACGTCTGGGCATACACATCCCACTTAGGGCGAAAAGTGTGACAGCAAACAAATGACGGACAGAATGCTGACAATGCAAACATTCTCCCCCAGTCAAAAGATCTGGGTTAAATCCATCGTTCTTTTGCCCATTACGCCACCCCAGTTTGGACCCAGCCATCTGCAAATCAGTCTTGACCCTGTACCCCATGGGAATAGTCCAGACCGAACTGCCAGGCCAGGTCCTCCCTGGTCTGGAAACAAGCATCCTGGGACCGGTTTCAGGGTATGTCACCCTTCTTCAGCCAGGCTAGCTTGAATCCAGTGGCACAGTGAGCAAGGGACCCACGTCTGGGCATACCCATCCCACTTAGGGCGAAAAGTGTTACAGCAAACAAATGATGGACAGAATGCTGACAATGCAAACATTCTCCCCCAGTCAAAAGATCTGGGTTAAATACATTGTTCTTTTGCCCACCACGCCACCCCAGTTTGGACCCAGCCATATGCAAATCAGTCTTGACCCTGTGCCCCATAGGAACAGTCCAGACCGAACTGACAGGCCAGGTCCTCCCTGGACTGGAAACAAGCATCCTGGGACCGGTTTCAGGGTATGTCACCCTTCTTCAGCCAGGCTAGCTTGAATCCAGTGGCACAGTGAGCAAGGGACCCACGTCTGGGCATACCCATCCCACTTAGGGCGAAAAGTGTTACAGCAAACAAATGATGGACGGAATGCTGACAATGCAAACATTCTCCCCCAGTCAAAAGATCTGGGTTAAATCCATCGTTCTTTTGCCCACTACGCCACCCCAGTTTGGACCCAGCCATATGCAAATCAGTCTTGACCCTGTGCCCCATGGGAACAGTCCAGACCAAACTGCCAGGCCAGGTCCTCCCTGGTCTGGAAACAAGCATCCTGTGACCGGTTTCAGGCTATGTCCCCCTTCTTCAGCCAGGCTAGCTTGAATCCAGTGGCACAGTGAGCAAGGGACACACGTCTGGGCATACCCATTCCACTTAGGGCGAAAAGTGTTACAGCAAACAAATGATGGACGGAATGCTGACAATGCAAACATTCTCCTCCAGTCAAAAGATCTGGGTTAAATCCATCGTTCTTTTGCCCACTACGCCAGCCCAGTTTGGACCGAGCCATATGCAAATCAGTCTTGACCCTGTGCCCCATGGGAACAGGTCCAGACCTAACTGCCAGGCCAGGTCCACCCTGGTCTGGAAACAAGCATCCTGGGACCGGTTTCAGGGTATGTCACCCTTCTTCAGCCAGGGTAGCTTGAATCCAGTGGCACAGTGAGCAAGGGACCCACGTCTGGGCATACCCATCCCACTTAGGGCGAAAAGTGTTACAGCAAACAAATGATGGACGGAACGCTGACAATGCAAACATTCTCCCCCAGTCAAAAGATCTGCTTTAAATCCATTGTTCTTTTACCCACTACGCCACCCCAGTTTGGACCCAGCCATATGCAAATCAGTCTTGACCCTGTGCCCCATGGGAACAGTCCAGACAACTGCCAGGCCAGGTCCTCCCTGGTCTGGAAACAAGCATCCTGGGTCCGGTTTCAGGGTATGTCACCCTTCTTCAGCCAGGCTAGCTTGAATCCAGTGGCACAGTGAGCAAGGGACCCACGTCTGGGCATTCCCATCCCACTTAGGGCGAAAAGTGTTACAGCAAACAAATGATGGACGGAATGCTGACAATGCAAACATTCTCCCCCAGTCAAAAGATCTGGGTTAAATCCATTGTTCTTTTGCCCACTACACCAGCCCAGTTTGGACCCAGCCAGTATGCAAATCAGTCTTGACCCTGTGCCCCATGGGAACAGTCCAGACCGAACTGCCAGGCCAGGTCCTGCCTGGTCTGAAAACAAGCATCCTGGGACCGGTTTCAGGGTATGTCACCCTTCTTCAGCCAGGCTAGCTTGAATCCAGTGGCACAGTGAGCAAGGGACCCACGTCTGGGCATACCCATCCCACTTAGGGCGAAAAGTGATACAGCAAACAAATGATGGATGGAATGCTGACAATGCAAACATTCTCCCCCAGTCAAAAGATTTGGGTTAAATCCATCGTTCTTTTACCAACTACGCCACCCCAGTTTGGACCCAGCCATATGCAAATCAGTCTTGACCCTGTGCCCCATGGGAACAGTCCAGACCGAACTGCCAGGCCAGGTCCTCCCTGGTCTGGAAACAAGCATCCTGGGACCGGTTTCAGGGTATGTCACCCTTCTTCAGCCAGGCTAGCTTGAATCCAGTGGCACAGTGAGCAAGGGACCCACGTCTGGGCATACCCATCCCACTTAGGGCGAAAAGTGTAACAGCAAACAAATGATGGACGGAATGCTGACAATGCAAACATTCTCCCCTAGTCAAAAGATCTGGGTTAAATCCATCGTTCTTTTGCCCACTACGCCACCCCAGTTTGGACCCAGCCATATGCAAATCAGTCTTGACCCTGTGCCCCATGGGAACAGTCCAGACCGAACTGCCAGGCCAGGTCCTCCCTGGTCTGGAAACAAGCATCCTGGGACCGGTTTCAGGGTATGTCACCCTTCTTCAGCCAGGCTAGCTTGAATCCAGTGGCACAGTGAGCAAGGGACCCACGTCTGGGCATACCCATCCCACTTAGGGCGAAAAGTGTTACAGCAAACAAATGATGGACGGAATGCTGACAATGCAAACATTCTCCCCCAGTCAAAAGATCTGGGTTAAATCCATCGTTCTTTTGCCCACTACGCCACCCCAGTTTGGACCCAGCCATATGCAAATCAGTCTTGACCCTGTGCCCCATGGGAACAGTCCAGACCAAACTGCCAGTCCAGGTCCTCCCTGGTCTGGAAACAAGCATCCTGGGACCGGTTTCAGGCTATGTCACCCTTCTTCAGCCAGGCTAGCTTGAATCCAGTGGCACAGTGAGCAAGGGACCCACGTCTGGGCATACCCATTCCACTTAGGGCGAAAAGTGTTACAGCAAACAAATGATGGACGGAATGCTGACAATGCAAACATTCTCCTCCAGTCAAAAGATCTGGGTTAAATCCATCGTTCTTTTGCCCACTACGCCAGCCCAGTTTGGACCCAGCCATATGCAAATCAGTCTTGACCCTGTGCCCCATGGGAACAGGTCCAGAGCTAACTGCCAGGCCAGGTCCTCCCTGGACTGGAAACAAGCATCCTGGGACCGGTTTCAGGGTATGTCACCCTTCTTCAGCCAGGCTAGCTTGAATCCAGTGGCACAGTGAGCAAGGGACCCACGTCTGGGCATACCCATCCCACTTAGGGCGAAAAGTGTTACAGCAAACAAATGATGGACGGAATGCTGACAATGCAAACATTCTCCCCCAGTCAAAAGATCTGGGTTAAATCCATTGTTCTTTTGCCCACTACGCCACCCCAGTTTGGACCCAGCCATATGCAAATCAGTCTTGACCCTGTGCCCCATGGGAACAGTCCAGACCGAACTGCCAGGCCAGGTCCTCCGTGGTTTGGAAACAAGCATCCTGGGACCGGTTTCAGGGTATGTCACCCTTCTTCAGCCAGGCTAGCTTGAATCCAGTGGCACAGTGAGCAAGGGACCCACGTCTGGGCATACCCATCCCACTTAGGGCAAAAAGTGTTACAGCAAACAAATGATGGACGGAATGCTGACAATGCAAACATTCTCCCCCAGTCAAAAGATCTGGGTTAAATCCATCGTTCTTTTGCCCACTACACCAGCCCAGTTTGGACCCAGCCAGTATGCAAATCAGTCTTGACCCTGTGCCCCATGGGAACAGTCCAGACCGAACTGCCAGGCCAGGTCCTGCCTGGTCCGAAAACAAGCATCCTGGGACCGGTTTCAGGGTATGTCACCCTTCTTCAGCCAGGCTAGCTTGAATCCAGTGGCACAGTGAGCAAGGGACCCACGTCTGGGCATACCCATCCCACTTAGGGCGAAAAGTGTTACAGCAAACAAATGATGGACGGAATGCTGACAATGCAAACATTCTCCCCCAGTCAAAAGATCTGGGTTAAATCCATCGTTCTTTTGCCCACTACGCCACCCCAGTTTGGACCCAGCCATATGCAAATCAGTCTTGACCCTGTGCCCCATGAGAACAGTCCAGACCGAACTGCCAGGCCAGGTCCTCCCTGGTCTGGAAACAAGCATCCTGGGACCAGTTTCAGGGTATGTCACCCTTCTTCAGCCAGGCTAGCTTGAATCCAGTGGCACAGTGAGCAAGGGACCCACGTCTGGGCATACCCATCCCACTTAGGGCGAAAAGTGTTACAGCAAACAAATGATGGACGGAATGCTGACAATGCAAACATTCTCCCCTAGTCAAAAGATCTGGGTTAAATCCATCGTTCTTTTGCCCACTACGCCACCCCAGTTTGGACCCAGCCATATGCAAATCAGTCTTGACCCTGTGCCCCATAGGAACAGTCCACACCAATCTTCCAGGCCAGGTCCTCTCCGGAAACAAGCATCCTGGGACCGGTTTCAGGGTATGTCACCCTTCTTCAGCCAGGCTAGCTTGAATCCAGTGGCACAGTGAGCAAGGGACCCACGTCTGGGCATACCCATCCCACTTAGGGCGAAAAGTGTTACAGCAAACAAATGATGGACGGAATGCTGACAATGCAAACATTCTCCCCCAGTCAAAAGATCTGGGTTAAATCCATCGTTCTTTTGCCCACTACGCCACCCCAGTTTGGACCCAGCCATATGCAAATCAGTCTTGACCCTGTGCCCCATGGGAACAGTCCAGACCGAACTGCCAGGCCAGGTCCTCCCTGGACCGGAAACAAGCATCCTGGGACCGGTTTCAGGGTATGTCACCCTTCTTCAGCCAGGCTAGCTTGAATCCAGTGGCACAGTGAGCAAGGGACCCACGTCTGGGCATACCCATCCCACTTAGGGCGAAAAGTGTTACAGCAAACAAATGATGGACGGAATGCTGACAATGCAAACATTCTCCCCCAGTCAAAAGATCTGGGTTAAATCCATCGTTCTTTTGCCCACTACGCCACCCCAGTTTGGACCCAGCCATATGCAAATCAGTCTTGACCCTGTGCCCCATGGGAACAGTCCAGACCGAACTGCCAGGCCAGGTCCTCCCTGGACCGGAAACAAGCATCCTGGGACCGGTTTCAGGGTATGTCACCCTTCTTCAGCCAGGCTAGCTTGAATCCAGTGGCACAGTGAGCAAGGGACCCATGTCTGGGCATACCCATCCCACTTAGGGCGAAAAGTGTTACAGCACACAAATGATGGACTGAATGCTGACAATGCAAACATTCTTCCCCCAGTCAAAAGATCTGGGTTAAATCCATCGTTCTTTTGCCCACTACGCCACCCCAGTTTGGACCCAGCCATATGCAAATCAGTCTTGACCCTGTGCCCCATGGGAACAGTCCAGACCAAACTGCCAGGCCAGGTCTTCTCTGGACCGGAAACAAGCATCCTGGTACCGGTTTCAGGGTATGTCACCCTTCTTCAGCCAGGCTAGCTTGAATCCAGTGGCACAGTGAGCAAGGGACCCACGTCTGGGCATACCCATCCCACTTAGGGCGAAAAGTGTTACAGCAAACAAATGATGGACGGAATGCTGACAATGCAAACATTCTCCCTCAGTCAAAAGATCTGGGTTAAATCCATCGTTCTTTTGCCCACTACGCCACCCCAGTTTGGACCCAGCCATATGCAAATCAGTCTTGACCCTGTGCCCCATGGGAACAGTCCAGACCGAACTGCCAGGCCAGGTCCTCCCTGGACCGGAAACAAGCATCCTGGGACCGGTTTCAGGGTATGTCACCCTTCTTCAGCCAGGCTAGCTTGAATCCAGTGGCACAGTGAGCAAGGGACCCACGTCTGGGCATACCCATCCCACTTAGGGCGAAAAGTGTTACAGCAAACAAATGATGGATGGAATGCTGACAATGCAAACATTCTCCCCCAGTCAAAAGATCTGGGTTAAATCCATCGTTCTTTTGCCCACTACGCCACCCCAGTTTGGACCCAGCCATATGCAAATCAGTCTTGACCCTGTGCCCCATGGGAACAGTCCAGACCAAACTGCCAGGCCAGGTCCTCCCTGGACTGGAAACAAGCATCCTGGGACCGGTTTCAGGGTATGTCACCCTTCTTCAGCCAGGCTAGCTTGAATCCAGTGGCACAGTGAGCAAGGGACCCACGTCTGGGCATACCCATCCCACTTAGGGCGAAAAGTGTTACAGCAAACAAATGATGGACGGAATGCTGACAATGCAAACATTCTCCCCCAGTCAAAAGATCTGGGTTAAATCCATCGTTATTTTGCCCACTACGCCATCCCAGTTTGGACCCAGCCATATGCAAATCAGTCTTGACCCTGTGCCCCATGAGAACAGTCCAGACCGAACTGCCAGGCCAGGTCCTCCCTGTTCTGGAAACAAGCATTCTGGGACCGGTTTCAGGGTATGTCACCGTTCTTCAGCCAGGCTAGCTTGAATCCAGTGGCACAGTGAGCAAGCGACCCATGTCTGGGAATACCCATCCCACTTAGGGCGAAAAGTGTTACAGCAAACAAATGATGGACGGAATGCTGACAATGCAAACATTCTCCCCCAGTCAAAAGATCTGGGTTAAATCCATTGTTCTTTTGCCCACTACGCCACCCCAGTTTGGACCCAGCCATATGCAAATCCGTCTTGACCCTGTGCCCCATAGGAACAGTCCAGACCGAACTGCCAGGCCAGGTCCTCCCTGGACTGGAAACAAGCATCCTGGGACCGGTTTCAGGGTATGTCACCCTTCTTCAGCCAGGCTAGCTTGAATCCAGTGGCACAGTGAGCAAGGGACCCACGTCTGGGCATACCCATCCCACTTAGGGCGAAAAGTGTTACAGCAAACAAATGATGGACGGAATGGCTGACAATGCAAACATTCTCCCCCAGTCAAAAGATCTGGGTTAAATCCATCGTTCTTTTGCCCACTACGCCACCCCAGTTTGGACCCAGCCATATGCAAATCAGTCTTGACCCTGTGCCCCATGGGAACAGTCCAGACCGAACTGCCAGGCCAGGTCCTCCCTGGACTGGAAACAAGCATCCTGGGACCGGTTTCAGGGTATGTCACCCTTCTTCAGCCAGGCTAGCTTGAATCCAGTGGCACAGTGAGCAAGGGACCCACGTCTGGGCATACCCATCCCACTTAGGGCGAAAAGTGTTACAGCAAACAAATGATGGACGGAATGCTGACAATGCAAACATTCTCCCCCAGTCAAAAGATCTGGGTTAAATCCATCGTTCTTTTGCCCACTACGCCAGCCCAGTTTGGACCCAGCCATATGCAAATCAGTCTTGACCCTGTGCCCCATGGGAACAGTCCAGACCGAACTGCCAGGCCAGGTCCTCCCTGGTCTGAAAACTAGCATCCTGGGACCGGTTTCAGGGTATGTCACCCTTCTTCAGCCAGGCTAGCTTGAATCCAGTGGCACAGTGAGCAAGGGACCCACGTCTGGGCATACCCATCCCACTTAGGGCGAAAAGTGTTACAGCAAACAAATGATGGATGGAATGCTGACAATGCAAACATTCTCCCCCAGTCAAAAGATCTGGGTTAAATCCATCGTTCTTTTGCCCACTACGCCACCCCAGTTTGGACCCAGCCATATGCAAATCAGTCTTGACCCTGTGCCCCATGGGAACAGTCCAGACCGAACTGCCAGGCCAGGTCCTCCCTGGATCCGGAAACAAGCATCCTGGGACCGGTTTCAGGGTATGTCACCCTTCTTCAGCCAGGCTAGCTTGAATCCAGTGGCACAGTGAGCAAGGGACCCACGTCTGGGCATACCCATCCCACTTAGGGCGAAAAGTGTTACAGCAAACAAATGATGGACGGAATGCTGACAATGCAAACATTCTCCCCCAGTCAAAAGATCTGGGTTAAATCCATCGTTCTTTTGCCCACTACGCCACCCCAGTTTGGACCCAGCCATATGCAAATCAGTCTTGACCCTGTGCCCCATGGGAACAGTCCAGACCGAACTGCCAGGCCAGGTCCTCCCTGGACCGGAAACAAGCATCCTGGGACCAGTTTCAGGGTATGTCACCCTTCTTCAGCCAGGCTAGCTTGAATCCAGTGGCACAGTGAGCAAGGGACCCACGTCTGGGCATACCCATCCCACTTAGGGCGAAAAGTGTTACAGCAAACAAATGATGGACGGAATGCTGACAATGCAAACATTCTCCCCCAGTCAAAAGATCTGGGTTAAATCCAATCGTTCTTTTGCCCACTACGCCACCCCAGTTTGGACCCAGCCATATGCAAATCAGTCTTGACCCTGTGCCCCATGGGAACAGTCCAGACCGAACTGCCAGGCCAGGTCCTCCCTGGACTGGAAACAAGCATCCTGGGACCGGTTGCAGGGTATGTCACCCTTCTTCAGCCAGGCTAGCTTGAATCCAGTGGCACAGTGAGCAAGGGACCCACGTCTGGGCATACCCATCCCACTTAGAGCGAAAAGTGTTACAGCAAACAAATGATGGACGGAATGCTGACAATGCAAACATTCTCCCCCAGTGAAAAGATCTGGGTTAAATCCATCGTTCTTTTGCCCACTACGCCACCCCAGTTTGGACCCAGCCATATGCAAATCAGTCTTGACCCTGTGCCCCATGGGAACAGTCCAGACCGAACTGCCAGGCCAGGTCCTCCCTGGACCGGAAACAAGCATCCTGGGACCGGTTTCAGGGTATGTCACCCTTCTTCAGCCAGGCTAGCTTGAATCCAGTGGCACAGTGAGCAAGGGACCCACGTCTGGGCATACCCATCCCACTTAGGGCAAAAAGTGTTACAGCAAACAAATGATGGACGGAATGCTGACAATGCAAACATTCTCCCCCAGTCAAAAGATCTGGGTTAAATCCATCGTTCTTTTGCCCACTACGCCACCCCAGTTTGGACCCAGCCATATGCAAATCAGTCTTGACCCTGTGCCCCATGGGAACAGTCCAGACCGAACTGCCAGGCCAGGTCCTTCCTGGACCGGAAACAAGCATCCTGGGACCGGTTTCAGGGTATGTCACCCTTCTTCAGCCAGGCTAGCTTGAATCCAGTGGCACAGTGAGCAAGGGACCCACGTCTGGGCATACCCATCCCACTTAGGGCGAAAAGTGTTACAGCAAACAAATGATGGACGGAATGCTGACAATGCAAACATTCTCCCTCAGTCAAAAGATCTGGGTTAAATCCATCGTTCTTTTGCCCACTACGCCACCCCAGTTTGGACCCAGCCATATGCAAATCAGTCTTGACCCTGTGCCCCATGGGAACAGTCCAGACCGAACTGCCAGGCCAGGTCCTCCCTGGACTGGAAACAAGCATCCTGGGACCGGTTTCAGGGTATGTCACCCTTCTTCAGCCAGGCTAGCTTGAATCCAGTGGCACAGTGAGCAAGGGACCCACGTCTGGGCATACCCATCCCACTTAGGGCGAAAAGTGTTACAGCAAACAAATGATGGACGGAATGCTGACAATGCAAACATTCTCCCCCAGTCAAAAGATCTGGGTTAAATCCATCGTTCTTTTGCCCACTACGCCACCCCAGTTTGGACCCAGCCATATGCAAATCAGTCTTGACCCTGTGCCCCATGGGAACAGTCCAGACCGAACTGCCAGGCCAGGTCCTCCCTGGACTGGAAACAAGCATCCTGGGACCGGTTTCAGGGTATGTCACCCTTCTTCAGCCAGGCTAGCTTGAATCCAGTGGCACAGTGAGCAAGGGACCCACGTCTGGGCATACCCATCCCACTTAGGGCGAAAAGTGTTACAGCAAACAAATGATGGACGGAATGCTGACAATGCAAACATTCTCCCCCAGTCAAAAGATCTGGGTTAAATCCATCGTTCTTTTGCCCACTACGCCACCCCAGTTTGGACCCAGCCATATGCAAATCAGTCTTGACCCTGTGCCCCATGGGAACAGTCCAGACCGAACTGCCAGGCCAGGTCCTCCCTGGACCGGAAACAAGCATCCTGGGACCGGTTTCAGGGTATGTCACCCTTCTTCAGCCAGGCTAGCTTGAATCCAGTGGCACAGTGAGCAAGGGACCCACGTCTGGGCATACCCATCCCACTTAGGGCGAAAAGTGTTACAGCAAACAAATGATGGACGGAATGCTGACAATGCAAACATTCTCCCCCAGTCAAAAGATCTGGGTTAAATCCATTGTTCTTTTGCCCACTACGCCACCCCAGTTTGGACCCAGCCATATGCAAATCAGTCTTGACCCTGTGCCCCATGGGAACAGTCCAGACCGAACTGCCAGGCCAGGTCCTCCCTGGACCGGAAACAAGCATCCTGGGACCGGTTTCAGGGTATGTCACCCTTCTTCAGCCAGGCTAGCTTGAATCCAGTGGCACAGTGAGCAAGGGACCCACGTCTGGGCATACCCATCCCACTTAGGGCGAAAAGTGTTACAGCAAACAAATGATGGACGGAATGGCTGACAATGCAAACATTCTCCCCCAGTCAAAAGATCTGGGTTAAATCCATCGTTCTTTTGCCCACTACGCCACCCCAGTTTGGACCCAGCCATATGCAAATCAGTCTTGACCCTGTGCCCCATGGGAACAGTCCAGACCGAACTGCCAGGCCAGGTCCTCCCTGGACTGGAAACAAGCATCCTGGGACCGGTTTCAGGGTATGTCACCCTTCTTCAGCCAGGCTAGCTTGAATCCAGTGGCACAGTGAGCAAGGGACCCACGTCTGGGCATACCCATCCCACTTAGGGCGAAAAGTGTTACAGCAAACAAATGATGGACGGAATGCTGACAATGCAAACATTCTCCCCAGTCAAAAGATCTGGGTTAAATCCATCGTTCTTTTGCCCACTACGCCACCCCAGTTTGGACCCAGCCATATGCAAATCAGTCTTGACCCTGTGCCCCATGGGAACAGTCCAGACCGAACTGCCAGGCCAGGTCCTCCCTGGACCGGAAACAAGCATCCTGGGACCGGTTTCAGGGTATGTCACCCTTCTTCAGCCAGGCTAGCTTGAATCCAGTGGCACAGTGAGCAAGGGACCCACGTCTGGGCATACCCATCCCACTTAGGGCGAAAAGTGTTACAGCAAACAAATGATGGACGGAATGCTGACAATGCAAACATTCTCCCCCAGTCAAAAGATCTGGGTTAAATCCATCGTTCTTTTGCCCACTACGCCACCCCAGTTTGGACCCAGCCATATGCAAATCAGTCTTGACCCTGTGCCCCATGGGAACAGTCCAGACCGAACTGCCAGGCCAGGTCCTCCCTGGACCAGAAACAAGCATCCTGGGACCGGTTTCAGGGTATGTCACCCTTCTTCAGCCAGGCTAGCTTGAATCCAGTGGCACAGTGAGCAAGGGACCCACGTCTGGGCATACCCATCCCACTTAGGGCGAAAAGTGTTACAGCAAACAAATGATGGACGGAATGCTGACAATGCAAACATTCTCCCCCAGTCAAAAGATCTGGGTTAAATCCATCGTTCTTTTGCCCACTACGCCACCCCAGTTTGGACCCAGCCATATGCAAATCAGTCTTGACCCTGTGCCCCATGGGAACAGTCCAGACCGAACTGCCAGGCCAGGTCCTCCCTGGATCTGGAAACAAGCATCCTGGGACCGGTTTCAGGGTATGTCACCCTTCTTCAGCCAGGCTAGCTTGAATCCAGTGGCACAGTGAGCAAGGGACCCACGTCTGGGCATACCCATCCCACTTAGGGCGAAAAGTGTTACAGCAAACAAATGATGGACGGAATGCTGACAATGCAAACATTCTCCCCCAGTCAAAAGATCTGGGTTAAATCCATCAGTTCTTTTGCCCACTACGCCACCCCAGTTTGGACCCAGCCATATGCAAATCAGTCTTGACCCTGTGCCCCATGGGAACAGTCCAGACCGAACTGCCAGGCCAGGTCCTCCCTGGACCGGAAACAAGCATCCTGGGACCGGTTTCAGGGTATGTCACCCTTCTTCAGCCAGGCTAGCTTGAATCCAGTGGCACAGTGAGCAAGGGACCCACGTCTGGGCATACCCATCCCACTTAGGGCGAAAAGTGTTACAGCAAACAAATGATGGACGGAATGCTGACAATGCAAACATTCTCCCCCAGTCAAAAGATCTGGGTTAAATCCATCGTTCTTTTGCCCACTACGCCACCCCAGTTTGGACCCAGCCATATGCAAATCAGTCTTGACCCTGTGCCCCATGGGAACAGTCCAGACCGAACTGCCAGGCCAGGTCCTCCCTGGACCGGAAACAAGCATCCTGGGACCGGTTTCAGGGTATGTCACCCTTCTTCAGCCAGGCTAGCTTGAATCCAGTGGCACAGTGAGCAAGGGACCCACGTCTGGGCATACCCATCCCACTTAGGGCGAAAAGTGTTACAGCAAACAAATGATGGACGGAATGCTGACAATGCAAACATTCTCCCCCAGTCAAAAGATCTGGGTTAAATCCATCGTTCTTTTGCCCACTACGCCACCCCAGTTTGGACCCAGCCATATGCAAATCAGTCTTGACCCTGTGCCCCATGGGAACAGTCCAGACCGAACTGCCAGGCCAGGTCCTCCCTGGACCGGAAACAAGCATCCTGGGACCGGTTTCAGGGTATGTCACCCTTCTTCAGCCAGGCTAGCTTGAATCCAGTGGCACAGTGAGCAAGGGACCCACGTCTGGGCATACCCATCCCACTTAGGGCGAAAAGTGTTACAGCAAACAAATGATGGACGGAATGCTGACAATGCAAACATTCTCCCCCAGTCAAAAGATCTGGGTTAAATCCATCGTTCTTTTGCCCACTACGCCACCCCAGTTTGGACCCAGCCATATGCAAATCAGTCTTGACCCTGTGCCCCATGGGAACAGTCCAGACCGAACTGCCAGGCCAGGTCCTCCCTGGACCGGAAACAAGCATCCTGGGACCGGTTTCAGGGTATGTCACCCTTCTTCAGCCAGGCTAGCTTGAATCCAGTGGCGCAGTGAGCAAGGGACCCACGTCTGGGCATACCCATCCCACTTAGGGCGAAAAGTGTTACAGCAAACAAATGATGGACGGAATGCTGACAATGCAAACATTCTCCCCCAGTCAAAAGATCTGGGTTAAATCCATCGTTCTTTTGCCCACTACGCCACCCCAGTTTGGACCCAGCCATATGCAAATCAGTCTTGACCCTGTGCCCCATGGGAACAGTCCAGACCGAACTGCCAGGCCAGGTCCTCCCTGGACCGGAAACAAGCATCCTGGGACCGGTTTCAGGGTATGTCACCCTTCTTCAGCCAGGCTAGCTTGAATCCAGTGGCGCAGTGAGCAAGGGACCCACGTCTGGGCATACCCATCCCACTTAGGGCGAAAAGTGTTACAGCAAACAAATGATGGGCGGAATGCTGACAATGCAAACATTCTCCCCCAGTCAAAAGATCTGGGTTAAATCCATCGTTCTTTTGCCCACTACGCCACCCCAGTTTGGACCCAGCCATATGCAAATCAGTCTTGACCCTGTGCCCCATGGGAACAGTCCAGACCAAACTGCCAGGCCAGGTCCTCCGTGGACCGGAAACAAGCATCCTGGGACCTGTTTCAGGGTATGTCACCCTTCTTCAGCCAGGCTAGCTTGAATCCAGTGGCGCAGTGAGCAAGGGACCCATGTCTGGGCATACCCATCCCACTTAGGGCGAAAAGTGTTACAGCAAACAAATGATGGACGGAATGCTGACAATGCAAACATTCTCCCCCAGTCAAAAGATCTGGGTTAAATCCATAGTTCTTTTGCACACTACGCCACCCCAGTTTGGACCCAGCCATATGCAAATCAGTCCTGACCGAACTGCCAGGCCAGGTCCTCCCTGGACCGGAAACAAGCATCCTGGGACCGGTTTCAGGGTATGTCACCCTTCTTCAGCCAGGCTAGCTTGAATCCAGTGGCGCAGTGAGCAAGGGACCCACGTCTGGGCATACCCATCCCACTTAGGGCGAAAAGTGTTACAGCAAACAAATGATGGACGGAATGCTGACAATGCAAACATTCTCCCCCAGTCAAAAGATCTGGGTTAAATCCATAGTTCTTTTGCCCACTACGCCACCCCAGTTTGGACCCAGCCATATGCAAATCAGTCTTGACCCTGTGCCCCATGGGAACAGTCCAGACCGAACTGCCAGGCCAGGTCCTCCCTGGACCGGAAACAAGCATCCTGGGACCGGTTTCAAGGTATGTCACCCTTCTTCAGCCAGGCTAGCTTGAATCCAGTGGCGCAGTGAGCAAGGGACCCACGTCTGGGCATACCCATCCCACTTAGGGCAAAAAGTGTTACAGCAAACAAATGATGGACGGAATGCTGACAATGCAAACATTCTCCCCCAGTCAAAAGATCTGGGTTAAATCCATCGTTCTTTTGCCCACTACGCCACCCCAGTTTGGACCCAGCCATATGCAAATCAGTCTTGACCCTGTGCCCCATGGGAACAGTCCAGACCGAACTGCCAGGCCAGGTCCTCCCTGGACCGGAAACAAGCATCCTGGGACCGGTTTCAGGGTATGTCACCCTTCTTCAGCCAAGCTAGCTTGAATCCAGTGGCGCAGTGAGCAAGGGACCCACGTCTGGGCATACCCATCCCACTTAGGGCGAAAAGTGTTACAGCAAACAAATGATGGACGGAATGCTGACAATGCAAACATTCTCCCCCAGTCAAAAGATCTGGGTTAAATCCATCGTTCTTTTGCCCACTACGCCACCCCAGTTTGGACCCAGCCATATGCAAATCAGTCTTGACCCTGTGCCCCATGGGAACAGTCCAGACCGAACTGCCAGGCCAGGTCCTCCCTGGACCGGAAACAAGCATCCTGGGACCGGTTTCAGGGTATGTCACCCTTCTTCAGCCAAGCTAGCTTGAATCCAGTGGCACAGTGAGCAAGGGACCCACGTCTGGGCATACCCATCCCACTTAGGGCGAAAAGTGTTACAGCAAACAAATGATGGACGGAATGCTGACAATGCAAACATTCTCCCCAGTCAAAAGATCTGGGTTAAATCCATCGTTTTTTGCCCACTACGCCACCCCAGTTTGGACCCAGCCATATGCAAATCAGTCTTGACCCTGTGCCCCATGGGAACAGTCCAGACCGAACTGCCAGGCCAGGTCCTCCCTGGACCGGAAACAAGCATCCTGGGACCGGTTTCAGGGTATGTCACCCTTCGTCAGCCAGGCTAGCTTGAATCCAGTGCCGCAGTGAGCAAGGGACCCACGTCTGGGCCTACCCATCCCACTTAGGGCGAAAAGTGTTACAGCAAACAAATGATGGACGGAATACTGACAATGCAAACATTTTCCCCAGTCAAAAGATCTGGGTTAAATCCATCGTTCTTTTGCCCACTACGCCACCCCAGTTTGGACCCAGCCATATGCAAATCAGTCTTGACCCTGTGTCCCATGGGAACAGTCCAGACCGAACTGCCAGGCCAGGTCTTCCCTGGACCGGAAACAAGCATCCTGGGACCGGTTTCAGGGTATGTCACCCTTCTTCAGCCAGGCTAGCTTGAATCCAGTGGCGCAGTGAGCAAGGGACCCACGTCTGGGCATACCCATCCCACTTAGGGCGAAAAGTGTTACAGCAAACAAATGATGGACGGAATGCTGACAATGCAAACATTCTCCCCCAGTCAAAAGATCTGGGTTAAATCCATAGTTCTTTTGCACACTACGCCACCCCAGTTTGGACCCAGCCATATGCAAATCAGTCTTGACCCTGTGCCCCATGGGAACAGTCCAGACCGAACTGCCAGGCCAGGTCTTCCCTGGACCGGAAACAAGCATCCTGGGACCGGTTTCAGGGTATGTCACCCTTCTTCAGCCAGGCTAGCTTGAATCCAGTGGCGCAGTGAGCAAGGGACCCACGTCTGGGCATACCCATCCCACTTAGGGCGAAAAGTGTTACAGCAAACAAATGATGGACGGAATGCTGACAATGCAAACATTCTCCCCCAGTCAAAAGATCTTGGTTAAATCCATAGTTCTTTTGCCCACTACGTCACCCCAGTTTGGACCCAGCCATATGCAAATCAGTCTTGACCCTGTGCCCCATGGGAACAGTCCAGACCGAACTGCCAGGCCAGGTCCTCCCTGGACCGGATACAAGCATCCTGGGACCGGTTTCAGGGTATGTCACCCTTCGTCAGCCAGGCTAGCTTGAATCCAGTGGCACAGTGAGCAAGGGACCCACGTCTGGGCATACCCATCCCACTTAGGGCGAAAAGTGTTACAGCAAACAAATGATGGGCGGAATGCTGACAATGCAAACATTTTCCCCCAGTCAAAAGATCTGGGTTAAATCCATCGTTCTTTTGCCCACTACGCCACCCCAGTTTGGACCCAGCCATATGCAAATCAGTCTTGACCCTGTGCCCCATGGGAACAGTCCAGACCAAACTGCCAGGCCAGGTCCTCCCTGGACCGGAAACAAGCATCCTGGGACCGGTTTCGGGGTATGTCAACTTTCTTCAGCCAGGCTAGCTTGAATCCAGTGGCGCAGTGAGCAAGGGACCCACGTCTGGGCATACCCATCCCACTTAGGGCGAAAAGTGTTACAGCAAACAAATGATGGACGGAATGCTGACAATGCAAACATTCTCCCCCAGTCAAAAGATCTGGGTTAAATCCATCGTTCTTTTGCCCACTACGCCACCCCAGTTTGGACCCAGCCATATGCAAATCAGTCTTGACCCTGTGCCCCATGGGAACAGTCCAGACCGAACTTCCAGGCCAGGTCTTCCCTGGACTCGGAAACAAGCATCCTGGGACCGGTTTCAGGGTATGTCACCCTTCTTCAGCCAGGCTAGCTTGAATCCAGTGGCGCAGTGAGCAAGGGACCCACGTCTGGGCATACCCATCCCACTTAGGGCGAAAAGTGTTACAGCAAACAAATGATGGACGGAATGCTGACAATGCAAACATTCTCCCCCAGTCAAAAGATCTGGGTTAAATCCATAGTTCTTTTGCACACTACGCCACCCCAGTTTGGACCCAGCCATATGCAAATCAGTCTTGACCCTGTGCCCCATGGGAACAGTCCAGACCGAACTGCCAGGCCAGGTCCTCCCTGGACCAGAAACAAGCATCCTGGGACCGGTTTCAAGGTATGTCACCCTTCTTCAGCCAGGCTAGCTTGAATCCAGTGGCGCAGTGAGCAAGGGACCCACGTCTGGGCATACCCATCCCACTTAGGGCGAAAAGTGTTACAGCAAACAAATGATGGACGGAATGCTGACAATGCAAACATTCTCCCCCAGTCAAAAGATCTGGGTTAAATCCATCGTTCTTTTGCCCACTACGCCACCCCAGTTTGGACCCAGCCATATGCAAATCAGTCTTGACCCTGTGCCCCATGGGAACAGTCCAGACCGAACTGCCAGGCCAGGTCTTCCCTGGACCGGAAACAAGCATCCTGGGACCGGTTTCAGGGTATGTCACCCTTCTTCAGCCAGGCTAGCTTGAATCCAGTGGCGCAGTGAGCAAGGGACCCACGTCTGGGCATACCCATCCCACTTAGGGCGAAAAGTGTTACAGCAAACAAATGATGGACGGAATGCTGACAATGCAAACATTCTCCCCCAGTCAAAAGATCTGGGTTAAATCCATAGTTCTTTTGCACACTACGCCACCCCAGTTTGGACCCAGCCATATGCAAATCAGTCTTGACCCTGTGCCCCATGGGAACAGTCCAGACCGAACTGCCAGGCCAGGTCTTCCCTGGATCGGAAACAAGCATCCTGGGACCGGTTTCAGGGTATGTCACCCTTCTTCAGCCAGGCTAGCTTGAATCCAGTGGTGCAGTGAGCAAGGGACCCACGTCTGGGCATACCCATCCCACTTAGGGCGAAAAGTGTTACAGCAAACAAATGATGGACGGAATGCTGACAATGCAAACATTCTCCCCAGTCAAAAGATCTGGGTTAAATCCATAGTTCTTTTGCCCACTACGCCACCCCAGTTTGGACCCAGCCATATGCAAATCAGTCTTGACCCTGTGCCCCATGGGAACAGTCCAGACCGAACTGCCAGGCCAGGTCCTCCCTGGACCGGAAACAAGCATCCTGGGACCGGTTTCAAGGTATGTCACCCTTCTTCAGCCAGGCTAGCTTGAATCCAGTGGCGCAGTGAGCAAGGGACCCACGTCTGGGCATACCCATCCCACTTAGGGCAAAAAGTGTTACAGCAAACAAATGATGGACGGAATGCTGACAATGCAAACATTCTCCCCCAGTCAAAAGATCTGGGTTAAATCCATCGTTCTTTTGCCCACTACGCCACCCCAGTTTGGACCCAGCCATATGCAAATCAGTCTTGACCCTGTGCCCCATGGGAACAGTCCAGACCGAACTGCCAGGCCAGGTCCTCCCTGGACCGGAAACAAGCATCCTGGGACCGGTTTCAGGGTATGTAACCCTTCTTCAGCCAAGCTAGCTTGAATCCAGTGGCGCAGTGAGCAAGGGACCCACGTCTGGGCATACCCATCCCACTTAGGGCGAAAAGTGTTACAGCAAACAAATGATGGACGGAATGCTGACAATGCAAACATTCTCCCCCAGTCAAAAGATCTGGGTTAAATCCATCGTTTTTGCCCACTACGCCACCCCAGTTTGGACCCAGTCATATGCAAATCAGTCTTGACCCTGTGCCCCATGGGAACAGTCCAGACCGAACTGCCAGGCCAGGTCCTCCCTGGACCGGAAACAAGCATCCTGGGACCGGTTTCAGGGTATGTCACCCTTCGTCAGCCAGGCTAGCTTGAATCCAGTGCCGTAGTGAGCAAGGGACCCACGTCTGGGCCTACCCATCCCACTTAGGGCGAAAAGTGTTACAGCAAACAAATGATGGACGGAATACTGACAATGCAAACATTTTCCCCCAGTCAAAAGATCTGGGTTAAATCCATCGTTCTTTTGCCCACTACGCCACCCCAGTTTGGACCCAGCCATATGCAAATCAGTCTTGACCCTGTGCCCCATGGGAGCAGTCCAGACCAAACTGCCAGGCCAGGTCCTCCCAGGACCGGAAACAAGCATCCTGGGACCGGTTTCAGGGTATGTCACCCTTTTTCAGCCAGGCTAGCTTGAATCCAGTGGCGCAGTGAGCAAGTGACCCACGTCTGGGCATACCCATCTCACCTAGGGCGAAAAGTGTTACAGCAAACAAATGATGGGCGGAATGCTGACAATGCAAACATTCTCCCCCAGTCAAAAGATCTGGGTTAAATCCATCGTTCTTTTGCCCACTACGCCACCCCAGTTTGGACCCAGTCATATGCAAATCAGTCTTGACCCTGTGCCCCATGGGAACAGTCCAGACCGAACTGCCAGGCCAGGTCCTCCCTGGACCGGAAACAAGCATCCTGGGACCGGTTTCAAGGTATGTCACCCTTCTTCAGCCAGGCTAGCTTGAATCCAGTGGCGCAGTGAGCAAGGGACCCACGTCTGGGCATACCCATCCCACTTAGGGCGAAAAGTGTTACAGCAAACAAATGATGGACGGAAGGCTGACAATGCAAACATTCTCCCCCAGTCAAAAGATCTGGGTTAAATCCATAGTTCTTTTGCACACTACGCCACCCCAGTTTGGACCCAGCCATATGCAAATCAGTCTTGACCCTGTGCCCCATGGGAACAGTCCAGACCGAACTGCCAGGCCAGGTCTTCCCTGGACCGGAAACAAGCATCCTGGGACCGGTTTCAGGGTATGTCACCCTTCTTCAGCCAGGCTAGCTTGAATCCAGTGGCGCAGTGAGCAAGGGACCCACGTCTGGGCATACCCATCCCACTTAGGGCGAAAAGTGTTACAGCAAACAAATGATGGACGGAATGCTGACAATGCAAACATTCTCCCCCAGTCAAAAGATCTGGGTTAAATCCATAGTTCTTTTGCCCACTACGCCACCCCAGTTTGGACCCAGCCATATGCAAATCAGTCTTGACCCTGTGCCCCATGGGAACAGTCCAGACCGAACTGCCAGGCCAGGTCCTCCCTGGACCGGAAACAAGCATCCTGGGACCGGTTTCAAGGTATGTCACCCTTCTTCAGCCAGGCTAGCTTGAATCCAGTGGCGCAGTGAGCAAGGGACCCACGTCTGGGCATACCCATCCCACTTAGGGCAAAAAGTGTTACAGCAAACAAATGATGGACGGAATGCTGACAATGCAAACATTCTCCCCCAGTCAAAAGATCTGGGTTAAATCCATCGTTCTTTTGCCCACTACGCCACCCCAGTTTGGACCCAGCCATATGCAAATCAGTCTTGACCCTGTGCCCCATGGGAACAGTCCAGACCGAACTGCCAGGCCAGGTCCTCCCTGGACCGGAAACAAGCATCCTGGGACCGGTTTCAGGGTATGTAACCCTTCTTCAGCCAAGCTAGCTTGAATCCAGTGGCGCAGTGAGCAAGGGACCCACGTCTGGGCATACCCATCCCACTTAGGGCGAAAAGTGTTACAGCAAACAAATGATGGACGGAATGCTGACAATGCAAACATTCTCCCCAGTCAAAAGATCTGGGTTAAATCCATCGTTCTTTTGCCCACTACGCCACCCCAGTTTGGACCCAGTCATATGCAAATCAGTCTTGACCCTGTGCCCCATGGGAACAGTCCAGACCGAACTGCCAGGCCAGGTCCTCCCTGGACCGGAAACAAGCATCCTGGGACCGGTTTCAGGGTATGTCACCCTTCGTCAGCCAGGCTAGCTTGAATCCAGTGCCGTAGTGAGCAAGGGACCCACGTCTGGGCATACCCATCCCACTTAGGGCGAAAAGTGTTACAGCAAACAAATGATGGACGGAATACTGACAATGCAAACATTTTCCCCCAGTCAAAAGATCTGGGTTAAATCCATCGTTCTTTTGCCCACTACGCCACCCCAGTTTGGACCCAGCCATATGCAAATCAGTCTTGACCCTGTGCCCCATGGGAGCAGTCCAGACCAAACTGCCAGGCCAGGTCCTCCCAAGACCGGAAACAAGCATCCTGGGACCGGTTTCAGGGTATGTCACCCTTTTTCAGCCAGGCTAGCTTGAATCCAGTGGCGCAGTGAGCAAGGGACCCACGTCTGGGCATACCCATCTCACCTAGGGCGAAAAGTGTTACAGCAAACAAATGATGGGCGGAATGCTGACAATGCAAACATTCTCCCCCAGTCAAAAGATCTGGGTTAAATCCATCGTTCTTTTGCCCACTACGCCACCCCAGTTTGGACCCAGTCATATGCAAATCAGTCTTGACCCTGTGCCCCATGGGAACAGTCCAGACCAAACTGCCAGGCCAGGTCCTCCCTGGACCGGAAACAAGCATCCTGGGACCGGTTTCAGGGTATGTCACCCTTCTTCAGCCAGGCTAGCTTGAATCCAGTGGCGCAGTGAGCAAGGGACCCACGTCTGGGCATACCCATCCCACTTAGGGCGAAAAGTGTTACAGCAAACAAATGATGGACGGAATGCTGACAATGCAAACATTCTCCCCCAGTCAAAAGATCTTGGTTAAATCCATAGTTCTTTTGCCCACTACGTCACCCCAGTTTGGACCCAGCCATATGCAAATCAGTCTTGACCCTGTGCCCCATGGGAACAGTCCAGACCGAACTGCCAGGCCAGGTCCTCCCTGGACCGGATACAAGCATCCTGGGACCGGTTTCAGGGTATGTCACCCTTCGTCAGCCAGGCTAGCTTGAATCCAGTGGCACAGTGAGCAAGGGACCCACGTCTGGGCATACCCATCCCACTTAGGGCGAAAAGTGTTACAGCAAACAAATGATGGGCGGAATGCTGACAATGCAAACATTTTCCCCCAGTCAAAAGATCTGGGTTAAATCCATTGTTCTTTTGCCCACTACGCCACCCCAGTTTGGACCCAGCCATATGCAAATCAGTCTTGACCCTGTGCCCCATGGGAACAGTCCAGACCAAACTGCCAGGCCAGGTCCTCCCTGGACCGGAAACAAGCATCCTGGGACCGGTTTCAGGGTATGTCAACCTTCTTCAGCCAGGCTAGCTTGAATCCAGTGGCGCAGTGAGCAAGGGACCCACGTCTGGGCATACCCATCCCACTTAGGGCGAAAAGTGTTACAGCAAACAAATGATGGACGGAATGCTGACAATGCAAACATTCTCCCCCAGTCAAAAGATCTGGGTTAAATCCATCGTTCTTTTGCCCACTACGCCACCCCAGTTTGGACCCAGCCATATGCAAATCAGTCTTGACCCTGTGCCCCATGGGAACAGTCCAGACCGAACTTCCAGGCCAGGTCTTCCCTGGACCGGAAACAAGCATCCTGGGACCGGTTTCAGGGTATGTCACCCTTCTTCAGCCAGGCTAGCTTGAATCCAGTGGCGCAGTGAGCAAGGGACCCACGTCTGGGCATACCCATCCCACTTAGGGCGAAAAGTGTTACAGCAAACAAATGATGGACGGAATGCTGACAATGCAAACATTCTCCCCCAGTCAAAAGATCTGGGTTAAATCCATAGTTCTTTTGCACACTACGCCACCCCAGTTTGGACCCAGCCATATGCAAATCAGTCTTGACCCTGTGCCCCATGGGAACAGTCCAGACCGAACTGCCAGGCCAGGTCCTCCCTGGACCAGAAACAAGCATCCTGGGACCGGTTTCAAGGTATGTCACCCTTCTTCAGCCAGGCTAGCTTGAATCCAGTGGCGCAGTGAGCAAGGGACCCACGTCTGGGCATACCCATCCCACTTAGGGCAAAAAGTGTTACAGCAAACAAATGATGGACGGAATGCTGACAATGCAAACATTCTCCCCCAGTCAAAAGATCTGGGTTAAATCCATCGTTCTTTTGCCCACTACGCCACCCCAGTTTGGACCCAGCCATATGCAAATCAGTCTTGACCCTGTGCCCCATGGGAACAGTCCAGACCGAACTGCCAGGCCAGGTCCTCCCTGGACCGGAAACAAGCATCCTGGGACCGGTTTCAGGGTATGTAACCCTTCTTCAGCCAAGCTAGCTTGAATCCAGTGGCACAGTGAGCAAGGGACCCACGTCTGGGCATACCCATCCCACTTAGGGCGAAAAGTGTTACAGCAAACAAATGATGGACGGAATGCTGACAATGCAAACATTCTCCCCCAGTCAAAAGATCTGGGTTAAATCCATCGTTTTTTGCCCACTACGCCACCCCAGTTTGGACCCAGTCATATGCAAATCAGTCTTGACCCTGTGCCCCATGGGAACAGTCCAGACCGAACTGCCAGGCCAGGTCCTCCCTGGACCGGAAACAAGCATCCTGGGACCGGTTTCAGGGTATGTCACCCTTCGTCAGCCAGGCTAGCTTGAATCCAGTGCCGTAGTGAGCAAGGGACCCACGTCTGGGCCTACCCATCCCACTTAGGGCGAAAAGTGTTACAGCAAACAAATGATGGACGGAATACTGACAATGCAAACATTTTCCCCCAGTCAAAAGATCTGGGTTAAATCCATCGTTCTTTTGCCCACTACGCCACCCCAGTTTGGACCCAGCCATATGCAAATCAGTCTTGACCCTGTGTCCCATGGGAACAGTCCAGACCGAACTGCCAGGCCAGGTCTTCCCTGGACCGGAAACAAGCATCCTGGGACCGGTTTCAGGGTATGTCACCCTTCTTCAGCCAGGCTAGCTTGAATCCAGTGGCGCAGTGAGCAAGGGACCCACGTCTGGGCATACCCATCCCACTTAGGGCGAAAAGTGTTACAGCAAACAAATGATGGACGGAATGCTGACAATGCAAACATTCTCCCCCAGTCAAAAGATCTGGGTTAAATCCATAGTTCTTTTGCACACTACGCCACCCCAGTTTGGACCCAGCCATATGCAAATCAGTCTTGACCCTGTGCCCCATGGGAACAGTCCAGACCGAACTGCCAGGCCAGGTCTTCCCTGGGACCGGAAACAAGCATCCTGGGACCGGTTTCAGGGTATGTCACCCTTCTTCAGCCAGGCTAGCTTGAATCCAGTGGCGCAGTGAGCAAGGGACCCACGTCTGGGCATACCCATCCCACTTAGGGCGAAAAGTGTTACAGCAAACAAATGATGGACGGAATGCTGACAATGCAAACATTCTCCCCCAGTCAAAAGATCTTGGTTAAATCCATAGTTCTTTTGCCCACTACGTCACCCCAGTTTGGACCCAGCCATATGCAAATCAGTCTTGACCCTGTGCCCCATGGGAACAGTCCAGACCGAACTGCCAGGCCAGGTCCTCCCTGGACCGGATACAAGCATCCTGGGACCGGTTTCAGGGTATGTCACCCTTCGTCAGCCAGGCTAGCTTGAATCCAGTGGCACAGTGAGCAAGGGACCCACGTCTGGGCATACCCATCCCACTTAGGGCGAAAAGTGTTACAGCAAACAAATGATGGGCGGAATGCTGACAATGCAAACATTTTCCCCCAGTCAAAAGATCTGGGTTAAATCCATCGTTCTTTTGCCCACTACGCCACCCCAGTTTGGACCCAGCCATATGCAAATCAGTCTTGACCCTGTGCCCCATGGGAACAGTCCAGACCAAACTGCCAGGCCAGGTCCTCCCTGGACCGGAAACAAGCATCCTGGGACCGGTTTCAGGGTATGTCAACCTTCTTCAGCCAGGCTAGCTTGAATCCAGTGGCGCAGTGAGCAAGGGACCCACGTCTGGGCATACCCATCCCACTTAGGGCGAAAAGTGTTACAGCAAACAAATGATGGACGGAATGCTGACAATGCAAACATTCTCCCCCAGTCAAAAGATCTGGGTTAAATCCATCGTTCTTTTGCCCACTACGCCACCCCAGTTTGGACCCAGCCATATGCAAATCAGTCTTGACCCTGTGCCCCATGGGAACAGTCCAGACCGAACTTCCAGGCCAGGTCTTCCCTGGACCGGAAACAAGCATCCTGGGACCGGTTTCAGGGTATGTCACCCTTCTTCAGCCAGGCTAGCTTGAATCCAGTGGCGCAGTGAGCAAGGGACCCACGTCTGGGCATACCCATCCCACTTAGGGCGAAAAGTGTTACAGCAAACAAATGATGGACGGAATGCTGACAATGCAAACATTCTCCCCCAGTCAAAAGATCTGGGTTAAATCCATAGTTCTTTTGCACACTACGCCACCCCAGTTTGGACCCAGCCATATGCAAATCAGTCTTGACCCTGTGCCCCATGGGAACAGTCCAGACCGAACTGCCAGGCCAGGTCCTCCCTGGACCAGAAACAAGCATCCTGGGACCGGTTTCAAGGTATGTCACCCTTCTTCAGCCAGGCTAGCTTGAATCCAGTGGCGCAGTGAGCAAGGGACCCACGTCTGGGCATACCCATCCCACTTAGGGCGAAAAGTGTTACAGCAAACAAATGATGGACGGAATGCTGACAATGCAAACATTCTCCCCCAGTCAAAAGATCTGGGTTAAATCCATCGTTCTTTTGCCCACTACGCCACCCCAGTTTGGACCCAGCCATATGCAAATCAGTCTTGACCCTGTGCCCCATGGGAACAGTCCAGACCGAACTGCCAGGCCAGGTCTTCCCTGGACCGGAAACAAGCATCCTGGGACCGGTTTCAGGGTATGTCACCCTTCTTCAGCCAGGCTAGCTTGAATCCAGTGGCGCAGTGAGCAAGGGACCCACGTCTGGGCATACCCATCCCACTTAGGGCGAAAAGTGTTACAGCAAACAAATGATGGACGGAATGCTGACAATGCAAACATTCTCCCCCAGTCAAAAGATCTGGGTTAAATCCATAGTTCTTTTGCACACTACGCCACCCCAGTTTGGACCCAGCCATATGCAAATCAGTCTTGACCCTGTGCCCCATGGGAACAGTCCAGACCGAACTGCCAGGCCAGGTCTTCCCTGGACCGGAAACAAGCATCCTGGGACCGGTTTCAGGGTATGTCACCCTTCTTCAGCCAGGCTAGCTTGAATCCAGTGGTGCAGTGAGCAAGGGACCCACGTCTGGGCATACCCATCCCACTTAGGGCGAAAAGTGTTACAGCAAACAAATGATGGACGGAATGCTGACAATGCAAACATTCTCCCCCAGTCAAAAGATCTGGGTTAAATCCATAGTTCTTTTGCCCACTACGCCACCCCAGTTTGGACCCAGCCATATGCAAATCAGTCTTGACCCTGTGCCCCATGGGAACAGTCCAGACCGAACTGCCAGGCCAGGTCCTCCCTGGACCGGAAACAAGCATCCTGGGACCGGTTTCAAGGTATGTCACCCTTCTTCAGCCAGGCTAGCTTGAATCCAGTGGCGCAGTGAGCAAGGGACCCACGTCTGGGCATACCCATCCCACTTAGGGCAAAAAGTGTTACAGCAAACAAATGATGGACGGAATGCTGACAATGCAAACATTCTCCCCAGTCAAAAGATCTGGGTTAAATCCATCGTTCTTTTGCCCACTACGCCACCCCAGTTTGGACCCAGCCATATGCAAATCAGTCTTGACCCTGTGCCCCATGGGAACAGTCCAGACCGAACTGCCAGGCCAGGTCCTCCCTGGACCGGAAACAAGCATCCTGGGACCGGTTTCAGGGTATGTAACCCTTCTTCAGCCAAGCTAGCTTGAATCCAGTGGCGCAGTGAGCAAGGGACCCACGTCTGGGCATACCCATCCCACTTAGGGCGAAAAGTGTTACAGCAAACAAATGATGGACGGAATGCTGACAATGCAAACATTCTCCCCCAGTCAAAAGATCTGGGTTAAATCCATCGTTTTTTTGCCCACTACGCCACCCCAGTTTGGACCCAGTCATATGCAAATCAGTCTTGACCCTGTGCCCCATGGGAACAGTCCAGACCGAACTGCCAGGCCAGGTCCTCCCTGGACCGGAAACAAGCATCCTGGGACCGGTTTCAGGGTATGTCACCCTTCGTCAGCCAGGCTAGCTTGAATCCAGTGCCGTAGTGAGCAAGGGACCCACGTCTGGGCCTACCCATCCCACTTAGGGCGAAAAGTGTTACAGCAAACAAATGATGGACGGAATACTGACAATGCAAACATTTTCCCCCAGTCAAAAGATCTGGGTTAAATCCATCGTTCTTTTGCCCACTACGCCACCCCAGTTTGGACCCAGCCATATGCAAATCAGTCTTGACCCTGTGCCCCATGGGAGCAGTCCAGACCAAACTGCCAGGCCAGGTCCTCCCAGGACCGGAAACAAGCATCCTGGGACCGGTTTCAGGGTATGTCACCCTTTTTCAGCCAGGCTAGCTTGAATCCAGTGGCGCAGTGAGCAAGTGACCCACGTCTGGGCATACCCATCTCACCTAGGGCGAAAAGTGTTACAGCAAACAAATGATGGGCGGAATGCTGACAATGCAAACATTCTCCCCCAGTCAAAAGATCTGGGTTAAATCCATCGTTCTTTTGCCCACTACGCCACCCCAGTTTGGACCCAGTCATATGCAAATCAGTCTTGACCCTGTGCCCCATGGGAACAGTCCAGACCGAACTGCCAGGCCAGGTCCTCCCTGGACCGGAAACAAGCATCCTGGGACCGGTTTCAAGGTATGTCACCCTTCTTCAGCCAGGCTAGCTTGAATCCAGTGGCGCAGTGAGCAAGGGACCCACGTCTGGGCATACCCATCCCACTTAGGGCGAAAAGTGTTACAGCAAACAAATGATGGACGGAAGGCTGACAATGCAAACATTCTCCCCCAGTCAAAAGATCTGGGTTAAATCCATAGTTCTTTTGCACACTACGCCACCCCAGTTTGGACCCAGCCATATGCAAATCAGTCTTGACCCTGTGCCCCATGGGAACAGTCCAGACCGAACTGCCAGGCCAGGTCTTCCCTGGACCGGAAACAAGCATCCTGGGACCGGTTTCAGGGTATGTCACCCTTCTTCAGCCAGGCTAGCTTGAATCCAGTGGCGCAGTGAGCAAGGGACCCACGTCTGGGCATACCCATCCCACTTAGGGCGAAAAGTGTTACAGCAAACAAATGATGGACGGAATGCTGACAATGCAAACATTCTCCCCCAGTCAAAAGATCTGGGTTAAATCCATAGTTCTTTTGCCCACTACGCCACCCCAGTTTGGACCCAGCCATATGCAAATCAGTCTTGACCCTGTGCCCCATGGGAACAGTCCAGACCGAACTGCCAGGCCAGGTCCTCCCTGGACCGGAAACAAGCATCCTGGGACCGGTTTCAAGGTATGTCACCCTTCTTCAGCCAGGCTAGCTTGAATCCAGTGGCGCAGTGAGCAAGGGACCCACGTCTGGGCATACCCATCCCACTTAGGGCAAAAAGTGTTACAGCAAACAAATGATGGACGGAATGCTGACAATGCAAACATTCTCCCCCAGTCAAAAGATCTGGGTTAAATCCATCGTTCTTTTGCCCACTACGCCACCCCAGTTTGGACCCAGCCATATGCAAATCAGTCTTGACCCTGTGCCCCATGGGAACAGTCCAGACCGAACTGCCAGGCCAGGTCCTCCCTGGACCGGAAACAAGCATCCTGGGACCGGTTTCAGGGTATGTAACCCTTCTTCAGCCAAGCTAGCTTGAATCCAGTGGCGCAGTGAGCAAGGGACCCACGTCTGGGCATACCCATCCCACTTAGGGCGAAAAGTGTTACAGCAAACAAATGATGGACGGAATGCTGACAATGCAAACATTCTCCCCCAGTCAAAAGATCTGGGTTAAATCCATCGTTCTTTTGCCCACTACGCCACCCCAGTTTGGACCCAGTCATATGCAAATCAGTCTTGACCCTGTGCCCCATGGGAACAGTCCAGACCGAACTGCCAGGCCAGGTCCTCCCTGGACCGGAAACAAGCATCCTGGGACCGGTTTCAGGGTATGTCACCCTTCGTCAGCCAGGCTAGCTTGAATCCAGTGCCGTAGTGAGCAAGGGACCCACGTCTGGGCATACCCATCCCACTTAGGGCGAAAAGTGTTACAGCAAACAAATGATGGACGGAATACTGACAATGCAAACATTTTCCCCCAGTCAAAAGATCTGGGTTAAATCCATCGTTCTTTTGCCCACTACGCCACCCCAGTTTGGACCCAGCCATATGCAAATCAGTCTTGACCCTGTGCCCCATGGGAGCAGTCCAGACCAAACTGCCAGGCCAGGTCCTCCCAAGACCGGAAACAAGCATCCTGGGACCGGTTTCAGGGTATGTCACCCTTTTTCAGCCAGGCTAGCTTGAATCCAGTGGCGCAGTGAGCAAGGGACCCACGTCTGGGCATACCCATCTCACCTAGGGCGAAAAGTGTTACAGCAAACAAATGATGGGCGGAATGCTGACAATGCAAACATTCTCCCCAGTCAAAAGATCTGGGTTAAATCCATCGTTCTTTTGCCCACTACGCCACCCCAGTTTGGACCCAGTCATATGCAAATCAGTCTTGACCCTGTGCCCCATGGGAACAGTCCAGACCAAACTGCCAGGCCAGGTCCTCCCTGGACCGGAAACAAGCATCCTGGGACCGGTTTCAGGGTATGTCACCCTTCTTCAGCCAGGCTAGCTTGAATCCAGTGGCGCAGTGAGCAAGGGACCCACGTCTGGGCATACCCATCCCACTTAGGGCGAAAAGTGTTACAGCAAACAAATGATGGACGGAATGCTGACAATGCAAACATTCTCCCCCAGTCAAAAGATCTGGGTTAAATCCATCGTTCTTTTGCCCACTACGCCACCCCAGTTTGGACCCAGCCATATGCAAATCAGTCTTGACCCTGTGCCCCATGGGAACAGTCCAGACCGAACTGCCAGGCCAGGTCCTCCCTGGACCGGAAACAAGCATCCTGGGACCGGTTTCAGGGTATGTCACCCTTCTTCAGCCAGGCTAGCTTGAATCCAGTGGCGCAGTGAGCAAGGGACCCACGTCTGGGCATACCCATCCCACTTAGGGCGAAAAGTGTTACAGCAAACAAATTATGGACGGAATGCTGACAATGCAAACATTCTCCCCCAGTCAAAAGATCTGGGTTAAATCCATCGTTCTTTTGCCCACTACGCCAACCCTGTTTGGACCCAGCCATATGCAAATCAGTCTTGACCCTATGCCCCATGGGAACAGTCCAGACCGAACTGCCAGGCCAGGTCCTCCCTGGACCGGAAACAAGCATCCTGGGACTGGTTTCAGGGTATGTCACCCTTCTTCAGCCAGGCTAGCTTGAATCCAGGGGCGCAGTGAGCAAGGGACCCACGTCTGGGCATACCCATCCCACTTAGGGCGAAAAGTGTTACAGCAAACAAATGATGGACGGAATGCTGACAATGCTGTTTGCGTGGGTGGCACAATCCAGTGCTGCAGCCCACCAACAGCATTTTATCTATAGGCCCTGGCACTCTCAGTGCTCTTTACAAGGGACTGACACATAAATCAAATAGGCCAATTATGGAAACACCAATCCATCACACAATTTACACAGAGAGCATATGCACTTTAGCACTGATTGGCAGTGGGAAAGTGCCCAGAGTCCTAAAACCAACACACACAGGGTCAAAAACAGGAGGCCAACAAGCAAAAAGTCTGGGGGTAAACCCGCTGAAAAAGCCAAGTCTAACAAGTGGTTTCTACCATGATTTCAGATTTTTTCTGCACCGCTTATGTGGAGAATGTTTATTTCCAGTTACTGCTTGTCAGAATTGTAGCGGAGCACGGTCTAAGGCCTGCCCCACTCAGACCTGTCCAGGTGGGGGTTCACCTTGTGGGAAATCCCACAAGGCAGCGACCTCGGTGCGCTTGTGGTTGTGCTGTGGGTCCTTTTGCTGCTAGCGCTGTGTTTATGGGTCCCTAGGAGGGCCTTGTGTTGCCCTGACATGGTGCCACATTACTTAATGCCCCCTTGATTCTTCTTTCTCCTCTGCCGGCCAGGGTAGTCACTTAGGACTACATTTCTCAGCAGTCCCGGTGGGTGGCCATATTGGGTGTGGTTAGAGAGCATAAGACAGGCCCTGCCCTTTGGTACGCACTGGCTATTCTCCTGCCCCCAATGCGAAAAGAGCTCCCGATCCAGGCTCCTGATCTCCGGTTTCACAAAGGGCATTTCCGGTGCAGCAAGCAGAGCTCCAGTGATCTGGAGACATATTCTGTGGCAGAATCCAACTACTTTCCAAGTAAGGCCAGACGGGCCTTAATGGTAAGGTGAAGCAGTTATGCTTATGGTTCCCGATTGTTCTTGGGCATAGCCCTTGATCTTGAAACGCAATTTTCCCACATACAGTTTAACCTCTCTCTTTAAAGGGCATTTACAGAATCTTTAGCCAGTACAGCTCCAGTCTCTTTGCTAGTCAACCGCTCATGCCAGTGATAACGAGCCTTCACTAAACGCCATGCTTAATGTATGTAGCGAGTTGTTAACCTCAGAAAACGAGAGTCTTTCAAGCAAGAATAACTGTGGCATTACATAACCATCTCTACAGCTAAAGAGTGTGCAGTTTGGTATGCTGTCAATTGGAGAAACAGAGACAGAAGCATGTCAGTCCAGAGTATGAGTGAGAGCATATCATTTATACCTAAGATCATGCCCTGAAATAAGAGTAATTGCTGCAACGGCCTGAGAACGGTATACGCTTATGATACTGAGCCTCAAAATCAAGCCATGATCATGTAAAAGCGAGTGTGTTGTTGAACAAGTTGTATTGTACATATTTATAGCCTTTTCCTTTACAGTACTTCTTCCCCGCTGTTCCCTCCCTAAACCCCTTCCCTCGCCTGCCACTTTAATCCTCATTGCTAACATAGCATTCCAGGTTGGAGCTGCCTGGAGGTTGACATCACAAGTCGTTGTGCGGATCCCGAGGAAGAGCCTAGAAGTGCTGTTGTTTGCCATGGTGAGGATTTTCAATTTTTGTCTCGTGTCCATTTTGTGACTAGGTCAAATTGTCAATATTACATAGTCTTACATAAGCATGTGCGGGTTAGAATATGTCTCTATGCAGCTTATGTTTTGGTTCATGGAGCAAATCCTGACCTACAACGTTTACTTCGATGGCAGTTTAGTGATGGTAGGTATTGGTGTGGTGGTCTCTAAGTTGCAAGTGGGTTAATTATTGGGTTTATATCACATTGTGGGCCATTCTTTCAATTTGACATATTGTTACTCCCAGGCTATCTTCTGTCTTACAAAAAAGTATACAAAAAAAGTGACGCATGGAATGCTTGAATTAATCTCATTCACTGGTAATTACTCAGTCTGCATCCCAATCCATCATTATTTTGCACACCATGCCACCTCAGTTTGGACCCAGCTATATGCAAATTAGTCTTGACCCTGCTCCAATAGAAACAGTCCAGCACGAACTGCCAAGCCAGGCCCTGCTTGAACCAGGAAAACAAGCAACCCAGGACCGGTTTTGCCTTACTTAGGATTCTTCTGCCAGTTATAGTTTGGTTCCAGTGACACGGTGTGGACGGGACCCATGTCTGGGCATGCACATCCCACATAGGGCAACACATTAACAACCTAATTCTAGGCGACCTCAACCTAAACTGGAACGAAGAAAACAACCGGCTAATCCAAACCCTGAACGATCTTCTTCACAACAACAACCTTACCCAACACTGCTCAGAGGAAACCCACAACAGAGGAGCAATCCTAGATGCCATCATTGCCCAACGCGACACAATCATGATCGATCACATCCTGCCCATGGACTGGTCCGACCACCATACCATAATATTCCACATCAATCAAACGATCCTTCACCAACCCCCTACTCAAGATCCCCCAACTGGGGGAGAAATCTAACTCAGATGCCCCTATCTGACCTGGAAGAAAGGGTAAGCTCCCTCCTCCCCACCTCCGCAGATGATCTCTCCACAACAGAACTCACCTCTCACTACAACACAACTATGACTTCCATTCTGGACCAACTAGCCCCCTTGAAACTAAAAAGAGTCAGGAACATTCCATCCAGATCCTGGTTCAACACAGACATAAACCCCGAAAGAAGTCTTCTGAGAGCCACAGAAAGACGCTGGCGGAACAACCCCTGCACAATCCACCGCAATCAACTCAAATCAGTACGCCAGAACTACAACAATCACATCAAAAAAGAAAAAACTTCATTTTTCTGCAACGCTCTAGACAACGCAAAAAAACAGGCCCAGAGAACTCTTTAACCTCATCAGACAACAAACTTCCAAGCCCCCCGCATCCTCAGTTCAGGCTTCCAAGGATTTGTGTGATAAATTCGCCATCTTCTTCAACGACAAAATTACCAAGATCGAGCTTTCACTGGACGACTACCGCAGCCCCCTCTACCAGAGCCCGGCACCAGGAACAGAAGACAACACCCCCAAGCTCCCCCCGAAACCCTGGAAATCCTTCAACCCCATCTCAGAAGCGGAGCTAGTCAAACTGATCTCCTCATCCAAGCCCTTATCTCACGTCCTGGATCCTATTCCTGCCCAACTGGCCAAAAAGCTTAAACTCTCCCTAGCCCCGCAAGATCATAAACAGCTCCCTGAGAACCGGAGTCATTCCTGACTGCCTCAAAGTCGGACAAGTCACGCCATTACTGAAAAAGCCAGACTTGGACACCAACGATCTGAACAACTTCAGACCCATCTCAAATCTCCCTCTCCTATCCAAAATCCTGGAAAGATGCGTTCTCCAACAACTGACTCAACACATGGACTACATCAACCTTCTAGACCCCCACCAATCAGGTTTCAGAAAAGGATGCAGCACAGAGACAGCGGTCCTAAACGTCATAGACGATATCCTCAAGTCACTCGACACAGATCAATGCTGCCTACTCATTCTCCTGGACTTATCGGCAGTCTTCGACACGGTTGACCATAACCGACTCATTAAGGTTCTACAAGAAAGGGTAGGTGTAGATGAGGTGGTCTTACAGTGGTTCTCCTCCTTCCTCCACAACCGCACCCAAATAATCAAAATCAAAAACTTCTCGTCCGACCTACACCCCATCAGCAGGGGTGTCCCCCAAGGATCAGTGCTTTCCCTGCAACTTTTCAACATCTACATGGAACCCCTCACCTCCATACTCAAAAAAGCCAACATCCCCTTCCACCTATATGCAGACGACACCCAGATCTATCTTGAAACCTCCTCCATTGATGACATTCAAAGACTCAATGACACTCTACTAGAAGTCCAACACTGGCTATCAATAAACCATCTTAAACTCAACCAAGACAAAACAGAAATCCTCCTCCTTTCCAACAAAGAAGAGAACCCCCAAATTGCAGAATGGCTCAAAGCTTTGGAGGCTCTCAACAGAAGTCCCACACTGGTGGACTCTGTAAAATCGCTGGGAATCACCCTAGACCCAAAACTGGACTTGGCCAAACACCGCAAGAGCACCGCAAAGAGCACCTTCCTCAACTTGAAGCTACTCAACAAAATAAAACCCTTCATCCCCCCAAGGACCTCAAACAAGCTACCCAATCACTGGTACTATCTAGACTTGACTACGGGAATGCAATCCTCACAGGTACAGCAAAATCCCACTTAGCCCCCTCAAAACAACTCTCAATGCAGCAGCCAGAATGGTCACCGGAGTTAAGAGATACGAACACATCTCGCCTGCACTCAGAGAACTACAATGGCTCCCAGTCGAAATGCGTGCCAGCTTCAGAACTGCCTGCCTCACTCACAAAGCCCTGCACACAGGGAAACCCGACTACCTGGCCTCTAAACTCAAAAAGGCCGGTCAGACAAGGAACCTCAGGAGCTCCAACACGTTACTCCTCATCTCTCTGAAAACTCGCAAACAAAAAACCGCAGCCCGATCCTTCGCGGGCAATGCGCCCAAAATCTGGAACTCCATTCCAGTTCACATCAGGACCACGCCCTCCTTCTTAAAATTCAAAAGACAGCTCAAAGACCTCTACCTCAATCGCTCTCTCTCGAACAGATAGCTGTCGCCAAAGCGCACAAACATGCACATTGCAACACAATCGTCCTTCAATCACTCTCCCTGGAACTGACAGCTGCCACCGAAGCGCACAAAGCCTGCACATTGCAACACACGGAAACTGTGACATTAAGACTGCTACCTCCTCCTCCTCCCCTGCCCATATCCCCCCTCCCTGAAGGAGGATCAACCCTAGTCAATGTTCACACAACCAGGTTATTATAAGACTTCCTTGCGGTAATTGGTGTACTGCTCGCTGAGTCCTCCGAAGCGACTTGAAGCGTCTTGAGCCAACCTGTATACTGCTACTATATTGTGTGTCTCTCTCGCTACGGTTGTTGTAAAGCGCTCCGATACCTTCGGGTCCGGCAAGCGCTATATAAAACTCTTCAATAACATTAAAGTATACAAAAAAGTGATGGGTGGAATGCTTGAATTAATCTCAGCTACTATTTCTCAGGTTGCATCTCAATGATGGTGGAATGCTTGAATTAATCTCAGCTACTATTACTCATTCTGCATCCCAGAGATGGATAGAATGCTTGAATTAATCTATGCCACTGGTAATTACTTGGTATACACCCCAATCCATCGTTATTTTGCACACCATGCCTTCTCAGTTTGGACCCAGCTATATGCAAATCAGTCTTGACCCTGCTCCAATGGGAACAGTTGAGCCCAGTCTGCCCAGCCAGGTCCTCCCTGAACTAGAACACAAGCAACCCAGGACCGGTTTCACCCTACTTAGGAATCATCAGCCAGGTATAGCTTGGTTCCCATGACACAGTGTGCACTGGACCCACGTCTGGGCATACCCGTCTCACTTAGGGAAACACACTAAAGTATACAAAAAAGAGATGGATGGAATGCTTGAATTAATCTCAGACACTGGTAATTACTCGGGCGGCATCATAAACAATTGTTATTTTGCACACCATTCCACCTCAGTTTGGACCCAGCTATACGCAAATCAGTCATGCCCCTTCTCCAGTGGGAACAGTCAAGCCAAAACTGCCGAGCCAGGTCCTCCCTGAACTGGAACACAAGCAAATCATGACTGGTTTCGCCCTACTTAGAGCTCATCAGTTATGTATAGCTTGGTTCCAGTGACATAGTGAACATGGGACTAACATCTGGGCATACGCATCGCAATTAGGGGCCTGGCAGTTTAGGATGGACTGTTCCCATTGGAGCAGGGTCAAGACTGAGTTGTATATGGCTGGGTCCAAACTGAGGAGGAATGGTATACAAAATAATGACCGACTGTCGAGATGTGCTTTGCATTCTGTCGGGGGGTCTAGCAGGGAATTAGCAGAGTGATCGGTCAAAGGACTAGCTGGATGAGACTGGGACAAGACTGGGTACTCGGTTTGTGTGTGGTCTCTGAAGGGAATACACACAAGAGAGTTCTAGAATGCTGGAAGGGAAGCAGGACAGAAGCAGAGGACTGAAGCTGGTTGGAAACAGTCTGTGACTTGGGCACTGGAAGTCTGCAGGGCAAACACAAGATCACACAACAGGAATATAAGCAGGGAAACAATAGACAACTATCATAAATTATAGTTTGTCTGTACCTCTGACATGATCTCTCTGTGATGTGAAAAGATCCTATACGAATGCAAGGAGCAGATTAATCTCAAAGAGTTATAGGAGACACCCAGCAGCTCCTATGGTGAAGGTGCGGTAGGTGGTTCTCTGTGCCAAAGGCACAAGCATTGGAATCTAACTATCACCCTTAGAAGCAATGAAACTGCAGATAGTGATACAAGACAGAACAACAGGGAACAGAACAAGGAACACCAAACAGAGACTGGGCTCAGGCAAAGCAGGACTGGAAATCAAGGTCAGGAACAGGACAGGAATCCTGAGAACAAGGCTAGGAAAGTTCTGAACTCAAACAAGGCAAGGCGGAAATATGCAGACAAACAAGAACACAGAATACAAGGCAGCGAGTCTGCATATAACAGGGCAGATCAAGAAGAGTGCAGGCAGGAGTCTATGAACTATGGATAACACTGGAACAGAGATGCAGGAAAACTGGGGACAGAAACAGAAGACTATGAACTATGGCTAACACAGGAACAGAGATGCAGGAAAACTAGAAACAGATAATATATAGTCAAAAGACAGGAAAATAGGTACAGGGAAAAGGAAACAGAATCAAAGGACAAACCTGTAGTAACTACAAAATGAACAATTGATGGACACAATGCTGAAAAATGTCAAACATCATCCCAGTACGGATATCTGAGCCTAAATCTATCATTTTTTTGCTCCCCATGCCATTCCAGTTTAAACCCAGCTATACGCAAATCAGTCTTGACCCTGCTCCCCATGGGAACAGTCCAGCGCAAACTGCCAGGCCAGGTTCTCCCTAGACCAGAAACAAGCATCCAGGGACCGGTTTTGAAGTATCACCCCTCATCAGCCAGGCTAGCTTGACTTGAGTGGCATGGAGAGCACGGCCCCACGTCTGGGCATACCCATCCCACTCGGGGTGACAAATACAAAAAGAACAATTGATGGACAGAATGCTGAACAATGTCAAACATTCACCCCAGTACAGAGATCTGGGCCTAAATCCATAGTTTTTTTGCTACCCATGCCATTCCAGTTTGAAACCTGCCATATGCAAATCAGTCTTGACCCTGCTTCCCATGGGAACAGTGCAGCCTGAACTGCCAGGCCAGGTTCTCCCTGGACCGGAAACAAGCATCCTGGGACTGGTGTTGGGGTATCGCCCCTCATCAGCCAGGCTAGCTTGACTCCACTGGCATGGAGAGCACGGGACCCGTGTTTGGGCTTACCCATCTCACTCTGGTAGACAAATGCAAAAAGAACAATTGATGGACAGAATGCTGAACAATGTCAAACATTCACCCCAGTACAGAGATCTGAGCCTAAAGCCATAGTTTTTTTGCTCCCCATGGCATTCAAGTTTAAACCCAGCCATATGCAAATCAGTCTTGACCCTGCTTCCCATGGGAACAGTGCAGCCTGAACTGCCAGGCCAGGTTCTCCCTGGACCGGAAACAAGCATCCTGGGACCGGTTTCATGGTATCACCCCTCATCAGCCCAGCCAGCTTGACTCCAGTGGGCTGTAGAGCACGGGACCCACGTCTGGGCATACCCGTCCCACTCAGGGTGACAAATGGAAAAAAACAATTGATGGACAGAATGCTGAACATTGTCAAACATTCATCCCAGTACAGCGATCTGGGCCTAAATCCAAGCATCCATAAATCCCTCCTTGCCAGTTCGGGCTGGACTTTTCCCATGAGGAGCAGGGTCAAGACTGATTTGCATATGGGTGGGTCCAAACTGGGGTGGCGTGGTGAACAAAAGAATGATGAAATAAACCCAGATCCTTGTGACTGGGGTGAATGTTTGCATTGTTCATCATTACGTCCATCATTTGTTCCTTTTGCTTTTGTCGCCCTAAGTGGGAAGGGAATGCCCAGAAGTGGGTCCCGTGCTCACTGTGCCACTGGATTCAAGCTAGCCTGGCTGATGAGGGGTGATGCCTGAAACAGGTCCCAGGATGCTTGTTTCCGGTCAGGGGAGAACCTAGCTTGACAGTTCTGGCTGGACTGTTCCCATGAAGAGGAGGGTCAAGACTGATTTGCATATGGCTGGTTCCAAACTGGGGTGGTGTTGTGAGCAAAAGAACAATGAATTAACGCAAGATCCTTGTGACTCGGGGTGAATGTTTGCATTGTTCAGCATTCTGTCCATCAATTTTCCCTTTTGCTTTTGTCACCCTAAGTGGGAAGGGTATGCCCAGACATGGGTCCCGTGCTCATTGTGCCACTGTATTCAAGCTAGCCTGGCTGATGAGGGGTGATGCACCGAAACCGGTCCCAGGATGCTTGTTTCCGGTCCAGGGAGGACCTGGGTTGGCAGTTCTGTCTGGACTGTTCCCATGAGGAGCAGGTCAAGACTGATCTGCAAATGGCTGGGTCCAAACTGGGGTGGCATGGTGAGCAAAAGAACGATGGATTAAACCCAGATCCTTGTGACTGGGGGTGAATGTTTGCATTGTTCAGCATTCTGTCCATCATTTGTTCCTTTTGCTTAAGCCTGTAGTAACAGCAGCAGAAACACAGAGCACAAGGAAATGCAACAGGAGTCAGTTACAAAGCCAGCACACTCTGTGCACACAGGGCTGAAATAGCTGTAGGCTCATGGGAGGACCACAGGTGGAGGGAGAGAGTCAGGTGCAAGGAATTAACCAGGTGCATGGAATCAGGGAACCCCCAATGAAGGGAAGGCTGAACTGGGGCATGTAGGAAGGAAGACCAAAGAAATCATGAGACTCAAGACATGGAATAGGAAAACCCGGAATGGAGTATGGATCAGAACACATATAGAAACGTGTCCAGCATACAGAGATCAAGGGTTCAAAATAACCATAGGATCCAGTAACAAATCTAGCAAACAAGAAATCTGTAGTGGGCTGGCCCCACGTGTACAGCATACAAAGTAGACGTAGCGAACAGAATGACATGACCTGAGGATACTACAAAATCACCACCAGGATGTGATCTAAGAAGGGTCTGAAGATAGAGGAAACTACAAGGACCATGATGCATCAGGGCAATAGAGTGGAAGCCTGGGCTGGAATACAAAGTGTATCTGGCAAGGTGTAGAAGTTTATAACGTCCTATTTAGAGATAAAGGCAAGAGTCCATAGGGCCTTTGTGAGCACCACCTAGTAGCAGGATGGCAGAATCCTGACATGGACTGGGATGCAGCCCTAGTAATTATCAGTGACTGAGATTAATTCAGGCATTCCGTCAACCACATTTTTGTATACGTTCAGTGTTTCTTCTGTTTTTAGGCATAAAGATAGTTTAAGCCCTCTTTGTCGAATGTTTTATTGGTTTGAAATAGCAGGAGGTTTATTTGAGTGTCTCACTTCCCATAGAGAACTATGAGCATTAGTGTCTTCATGCCCTGCAGCAAAAAGGTGCTCCTACATGTATAGTGTGTTACCAGTCTCTTTCTGCAACACAGGGCTTCAGGCAAGTGTCTTTATGTACTTGCTGCAGTATCGTGCCCCTGTGTTTCTAATTGCATTACAGAGAGATCGATGTGATTGCAGGTGGGTTGTGAGTAGTTACCCATGTTCGGCCACAGTGCGAGGCCCACAGAACAGTCCCCACTTGCCTTTGATCCAGTCCATGTACTTAACTTGCACTGGATTAAGTGGGCAGGGGTTCCAGTTGTCAGAGGACCCAGTGCTCTGAGTTAGGTTCAAGCACCCTTAAAGCACTTTTTCTGTTTTTCTCCTGTGGGTCAACTCTGTGTCCAAGATACCAGCATATGCAGCTCACTCCTCCCTAGGCTAGTATTATGTTGTTTCAGGGTGGGCTTCCAGTGGTCATGTCTGGAAACCTCAGTCAAGTAAGGTGTAGGAGAGTAGGATCTGCTTCACATGGGTACCCCCACTTTTTGCTGATGCTTCACTGTTTTTCGACTTTAGTCTGGCTGGGGCCCTGCTAATCAGAACCCCAGCCTAGCTGCTTCCTCTCTAAAATGGTTTCCATGTGCCCTAGGCACATCTCTGATTGGAATCTGGAGTGCCCTTGTAAGTCCCTAGTATATGGTATACTATGTACCCAGGGCATAGGTACCTCAGAGGCCTGCCAGGGGCTGAAGCATGTATTATGCCACCCCTGGAAGGCCAGCCAAAATGACACCACAGGTCTGCTACTGCAGCCTGGGTAAGGTGGTGCATGCACCCCTTACTGTGATATAGGCTACCTATATCACTACATACATACACACATATAAACCTATAAGTCACTCCTATGGCAGGCCTTGTCAATCCTGAAGGCAGAGTGCTTGGTTCCTATGTGAGAGGGTGCCCCTGCATGAGCAGAGCCCCTCTGCAGCGTTCGGAGACCCTTCTCTGATGCTGTTTGGAGTGCAGCCTGACCATATACTCTTAAGCGCATTATAACCTCGCGTTAAATGCTAACTTTGGGATGGCTGCACGGAAACATGTTGTGTTTGGTGTCAAACATCTTGGAATACTACCCCCCCCCCCGCCAGTTCTGGTGGCGGGGGTAGCATTCCACCCTTCCAGAGGGAGAGACATGTACACACCGGCCTGCCCGGTAACTTCTTTCCAAGCCCTGGCATCACAAAATGGATGCCGCTGCCACAGACACGAGTCTGGCCTCCTGCTGCTGACCGAAGCTCCGGCAGGGGAGGCCTGGACAATAGGTTTCCTGTTGCAGGGAGGTGTAACCACCTCCCCAGACAGGATAGTGTGTATTGGGGCTGGGCGGGAGCACTCTCTGGTGCTTTGAAGTCCTGCACTGGGGGCACATTTGGTGTCCCTGTGCATACCCCAGTTCAAACCGGCTCAGGGGCTTCCAGCCCCTGCTCTGGCGTGAAACTGGACAAAGGGAAAGGGGTGTAACCACCCCTCTGCCCTGACCCTCCCATAGGTGGGTCCCCAGAGTATGTCCAACCCCTAACTTGGTATAAGTATGGGACCCCAGTCCTTAGGACTTTAGATTTACCTGGACGAAACTCTGACACAGAATCCTGGACCTTCGACGCTCTACTTTAAGATTAGAGGACTGAAGAATCTCCCTTGGGGTCAAGGAGTGACTCCCCTGCTTGGCAGGCACCAAAGAAGTAATTGTCCGGTCTGCATCGCCGAAGCTCCCGCCGGATGCCGAAGTCTTTGCATCACCAGAGGTAGATTTCCAGACTTCCCCGAGGCTTCCCTGAGTCCCCAGCAAAGATGAGGCCCGTAGCTGTCGTGGGTAACGTGGAACCGTGACCCCTGGACACCAAGCACATTTGCAAGTGCATCCTCTTCCTGGGCTCCCACGAAGTTGTGCTTTGGGCTCCGAGTAGCCCCCGCCTCCAGCACCGACTGCACCGAAGATCACTGGCCTCCACTCCACGAGTGTCCCGTGAGCCAGCTCCAAGTGCGTCCACTTGAGGCTCCTTCGCGGTCGCTAGTCCGTTGGCTAGTAGGCCCTCCCGAAGGCCAATCTTCATCTGCTTGGGCTTCCCTGGTTGCTCCAGGCGTGCCCTGACTTACCTTCACTGGGTGAGTCCCTCAGACCTTGCTGGTCTGCACCACCGTCCTTCTTCTATTTCCACAAGACTTGCCGTTGCCAAGGCTTGTTGGGTCCAATCCGGTCGCCGACACCTCAGGAATCGACAGACGTTGTGGGACAGCTCGAATCCAGCTCCTGGTTGTCGTCGACGCCTCCTGGACCTCGTGGCTGAAGAGTCAAGACGACCGTCAACCTACCTGAAGCACTCGACATCGGTGGGCATCTGCTCATCGCCTTCCTGGTCACTGGCTAGTGACCCAGACTCTGTCCCCTCTGCTTTCAGGTTCTTCAGATCTTCGATCCACCTTTGGATCCACCCGAACACTTTCGACTTGGCCGCCAGCAGCACTTTGCAGCAGATCGCCATTGAAAACGACGACGAAACCCGACCCCGTAAGACACCTATGCACCCGGCTTCCCTGGGTGAGGTAACTCGAGTACTCCGGTGCTCCCGTGGGTATAGACTCTAGAACGACCCAGTTCTAAAAGGGTTTGCTCCAAGTCCTCCTCTAAGTGTCCCTTTTCTTTAAAATTCCAACCGCGACTTTCCCCATAGAAGTCAACGGCGATTCGCGGCTGTGTTCTCACACTGCACGCGTCCCCCGTGGGTCCCCTGTGTCACTACCTTGGGTGGTTCCTTGTGGTCCAAGCACTTCTACAGGCTCTAGGCCTTGTGTCTAGCTCAGTCGTGGTTCTTATACCACTTTATTGGTATATGGTTTGGTACGCCCCTAGGGCTCAAACGTGTATTTGTGCTATTACTGTTGATAACTAACTTATAACTTATGTACTTCGAACTCTAGCCTCATAAAGAGACTAGAGGGGTGTGTTTAGCAATAAATACATATATTTTGAATATATACCTGGTGTGGTCCTCTTTCATTTGGTCACTCAAGAGATTATAGGCTGGTAAAACAAGCTGCTTTACATTCCTTCAAGACTTAGCCTGAAGGCTGCTCTCCATAGCTACCACTAGGATAGCTTTCAATAAAGGTTGTCTTTAACCTATCTCCAATAAGGGGTTGTTTGGACTGGTGCAAGGTGCCCACTATAATTAGTGGACAGCATATACCAGGCCAACTTCTCACATTGGTGTGCAGCGTGTGGGATTCCAGCTTGCTATTGTTTTACCAGATAATCTCAATTGAATTGATCAACTGAAAACCACTAAGGGTACCTTAGGTACATATAAATCAAGCTTAGTATACAGTAAGTTCTACTGAACTTAGAGTTGTGTGTTAAGGGATAGCACACCCTTTCTACAACTCAAGAGAGTTTAGTAGGCCACACTAGAGTAGGTAGTGCATACACCACACCTCACTAGTAATGTCTTCAAAGCCAGGACCCAGTGAGTCCTTGCCAGAAGCCAGTGGGCTTCTTCCCTCCAAGTATGATAAACTCCCATTCTTGGAATTGAGAGCATTATGCAATACTAGGAAGCTGAAGGCAGGCAAAAGTGCCAGCACCCAACACCTCAGGGAGGTGTTACTGGCTGATGATCTCAGCAGGCCCCTAGGGTCTGAAGGGGTAGGCAGAGAGGGTGGGGCAGAAAATGAGGAAGGGGTCAGGGGTGAAGAAACCCAGGGCCCCCCTCTGAAACTGGCCAGGAAGGTGAAAATGACCTTGACCTGGAAAACCCAATTCCTCCTGTGGAGGAGGAGGAGGATCAGAATGACCTCCCCTTTGTCCCCCCAGGAAGAATTGTGAGTGTGCCCAGAAGGTCTAGATCTCCTTCTCAGGAGTCTAACCACTCTGACACCTCAGTAGGGACCTCTGTCTCCTCTCGTGGAAGGGAATCCTCTCATGAGAGGAGGAAGAGGCTGATTCAGTATGAGCAAGCCCAGCTTGAACTCAGAAAACAGCAATTGGCTATAGACAGGGAGTCCCTAGATCTCTACAGAGAGAGAAAAAAGTTGGGACTAGAGTCCCATGGTGGCAGCAATTTCCCCAGAGATAGGGAAAGGTCTTATGACCATAGAAACCTGAGCAAGATTGTCCCTCCCTACCAGAGTGGGGATGACATCCACAAATGGATAACTGCACTGGAGAGGGCCTGTAAAGTACAGAGGGTCCCTCAGGAGCAGTGGGCAGCAATCTTGTGGCTCTCCTTTGCAGACAAAGGTAGAGACAAGCTCCTCACTGTAAGAGAAGAGGATGCTGACAATTACAAAGTCTTGAAGAGTGCTCTGATTGATGGGTTTGGCCTAACAACTGAACAATACAGGTTAAAGTTCAGAGATACCCAAAAAGCACAGACTCAAGACTGGGTAGACTATGTGGATTGTTCTGCTAAGGCTCTGGAAGGTTGGTTGATGGGCAGTAAGGTGTGTGACTTCACAGGATTGTACAATCTTATCATGAGGGAGCAGATTCTTAATAACTGTCAAAATCAGCTGTTGCATCAGTACCTGGTGGACTCTGATCTGACCTCTCCCCAAGAATTGGGAAAGAAGGCAGACAAATGGGTCAGAACCAGGGTAAGGCAGAAGGTACAGAACCAAGGTGGTGACCCAAAGAAGCAAGATTCTAAGAACTCTGATAAGGGTGGGGAGAAGGGTAAAGACCAGAAGTCTTCACAAGGCCCCCAAAAATCTTCTTCAGGTGGGGATTCACAGTCTAACAAAGGGAAAGGCCAAAAGAAACCATGGTGCAAGGTCTGTAAGCAAAAGACCCACTGGACCAGTGATTGCACCAAGTCCAAAGACTCTACTCCAGCCCCCACCAATGCCCCTAAGGCACCTGCTCCCCCTAGTGCAGTTACAGTTGGTGGTGGGACTACACAAGCCAAGGGTTTAGTAGGGTTGACCCTGGGTAAGGAGATGAGCTCTGACCTAGTCAGAGAACTCACTCAGGCTGTCCTAGTCTGTGATGGAGGCATGGATGTGACCTCCTCTGTGAGTCCCAGTAATCTGGGCAAGTACAGGCAACAGCCCTTAATCAATGGAAAAGAGGCTTTGGCATTTAGGGACACAGGGGCAAGTGTCACCATGGTGACACAAGACCTTGTGAATCCTGGGCAGATTATACTTGGTGAAATGTACCAAGTGACCAATGCTAGCAATGTCAGAACAGACCATACTCTGGCAGTTGTTAACTTCTCCTGGGGAGGGGTAACTGGCCTTAAGAAGGTTGTGGTAAGTGCAGACCTACCAGTTGAATGCTTGCTTGGCAATGATTTAGAAACTTCAGCTTGGGCAGAAGTGGAGCTCAGGACCCATGCAGAAATGCTGGGCATCCCTGCAGATGTGTTTGCTGTGACCAGGTCACAAGCCAAAATGTCTAACACTGAACAGGCCTTGGATTCTGGAATAATGGACCAAGTGCCCTCCAAGAAGAGGAGTAGTAGGGTAAAGGCAGTGCCTTCCCCTTGGCTCAGAAGGAAGATCAGTCTCTTGAGGGGGATGATCTCAGTCCTGAGGAAGGAACTGTCCCAGAGGAGCTTGAACCTGACCAGGTTGAGTTCTTGGGGACAGGGGGCCCTTCCAGGGCAGATCTGAGCCAGGAGCAGCAGAGCTGCCCCTCTCTTGAACCCCTCAGACAGCAAGCTGCTGCTGAGGCTGCTGGGAAAGCTAGTGGTCCCCATACTGTGTATTGGGATGATGGACTCTTGTACTCAGAGTGTAGAGACCCCAAGCCTGGTGCCACCAGGAGGTTGGTCATACCTCTGAAGTTCAGGGGCTTCCTATTGACCCTAGCCCATGACATTCCCTTAGCAGGTCACCTGGGCCAGAACAAGACTTGGGACAGAATTGTCCCTCACTTTCACTGGCCCCACATGTCTGAAGACACCAAGGAGTTTTGTCGCTCCTGTGTAACCTGCCAGGCCAGTGGCAAGGCAGGTGGCACTACAAAGGCCCCCTGATACCACTACCTGTGGTGGGGGTTCCCTTTGAAAGGGTGGGGATTGACATTGTTGGTCCCATGGATCCCCAAACAGCATCTGGGCACAGGTTTATCCTGGTGGTAGTGGATCATGCCACCAGGTACCCAGAGGCTATTCCCCTTAGGACCACTACAGCACCTGTGGTGGCAAGGGCCCTCCTGGGAATTTTCTCAAGAGTGGGCTTCCCTAAGGAGGTTGTATCAGACAGGGGTGCTAACTTTATGTCTGGATACTTGAAAGCAATGTGGAAGGAGTGTGGAGTGACTTACAAGTTCACCACACCCTATCACCCACAATGCAATGGTTTAGTTGAGAGATTCAACAAAACCTTGAAGGGCATGATTAAAGGGCTCCCAGAAAAGCTTAGGCGAAGATGGGACATACTCTTGCCCTGCCTTTTATTTGCATACAGGGAGGTGCCTCAAAAGGGGTTGGCTACAGCCCTTTTGAACTTTTGTTTGGTCACCCTGTCAGGGGTCCATTGTGCTTGGTGAAGGAAGGATGGGAGTTACCTCTCAAGCCCCCAAAGCAAGACATAGTGGACTATGTACTTGGTCTCCGCTCCAGGATGGCTGAGTACATGAAAAAGGCAACTAAAAACCTTGAGGCTAGCCAGGAACTTCAAAAAGCCTGGCATGACCAAAAAGCTGTACTGACTGTTTACCAGCCAGGACAGAAGGTGTGGGTGTTGGAGCCAGTGGCCCCAGCAGCTCTCCAAGACAAATGGAGTGGACCCCATACCATTGTTGAACAGAAGGGTGAGGTTACCTACTTAGTAGACCTAGGAACACCCAGGAGTCCCCACAGGGTTCTCCATGTCAACAGATTAAAACCATATGTGGACAGGGCAGACATGGGCTTGCTCATGGCTACTGATGAGGGACAGGAGGAAGAGAGTGACCCACTCCCTGACCTGCTCTCACAGAACCCTGATGATGGGTCAGTGGATGGTGCAGCCTTGGCAGGCAGCCTCACTGCCCAGCAGCAAACTGATTGCAGACAGGTGCTCAATCAGTTCAGACACATATTCTCACTGACACCCAGTCAGACCACCTGGTGCACTCATGAAGTGGACACTGGGGACAGTCTGCCTATTAAAAATAAGATTTATAGGCAACCTGACCATGTCAGGGACTGTATCAGGACAGAAGTCCAGAAGATGTTGGATTTGGGAGTTATTGAACCCTCAGATAGCCCTTGGGCTAGTCCAGTGGTCCTTGTGCCAAAACCTCACACCAATGGTGGGAAAAGAGAGATGAGGTTTTGTGTGGACTACAGGGGTCTCAATGCAGTCACTAGGACTGATGCCCATCCAATACCTAGGGCAGATGAGCTAATAGACACTTTGGCCTCAGCCAAGTATCTAAGCACATTTGACCTGACAGCTGGCTACTGGCAGATCAGACTAGCTGATGATGCAAAGCCAAAAACAGCATTCTCAACCCCTAGTGGGCATTATCAATTTGTGGTGATGCCCTTTGGTCTGAAGAATGCACCTGCCACTTTTCAGAGGTTGGTGAATACAGTCCTTACAGGTCTGGAAGCCTATAGTGCAGCATATCTAGATGATATTGCTGTCTTTAGCTCCACCTGGGAGGATCACCTGGTCCACCTCAGAAATGTTTTACAGGCCCTGCAGAAAGCAGGCCTGACTATCAAGGCCACCAAGTGCCAGATAGGGCAGAGTCAGGTTGTGTACCTGGGCCACCTTGTGGGTGGAGGCCAGGTTCAACCACTGCAGAGCAAGATCCAGACCATCATGGACTGGACTGCTCCAACTACCCAGACTCAGGTGAGAGCCTTTTTAGGCCTGACTGGGTACTATAGGAGATTTGTCAAGGGGTATGGATCAATAGTGACACCCCTGAATGACTTAACTTCCAAGAAAATGCCCAAAAAGGTTCAGTGGACAGTTAGCTGTCAAAAGGCATTTGATGACCTAAAGCAGGCCATGTGCACTGCTCCCATTCTACAGAGTCCTGATTACTCCAAGAAGTTCATTGTCCAAACAGATGCATCTGAATTGGGGGTAGGGGCTGTACTGTCACAATTGAATGATGAAGGTCAGGATCAGCCAGTAGCTTTTATTAGCAGAAGGCTGACCCCTAGAGAGAAACGTTGGTCAGCCATTGAGAGGGAGGCCTTTGCTGTGGTCTGGGCTCTGAAGAAGTTGAGGCCATACTTGTTTGGTACTCACTTCCTTGTTCAAACAGACCATAAGCCCCTCTTATGGCTAAAACAAATGAAGGGTGAAAACCCCAAACTGCTTAGGTGGTCCATTTCCCTACAGGGGATGGACTTCACAGTGGAACATAGACCTGGGAGTAACCATGCCAATGCAGATGGACTCTCTAGGTACTTCCACTTAGAACATGAAGACTTAACTGGGCAAGGTTAGTTTAATGTCCCTACGTTTGGGGGGGGTTGTGTAGGAGAGTAGGATCTGCTTCACATGGGTACCCCCACTTTTTGCTGATGCTTCACTGTTTTTCGACTTTAGTCTGGCTGGGGCCCTGCTAATCAGAACCCCAGCCTAGCTGCTTCCTCTCTAAAATGGTTTCCATGTGCCCTAGGCACATCTCTGATTGGAATCTGGAGTGCCCTTGTAAGTCCCTAGTATATGGTATACTATGTACCCAGGGCATAGGTACCTCAGAGGCCTGCCAGGGGCTGAAGCATGTATTATGCCACCCCTGGAAGGCCAGCCAAAATGACACCACAGGTCTGCTACTGCAGCCTGGGTAAGGTGGTGCATGCACCCCTTACTGTGATATAGGCTACCTATATCACTACATACATACACACATATAAACCTATAAGTCACTCCTATGGCAGGCCTTGTCAATCCTGAAGGCAGAGTGCTTGGTTCCTATGTGAGAGGGTGCCCCTGCATGAGCAGAGCCCCTCTGCAGCTTTCGGAGACCCTTCTCTGATGCTGTTTGGAGTGCAGCCTGACCATATACTCTTAAGCGCATTATAACCTCGCGTTAAATGCTAACTTTGGGATGGCTGCACGGAAACATGTCGTGTTTGGTGTCAAACATCTTGGAATACTACCCCCCCGCCAGTTCTGGCGGCGGGGGTAGCATTCCACCCTTCTAGAGGGAGAGACATGTACACACCGGCCTGCCCGGTAACTTCTTTCCAAGCCCTGGCATCACAAAATGGATGCCGCTGCCACAGACACGAGTCTGGCCTCCTGCTGCGGACCGAAACTCTGGCAGGGGAGGCCTGGACAATAGGTTTCCTGTTGCAGGGAGGTGTAACCACCTCCCCAGACAGGATAGTGTGTATTGGGGCTGGGCGGGAGCACTCTCTGGTGCTTTGAAGTCCTGCACTGGAGGCACATTTGGTGTCCCTGTGCATACCCCAGTTCAAACCGGCTCAGGGGCTTCCAGCCCCTGCTCTGGCGCGAAACTGGACAAAGGGAAAGGGGTGTAACCACCCCTCTGCCCTGACCCTCCCATAGGTGGGTCCCCAGAGTATGTCCAACCCCTAACTTGGTATAAGTATGGGACCCCAGTCCTTAGGACTTTAGATTTACCTGGACGAAACTCTGACACAGAATCCTGGACCTTCGACGCTCTACTTTAAGATTAGAGGACTGAAGAATCTCCCTTGGGGTCAAGGAGTGACTCCCCTGCTTGGCAGGCACCAAAGAAGCAATTGTCCGGTCTGCATCGCCGAAGCTCCCGCCGGACGCCGAAGTCTTTGCATCACCAGAGGTGGATTTCCAGACTTCCCCGAGGCTGCCCTGAGTCCCCAGCAAAGCTGAGGCCCGTAGCTGTCGTGGGTAACGTGGAACCGTGACCCCTGGACACCGAGCACATTTGCAAGTGCATCCTCTTCCTGGGCTCCCACGAAGTTGTGCTTTGGGCTCCGAGTAGCCCCTGCCTCCAGCACCGACTGCACCGAAGATCACTGGCCTCCACTCCACGAGTGTCCCGTGAGCCAGCTCCAAGTGCGTCCACTCGAGGCTCCTTCGCGGTCGCTAGTCTGTTGGCTAGTAGGCCCTCCCGAAGGCCAATCTTCATCTGCTTGGGCTTCCCTGGTTGCTCCAGGCGTGCCCTGACTTACCCTCGCTGGGTGAGTCCCTCAGACCTTGCTAGTCTGCACCACCGTCCTTCTTCTATTTCCACGAGACTTGCCGTTGCCAAGGCTTGTTGGGTCCAATCCGGTCGCCGACACCTCAGCAATCGACAGACGTCGTGGGACAGCTCGAATCCAGCTCCTGGTCATCGTCGACGCCTCCTGGACCTCGTGGCTGAAGAGTCAAGACGACCGTCAACCTACCTGAAGCACTCGACATCGGTGGGCATCTGCTCATCGCCTTCCTGGTCACTGGCTAGTGACCCAGACTCTGTCCCCTCTGCTTTCAGGTTCTTCAGATCTTCGATCCACCTTTGGATCCACCCGAACACTTTCGACTTGGCCGCCAGCAGCACTTTGCAGCAGATCGCCATTGAAAACGAAGACGAAACCCGACCCCGAAAGACACCTATGCACCCGGCTTCCCTGGGTGAGGTAACTCGAGTACTCCGGTGCTCCCGTGGGTATAGACTCTAGAATGACCCAGTTCTAAAAGGGTTTGCTCCAAGTCCTCCTCTAAGTGTCCCTTTTCTTTAAAATTCCAACCGCGACTTTCCCCATAGAAGTCAACGGCGATTCGCGGCTGTGTTCTCACACTGCACGCGTCCCCCGTGGGTCCCCTGTGTCACTACCTTGGGTGGTTCCTTGTGGTCCAAGCACTTCTACAGGCTATAGGCCTTGTGTCTAGCTCAGTCGTGGTTCTTATACCACTTTATTGGTATATGGTTTGGTACGCCCCTAGGGCTCAAACGTGTATTTGTGCTATTACTGTTGATAACTAACTTATAACTTATGTACTTCGAACTCTAGCCTCATAAAGAGACTAGAGGGGTGTGTTTAGCAATAAATACATATATTTTGAATATATACCTGGTGTGGTCCTCTTTCATTTGGTCACTCAAGAGATTATAGGCTGGTAAAACAAGCTGCTTTACATTCCTTCAAGACTTAGCCTGAAGGCTGCTCTCCATAGCTACCACTAGGATAGCTTTCAATAAAGGTTGTCTTTAACCTATCTCCAATAAGGGGTTGTTTGGACTGGTGCAAGGTGCCCACTATAATTAGTGGACAGCATATACCAGGCCAACTTCTCACATAAGGCACACAGAAAGCAGCAGGCCAACATTTTTCTCCTTAACCATTCTGGTTCACTGGATCTGTCTGTCCCGCTGCACAGTTTCAAACTCAATGCATTTCCAAACATGACATTTCCAAAGCCCCACCCTCTCTCTCGCTGCCGTGGTGCAGCTGCAGTGGCCCCTTGAAAAAACCACTCCTTTTGTCGCTGGAGGTCTCTAAGCAACGTCTTGCAGTTCTGTACGACTTCTGCCTGTCAATTTGGCTGGATTTCTGATAGGATCTCTGGTGTCCAAACAACTGCTGCAAGACAGCAGTCTGCATGAAGAATCATGAGGAAGGAGCCATCTTGCTTCTGGGCCTGAATCTGTCCCCCTTCTATGTCTATTTTTGAGCTGTTCTAATAGCATCTGCACTTTATACTATTCCATTGTGAACATAACATCTTTTAACTCAGTGAGTTTTCACTAAGGTTCGTAATAGAAGGACGAGCAAAAGGTATTAAGAGGTAAAGACAGGGTTTATGTGGGGCAGGCCTCTCAGGGTCCCTGACCCAACAGTAATTAGAAACTGATATTAAAATGGGTCCTTATCTGGCACTATATTCTTGTCCTGAACTTTACAGGCAAATATATGGATGGATTTCTGAACAACGACTGTACAAAATGTTAAGGGAATCCACGTCACCAGTAGGTACTGTTAGCATTTCACATGTTTTACTTAAGCAGGCATTTTCTAACAGTGTTTGATTTTTCCCGGATAATGTGTTCATGTAATTTGCAGTTTTGTGTACTGTGAACAAATTCACTTTTTGGTGTAAGCAAAGGAGTAGCCAGAAAATCAAAATACCCCCCACTTCAAACCAAAGCTCTTATTTCATCAAGCAAATGAAGCAAGTCATCACTACCCTCCCCAGAAAAGCTCTCTTGTCTCTTTCATCCAAACACCAATCCATTCATCCTTTCATTGTTCCATCCACCTGCTATATTCTACCATTTCACCTTTACATTCTGCCATCCATCATTCAGTCTTTTACCATTCCGTCTGTCCACCCATCTATATCCAAACCTATCCATCCATCTCCAAACCTATTCGTTAAACCTATCCATCCATCCAGCTGCCTATCCAGCCACTCTTTCACCTATCCATCTCTCCATCTTCCCTTTTTCTCATCCATCCATCCTTTCAGTCATTCATCCATGCAACCTTTCACTCATCCATCCACCCTTCCACTCATCCATCCATTCTTTCTCTCATCCATCCATCCACCCTTTCGCTCCATCTGTCAGTCCATCCTCCTTTTCTCTCATCACATCCATCCATCCTTTCACTCACTCATCCAACCATCCTTTGTCTCATCATCCATCCATCCATCCACCCTTCCATCCATCCTCCCTTTCACTCATCCATCCATTCTTTCTCTCATTCATCCATTCACCCTTTCATCCATCCATCCATCTACCCATTCATCCTCTCACTCACCCATCCTTCCACCTTTTCATTCAAATCCATCCTTCCTTCCTATCACTCACTCAGCTTTGTTTGCCAGGTTGCAGACAGAAGATGCCCATCAAGAACTTCACCCTCGCTGTAGCTGCTAAATTTGGAGGTTCATGATGCCGCAACATCCATCCGTATACTCATCCATCAATACATCTTTCACTTCATCCATCCATCCACCCTGTTACCCCACCCATCCATCCATCCAGCCACCCCATTCACTCAGCCACCCATACTCTCACTCACTCATGCATCCATACTTTCTCTCATCAGTAACCTTTTCATTCATCCATCCATTCTTTCACTTATCCGTCATTTAATCCATCCATCTATATATCCACCCTCTCTTTCAGTCATCCATCCGTTCTTTCAGTCATCCATCCTTACAACCATCCCATCACTCATCCATCTACCCATCCATCTTTTCACTCACCCATCCATCCAACCTTTTCACTTATGCACCCATACATATGTTCACTCATACACCCACCACCCTTATCACACTATTTATGAGCTTTTGTCTGCTGAGTTGCAAGTAGAAGAGCCCATCAAGAACTCCACCCCTGTTGTAGCTCCTAAAGTAGGGGTGTTTTCAACACCCCTGGGTTTCAGTATGAGTTGAGGTTGTGGATGGGTGTTTATAACAGGCCATAATTGAGAGCTCAGGAGTTGAGGCTGAAGACAAAGTGAGTTTCTCTCAATGCCTCTTAGCAAGTCATGAAGGTGTTCAGAATATATGCTTATCCAGTCCTTAGTCTCTCAGCAGATCGCACAGAGCAATGGTCATGTGTGCCAATTGTAATTGTGATTCTGTGTGAAAGTGTATGGAGGAGATACACAGCTGTCGAAATATTGACAGGGCAGAAGTCAAATAAAGTATAATACTTACAGGTGGAAGGGTGCATTGTGTGAGTAGAGGAGTTGGGGAAGTGAAGGAGATGCAAGGACGTATAAGTAGGAGCAAGTTAAAAGAGGGTGCTGACAAGGAAAGAAGTGAGGTGTGAGATATGCAGATGGAAGATTTCAGAAAGACATGGGGAGAAAAGGGCATAAGTGCCTAACATAGAGACTCAGCCCTGTCAAGTTTCCCAAGTCCATGCATGATTGGCTTCACCAGACAAGGTTTTTTTCCTTTGAATTCTGGGACTTGTAATCTTCTTTAGTCCATTACAACACAGGACTTCAAATTCTAGTAGTCAAAGAAAAAAAAACTGAATTGGACCATCACATCTTGCATGGACATTGAAAACTTGGCAGCTATGGAGACTGCAGAGGAAAGTGGTGCAACAGGAGTGATTGAAACACTCCAAAGACTACTACTCGTCCACAGTCCCTTGGTATTGTTTAGTTCACATTCTTACCTGTTTAGAATTGAAATATTTATTATTCTAGTTTTGGTTTACGTTTTAAGCCATTCGCTTAATTGTATAGGTCCTGCCTCTTGGAAAGGATTCTTATTTACGCTTTTTACGCAACGCTCTTTGAGAGTCCCACCACTTTTTCTATCCTACTTATAGCCCCGGGCGGATAAAGGTTACACTGGCACCTCTCCGTGCGAAGTCAATTTTGCACATCAGACTAATTTACATCGGCTTACATATAAATGACTATTTTAACATATGCTTTCTTGGGTTTGGTAAATGGTTCAAAGCCTTTGCAAGCCCACTTATACAGCTTCACATTTTCAGTCAACTTTCCCAATTTGGTAATTCGCTCTGATAGATGAGGGACTAACGACTGGAATTATATAGCAGTTTTGTTCAGCAGCATGGCGTCTTATACGCTACTATTTTATATTAAGTAAGTTAGTGCTCTAGCTTTTTTGTTAGTACACTAGTTTACAATTCATCTTTATGTGATAGAAAACAGTGGAAACACAGAGAGGAAACGGAAGCTACAAATGTTAAACGCTCTTACACGCTACTATTTTATAGTAAGTAAGTTAGCGCTCTAGCTTTTTTGTTAGTACACTAGTTTACAATTCATCTTTTTGTGATGGAAAACAGTGGAAACACAGAGAGGAAACGGAAGCTACAAATGTTAAACGCTCGCCTCTGCAAAGTCGTTCTTTTAAGTCAATTAGCGCTAAGGGTGTAAGGTGGCGACAATACGAAGTCTGCCTAACAATTGTCTAAGGCCACACTAAAAATGGCGCCTGCGTGCTCCCGTGGCGTCGCTTCGTGGCGTCATCGCGCCACTGGCAGGGCATGGCCGTGGAGAGGCAAAGTTTGTCAGTGAGAGTGAGGGAAGTGAGGGCGCTGGAGCGGTACTGGCCTCCTTCTTGGTCTTTCGGGAGCGGCTGGCTGAGGCGCCACAGGCCCCGGGCCGGGCTCTGGAAAGGCTCCTGCTTCTGTTTTTAATTTATACAAGTATCTACAGTTTTAAAATTCGGGACCGGTGAGCGCGGCGCCTTCTGGGGCTCTAACCCTTCATACATCTCCTGAGACACAGAATCGGTAGCAGTGATGACGGAAGAGTCCAGCATTAGTGCCCTGCCCTGGTCCATCAACAGGGATGATTATGAGCTTCAGGAGGTGATCGGTGAGTGCAGGCCCTGACCCCTCCTTCACCCTTTAATACCTCACAAAATGTGTGACAGGTCCCACAGCTCTGTTAGTTTCCAGGCCCCTCCACACTTTTAAACATAGGCTTGTGACAGCCCATGCTAATCCACTGTAGGCTACCAAGGGTTTGCCACGCACACCTCCAGACGGGCTAGTTGTTCTCAGATTTACATCCGTGCTATCCGGCCCACATACAGTTAAATGACAGTTCAGAGAGCCCCCCTTCTGGCCAGCCATACTCTGTGACCTCAGTAGACCCAGCCCGTGCTGACAAACGTTTGTTATAATACTTCTAATTCACAGGTCTAGTGGCAGGCTCCAAAGCCAGTCAGTCTGTGACCATGATTTCCTGGCACTCACACCCACACATGAGTTGGTGATGGGTTAAATAGCTTTCTCGGTGCTGGCAGGCCCTGCTGTTCTCCCCCCCCCCCCCCCTATACACACACAAGTTGGTGACAGTCCACATTACCTTCATTTATGCTCTTATGGCCCTATCCCAACACACAGACTCATGGTATGATGACTGATTATATTGCCCCCAGCCATGTTGTAAGACCCAATCCCCCCTCCCCCCCCCAAAAAAATGCATCCCTCCATTAAAACATGACTGAGCTCTTCCACACACTGCTGATAGGGCCCCCCCCCCTGTTTTAGTACTTCCTAACCCTATAGATTTCAATCCTGTGAAAATCACTGTCATAACATTTCAGAATACTTCTTTGCAGTCAATGTCACCACCCTTTGAAACTGTTGGTGGTCACAGGTATGGTGTCAACTTTTCCCGACACACAGAAGCCACTGAAAGAGTCAGAGGCCTGCTCTGTTCTACAAGTCCCTTAGCCCCAGAACTCTCAAACAATATACTATAGCAGAACATGCCTGTTCTGGCAAGGTTTAATCCTCAACTCATGCACACACACGCGCTTGTGATAGGCTCCAGTATTCATTTCTGCTATAGAAAATAGATCCACATAGCCCTCTAAACTGGCCATTAACAGGGCAAAGTCACGGATGTGCTACCCTCCCCTCCAAATGCAGAGGCCACAGAGGAAAGAAAACATTTCAAATTCTTGGCTACTGCCAGCGTTTCTCCCACGCACTTGGACAGTTATAGGTTCCATAACCTATACTTGTGCTATTAGGGCCTGATCTCACACACCTAAAATATATTGATGACAGAGCCTCTTTCTGTGCTGCCTGGTTGTGCTCTTTTTGGACCCATAAACGGGCAGAAGCAATACCCAAAGCTCCTTTGTTGTGTTGATGTCTACTCTATACTCACACTTCTCTAAACAGGTGCAGCATATCTTATTTCTGTATAGAATGGATGGCCGCAGACTCTTGCTGTCCTGTCATAGTTTGCCCATCGCTGTTGAAGAAGTAAGTGACAGATGAAGAGCCCCTTTCTTCCTTAAGAGTTTATTCTTTACCAACAACACACACAGGATCTAGTGACATGCCCAGAGACCTTCTCTGCTGTTAGTGTCGACTGCCCTACTTAACCATAGACTAGTGATAGTCCTCACTTCATTTCTGGTTACATCGTCACACAGGCCCATACTGGCTTGTGATTTGTTCCGTAGGTATAGGATGCCATTGCCTCCTTTCTTCCCCTCTCTATATTACTAGAGTTTAATAGCTCATCTCTTCTCCAAAGAGGTTTGGTGGTAGGCGTCAGTCCTGTCATTCATTCTGTCTCTCGCTGCTCTGAGTCTGCTCAGTACTGTGACATACCTAAGTAGACACAATGTCCGGTGCCCAACGCTCTATTGACTTGGGTTCGCTTTTATTAGATCACATACATATTAGTCATATCCCCAATGCCCCACATTCCCTTAGTTTCCCTAGTCTTTTGCTATCCCCTCGTCAAAGAGGGGCTACTTGAAATTTCTGCAGTGTCTGCATATTCCCCAAAGTTCTAGAAGAATCGGTTACCTTTTGAACTGGGAAAAGTCCTGTGAACCTGTCAAATACTGTATTCCCTGGCAGTCTGCCAGCTTCACCTTCAAGTGCTCCTTGACAAATCTGGGAAAAGCCCTAAGAATTCACTCTTAGTCCTAGCATAGCCTTCCTCCACCTCACATAGGACCTGTGATGAGCCCACACGCACCTCCTTCCCTAACAAAGTTTGTCTTTGGTTAAGTGGTTGGGGAGTTTTAAGTAGCCTAGACCTCATAAACAGTCACGCAGTGACTGCTGATTGACCTGTGCATCAAGAAACTGTCAGGTGTTTAATCCCTTTTCTGTTGTGGCAGTGTCTGGTTGTGGGCCCCACTTATGGTTTCAGCCTTTTGCACTCTGGGACAGGCCCAGGGATTTTGTAACCCTTCATTGTCTCGTGCCACGTTTGTATCCTTAAAACACGATGACAGGCACCAGGGATTCTTAACTTCTAGATCTAGCCTCAATCAAGTTCTTTATACCTTAATTCGGTTGATGGAGCGTCTGATATGTAATTGGGTGTTAGGGATTGGGCTCCACTCCTCGTAAGCCCTCTTCCTACAGAGGCCTGGTAATGGGCAGCAAAGATTCTCATTGTCACTTTGGCCCCCAATCAGTTCTTCTGTCCATATTTTCCTTTGACCTAGGCTGTTCTAATTGAGTCTGCACCCGTCTTGTCAGGCTATTAAAATGTCTTGCCTCAACTGTCTTCCTTCTGCATGCACTGTTTGCATTCCACGGTCTGTCTGTCACGACGCACACCACAGCAATCATCACTTTTCACGCCTCTCTTCTCAAATAAGAATATATATTTTTCTTAGTGGAAAATGATAGTCTGCAGTATAGAATATGCACGTGCTCTAGTTATTTATTTTTTTTTTTGCAACCGGCTTACTCATAACATGTTTCTTTACACTGTCCTGTAAAATTCCCATCCTGCCCAGTCATATAGAACACGCCGCTGAACATTCCCCACACTTGTGACATAATGTCCCCCAAAATAGCGCCTGGCAAGGGTATCTGAAGGGTTAGCTTTATAGTTAGCCCCAGCACCTTTCTTCGGAGGCAGTTACATTGTATTGGCAGTTTAGAAGTACCCAAGATTGATCAGCCTTTGGCAAATTCTTCTTTGGAAGTGTTGATTTTTCATGTTCTTTTCCACAGCTGACCCGTCAGAGCATGTTGTAATAAGGTACTTGTAGAAAGGGTATTGAGAGATGGTGGTCAAACTCTAGAACTTTTCGTCTCCTACCCATAAGTGGCTGTTGCCTACCTCGAGTATACCACGAAAGAGATGTCAACGCACATTAAAAAAAAAAGTAGAGACTGTAAGCTGGCGTTTTTCCCTTTTCTAAGTGCTCCCACGGGGGAACTGTGGTATTGTGAGATTAAATGATTTATCAGGGTTGCGCGCTTGCAGGGTGTGATTAATTCTGAGTGTGGTTAATGTAAAACCTTATTACATCTCCTTTCTAGGTGCTATACAGTCTAACAGATTTTTTAATAAGGTGTCTGACATCCGGCAGTGACAGACGGTGTGGGTGGATGTTGGGCTCGACATTAAATGTACAGTTATCGACTCAGTTATCGGGCGCTTTGGACCAGCCTCAAATCGCCGCATAGAGATGGAAAGTGCATCCATCACAAGAATTCCCCCAGTGTTATGTTGCAGAAGCCTAAAATGAAATCCAAGGGCTGCTTTGGGCGGGTGGCAGTCTGCAGCCCACCCTTTTGTATGGCTAATACATTGACCGGTATTTTCGAGGCGGTACACGCTCCAACTTGGATAAAGCTGTATTCCTCAAATTGGTCACGCATATTCATGAATCTGTCTCCCACCAGGCGGTAGCTAAATTTTTTTTTTTTTTGTTTGATCGGCAGTCTGTATTCATTCTGCCGTCAGATGCATACCTCCCCTGCTTTTCCTGTCTTTGTGTCAGTAAAAGCCAAAAGCAGAGAATGCAACACTGTTCTCCCCTATGCTTGTTTGCAACAGAGTGATAAGAGGTTGATGTGTATGAATGTTGCTTATTCAAAAGTTAAGAGGAACCCCCTTACATCCAAAGGAATAGGGTTATATACCAAAGTATCACAAAAGTTTTATCCTTTGGAGAAAATATCACCTATTAAATCAATGTATTCCACTCATTCTTAATCACTCAAACCACCTGCATTCATTGGAAAAAAGACCATATATTCCTAATAGATAATCCTGACAACATCAGATGTAATAAAATACAAAATCAATTTATTAATTAAGAAACAGTTAAAATACACAAATAGTCCTAGAGACAATAATACATAATATCATTATCCAACATACAATTGTGACAAAACATAAAGACAAAGCTAATTGCACCTTTTCTTTATAAAAACCAATATAATAAAAATAGAAAAGAGTACATATCACAAGACACACAACCCTATGTCATAAGTAGCGTACACATCCGTATTGAAAAACTTTCAGGGCTAGTGCCAGGTACTGTCCAATTCATAAGATACTCATTGGTCTAGCCACTTGACAGATTGTGTACTTTTCAGCGAAGCGTCGACGCGTTTCGATGGACTCTTATATCACCATCTTTTTCAAGACAAAGAACTTTTGTGGACTCTCAACAGAATATATATGAAAATGATATACATATAATCAATTAAAAAACCTTTATAAGGCAACAATGAATACTCATTAAACCCTGAGCATATGCTTCTCGAGTTGAGGGGGTCAAAGCTTCCTATTCCTTAACTGGAAATTCAGTTCTATACTCTGAATAATTATACAAATGACCGGAGAATGGTTAACTGGATGTAAAAAGATCCTGCTGGATGATTAAAAATCAGGGCTGATATTATATAATCTTCAACCTGATGGAAAAAGGTGAAGGTAGACTCTTCTTAATTAAAGCTGATTTTAGTGAGGGCGTCACTCTAACACCCGTTGTCGATCAAGGTTGCTGGCCCGATCGCTGATTCTGAAAATGACCAAATATATATCCTCGCTATACAGAAAGGGATGATTATTGATATCCTCTGTCCCTTTGAACCGAATATACTGGTTCTGGTCCCCCTTTGATAATTAGGGTTTGTATAGTTATACGCTCCTGCGTGAAGTCGTGTACCGCTTGTCTTACCCGATTTTTAGCCCTGATTTTTAATCATCCAGCAGGATCTTTTTACATCCAGTTAACCATTCTCCGGTCATTTGTATAATTATTCAGAGTATAGAACTGAATTTCCAGTTAAGGAATAGGAAGCTTTGACCCCCTCAACTCGAGAAGCATATGCTCAGGGTTTAATGAGTATTCATTGTTGCCTTATAAAGGTTTTTTAATTGATTATATGTATATCATTTTCATATATATTCTGTTGAGAGTCCACAAAAGTTCTTTGTCTTGAAAAAGATGGTGATATAAGAGTCCATCGAAACGCGTCGACGCTTCGCTGAAAGGTACCCAATCTGTCAACTGGCTAGACCAATGAGTATCTTATGAATTGGACAGTACCTGGCACTAGCCCTGAAAGTTTTTCCATACGGATGTGTACGCTACTTATGACATAGGGTTGTGGGTCTTGTGATATGTACTCTTTCTTTTCTATTTTTATTATATTGGTTTTATAAAGAAAAGGTGCAATTAGGTTTGTCTTTATGTTTTTTCACAATTGTATGTTGGATAATGATGATATTATGTATTATTGTCTCTAGGACTATTTGTGTATTTTAACTGTTTCTTAATTAATAAATTAATTTTGTATTTTATTACATCTGATGTTGTCAGGATTATCTATTAGGAATATATGGTCTTTTTTCCAATGAATGCGGGTGGTTTGAGTGATTAAGAATGAGTGGAATAGATTGATTTTAATAGGTGATATTTTCTCCAAAGGATAAAACTTTTGTGATACTTTGAATGTTGCTTACCCAGAAGTTACAACAATATGGATTTCCCATGCTCCGAAAATATCTAAAACGGTTTCTTGCTTGTTAGAATCAGTCAGATCATCTGTACGCCAGATTGGTGATCTAAACAGTTCTGTGTTTTTTTAATGTTTACACAAAAGTCAGCTAACTGTTCTGCAATGAGATGAAATCCGTGCATACAACAGATTAATTGAAAATACACTTCTTGCCACAGCCTAAATGTCGCTACTAAATAAGTTTGTGGAATATGCACTTTGTAATTGCTATTCTCAAATTATACATGCATCTGACACCGCTGGGCACTTTGTCATTCATTATTTTAACAAGAATGCTAAAGTACTAAAACAGTAGTTTGGACATGCTTTTATAGGTGCTGCGCACAAAATCATGTTTGAATGCGTGTTGCATGTATATTCCATTGCTCAGCAAGTACGTGAGAGCAGCTGTCAAGCTGCAGGTTTGAATCTAAAATGTGCTGCGTTCTGGCTGTGACCCCATCGTGTTGTTTTGATTCTGCAAAGCCCCGGCATGACTGCACGTTTCTATTGGTGGAAACGTTTGGAAGGTCATACCCCAGCCTACCATTGTAAACTAAAGGCAGATTGTGCGCTAACCTACAGCGGTTTAACAATATAATCTATTTCTCATTCCGTTATATGTAAAATGTGCTCATGTGGGGCAGGGGGATGAAGGCGAGGCAAGAGGGGGTAACATTCGTGTGTACTCCAGCTTGCATTTGGGTACTATGATGGTGATCTTGTAATCTCTAGTGACCCACACACCCTATTGACAAGGCAAAATACAAAGCACTTGGGGGGGGGGGGGGGGGAGGCGTGGGGCAGTTACTAGAAGGACAATTCACTGTCCCCTCCACTCCTTCCCAACTCGGGTACTAATCTCTGCTCCTCTACATTTTGTTGCAACGCTGAGAGATGGCCTTTGTAGGTCGGACCTCAAAAATGGTGCTTTGGGATTTGAGCTTTATTCCATCTGTTTAATAAGTAGTTAGCCTTTGTGAATGATAAATGCCACTAAACATCAGTTTGACTGTGTGCAAGGTAACTTTTAAAATCTTTTACCCTGTCTGTAGGGGGCATGTCACATTTATGGCATTTTTGTTTCTAAAGTGGCTGACCATTCTTCTTACATTCACCATTTAACACATACAGGAATTTGTCAGAACATCCGTCATTGTGATTGGAGTTTAACATCTGTAATGTGTGTGTGTGTGTACACACAGGTATATTGGAGCACACTTTTTTCTAAACTCGACTGTCTTCTTGACAGTATTGATTTAGTGTAAATTGGTGGTACAAGTGACAAATAAACTGTTCCCTTTTCTCTGGCGCACTAGGTCCTTATGAGTCAGGTGAATTAAACTCTCACACCCTGCCCAATATTAGGAATTCCTTTTAGCTGGTGGTCGTTTACTCCCGAGGGCTTTCCAACAGGTTACTCCGAATTCCTTCCAGTATGTTGCTTAACATTTCTCAGTTTGTGAGGAAAGCCTAACAAAAGATAACTGAGAGATTTAAATCGCATGCCTTATAAAATGTACAACTGTTTTTTTTCCTTAAAACGTGCCATAAAATGCGGAAATTAATCTTTAGTGAAAGGGATCGTTATGATTTGAGCATTGCACCAGTTTGCTTTAACAAGGACAGAATTTCATCAAAGATTTTGTCTAAATTCCTAATATTTTTCCAGCATGCCGAGCATGGGTGGAAGGTGAATGATGAGGAATATCATACTTTTCGGTTTGTAAGAAAAATCAACTTTTGTTTCCGAAGGATTTATTTTCAGCAAAACAATGATCATTAACTTTTTCTTTGTCAAAGGCGGTCAGTGCTGCATGCTTCAGAAGAGATTTTGTAGATTTGCATGTTTCAGACCAGCAATGTAAGTGACATCCTCTTAGTGACTTACATAATAAATATAATGTATGAATCCTGAGGGTTGGTGCACTGACAAGCCTCCACGTGAGGTCACATTAACCTCATATTTTAGCCCTGAGTGAACTCTTTCCATTGTGCGTGACCTGGGGTCCTCAGAATCTCATTGTGCATTGTCACATGGTACTGAGTGTTAATAAAGCAGAGCAGTCTGTGTAGTGCAAATGAGATGAAATCCGAAGAGCATGTGATCCAAAATTCTTGTTTCTGTAACAGGCAAAACACCATGCTCTTGCAATGGCCATTGTTTGAAGATTAGTAATTAGTAGGTAGCTAATAAAATCACGCGTTTAACGTGTTTTTAAATTTTATTTTTTATTTTTTTAATACACCTGTAAATTGTGAAAGTTTTTACTTTTTTTCCCAAACAGTCTGCTTTCCAGTTTTGAGAGAATGGTTAAAACTGTTGCTTCCAATTGTTAACAATATGAGACACACCTTCAAAACTGTGAAAAGAGTAATGGAAAAATGGAAATGTTTAAAAACAAACGTTACTTATGCAAATATGGAAAGAGCAGTAAAGCCACCTGTCTTCCCTGAACTGTTTACCATGCTCTCCCTAGAATTCAAATGTTCTGCAGCACCCTGCGCTTCTAAGGAGAACCCAGCCCTTTCTAAACCCGGTTTTAGAAATGCACTAACCCTCCAAAATTATGCGTGTCCCCAAAAAGCAGATTCTTTTTCCCCAATAGCTGGAAAGGAATTCTCCTTATGAAATTGTCATTAAGTCTCTGTCTCGGGTATAACCATGCCTCAAGAGATTACTACTTACTCATCCCTTTTCACTTGGAGGATTTGCCTTTTTTTTTTTTTTAAACTGAAGGTGTAATTTTGACACTTATATGGCAGGCACTGGAGGAAAATCGGAATGCACATTTTTTTTTTTTCATTCAATTTAGCCTACCCTTATTAAAATGCACCTATGTTTCCTCCTACTGGAATAAGAGTTCTCTTTTCCAATTAACATCTTCAGACCCTGTAGCCAAGCACTGATTAGCCAGTCATCGCATGATTGGGCTGGTTTTGTTGGATACTGTTTAGTCTTGTTTTCTGTAGTACTCTGTAATCCTTCCAGGTAAAGTTCTTGGGTTTGTACTCTACTTAATTGGCTCTACTTCTTTTCCTGATAATCCAGTAGCCCACAGTGGACCACACTTGCGCTCATTGTGTGAATTATCACGTGATATTCCTGGTTAGCTGTCAGCTTTGTTCCAGGATTTAGGCTCTTACTGTGACTCAGTTAATCACGTACGATTTATTATATTTCCACTAGTGTACCTGGAACAGTCCAATTTACTGGAAATATCAATTTATCTAGAAGTCACTCCTATGATGGGATACGTTTAATCTACAGTTTATTAAAAGGTTTAGTCTGAGGCAGCACAAACCTTCCTCTGGCCTTTTCTATGGCATAAATCCTTTTTTTTTTTTTGTGTAAAAAATGACATTTTTTAATATGGAAACATTGCTGTTATGTATACCTTTCTTTAAAAAGGTAAACTCCTCTTTTGTTATTTTACCATGTATAAAGCAATGTAATAGTTTTGCTTTGTTAGCTTTTCCAAGCTCTTAAACCCTTTTTTGTATTCCATTATGCCTCCTAGTAGCATTCCAGATTTTTTTCTTCCATTAGTTGGTATATTGATAGTAGACGTGAAATTTTAGCTGAAGGCCTCTGTCATTTTTTTTCTTTCAAAGTTTTGTCCCAGATTTGAGCTCCTCCCTTAATTAAGCATTTAAAAGCGGTATTTGGGATGCCTTTATTGTGTCACAGAAGTTATTGGGTGAAGCTTCACTGGTTCTGTGACTCGGGATCTACCGCACCCAAAAGGAAGCAAGACAACAAAGCTGAAAACTGTCTGAAGTGTTCAGATAAAAAGTATCTCTTAAATATTACATGTCACTGGGGCGTGGCTTGCCTGGCTCTAAGATGGCCGCAGCCTAAGAGAGCTCCGGCAGCCGCCCGTAACATCCTACATTATTTGGCGCCATCGAGACAGCAGATGGCTTAATCCTGTGTGATAGCGGCAGAGTAACTGGTGGTGCACCTCCGTCCGAGGTTTGAAACAGCTGCGAGCGGCGTGCTCAGAGTTTGGCCGTACTGAGATATTGGGCCTACCTGCGCGAGACCGCGACTGCCTGGAGCGCCTCGTGGCGTGTGGGGGTACCTGCGGCAGATTGGGCCAAGCTCGATTGCGGCACGTCGCCGCTGCCTTTGATGTCCCTGGCGGATCGGACGGACCCCTGGGCAGCGAAGTGGGACTAACCGGTGTTGCTGACCCGGCCCGGTGAGTCTGGTGCGGCGGCGGTGGACGAGTGAGTTGGGCGCCGCTGCGGCGCGGCCCGTGGCGCCGCCAGGATCTGCGTGCGGGGAAGCTCCCGCGAAGATATCGGAGCCCCTACCTGGCCTGCCCTCAACCTGTCTCGAGCGGACCGCACGGAGTGCGTGGTGGGGCCGAAGCGGACTGCCTGCGCGCCGGGAGACCGGTAGAGCGCGGTCCCGTAGTGAGCGGGCAGTTTGGCAGGATTCGACTGACTGGGGCGACACAAGGGTTCCCTCCTGCACCGTAGGCATATTTTATGACAGCGGCGCGCGGCGTCACTGAAACGCAGGGCTGAGTGTGCCTGTGGCGCCTGGATGCAGTGTGCCGCTTGAGTTTGTGTCGGCGGAAAGGACTGGTCTCTACGCGTGCATTGTGCAAATAATCTGGCACTTGCATGGTGCATCGGAGATCTCCCCAGGACGCTTGCCAGATTCAGCAACAGTCATAAGGGAGTGTAGGTGTCATTGACATTGGGGCTTGAGGTATATTGGTGCCCCCAGTGCGCGTCGCATACTGCTTCAGGCGGCGGGGGCCAAGGGGAAAACGGACAAAACACAGTCCAAGCTCCACTTTGACCAGCGTAAATCTTCCAGGCATAGGGAGGAGGATTCCGATGCGGGGATGGCTGACCGCGCTGCTGACCACAATGACCCTGATGGAGATATCAGACAAATCCTGGGGGCGATGCAGCGGAGTCTTACCTCCATTGACGCTAAAATGGACTCCCTCACATACCGCCTGGACAGGATGGCGGAAAGGGTGGATAAACATGAGGAGCGCATCGACTTGGCGGATGCAGAATCTCAGATGCCGAGGATACTCAGACGGGGATGGGGACAGCACAAAAACAGGTGGAGAAGCTTCTATCGGCGATGAGAGACAAGGCCGAAGACCTGGAGGCGCGCTCAAGGCGTAATAATGTTCGCCTTTTGGGTCTTGCTGAGACAACCTCCACTGGCCCCATGGAATCCTTTATGGAGAAGCTTCTGGTGCAGCTCATGGGACGCGATACATTCTCAGACGTCTTTATAGTCGAGCGTGCACACCGCTCGCTCGGACCGCGACCTCCGCCGGGCGCGCCTCCGCGCCCGGTGATAATTCGTCTACTGAATTACCGGGACAGAGATGCTGCATTGAGGCGTGCCAGAGAGCTGAAAACTCTCCAATATGAAGGTTCAGTGTTGTCCCTATTTCCAGATTTTACTCAGTTAGTCCAGGAGGCTCGTAAGAAGTTTGGTCCGGTGAAACGAAAGTTGCGAGACTTACAGCTGGACTATGCGATGTTATATCCGGCACGCCTGAAGGTGAACTTTGATGGTAAAGCCAAATTCTATGCAGATCCGAGTGTGCTGCAGAAGGAACTCAAAAAGTACAGCGCTGAGAGGGCGAATAGGCCTCCGCCGGAGCAGGCGGAAGGCGGTGTTTCACCGGCTGACATGGAGAAAGACACTGAGTTGCGTGCGGAGTTATTGTCCTCACCACCGTCATAACTTGTATGTTGCACTTCGTTCATAATGGCATGTTAATAGTTGTTCCTTCCTTTCGGCTGTGGGCCCACGGGGTCAGTTCTTTTGATATGTCTATGTGTCTCCAGTATGATATGCACTACCACTGCTCAGTCTGAAGATAAGTCTTGATGGCACGATATTACTTGGGCAATGTCGGCCCCTCACTTGCGATTGAGGGCCTTTCGGCCATTGCCCCAGGGTGTGTTCCACATGGGTTTTGAATTTGGGGTTCCTGCCCGGTTGGCAGGCAGCAAAAATGGGGAGGGTGTGGGGAGGGGTGGGAGGGGACGGAGGTTGCCATATTCAAGTTGTTAGATATGGTGTGGGAGGGCGGGGGGGGAATGTTTAGTGTTGCATTTCAGTCTAGAAAAATGCTTTCACAAAGATACCATAAATCTAGGGAAGGATTCAGGCACACCATCTACACACGTCAGCCCCCATAGACGACCTAGCTCATGACCAATGCCAGGGGTAGTCCAGTCATGGTCCGCTTCCTAACCTGGAATGTCAGAGGTCTCAATGACCAAAGGAAGCTACGCAAAGTGGTGGCTTATTTGCTTCGACATGACACAGATGTGGCTATCCTGCAGGAGACCCACCTCTCCCCGCAGACTGGCCTGTTATCCCAAAGACGCATGAAAGGCCAGTGTATTGCAGCTGGGTTCACGACACATGCCAGGGGGGTGCTAATTTGGGTACGTAGAAATTCAGGTATACATATACAAGCGGTTGATGTTGATCCAGGGGGCCGTTTTGTGCTGGCGCGTTGTCGCAAAGATCATTTCAGTTTACTCTTGGTAGGGGTCTATGGACCGAATTATGATGACCCACAATTTTATCACTCCTTACATGTTAAGATCACGAAACACTCACACTTACCAATTCTGTGGGGTGGGGACTTTAATTGCATTCAAGACACCAATTTGGATAGGTCGAAGGGCCCGCCACGACCCCTTTCACGTGCTGCTAGTGCAGTGGCGCATATTGTTGGTGTTGAGGGGCTTAGGGACGTCTGGCGCCAGTTGGACCCCCAGGGTAGGGGATATACCCATTACTCGGCGGCGCACGACACTCATACCAGAATCGACTATTGGTTTGCCTCCTTATCATTGATCCCTTCCATTAGAGAATGTCAGCACTTGGCCAGGACGCTATCGGACCACTCCCCAGTTAGTATTGTCCTGGAACTCCCTATGGTTGGATCCCCCAGACATACATGGCGGTTCCCGCAGTATTCTTTAATGGACGCAGTGTTCCGCGCGGAGTTAGGCGAGGCGATAGATGAATTCTTTAGCACAAATCTGGGAAGTGTTCCCACTATGGGTGTAGTGTGGGAAACTTTTAAAATTTACATACGAGGGGTAACTATCTCCAAACATGCGGGGGTACTCAAATCACTACGCATACAAATCTCTAAAGTCGAGGACACGCTCCGTACCTTGGAGGCCGCCCTGCAGGACACGGGGGACCCTCAAGTACCAGCACAGATTCGTGCCAAAATTAATGAATATCAGGGGTTGGCGGAAGAGGAGGTCAGACACCTGGGGAAGTATGCAGTAGCCCGATCCTATTCTGAGGGGGACCGGCCTAGCGCTACGCTGGCAGCGACTGTTAGGCCTTCCAGAGAAAATACTTCTATAGCGCAGGTATATAATGCAGAGCGGGCACTGGTGGATGGCACCCCAGCCATACTGGATGCTTTCGCAGAATACTATTCTGGGCTCTACACCTCCAGGGATGCAGCGACTCAGGAGTCTGACGATGACTATCTCGCTCACATAACTATGACGTGGTTGGCTAATAGTGATGGGGAGAGGCTTATTGGTCCACTCCGGCCTACTGAAATTACAGCGGCGTTGAAGGATATGCCTAGTGAGAAGGCCCCGGGGGCGGATGGCCTGACGGTGGCTTTTTATAAGGCTTATATCGATAGGTTGCTCCCGCACTTGGTCAATCTCTTCGAAGAGATGGTAAGCACGGGGATAATGCCCCCATCAATGCGGGAGGCTATCATAGTCTTATTACTTAAGCCGGGGAAGCCCCCGGCAGAATGTTCCTCGTACAGACCGCTTTCCCTCCTGAACACCGACACGAAACTGTTCGCGAAGGTGTTGGCGAATAGGCTAGCCCCCCTGCTGCCCCGACTGATCGGACCGGAACAAACGGGGTTCGTCCCGGGTAGGTCATTGTCCAGCAATCTTCGGACATTGTTTGGAACTATAGCGCGAGTACATCCACAAACAGAGGCGGCGGCCCTGTTTATTGATATTGAAAAGGCGTTCGATTCAGTCGAATGGAGGTTTCTGTATGCTGTCCTGCGTAAAATGGGAGTGGGGGATATCTTCCTACATTTAATAAAAGTGCTCTATACCGACCCCATAGCTAGGGTGAGGATTGATGGGCTGACGTCACGGAAAATAGGCATCTTTAGGGGCACGAGACAAGGGTGTCCCCTCTCCCCCCTGCTATACGCCCTGGTGGCAGAGCCCTTAATGTGCGCTATGCGGGAATATCACGCATACAGGGGTATACGTTCCCCCAATTATAATCTTACTATTGCCGCCTATGCGGATGATACTTTGTTGTATATTCGGAATCCACAACAAAATCTAACCCCGATGCTGCAGGAGGTGGAGCGCTTTGGCAAGCACTCGGGGCTTGTTATCAATTGGGGTAAATCCTTGATTTTTCCGTTGACCCCTGCTACTGTACCGGTGCAGTCGCCTTACCCACTAGAGTGGACTGCAGACCCGGTGAGGTACCTGGGAATTAAGATACATACAGATGCCGAGGTGATACTGTCTGAAAACTATGGGTGTGCGGTACAGAAATTGTCGGATGCGGTAGAAAAATGGATAAAGTTACCACTATCATTGGTAGGGCGTGTGGCACTGACTAAGATGGTGGTGTTGCCCCGTTTTTTGTTTCTGTTCGTCAACATACCTATAGGTTTGCCACAGTCCTTTTTTAATACTCTGCGCACATTGCTGAGCCGCTTGGTCTGGGCTGGGAAGCAGCCGCGGGTAAAGTGGGAAGCTCTAACAAAACCTTTATTCGGAGGGGGATTAAATGCCCCAGACATGGAACGATATTACAGGGCAGCTCAGGCAGTGCATGCACATGTATGGCTGCATGACCCCATGTATACACCTCATCACATTCTCGAACATAACATGGTATTACCTGCTGCTTTGCCCCGCCTGCTGACAGGGGCGGCGCGGATCTCCTTACGTACTATAGATCCAGTCAACTGCACCGGGCACCAGTTTACTAAAATAGCTCGTAGGCATCAGTTAACATTGATTTACTCTCCTACGCTCCCGATCGGGTGGTGTGATTGGCTGCCACATAAAGAGGATAAAACGATAATGAACACCCTGGGGAAGTTAAAGATTCATTGTATGGGGGATCTCTTTGCGGAAGGGGTCGCAAAAACTTGGGCGCAGGTGACTGAACGGACGCAGGGAGTGACGGCGCTAGACGCATTTAATTATGACAGATTGCGCAGTGCCCTCCGTGATTTACTGGGTGTCGACATGGGAGTACCGGCGGAGCTGCCAGCACTTACGTACCTGTTACAGTCGCAATCCCCGCAACGCGGGATAACTATGCTGTATTCTCTATTTCAAGGCCCTCGTTCCCAGAACAAACAAAAATTTCAGTTAGATTGGGAGGAGGAATTAGGTATTGTAATTACTGATGCTCAGTGAACCTGGTGCTTCGCCTCAGTTAAGTCCGTCTCCTTGAATGGCAGGCATCGTTTGCTACATTTTAAATACATACACAGAACATACTATACGCCTGCACGGCTCTATAGATATGGGCTACGGGAGGATGACACTTGCGTGAGATGTGCTGCAACAAATGCTAATTTTACACACTTGGCTTGGGATTGCCCGGGGTTCGTGCTTTCTGGGGTGCAGTCTTCGGGATCCTCTCTAAAATGTTAGATTGTGTGTTGCCGGAGACGCCACTGGTTGCGTTATTGGGGTTTGTTCAACAAGTACAGAAGGGAGTGCGTAAGCTAGCTGCCCTTGGCCTCTTGCTGGCGAAAAGGCGAGTGGCAATGAGATGGATGAGAGGTCCCCTCCCCACTATTCAGGAATGGGAGACAGATTTAGCCTATTGCTCAATACAATCAGATAACTATAATGCTTTGATGCCGGTACGCTGTGCTCCGAAGGATATCTGGGGCCCGTACCGTCAGTATATGATGGGTGTGGAGGCGGATATAGTACCACCGAATGAGACTGATCGGACCGGGGTGGGTTAAGAAATCTGTATTAGTCGGACGCTGTGGGCACAACTGTGATTTACCCAGTATACTTCTTAATGGATATGTTACCCATAATAATGGAGGTGTGCGGGACATGCTTAAGGGTATGGCATGGTTTCTATGGTGGCATTGCAGAGTTGGGGTACTTGTAAGTTGACATTTCTAACCTGTATGGGGTGTGCACTTTATTTTGGCTATGGAAGGTACAAGGTATACTGCTGAAATGCATGATGTTTTTGTATTATGAAAATGAAAAATAAAATAAAAAAAATATTACATGTCACTATTTCAGCCTCCCTGGTATTTCTGAAGGGTTTTGGGCTACATTATTTTTGAAGGGTTTGGGGTTACAGTGAAACATCGTTTTGTGTCCTTCCCTTTAGATATTTTTGTTGACAACTGCTGGTAATGTCAATTGGAAGCGAAGTGAATGGGTTGTAAAATACAATTTAAATAATTGTACATGAAATGGGCTGCATCATTTTAATGACCTTGTCTGTACAAATAGTTTTATTAAACTAGAACGGTGACAAAGGCTGGCAGCCAGTAGTAGATGCAGAGTATAGGCTAAATATTCTCTCAGGTCCTGCGTCTCGAAGCTTTTTGGGAAGCAGTACTGTAGGCATTTTTAAATCTACCGTTTTCTTTTGGGGAACAGCAGGTTCTCTCCCTTTCCTGTTTGTGAGTGAATGTCCATTTAAAGTGCATACGTGTCACACTGTGCTGTCTCCTGCCCCTTGCACCTAGAAGCAAAGCTGCCTATCCCAACAGTAACTGTACGACAATATTTGTATTGGCAAATGTATATACTGGAAAAAACACAAAGGTTAGAGTATAGTTAGGGGTTTTAATGAGAAAGGAACTTGTGTTTAAAAAAACAACAAAAAAATACTTAAATTCGGCAGTTATAGGCAGGGCCTCTGGAAATATGCAGCATAGGAGTGCCAAATAATGCAGCAGGGTTAACTAAATTATGTGGCAAGAACATGCAAATGATGTGGCATAATGGGGCAAATTTTGTAATAGTATTTCATTATTTCTTCATTTTTAAGTCTCGCCTGAGCCAGCGCGCATGCGTTGCTCTGCGAGGCTTCTAGTAAGGACTTCCATCTCGCACATCTTTTCCTCATGTTGTTTTTTCTTCCGGCCACGCATTTGATTGGCCATTTGTGTAAGGCTTCCACAAAAGAAAGCACGCAAATGGCCAAAGGCTCGGGTATGTCCCGCCTTATCTTTAAATGTTCCCTCCCACAGCCTATGTGTCTCGGGAGCGAGTGCAGTCATCAGCGGCGCGCAGTGTGCCAGCTGGACGGCAGGCTGCATTCCAGTATCTGGTTACTTGTTTTTTGTTGCTGTTTTATATAGCGCAAACTCAGCCGAAGGCCGCTTTCCATGAGCACCAGATTACACAACACAAATTCATGTTTTTTAAAGGCTCGTGGAGATTACGTGATTAGCCAAGAATCACGGGAGTTTTAGCAGACGCCCGGAATCCAAGATCCAACATTTCCTCTAAAGTGTTCCCCTGTATTATTACTCCTCTCTACATTCACGTTTTTGAATCGGTTTACATTTGCGCCTGAAAAACAGCATTCTAATAGTGCGGGCATTATTAATTCTGCTGTGAAGAAGCTTGCACTGCTTCGTTCTTCACTGCCGCCTGTGCCGAGTGTAATAATTCTTGTAAACTGTATAGGCAAAACGGTTGAATTTTTGTAAATGCTTGTCACCGTTTGACAGCAAGTTATGAACTTTTATCTTACAAACACCTTCGCAAATACATTTAAAAGGGCAAACATTCGTTTTCGGAACTTTCATGCACAATAAACAACAAATAGCGCCCTCTAGCGTAATTTATTATTGCCCTAAACTCACAATATGAAATCCAAGTTCTTTTTCCTGGAAGTATAACAATTCTATATAGACATTAACCACTGTACTTCAAAGTAATTATTTATATATATATATATATATATATATATATATATATATATATATATATATATATATATATATATATATATATATATATATATATATATATATATATATATTCACTGAAAAAACCATAGGTTTTAGGGACAGTTCTAGTTAGTTGGACATTGCACTCGTACAAAACCCGTGAAATTCCCCCGTTATAGTTAGTTCAGGTAACTATAACTCGCGCCCCCGCAATGCACTGCTGATGACGTCACATATTACATCACTCATGACATGGTCAGTGACAGCACTGATGACATCTCAAATGACATCACTGATGACATCATCCAGTGACTGTGTGTTTCTGTAAAGTTTAAATATGTTTAATATATATAGGGAAAGGCGTATTGAAGAATGAGTGGGTGGATAAGTGTCTGAATGGATGATTTAGTAGGTGCGTGACTAACTCTATAAGTGAGTGATTAAACGTATCTTACTGAATGCATGGGTTAGTGACTAAACTGGGTGAATGTCTGTATCCGTCTGTCTGTTGGTGTGTAAGCGGCTGCATGGGTTTGTGAATAGCTACATGAGTGTCTATATGAGTTATTGATTGGTTGTCTGAGTATTTGTATGGGTGCCTGAGTGTTTGTGTGGGTGGGGTGTGTGCGACTCTGTGCATAGATGTGTGAGTGGGTGATTCACTGGGTGGATGGTTTCAAGAGTGTATCTGTGATAGACTGTATGGGTGGGTAAGTGTGTGTAAGAGTGTTAGTGAGTGAATGTATGTCCCAGTGGTACATGTGTGAGTAAGTACATATGTGAAAGGCAGTATATATGTGTGTTGGAGTATATAAATAGCTATAAGCAGAGTGTGTGATTGTGAGAGTGACTGTATGGATGAGTGTGTGCTTGTATCAGAGATTGTATAAGAGCGTAAGAATGTGCTAGTATTTGTATGAGTAAGTGAGCTGGTGTGTGTATAACTGTATAGGTGAGTAAATGGGTGTGTGCTTAATTTTTTGCATGACTGACTAGGTGTGTGAGTACCTCTATCGATGAGTGGCGGTGTGTGAGTGTTTATATAGGTGTATGAGTGCATATAATAGTCCTGTACTGAGTGACTATAAGTATGAGTGACTGTACGGGTGAGTGAGTAGATGTGTGTGTGTGTAGACCTAAGAATCAGTGAGTGTGTATATAGTAATTGGTGTTGGATTGTCTATGGTTTTGACAATGGCAGTCTGTAATTTACAGTGGGTGTATCAAAAGTTATATTAGGGTGTGAGAAGATGCATCAAATTATCACATGGATGATGTCATCAGTGATGTCATCAGTGATGTCATTTGAGATGTCATCAGTGATGTCACTGACCATGTCATGAGTGATGTAATATGTGACGTCATCAGCAGTGCATTGCGGGGCGCGAGTTATAGTTACCTGAACTAACTATAACGGGGAATTTCACGGGTTTTGTACGAGTGCAATGTCCAACTAACTATAACTGTCCCTAAAACCTATGGTTTTTTCAGTGAATTTCAAAGGTTTTTTAAATGCTAATTCCCAACTATAACATGTCTGAAACCTATGGTTTTTTTCAGTGAATTTCAAAGGTTTTGTAAATGACAATTTTTAAATGTATTAATTGTTATATTTATTTTTTTGATACTGATTTACTACATTTTTTTAAACTATTTATTTTTAGATATTTTATTTTTAAATTACATTATAATTACATTACATTACAAAATATACTTTCTCAGAATGAATTACTTTAGTTTAAATACTTTGCAAATAGGCAATAGACTTTTAAGTACAGTAGTTACAGTTGTTGCAATGGGCAACACATTTTCAAACACAATGCAACATTCAGCTCAATGTGAATTTCTAGTTAAATGCAATTAGTTACTTTATGGATTACTTTTCTAACCACAGGACTGGATCCTAGATTCAGTCCTGGTACATCTCCTGTAAACAGTTGAGTAAAAGCGTTTTGGTTACAGTCGTGATTTTTAAGGAATATGATTGTATTTTAAAAGTTGACACTTAGAAACTTTTTCACATAGAATCACCAATGTTATCCTACGGGAGGAAATTCACTTAGCAGGTAAGTAGTGTTATCGTTACATTTTCTTACTCAGTGGTGGATCCTGGATCCAGCACTGGTGCATCTTCTGTAAACAGTTGAAAGAATGCGTTTAAGTCATACAGGCGATTTTTAAGGAATATTTGTATGTTTCAAAAATCGACACTTAAAAACTTTTTCAGCAAAAAGCAGGCAATGATATCCTATGGAAGGAAATTCAAGTTACTGGTAAGTACGGTTAAAATTACTTTTCAGGATCAGTACTGGGCTCAAAGATGCAGCACTGAGGTCTCTCCTGATAACAGGTGAGTAAATCGGAATTCGTAATTCGGCTGATTTTAGAGGAATATTTGCACAGTGGTGAAGGGAGGGGCGGGGCTTCAGGTGACATGTCTGCAAACAGGCCCCGTGGCGCGTTTTAAGATGGGGAATTAAATCCTCCTCAATCCCGATGGTCCCTAGGGGCCAAGTAGCCCACCAGATACCTCCAGTATGCGCCAGAGAGCTGCGTTGCAGAGAGGTGTTCAGAGGCCACGCCCTTTTGCACCTCTCTGCAACGCAGCTCTGTGGCGCTTTCTGGACGTACCTGGTGGGCTAGTTGGCCCCAGGGACCCTCAGGATTGAAGGGGATTTAATTCCCCATCTTAAAGCAGCAACGAGGCCTGTTTGCACACATGTCACCTGAAGCCGCCCCTCCCTTCACCACTGTGCAAACGCGGCCCGTGGCGCGTTTTAAGTTGGGGAATTAAGTCCCCTTGAATCCTGAGGGTCCCTGGAGTCCAACTAGCCCACCATGTACCTCCAAAAGCGCCACAGAGCTGCGTTGCAGAGAGGTGTAAAAGGAGTGTGGCCTCTGTACACCTCTCTGCAACGCAGCCCCTGGCGCATACTGGAGGTTCCTGGTGGGCTAGTTGGCCCCCAGGGACCCCCAGTATTCAAGGGGAATTCGTTCCCCCTCTGCAAACGCGCCAGGGGTGCGTTTGCAGAGTGGTAAAGAAAGGGGCGGGGCCTGCGGCACAATTTTTTTTTTTTTTTTTTTTTTTAAATGCTTTTTCTGCCCAGGGGGTCCTTGTGGGACCCCTGAGCAGACCTAGGGGTCAGGGTGTTTCTACCCTGCCCCCTTTGTGCGTTTTGCGCACTTGTTTCTGTGCCTCGGTTCTACCGAGGCATAAAATGGCTGCCAACACTTCCTGATTTGGAGTGTTGACAGCCAATTAGCATGCAGCTCGTGATCGGGACGGTGCGCGCAGGGTGCGCTCAGGGTGCGCGAATCCGACGCGGCCATAGATATATGTGATTTTCCTTTTGATTTTCTCAGGAACTACTGAACGGATTTACACCATTTAACAAAAAGGGTTCTTTCTGAACCAAGAGCTACCTCTTTGCCAAATTTGGTGTAATTCCGTTCAGCAGTTAGGGCTGTAGCCGTGGCTAAAGTTTCCTATGGGAAAATGAATGGGGAAAACACGTTTTGGGACCCCCCTTTTTTCTCGGCCCCCGCTTGACGAATCACCCAGAGACTTTCAGGATAGGAGCGGACTGGAGCGGGCCACAAAGTTTGAAAATTTCGCGAAGATTCGTCAACCGACGCAAGAGTTATTTCAAATAGAATGTTGCGGATTTCCTATGGAAAATAGGTCCTAACTATAACTATCTACTGGCGACCGCCAGTAGATAATATATATATATATATATATATATATATATATATATATATATATATATATATATATATATATATATATTTAATAACTCCGTCTACCATCTCAGTTCAAACACTTTGATCTACTAGTGGTCCTTTTCCACTGCACCTGTTCCTGTAATATTTGGGCCAGACTGTCACTTCATGCACTCAAGTACCTCCTAAAGTCCACCTGTTGAGCCGCAGGGATCTTTGTGGATAACTCACTGAAGACTCACCAAGCCTTCCCATCTCCAGGCCCAGCAAACTCAGCATTATGTATATATTATGAAAACCTGTCCGTTTTAAATGTAATATATGCCACTCCTCGGCAATCATCTTCACCACCTATGCTACTACTCTGCCGTCTGTCCACATGCACAGTGTTTGTATTATATGCACAAGCCTTGCTGATCAATGTGCTTAGTTCATGAATAAATTACACAGTGGCGATCGCCACTCTGTAGCTAGTTAGGATCTAGTTACCATAAGAAACAAGCATTGGCATAGCCAATAGGTCTCGCCTTTGGGACCTTATAAGTATTTAGTTATGCAGCACAATATCCTTGGTGCAACAACATCAACTGTTGCATGGCTAAACACTTATAAGGTCCCAAAGGCGAGACCTATTGGCTATGCCAATGCTCGTTACATTTGTTAGCACAGTCTGGGCATAGGTTTCAACTCCGTACCAGATTAACACCAAAATATAACCATTAGCAACAGAAAGGTGACCAGTCAAACTTGGTGAAACACCTTATACGGTGTAGCAACGCATGCCGCTGTGTTTTTAGTAACCGTAGAACCGTTCAATCTAGAAACAAAAATGGTTTTTAGTTAGAATCTGCAGATAACTCAGATGATTGATTGCACGGAAAATGCTGGCAAATCCTTAATTATGTGAAGAAAGCTGCAGCTGCATAATCTTATAATTGCAGGGGCCTTGGTTATAGTTTAGGTAACTATATCATCATACACTGCCTATGACCTCACATATATCATCACTCATGACTTGTTAAATTACATTGATGACATCACTGACATCTCAAATTATATTTTTGAAGAAATCACTGATGACATAATACAATAAGGCCCCATGCCTAACACGCTGCAGAGTGGTCAACCAGCTCTCTGTTGGCCGCAGGGCCTGGCTTGCTACCAGGACCTGCACCCAACCCGCTGTGTAGTGGCCAACACCTGCTCCACACTGCCTTTTTATATGGACTTGCAAACTAATGGGGTAACCCAATAAACGTCAAAGGACCTGGGTATAAAGGACCTGGGTATAAAGGACCTGGGTATAATGCAGTACGAACAACAAGTGGTCCTAACGTACCTCCTCGGACAGACCTAAGAAGTTGTGACTCTAATAATTTAATTAGCTGGGTCACTCAAAAGTGATTTCATGCAATAGTTGCCCAAAAGAGAACTCGATACTCTTCAGCATGCACCAGAGAAAAAGAAACCACTGCTTTATTCAGAGAGAAAATCCTTTTTATATTTTCTTTTTACGCAGATAGCAAAATCATTGCAACATATGGCCGTCTTTCCATAAATAGTTGCTCTAGGAAAGGGTGTATAGAAGAAGTGGTCATGAGTAAGTGAGTAAGAGAAGGAGAATTCAAATAAACTATAGAGGAACACAATCACAATTTACAATAGACGCTGGCTGGGATGATGCTTAGAACAGTATACCAGTGTGGGTGGGCCTGTCTTCAGACAATTTTCATTATTTATTTTTTAAAGTCCATTTGACAAGATGACGCCGACAGATTCAAAATGCATCATCCAATTATGGAGGGGGGGGGGGGTATGGGGGTTACACCGTAGTACAGGCCCTGGGTTGAGGGTTGTCTGCTTCTACCCGACTGAATGCGTAGAGGTGACTTAGTACCTCCGCTTGCGGGACTTCATCAGGACAAAAGGGGGGATGTAAGAGACAACCTAAGTGAGAGAAAAACTGAATTAAAAGCTGTCTCTCTGGTGTGTTGATTCAATAGAAATTACTAATAGGTGCATGGACTACTGACCATTAGCTGGCGCCCGATATGGCCGGCCAGGCCACAGCTCCCATGACTGGGTAGTCTGTAACATAAAAGTGAATACTTGAAAAAATCCACTTAACGTTGGGTCAAGAGTAGTCTGGAAAGATCAGCTTACAGAGCAGCAAAAGTAACTTACCCCCACAGCCATACATAGTGTAGAGTAGTGAATGAGGCATCCAACCCTGTATGGTGCCAACATATGTGATCAAATCGCTTAAGGTTCTCACCACGTTACTGCGTGGGGAATGGAAGGAGGAGAGTGTTGCACACTCAATGCAGCTTTTTCACAATGGGAACAAATCGCCAAGAATATCTGGAAAGATACGCAGAAGAAGGGAAAGTCATTCTTCCTGTGTGCGACCCCGTGAGTAATCGTATACAGTAAGAGGGATCACCATAGTAAGTCTAGTTTCATACATTACTAATGCGGCACAGTCGCATGAATACGGTCCTCTTCTGACAGCGGCTGACATTAACTGCCAGACGCGCTGGGAAGTACGGGGTTAACAGGACCTCTGCGTGCACGTAGATTCAGAGCTGCCTGTGTCACCCGGTGCCCTACTCCACCATAGACGCCGTAGGTGTCCTAACCGCGCTTATGCGCAGAAGACAGGCTAAACTAAATTATTCCGCATTGGGAAACCTTTTAAAAACACTTCGAAAACAGAAAATGCACTGTATTTCAATCAAATGCTGTCTAGTAAAAAGATCAGCGGTTCACATAAAAGTAGACAAACGTGTGTGGTAATGTATCCATTATACCACCGTGAGCGCCAGGCTCGATGAATTTACATTAAACATGAACTCCTATACAAGACATATTAAAAAAAACATTTTTTTAACAGACACAGCAGATATTGTAATACAAAAAACCATCCCCTAAATGGACGGTCCCTGGGGTGAATAGGGCATACAATTCACATAGACAGTAGAGGATAAGACGTATATTACTATACAGAGTACTTACATAGAAGTCACATGAAACAAAAATTATAGTGTATAGGCAAATAAGCATCCACTCTGGACTGACGCATAGAACATTGACATGTTGGCCGCATGCCATAAAGACATGCACTGTTACATAGCACAAAGGAATGTGTAGAAACAGACTTGTAACCATTCTTAAATTGGTATACCTATTAGACCGAAGTGTATTATACATATATACAAGTGTGATAAATAATGTATATTGAAAATTGTCAGTTCACTGTGTGTGGATCCCCACGTTTACTAAAGCAGAAAACAGAAAGCCAAGGGTCCAGTACCGGAGTCAAAACATCAGCCATTGTTCAAAGTGGCAGCTTGCCTCGCAAGCTCCTCATATTCATTCAACCCTCGTGATGTAGTGTCAAAAATGTGTATCCGTTTGCATTCCCTGAGGTTCATGGTGTTAGTGAAGCTCCCACCCCTCTGGTTCAGGCTCACTTTTTCCACCACTTCAGACTCTCGGCTGGGTGTCCGAAAGTAGAGAAATGCTCTACCAGGGGTGCACCCTAAACCGTACACCTTATTCTACTGTAATGTTGCAGTATGTGTGTCTTAACCTTTTGTGTAGTCTGTTCAATGTACATAAACTCACATGGGCATGTTATTGCGTACACCCCCCCCCCCCCATGGTGTTGCAATTGGTGTGGTCTTTGAGGGTGTGGGTGTAATCATTGTGTGTAAAGCTTTTTATTTCCCTGGTCATGGAGCAGGTTTTACACCTATCGCACTTACAATGTCCCTTAACCGGTGGTATCTGCCAGAGGACCGATTGATTTTCCCTACTCCTGTGGGGAGTAAGGATTTTACCACATGATCTCTTATGCTTTTCCCTTTCTTGAATGCATGCATAGGTGGATTGGGGATACCTACATCAGCCACAAAGGGGCCAGTGGTGATTGATGATCTTCCTAACTTCATTACTCCGTGTACAGAAAGTGGTTACACAAAGCATGCGTTCCTGTCCGGAGCCACTTTCTGTTTGGGTTCAAGAAGAAATTCCCTGTGACAGAGCCAAGCTCTTTTGCAAGGTTTCTTTAGTAGACTCTTCGGGTAGCCCCTCTCGGCAAGTCGGGTCATGAGATCACCAGATTCCTCAAAGAAGTCCTGTTTCTTGGTGCAGTTACTACGTAACCTAAGGAACTGGCCAAATGGTAAGTTATCTCTGAGACTCCTTGGGTGGTGGCTGGAATAGCTTGAAAGTGTTCCTTTCGCTCTCTTTTCTGTATAGTGAGGTATAAAGCCTACCACTGTCCTCCCTTATCGTGATGTCCAGAAAATTAATCTGTATAGTAATATACGTCTTGTCCTCTACTGTCTGTGAATTGTATGCCCTATTCACCCTAGGGACTGTCCATTTAGGGGATGGTTTTTTGTATTACAATATCTGCTGTGTCTGTTAAAATGTTTTTATAATATGTCTTGTATAGGAGTTCATGTTTATGAACCGTTGGATCTTTTTAGTAGACAGCATTTTGTTGAAATACAATGCATCTTCTGTTTTCGAAGCGTTTTTAAAATGTTTCCCCATGCTAAATAATTTAGTTTAGTCTGTCTTCTGAGCATAACCGCGGTTAGGACACCTACGGTGTCTATGGTGGAGAAATTTTTATTGGAGTTATTTAGGGGCCCATTATTAAATAAAGTCTCAAAAGTTCACCCATGTCCTTGCATTAAGTGCAGATGTACGGCTTTCGTGAATTCACAAGACTTTACAGAAGTCGGCCAAGAAATGGTACTCCTAGAAAATATTTGTAAACTGCATTTTAGCATGTGCAAATGTGCAGTTGTAGATTTGCTCATGCGAAAATCTGAGTGTTTGCAAGTTCACTTTCCTTCCAACCACTTTTTTCCCAACCCTGGAAGAAGTTTTATGTCTGCCATTGTCAGGAGTAAATTTTCAACCTTTCTCAGTATGGGGAAAGATTAGAGAAGAGTTGACCCTAAAACATGCAAGTTAGTAGGTTTGCACAGACTCAAATGGGCATTCCAAACCTGGAACTGTTTGCTTACCCTTACCTTCAGCTCCAGTAAGTAGATCTGCGGAAACGCGGCAACATAACGGAATTGCTAGTATTCAATCCCTACTATTGAAGGAGCATTGGCATAATCAGAGAGGCTATTTGAGAGCTCTTGTCTAATGAGATTGCTGCCATAATTTGTCACTGCATTACATGTGACAAAGGGACAAGTGGATTTTGTTACAGGACAAGTAGATCATGAAGCAACCTGCCCCATGGACAAGTAGATATTTTATTAAATTCCACACCCCTGCCTAGGGTAGGGCCTACACAGCCCATAGGGCGTGGTGCAGTGGATTTAAAAAGTTGGACATGTATTTTTAAGTTTTACATGTCCTGGTAGTGAAAAACCTATACATTTGTTTTTCACTATTTCAAGGCCTACCTCTCCCATAGGATAACATTAGGTTACCTTATTATATTTAATAAGTGCTAACTGTCAATTGGGAGCAAGTAGGAATATAGCATTTGGTGTCTAAAGGATTGTAAATAAAAGCCCTCTTTGATAGTAAAGTTGGATTTGAAGTCACAATTCTGAAAATGCTACATTTAGAAAGTTTACATTTTCTTGTACCAATCATTTGGTGCCTGCATCTCGGGTCATATGATTAGGTGTAGCTAGCAGTTGATCTTTATGTATTGCTCCCAGACAGTGAGACAAAGGGGAAAAGGTTTTGGCAGAAAGGGCTATCTCTGACTTGATGAGGGAAGAAGTTGTCCCCTAAAAAACATTTGCACATCACAAAGCCTCTGCCTGAGCACACTCACCAAGGGTTCAACACTAGGCTTTTGTATCCCCAGATATGCTGGGGCTAGGGCAGGGAGGCAGGAAATTCCAAGCTCCTCTGGGGGTGGAAACCTCCAGAATCGTCTCCTACTTCAAAGAGGGCACCTGGTATAAATAATGGACCGCAGACCCAACTCTTCAGTACACCTCTGGACCCGTGAAAGACTCAGAAGGGCTGCTGTGCTGCAAGAAGGACTGCTGCCTGAGTGAAAGGACTGGACCTGCATCTTGAATCAAGGCCCACCAGAGTAACTTCAAGGGCTAGTTGTTTGGCCTCCTGATCTGAGCCTCGGGTACAGGCCAGGTCTGGTGACTTAGTGGACTAAGGCATCCACTGTAGGGGCCTGGTTTGACCTCATGGTCACAGGTTCAAATCCTGGCAGGCGACTCAGCATTTCAGCCTTCTGAGGTCGATGAAATGCGTATCATTGACTAGAGTAACAATAAATGTTATTCAGTGCCAAGATCCCCTTCTGAGTGAACGTGTGCTTTACAAATACACATGTTATGGTACAGAAAAGACTTCAACCACCTTGAACCCAGCACCTAGACTCCATCTGCTGTGAGCCGTACCCACTAGTGGTGCCACTCCAGTCCTGGACCCTTTGAAGTGGCCCTAAAGGTGCTCTGCTAGCCCAGCTGTGGTCCTGTGGGCAGAACGGATGCAGTGTGATGCATCTCTGCTTTGGAACCGCCGCAGCGGAGTGCATCCTCGCTGCCGGACCTCGCATCGCAGCCTGCCGTCTCCTCAGAACAGTTGGTGTGCAGCGCATCTTCGACGTAGGAGTTTGCATCATAAGCCCCTTGTCGACGGCATACTCAACGACGACGCAAGACTCCGCATCACCGCCCCTCCGCTTCCTCAGAACTGCTGCTGCGTGACACATCCTCTGCGAGATCTCCCAGTGCTCCGCAATTTGGATTTAAGGTACTTTGTTCAGTGGGCCTAACTTCTTCCCTGCATCCGGCCTGCGCTCCATATCAATCGGCCTGAACTTGTGACTTTTTCCTGGTACAGCACAACCAGATAACCTCAGTTGGCACTTTGTGCTTCTAGGCACTATTTGCACTTAAAACTTTGAAATTGCATATCTCTGGCTCTGATTGGATTTTTTTAGTTTTCGTCTCAAATAATTTGTTGGTCTCAAAAAATGTATTACATTTCGTTTTTTTTCTTTTTCTAAATTGGTGGGGAATTTTTCTTGTGTTGTGTTCACTTTATTACTCTTTCAGTGCTTCATAAATACTTTATAAATTGCTTCTAAGTTAAGCCTGACTGCTTTTGTGCCAAGCTACTAGAGGATTAAGCGCAGGTTAATTTGGGGTTTGCTTGTGTTTCACCCTGTCAAGAATTGTGGTTGCCGCGTGAGTAGGTTTTTACCCCCTTTAAACAATAACCACATTTCCTACATTCTCTCTATTGTTTGATTCCAGCTTATCTGATCCGTGGACTTCAACTGGTTTAAAACACTTTTCTCTGATTAGCTATATGTTTAAGAGATGGAGACCACATTTTGCATGCCATATCGTCTCTTCATTGGCTGACAGTAAAGGATTGCATAACATTTTTTAAATCAATTGTCTAGTGCACAAAGCTGAATGCTCTCCAAAACATTCTCTGCTGGGTTACTGTTTTGCTTGTTACCATCTTCATAACATTTGAGATCCTTAGAGCTGTCACTTTTGGTAGTACCATGTTTTCAGTGCTCCCCGCTTGGATGCTGTTTTTTCTCAATCACTGCTGCAATAAGTAGGAACAAACTACTTGTCCATTTTGAAGAGGGAAACAGCCTCTGATTTAGAAAGCCACTAAAAACCTGCCCTTTTCATAAACAATATGACAAGATTCATAGGTTGCAGTGGTCTTTCTTTTTGACCACATTGTTTATTGTTTTTAGGAAATAATATGGTAACAAAACTGAGATCACAATACTGCTAAGCAGTATACAGAGTAAGTCTGCAATACAAGTGTATACATATAAAGAGTGTCCTCGATCCCTGCTGTTGAGAAGTAGTTCAGCCACATACCCCATATTTTGGTATGTTTTTAGGGACATTCCATGGATTTGCAAACATATTCCTCTGCTCTAGCACACAAATATGTTCCATGTGTCCATTTCTGTATATAGGAGCTCTAGCAGAGCGCCAGTGGCATGCTATGTCCTGATTGGTGACTAAAAGTTTAAGTGTCACAAGGACTGTGGTAGTCGGCGCCCCCCCTTCATCTATCAATCACTAGAGTGCCATTCTAGAGCCACTTGTAACCATTCCTCCCACCACCTCCGTGACGATCGATTGAATTTGATGGGGACATGTCCCCACCGTGTGGTAAAAGGAACCCAACTTAGTTCTGCATTTAAGTCAAGGCCTTGGTTCATTTTGCTAAGCCTTGAGGGGCTATAGTAGGTCTGTACAAATATTTCAGCTGAATGAGACCCAGTCTTGTAGAGAGAGCCAATGTCTGTGGAGCCATTCTTGCTTCCACCCAGTTCACCTATAGGGTCAACGCCCTGTGCCTTCCTGTCATGCAGTGCTGCCATAGGCTCGGAGGCATTGTCTACCAGAGATTCCTCTGCTCCACTTAGTTGACAGTGTGACTTGTCACTAGTGGATTATGGTCGGGGAATTTAAGAAGGGTGAATCTGTGGGCCTCTGATGCGTGGTGCAATTGTAAATATCGATAAAATTGGGTGTGATGCATACTGTATGTCCACACCAGAAATGAAAACTGTCGGCTTTGGATCCCCTCTCAGACAGTTGCATTCTGAACCTTCTCTAGCATATTAATCATATAATCAGGCAGGCCCAGATACAGTCCAGTCTTGATGTAATCAGAGCTTGGACCACCTGTTGTCTAGCTGCCAAAGACAGAAAGTGCAGGAACTTTTTCAGCATACGTAATATGCCAAAGCAAGTTCCTACCAGTGCATTGACTTGTAAGAGAAAAGAGCGTTCCCCATTGAATTTGATGCCTAGGGTTTTGACAGAATTGGTGTGAGTAAGTGGTGGGGGGAGCATCCTGTGGCCAGAAGGTCTGCCAAGGCTCTTCCAATCTCAAACCGAAGAAGAGGAGCTCAGTTTTCCCCTGTCCTCCAATGCTGACAGACTGGAGGCAAGCCAGAAGAGTGTGGTGGGGGATCGTATCAAATGCTGCTCAAATCCAGCATAATTAGCACCGCCTTGCCACCAGCATCCAGAATACTCCTGATGAAGTCGACCAGCTCTGTTTCAGTACTACAACTGGGACGAAACCCAGATTGGCTTGTGGGCAGAAAATCATTGCTTTATAAGTATCTGGTTAACTGCTGATTAACGTGTTTTTCAAGAACTTTTGAGCAGGAGGGTTGATGGCCTCTGCTCCCAGGGAAAGAAGATTCGTCGGGCAAGGATTTGATGGCGAGCCTGATTTAAGACTCCTAATAGTGTAAAGTGAGTCTTCTAGGGAGATCGGATCAAATATCTCCAAGAAAGAAGTAAGGTTGGGGGTGTGAATATCTTGCTGACTGACAACTAGACTCTGATGTCTTGCTTAATTCATGCAAGTAGAGGTTTTCTATTTAAATCTCATGCTCGCTGCTTGTCGAGAGGCACGTGCATGCTTAAGTACTTAGAGTGGTCTGAGGTCCAACGTAGGTCTATTGAACTCTGAGGTTAGTGTGGTCATCGGGCACTGGGAAATGGGTAGTCTTCGCCTAGTTCACAGATGAGCCCGAAGCTACTCGGCTGCTTGATACATGGGGAGGTGTGAGGGAGGAGGCAGGAGAAGGAGTTCCTTTATGTATAGTGCATATACTGAACTGTAAAACTTGTAACTAACCTACCATCTCTGATCCGAAGTATTGATATTATATGTGGATTTCTTATATTTACAAAATTCAAAAAGCAGTTAAAAAAAAAAAAAGTGAGATGGAGAACGTGGGGCATCATATAGATATATCTCTATATATATATATATATATATATATATATATATATCTCTGTCAGCGTATAATGATAGCCTGACTTCTCACGAGGATGGCCATAGGAACACGCACAATTGTGCTTCACAAGCGGTTCCACTCCGCCAAGGGTTCTATTGTTAAATAGAACAGAAAGGGTGCCAAGGGGCACCTTTTTGTCTGGTACCTCTTTTGATATGAAAAGGTTCAGATATGGCATCATTAACCTATATGCGTGCCCAAGGTTCCATGTGCAGTAGTTCTACTATAGTCTTAGAGCCCACCGTAGTGGGCTCTACCGGCCAATAAAGGCCCGCTCCAGCGTTAACAGTCCGAGTCGAAGGTGAGGGTCTTTATCATGTGTTGCGGGCCTTTAATGACCGGTAGAGCCTGCTAAGGAGGGCTCTAAGGCTCTTTTAACATTCCGCCCCTAGAGGGCAGAATGTTTTAATTTGTAAAACAAAGGCCTCACGGAGCCCGAGGTGGTTGAAATCCCCTCGGGCTTCGTGAGGCTTTTTGTTCACAGCAACAGCTGTGAACAGACATTGGAATGTTGGAGCTCTGGGCTTTTACCGGCCGTTAGAAGCCCGGAGCATTCCATTGTCTTCAATGGAGTGCTCAACATTCCAATGGTCTAATTGTCAGTGGAAAACCGGGCCAAATTCATCCTCTCCAGAAGGCAGAACATAAAGGCACTGTGCATTACTGTTAACACTTTGGCAAGTATCTTGACCTCCTGATTAATTAAGGATATGGGGCGATATGAGCCACAGTCGTCAAAAGGCTCACCTGGTCTCAGTATAACGTATGTAGTGGATTCCTTCAGGTCCTGTGATGGTATCCCAGTCTTAAGGGCTTCCTCAAAAATACTCGAGTTAGGCTGCAGTGTTTCTCATAAGTTAATATATTTAAAGGTTGGTTTTATTGTTGCCAGCACCAGGATACCCCTCCTTGGGGTGGGGGGAGGGGGGTTTACAGTTTTGTGCTTTGTAAGTAATATAAGCATAATTACTGGTTGTACAAGCTGGTACCTAAAGGTTACAGTATTATAAAAACCATTCCTGGTTACTGCTGGATAATTGAAAAAGCCAAGTAAACCAAAATAAATTGAATATGTGATGTATTGACTGCCGCAAACTCTTCGTTTATGTCGGCTATGTCAAATTTTGGAACACCCTTAGGAAAAGGTATACCACAATAATCATTGGTTTGATGCATAACTTATACACTAAGCAAACCAGCATTGGCAAAGCCAGTAGGTCTCGCCTAGGCAAGAGCTATTGGCTTTGCCAATGTGTTCTAGTCATGTTGTACACCAGCGTGGCTGCTGCTCAGCATGGCTAAAAGTGGGGTAGAGGAGATTGGAGTGGAATAGAGTGGCGAGGGCTGGAGTGGCGAGGGCTGGAGTGGCGAGGGCTGGAGTGGCGAGGGCTGGAGTGGCGAGGGCTGGAGTGGCGAGGGCTGGAGTGGCGAGGGCTGGAGTGGCGAGGGCTGGAGTGGCGAGGGCTGGAGTGGCGAGGCTGGAGTGGCGAGGGCTGGAGTGGCGAGGGCTGGAGTGGCGAGGGCTGGAGTGGCGAGGGCTGGAGTGGCGAGGCTGGAGTGGCGAGGGCTGGAGTGGCGAGGGCTGGGTGGCGAGGGCTGGAGTGGCGAGGGCTGGAGTGGCGAGGGCTGGAGTGGCGAGGGCTGGAGTGGCGAGGGCTGGAGTGGCGAGGGCTGGAGTGGCGAGGGCTGGAGTGGCGAGGGCTGGAGTGGCGAGGGCTGGAGTGGCGAGGGCTGGAGTGGCGAGGGCTGGAGTGGCGAGGGCTGGAGTGGCGAGGGCTGGAGTGGCGAGGGCTGGAGTGGCGAGGGCTGGAGTGGCGAGGGCTGGAGTGGCGAGGGCTGGAGTGGCGAGGGCTGGAGTGGCGAGGGCTGGAGTGGCGAGGGCTGGAGTGGCGAGGGCTGGAGTGGCGAGGCTGGAGTGGCGAGGGCTGGAGTGGCGAGGGCTGGAGTGGCGAGGGCTGGAGTGGCGAGGGCTGGAGTGGCGAGGGCTGGAGTGGCGAGGGCTGGAGTGGCGAGGGCTGGAGTGGCGAGGGCTGGAGTGGCGAGGGCTGGAGTGGCGAGGGCTGGAGTGGCGAGGGCTGGAGTGGCGAGGGCTGGAGTGGCGAGGGCTGGAGTGGCGAGGGCTGGAGTGGCGAGGGCTGGAGTGGCGAGGGCTGGAGTGGCGAGGGCTGGAGTGGCGAGGGCTGGAGTGGCGAGGGCTGGAGTGGCGAGGCTGGAGTGGCGAGGGCTGGAGTGGCGAGGGCTGGAGTGGCGAGGGCTGGAGTGGCGAGGGCTGGAGTGGCGAGGGCTGGAGTGGCGAGGGCTGGAGTGGCGAGGGCTGGAGTGGCGAGGGCTGGAGTGGCGAGGGCTGGAGTGGCGAGGGCTGGAGTGGCGAGGGCTGGAGTGGCGAGGGCTGGAGTGGCGAGGGCTGGAGTGGCGAGGGCTGGAGTGGCGAGGGCTGGAGTGGCGAGGGCTGGAGTGGCGAGGGCTGGAGTGGCGAGGGCTGGAGTGGCGAGGGCTGGAGTGGCGAGGGCTGGAGTGGCGAGGGCTGGAGTGGCGAGGGCTGGAGTGGCGAGGGCTGGAGTGGCGAGGGCTGGAGTGGCGAGGGCTGGAGTGGCGAGGGCTGGAGTGGCGAGGGCTGGAGTGGCGAGGGCTGGAGTGGCGAGGGCTGGAGTGGCGAGGGCTGGAGTGGCGAGGGCTGGAGTGGCGAGGGCTGGAGTGGCGAGGGCTGGAGTGGCGAGGGCTGGAGTGGCGAGGGCTGGAGTGGCGAGGGCTGGAGTGGCGAGGGCTGGAGTGGCGAGGGCTGGAGTGGCGAGGGCTGGAGTGGCGAGGGCTGGAGTGGCGAGGGCTGGAGTGGCGAGGGCTGGAGTGGCGAGGGCTGGAGTGGCGAGGGCTGGAGTGGCGAGGGCTGGAGTGGCGAGGGCTGGAGTGGCGAGGGCTGGAGTGGCGAGGGCTGGAGTGGCGAGGGCTGGAGTGGCGAGGGCTGGAGTGGCGAGGGCTGGAGTGGCGAGGGCTGGAGTGGCGAGGGCTGGAGTGGCGAGGGCTGGAGTGGCGAGGGCTGGAGTGGCGAGGGCTGGAGTGGCGAGGGCTGGAGTGGCGAGGGCTGGAGTGGCGAGGGCTGGAGTGGCGAGGGCTGGAGTGGCGAGGCTGGAGTGGCGAGGGCTGGAGTGGCGAGGGCTGGAGTGGCGAGGGCTGGAGTGGCGAGGGCTGGAGTGGCGAGGGCTGGAGTGGCGAGGGCTGGAGTGGCGAGGGCTGGAGTGGCGAGGGCTGGAGTGGCGAGGGCTGGAGTGGCGAGGGCTGGAGGGGCGAGGGGCGTAGAGTGGCGAGTGGCATAGAGTGGAGTAGAGTGGAGTGGCATGGAGTGGAGTAGAGTGTAGTAGAGTGGAGGGGCATGGAGTGGAGTAGAGTGTAGTAGAGTGGAGGGGCATGGAGTGGAGTAGAGTGTAGTAGAGTGGAGGGGCATGGAGTGGAGTAGAGTGTAGTAGAGTGGAGTGGACTGGAGTGGAGTAGAGTGTAGTAGAGTGGAGTGGACTGGAGTGGACTGGAGTGTAGTAGAGTGGAGTGGACTGGAGTGTAGTAGAGTGGAGTGGACTGGAGTATCATGGAATAGATTGTAGTAGAGTGTCTGAGTGGGAGTGGCGTGGAGTAAAGTGTGAGTTGAGGGTTGTAGAGTGGAATAAAGCATCAGCAGAGGGGCGTACAATGAACTAAAGTGTTGTGGAGTGGCATAGAGTAAAGTGGCACAGAGTGTCGTGGAGTGAAGTGGCCTGGAATTAAATGGTGTAGTGTGGAATATGCATGGTGTAGGTTGTTCACTGCTATTACAGACAACACATTTTCAATTGAAATGACCATTACATTTGCAGATACAGTTTTACTGATACAACTATACAGATCACAAACAATAATGTGTGGAAATGGCATCACCTAGTGTACTGATTTGTTTGGATCATATTCCATACTTCCGAATTATGAAAAAAGTGCCTCATTTGTGCCTTCCTAATTCTGATATATTCTGAAATATTTACACACTTCATTTACTGACCTTTAAATGTTGTTGTGTGCTAGGAAAAAACTTTTCTTTCCCAGTACAGGCAAGATTATCACATAAATTCTCTCACTTTGAAGTCCGAAAAAGTAAAGTAAACACCAAGCTTTCTTGGAAGACATAGTCTGACATTTGACCTCTGTCTTTGAAGCACAGCATATGTGACAAGATAACAAAATTTAAAGGCCTGTTTAAAGAAAGCAAGGACTTGTGGAAGAATATAAGAAGGAGCGATGGTGAACAAGCCTTGCTGCTTTGGAGGTACAAAGACTGCTGGGCAGCCTAAAACAAATAAAGCCAGCAAATAGAAAGCCGAAAATGTGAGTTACAAACTACTAAGCCAATGGTAAGCGAGCTTTCAGAATGCTCACAAGAAGTCGTTTACGCAACCAGACAGCAGCGCTGTGTGGTAGGCTTTGACCTAAAAACCTCAGACAAAACAGAGCTTGGTGAAACAAAATGGTTACGGATTGGCAAAGAGGTAGACAGCTCTGCATTCTTTCACCCTACCAATTCAGCTTTTACGAAGGCCTAATGAGAGAAGCTGGTCTGGAAGAGGTGTGTATTCAAAATTGGTGGATGAAACATTAGCCACCTTTAAAAAATTCAAATTTTTTTTTTATTTATTTATATATATATATATATATATATATATATATATATATATATATATATTAGTACATTTTCTGAGAACACAAAAATGTACATCATGTACAAAGAGTAACAGAAGGCCATGGGTATACAGGATCAAACCACAAGCACCATGTTTACAGGTTAGTGTTGGCATTGTTTACATTGGGCAGTTATATTTATTAAGCGTTAGACTCCACATTGCAGCCAGGTACATGTATACTCGCTCTCCCTCTTCCTCTGACTGCGTTTCGAGGCTGAGATTCGCCCGGCAGTTTGCTCATTTCCAGTCCATAATGTGTGAGCCAAGGGCCCCATCTCTTAAAAAATATCTTTGGGCACCCTCTTGCTTTGTACGTCACATTTTCTGCCCCCATGTACATATCCATCCCTGTTTTCCATTCATGTAGTGTTGGGGCGTTTGGAGCACCCCAGTGTTTGGCTATGTCCCTTTTGCCACTACTAGTCCTAAGTTGCATAGGGTAAGAGCATACTTGGGCACGTCTATCTCCGAGGGTTTGCCCAACAGAGCGTATTTGGCGTCTCTTAGCAGCTGTCACCACTATCTCGCTAAGCTCCTTTATTATTCTAGTCCAATATATTTGTATATGGGAACAATCCAATAGAATATGGATGGATGTTCCTTTTTCCGTTCTGCAACGGAGACGCTCGGCGGAGTCCCTCTTCCCAATTTTATGAAGACTGGATCTGTCAAGGTAAGCCCTGTGGAGGATTTTGAATTTAATATTAGCCACCTTTTTTGATATGCTGATGACACTCCTCTCATAGCTCAAAGTCAAGGAGACCTGATAACCCTCACAGTGAAAGGATTGAATAACCACTAGATGGAAAAAGAATATAGTGATTACAACAGGCACATCAATCAACTTAAAAGATAATGGTGAAGAATTATTAGTGAGGGGCAGCTTTTGTCTTTTTATATTAACCATCCATAATGTAAAGGTTCCAGCAGTCAAGATGCACACTGCAGATTAGCACGAGGCAGAGCTGCAATGAGACTTGAAAAGATGTTCAAAAGCCCAGCTGTATCTTCAAGATCAAAGGCCTGAATTGTACAAGCATATTCCTTGTGACACTGTGTTGGTGCGAAAGTTGGACAGTGAAGAAACCAGAAATGAAGACCATAGATGTATTTGCTTGTGGTAGTGTTGTAAATTTCTAGGAAAACTATGGACATCCAGTAAATCTTCCACATATATCCTTGATCAAATCAAGCCAGGACTTTCACTCCAACATAGATTACCAGACCAAACCTATCATTTTGGACACACAAAGTGAAGCACTAAAGACTATATGCTTGGAAAAATTGGAAGACATTGAGGAAGATGATGACCGGCAGCAAGGTGTTCAGAGTCTATCACAACAGAATTAAACGCTTTTTCCTAAATTTGAAAATGCAACTGGAAAACAGGACATATCCGAGACAGTTGATTTGGTCCACAGGAGTAGTCATCGACTTGATCGCACCTGTTGATTATTTTGTTATGGTTGCGATTGGTGGCACCTATTGATTGAATTCTATTACTGGTTGGTGATTTTTTTTGCATATGGCACTGGTTCTGATAACTTTTAGGCTCTGTTTTAACCAAAAGTGTAATTTGGCTGTAGACACCAAAACTAGCATTGGCAACATCAATAGGTCTCGGCTCTAAAGAGCTAAGCTATTTGCTTTACAACTGCTGAAATCTTTATTGTCCACATGCAAATGCAGTGGGGATGTCATGGTGAGAGGAGTGAGACAGGAGCATGTGGGGGTGGCAGAAGTACAGGAGCAAGCTGGAGGAAGCGCATGCAGTGGTAAATGCAAATCAGGCCCATCAGGTCAGCTGTGGTCAGTATAGGAGTGTATCCAATCAGAACACTAACACGCTAATTGGCAGAGCAAGCACAGAAAAAGGGAGTAAAGACCTAGAATCAACAAGCATTTGCAATGCAACAGGTCTCACATTTACACGAGTTTGAGCTATTGGCATTGTATTTATGTTTTGGTTTTTGAAACCTAAATAAAACCCATTGTCATTTACAATGCCAATAGCTTAAACTCGCGTAAATGCGAGACCTAATGCATTGCAAATGCTTGTTTTTTGAAGGGGGGGCTTTGTGAGGAGCACAGTGCTTCTTAGTGAGCTCTCGGCACCATGCCCCGCACCCTCCTCACACAGTGAAAATATTTTGTACGTTGGCCGGTATGAAACTCTGAAAACCAGCTAACTCACAACACAGACTGCAAATCTCACCAATCTAAAACTCAACGTAACCCTCATTGTGCACGCAATATATTGCAAGAATGCCCAGCAAACAAAGTACAATACAACAAAAGCAGTAAAATCCTAGCTAAATTACAGTGCAGTGTTTCAAATGATCGGCGTTTTTTTATTTATCTCAGGTTGTGAGGTGCGTGAGCCTGTACCTGTGATCTGCATGAGGAGGAGGGGACAGTCTTTAAGTGCTTTGGGCTGGCTTCTCAAACCCCCTTGTAATGGCCAGGGTCGCTTGCTGCTCTGGCCTTGCACCGTAGGGGGGTTGGTGGTCTGACAAAATGTGCTAGGGCTGCTTTGGGTTCAGAGTCCAGCCGTTGACTTGGGCTCTTGCTGCAAGGCCGCCAGGTACACACAGTCACGTGGAATGCCTTCTTTTAACAGCAAGTCACACACTACAACTTGTAGTTCTACTGTTCCAGATGATGGCGTGAACATAACATTCCCAGCATGCAGTGTGTACTTGACTAAAAGCGAGAACTGTCTGAATGCGCCATACAAGACCTGTGAGCTCTTGGGGGGGGGGGGGTAGCGATATCCCCTAAAGTTGCTCATTGATGGCTCGCCTACCTTCTGAGGGAACACAGTGCGAGAGAAGCTCATAGCCTGGAAGCAGCCCGTGTTACCAACTACAGTTAACGCACAATTATTTTCTGGCCGTTTTATATGGCGCGAACTCGACCCGAAGGTATTGGCACCCTTTACATAAGTATCAGTTATGTTACCTGTTCGTTTTTTTTTTTTTTTTTTTTCGGCATGGGGAGATGAAGTGAATTGCCCAGAATCACAGGATGTTTTGCAACGCCGAGACTCTGACCTGGTTCCATCGTCGGCAGCTCTGGCTATTACACCACATCCAATAAGAAAATAAAGTATAGTGGCTCTACCTGCCTCGTCCCGACACACCCTCACTCGGTCTCCGGGTCACTGCAATGAGGGAATGCAAGTATTTGCAATGCAATAGGTTTCGCATTTACGCAAGACCTATTGCATTGCAAACGGTAGTCATCACGGACAACGGGCGGGAGGGCGGTGTGGGGGGACGGGAGAAGGCACAGACCACGGGCGGGCGGGGGCGAGAAGGCACGGACAACGGGAGTGTGGGCGGGGGCAAGGGGGGAGAAGGCACGGACAACGGGAGGGAGGGGGGGAGTAGAGAAGGCAGTAGGAGAACCTCATTAAAGAAAATAGTGCTCACAGTCTAAATAACACGTACCGTGTAACACTCGAAGTAAAGGGGCCAGTCGCCATGGGAGGTGACAAATGAAGTGGAGCCGGTACTAAGGAGGGACTAACCAGCCTACTGATGAATCAGAAGCCAGCATTTAGGACAGACTACACAAGCCAATGTCAAACGTGGCCGGGGCTTCTATTCGCTACTCGTCTACAATAAGTCTCGCAGAGCAGCGCATGCGCGCTGTCTTAGGCTTAACCTAAAAACAGACACCTAAGATGGACAAAAACCCGATCATGAGCAAGGGCCTTTACTCAAAGTGTATGTTATAAATTGAAAATGTTAGGTCTGCCAACAGGCTACATCCAAGGCCTAATAAACATAGGTGGTGAATTTTGTTTTTAAACTGCATCTTTAGGTCCCCTATTCATTAGCTTAGGGATTGGTGCCAGCGGTTAATTTGAGCTGGTGGTTTCCGGTGCTCAGCACTGTCACTTAATTGTCAACACTGGCACTTGACAGTGCGCCATATGGTGGCGCTCTTAGATTTAGAGATGAGCCCAATAACTGGTTTAAACTTTCAATATATATTAAAAATGAGTAGTACCTGCCGCCCAAGTTATACTTATAGTTTTGCGGGCCCGGAATAGTCTGTATTGTTGCACTTGTAGGAGTGTAATGGTTAGTAGTTGTGTTGGTACCGTCATTGGCAGCGGTAATGGGTTTTGCAAGCTGCAGTTGCCTCCTGCGGGCCCAGGCACTTTTTTTTTTTATTATTACACAAATTAAGCACTGTGCTCTCTAACGTAAGGCAACAGGGCTTAAAAAAAACTGTTTGAAATTAAAATCGATATAATTAAAAGTACTTTAGACAGCAACTTTTAAATGTATGTGTGTAATGCCGAGTACTCGACTATGCTACAATGGAGGTTGTTGCTAATGATAAGAGATGCAAATATTATCAACCATTTTCAAGTATATGTTTATGGATATATGGACGTTATAGTAATTATTGTCGAATTGTGCAATAAAAAATCGACTTCTAAGATGCAAAGGTGAACAAATTGGCCTCTGCTTTAAAGGCTTGGACAGCCTGTCTTGTGGCTACTTAAAAGGTCATAAATTGGCCTTGCTAAAGGTAGCGACCAGAGGCATTTATCGCTTGCTTAAATTCATTCCATGCCAAGCAAGTCCGTTATGAAACCTTTTTAATTGTATTTTGTATTTTTACACAGGGGAGCCTTTAGCTTAATTGCCATTGGTCGGCGATCCTGTGAGAGCAAGTGGTTTTGCTAAAGGACTTCATTCTTCCAAATTCAACGCTGACCCCAGTCTAGTGTAGTTGCAGTGCACCGCACACATATAGCCTTTATGCTAGCAAGACGGCTCTAGCATCAATGGTTAGTCTTGTGAAATTGTTAAAGAACCATTGAGACCTACTAAATGAATACCACTATGTGTTGCCTTGAACTACTTGGGTTATAGAGATTCAGTCTCGGTTATGAATCATTTTCTGCTGCAAGTTACTTGTTGGATTTTTTTTTTATGTACATACTGAACCTCCTTAGTTATACTTTGAGGGATAAAAATAACCACTGTTATGTTGCAGTGCAGAAAAAAATGATTTCTGTCGGAAATGCACACACTGCACTCGCTCCTTCCGCTACCCTAGAATCAGGGCACACACAGCCAGAAGAAGCTAGTAAGTAGTGTGCGCACATCTTAATTGTAAACCCAACGTTTTTGCTTTTTGAGCAGGCCAGCAAAAGCTCAACGTCCTGGTCAATAGGCACAACACATTTTAGGTGGTTCGATTCTGAGACGGTCGAGATGGCTGAGTGAGTTAAGCGTTTGTTGCTTATATTTGTGTTTCGGTTAAATTCCTAAAAATCCGGCAACGTTTGTGTGTGTTTGTGGATGGAGGGGGATTGCTGTAGTGTCCCTTTTTCACAACTGGCTACCGCTTAAGTTAGGATCAGGAACTCTAGGTAGGAGAAAGGAACTGGTTGCAAGCGCAGCTCCTGCCCGCATTTCTTCGCGCTCCCTTCTTGTATATTCGAGCCCTGGATGTGCACAGACTGCTCTGGTGTGCGTCGGTTCCCATACATCCGGTGGGGGGTGGGGCTTCCTTAACCGGCTCAAGCCTCACCTCCCCTTAGTTACTTATGGAAGCGGCATTGACTCATTCGGTTCATTGCGCATGTGAGCCCGGCAGTACATAAGACCTATAGTGCCTGACGGGGAAAACATGTCTGTCCCATGTCCGTATTAATTTGTTTGTCTCGTATCTTGCCCTGTACTAAATCAGGACTGCCAAGGGGTATTTGAAAGTGTGACCGACACACTGGTTTGTGAAACCTTAAGGCACCGATATCTACAACTTATAAACTCTCAAGTTTGCATCGAGGCGTTTGCTGGAAAAAGCATACCTTTTAAAACCCACAGAACATTTGGGACATTAGATTTACATTGTGAATGAGTGTTTGCAAAATGTGCTTTCCCTCATACACATTAAGACAAATTGAGAAATATTTTGGAGTTTTCTCTTTGTGACAAATTCCTGATTTTTGAATCCTGTCGCACGCAGCTTAGGGGTTCATCCTTTTGAGGCTGATCAGGTGAAAAGCATTAAACTGGGTAATATAAATAACATATTATTCACAGCGCTTAGAGGTGGCAAAACTGTGGTATTCTATCCTATACAAGGTACAGGTAGTTATCATCACAAACACTGATGGTGACTTGTTTGTTTTTTAACTATACTTACTGTTCATATGACAATTTCTAGGTGAAAGCATAGTTCTGAAAGCAATTTCGACCCACTGATTATTCGTATCATTCCTTTTGTTGTTTTTGAAGGATTATGTGTTTTATATTTGAGAGAGGTCTTTACAAAGCTTCACTTTTTCCAACGATTTTCTTGGGGGGGGGGGGGTGAAGGTGGGGGTTGAAGTAGCTAAGCAATATGGCTTCTGCCCACTATAAGTCATGGCACTGATAGTGCAAATAACTGTAAAATCTGTGCACGTTTGAGAGTCCAAGGTTACGTGTAACAAGTCTAGCATCCTCTTCATCTTCTCTAGGCAGATGACGCCGAGGACAAATTTGACATGGCCTTAAACTAGCATTTAAAATAACCTTTTTATAAATCCTACTAAATGTCAAAATCATTGAACAGAAGAATGAACCATGTTGAGCATTTATTTTTTGTGTGCATATCCGAGTCTTTACATAAAAGAATGATGGTATTTTATTGAAAGGATATCATTTTCGTTCAGTTTAAAACCAGATTAAATATTTAAAAGGATGACCTGTTCGTGTTAGGTTGACGGTTTATACCCCGCTGTATACTCTATTTGGTGGGTAGCCTAACAAACTAGACAAAAAAAATGGTCGAAAAGTGACCTGCGCTCGCACAGGCATATTGTTAAATATTTTCAGAAAGGCTTTCTTTACCTTCTATTATTTTAAACTACAACTTGCAGTTTTTGCTTTAAATGTTTTCCTGGTTTGCTTTGCAAAGACATTGTTTACTGTAGTATCATCTGCTTGGTTCTTATAATTCAAAGAAAACTCTGTATAAAGAGCATGAAATAAAACACAACACTTCGGAGAAGCCAAATGTCAGTATGTATTTAATGCAGAAAAAACAATAATCCAGCAAAACAATTAGCCACAGTTTTCGTTTCAGGGAAACAGTTGGAGTACATAATGTTAAAATCTATACCTTTCGGAAGCAGTTTTATACATTTTTCATTCAATACAAGTCAAAGGAAACGTGAACACGTGATGGAAACTTCAACAAAACTAATTAATGAGGAGGAGGCAGGATCTGCTCACCAACCGAATGTCAAAACACCTTGAAAGAAAGATGAAGCAACATAAATGGTGCGTTCACTACCATTTGAAATGTACGCTTCTGGCTGCCATTCTTAGTAAAGAGGATGTGTTCACTGCACAGTGCAGGAAGTATTCAAATGTACAACACTGTAAAATGGCTTCTAGGACTCAGAAGTACAGCAAACTTTGCAGACATACTAAAGTTAGCACGCACTTCGGGTCAGTGTAAAAACAACCATACAATGAGGTCATCTTATATATCTGTGCATGTTTAGGCATCCATGTGCGATGGCGTATTTGTAACAAAGCACTGCTATTGAGTCACAGAGCATATTATTGTGGTTTCTTAATAGGTTTGTCTAAAATGGTCTCTAGCATGCCCAGAACTAAGGTCCGACATTAGCCCTATTGTTATCTAAAAGGCAAAGCTTTCCTTCAGTTCAGGAGTTACCCAGTGCATGATAGAGTGCCAGCCAGGATTTCAATGCTGTACGAACTGCTGGAGAAACACAATACATTTTGCAGTGCGTTGTCAAACTGCACCAAGCATCTTTTGATGATAGTACACCAGTTGGCAGAGAAGCGACATGAACCAGTTGCTTGTGGGCAGGATGTTTGTACCGTTCAGAGTGGTTTATGATAAATGTTCCTGCCGACTCGTAGCTGACCGATAGCAAACGGTACTTCCAGGCCCTTCTGAGAATCCAAGAAGCTGCATATTCATTTTTCCTGTCTACCCTGTTCGAGGAACAAAGGCTGTCTTTCACACTTTCTTCTATCATGGGAAACAAAGGTTATTTCGTTCTTCAACACGGTTTTTTTCTTGTCAAATGCGAAGGGATGAATCCTGTGAATCCAGCCTCATGTCTCTTCAGATTTCTCCTGGATCAGAAGACCAGTGAGCACCAATAATAGAAGATCGATTTTACTCATCCTTGTATTTTTATGACCTGTAGGAATGGCATTTCAATAATTCTCTATGGAGCTACAATATAGTCTGTAACTAAACGCCATTAAGAACAGTGACCAAAAATCCTCATGATTTCTCCAGAAAAAGGGCAGTATGAACCTCCACATCTTTTTATTTGTTGCCTCTGGTTGGACATTGTTGCCATTTTATGTTCAACGCAGCTGCTTAGCTTCTCTATGCATTAGTTTCATGTACTATAAATAAACAGTGTCAGAAGTGATGGTGTATGACAATTTGTCCTAGGAAACAGAGTCTCCACCTTCTTTCCAGATGAGAAGCTTTGTTGTGATCAGATTGAGAAATTATTTAACTATTTAGCAGACCAGGAGGAGGACAAGGGATGTTTGAGCCATTCTTTTCAGAGCTTCTTTAGGTTTTCTTGGTAAGGAGAGGCACAGAAAGAAGTCTAAGCCTAAAAGTAAATCCTCCTTTTGTTTAAAAGATACTGAATAAGGTTAATTCATTGTAGTTTAAGGAATTCAATCAACTAGCTAATCCTGCAGGTAGATTGTAACATTTTGTGCATCCCCAAATTTCCTATTGTGAGGCTATCTAGATTCATTAAGACTGACCTAATGGGATATTATATCTTTTATATGCTTTTATTCAGCTAGGTCTCTTTTCTTTTTCCTACACTCACAAGTGTCAAGATATTTTAACATATTGTTTTGATGTTTCATAGAAGGAATGAAATTAAATTCAAGTTCCCCAGGTAGCAAGATTTGGGTGATTTTTTTTTTTTTTTTTCTTCCTTCCTCCCATTTTTATTTTCTAGTGTCTGTGCACACGATGGTCATGCTTTGACACTGAGGACCAATAGTGACACTTAATGCGATAGAGTGCTGTGCATTGTGGTCTGAAGGAGTACGCCTTATGCATGTCTCTTTATTGAGCGTGGCTACCTTCAGCTCACTGGGCTGTATGGGGGGGACTGATAGTGGTGGTAGCAGCATCAGATTATAGCGAAAGTATAGGCCTGTTTGTCACAGAGAATTGTTTACTGACCTTTTCTATGTTCAACTGGTGTGCCATTGCCCTGCAATCAGGTCCGTAGCTTCATCCATGTTGGACAGGAGTGTCACATGTATGTTTGCCTTCCCTGTGTTCAATAGGATGTGAATGGAGTGGATCAGCTTGGAAAGAGCCTTCCAGACAGTGGAGTGGATTGCAGGACTCCTCCAAAGCATATTCAGACCCTTTGTAGTTGACCAGACTATATGCTGTGGAGGGCAGGAACAGAGGGTTTCTTTGTAGTGGAAGGACAGCCTTTGCCCCTTTCTGGAGACATTCTTCCATGGGGGTGTTGCCCCAACAGGATAGAGAGGTAGTTGAATGAGAGCGAATCTCCTCTTTTGTATATTTCTTTTAGGTCTTCTCTGACTTTGAGCTTTCAGTTTCGTTCTACCTTTGTGCTGACGCTAGAAGACAAACTGTGGCTTGATAAATCTGGGAGGAATTGTGAATATGGAAAATCCCTAGGCAACATATTGGTCAATTAAAAATTATTAGACCATAAATTAATGATGGTAATGCTAAACCCAATGCACCAATATTCAATATAAAATACTCAATTTTATTAATAAAAGTATTAAAATAAAGGCTCAAATTTTGTAAATCATATAAAAAAAAAGATATACATTAAGTGACAACAATATAAACAAAACTAATCATAAGAGACAGTGTTACAGTGAAGTTGATGTAACTGGAAACTTCGATACTGCTTTCACACAGTGAAGTATGAATCATCACGAGAATGAATATAACAGACTATACATCAAACTATACAAAAACAATACCTATAACTATACATAAAACGAGCCAAATAGAATTATAAAGCACAAGAAAAACAGTTGCTTGATAAAATACAATGTTGGTTCTTCAGAAAATCGACATGCGTTTCGGCAAACATGGCGCCTTCTTTAGAAAACCCACATTGATGGAAAAAACCTATAAGTTAAAAGTACATTGGGTAACAATATCTCTCAAGTATAGGGTACTATATAACGTGCCCATCACACCATCTGTGAATAGGAACTTCACATGCAAAGGTGTGCATAGAAGGGAGAATAATGGTGCTCGAAATGAGGAAAAAAACGGTGAAATAGAATCTAAAAACTGAGAAATCAGTATCTAGATTAAGCTCTATATATCTTATACATGATGGGATGGAAAAGAATAAGTGCAAAACGGATTTTGTTGATTAAAAAAGAAGAGGAAATTGAAAAGTTTATTATGCTCACCAGAACCAAACTAAGGGGCCGATTACGATGGCGGACGGACTGGAGTCCGCCCGCCATCGTGGTGGTGACCGGGACCGTCCGCAATACATGCGGTGGTTCCGCACACCCAATTAGGATGCGACCGCCACCATGGCGGTCGCATTTTGCACTTTAACATTGCGATGTTCAAAATGCATGTTGTGCATTTCACTGCACTACGTGGCAGGTGCCACACGGTGCCTGCCACTTGGTGCTGTGAAATGTAGGGGGTACCCCCCCAGTGCACAAACACCACCCCCAGACACAAGGGGGCCCCAAAACCAATCCCCGCCAGCCTTTCAATGGCGGTTTACCCGCCACGGAAAGGCTGGCTAAAGACAGCATCCTAATTTGACGGACGGTGCCTGCTAGGCACGCCACCATTTGTATGGATGCGGACCGCTCCGCCAGGCAATCGGAACGCAGTCTGGATCCCCCCGCCATAGTAATGTGGCGGGGGGGAAAATCGCGGTCCGCTGGCTGACCGATCGCCACCGCATGGCTGGCGGTGGCGGTCCTTCCGCCATCGTAATCAGTCCCTAAATCCGGTATTTTTACTTTTATATGCACTTCAGAGGAGGGCCACTTGTGGGCATCAAGGCATTTAGGAGGAATAGATTCTTAAAATAAAATAAACAAATTTGTCTTTTAGAGTGATGCATTTAACTGGAATTGCCAGTTACAAATGACTAAAATCATGAGAAAAAGGCTATACCGTGTGAAATGACGATAAATATGATCTAAATGAATCAGATGTGAAGTCAAGGATGTTGACGCTGAATAAAACAATGTCTACAAACAAATTGCGTGATAATAATCAAAGCCGAAATGGCAAAATAAATTCACATGATAGTAAGAGTCTTACGGGCAAGAAAATGCAGGATGAAATATCTATACCTTTGATTGGTAGAGGAGGCTACTCAAATAATGTAATGCTCGAAAGGAAATAATCCTATGATAAAGGCACAACCTCGATTCTTAATCCTGAGAGACACTAAGTCTTCAACAAGGCGTCTTCATGGGGAATGACTCCGGGCTCACGGCCTCTACTAGACAAAGGTCAGAGAGGAATTACTAACCCATATACTTAAATAATAACACAAGTTTAGGATGTGAAAGACCAACAGAACAATCCCAAAGACGATCAAGCGGCAGTAAATATTAAAAAATTGCAAATGAAGCAAAAATGAGTGCCCAAGCAGCATCTGAACTCTTTGGACGCTGACCGCCTAGTACATGGTCACTGACATATGCTAGCACTTCACTCACCTCGCGTTTTGGTCTACGAAGGATATTTCGCAAGACTTGAACGCTGTAGGAACCGCAGATTTTTAAATGGTGCGTCGCAAACGTGTGCACATCATATTCTCGCGAATCTAATGGGGAACGCCGGGATGATGGCTTACGTGAAAGGTATGGACATAGAAAATAGACTGAAATTCGCTATGAAAACAGACATATGGGCAGTGATCAAGGCTATGTTAATCTTAACCAACTGATAAAAAGTGGAAAATCGTGCAGTGCGAGTGCACTACGCCGAAATATGACAAGTCACCTCAGGGTATGTAATAAGGATGACATTATACCGAAATGGCTAACTAGGAATAGATGAGACAACGCCTATCTCTGCTAAAAATCTTGGAGTCAAAAGTTATGATGCCATAATTCTCAGTAATGTAAAAAAGCACAATACAGGAAATAATGGGAAAATAAAAATATCTTCTACATGATTCTATGCTAGGGATAACATAAAACGTGAGGGCACAAGTATATCAATGACTCCCTCCAAAAAGCTGAGTTCAGTCAGATGTGAGAAACAAAACTAGCATCTTGAAACAATACTCGGATCTAGGTATTGTATCTAATAGCGTTCTCCCACGGGATTTCATTGTCCTCTTTTGTGTGTCAAGTACAAAAATCTAAAAGACCTCTTGCCTTTTACGGATTTCACTGCTTTTGGGTTCTTGCGTTATTTTTATTTTCTCTAAAATGTGTCATCTGATGTAATTGGCAGTGTGGGCTTTATCCAGATACTGTTTGACTCGGGAAGCTGTTACTTTCGAAGTCCTAATCGCTGATCGATGTTCCGTTAATCGCGTTGACAATGCGCGTGCCGTCTCACCTACATAGCCTAAATTGCAGGGACATAAAAGGAGGTAGATCAAGTTTGGGGTTTTACAGTTAGTAAATGTATTGGCATGTATGGTGTACCCATTATGGGTGAAGTTGTCTCCTATGGCACTAGTGCATGCTTTACATTGACTACATTTAAATGTCCCCTTGATAGGTGCAGTGCCATCAATAGTTTTTTGTACAAAAGCAGGACCTTTAGCAAAGCGTAAATGAACAATCATGTCTTTGAGATTCTTATTTCGTCGGTGGGCAAATAAAGGTTTTGGCAATTTAAGATCTAGTGTCATAGAAGTATTAAGGATATGCCAATTAGAGTTGACCATCTGTCTCAGTTTCATTCATCATATAATGTTTGGTGACACATACTAATTGTGTAATCGCTGGGCGTGGACGTGATCTTAGCAAAGCGTCTCTATCGTAGAATCTGGCTTGTTTAAACGATTAACGTATAAGGAGTTTTGGGTAGCCTCTCGCGAGAAATTTCTCTTTCATGGTACTGGCCTGGAGATCAAAGTCCTGAAGGTTAGAGCAGTTACGACGCAGTCGTAAAAACTGTCCGAAAGGGATAGTCTGTTTTTGCATCCGGGGGTGGTAGCTATCGAAATGCAGCAATGTGTTTCTGGCTGTGGGTTTCACGAAAAGATCTACTTCAAGATTGCCATTATTATGGCGAATCAAAATGTCTAAGAATTCAACTTGGGAATGACTAGTATGTGCAGTGAATTTTAAATTATCACAAAGATTCAGCCACCTCAAGAATTCTGTTAGTGACTCTGTGGTATCAGTCCAGATAAAGAATATATCGTCTATATGCAAAACGAACAATTGATGGACAGAATGCAGAACAATGTCATACATTCACTCCAGTACAGAGATCTGGGCCTAAATCCATCGTTTTTTTTGCTCACCAAGCCATTCCAGTTTGGACCCAGCCATATGCAAATCGGTCTTGACCCTGCGCCCAATGGGAACAGTCCAGCCCAAACTGCCAGGCCAGGTCCTCCCTGGACTGGAAACGAGCATCCTAGGACCGGTTTCGGGGTTTTACCCCTCATCAGCCAGGATAGCTCGACTCCAGTGGCAGTTCGGGCTGGACTGTTCCCATGGGGCACAGGGTCAAGACTGATTTGCATATGGCCAGGTCTAAACTGGGGTGGCATAGTGAGCAAAAGAATGATGGATTTAACCCAGATCTCTTGACTGGGGATGAATGTTTTGATTTGTTCTGCATTCCGGCCATCAATTGTGTGTCTCTTGCTTTCTCGCCCTAAGTGCTCCAGGTATGCCCAGACGTGGGTCCTGGGCTCACTGTGCCACTGGAATCAAGCTATCCTGGCTGATGAGGGGTGAAACTCCAAAACCGGTCCTAGGATGCTTGTTTCCGGTCCAGGGAGGACCTGTCTTGGCAGTTCGGGCTGGACTGTTACCATGAGGCACAGGGTCAAGACTGATTTGCATATGGCCAGGTCTAAACTGGGGTGGCATAGTGCGCAAAAGAATGATGGATTTAACCCAGATTTCTTGACTGGGGGTGAATGTTTTGATTTGTTCTGCATTCCGTCATCAATTGTGTGTCTTTTGCTATATTGTCTATATAGCAGGACCAGTATGACACGGATTTGTAGAATGGTGCAATCTCGTTGTAAATGAATTTCTTTTCAAACCGCGCCATGTAAATGTTGGCTACCGAGGGTTCAACAGATGCCCCCATACTTACACCCTTGATTTGTTTGTACAGAGTATTACCAAATTCAAAGGTGTTTTCAGATAAGACAGTCTTCAGACATCCCAATATAAAGTTTTTTGGACACATGATATTTATTGTAAGTGTCGATGATGAACCATCCAACTGCCTTATGTGCTTCTAACTGGGGTATATTACTGTACAAGGACTCTATGTCCACTGCCACCAGAATGTGGCTTTGCAGATGGAATGGTAAATTTTCCACTTGAATGATATCTCTAGTATCCTTGATATAAGAAGGAATCACAGGTATAATGGGTCGCAAAAAATTGTCTACATATTTCGACAACGGTTCAGTTATTGATCCAATAGTCACAATGCGACGATATGGTGGATCTGTTAAGCTTTTATGGATTTTTGGAATTTCATATATGGTTGGTATTTTCGAATTTTTGATATGGAGGAATACACAATGGCCACAGACTGCCTGTAACTGGTCTCAGAACTAGACATGTGAAATACACAAACTCCATAAAACTTGGTATACATATTGGACAGAAACTACCAGTCGGTGTGCCAGATTTTTCAACAACCAGAATCTCATAAGTGCTTCAGTGTTGGGGTAACTGTTCCAGATTCTGGAGCAGAACCATGGATCTTTGCGACCTGCCAGGACTGGCGCAAGACTACCTTTAGAGAAGGGGGCCAACATACTGCTGAGGATGGGTGCTAGAGGTAAACTTGCATAAAGTTAGGCTTCCTAGAAAAGTAGTTCTGTGAGGAACACAGACAGGAAGAACTGAAGCAGCCCTCTGCAGCCCAGGTAACGATCTGCACTATCAGGCCATGTGATGTGAGGCCTTGAGACCCTGGCATTCTTGCGTGCAGTGTACCTAGAAGCATTAGCGCCTGTTAACATATAGGCAGGAAAAACACAACCGCATTTGGCAGTGTCTTCAAAAGAAGCAGATGTGCCTCTGGAAGATTGGAGCTAAATCTTGATCAAAACTGCAGCCTGCTTTAATCAGTAATGCTGCCCCTGGAGAGGAGATGGTGTTCAGCATTGGGTAGTGGTTTTGTGTTTGGGCCACTGGAAGATCCTGAGTGGAGTACAGCTCCCCTTCACATGTATTCTTATAGCCCTGCCCCCACTAGCCAGAGGCATGCACCTGCATGCAAGATACAGAGACTGCGGAAAGCGAGGGTATTGGCCAGGCCTGGATAAAGGACAGGCTGGATAAAGGGCAGGCTGGGCAAAGTCAGTGTGTTCTCTGCTTCCTGCCTGCGCCCACTGGGCAGCCACTACCCCGACCCAGCAAAAGCCGGCCCTGTCTACAAGGACTTATTGAATGTACAGTACAACAGAGGGTCCTCATGAAAAGAACTTACTTTAGGACCATTTACAGTTTATCAAGAGCCTAGCTACAGTCGCTTTGGTAGGGGAGGGTCCGGTGTTGATGTGTCTTGCACCAACTTTATCTGTACAATATCTTACTGGTGAGAGCAGCCCTTCCAGTACCATCTGGTGCTCTCACTTGTTGGTTACTCTATTCCCTTGATAACTACATACAATATTGCTTCTATCTGATTTATTTTCAGTATTGCGATGTGTGTTGAAAGGATAGTACGACTTCTTTAAAGTAAAGGTCCTGGCTGAACAATGATTAATTGAATGTTATTCCATGCTTTGTTGAGTTCTGACTTTACACCCAACAGCACCATCCTGAGTAACCCTTGGACAGCCCTACTTTGCTACCATGAGGGTCCAATTCTAAAGGAGAGTACTTGGTGCTCAGCTTTGGGCTCATTAGTACGGTAAGCCCCATAGCACGAGTGGTAACAGGCTCTTGTTGTTCCAGTTTGAGCCCACTAACTCTGTATTTCTCTGGGACTCTTGAAAAGTTCCCACATTGCGAATTAACTCTAATTAGCTATAAATAGACAACAGTTGATGAAGTCAGAGTAGATTCAGGTTGCAATCACAACTGCCTCGTGTGCTCCATTGACCGTTAGATTTGATGAATAAATGTAGATTATGATCTTCATGGTGTGTCCATATGAGGCAATGCGGTGGCACATTCAGGCTCTAAAATCTAAGTTAATTTACACACATAAGCCATAATGTTTGTGCTCAGATTCTTTTTGAATATTACTCATTCGTTTAGGATGAAACTGGATTAAGTGGAATGGCTATTCGAGCTAAGACACATTTCCACATACCTGGCAAGTATAATTGGTGTTGCCCCCCGCCCTACCAACAATATAGAGGTACCAGTGTGTTGGCAATTCTTCCCTTTCAAACATAGCCACTAGTCTGTTAAATTGGCAATCCGTGATTGAGCGGTTGATTGTGGATTAGAGTTCTCGTAATTAGCAAATTTATAATTTTTGATGTCCGAATCAGTAGGTACTTGCATCATGGAAGATTGAAACAATTTGATGCAAAGCCTTCTGACAGAGTTGTTACAGTGACATAATGTGGCTGTGTTACAGGAAGATAATTGTATCTGAATCCCTCCTTAATAGCTTCGAAGAATCCGTTTTTTTCTGCAGGGGAGTTTCTAGGAACAGCTCCTCAATTTCAGATTATATTTTACTCACATGCGTGTTTGACCTGTCAAGCAACATTTGACTGTGCTGAGGGTGCCAACATTTACCTTTCCATACAGAGCATCAGCAATCTACCCTGTGATAGTGAGGCTCGTTGCACTTTTCTAGAGATTCTTCAAATTTGTACAGGCCCGAAAAATGCAAATAGCCTTTATGGATAAATGGAGAACGGTTATTTGGAAGATTATAGGCTACAAATAGCAAGGTAGAAGTTAATTTTGATACAAAGTCAGCCCAAAAATTACTACCGTGGTCCACCTCTCTAAGTGATTCTAAAGGTTCTTCCAGAAGATTGTGTTTAAATAAGGTAAGTACTGACTTAAACTCCTAAATATTTCAGTTGCTCAAAATTAAACCTATTTCAAAGGCAGTCCTTTCCGAAAAGGTTAAAATGCTTTTGACTTTTTGTAGTTCACTTTAAACGCCAACATGATAAATACAATGTTCTCCAGTTCCCCTGCCTCCTTTGTTTAGTTTTATGTAGCGTGCATTTTTGCCATGTAATTTTGGAGTATCCCTGTGCAGCCTTTTTTTTTTTTTTTTTTTTTTTACATTTTTTTTATTTTTTTAAAATATATATTTTAAATCTAATCCTGCATGCCCAGTTCTCTATAAAGTTATTTGAACTCCGGAAACCTTTCATTTTTTGCTGGTTACAGTGGATTGCAAATTAACTAGAATTGACTATAATAATTGTAATTATATTTTTACAAGTCCACCGTTTTGTGAAATATGAAACCCAAATATAATTTCACCTGATAGAGTATTTTTAGGTCTCGCCTAGGCAGCGCTTGCACTGTCTCTTCGAGACTTGCTGTATTCAGGATAGGTACATAAAGCTCTGCCTACTTCCCGCCAATCTTTTTAATTGGCTCCTGTCTCTGTCCTTTGTAAATGGTGGCTTTTCATTGGTCATTAGGCTTTATAGTCCCTCGTTAGTACCGCCCTGTCTCTTTTTGTAACCTCCCATGAGGACACCCCTATTACATGTGTTACGCCCTAGGTTTTAATTGCAGCCTCAAGGCACTATTTTCTTAAAGGCCTTCAGACAGGACACTCGCTTGGTCCTAAACATGGCTGGCAGTGGTTACTTTACTCGCTAGCACATCTCACATTTATATTAGACCTTCTATAAGTTTTCCTTCATCAGCTCCATATAGAGTACAACCCAATCCGGAATTAATAAAATAATTCTTTTGTCACATTTCAAAGCTACTAATTGTATATATTGAATGTACTGTGGTACTGTCTTGCATGCAATGCATTATGGGTAGGGTGAATTTACCATATCTTCAAAGTTTATGATGCTCATTAGGGACCTCCTAGGCGCAGCTTGCGGTACTGTACCTACACATCTATATTAGACCGTCTATAAATTTCTCTTCATCAGCTCCACATAGAGTATAACCTAATCCGGAATGAATAAAATAATTCTTTTGTCACATTTCAAAGCTACTAATTGTATATATTGAATGTACTGTGGTACTGTCTTGCATGCAATGCATTATGGGTAGGGTGGATTTACCATATCTTCAAAGTTTATGATGCTCACTAGGGACCTCTAAGCGCAGCTTGCGGTACTGCACCTACACATCTCACATTTATATTCGACCTTCTATAAATTTCCCCTTCATCAGCTCCACATAGAGTACATCCTAATCGGAATTAATATAATTGTTTTGTCACATTTCAAAGCTATTAATTGTATATATGGACATAGCTATTTGAATGTACTTGTGGTACTTACTGTCTTGCATGCAATGCATTATGAGAGTACCATATGTGACCAAAAGTTTGATGCTCACTAGGGACCTCTAGGCGCAGCTTGCGATACCTCACCTACACATCTCACATTTATATTAGACCTTCTATAAATTTCCCTTCATCAGCTCCACAGAGTATAACCTAATCCGGAATTAATATAATTATTTTGTCACATTTCAAAGCTACTAATTGTATATATTGAATGCACTGTGGTACTGTCTTGCATGCAATGCATTATGGGAGTACCATATGTGACCAAAAGTTTGTGATGCTCACTAGAGACCTCTAGGAGCAGCTTGCGGTACTGGCAGTGCTGGTGCCTTGCTCACTAGGGACCTCTAAGAGCAGCTTGCGGTACTGCACCTACCACATCTCACATTTATATTAGACCTTCTATAAATTTCCCTTCATCTGCTCCACAGAGTATAACCTAATCCGGAATTAATATAATTATTTTGTCACATTTCAAAGCTACTAATTGTATATATTGAATGCACTGTGGTACTGTCTTGCATGCAATGCATTATGGGAGTACCATATGTGACAAAGTTTGTGATGCTCACTAGAGACCTCTAGGAGCAGCTTGCGGTACTGGCAGTGCTGGTGCCTTGCTCACTAGGGACCTCTAAGAGCAGCTTGCGGTACTGCACCTACCACATCTCACATTTATATTAGACCTTCTATAAATTTCCCTTCATCAGCTCCACAGAGTATAACCTAATCCGGAATTAATATAATTATTTTGTCACATTTCAAAGCTACTAATTGTATATATTGAATGCACTGTGGTACTGTCTTGCATGCAATGCATTATGGGAGTACCATATGTGACCAAAAGTTTGTGATGCTCACTAGAGACCTCTAGGAGCAGCTTGCGGTACTGGCAGTGCTGGTGCCTTGCTCCCTAGGGACCTCTAAGAGCAGCTTGCGGTACTGCACCTACCACATCTCACATTTATATTAGACCTTCTATAAATTTCCCTTCATCAGCTCCACTTAGAGTACAACCTAACCTAATCCAGAATTAATATAATTCTTTTGTGTCATTTCAAAGCTACTAATTGTATATAGTGGTCATAGCTATTTGAATGTACTCGTGGTACTGTCTTGCATGCAATGCATTATGGGTAGGGTGGATTTACCATATCTTCAAAGTTTAAGTGCTGCACCTAGACAAGCAGTGCTGGTGCCTTGCACACTAGGGACCTCTAGGAACAGCTTGCGGTACTGCACCTTTTATTTAGGTTTTAAAACCCAAAACATAAATAAAAGGCATTGTCATTTACAATGCCAATAGCTCAAACTCACGTGAATGCGAGACCTATTGCATTGCAAATGCTTGTTTTTCTTCTGTTCCCAGTACCAATTGTGGCAACTGTTTTTTTCCCTTTTCTTAGCAGTTTCAGAAACTTCAGTCTTGTTTGACTATTTTGAATAAAGGTTTGTTGATCTTGACTGATCAATAGAGGGAGAATTTACAAGTGCAGGACAACTACTTTAATTCCTAACGTAATCCAAATACGGGCCTTAAGCAAGGTAACCCCAAAACGGAGTCTCTGCAAACACCAGATGTTTTAAGTAGAGCTTTTCCACTTCCAGAGTCTGGTATATTCAGAAAGATGGCATAATTAGTTCTCTTGCACCATGCCAACTCAAATCGTGGCATAATCAGAGTCGGTATTCTAGAACATTTCTCGCTGATCGACACCAAATGGGACAAGTTCATTGTTTACAGGACAGGCAAACTCGTGTTTCATTTCTGGCAGAGTGTTAATACCCAGACAGATTTTTAGATTTCCCTGAGAAATGCTTTTGTGATTTAAGAGGCCGTCATATCTCTATTTCTCAAACTGAGATGAGCCACAGTCTGGAAGTAAATGCATAATGAAATGCCTTGCTGATTCCCAGTGACTTCATTGTGAATGCTGGCCTTAAAACCTTTCAGAGGTGGAAGTTTCTAGACTAATATTTTCCAGTCTCTGCGTCACTCTACTCTGCGTCACTCTACTCTGCGTCACTCTACTCTGCGTCACTCTACTCTGCGTCACTCTACTCTGCGTCACTCTACTCTGCGTCACTCTACTCTGCGTCACTCTACTCTGCGTCACTCTACTCTGCGTCACTCTACTCTGCTCTCCGCCAATGTAGACTGTCAACTACTCTTATCCACTCTACTCTGCGTCACTCTACTCTGCGTCCCTGTAATCTACTCTGCTCTCAGCAAATGTACATTATGTCAACTACTCTGCCACTCTACGCCACTCTACACCATTGAGCTATGTCACAGCACTCTATGCCACTCTATACCATTGAGCTATGTCACTGCACTCTACGCCACTCTACACCATTGAGCTATGTCACTGCACTCTATGCCACTCTATTCTTCTCTGCACCACTGTACTCTGCGCCACAGCACTCTGACACTCTACTCTGCCACTGTACTTTACGCCACTCGACTCTGCACCACTCTATTGTACTCTGCCGCAATGCACTCTACACCACTACACTTTACGCCACTCTAGTCTGCATCACTCCACTCTGCCACTACAACGTATGCCGCTCTAATCTACTCTGTGCTCCATAGCTCTGCACTCTCCACCTATGCATTCTATCCTACTCCACTCTACCGTGCACCACTTCACTTTACTCTGAAACAATCTACTCTGCCACTTGACTCTACGCCACTCTGCTCCAATCCACCCTACTCCACTCTACGCCAATGCACTCTACACCACTGTACTTAATGCTATTCTACTCTGCGACACTACTCCAGTCTACGATGCTCTTCGCAACTCGGTGCCACTTTACTCCACTCTATTCTATGACGCACTAAACTACTTTTCTACTGAACTCTGACACTGTGCCACTCCACACCACTCTACAACACTGAATTCCACTCTATGCCATTCCAGTCTACTACACTACTCCACTCTATGCCAATCCATTCTTCAATCTTTTCCTCTCTACTCTACAACACACTACTCCACGCAACACCCTCTACGTCACTCCATGACACTCTGCCGCTCAACTCTACCATTCTACTCCGCCACTCTACTCTGACACTCTACTCGACTACCTACCACTCTGACACCCTACTGCTTCCACAACACTCTACGCCACTTCACTCTACTCCGTGACACTCCACTTCATTCTACTACGTGATACTTCACTTCATTTCACTCTACTCAACTCTACACACTCCCTGACTCCCTATGATGCTTCATGACACTCCACTTTACCCCATTACACCCTACTTGACGACACTCCACTCACCTTTACGCCACAAACTTTTAGCCATGCTGAACAGCAGCCACTCTGGTGTGCAACGTGGCTAAAACACATTGGCAAAGCCAATAGCTCCGGCATCGGTGAGACTTATTGGCTTTGCCAGTGTTTGTTTTAAACTCCTTACAAATCTGGAAGAAGCCATTTACTTTTTGAGAAATGTACACTTAACGTAAATATTGAATTCAATAGTTTAATCAACCTCACTCTGACAATAAATTGCCTTCGCTCTGCGGCTAATAATCCAGTGTTTAATTAATGCAGGCAAATTACAACTGTGAATGAAATTATTGCAACCCAAGTCTCGCCAGCCAGTACGCTCTGTTGTGCTTTAGGCATGCCCTTCTGTCAGCAGGTACACAAAGAAAATACGTTGTATTTTTCACAGTTTGTGGTTAGCAGGGCTCCCTGCAGAGTTTTGTTTTGGAGAGTGGATACCAGCTTACGACTCACCCCAACAGCTTCCTCCCCTGCCATATAATATGGAGTTTGGGGAATGTCACAGACCTGCATGACATTCTGAGAGGATTGCCATCTCGGGGCGGTGGGCCAGTTTCGAAGAAACACTGCCAAACATTTTGTATGATGTCACATGGATTGCATGTGTGCGTCATATTTTCAGTTACAAAAATGCACTTGTTTTTGGGCTCAAGTGGCAGTGATGAATGGTGGAAAACATATCCGAGCACGAATTTTTTTTTTCAGTATCCTTCCACGCTGATCAATTTCATGCTTCTTTACTCCATGTTGCCTAGTTATAGTGAATGTGCAAAGTATGTGAACTTCTGCTAGTTGGTAGTTGTCCAATGTTAGTTTTTGCTTTGATCGGTCACAGCCAGGCTGAAGTGACTTCTGTAGTTTCAGCAGGCCGTTCAGTGGAGCCTGGCTGCTTAATGATGTGTGGTTGGTCTCTCTAGCCGAAATCTGACTTCCGAATTCCTCCTTGAATGGATGCGTCTTTTAAGGCTTTTTTTAAAGGATTGAAAATTAAGATTGTACCTCATGGAAGGACTTGCCACATTTCCTTTTGCATTGCAAAGCACTTCTAAAGTACACCATATTTAACAAAACATTCATGGTGGAACATTAAAAATGTTCAGCAATAAAAACATAAACACTGGTGTTGGTAAGGCCAGTCCATCAGGGAAACAACCTTTAGAACGCATGCATTACATCGCATGCCATTAGATTGCGGTTTTTACAACGAAAGTCGTTACAACGACTTGCACTGGAGGGCGCTATAGGACAAGGAGTAGTTTAAATTACTATCCAACACCTTCCCTACTGTACGTAGGCTGGAGTTGGAATAGTAAATTAAACTACTCCTAAGTCCAGCGCCCTCCAACGCAAGTCGTTGTAACGACTTGCGTTGCAAAAACCGAGATCTAATGGCATGCGATGTAATGCATGCGTGATATCGCCATACATCCGTCCATCAGTATCCAGTGGTCTGCAGGAGAATCGGCAGTACATTTGCAGATTGCATACACTGAACTTTGGATACAAAATGAATGTGCAGTCCATACTTGAAGCAGCAATGAGTCACGCGGAGACAGAGAAAGTATATGTGGTGTATGCAAGTGCAATATAATTGCGATAAGAGACATAGTAATGGTTTTTACCTAGACAGACATAACCGAGATGATTATGTTTAGGACCTTTTACGAATGGAATAACATTGGTAAAACATCATGAAAGTAGACAGACACCCCTTTATTCAAACAGCTAAACTCCCCACCACTGCACCCCAAACCTATCCAACTACCCTCTCTATGGACATACTCTTCTGTTCCAAGCCATCCCAGGCAATCAGAATTCCCAAAGTTGTCTTGGTGAATAATGCAATTTATGATCAAAATCTTGGTACCGTTAAGTTCTCCACCAATGAGTTCTCCAGTAGTCATGGAGTTGGTTTGTTTTTTCTTGCTTCTAAAACGTGTCTGTGCATTGTTTCATTAACTTGAACAGGTAAAATTTTATTTTTTTATATTTTTGAATACAGATGCAATGGAAAAAAGCATCCCCTAACCAGTCACTTTTTGAGATAATTTAAATGTGTTTACTAGTCAAGTGTTGAGGCCTTAACAAACTTAATGATAGCTGTAAGAAGCATAGTTTGTGAATACTATGACCTTTCTGTAATGCATTAAATTAATTGGAATAAAATAAGGTTCACCTTTTAATGATGATGATGGGTGTATCCTCATAGAAAAGGATGTAAAGGATTGGGAAGAGCGGGGTAAAGAGGCTCCGATATGCATCTGTATACTGGTCATAGCCTCGTAAGCTGAAATCCACCATAGAAGCTCAACTGAGGCTTACACCACAATGTAAGCCTCAGTTGAGCTCATTATCTAAAAGCACTCTCCCAGACCACAAGGCAAATTTAACATTGTTTGAAGCATAAAAATATATGATTAAGAAAATGCCATTTGAATATATTGACATTTTTCAATTAGTATCAAATCTTAAAATATTACTGCTGGAATTAAACCAATTTGAATATACATTACTGATAACTAGAATTGACAACTAGAATATATAATTACCAGATGTGTAGATGGTGCTTGAAAATCTAAAATTTCCATCATGTTTTGCCTAACTGAGACCTTCATTTTTCAATTCCTGGAGATGTAGACTTAAATTAGTGAGTGGTTGTTCGAGATAGCTTAGTTATTTCTTTCAGTTTAGCATTTACACTAGTAAATTCTTCACTTACATTCACGTTAGCAGTTTCATTAAAGCTCATCTCAAATAGTCTGGGAAGGAATTATTTTCAGTTATTTAGTGGCATTTTTTTTCTTTCTTACCTCTAAGGCCGACATCCATTTTCACAGTAGTTAGTCTTGTTCTGTTCACCTGTTTCACTATCCATTGCCAACTCTTTGACATAGTCACCATATTCCCTTATTTATTGCTGTACTGCTTTGTCCTTTTCTCCATGAAATCCCTCGTTTTCTTGCTGTAATCTTTTACTGACAACATCCATGAAAGATTTTAGAAAGACTTTCCTTTCTTAGCTAATGGTTTCCACAACATCATCTGGAGTGCTCATAGGTTATGGTAGGCATTTTTTCAGTATAGTTCTCAAAATATACTTAGGTTTGAGCTTGGTGTTAACTTCTGCCTAAGGAGTAGTTGATTTTGCTTCATAGGCACACCTAATTGTTAATAAGGTCATAGAGTAAGAATGTTCCAGAGTTGACAAGACTTGGGAGTACTTTTTGGAAGAAGTTTTGGATAGTATACTGGCCAGGTTTCCATTATGATTTTGGATTTGATCAGTGGATACTATGGATTATCTTTGGTCCATAATGTCAATTAATGCTGCTGTCCCAGGACTCTTGCATGTGAAATCCAATGGGATAACCAAGTTACTCCCTTTGTCTGGTTAGCTCTACAGTGTGTAGAAAGTCGGTCACTTAACATTTACTCTAGATGGTGGTAGAGTTTCTAACTCTGCTGCATCACGACAAAGGTTATTGCAGTTCACAAAAACAACATCCAGTTAGAGTAGTAGCCTAGATAATTAACTGGTGTTTTAATTACATATTGAGAAGAGGGGCAGTTAAAATCAAAAGCAGGTAGGAACAAAAGAAGGCCCCAGCACCTCTGAACCAAAATGTGCTTATGTGTGGTGTTTTGTGTTAAGGCACTACATAAAAACACATGATGTCTTGTGACCAATGCTATCCTGCTGGGAAATGTTTTGGGTGTCCTGGGCAATCTTAATTAACTCTTAGGTTTACTATTGTCAGTTTATTGCAGCTATTCAGTAAACAGTGGTACCTTTCAAAAGGCTACACTACAAGTTGGCTATGAAATTTCGGCTCTAGTTTCTCAGTGTCCATGTGTAAAGTTAGACCACTCAGAGGTCTAGCGCTGAGGTGGCAGAGAATCCACTAAATAGTTTAGAAACCCAAGGGTCCCAAAATCCTTTACCTCAAAGGAACCGGGGATTCCACTGCTCAAGTCAGTGGTAATGTTTAAGGCTGTCTGTTAGAATTGGGGGTCTCTAGTTGGCACAGGTAGGTACTTGTGACAAATAGGGACCCTTGCCTCTAGTCAGGGTAAGGGGGTACACTCCTAAAATAACCCCTGCTCACCCCCTTGGTAGCTTGGCACGAGCAGACAGGCTTATCTCAGAGGCAGTGTGTAAAGCATTTGTGAACACATACAGTAATCTACTGACAACACTACAGATGGACACCACACAAGGTTTATATCAAAAATAAGTATTCTTTATATAGTTTTAACACAAGACCATAAACGACAAAAATCCACAATACTGTACTTAAAATGGTAGGTTTAGCTTAGTTCTCTTAAGTTCTTAAAATGCGACACTTTGAGTCAATGTACCTTACGATGCGTCACTTTTCTACAACGAAAGTGTTGCAGAGATGGAGATGCGACAAAGTTCTGGTGCAAAGAAATAAAGACGTCAAGTTCTTCCTGATGCGGCACGCTTCTCCGATGTTGCGAGAAGTCTCGACTCGATGCGTCGGCTGCAGCGGCGACACCCTTGTTTCGTGATGCGACGGCAGCAGCTCCGACGGCGGCACGCTTCTCCGTGGATGCGAGGCGCTTCTCTCGATGCGGTGCAATGCGACAGCTACAGCGGCGACATCTACGATGCGACGGCAGCGGCTGCGACGGCGACACGCTTCTTCGGTGTTGCGGGACGTTTCTCGAGATGCAGTGCAATGCGACAGCTACAGCGGCGTCATCTCCGTGATGCGACGGCAGCGGCTGCGACGGCGACACGCTTCTCCCTCTTGAGTCGCGCTTCCAGCTCCTTGCGACACGCAGTCCCTTCAGAAGGCCCAAAACAGCAGCAGGCACTTCCAAAGGATTCTTGGGGAGCTGGTGGTTGAAGTCTGTTGTCCCTGAGACTTCAGCAGGAGGCAAGCTCTTTTCTCAAGCCCTTGGAGATCCTTCACAAGTTGAATAAAAGTGCACACAAAGTCCTTTCTCCTTCCTTTGGCAGTCAGGCAACCACTGCAGGCAGATCCCTCTAGCTTAGGGATAGTCTTCTCCTCAGTTTCTTCTTGGTTCCGCTCCTCAGCAAAGGTTTCTTCTTGTTTCCCAAAGTGATCTAATCCTAGGGGTCTGGGTCCCCTTTTTATACACCGTTTTTCTTTGTTCTCTGAAGGCAGAGAGGCCTCTGCCTAGTCCAAAATCAGTTCTGGTCAGTCCTGGAGCACTTTGTTTTTCTGACTCCTTCTTTCCTTTCAGAATGTGGGGCAGAGTGCTCAGCCGCCCAGCAGGAGGTGGACCCAGCATTGTGGAAGGCAGGCACACCCTATTCAGACCCAGGTGCAACTCCTCCCTCCACTCTGGATGCAGATCTTTCTATTCAGCCCTGTGCTGACTCACCCTGTCTCCTGTAGCCAGCCCCTGTCACTCAATCTCCAGACAAGGAATACACAACCTAGCAGAGGCAGGCTTGGAAGTTTAGGCAATAAAATACCCACTTTCTAAAAGTGGTATTTTCAAACACAGAATGTTAAAACCAACTTCACTAAAAGATGTATTTTATCATTCTGAGTTCAGGCATACTAAATTCGTTTTTCTACCATGTTCCCTGGGTCAGTCCTGACTATAAGGTGTAATAGTCAGTCTGCCCATTCTGGCCTATGGGGAGCAGGTAGCCTTGCAATAGTGAAAAACGAAAATGGCTGTAATTCACTATTAGGACATGCCACACACACACCAGGGCATGTCCTACCTTGTACTTACAATGCACCCTGCCCTAGGGCCTACTTTAGGGGTGACCAACATGCAGTAAAGGGAAGGTTTAGGGACTGGTAAGTGGGTGCACTCACCAAGTCGACACGGCAGCCCTAGGCTGCACACAGGCTCTGCGATGGCAGGCCTGAGACACATTTTACAAGCCGCTTCTGTGGGTGGCACAACCAGTGCTGCAAGCCCACCAGCGGCATTGGATTTACAAGCCCTGGGCACACTCGGTGCACTGTACTAGGGACTGACAAGTAAACCAATCATCCAATCATGGAGTCACTAATACATAACACAATTTATCATAGGGAGCACTTGCACTGTGGCACTGGATAGCAGTGGCACAGTGCCCAAAGCATCTAACACCAGCAAAAACAGATCAGTAACATAGGAGGCATCATAAAAAATGGAAGGGAGACCCACGCCAAGGATGCCAGGTCTAACACGTGTCCCCTCCAGCTGAAATGTGGGAGAACTACCCTACCTCAGGGAGTTCTCTTCACTAAGGCGGAAAAATCTGGACAGACCATCAGCATTGGCGTGTTCTGTACCAGGGCGGTGTTCCACCGTGAAATCCATCCCCTGTAGGGAAATGGACCACCTCAACAGCTTTGGATTCTCACCCCTCATCTGCATCAACCATCTGAGGGGCCTGTGGTCTGCCTGAACCCGGAATTGAGTCCCAAACAGGTATGGTCTCCGCTTCTTCAGTGCCCAGACCACAGCAAATTCCTCACGCTCAATAGCACTCCACCTCTGTTCCCGTGGTAGTAACCTCCTACTGATGAAGGCTACGGGTTGATCTAGGCCCTCCTCATTCATCTGTGACAGAACAGCCCCCACACCATGCTCTGAAGCGTCTGTTTGTACTACGAACTCTTTGGAGAAGTTGGGTGCCAGGAGCACGGGCGCCGTGCACATGGCAGTTTTCAGGGCCTCAAAAGCTTTCTGACTGGTGTCAGTCCAAATCACTTTCCTGGGCTGCTTCTTGGAAGTCAGCACTGTCAGGGGTGCAACGATGCTGCCATACCCCTTGACAAACCTCCTGTAGTAACCCGTGAGTCCTAAAAAGGCTCTCACCTCTGTCTGGGTTTTGGGGGGTTCCCAATTCAGGATGTTTTCAATTTTGGGTTGTAGGGGCGCCACCTGGCCGCTCCCCACTTGGTGTCCCAAGTACACCACGGAACCCTGCCCGATCTGGCACTTACTCGCCTTGATCGTGAGGCCTGCTCTCCGCAGCGCCATCAACACTTCCCAGAGGTGGCGCAGATGTTCTTCCCAACTGGCGCTGAACACTGCAATGTCATCCAGGTAGGCGGCACTGAACGAGTCCAGTCCAGCCAACACCTGGTTGACCAACCTCTGGAAGGTGGCAGGGGCATTCTTCATCCCAAAGGGCATCACCCGGAAGTGGTAGTGCCCATCTGGTGTGGAGAATGCTGACCTCTCTCTTGCCCCATCAGTCAAGGCGATCTGCCAGTACCCAGACGTCAAGTCAAACGTGCTGAGGTACCGGGCAGCCCCTAGCCGATCTATGAGCTCATCAGCTCTGGGGATGGGGTGCGCGTCAGTCCTGGTGACTGAATTGAGCCCTCGGTAGTCCACACAGAACCGGAGTTCTGGTGTGGCACCCGGTGCGGCAGCCTTTGGGACCAAGACCACTGGGCTGGCCCAAGGACTGTTAGAGGACTCAATCACCCCTAACGCAAGCATTTTGGAGACCTCCTCCTTGATGCAAGCTCTCACCCTGTCAGTCACCCTATAAGATTTGTGCTTCACAGGTGTACTGTCCCCAGTGTCCACATCATGGATACACCAATCTGTGACACCGGGAACCAGGGAGAACAGATCAGAAAACTGTCCCAGCAACTGGCGGCAGTCATTCTGTTGCTCAGGGGTCAGGGTGGAAGAGAGGTTGACACCATCCACTGACCCATCTTGCTCTGTTGCTGACAGGAGGTCAGGAAGAGGCTCGGTCTCCTCCTCCATCCCAGCATCTGTCGCTAAGAGCATGCCCACTTGGGACCTCTCCAAGTGGGGCTTCAGGCCGTTGACATGCAGGACCCTCAAGGGGTTCCTGGGAGACCGCAAGTCCACCAAGTAGGTAACCGGACTTTTGCGCTCTACAACCGCAAAGGGTCCGGTCCACTTATCCTGGAGCGCGCAGGGCTCCACTGGGGCCATGACCCACACTTTCTGACCAGGCTGAAGCTCTACCAGAGTGGCATTCTGGTCGTACCACCGCTTCATCTCCTCCTGGCTGGCTTCCAGATTCGCCTCAGTGAGTTGCCTGAAACGCCTAGTTTGGTTCCTAAAGGCCAGCATGTAACTGTATACATCCTGGAGAGGTTTCCCGGGAGATTGCTCCCAGCCTTCTTTGACCAAACTTAGAGGTCCTCTTACTGGGTGTCCATAGAGAAGCTCAAAGGGACTGAACCCTAGAGATTTCTGTGGCACCTCACGGTAAGCAAAGAGCAGGCATGGTAAGAGGACGTCCCACTTACGCCTCATAGGTTCCTCAAGACCCATAATCATGCCTTTGAGGGTTCGGTTGAACCTTTCAACCAATCCATTTCCTTGGGGGTGGTAAGGAGTGGTAAACTTGTAGGTTACCCCACACTCCTGCCACAGGGACTTCATATACTTGGAAATGAAGTTGGTCCCCCGGTCAGACACTACCTCTCTAGGGAATCCCACTCGGGAGAAAATTCCCATCTGTGCTCGTCCCACCACGGGGGCCGTCACTGTCCTCAGAGGTATGGCTTCCGGGTACCGGGTGGCGTGGTCCACCAAGACCAGGATGAACCTGTTGCCCATGGCTGTCTTGGGGTCCAGTGGCCCCACAATGTCAATACCCACCCGTTCAAAGGGGGTGCTGACTACAGGGAATGGCTGGAGAGGAGCCTTGCGCTTCCTCCCACTCTTTCCACTTGCCTGGCAAGTCTGACATGTCCTGCAGTGAGTGTCTGAACTCCTGCGCATTTGGGGCCAATAAAAGTGGATGACAAGCCTCTCAAAGGTCTTGTCCTGCCCCAAATGTCCTGCCAATGGAACATCATGAGCCAGCCCCAGTAGGAAGGCTCTGAGGCACTGGGGTACCACCAGCACACGGGCTGACCCAGGCTCAGCAACCTTAGGCTCAGTATACAGGAGATCATTCTCCCAATAGACCCAATGTGACCCAGACTGATCACCTGTTGCCGCAGACCCACCAGAGAAGGGCATTCTTTCTGCTCCTTGCAGAATTCTTCCCTGGAGGGTCCTCCTTCTTGCTGCCAATGGGTCAGCTCAGGCAGGTCCCCCAGTTCAGCTACCTGTTCCCCTGTAAGCTCCAGGGCATCCCCCTCAAGGTCTGCCTCCTCCTGGACCGTGGGAACTTCGGGGCCGGTTTCCCGCGCCCCTGCCTCTTCTCGTGACGGCAGGTACCTGGGCCTCCCTCTCAGGCTCCAGGTCCTCTTGAGCACCTTTACTTGCTGCCATGGACCGGGTGGTCACACACGCCCAGTCAGGCAAACCCAACATCTCTAAATGAGCTCTTCGCTCCACCTTCGCCCAAGGTGAGCTCTCCAAGTCGTTCCCTAACAAACAGTCAACAGGCATGGCGGGCCTCACCGCTACCTGAAGAGTACCAGAGACCCCCCCCCCCCCCCCCCACTCAAAGGGAACCTGAGCCACTTTGCAGTGACTCTCTGTGTTGTCAGCGGCAACAACTGGATAGAATGCATGGGGGACAACCTGCTCTTGAGACTCCAGGTGACACTTGACAGCTGTCACACTGGCTCCTGTATCTCTAAGAGCCTACACCCTATGGCCATTGATGGTCACCCACTGCCTGTATTTCTTAGTGTTGTCAGGCAGAGTGGTCCTGGGGACCACCTCACAGTCTCCTAATGAGACAAGGGACATCTGTGCGGGACCCCACCCCTCTTGGGCGTCCATCTCCTCACCCAAGGCTACACTAGCCATCTGCCGGGGGGCTGCACCAGGGGGTGCGGTCTTTCCAAACTGGCGGCACCTGGGATCACTCGCTATATGACCCAGGTCCCCACATTTGTAGCATCTCAGGGGTCCCCTTTGAACAGGTGGACCTGTCGGGCCCCTGAGTGTTTCTGTGGGGAGGCTGGGAACCTTTCCCTTGGTTCCCTTGGGGACTACTTTGGGGCCTTCTTTGGAACTCCCTCTGTTTACCCTTGTCCCCCCCCACTCTTCTGCTGGGGACCCTGCCCACCCTTGGCTGAGTCTCCCACGTGACCCTTGTGGACCCTGGTACTGACCCAGCGGTCCGCCTCCTCCGCAAGCTTCCTAGGGATAGTCAGCCTGCTATCTATCAGGTGCTGGCGTAGCTCTGGAAAACAGTTACTTGACAAGTGCTCCCATGCAATCAAATCAAGGAGCCCCTGAAAATCATCAACTTTGCTACCCTTCACCCAACCATCCAATGCTCTGCAGAAAAAAGTGACATATTCAACCCAGGTACTGTTCTCTATCTTCTTGCAACACCTGAACCTCTGCCTATACAATTCAGGAGTTAAACCATACCTAGACATTAAAGCATCCTTCATGTGGTGATATGAATTATGGACATCAGAAGGCAAATCTAGCAGTGTGTCCCGCCCTCACTAAGGAACCGTCCCCACAACCCCGCTCCCCAATCCTTCTCAGGGACCCGGTGGGAAGACATGGCTACCTCATAGGCCTTGAACCACTGCCCAATGTCATCATTTTTAAAAAACTCTGACCACATCCTTCGGAATATACACTCTAGATTCCACAGGCATTGACGGTGTGCTGCCACCAGAGGGAGTAATTTCTAAGCTCCTAGCTTTCAAATCCAACTCCCTCAAACTTCTATCATGCTCAAGCTGTATCCTCTTTTCTTCCAGGGCCAGTTTCCTAATTTCCAATTGCCCATTCATTTTGGCCAGCTCTAACTCATGCATCCTATTTCTCTCCCTGTCCTCCAGCTCTTCTGTGGACAGACCTTTGGCAGAAACACTGCTACCCGCTGGGGAAGGTGCCTTCCTTTCCCTGGACCCAATGGCCCTTCCAGCTGCACATCTGCATCATTATCCCTTCCTCATTCTCAGGGGTTTTCCTTGCTTCTACCCAGGCCCTCAGCGCCTTATAGAACTCCTCCTTCTTGGTGAGCCCGGTAATTGCAACATTAAATCTTTTGCAGAAGTGCTTCAGCTGCTTCGCATTGTAGCATTCTAGTTTCTCCTCTTCCCAATCAAAATCAACAGATGATATGGATGCTGGTTTCATGATGGCTGAACTTGGCTAAAAATGGGAAGTCCTAGAAAAAAAATCTACCAAAAGTATGTGGTCGCGTTTTGGTCTGCACTCACTAGTAGTGTTCACCAATCACTGTACATGAGTCACAAATGCAAGTCCAGAATCCTCACCGCTGACCACCAATGTTAGAATTGGGGGTCTCTAGTTGGCACAGGTAGGTACTTGTGACAAATAGGGACCCTTGCCTCTAGTCAGGGTAAGGGGTACACTCCTAAAATAAACCCTGCTCACCCCCTTGGTAGCTTGGCACGAGCAGACAGGCTTATCTCAAAGGCAGTGTGTAAAGCATTTGTGAACACATACAGTAATCTAGTGACAACACTACAGATGGACACCACACAAGGTTTATATCAAAAAGAAGTATTCTTTATATAGTTTTAACACAAGACCATAAACGACAAAAATCCACAATACTGTACTTAAAATGGTAGGTTTAGCTTAGTTCTCTTAAGTTCTTAAAATGCGACACTTTGAGTCAATGTACCTTACGATGCGTCACTTTTCTACAACGAAAGTGTTGCAGAGATGGCGATGCGACAAAGTTCTGGTGCAAAGAAATAAAGACGTCAAGTTCTTCCTGATGCGGCACGCTTCTCCGATGTTGCGAGAAGTCTCGACTCGATGCGTCAGCTGCAGCGGCGACACCCTTGTTCCGTGATGCGACGACAGCGGCTTTGGCGGCGACCCTCTTCTCCGACGTTGCGAGACGCTTCCGCTCAATGCGACAACTGCAGCGGCGACACCCTTGTTTCGTGATGCGACGGCAGCACGCTTCTCCGTGGATGCGAGGCGCTTCTCTCGATGCGGTGCAATGCGACCGCCACAGCGGCGACATCTACGATGCGACGGCTGCGACGGCGACACGCTTCTTCCTCGATGCGAGACTCTTCTCTTGATGCGGTGCAATGCGACAGCTACAGTGGCGACATCTGCGATGCGACGGCTGCGACGGCGACACGCTTCTTCGGTGTTGCGGGACGTTTCTCGAGATGCGGTGCAATGCGACAGCTACAGCGGCGTCATCTCCGTGATGCGACGGCAGCGGCTGCGACGGCGACACGCTTTTCCCTCTTGAGTCGCGCTTCCAGCTCCTTGCGACACGCAGTCCCAAAACAGCAGCAGGCACTTCCAAAGGATTCTTGGGGAGCTGGTGGTTGAAGTCTGTTGTCCCTGAGACTTCAGCAGGAGGCAAGCTCTTTTCTCAAGCCCTTGGAGATCCTTCACAAGTTGAATAAAAGTGCACACAAAGTCCTTTCTCCTTCCTTTGGCAGTCAGGCAACCACTGCAGGCAGACCCCTCTAGCTTAGGGATAGTCTTCTCCTCAGTTTCTTCTTGGTTCCGCTCCTCAGCAAAGGTTTCTTCTTGTTTCCCAAAGTGATCTAATCCTAGGGGTCTGGGTCCCCTTTTTATACACAGTTTTTCTTTGTTCTCTGAAGGCAGAGAGGCCTCTGCCTAGTCCAAAACCAGTTCTGGTCAGCCCTGGAGCACTTTGTTTTTCTGACTCCTTCTTTCCTTTCAGAATGTGGGGCAGAGTGCTCAGCCGCCCGGCAGGAGGTGGAGCCAGCATTGTGGAAGGCAGGCACAGCCCTATTCAGACCCAGGTGCAACTCCTCCCTCCACTCTGGATGCAGATCTTTCTATTCAGCCCTGTGCTGACTCACCCTGTCTCCTGTAGCCAGCCCCTGTCACTCAATCTCCAGACAAGGAATACACAACCTAGCAGAGGCAGGCTTGGAAGTTTAGGCAATAAAATACCCACTTTCTAAAAGTGGTATTTTCAAACACAGAATGTTAAAACCAACTTCACTAAACGATGTATTTTATCATTCTGAGTTCAGGCATACTAAATTCGTTTTTCTACCATGTTCCCTGGGTCAGTCCTGATTATAAGGTGTAATAGTCAGTCTGCCCATTCTGGCCTATGGGGAGCAGGTAGCCTTGCAATAGTGAAAATCGAAAATGGCTGTAATTCACTATCAGGACATGCCACACACACCAGGGCATGTCCTACCTTGTACTTACAATGCACCCTGCCCTAGGGCCTACTTTAGGGGTGACCAACATGCAGTAAAGGGAAGGTTTAGGGACTGGTAAGTGGGTGCACTCACCAAGTCGACATGGCAGCCCTAGGCTGCACACAGGCTCTGCGATGGCAGGCCTGAGACACATTTACAAGCCGCTTCTGTGGGTGGCACAACCAGTGCTGCAAGCCCACCAGCGGCATTGGATTTACAAGCCCTGGGCACACTCAGTGCACTGTACTAGGGACTGACAAGTAAACCAATCATCCAATCATGGAGTCACTAATACATAACACAATTTATCATAGGGAGCACTTGCACTGTGGCACTGGATAGCAGTGGCACAGTGCCCAAAGCATCTAACACCAGCAAAAACAGATCAGTAACATAGGAGGCATCATAAAAAATGGAAGGGAGACCCACGCCAAGGATGCCAGGTCTAACACTGTCACTTACTAGTTCATAAACTGAGCTATCTTGGGCAGATATCCACATGGAGCACACTGTTCAAAGGGAAATCGGTTGAGATTAAATCTGGTCCCAGATGCAGTTCAACAAAAGGACTACTGGTGCTGAATATGGGGTAGTACCCATAGTGCTTACTGGATGGGTACCAATACTTGAATGACCCATATCTCAAAAGTGTCAGATTGCGGTGAGGGTTTACAGATGGTGGGGATATCAATGGATCTGTCTGCATCCACTGGTGTGCTATTTAGGACTAGGTGACTGGAATTCTGGGTTATAGTTCAAGTATGACTTCCGATAATATCTTCAACGTTGGAGGATTGATAGATAATTCCAAAATTTTTATTTTCATAATATTTGTCCACATCCAACGGAGCACTACTACCTAAGGTGAATAGTGAAACCCTCTGTGGCCGTCTATTCAAACATAGCAGATCTAGGATTCCACAGTGCAGCAGATGATGCAGGGCTGGCCTGGTTTGATGCAGGGTCAGCACATTCATAGTCCAGGAAATCGATCTGAAGATCCTTTAGCATTTGTTCATGTAGATGCTTTTTAAATCAATTGTGACTCGTTCAATTGCAGGCTCGTTGTGGGTCCTGGGCATCTCCTTCCCACTAAATGAACTACAAATGTAGGATGTAGGGGAGAGGATGTAGCCTTGCGGCTAGAGCGGTCGACGTCGGGGAACCGAGTTCGAGTCTCGGCAACGACGCTCAACATCCTGTGATTCTGGGCAAATCACTTAATCTCCTTGTGCCTAACAAAAATGAATGTGTCCTTGTGTAACAAAACTGGTGCTATGTAAAGCGCTCTGATACCAGATATCTTCGGGTCTAGCTCGTGCTATATAAAACTATATAAAAAAAACAACAACAAAAAAATAGGTGTCACTCAGGCGGACAGTGCTCTTTATTCTCCTGGTCAGGGTCCTATTCTTTACTACACACTGGGCACTATATTTCACTTCTTTCAAGGGAAATAGTTTAGTTTTTGGCAGGGCAGGTTGCTGCAACAGGACTTACTCCAGGACCTATGCATGGTTCTGGCCTTGAAAGGGCAAATGGGGAATAAGAGCCAACTTCCTTGTAAATATCTCAGTGGGATTATGCACAGTGTTCTTCTGAGGTTCAGACAAAATTAAAGTAGTAATTGTGACGTGGCAGAATCCAGTCCACCCTTTGGGTAGGGCTACTTTTTTGTACGGCACCCATAGAGATGGGGACCAAATCCAATGGACTCAGATTGTCTACTCTACTGTGGGAAAATACAGAACTGACCGTTGACGTACAAAATTGATCAGTGGCGCAATGGATGGCCTCCAGATCACCTGCTCTGTCGAAGTAGAGAAAAGGTGTTGATTGGTGTGCGCAGCAAGAGTGGGTGGTCTTAAAAGCACGTAGCTGCCCTCAGAAACATGCACGGTGTGGGGTAAATGGATTGAACAACTAGCTTAATTGATTGTATCCCTGTGCTGGTGGGTTGTGCAGACATGTTTTGTCTTACAATTGCTGGATGTCTTACAATTGCTGGATGTCTTGCCCTGTACGGACTATATCCGTTGCAGTGATGTAATGTGTGTGCCTTGTTCCACTGTTTCACCAGTGCTACTGCTCTAAAACTCAATAAAAATGGATCCCCCCAAAAACAATGGATCAGTGGCACATTGCCAGCTTCACAGCCTTTCTCTTTCACATAAGGACATTTTCCTCCTATCTCCTCTTATAAATTGTGAAACATATAAAAGGGGATACAAGAGCCTGAATTTATCTTAAGCACTGTTGGTTTTTTAAATGCACAATCTATTACATTGTTTTTGTATTAAACCCAGATGCATTTTCAGCTCTCTGTGCCTCAGCAGTGATTGACTGTAGTCCCTTGCTAAACCCACTCTTCAGAAGTGTACCAGTTGCTGAAGGGCTTTACCCTGTAATGGCGATCTGATCTTGATATGGCCTTTTCTTCACGTGGTCTGCAGTGTTCTGTGTCTGCTCCTTTATCCCACAGGAGCTGGAGTGGAGAGCTCTGAAACTGTCATTAGCAGTTTGTCTTAGTAGAACCCTTCATGGGCTCTGCAAGCGTTATGGGTTGCGGGACTTGATTCATGGTACTGTTACCTGCCCAGCACCAGAGCTGGGCTAACTGCCTCATAAGAGAAGTACTAGCACATCATCGTCCAATGGGAAGTTGCATGTGTCCTATGAGGAATACCTTTAGTGCACAGGTGGTGTTTTGCTTAGGATTATAGTATGCTATTCAACAGGGCCTCTTATAAAGCTTCACAAGATACCGGATTAGATCACCCTCCAGCACATCCAGATGTTTATCCTCACCCAAGGTGGATGCTTAAGAAGAAAATCAGTGTTATGGCCCTGGGCCTACAGCACATTCAGACCCACATGCTTTACCCCTACCTGTATCACTTCATCGCTGTGCATCTCCAAAACTCCATGTTACTTTCGGCCTCACAGGCGTCTGAAATAGATTCTAATTTCTCTTTAGCGAATGCGTAGTGGTGGTGTACTGTCCCAACCATTGTGGCTCAGGTATTCTTCCCAATGCATAGAAGCAATATCCAAAGCAGCATGGCACCTGTACCACCCTACCCTATGCCAACGCTCTCTTCTCCTTTGCGCTCTACATCCACACAAATCTACTCTGCACCACTCCACTCTACACCATTGCACTCTGTGCTCCTGCACTCTATACCAATGCACTGTACACCGCTCTACTCTACACCACTCCACTCTACACCATTACACTCTATGCCACTCCACGCAACTGCACTCTACCCTGCATCACTCCACGCCACTTGACTGTACTCTGAAATCTACTCTGTGCCACTGCACTCCACGCAACTGCACTTTACGCCACTCTAAACCACTGCACTCTACGCCAATCCACTCTACACTACTGCACTCTACTCTGCATTACTCTACGCCACTCTACACCACTGCACTCTGACACTACTCTGCAACACTGCACTCTCCTCCACTGAACTCTACGCTACTCTGCACTACTCCACCCTACGCCACTGCACTCTATGGCACTATACTCTACTCTGCACTACTCCGCTACTGTACATCAATCTGTGCTACTCTACGCCACTGCACCCTATGCCATTCTCCTCTGCACTTTGCACCCCTGCACTCTATGCCGCTCAACTCTACGTCACTGCCCTCTGCACCAGTCTGCACTGCGCCACTCCACTCTACTATGAACCACTCTAATCTACGACGCTGCATTGTATGCCGCTGAATTCAATGCCACTGCACTCTGAAACACTCTATGCCAGTGCACTCCACACCAGTCCCCTCTATACCTCTCCACTGTATGCCACTCTACTCAACTCCACACTATGCCACTCCAATGCACGATACTCTGCCACTCCACTCCCCTCTACAATACTCTACTCTTCGCCATTCCACTCTACGAGACTCCACGCGACTCTCCTCTATGCCACTAACTTTTAGCCATGTTGAACAGCAGCCACGCTAGTGTACAACATGGCTATATCACATTGGATAAAGCCAATAGCGCTTGCATACGCAAGACCAGTCTACTTTGCCAATGCTTGTTTCCCACTGCCCCTCTGTTTTTAGGTCGATCCTGGGCAGCGCATGCACTGCTCTGCGAGGCGTGCTGCAATCTAGACTGTGGCTTTGAAGCACCTCCCGTCTTTTCCAATCGTTCCTGTTCGTGTCCTTCATAAATGCATGCTTTTAGTTGGTCAGCATGCTTAATTAGTCCTGCCTTTTTGTGTTTCAAACTCTCCCAGGAGACTGGCACTGTTACACGAGGTCTTAAGCTTTTATATATTTATATATATATATATATATATTCCGTTGTGCTCAATTTTTTTTTTTTCTGCTGGTTTTCCTCAGCTTGTGTATCAGCACACTGCCCGCTTCAGAGACGCTGTGCTTCATGTTTCGGTCGGCATTTGCATCGCTGGTTTACGATTTTTGTTTACTTTGGAGGCCATGCGCCTTTTAACGATTTGAGCACTTTAATTTTCACCATCGCGTCTTGTTTCCTACTCATGGCAGCCTGCTCGCCGTGTGCCGTTTCTCCCTTCACCCCGCTCCTACCACCCCTGTGAGATCGTTGCTTGTGATTTGCCCAAAATCGCAGGATGTTGAACAGATTCCAAGATTCAAACTCCTGAGTCTGCAGCTCTGACTGCATGCCTGGCAGCCCTGACTGCATGCCCTTCACAGCATGTTTGATGCCGTTTCATTGCTGTTTTTTAAATGTTGCCTGATGGAGTCATTTATAAGCTCAGATGCTGCTCATCACATTGCGTGCCGTCTCTCCCCACCCCTTCACCCATTTCATTTTCACCATCGCGTCTTGTTTCCTGCTTGCCCTGTGCCGGCTCTACCTACCCCTTCACCCCGCACCCACCATCTCTCCGAGACCGCTGCTTGTATTTTAAGTGATTTGCCCAAAATCACAAAGCACGGTTTGCTCATCAGCGACTCGGCACCCTGAAAGCTCCAGAACCGCACAGTATGCTGCATTACTAAATTCTTACAAGGTCCCAAAGGCGAGACCCATTGCATTGCAAATGCTTGTTTGTCTATACTTCCTGGCCTTCGAACTTTTCCTCTTACATCACCTGCACCTGGTTCCGCTTTTTCTATACGATTTGCATTGTCAGCACTTTATTACTGTTTAGCCCTGTTACTGCTTGCCTCTTAACACTAGGGTTTGTATTTCTATAGTTTTTTTTCTCCGGGTAACTGTTCTAGAAGGCACTTGTGTGTTTCATGTGTATTCCGCCATCAACCATCGTTTTAGTTAATGAAACGTACTCTTTCTTCAAGCCATCCTAAAGGTGAATCTAAAGCGCGAACAATGTGTCCAACACTTTAATGTAGAGTACTGAGGCCGGTAGTTGCAATGAATATTTTCATAGAAGTAGTTTGGGTCTTAAAAAGCAAGATGAAGTGTGGGTCTTGCTTGGTACTTTATTCTAAATTCCCATTTTGCATGTGATCACTCTAGGGAGGCCTATGAAGAATTTTTGAAATATAATAAATTCTCTTGTTTAACGCAAGAATTTCTTTTCTTCTTTTTGACTCTGAAAATACGTATTTAACTAATAGATTGACGTCAAAGTCTGTGTTTAGTCTAGGGAAGCTGGTTCATGAGTAGAACTCCAGCATATGGGATTCTGTGCAGGAGCGGAGTTGTAGGTGTGCCCACCAGTTAGCCCTGTATTGGCTTGGATTTACATTGGCGTAGCTTGGGGAGCGGTGTTACACCCCCCTAATAAATGTATTTGCTGGTAAATTGTTGGGTACAAGTGCTTTCATTCGGAAATGGTGAGGTATTTGTTGAATTTCAGCAGGAGTTTTTACAAACATACAGACAAACACACACTTTCTCTGTTTGAAAGCCTTTAAAAATGTTAATAAGTTTACAAATCACCGTTTTCCCTCACTTAGTACCCCTTCCATTCTACATTCCTCGCCCTTTCCACTGCCACTTTAGCCCCTCTCATGCGCCCCTCTATCGCATAATGTATTTTAACTATGTCAGCGTGATTGTTGGGAAATTTGAAGCTCACCCCCAAAAAAATCTTACTGACCAAGCTACGCCCCTGTGGGTTTAGCTAAAGTTGCAGTGCTATGTGCAGAGTGTAGTAAGATGTTAGTTTGGCCACTCGCCACTAGATCAAGACATTCATCAACACACCGGATGAATCGGGGGAATAGCGGGGGGTGAGGTGGGGGTGGCGGGGGGTGGCGGGGGGGACATATTACTGGGGTTAACGTTCATCAGACATTACGGATCCGTTTACAGCAAACAAAAGCGGGTATTGGGTAAAATGCTTACTAAATTACACGCGTTGTCAGAAGATGCCACGCACCCTCTTTGTGTTCTTGAGTTTCCTCACACGTTGAGCTGCCCTTATGTTCTGTGTTAATCAACTTGTGCCATTTTGTAAAGGCGCCAAATATTCATTTTAATAAACAGCCCCCGCCAATCCGTTTTTGTGCGGTTTAGGACACCTCCTGGCCTCTTTTGGCTGGAGAAAGATCGAAGGCCCAGCCAAAAGAGCACCACCTTTCAACTGTGGAATCGAACTTCCCTTTCAGGGTTGTAGGCTTCAAGGTCCGTTTCAGTCAAAGTATCAGTCGCTTACAAGACTTTGGCGATAACTGATGAACGAAATAAAAACCAGAGGCTAAAGGGAGCAGAGTTGAGATCTTTAGGATCCCAGACTAACCATCATTATGTTTGCAAAAACTTTAACCCGATTTTGATATACTAAATGTGTGAGTAATGATACCTTGCTTTCATGTCGGTTTCCTTCGCGTTGTTAACATACGGGGGATTCCTAAATCTTTGAGGCGATCAGGAGGTCTGCTGTGAATAGCTATAAGAACATATTATCCTACAATGAAATGCATGTTACTTCCTGTCATGTATCTTAGCTTGTTTCCCGGAGATTTACACTTGTGGTCAAGTGGATTTTTCTGGGACTACAATTGAAATATTGGAGAGAAAACAAGTGTTACAGATGATTTTATGGTAAATATTTAGGGAAAAGTGGCCAAAGTAATTCAAATGGTTGCTTTTGTATAAGTGTAAATTTCAACTATTTTCATCCACAATAGTGGCCAAAATCACCACGAACACAGCTGGTCAAATTGGTGGCATGGTGACATCTCATAGCATTGGGTGTCTAGTTTTGTGTCTATTTTCCTCAGCTTAAATAATTTACTTTTGCAATCCACACAATATCATTTTTCTAAGTCGTGGGCTTAGAAACGTGAACAGTCATTGTCGTACGAACCCCATGCCTATTTTATTCCCCTTGTCATAATGAAAATATATATTCATTTATTTTGTGGTTTATGGAAAACGCTGTATAAAACTAATAGCCACTCGGAGCGTTCTGAAAATGGAATGGGGTTTTTAACGGGATTTTGCAAGCACATCATTATGGGACAAATAGAATCGAATGTTGTAGTTTTCCATCCATATGAGCACCAACAAGAGGACAATAGGTAGGCGGTCATGCGGGCCCCCTTAGCTGAACCACAAACTTCTGCATTTTAGCATCGGACTGCTCGATTAATAGTGGCATAATACGATTTTGAATTTCTGAGAGAAATGCAGAATGATAAAGTGAATAATAGGCAGACGGAGTATTTTGATCAACACGATTGACCTCTTGCATCTTAAATTACATATGAATTATTAGTTGTCAGAAGTGAAGAACGAATTATCCGTTTTTAAAGCATTTCTATACCTAGTCACCCACCATGCGCCTCCAGCCACACATTGCTAAATGTTCCTTTGTCCTGTAGTCACTCGTACAAGAGCATTCCATTCCTACAATTTTCTCTGACATCAAAGTTGTACCAATAATGACCTAAACATGTGGAATTACATAAATTACCAGCAGTGTCAAAATGCAACAAGCGAGGCCCTTTAGTCCAGCTCTGTACCACGAGTGCGTACGTAAGTCATTCTACAAAACAATGCATTGGTCATTTCTGTATGACATTCGTCCTTGCCAGCTTCAAAGTGAGTGTTGGTAAAATAAACACCATGATTAATTGCGCTCAATGTTGTACGTGTGTTAGAGTTCTTACATTTTTTTTTTTTTTTTTAAACGGTTGTTGCCAAAAAAAAAGAAAAAAAAGCTGTGGGCTGCATCTAATAACAGCAGTGCAGCACCATCAAGACCAGATCTGCTAGACAGGACGCTGAGACCTCTGAAGGAGACGCTGAGCCGACCTGCTGCTCATCGTAGCCTCAGCCGGTTAACTGGGAAGGACTTGCTGGTTCTCTGGCTTTCAAATGCGCAAGAGATTGGCTCTGAATGTTTGGTGGCAGCGGAAAGGACTCACTATGCCAAGAAAGGGGTACGTTGAAGGCCTAGGGCACTTTTGACCAGTGGGTAACCAAAACTGCAGCTTTTCCCAGGGAGATCACCAGGGAGGAAACCGAGAAGGAGCAGTGGGCATCAAGGGTGTGTGCTGTCTCCCTGAGAACACCTCGAGTCACCGATTAGTGTATGTTAAAGTGCCTAGTTTTAGTATAACTGTGTGATTACATTAAGGTCTTTCAAAGATGAGAACTGGCGCGGACATTAACATTATCGCGTCTGTTGGCTAGTTGTTGAGATCTGAGCTTGTGCGCCCCCACACTACCTCCATGAGAAGCCTGTGACTGCATGGCCTCCCTACCCTAAGAGTCCAGTGCGAAAGGGGGTACACTTGACTCAGTTTGTAGAGCTGCAATAGGCTGAGCCATAGGACACCACCGGCACACAACCTTAACTCCCAAGGGTGAGGCCCAGTAGCCACTGCTTGTCCTGTGGCTGCTGGAGTGGGTATGACTGCTACTGCGTTGAGAGAAAATGGCATATAAAATACGTTTTTGTTTCTTTTAATTTCTTCATGGATAACTATTAGTTAGGATATGTCAATGCTGCCCACCTGCTATGCAAGCATTTATCAGGCCAGGATTAATCTGGTTTCATCTGGCTGGTGCAGTATTTAGATAACCAAGGGTTAGTTGCATATATAGGTGATGGTAAAGATTCATTGGGATGTCTAACATGTCAACTTTCGAATCAACATTTTTTTTCCCTAACCTGGTGACCACAATAAATGGTGGATCCTGTTTGGTTCCAGAGAGAGACTGAGAAATGGCTGGTGCCCAAAAGATGAGACTCCTCCTTGACTGATTAGACCCAACTGAGCACTGGTGGAAATGGGATACTGGCTCAAAACTGAGGCAGTTAGTGATTAAACCATAATTGGACTCTGTTGATGCCCTGTGCTTGGAATGAGTATAATGTATTAATTGGAGGACCAGTCTTTTGCCTATAGACTTGGTAATTCTAACTGCAGTAGTATATGTAATAGTTGCAGAAAGTTAAAAGCTCCAAGTTGTATCTTGTGATTGAGCTGTCCGCCTGCCGCAAGGAGTGCTATTGTATATTGCAACTTTACTTCTTTGCGCTATCTTCATTTTCTTAGTAGTGTTTTCTGGATATGTGAAAGATTTTGACTTTTGAAATTAGGTCGTTCAGCTAGGAACCAAGCAATAGGACTGGTTTGATTGTGTTAGTTTTTTTAATTAAAGCTATGATTAAGAAGAATGACTGGAGGCATTCATTTTGTTCCCCTTTAGCTTGAACTCGGACAGTTACAATACACATTGTTGTGAAAGCATTTACCAAGAAATGTTTTATTGATAGAGCACAACATTTTGAGGTCCCTGGATTAATGGTTGCCTTTGTAGGTCCACCCATAAAGTATGCAGACTAGCGATCTGCCTCAAGTTTATTCACCCGAGCAGCTTCTTGAAAGGCCTAGTTAATATTTTCCAAGTGCAGTTTGTCTGCGCTGCTGAAATCCAAAGAAATCAACAGAATGTTGCCACCAGGAAATGGAGCATATGGCTAAATTTGACTGAAAACTACAGGGGAAACCTTACCTGACCAGGTTACTGTTCTGGTTGCAAATTTATAGCTCTTTCTCGATGTTGTGGGTATTGATGCATGTTAGTTCTTAGTAGGTGCAGACTACTGTTTTGCTGCTCCTTAGTGCACCTAATTGGGTGACCACCTACGGGTGTCATTCAGTTTCTTAAAGAGAGGTGACGTCAAGACGCACAAGATTGCAACTATCAATTAGGTCAGAGCATTATTGCGTACACTGTTAATGTTTGTACATTGAAGGTAACGGGCTAAGTGGGAGTTAGCAGGATTTGAACCTGTCCTCCTTAGGTAGATGAAATTGGTGCCACTGATTTAAGTATTAAGCGGATGTTCAGCACCAGAGCTGTTCTTTCTTCAGAGTGTTAATGAGTTATGTACTTTTTTCATATACAAGCCAACTACTGCTATTTGCAATTGGATGGTTTAATCATGTCCTTGGATTTCCCCAACGATCATTTGCAGAACCCAATTAGAAAACCAAACATTACTCCTCTTGAGCGCCATTGAATTGGCACTGTGGATGTACCGTTTTCCCATGATCCCTCTTTATAAGCTGTTGTCATTTAAGTTTTTAGGTTGTGTATTCGGCATCTGTCTGGTTCTCTGCATGTTCAAATCAACAGACCTCAGAGCACCTGGCCACACTGTGCCTGGGCATCCTTGTGACATTTGCTGTGGACAATCACATTGCCAAGCCATTCGGACTTCAGTACTTCTTATAACAAGCATTGGCATAGCCAATAGGTCTCGCCTTTGGGACCTTATAAGTGTTTAGCCACAGCTAGTGGCTTTGTCAATGTCTTTAAGCTCTGTTGTAGAGCATTGTGGGTGCTGTGCAGCATGTTTAAAAGTTATTATGAAAAAAGTGTTCTAAGCATTTTTGTTACCTTGCATATAAGCAAGAAAACATTATGTACAACTGAACGACCTTGAGAGGCAAAAAGGGCTGGTATGGAGTTAGTGGCATGATACTGACTCTGTAGCAGCCCTACTGACCCTTCAGGGTTGTCAGTCTGTCATGAGATCTACCTTTTTGTCTACAGACCAAACCCTTTAGTGCTGATAGCCAAACGTGTCTCACACTCTTCACTCTCGAGTGTTTCCACCCTATCACCTTATATGAAACTGACTGGCTGGACGGAAGTGGGCAGTGGTTAACCACACCAAAGGTAGAGCGCTCTAACTAAGACGATTGTAAGTATTCCTCTCCAGGTATTCTTACTGGCAGCTTTAGGCTGACCTCTCCCTTGCAGCAATGACAGAAAAAAAGCTGTGCTGAGGCACCATTACCCGCGCCGCTGCAGCCGCCTCCACCATGTTCTCCTCCTGTGAGCCGACCACCTAAGGTTGGTGCCCCTGCATGATGTCACAACTTGAAAGGAAACGAGGCTGCCTGACAGTGTGAATCAGATCTTTGAAACGATAGAGAGGAGGAAAGGGATAGAATAGAACTGTCTCGGCTCTCTATCGCCGTATTCGAGGAAGCTTCTGGCCACACAGAAACATTTCCAAATCTACAATGCGCATGGCAAGAGCACTGTCCTGGCATTGTCTATAGTAAGATCAGGCTAAAAGTCACGCCTTCCGAGCTTTGAAGATGAATGCTTTATTTGTCACCGGCCAAACATCACATCAGTATTTCAAGGCTGGTGTATTTCTAACAGTAAATCGGCGCTCAAAGTCTCTGCAGTGAATCGAGAGTTCCACAAACCTGGAGTAGTGGTGGGGGTCCCATAAGGTAGGGAGCAACGAGATGAAACTCGCAAGGGACCAACTAGAGGGAACCTTGGGAGTGGGAGGTTGGGGGCGGGCACACTGAAGGGGAATTTCTAAGAAGCCAACTGGAAGAAATGCTGAAAGATGAAGCGCGACGGCTACGCTGATAATCGGCTAATATAACCAGTGAGCTGAAACATCAAGCATGGTTATCAAGATAAACACGCTGCGCTCATTGTTAACATGCATGCAACAGATAGAAAGGGACACGGTCTCCCGAACCGGCCCATTGCTGAGACGTGAAGCGCAGCGTCCTTAAAGCAGGTGCCGCGCTGATTTACGATAAAGGTGCAACTAATTAAACAAGGGTCGGTTCAGAGCTACGAAAAGCAAACATCCAGCATGGTTATCAAGATAAACACGCTGCGCTCATTGAACACACCCATAAAACAAGCGAAAGCACGGCGCGTTGTGTGTAACCTGACCCACGAGGAATGCAGCTGCCACCCTGCGCGCCGCTGCTCGCTCCCGAGAGCAAAACGCCATGGGAGTGAACATTAAAAAAGAGATGGGACATGCGCCCGCCTTTAGCCATTTGCGTGCTTTCATTATTGAAAGACACACGCAAAAGCTATGTGTGGGAGAAGTCAGACCCACACAGAGTAAACACAAGAAGCCTCGCAGAGCAGCGCATGCGCGCTGGCTCAGGCTCGACCTAAAAAAGAAAGCTGCTGCTCCAGTCTGCTTCAGGCTCCAACCAGGGCCCCTCCATACACAAGATTGGTACCCATGCTATTTTTCCCACTATAATCTCATAGATTAATTGTATACAGAAAGCGCTCATTTTGTTTTTTCCCCTCTGTAGTGGGTTGCTTTAATGTTTGATTCAGAACTTTAATGTAAGGCAGACCTATTTGTTTTACTGCTGCTTTTTTTTAGGTCGAGCTTACCAGACAGTGTAAGTTGCTTAGTTGCAAAAGACCTGCAGTCTACTTACTAAAAAGTTACAGCCTGCCCATTGTTTACTATTCATTGTCGCACATCAGCTTGCTTCTTATTTGATGACTTTCTTGCACTAGCTTTTCTATCTTCTGTTTGTCCCTCCGCTGGAGCAAAGCATCTTTACTATCGCTCTTAATGTCTGGTTTTTATCTTTTCACTACTCACTTTTAGGGGACTTTTTTTCTTTTTGGTTAAGCACTCCGAGAGTTAATGTGTTTTCCAGCTCTCTCCTCTTCCTGTGTGCTCCCCTTAAATGCCCTCTTCCTTGCTCCATGTTTATCTCTCGTGTAATTCTCCCCAGCCCCCACTAGTGCTCCATGTAGCTCTCACCTTTGCATGCTTCTCCCAGCTCCCAATGTTGCAGTCCCTTTTTGTATGCTTCTGTCTCCTATGTGGTTTGCCCCCCTGCTGCCGCGCTGTTCTACTCTCCCAGCCCTCACACCCTGTGTTTATCGGTGGGTGCTTTCCCTCTCCTCTTGTCTTGTCCCTCATGCAATGCCTCACCTTCCTCGATCCCACCTGCTGTGCCCATTTGCTCCTCTGTCACCCTTCAGTCCTTTTTATTTTTTTCTTTAAATATGCGCTTTTACGCTAAAAGCTTAATTTATTTTTATTTACAGATCCATGTTGCATCTACAATCTTGGATTGGTAAATAAAAAATTAAATTAAATGGTGCCCACGCCATGATTTTAGCGTGCATACATATTCACGCATTAGTGTTTTGAAATGACGTGACTGCTAGCAGCAGTTTTCATTGCACCTTTTTAAACAAGCACTAGCAAGGCCAATAGGTATTGTTTATGAATGCTGTATCAAACTAGACCTAAAAATCCATATACGTTAATGACTGCCCTCCTCCCATCTGTGCTGCTGCGAGAGAAAAAAAAACACCACAAATTATTTAGTTATCTAAGACACGTTATTAGCACTACAATGGCATGCATGTGTGTGTGTGCGCCCCTGAAATTCAAGCTCAGACAGCTAGATGAACAAAATGATCACAGCTGTGTGTAGGGCAAGCACTTATTTTTGTGGAAGCATACAACTTCTGCCCAATCAAGATGTGTTCCTGACTTCCAACATGTGGGTGGAGCCAAAGCCCCTCTCCTGTTGATTCTCGCATATTTGTCTGGCGACAGCTGCACTGTCAAGCCAGAACATAAAAATGTATATATTGCAGCACATCACCAGGGGAAGGGTAAAGCACAAAACTGTAGAATATTACCAAAAGGCACTGACAAAGCCAAAAGGTCCCAAAGGCTTTACCAATGCTTGTTTTTAGATATTGTAAAGAAGGAGCTGCACGAATGTTGCCTCAATTAAATGTTATCGCAGTATTTACTGTTATCGTAGAAACAAATCAAAAGAGAACAGCCAAGAAATTAGGCTGTTTCTCCAGGACGAAGTGAGGCCCATTCTTCGCTTTTTGTTGTAGTAAAGAAAGGTGTATGTTTGTATAAGGGTGCAGAATTTCACGATGTAACCTACTAAAAATAATTTGACAGGATTCGCTAATGAAGAGCATTTACCAAAGAGCACAGTGCCTCACACCAACATTTCTAGCATGTACATGCACTCAGTTTACTGAATTAAAATATCTGACTTAAGTGTTAAATTGAGCAAGCTTTTTCAGAATAATTCGGATAGTTTGACACTCGCTGCTCAGCACGGAGTTTGTTTTAAAAAAGTGATGGACTCAAAAATCAGCAGGACTTACTTAGACTTTCATCATTTCATGGGTGAAAAATCTTTGTACCTGGCTGGGAAATACAAAACACATTCTGTTTTTACACACAAGTCCTGCTTCCATCACTTACCGCCCAATGTTTTTCTATTTATAGAACACTCTACAACCTCTGCATTCACCAGGGAGTGTGTAACTCATGTAGGTTATCGAGGGCTATTGTATTGGATCTAGCAATTGCTATGATCATTGTGTTGACTAGTATAAGAGGAGAAAAACAAATGACTTCTTTCAGCAAAGGATGCTGCTTCTCCAGAACCAAATTGTGTGTCGTTAGCATAGGAGCGCATCAAATAGTCACCTCCAGTTGTGGCCATTTCCCCAGAACCTAAGTGAGACCCTCCCTTTTTCTGGGTTGTGTGATATTTCATAGAAAAAACAATTTCATGGAATACCATTACAGAGAAACCATTTAATCTAAACTGTTTAATTGAAATTTTCATAATGAATGGCATTTACCTTTTCATAGAAAACAATTAATAGAATGTCTTTTTGGTCGAAATTGGCTTTAGAAAGCTTTATTTTTGCAAGTGTAAATGAAATGGTTGCAGGTCTCACTTTCACAAACTGTTTTGTCTATAATTATTTGAGTGATTTACTTCAGGGGACATTATTGCATATTTACAACTTTTACATTTTAAAATGATTACTTTGGATCCTTTTAATTTTCTGACCCATCACCACCTGTAAACTCCATCCATTGCTGACCCCTCACAACCCCTGAACACCTTGAATCCCTTGCCCCCTAAAACCACTCACTACACTCATCCCTGAAGCCTAAAAGCCCTTTCTACCTCAAAAATCCTCTATCCCTGGACCATAAAATCCCTCACTACCCCTATCTCCTGAACTCTAGAAACTCCTATGTACGCCTAAACCCCACCCATCCAATACCCCTTAAAAGACCTCAGCAAACACAAAATCTACCCATCCCTGAACCTTAAAAAAACCCTCACTGCACTTAAACACCACCCATCCATGACTTGTAAGAACTACTCTACATCTAAGCTCCACCCATCTCTGAATTCTTAAAACCCCTCACCACCCTAAACTCCACCCCATCCTGAACCCTAAAAACTCTTAACCACCCTAGTGTTACCCATAATTGAAGCTTAACGCTTTGGATGCGTCGGACGGCCGCTGGCCGTCTGACGCTACGGGTGGCGACTGCGTCGGACGGCCGGGAGCCGTCCGATGCGCGCACGCGTGAAATTTTCCCGCACTGCGGGAAAATTTCGCCCGCATCCAAGGGGTTAAAAATCCTCACAGCCCTAAACTCCGCCCATCCATGAACCCTAAAATGCTCAACACCCTTACACTCCACTCATCCGTGAACCCTAAAAACACCTCACCACCCCCAAGCTCCACCGATCTCTGAACCCTATACAACCTCTTTCCAAGCCCAAAATCCAATTATTCATTACTTCTAAAAACCTCATCACCCTAAACATTACCCATACCTGAATCCAGAAACCCAGGTAGTCCTAAACTCATTCTAAGTTTAATTTAATTTTGGATTTTCCTTTAAATGTATCTTTCCTTGTAAATGTTAGCTTACATTTTTGATTCCTTTGTATTTGCTTAAAATTGTCTTTCTTTAAAATTTGGTTTTCCATGATTTGTTTACCTCTAATATTGTTTCTCAGTTTTTGTTTTCCGTTAATTCACACACATCGTTTCAGGTCTAGTACAAAGAGAAACGTGTGAGTAAATGTTGCCATGTTTTAGTACAAGATAATGTTTTGAGAAAAATTTGGATTAGATCAATTATCAACTGTGTTTTTGATGGGCCTTTCCGATTCAAGAAGCTCTCTCATACAGTGCCACTTAATTTATTAATCTATTGTAGATGGAAAGCAATAGATCAAGAATTCAAAGTTTGAGGAAAATGTAAAGTATTGAATCGGAACGAGGATACAAATTCAAAACCAATCCCCATTTCAAAGCCTATTAAACCAAACCATATTGTCCACTCTGAATTTATGTCAAAAAGCCATGTTCGCTAAAATTGGTTTTACTAAATTCCATGTCTTTTGAAAATATGAAACTGTGACTTCTGGGTGAAGAAATGATCCTAGGTGAATGAGGACTAGAAATCTGGAATGAGGATCTGTAGAAAGGTGGAGTATTATGTGGTGATGCTGGTTAGGCTGCACCATGCAATACTCTTACAATACACCAAAGATGGTCCTTGGATTTACAATAATAAATCCTAAACTCAGTCCTGGTAGAGTGGCAAAGAGCAGTCAGGCTTTACTAGAGGAACATATGTTAAGCATTTGAGAGTACCAACATGGACGATAAGTAATTGGCACGACTCAAAAGATATCCAACACCAATTTATAAAATTGAAGCAGATTTTTAAATATAAATTTAGACACCAAAACTATGTCAGTTAGATAAGTATAATTGAAGTTATGGATTTAGAAGCAATATTAAATCTGTGCGAAACAATACTGCAAAACTTTATTATTTTGGTCAATGGGAAAAAGCACTAGTGGCAGTCGCTCACTTGCAGGTCGAGTTGCATGGAACCCAAGTAGGGTAAAGGTGATGTGGCTCCCAGGACCAAGCCACGATAGTCAGTTCGGTTTTATCTGGCTCAAGAAGCCTGGGTGCAGGGTTGTCCTGAATGTCCACGGCTCTGAAGCGGGAGCCGCAGGGGAGCTGGTTTTACTGCTTACACTATGATTGGGGAGGAAACTGGTGGAAAAAGTCAACAAGAAGCCATTGCTGACATTGGATGAAGGTTTTGCGCGGTTCCCTCGAGATGCAGCATAAAGTAAAGGTGGTGATTGCCGTACTAGCCACCAACAAGCCTTGGCAGCGGTACGGTCAGCAGAATGTTATTTCGAAGTTTGGAGGAAAACTGTAGCCACCTGAAACTTGGTGGAGGTCAGGACTAAGTTTCCCACAATGCACTGAAGCATCTGCTTTTGGGCGATCACTTGGAGGGCTCAATGGCCAGCGATTCTTTGGTTCCTGTACGTTGTTTTTACCTGCTGTGTGCAGGGGAGTCTGGAGTTACCTTTGGCTCTCAAAGGGGTTCCTCTGTCTGGGGGAACCGGCCTTTGGTCCGGGCCGAGTCGCTGTTGTGCAGTTCCAGGGAGGTTGTCATGGGTGCAGAGTATCATGCCTTTGCTTTGTGCAGATCTTGGTGTCGTAGACACAGGTCTCCTCTTTTTGTCCTTTGTTGCAAGTCCGATCAGGACTGATGTGGTTTCAGGGGTAACCCGTAAATCCTAGATTTAGGGGCGTTAAAGGTGTAGGTGCCAATGGGCTACTAGCCCCAGCAGCTAATAGGCCCTTCAGGTGTCACCTTTCCTACCCAGAACTCTCTAGTCTGCCACTTTTTAAAATGGCAGACACCTTCTATAGCTGTACAGACCAGGTAGCCCACCCTAGAGGTGTGGCTAGCATTCTGGGGCTGTACACCTGAAAATCTAATTTTCCTGTCTGCCCGGGTGCAAATGTGCCTGGAGGCAGGGGGGAGCTGTTAACTCCTTTGGGAGGCAGCCTGGTTGCATAATACAGGTGGTGAAGACTTTGAAGCTCACTGCCTTGATGTGCCACTCAACTAGCCATCCTGTCAGCGAAGGGAAGTGTGACCTCCTCCTGTCCAGGCCATTGTTTCGGACTCCTGGGAGACTTCACACTTCCTGTCGTGGCTGCAGCAACTGCAGGCTGACAGCCAGAGCACAGGAAAGGCTGGGGCAACCAAGTGGGCAACCTCTGAGGTAGCCACCTGGGTGCATGCCACATTGTCCTCGACATGAGATTTGTGTCAGGGATGACGAGGCACGTTGTTTGATATTAAACATGACATATTTTGGCGGTACCTTAATGGAGCTGGCAACCGAGTTTGTCCGGGTGCCAGCCCATGTTATCCTATAGACCGCTTATCACTCGGAGTTCTTTTAATAGAAAAGGCCACTATAGGGACATACAAGCTTGCACTGATATATCCTCACCTTTTGGTTTAATGCACCCTGCCTCCTGGGATCAGGCGGCCTTCTTTATGGGTGACTGACATATACTAAAATTAGTGCATTGACTTTGCCCCACATGGTGAGAGGAAAGTAGAGTTCGAGCAGTTTGCACTGCTCCTGCAGTTTACTTGGGTCACTCAGGGTGGCACAAGCAGTGCTTCAGGCGTTCGTTACCCTTTTAACACCCATGCCCTGGGTACCACTGGTACCATATACTTGGGACTTATAAGGGGGTGGGTTAAAGTCCTTGCCAATTGGGGTTACCAGTTCACTTATATCAGTTTTAGGGAGAGAGTGCTGGCACTGGGGGCTGGGCAGCAGACTCCAGTGCACTTTCAGAGCCATAATCATCAGCTTTGGAGCAAAAACTGTGTTTGGGGGGGGGGGGGAAATGACCATGCAACAAATGCACTTTACTACAGGATCCCACTGTGGACACGTTTGGAATATAAGCTTGATTGATGCAAGGATTTACATTGATGCAAGGATTTACTTCTGTGTATTCTTTCATTACTGCTGTTTCTAGCATTCTGGAGGCTCTAAGTGAGGTTTTACTTTACTCCTGTTTAAAGTACTGAAATTATCTTTTATTTGTTCAGTGATTACTGTTCTAGGCATGCAACTTTGAAGGTCTGTAAATGACAAAGTTATGTACCAAAGTTTGGTTATTAAAATTATCAACTCAAGATTGATAAGTCAGAGTTGTCACCAGTGTTGGATCCTGTGACATTCGGTTTATAAAAATATCTGCAGCAGGTTTGACACTCACTGCATTCACCAAGTGACTCCTGTACAGCTTGGCTTATAATAGTATACACATTTTCCTGTTTTAGGTCCGATCCAGAGTCAGCCATCGCTGTTTTGCCAATCTCTTTTAATAAAAAAAACAACAACAAAAAAACACATCTATCTATCGCAATACTTGCAACAGTACTTGCAATTGCTGATGATTGTCCGGAGGAAGAGCTGCAAACACTAGGCTAACTGAGAGGAACACATCTTGATGTAAACGTGACTACAGGTGTTCCCGGGGCCTTTTTCCATGGGGCTCAGTTGACCTCAAGCTTGGGTGACCAGAGGTCCGGCATTTGCAAGTGTTGTGTTTTCTGGAATGAAAGGTGTATGCAAGTGGTGTACACTTTAATACAATCCCGTGTATGTCCTGATGAATGCCGTGGACTCTTAAGAGCCACCTTGGCATAAACATGTCGACACTTTAGTGGTGTTGGGGTACTAGTTCCCCTACACGCCAGGGACAATTTTAATACCAAGTGGTACTCCGCCAAGTAAAATCCATACCGGTTTACCACACTGGTTTTTAACCTGTTTAGTGGATCCCTAGCTCCATAATAGCTTAGAAAGTGCCTCCTTGACTCCAAAGTGCAGGCCCGCTGTCCATCAAACCAGGATTTGGAGAGCGTGGGATGGTCCATTGTTGATGCATAACACCGGGTGGTGTGTGAGGACATAGTGTCAACTTTTTTGTATGTGTCAAAAAGCTGTGAGACAGACGGAAAAAAGCTAGTAGATAGAAACTGTGAAGTAACCTCAGTAGAGATGTCTGGGTGCTCTCCCACAGTTAGCTCTGGTGACTTTCTTAGGTTCCTTTAATGCCTGCAGCATATGTCCCCCTCCCCCACACCATTCATCATGCCTCAGTTGGATCTCAAGCTTGTCCTCACCTACTTTCTGATGTGTGTGCCATTTGAGACTCTGCACAATTGCCCTCTTAGGCTATTGACCATCAAAACTGCCTTTTTAGTGGCCATAACCTCATCCAGGAGGTTCAGTGAATTTTGAAAAGTGCACCCTCCTTTTTAGGTCTCGCCTGAGCCAGCGCATGCGCTGCTCTGGCGAGACATTTAGCGTGTGGGCTTTAAAAATCCGACCACACTCTTTTGCTTGTGGCCTAAAGCTTGCGGTTACGCGCGTGGTTACGCGCATAGCCGCCATCTGGCTTTCCTACCTCCTCCTCGTTAAGCGCATCGCTCGCGGGCACCCTTAAAGCGCGCGCACCAAATCGGCGCGCGATTGCGATCAGTTTCACTTTCACGGCCGTGCGGCCGCGTCACTGTCACGGCCGCGTCACTGTCACGGTCGCGCGGCCAATGCTTGTTGCTTCCTTGTGCTCACCTTCTGTTTCCGTTCTTGCCTCCCCACCCCTAGCTATTGTCAGTTTGCTGCACCATCCCTCCCGCCCTCCGTAGTCCATGTGCTCCCCCTTTGCTGCCCATCCTCCGTTGTCTGTGTACTTATAGTTTGTTGGTGTGTTTTCACGTCTGTCATCGTTGTGCTTCCCAATGCTTGTTGCGTAGTCCGTGTGCTCCCCCTTTGCTGCCCATCCTCCGTTGTCTGTGTACTTATAGTTGTTTGTTGGTGTGCTTTCACGTCTGTCATCGTTAAGCTTCCCAATGCTTGTTGCTTCCTTGTGCTCACCTTCCGTTTCCGGTCTTGCCTCCCCACCCCTAGCTATTGCCAGTTTGCTGCACCATCCCCCCCGCCCTCCGTAGTACGTGTGCTCCCCCTTTGCTGCCCATCCTCCGTTGTCTGTGTACTTATAGTTGTTTGTTGGTGTGCTTTCACGTCTGTCATCGTTGTGCTTCCCATCGCCCGCCCTCTGTTGTTTGTGTGCTTCCTTATTGTTGTCTCATGCTTGACCTTTCTCTCCCGACCCACATCCTTTCTCCTGCCCTCCCTCTATGTTGCTCCGCTCACCACCCCAACTCACTTTCTTTTGTAAGCGCATTAGCACCGTATCAAGAAAGCACACTAGTGTTATATCAAAAAGTGAATTTGGTGCACCTTTTGTATGTACTAATCCATCTCGGGTTGGTAGATAAGAAAAACATGCTCGCCTCATTTTGTTGGCATGTGCATCCGTTTTGGCGTACGCCTACAAAAATGCTGTGTCTTAGCACATTTTTTCTTTTTTACATTATTTTCAGCCTTACTACACAGCATGGCTAAAAATAATTTCCATAGCCTTTCGGTCTTAGGAGCACCGGAAGTGGGGGGGTGGCGGCAGCACCACCAAGGTCACCCTGCTGGTGTTCTGAAGGCATAAAGAGGACTGTACATTTTGTTTTTATTCTGTTGCATTTGGTGAGAGTTTGAAGACCGAGGTAAAGTGTCATTCAATATATTATGACATACTGCTGTTTATTTAACAAGGAGATGGGTGTTTACTTTTCTTTCCTGGATGACAAATGGGGTGAATTTTATAATGTGAAATAAGTGACAGTCTTGCAGGAGTACAGCGAGTATTGATAGAAAAGCTGCAGAATGTCACATGTTTTCTAACACAATAAAATGTAATTACTTGTAATTACCTTTTCAACCATTCCAAAATATATTGTCAGCAAGAAAAGTTCCATTGAGACACATTGTTGTATTTGTAATTCTGAGGTAAGAGGGAATTTTAATAGGATCAAAACGAACCAAGACACTTCACTTGTGTGATGCAAAAATGATAAATACACACAGAAATAAGATTTCTACGCATTATCGTTTGTACCTAGCTTTATCAGTAAGGTGCATGACTGATGCTAATCTAATGGCCATTTCAGTTGAAAATATGCTCTGTAAAAAGCAGCACCCTAGCACACCATGTTTAGTCATATATTTGGGACAATGAGCTGCACAGTGCACCACTGGACACACACTACTTGTACACCATTCTTGTGCCGAAGGGCGTGGCTCATTTGCTACACTTTGCATAACACTTGGATTTTTACAGCCCCCACACTTCAATGCAGGGCTCTGAGTGCTTGTTGGACTGTAGCTGTCAGTCGTCATTCACAAAATTAAGTTGAATTGAGGTTTTCAACCCTCAAATGGGTTATTTGAAAAGTACAGAGATGTCTCCACAGAAAGTAATTCTAAGTCAAAAGACATTTAATTCAGTCAGTTGCAGTGTGAACACCATCAGGCTACTTTATTGGCAGATAAATGAATAATTAAATAAAAACAATAAATACATCTCCATCAGCTTTACAGGTCTTGGGCAATAATTTTAGTTCAATCTAATAATTTAAGTTACAGGTCCTGCATGTATGATGACATTGGCATAGCCAATAGTTCTCGCCTTTGGGACCTTATAAGTGTTTAGCCATGCAACAGTTGATGTTGTTGCACTAAGGATATTGTGCTGCATAACTAAATACTTATAAGGTCCCAAAAGCGAGACCTATTGGCTATGCCAATGCTTGTTCCATCTTCTACCCGGACAATCTGGTTCTCCAGACACGTGCCTCCTTCCTTCAGAAGATTGTAACTCCCTTCCAGTAGACCAGAGCATCACCCTGCCTACCTTCTTTGCTCTGCCTCATCCCTCCAAAGAGGAGGAGAGAATCCACTGTCTGAACCCAAAAAGAGCATTGTTCTATCTTGACCGCACAAAAGAGTTCTGGGTGGATCATCCACTCTTCATGGGCTATGCAGGAGCTAAAAAAGGGAAGTCTGAGCAGCAACAAACCATCTCGAGATGGATCATTTTATGCATTAAGATCTGCTATGCATTGGCCAAGAAGCAAGCCCCTGAGGTCTTTCAGGCTCACTCCACCAGAGCCAAGGCTGTGACCACTGCGTTTGCCACCTCACAAATGTCCAGGAAAGGCTATGTGGGCCTCCCTACACAAGTTCACCAAGTACCTACTGCCTGGACAGTCAGGTCGGTCGTGACAGGCACTTCGCCCGTTCAGTCCTTCTGGACTTTGTGATTTAATTGGCTTCGTAGACTCCCCTCTGAGGAGGTATTGCTTGGGTATCTATTCTAAGGTAAGGAATTTACGGGCAGAAGTCTCTATCAGATGAACAAGTTACTTACCTTCGGTAATGCCTTATGTGGTACTAGCTGTAGATTACTTACCGGCCCTCACATCCCCACCCACTCTGTGAACACATTACGGTGTAAAGGACACCCTTCTCAGGGCCTTAGCCTGTCACAGCAGTGGTCAGTTCTCACCCTGGTTCCGCTCTCCTGGCGAGGAAAGTCGCAAAAGTAACTGATGTCAGTGCTCTGGTGTAGCGCCTATAAAGATACCGAGCATATCACTTGCGGCATGGAGCCGAACGACTCCACCTACTGGCATGCAAGGGTACGTCTCGAACATCTTCCGTATCCAGTCTGCCGCCTGGGAAATATTTGAAGGTAAGGAAACGGCGTCAAAATAGTCTACCAGATAAGGCGTTACCGAAGGTAAGTAACTTGTTCTTTATGATATACCTGATTGTGCAATTGCCTCGTTTCTTTGTTTAGTTTCTGAAGAGTGATCTTGTGAATTGTAGTGTTCACTTGATTTCACAAAATGTTAATGTAAATAAACCAAAATTCTGCTTGCAGTCTAGTGCCTTAATTGCAAACAGAGCATCAGTCTGACCTTCTCCACTTCACCACACTGTGCAATTATTGGGCAAATTATTTCATCTCGCAGTGCCTCACTTCCTCTGTTTGTCATCATTGTCAGCATATAGCAGACGCTATTGTAAATAATGGAAATTTACATATTGTCACTTTATAAACTCTGCAAAGTTGTATCAGGATCATAATGGTATGGGCTTGATTCTCAAAGCAATTTACACACATACGTTTGCATTACATGTTCATGTTGGTTTTGCACTCATAAATATTTTTGCATCAAGGAGCTATGGTATTCACCATCCTTGAATTGTCGCCAGAGTACCACTAGATTGCCATGATCAAGACTCTGAAGCCTTGAACTCATTTGGTTAATTCAATTAGCTTTCTTTGTATGATTAATAAAGGCCATTACAGAAATTTGTTAAATTCACATGATAAAAATACTGTGATACAGTTTCTATAACATCTATCAGCTGAAACAAGAAATTGTCGTAACACATTGTACTGCCACTTGCACAAAATATGTTGAGTACACATAAAAATTCACACAAAAACACTTGCAAAAATGTTTCTAAAATAGTCTCAATCTGTTTAAATGTATATCAATGTATATATCAAGGCACAGACATCATAAAAACTGTTTCCCAGAAAGTGCATAGAGTATAAAAAGTGCTATCCGATTGCTACATCTCCGAACGCAACCATATTTGACTATTGCTCACTTTCGATTCCTAGTTGAAGATAACAACAAGCCATAGTCCCTGACTTATTATGAAGCAGGCAATAATAATGATAGGGTCATTTGTAAAGCGCTTGATTGTGTCTAACGGTGCATCCCCGCACTGCGAGAGAGAGAGAAACCAGATCAGGAGATAAAGTATTGTATGTCTAGCTACTTGCCAGAGCCGAGATACATTATTGCGCTGGTATCTGAGGAAAATAGCCATGTTTTTAGTCTCCTTCGGAACAAATGCTCTGATGGTTCCATCCTCCAATGGAGAGAAATGGAGTTCCATGCTTCAGCAGCTAGAAACGCAAAGGAGAGCAACCGCCTTATCTAGCTTTCCGTTCCCAAGAAATAACTGCCTGGTTTGTTCCCGAGGATCTGAGATTTCGGCTTGGTTTGTGGCATTTCACCAAAGAGACGAGGTACCCAGGACCTTTGTCATTAAAAGTCCGGTGACAAAAGCACATGGCTTTAAATGAGATTCTCTCTTTAAGTGGCAGCCAGTGTAGGCTAGCTAGAGCAGACCTAGCAGCCTCGTGTCTCAGCAGATTTAGTACAAAGCAGGCCGCAGCATTTTGTACTCGCTGTAGCTTCTATAATTTCGATTTAATAGTTTGCAAGTAGAGTACATTGCAGTAATCCAATTGGGAGGTGACTGATGCTTGTACGATGACTTTCCTTTCAGAGAGCGGAAGGACATTGAAAATATTTTTTACATTTTCAGGGTGTTTAAGCACTTTTCCGCCACAGCAACTATATGGTGTTCAAGTGATAGTGCCAAGTCTGGCCACACTCCCAGATATTTTTTTTTCTTCCCTCGGGGACAGGGGTGGGGCCCATTACATCAGGCCACCAAGCTGATGACCATATAGAAGGGCTTTTACCTACAATGAGAACCTCAGTTTTGTTGGCATTTAATTTGAGGCAGCTATTGGTTATCCATTTATCCACCTCTGTCAGGCACATCTCAAAATGTATAGCCCCCTCGTCCTACTCCTGAGACAGTGTAACTATTGGTTGTGTCATCCGCAAAGGATACAATTGTCACATTATGACACAACAATTTCAGCCAGTGGACGGATATAGATATTAAATAACAAAGGGCTCAGGATAGAACCCTGGCGCACCCCCTGGGTCAGTGAGATTGGGTCAGAGGAGTAAGGTTTTTGCACTACTTGGAAGGAGCAGCCCTGTAAAAATGATGCCAACCATTGCCGGGCAAGGCCCCTCACACCACAGGCGCCTAGCCGATGTGGGAGTAAGCTGTGTGAAGGTGTCAAAGGCGGCACTCGGATGTAACATAATCAGTGCCCCCGTCTGACCCCCATCAGAATAACGCTGCAGAGATTTTGTGGCCAATAGTATGGCCGATTCCGTGGAGTGGTGCCCCCGGAAACCGGATTGAGCAGAATGCAGCAGTTTATTGGCCTCCATAAACGTAGCCAACTGGCTATTGACCAGTTTTTTGACGACTTTTGCAAAGAAGGGGGAACAGGGAGATGGGTCTTAGATTTTCCAATTGCGAGGGGTTTAGGGAGTTTATTTTTGTAGTGGAACAACCATTGCCTGTTTCCATTTTAGGGGCACTGGTTCCGATGAAAGACTAGACTAGTAAAATGCTAAAATAGGGCAGGATAACTTGTGCTTGAACAAGGATTTGTGCGTGGGCCAGGTCCAGTGGAGATCTAGATTTAATTTTACCCTATAGCCCACCGACCTCACTCTGGGGGGAACCTTGAAACTGAGAAGGCTAGCTTCTGGACAATGTTTGTCAGCATGTTTTCCTGCCACACAGAAATTTCAAGCCTCTTGAGGGAAGGTCTCCTAGATTTTTGAGATCTTATTAGCAAAGAAACCTGCAATTTTGTTGCAGTTTAGTTTTGACGGTGGATTGTAGACTGACATTCAATCTAGAGATGATAGGGCTTTGACTATGGAAAAAATGTGTTTTGTAGAGTTTTCCGAGGCCTTAATTTTCTGAGTATAATATGCCCTACGAGTGCAGCGAATTAATCAATGGTATGCTTTAAACGCCTCCTTATACGCATTCTTGCTTTCAGTACTATAGTCTCTCCACCATACTCACTCCAGATGTTTACAGTCTTTCCTTGAAAAAGCTAAGTCTTTCGTAAACCACTCTGCTGTAGGGCAGGTGTGTGACCTCTTTATCTGGGGTAGTGGGGCCACCTTGTCCAAGGCAGCTGTGATGCAACTACCGATGCCATCAAAAACCGCATCCACATCTTTACCGGCCACCGGGGTTGTTTGATGTAGACTGTTTAGCAGATCCTCCCGTGGCTTTTTTATTCATCTATCGGATTTCTGTGTGTGAATTTTTGTGGGCCCTACTTTTGGTATGGTTACTTGCATCTGAAACGGTATGAGTCTGCAGCACCCTGATCTGGTAATTTGGTCAGATCATAATGTGATGTTGCCAAAATTAGCAAAAAATAGGATCTAGCGTGTGCCTCAGCTGATGGGTGGGGGTTTGAACAAGCTGTATTAGCTGCGGAGTACCTACATCTTCCACCAATGTGTTTGCTGCTGGGCAGTATTTATCATCAAAATGTAAATTCAGATCCTCTAAAACCATCATATGCTTATAGTGGAGTGCATAGGATGGTATTAAATCCAGAAATGCTGACATAAAGCGCATTTCAGGTTCGGGTGGGATATAAATTAAAAAACCCACAATGGTGGGGTTACCCGATATTGTGATGGTAAAAAAAGGCCGTTTCACTATCCTCTACATCTAAGACTGTGAGAGAACACTGTAGAGTCTGTTTGAAAATGATAGCGACGCTGTCCCCCTCACCCGCTGCGAGGTGTGATTGCGTCTCACTATGCCATAGCCAACTGGAATGGCACTCAAGAAACTTGGTGCTGAGATTTCAGAGAGCCATGCTTTCGTAAGAAGCAGCATGTCGGGAGACTGAGGAAAGGATGCCAAAAATCTCTAACTTGTGCTTGGGTAGCGAGCGGCAATTAACCAAAAAACACTGCACGCTTGTGTTGTCCGCCCCTTTGCACCCGTGCCCGCCTTTAGTGTAGTCTCGCCTCTTAAGTCAAAGCCACAATGATTACACCCTGAGAAGCCCTTAGAGATGTGCAACGTATGGAGGCAGTTAACTGCCACAGCAGATGCGAACTGGTAGAGTTAAATAAAGTGCAATGGTTCCAAATATTGCATACATTACAGTGCCTTGGGTACTTAAAGTGCAAACCTAATTACTGCGTTTAAGACTACCCTGCGTTTTTCATCAGACACGCAAAATCTCATACTTTTGACGTTGTGCCAGCAACATTATACAATTAAATGTAACATTTTATAGATGAGAATAAAACAATCCGCTCTGCATTACATCTCTAGCTATTACTAGTCCTTTAAATAATCCCGTGCCCTCTACTTTCTGCCTATCACTTTATACATCTAAATTATGGCTTTATATATAAGAATAAAGCAGTCCTCAAGTTTAGTCTCTGAATAATAATGTTCCTCTAGTAGTTCATCACTGCAAACATGGTTTGTAAGCAATAGTCTGTAGATTTCAGCATAGGGCTATCATTTCTCTTAGCAAATGAGCAAAGGGTCCACCGAAAATAGGCCTTAAAATGCCTAGTTAGCATATTTTTCACAGGACTTCAGTGCTCAATAACTTTTTGAATGCTGCACGAATTTCACAAATTTCGCTGCCAAAATTGGATGCTCTGCTTTGAGACAGGCAATTAGAGTGGATCTGCAGGACCGTGTGCACACTAACTGGAATTGGTATTTTGAAAGGGCCGCCTTTATATCAGCAGAACCGTACAAATGCAGGCAATGTGCACGATTGGTTCGCTGTGGGATTGGCAGAGCCTACATAGTAAGTTGATGTTTTTCTTGTCCTCTCAGGTGTGCAGTATAAGGTTCTCAGCCCACCTAACCTATATTGAATGAGTTTTTGTTTGACATGTATTGATATGCAAACATTTATAATAGGTTGCAGTCCCAGTTTGACGTAGTTACTTAAGACCGACCTGGCATGCGTACAGGAGGCCAATTTTTGTTTGTCTGCTAGCCCCGAAGTCTGATGCGCCACGTTGGAAATTATCCTTTTAAAAGTTGCAAAAGTAACGGAGGTTGCCCACAGCTCCCTGTAGCTTCTCTAATGATTAGTCTAAGAAGGACTGGGCTGCAGATTGGCTATGTGGTTTAGTTATTCCTAGCCATAGTTGATTTTCCAATAAGTCACCCCTTTCCACGCATAGCTTAAAGCATGTTTTCAAAAGGCGCCTTGTCTTTCCAGGGTTTGGTTAAAAAGGCATAACTCCAGGCAAATTTGTGCCGGGAGACTTGTTTAGGGAGCTAAAACGCCATCTGTAGGTGCTCACTAAAAGTTTATCGAGCAGTTTGGAACTGCTTCCTAGCATGACCTCTGATCCATAGACTAGAATGGGTAACAATTTAGCGCCAGTCACTTTCATTAAGGGATCGAGGGAGGGACTGGAATGATTTTTCAAGAGCTTTGAATACGCTTGTAGTAAGGTGACTGCTTTTGACTTTAAAGCCTCCTTGTAGGGGAAGAAAGTTCCACCATGATCCCTCCCAAGTATTTACATTCCAGAGCGATTTTAACTTTGAGGCCATTTCGGTATCACTGGCTGGCTTTTTCTTTCTACTAGTTATCATTATCCTTGTTTTCTCGGGGTTGATGGAAAGACCATTGTGTTTCGCATAGCTGTACAACTTGGTCCAAAAGCTGTTGCAGCCCCACTCTGGTTTTGGCTATTAAAAGGACATCATCTGCATAAAGGAGGCAGCAGATTGATTTCCCTCCAAGCTTTGGAACATGTGTATTCACTTCACCTAGGCCTATCAGGCGATCCGCCAGAAATATGTTGAAAAGCAGGGGGGGCTAAGACACCTTGTTTTTTTTTTTTTTTTAATAATTTCGTTTTTATTGGCATTTATAGTAATTACACAGGAACAGGTCACAATATTTATTATAAGCAACTTTCCCCATAATATTACACCATATCGTTCCAGCCCATAGGCAGAGGCCAATATACAGTGTCCATTAGTGTCCTCAACTACGCGCAGTGAAGCTGGGGTCAGAGACATTACATGCAGTACAGAATGACTGTTGTAGGAAGGGACACATTAGCAAGTTCGAGCCTCTTGTAGTTGTGATCTCGGTGTTTGAGTAGTCGTGGAGCATCTGCCTAATTACCATAGATCAAAGCGAAACTCTAGCCCAACAGGCTTTGGCCGAAGGGGCATATCGTGTCCATCTGCTCGTGGGGATCACAATTTCAATTAAGAACATTACAACCATTGCGTAAACCAAGAAGATAAAGGAAGAGAGAGAAAGCAGAAAGGAAACAGGTGAGAGGGGGAAAGGGAGGAGATGTGCGTGAGAGATATGGCGAGAAGGGGGGGGGGGAGACTCCACCGCTGCCTGACTCCGGAGGCGCTGCAGACGTTGTTTCAGCCATGTTCAGTGGCGATTGTAGGAAGGTGGAATCTGACTATATGGTTGCCCCCACTTTTTTTATGGTGTTTTGCTGGTTTATGACTTAGTTGGACTGGGACCCTGCTATTCAGGGCCCCAGTCTATCTGCTTTCTCTGTAAAATGGTTTCCATGTGCCTTAGGCACATCTCTAATTGGAATCTGGAGTGCCCTTATAAGTCCCTAGTATATGGTATACTATGTACCAAGGGCATAGGTACCTCAGAGGCCTACCAGGGGCTGCAGCATGTATTATGCCACCCCTGGAAGGCCATCCAAAATGACACCACAGGTCTGCTACTGCAGCCTGGGTAAGGTGGTGCATGCACCCCTTGCTGTGATATAGGTTACCTGTATCACTACATACTTACACATATATAAACCTATAAGTCACTCCTATAGCAGGCCTTATCAATCCTGAAGGCAGAGTGCTTGGTTCTTATGTGAGAGGGTGCCACTGCATGAGCAGGACCCCTCTGCAGTGCCCAGAGTCCATTCTCTGGGGCTGTTTGTAAATGCGGTTAAACCATATACTCTTAAGTGCATTATATCCTCGCGGTAGAATGCTAACTTTGGAATGACTGCATCAAAACATGTCGTGTTTGGTGTTAAACATCTTGGAATACTACCCCCCCGCCAATCCTGGCGGCGGGGGTAGCATTCCACCCTTCTAGAGGGAGAGACATGTACACCCTGGTCCAACCGGTAACTTCTTTCCAGAGCCCCAGCATCACAAAATGGATGCTGCTGCCACAGACACGAGTCTGGCCTCCTGCTGCTGGACGAAACTCCGGCAGGGGAGGCCTGGACAATAGGTTTCCTGTCCCAGGGAGGTGTGACCACCTCCCCAGACAGGATAATGTGTATTGGGGCTGGGCGGGAGCACTTTCGGGTGCTTTGAAGTCCTGCACTGGGGGCACATTTGGTGTCCCTGTGCATACCCAGTTCAAACCGGATCAGGGGCTTGCAGCCCCTGCTTTGGTGCGAACTGGACAAAGAGAAGGGTGTAGCCACCCCTCTGCCCTGACCCACCCATAGGTGGGGCCACAGAGTAGTCCAACCCCTAAACTTAGTATAAGTATAGGAACCCAGTCCTTAGGACTTTAGATTTACCTGGACGAAACTCTGAAACAGAATCCTGGACCTTCGACGCTCTACTCACGATTAGAGGACAGAAGAATCTCCTTGGGGTCAAGGAGTGACTCCCCTGCTTGGCAGGCACCAAAGAAGCATCTGTCCGGTTCGCATTTCTGAAGCTCCCGTCGGACGCCGAAGTCATCGCATCACCAGAGGTGGATTCTCAGACTTCCCGAGGCTACCCTGAGTCCCCAGCAAAGCTGAGGCCCGTAGCTATCGTGGGTGACTTGAGACCGTGACCCCTGGACACCGAGCACATTTGCAAGTGCATCCTCTTCTGGGTCTCCCACGAAGTCGTGCTTTGGGCTCCGAGTAGCCCTAGCCTCCAGCACCAACTGCACCGAAGATCACTGGCCTCCACTCCACGAGTGTCCTGTGAGCCAGATCCACGTGCGACGTCTCGAGGCTCCTTCGCGGTCGCTAGCCCGTTGGCTAGTAGCCCTTAACGAAGGCCAATCTTTTTCTTACTTGGCATCCTGGTTGCTCCAGGCCTGCCCTCACTTACCCTCGCTGGGTGAGTTCCCCAGACCTTGCTGGTCTGCACCATCGACGATCTACATCTTCATCGAGACTTGCCGTTGCCAAGGCTTGTTGGGTCCAATCCGGTCGCCGACACCTCAGCACTCGACAGACATCGTGTACCAGCCCGAATCCTGCTCCTGGTCGCCGACAACGCCTCCTGGACCTCGTGGCTGAAGAGTCAAGACGACCGTCCAACGCACCTGAAGCACTCGACATCGGTGGGCATCTGTCCATCGCCTTCCTGGTCACTGGCTAGTGACCCAGACTCTGTCCCCTCTGCTTTCAGGTTCTTCAGATCTCCGATCCACTCTTGGATCCACCCGGACACTTTCCACTTGGTCGCCAGCAGCACTTTGCAGCAGATCGCCATTCAAATCGGCGACGAAACCCGACCCCGAAAGGCACCTATGCACCCGGCTTCCCTGGGTGAGGTAACACGAGTACTCCGGTGCTCCCGTGGGTAGAGACTCTTCAAAGTACTAGTTCTCAAAGGGTTTGCTCCAAGTCCTCCTTTAAGTGTCCCTTTTCTTTAATTTCCTGATCGCGACTTTCTCCATAGAAGTCAACGGCGTATCGCGGTTGTGTATTTACACTGCACGCGTCCCCCGTGGGTCCCCTGTGTCACTACCTTGGGTGGTTCCTTGTGGTCCAAGCACTTCTAGAGGCTCTAGGCCTAGTGTCTAGTTCAGTCGTGGTTCTTATACCACTTTATTGGTATATGGTTTGGTACGCCCCTAGGGCCCAAACGTGTATTTGTGCTATTACTGTCTTTAAATAACTTCTAACTTATGTACTTCGAACTCTAGCCTCATAAAGAGACTAGAGGGGTGTGTTTAGCAATAAATACATATATTTTGAATATATACCTGGTGTGGTGCTCTTTCATTTGATCACTCAAGAGATTATCGACTGGTAAAACAAGCTGCTTTACATTCCTTCAAGACTTAGCCTGAAGGCTGCTCTTCATAGCTACCACTAGGATAGCTTTCAATAAGGTTGTCTTTAACCTATCTCCAATAAGGGGTTGTTTGGACTGGTGCAAGGTGCCCACTATAAATAGTGGACAGCATATACCAGGCCAACTTCTCACAGCGATCGCTAGCGTCCTGCAGATAAAGGCCAGGGTCATCTACGTCCGGGTAGGAGCATCCAGGGTCAGGTGTGGAAGCGCCGCCCGGGGTGGGGTTCGGGTAGGTCCATCTGTGGGCCTCCATAGGCTATCGGCATCTGGTGGATATACAGCGTCTTCAAAGAGGCGCAAAGCCCGTAGCCTCGGGGGTTGCAGTCGAGCATGCTCCTGTCTGCAGATGTAGTCCACAAGTGGCTGCCACAGTTTGGTGAATTTAGTATCCTGCAGCTTCAGGCGCGCAGTGAGTAGCTCCATGGCCATCGTGTACCACAGGCGGGTGAACCAGAGGTTGATCGGGGGCGTTTCAGCCTTTTTCCAGTAAAGAGCAATGATTTGCTTGGCAGCCCCAAGCATGTGGAGGCTGAGGTGCCAGTCACGGCGAGTCATGGCACGCAGGTTCACCGGCCGGAGGCCCAGGACAAGCGCAAGCGGGTTTTCAGGCAGTGGGTACCCTATTACCAGTCTAATGTGGCTGAGAGCCTCCTTCCAGTAAATGGTCAAGAGTGGGCACGTCCACCATATATGCAGGAAGTCCCCCGGAGCGTTGATACATCGCCAGCATAGGGGTGACCAGGTGGGAAACATTTTATGTAGCTGGTGAGGGGTATAGTACCATTGAGTCATAACCTTATATGCGGATTCTCGCTGGAGTATGCTACGGAAGACCTTCGGGATATCGCGCCACAAGTGCGCCCATTGGGTGGGTGTGATGTCCGTGTCTGAAACCTACTGCCATTGCAGCTTGTAGGGATGCGGATCAGTTCGCGGTGAGTGTTGAAGGACTTGGTATGTACGAGAGATTAGCCCCCTGGAGTTGTCAAAGGAGTGGACCAGCCGCTCGAATGGGGTAAAGGGTCGAGTGGCTGCCCGTGCCAGAGAAGACGATTGAACCCAGTGTCGAAGTGGATGTATTGGAATCTAGCCCCCTCTGATAGCTGGAAATCCCGTTTACATTGTTCGAAAGTTTTGAAGGCGTCCCCCAGGAAAATGTCCCGAATCGTCCGACATCCCCCTTCCGTCCAGTCTGTGAAGTAAGGCGGGTGAGAAGCAGGCGGGAAGTGAGAGTTGCCAGCAATGGAGGTGTCGGGGGACGGGAAGGATGTGAGGCCTCTGCGTATTGCTAACTTGTCCCAGATCTCAAGCACCGTCTTGGTAGGAACCGCGATATAGGCGCTACGAGAGCGGGCTTCTCATGAGAGCCATGCAAGGTCCCAAATGGGGCGACAAGTCCACCGCCCTGTCCATATGAAACCAGACTTTTTCGCTCTCCCACACCATCCACTCCGAAATGAAGCGAAGATGTGATGCCCAATAGTATTCTAACAGGTTGGGGCAAGCCAACCCTCCCCTGTCCCGCGGTAGCATGAGAATTTTGTTGGAGAAGCGCGGCTTATTTCCTCCCCATATAAACGCAGTGAGTTCGCGCTGGAGGCCCTGAATCTGGTGTTCTGGTATAGGCGTGGGTAACGTCTGAAATAGATAGAGTATCTTTGGAAGGATCGACATTTTGACCGTATTCAGGCGTCCCAACCAGGATAAAGGAAGGGATTTCCACGTTCTCAGATCAGCTACGACGGTGGTTTTACACTCCTGCCAATTGGCTTGGGACCATGTGGCAAGGTTGGGAGTCAAATTGAGCACTAGGTACCGAATAGAATGTGTGGCCCACTGGTAAGGGACAAGGGATTTGAGTATGACGATCTCCTCTGTAGGGATCATGAGGTTGAGAGCCCATGATTTCTCATGATTGATTTTAAGCCCCAACACCTGTTCAAATGAGCGAAGTAACTTATGTAGGGCAGGTAGAGAGGTTCGTGGTCGTGATAGTGAGGAGAAGGTCATCTGCAAACAAGGATATTTTGTGATCCAGACCCCCAAGCGTGATGCCGTGAATGTCGGGAGCCTGGCGGATCATGATGGCCAGTGGTTCCACTACGAGGGCAAATAAAAGGGGGGACAGTGGACACGCCTGTCGGGTGCTCCTGTGGATAAAAATGGGTTTTGTGAGCTGGCCGTTGACCCGCACCCGAGCCAGCGGTGAGAGATAGGGAGCCATAATTCTAGCGACCATCTGCGGGCCCAACCCTATTTTCTGTAAGACCGCCCGAAGGAAGACCAAATCTACTTGATCAAATGCTTTCTCAGCATCAAGTGATAGCAAGCAGGAGGGTATCTTCCAATGGTGCGCCTTCCCAATTAAGTGGGCAACACGCCGTACGTTGTCTGCCCCTTGTCGTTGGTGGATAAAGCCCACCTGGTCCGGCTCTGAGTCCAGGGAGGTGCGAGGCAAGGCGCTTAGCTAGTATTTTAGTATAAAGTTTAAGATCCGTGTTTAGGAGCGCAATGGGGCGAAAGGAGGAGCAGAGCGTATGATCTTTTCCTCGTTTGGGGATTAAAGCGATTTCAGCCATGGCCATATCTGTGGAGGGCCCTACCGCGTCTGAAAAAGAGTTAAAGAGCCGGAGCATATGAGATTTAAGTTGTGGGAGGAAGGCACGGTAGAACGAGACCGGTAGACCGTCTGGCCCCGGGGTTTTGCTGAGAGGAAGGTCCTTAAGAGCGCCGGCAAGCTCCTCCGGGGTGATAGGTTCCTCCAGCAGTCGAGAGTGGTAGCTGCTAATCTGGGACCACTCACAGGCCTCCAAGACAGCAAGCATATGATCTAGGTCAGGTGACTCCTAGACACCACCTTGTTTTAAACCTATCAAGGTTTGTATTCTTCATGTTAAGGAGGTGCTGTCCCCCAATTTTACTTGGAGCCAAGTATTTGAGTACAAAGTGATAAAATACTTTTCAGTATGGGAGACTGGTTGTTCCTTGCTCCTAGCTTCTGCCATAGGATGTTATGTGGAACTGAGGCAAAGGCTGCTTTGAAATCCACGAAGCATAGATATGGCAAGCATTTTGTGATTTAATCATTTTATCAGCCACCATTGCCAAAGCCAGAAAGTTTGCAGTGATCCCCAACCCCTTTCTTAACCGTGTTTGGTGGTGGGTGGACAATAAAATATTCATTATCCCACAAATCGAGTTCTCCATGTAGCCTCATTATCCAGCAGGTAAATTTGTCAATAGTTTTCTGGGTCTCAGGCTTTTCCTCCTTTATACATCGGATGGATTATTGTGCCTCTCCAAGATTCTGATATTTCTATAGTAGAGATGCAGTGATTGTATAAAGGAGTTAATAGGGTCTCCCAAAATTCCAGGTTGCTTTTATAGAGTTGTTGTGGTAGGCCATTTTGCCCTGGGGCCCCGTCTCGTCTTCCCCTATTAATTAAGTCAACAACCTGTTTACTGGCAAAATCTGCGATTTCCGTGGATGTGAGTGCACGAGTTTCTATACTTTGTGTGATTTTAAATAGTCCATATCGGCAACTGTTTCAACCACAGGGATTCCTGCGTCCCACGTGTTTGTTGTAATGGATGTTGGGTGTGCCATCGCATGGCTACATTGTGCCTTCATGATATAATCTTCTGGTTGGTGCGCAGCTAGATTTGCAGAGTTTACCACAGGGTGTTTGTTCTTGGTTACTTTTTTTTTTACAATCCCCCAGAACTTTTCCATTACTTAATTTACAGGCAAGGAAGAGTGTCGCCCAGTAGTTGTCATGGGCAGCACCTCCGAGTGCCCAGATTTCCTTTTTATAAGATTTCCGAATGGCTGCAATTTTTGCTTTAGACCGGCCCCAGTTGGGATGCTTTCAAAAGCTCTAAGCAGTTTATGCAGTTCCTTTTTAATGGACCTTATAGATGGAGGAAGCCTGTGGCATAGTCTTCTGTTTTGTGTAAGAACATGTGCTCTGCGTGAGTGTGATGGAAACTCGTCAGTCAGGTTCTTGATTTCGAATTCCCAAGCCGTGCTCACACTCAGATGATTTATGGCCACATTTTCCATGATCAGCCGGCATTGCTCCTCAAAGTCCTTTGCTGTAGCACCTTTCCAATTTAATCTATTTAGGCTGGTAGTTGGTGGTACAGAGCCAGCGTCTAGACTTTTCACCAGTAGCTGACTTTTATTGCTTAGCTGCAAAGTTTGCAGATGATGATCGCTGCCTGAGCGAACGTCTAACTTGAAAGGCTCCAAGTATCTAAACGGGGAGAGGCTCAGGAAGGTGTAATTTATAATGAAAAATGATTTAGTAGCGGTGTGAGTCTGTGCCAGAGGCTGATCCTCTCTTGCTCTTCCATTCACTAAACTGAGACCGACATGCAAGCATATAACCAATATCTTCTCTCCTGTGGAATCACGTCTTTTAATCGAGGGTATCATTTGATATGAGATGTTCCAAAGGTTGCCTTGTAGGAATACCAATTAAACTCTATAGCTGTTGGAGAATAGATTTCAGTTGAAGTAGCCAGATAAGATCATGTGTGCCCCGACGTGCTTCGGGTTTAGGTTGGTTATTATTGACCCCAGTTTCCGTTTAATCTCACTTTTTAGGTTGAGGCGTGGGTGGAAGTAAATATTCATTAATATGAGTGGTGCCTTAAGGTCACACATCCAATTTGCAACCAGAACAGCCATGATCCAAGATTCATGTAGTGCGATTTCTTCTATATTAACATCAAGATCGAAGGAAATGTAAATAGCTAAGCCTCCTTTAGGTATGCCTTTTGACTTCGTTTTTAATGCCGATCGATACTCCAAATGCCTGATCAGGGGAGTTGATGTTCTACTCCATGTTTCCTGCAGCATTATCCTGTTAAATTGCTGCCAGTACTTGGCCGCTTCTACATCGTTAACCAAGTTCCTCAAACCTCTTACTTTTCATGAGCATATCTTCAGACCAGTGGAGGGGCTGGGGGCATGTGTGGCAGGTAATTAGTTTCCTGATCAATTACCTAAAGCTGTTGGCAGCCATAACCAGTCTGTCTCTATGTTGCTATTTCGACTCGGCCTATGTTGCTGTACCTAGTGTATCTTACAGGCTTATTGCTGTATTTTTGGGCTGGTTATTGCTGCCTATTGCGTTTTTCAGAAGTGAGAGTCTCATTTGAGCAACTGCTATTGTGACTGGCTGTCATGGATTCACTGCAGAGCTGTACTGGGTACCCTTTCGGTTAAATATCTTGTTAGCTTTATGCACCAGTTCCTGAAGCGATCATTATCTTGCCACATTTTTCTTGCCTATTCAGCAGTTGACCAGGCAATTAAAGTTGGTTCCTTTGCTTGTGTACCTCTAGGCAGGAGGAACGCAATGGACTGTATCTGTGCTGGTTTAAGGTGCCAATGGCACATCGCTTCTGAGTAGATTCAGGATATTTTCCCTATCTAATATATCGTGAGGACCTCCCAATACATATTCTGGGTAGATTAGGATATTATTACCTAATTGGTCACCAAAGCCTGAGCTTTGAATTGAAGCAACACCCAGGGATGGGACATTGGAGGGGAGCATAGTCTGCAGCGCCGGCCAACAATCATCGGTCGTACAATTGGTGGATTTGTGGGGGGTGTTGGTCATGCTCCCTGTGGCCAAAGGATAAAGGGTGGCGTTATTTCCATCTGCAGGGTCATCACGCTTAACTTGTGCTGTTTGCTTAGCTTTCAGTCTTGTGCGTGGCACCTTTTGCAACCTTGGACTACTTGGCCGCCCAGCTTTATCCTTTTCGGTTTTCTTGCGGGCGTTGTCCGGTTTATTCACTTTTTCTGAGATTATCAGTGCGAATAGTGGCTTTTGGCCTGAAGAGGCTGACGATTGAGAGGGCCTGGCTGTTTCTCGCAGTGTTCTGAACTTGCATATGTGTGATTCCCACACTGGCAAGGTTAGATGATTGAATGATTTGCTTACGGGCAAGTTTCACCCTTCTGACTGTTTTCCGACCCTTTATGGGGTGTCCCTGTGGGCCTTGAGTTTCTTTAACATTTTCTGTGGGTTTCCAACATGGGCTGGTACTAGCTCTTTATCCCACTCTTAATCTGATTCCATATCTCCAACAGAAATACATGGTGGGCGCAGCCAGCCATTGGAACAGAGCTGCCATTTTCCTTATGGGGTTCCATGTTGCCCTGGTTTCTCAGATGTTTTCTTCTAGCTTTGCAGAGGAGCGGTACAGAAGGAGAGCCGAGGGCACCAGGGGGCAACAAGACCATGAAGATACCAGGTGCAGCATGAACGTGGCACTGGCGCCTAGCCTGATCACACCAGGGCTGCAAGGATCCCCACACCCAGGAAGCACTGGGGACACAGGAGGCGGCACATCAGAGGTATTGGGAGAGGGAGGGGTAGGAAGCACATGTTTAAACTGGACTAATCCAGGAGCAGAGAGTAGGGATCAGCTGGGGAGGGGGCCTATATGTGGCAAAGGGCATGTAGGCTCCTCTAGCGGGCACAAGCAGCACCGGCCTAATGCTGGCTGCTTCCGTGCGATGCGGGGTGCCCGCAGCCTACTGCTACGCCGCCGCACTGCTATCTGGCCTGCCCGGTCTGGGCTGGAAATACCCTCCTTTCTCCTCTCCCCTTTCTCCCAATTGTTTACCTCTTCCTCTGGCGGGGAGAACAGCAGGTGCCAAACTGTCTGACCGCCAGTCTACCTGCCCACAGGCTAAGTCGGTAGCAGCGAGCCCCGCCCTGTTCCCTGTACACTCTGGGTTTCCGGATCCGGGTATCACTGTCTCTCTGCGCTGATGGAGTAGCTTCACAACAGTGCTAGCCGTTGTCGACGAAGGATACGCGCGTCACCAGACTGTGGTGCAGTTTTGTTTCATATCTGTTACAATTTAAAAATAGAATTAAAATAGAATGGGAGCAATAGGGAAATAGGCAACAGGCAGCTGGGCAGTAGTGTAACAACCGTGAGTGGCAACGGAAATATGCTGGTAGGCAGTGATGCATCAGGAATGAAGCTTGCTCATGGGGAAGCACTTAAACTAACCAGCAGAAGTGGTGCGCAAGCGGGTGTGCAGGTCCCTCAAGCTAGCACAAGCCTCACTAACCTAACGCTGCCTGCTTCTGCGTTTTGGCAGGGGCCTGCTGCCTAATGCAATCACCGCTGCTCTCATTGTCTGCAGCTCTGCTGCCTGTTCGGCTACTGTAACAGCCGCCACTGTCCATCTCAAAGTTTCCTTCTGGCTTTTCCCCAGCCCTTGATCAAGTGACTGACTAGTGACAGATTGTATATCACTGTGTATCAAGCTACTGGGACAAACAGAGCTGGGCCTTCTGCGTCGAGCCTCCGGTGTCCCCGGGCCAGCAGCAATGTAGCCATGTAGTACCTCCTTGGGATTAATGGTGCCCGCCTTGAACTCATTGATCACGTCTGAGTGGGCTTAGAGGGTCAAACACATGCTGCTTCACCTTGCTGCAGCATTCGTAGGCTTCTAAAGTAGAATTCATGTATTGCTAGTAGACATGAAAAATATGCCCTACTTTCAAGATGGCATCTTTGTCTATTTCGGTTACAAGTTGGAAATGATGCTACTTTGAAATATGTTGGAAATTATGAATGATAGTGGACTGTATTTAAGAAAAACACAGATTTGTTAGTGGGGTGGATTACCTGGGCCATCCATTAGCAAAGAATGGTTGGGATCTAATGGCAGTTTGAAAGCCATTGAAGAAGCTCAGTCCCCAAAGTACAAATATCAGTCGCAGCCTTTTTATCAGTATTACAATTTATATCTAATTTTGCTGGAAAGACCAAGATGAGAGGGTTGTTGAAGACACACGTTTTTATATTGTGAAAAGTATGATAAATAAGTTTTGACTCTGCAGAATTAAATTGTCGCTGCTTAAACCTAGAAACATTTTTTACACCAAAGTGGTAGATCTCGCAATGGTCACATTTGTGTAGTTTTAATGCAGTTGAGTTGATGGAGGGCGGTGACTGTAGCACGTGCGTCATGTCCATTGAGAGGAGCAGAAGTTTGTTGTTTTTCCATCAAGAAGGAAGTGTTAGCAAGCTGCTGGGGAGTAACCTACTTTAGACAGTCTTTCTGGGCCAACTAATTTCTGGTGAAGACACCACTGAACCTTTGATTCATTTATTTTACTCCCAAGGTAGCAGCGGTACTTGGACACCAGTGTAATGGAAAATGCGTCTGCTAGAGTTCTCCTTTAGACTGGAATATATGCTGGTAATAGCAAACTCTGAAACAGACTGCTTGTGAAATATGCCAGTAGAAACAAACAATGTCATGAATGAAGAGACTGAGTGCGTAGTGGCTGAAGTGACGAAAGATTGCCTCTGGTACATTTTGTCAGACTTAGTTGGAAAAGAGCATGATTAAACAATAAAGAGCGTCATGGAGGTTGTGAAAATGAGCTGTTGTATTCCTCTTAGGGTGTCCGTATATAGGTTTTCCTGTATCATGTCCTTATATAGGCACAATTCGCCCTGCCCTTATATAGGCATAAAATCCCAGTCCTTATTTAGGCATTAAACCGTGCACTCCAAATACAGGCATGGTCTCTGACATCCGTCCACCCTAACGTCACAACGAGTTCTTGAAGAACAGACCCTTAGGCTTCGGGAGTTTCCCTAGCACAGGACTATTGATTTCTTCAAGTACTCATCTATTATGCATGAACCGTTATACCTTAGGGGTTCATTCATGACGTCTTCCGCTGTCCGATTCACGTCAATGCTAACATTCTGAGGTACCTCTCAGGTATAAATATACCTTCCCTAGCCCCTGTAAACTAGAGGAGACCTCGACTTCAGAGGAGCCCGTTTCCCGGCCTGACTCACTGAGAAGACGCTGTCATCCCTGCACGCAGAGAGTCCAGCTTCCAGTGATCTGACTTCCCTGGGGTGTTGGAGTTCGAGTCTGGCAAGAGATTCCTACCTCTCTCATTCTTAAGGTATGGGGCTGACTAGAACCTAGAGGGACTCTTGGCATACTAGGCATACTAGGCTTAACATACTCTTAGTATACCATAGTAAGGAATACTTCACCTACTTCATACCTCTCCCTACACCTAGGTTAGGAACATTGGGGTAGAACTAGCTTAGAAACGCATCGTATGAGTACTCGCATTTTTAGTCTGTTATTTATGTAAATGAATATCTACTAAAGATCATGCTAGCGCAGTATTATTTATTTCTACTGCTTACGCTGTACATTATCTTGCATACTGTCTTGTGATCGTAACAGCACATATTACTTACACGAGAAACAAGACTGTTCAATAAACCTTTTATTGAAACGCCCGTCTATTCTTTCTGTGTAACTTTGAGGAAAACTAAGTATGCACGATTGAGCTGAGTGAAATAGTTATCTATTGTTTCCACGACTCTGGGACACGTTCTGATTCTAAAGGGAAACAAAAGTTGTCATGTTTTGCGGCTGCCAGAAACTACTCCCTTCTTGTTTGTCAAGGAGTTTCTAGTGGCCTCTGAGCTAGCTGGCACAAGTAATTAAGGTTAATATACTCGATAGGGACATACTGACCTTAGTCCTATGTCAAACCTATAGGGGATATTATTCCAATGCGCAGAGCCTATTAGGGAAATAGGAGCTACACTACATGGCGCCCAACGGTTTGGTAAGGCGGTAATTTAACGTTGGATACTGAGTAACTCAGCTGTGCTTTTTCTCTCAGAGACCCCTACCCATATACTCCAAAAGACGTCTGGAGTGGGCAGGGTTAAGTATCCACCAAGGCTACATAGGGAAGCACCCTATATATTAGCTGTTTGGTTTGCTCAACGTTGAAGGTTACAGTGTTCCAAAATATTGTGCACCTTATCTTTGTTTCCTTGAAACTTGTTCTACATTTTTCAAAAAACAAAATGCCTGACTCCGACAACGGTGAAGTTGCGGATCAGCCAGCTGCAACAGCTTATAACATCACAGGTTTTATTGAAACCGAGGAGGGTGTTATGGACATCCCTCAAAACTTAAGAAGAGCCATCACTCTAAAACTCATAAAACACGGCCTACCACCAAGAGGCGGTAGAGCAGTTTTCGTGATAGAGGCACACGAATCCTTTCAGACAGAGGTATTCTATTCATGGGTAATATTTCCTGAATCCAATCCAGTAACACACATGTTTCACTTCTACAAAGGAGATGATCCACCAGAGGAATACATTCCTTTCGAGGATATAGAAATTCCATTAACATACCAGGAGCATCAGCTCTGGTTTAAAGGCGCCCTAAAACATCACAGAAACATTACCAGGCTCGGTCCACTAGGTAGACCAGGAGCAACATGGCCGATTCTAGCCGGCTACACACCTCATCCTGACCTGGATATGATGTAAGATGAGGAACTACTTGTTCAACTACAAGAATTAATAAAAATCTACAGACAATTGGTCCAATATGTCATGAGGACTTTCACAGTCCAACCACCATTGACACTTCCAAATCAAACTCCTCAACAGGGGAATACACTAAAAATTACACCACAGACTCTATACGCAGTCATGGGTAAAATGCCCACAAAACGTGAGCAAATTCCATTCTGGATAGCTCAAAAATTACTCAAATCGAAGCAGTATTTCCAAATACTAGCCCGTATGAGAAACACAGAATCCTAACAATCAGTTTACCGATGGGGATCACACCACAACTGGAAGACTGCATCACTTGGGGCTTAGTCTTTGCTGCCATCTATACTAAAACACATGGCATTCCGTCAATTGCGGTAATACCTGATGTCCTGAAACAAATTCAAAACGAATACGGGGCAGAGCCTGCTCTAAATTTTAGGTATGAAATTACTGAAAAATTTCGACCAGGTCTCAACAATAATATTATCTAATATTAAAGGGGAGGCAGCAGCAGTGGCGACCTGCCAACGATTAAGGGAATACGATGTTACAGAACATCAAACGGAGCTACCCAGAATAATAGAACAATCTTATGCAGAATTAGGCAGAGATAGTTTGGGTGGAAGACCAGTGAAGCCGAAACTATCTGAAAGTCCTGAGAAGGACTCTATTAAACAAACTCCTACATCTTCTAAAAAGAAGTGGGAGACTAATAAACAAAATTCAAACGAGAAACGTTCTCAATCCCGAGGTAGGTCTCCTCAAAAGGAGCCCTCTGAAAGGAGGTATAACCTCAGGAATAGGGATAATTTGAGAAAGCCTGACGGGTATCAAGATACTGATACACGCTCCTCTCGTCCCTTTCAGATCTCATCACAGACTTCGGAAAGAAGAGGACGGTCAGAACATAGAGAAGAACGCGTGAAATCCAAGGAAGAAAAACACGCTACAAAAAACAAAACAACCTCAATTCTCCAAAAAGAAAGTAGCAGGTCTAAAGATCAGACATGCCGAGAATACTGAGAACACAACTCAAGAACGGAGAATGGGCTCAGACAATGCTGGACAGTGCAGCAGAAGTCACAATAGCTCGCCAGAACCTGAAGGAACTTCTGGAGATAGTGGACTTGAATGAGTACATTACAGTAGACTGTAGACACCAGGGTTAGTACTCCACAAAAGTTATATGAAATAACACTCCGGATGGAGGGAGACATACCTAGACAGGTGAAAGCACTTTTTTGGGAAAGACTAACAAGGGGCTATGACATACTTCTAGCAGAAGAAGACTGGCCACCACACTTTGTCAGGGAGTGCCCACATGGCGGGGACATTATTATGCCTGCCTTCTCCAACCACATTCCAATTCACCTAAAATATACATATGCCAGGAAATGGGCAGTAGCCCGGGCCCCAGCATTATATAAAAATCATGTAGGATGGGATGAGGACTCACCTCACCATAAAATACATCTGAAACATGAACCAACTGCACAAAGGCAGTACCCGATAAAGCAAGAAGCTAAAAAACAGGTCAGGAGATCTTAGATCAACTTGAATACCAAGGGGTGATTGAAACATGCACCTCCTCAATGAACAATCCTTTGTTTCCTGTCTCCAAACCAGACAATACATATCTAGTTTTGGATTACAGACACTTAAACACTTGTTCAAAAACCTTTGCAGTGCAAAATGCACATAGCACAGCATTAATGAATAACATTGTGCGTAAAAAATACAAAACCACATTAGACATCTCAAATGGTTTCTTTTGTCAAAACATAGCACCTGAAAGCAGGTACTTAACGGCATTCTCCATAATGGGGACCCAGCGTCAATTTTGTCGACTCCCACAAGGGTTCAAGAACAGCCCAGGTTTATTCTCAGCGAGGGTAACTGAGTTACTACAAATTTATGACAATGAGGCATTGTCCTATGTCGATGACATCTATCTGACAGACGATGACCTGGACAAACACTTGAACAGGGTGAGCACCATTATACTGGGCTTCGCCTCTGAGGGCTACAAATTCAACTTCAAAAAGTCCAGAATTGCCCATCTCAATGTCCTATTTCTAGGATATGAGCTTTCAAGTGAAGGCAAGAGCTTGGCAGCTAACTTTTTAGAAAAGTGTGCGCTGCTCCAACCTCCAAAACGCTAAAAACTTACAATCCATCCTGGGTTTCCTAAATTTTGGAAGAACATACATTCTAAATTACGCAGAAAGGGTTAAACCTCTCTACGCATTAATCAAACCTGATTTTTTCAATCAGAAATTGGACACAAGAACACACAGAAATCTTGCGTTCACTCCATGCTAACATGTTAGCAACAAATCCCTTACAAACACGCATAAGTCAACGCAACGTGGTGATCAGAATAATTTCGGGTCAATGTGGATTCACCTACTTAACCTTCAATGAGGGTGACAAAATACCAATCGCATACAAATCTCATTTGTATACACGAGCGGAAATGCGCTTCACTTCAACTGAAAAAATTCTGACAGCAGTTCAAACCGCTGTAGCAAAAGAAAGAGCCTTAGCCCAAGGGAAACGCATTGTCGTAACCCAGTACCGGCTTTAGAAGCGGTCACAAAAGCAAGCATTCCAAATGCTAAAGCATTACATCCAAGATGGATACAATGGGTTAATTCTCTTGCTGCAACAGATGTTGAATATGTTTTTGATCCTGATTTAAAAACACAAGCATTCCTACAATATGAACAAGAATGTCCTCTGCCCACTGAAATTCTGCCTCTCGATCAGTACGAATTCATAATTTACACTGATAGATCCGCACAGCCCGCAACAGGGAGTAAGCATGCTTACAGTGCAGCGTGTGCAATCGTTAAAGGTCGCATGCGAGATGGCATCTTCAGACCTATGGTCACAAAAACTCAATCTCTAGGGGATTGTACAGCTCAGCGAGCTGAACTACAATCATTCAAACTGGCACTTGAAAGTACAGATCAAGAATTCCCCACACTAATAGTGTGCGATTCCTTTTACTGTGTTCAGTCGTATAATGAATATATACAAAACTGGCTTGAAAATGGTTTCAAAGATGCGAAAGGTGGCACAAAGCACAAAATGCTTTGGGAACAAGTAGTTCAGTTGAACGAACTACCAAAGGCTCACGTGATCCACACTCTGAGTCATCAACGTGATGGCGTTCACGTTGCAGGGAATTCATTGGCTGACGAAGCCGCGAAGGGGGCTGTTCAGACGGCTTCCGTAGCTGCGATCACTCGTTCAAAAACAAAATAGACGGTGAGCTAATGTTGGCTGTCAATGCTTCAAGCAAGGGCAGCAGTGCAGCGTTACCAAAGAAGTATCCACTCAAGTACTCTTATGTAATTGATGCGAACAACGTTCCTTTTGCTCGAATCCCTGGAGTGGGGGATAGGGTAATTCCAAACATGGAACGTAGAGCAGCTTTGATTTATGAAACACATTTGGGGGAGGGTCTGTCACATCAAGGGATCTCCAAAACAATTTTGACGTTAAGAGATGTACTGGTGGCCTGGAATGAATACAGAAATTCACATATTCATCAATAACTGCTTAGACTGTAAATTACAGCGAGAAAGCCACCAGACACCATGCTGCGAATGCAGCTGCCCAGTACAGACACCACTGTTAGACAGCATTAGACTATCTACGCGCATGCGTCCTTCTGGACAAATGCAAACCTACAAATACTGAATCGAGGTTCCTATGGATATGGCCTCAGCGCTCGGCTGACGCTCGAACTGTTATAAAAGATTTGCGAGTCTTTATCGGCACATACGCAATAGGCACGCTACATTCTGACCAGGGCCCTGCGTTTAGCTCTCGGGCTTACAAAGAAGCCATGGCCAGTCTGGGCGTTGCGTTGCGGTACTCCTCTCCATTCCATCCTGAGGGAAATTCGGTTGTGGAAAGGAAAAACCGGGACATAAAGCAGTCTATAACAGCTAGGGTATTAGGTTCGGGTGATAGGTGGGTCAAACATCTTTATGGGGTCCAACGTTCATTAAACAATCTGCCAAGAAGTTCTCTAGGGGGGTTCACTCCATATGAGGTCCTATTTCGGACAAGAATGTGGGTACCAGATCTCGATGACGTAGGCACAGTGGTGGAAAATAAAACGTTTGATATCAAAGATCGTTTGGCTGTTTTACAGGAGCTGAATGAACTAAGATCGAAACAAAGCAACGTATTCCTGCAGCCAACCACCACTGGGGAAAAACCGGCGGTCCCAGCAAAGCCTGTCTGGATTCCAAAAGTTGGGGATCTAGTCGGAGAAAAGATTGCGGGCAAGAAGGAATTTGGACCTTCTTACAGACAACCAGGACCTGTCATAGCAGTTCAAGGAACAAGGACAGTACTTCTGCCGCCCCTTGCTGGAAGAAAGGAGAAAAGATTTGTGTCCATCGACCTCATCAAACCACAGTATGTGGCCAATACTAAATAGTAGGCCTCGTGGACTCCGACCTAGTAGCAGACGCACTCCTCTCGCTACTATCCAAGAGGTTCAGACTGAAAGACTGATAACCATCGAGAATTCAGCAGTAACAGATGAAGGACTAAGTAACAATGCTATGGAACTCATCCCTCTTGGAAAATCAAGTAACAGTTCGTCCAAATACACCTGTCTACACCAATGTAGCAAGTGATCAACTGGTTCCAGCGATTTCTACAAATCCTGATGCAATTCCAACAATTGACAGAACTGCTTCTGGCTATTTCATTAACTTTGATACGTTCTCAGAAGGTCCGAGTGAACCTGAAACGACGCCAGCATCATTACCATTCAAGCAGCAAGTACAAGACTTTCTTCACTTTCTGAAAAAGACTTATCTGGTTTCTCCATGCATTGAACTTTGGATTACATCTGGACTATTTGTTTTCCTGCTCTGGCTAGCTTTGGTTACAACTGTGAGCGTGCTTATAAGTGGCAGATACATCCATGTGAATACTGAAGGAAAAGACGTGAACGTACTTTTGAAACCTCATAAATCTTCCCATTGTGAAGCAAGAGACTTGTCAACAGTGAACATCACAGCCGTTCCTATACAGGATGGTATAGTGTGGGACAAAACAGATTTTGATATATTTGGCCCGACGGAACAATTGAACATTCCACATTTGTTTAAAATGTCACTAAGTGATCTAATTTCGTCCAGTACCTATTCTGATGATTGGGACTTTGAGACTGTGACTGATATTATGTTTGACCTAGAAAGATCTGCTGCATTTTCTAAAAATGAATATTTAGAGGGTTCATCAGACTATGAACAACTGTATTGTTATAACCACTATGGTCATCATTATTTGCATAAATCTGCATACTCTAGAAATGTGTTTGTTTAACCAATGGGAGCATTGTCCTACACCACCACAAGGTAGTTCAAAAACATTTGCTAACAAGTTTCCATATTTTTCAAGGTACAATACATCTGATCCAGAAACGTTTTACTATAAAAATGTAAACCAAACAGGACTGAAAATTATGTTAACTAATACGAAACAGATTTACTCTGCAACATTTATTGCCCAACTGTCTAGACAGGGTTTCGACTTATGGAAAGACACAATAGACACAAACTGTCTGGGGTACTAAAGATTGGCAAGTGCAGGGGATAGAAGCTTTATTTAGAGCCTGTGTCATCCCTGATCAAATAATGTTTTTGAATGAAACTGTCCAACAAACCTCTTGTCTTGGACTAGCCAAGATCAAAGAGATGAAGACACCTTCTGTACCAACACCTGCCAGTGATAATACACAGGCAGCGGTGACAGTTGACCAAATACTACAACTCAACAGATCTAATCCTGATTGGAAAAAATGGTTGATCTGGCCCATAGACACGAACAACTGTCAGGAAAGATTCCTGAATAAAACTCAGGGTTTTACTATTCACAGGCCAGACCCAAGATACGTCCAAAGACAGCATCCGGGGGTAGTAACAACATACAGTGTAGGTAAATTATGCCTCGATTGGCTGCAGAAATCTACACTACAGGATGTGAAACAACACTTATCCTTACTTAAAGAAGATGCAGACCTTAGGGAATTCTTGCTTGGACCAAGAACACCGCGTCAAAAACGTTTCATATATGCCGGCATTTACGCTGCTTATAATGAAGCATGGAAAGTGTCACAGATGGAGGCCGCAGAACGAATACGTGAACTTGATCGTATTAATTTAGAGAAAACACTCACTGTGGTCGACAATGGGTTAACAACTTTGTCCTCCAGAATATATACATTGGACAACATTGTAGCCTCTGCTATCGACATACTAGGACAAGATTTGGCGATGTTACAGCAAGGCCAATCTCAATTACGTTCTATTGTGTTATTAAGCTGGACGCTGCAATCTTTGCGAGCGGGCTATGTGCCTTGGCGTATTATCAAGACATCAATTCTGTTTACAGAATACAATCTAACTGATAAACAGATCGAACTGGCACAAAGAGGAGCAAGGTATACAGTGTTGAGCATTGAAAAACTGGAAAAGTTACCATTCATAGTGGCAGAAAAACCAGCTACAGAATGGCTCATTTATGGCAAAATCACATTACCTGTGACTACTTTTCAGTTTCTGTATTGCCTCCGACAAATGCAAGCAGGCAAATATGAAAGGTTGGGTAAGGAATACATTATGACATCTTGGGATTTACCGTATATATATATATATAGATGTTGGAGTGGGGATCGTAAAGTGTTTTTGAGCGGTACACCCTGTAAAAGTGCACTGAGCGGTTCACTTATGTCAGGACATTTCTTTACATGGGGCTTGCAATGGTTCTGTGGCAAATTTGTCTTGCCACCAGCAGGGTACACCAGCGGCTGTGATTAATCCAACGTTTGGACAACTTTCGAATGGGAGTTACCTCATGTTGAATGATCAGAGTTGCTGCGGCATGTTGCCAGGCATCCCATATCTAGTAACGGTCAACTCCAGGGTCACTTGCTGTATGCAAGTATTGTTTGCCCCAATAGACACAGTCAGGAGTCGCCTCTATGGCCTTCGCTGAACGTCTCTTTTATAAGATTTGATACTTTGAGCAGAATGAAAGCCATGCTTTTACAGCAAACAGTGCCTTTGACCTCGGCCAAAGAAACCTATGATCTACAAGTAGCAAGGACTTCGGCTGAGATACAGACTTTAATACGTACAAACTGCCCTATACATTTCGTGGAAATGATAGGACGTATCTTTAACATGTCTGATACAAGCGGAATTGTACATGTATTTAAGAGCATCTGCTCCGGTCTGTTAGCACCTTTCCATGCAATACTCGGAATCATCCCGAACTTTGCACACTCGGTGTTTGGTGGCATACCATTAATTCTAGCACTTGTTGCCGGAATTCTATTTCTCTTCCTGCTATTACGCTATGGCCAGCCTATTCGCAGACATCACTCCGAGCGAAATGGAGAAAGCTCTCCTTGAACCAAAGTGCCGTGAGCGAATAGTACAGCTTTTGGGCATGACTCGTCTACGGAACCTGAATACCACGTGGTTCCTGTCATTCAGACCAATCTGGCAAGATTGCATCTTACCTGTCCTACGATGCCTGCTATGCGGTGAAGAATGCGTGTTAGACACCTGTCTAACATTTCCATCAGCAACGCCAACGGATATCGATACTCTGCTGGACCCGATAACGGCCCATGCTCTGTGTTGTCCCCAGAGGCTACCAATCCTGATGACCGCATTCATTGAGGTCTCACAGACGCTTCCGGCTGCTGTTGAGGTACGAGAAAGATCTACAGGCACACAGGTAACAACGGACGCGAACATTGCTGCGGCATCCTATGCTGAAAGCGATGCTTCACATCTCTGTGCAATTAATCTACTACACGAGGTGTTCCAACTGACACCAACTTCAGTGGACGATATTTTGTCTACAGAAATAGATGATCTCACGTTTACACCAGACCCGTAAACTGACTCTGATTCAGCCCACAGTGTTCCAGAGATGCAGTAACAATTTGGCCTTCATACTTCGAAAACTTGGAACTCTTCCCAAATTGAACTTTTTCCCATTTTTCGAACTAAAATGGCAATTCAATCTGCTTGAAGTAGAACTAGCCTTATAGTACAGACTTCGCGGTACTTCCACAGACACTTAGTCATCTTATCTGTCTAAAAAGTTCATTAATTTCCATGACATGAAATGACTTTGATTTTGAACAAACTTATCGATAATTTTTTTGTCACATGTAAATATTACTGCTTATTTCATTCAAATTGCATTTTATTTTAAAATATATGCCTGAAATGAAAAGCAATGCTTAAAATGTAGAGTACCTTTTGCATTCTAATAGGTTTTTAAATGCCTTTTTAAATGGTTTTAAGAAATATTTTAGCAATATGCGGTACTCCATTTAATGTTTAGCATTTTTAAATGTTTAGCATTTTAGTATTATCGTACACACGAAAGTGGAGTGGGTGTTGTATTCCTCTTAGGGTGTCCGTATATAGGTTTTCCTGTATCATGTCCTTATATAGGCACAATTCAAACTGCCCTTATATAGGCATAAAATCCCAGTCATTATTTAGGCATTAAACCGTGCACTCCAAATACAGGCATGGTCTCCGACATCCGTCCACCCTAACGTCACAACGAGTTCTTGAAGAACAGACCCTTAGGCTTCGGGAGTTTCCCTAGCACAGGACTATTGATTTCTTCAAGTACTCATCTATTATGCATGAACCGTTCTACCTTAGGGGTTCATTCATGACGTCTTCTGCTGTCCGATTCACGTCAATGCTAACATTCTGAGGTACCTCTCGGGTATAAATATACCTTCCCTAGACCCTGTTAACTAGAGGAGACCTCGACTTCAGAGGAGCCCGTTTCCCGGCCTGACGCACTGAGAAGACGCTGTCATCCCTGTACGCAGAGTCCAGCTTCCAGTGATCTGACTTCCCTCGCGGGGTGTTGGAGTTCGAGTCTGGCAAGAGATTCCTACCTCTCTCATTCTTAAGGTATGGGGCTGACTAGAACCTAGAGGGACTCTTGGCATACTAGGCTTAACATACTCTTAGTATACCATAGTAAGGAATACTTCACCTACTTCATACCTCTCCCTACACCTAGGTTAGGAACATTGGGATAGAACTAGCTTAGAAACGCATCGTATGAGTACTCGCATTTTTAGTCTTATTTATGTAAATGAATATCTACTAAAGATCATGCTAGCGCATTATTATTTATTTCTACTGCTTACGCTGTACATTATTTATCTTGCATACTGTCTTGTGATCGTAACAGCACATATTACTTACACGAGAAACAAGACGGTTCAATAAACCTTTTATTGAAACGCCCGTCTATTGTTTCTGTGTAACTTTGAGGAAAACTAAGTATGCACGATTGAGCGGAGTGAAATAGTTATCTATTGTTTCCACGACTCTGGGACACGTTCTGATTCTAAAGGGAAACAAAAGTTGTCATGTTTTGCGGCTGCCAGAAACTACTCCCTTCTTGTTTGTCAAGGAGTTTCTAGTGGCCTCTGAGCTAGCTGGCACAAGTAATTAAGTTTAATATACTCGATAGGGACATACTGACCGTAGTCCTATGTCAAACCTATAGGGGATATTATACCAATGCGCAGAGCCTATTAGGGAAATAGGAGCTACACTACAGAGCTGGCCTGCAAGACTTCAGCTGGATGTTGAAGTGGATTCATGGTCGAAGCTGATGAATAAACTAAGAGTGCCAAGTTGTGGAGGGCTGAGTAATTGGTAGTTATCAGGAGTTTGAAGGAGTGGGTTGTTGCTAGCACATGAGGACACCGAGGATGAATGTCTATAAAGAGACAATTACAAGCTTTTTTGTGGAGTGAAAAGACTGTACTGTGGAAGGGATGGTTGTGATAATGCTCCGAGAATAGTGATATATATCTATATATCCTCCTTATTTTGTGGATAATCTGAACGGACCTTGAAAGGACATCACTTTGGACATAAATATCCAGTTCCTGTAGTTGATTACTATTTGATTATTGTGACCTGAAATATGAATTCTGTGAGCATATTGAACAATCACAAATAGAACAGAGTCTAATACTCCATCCGAGATGATGAGGCAAAAGAAAGAATGTATTCTGGAAACAAGGCTGGATGTTACTGGACGCCAATGTCGGATGAAGAACGAGTGCAGTTGGGAGTGATGAACTTGGACGAGCCAAGTAATTTAAAAATGTGCTCCTTGTTGGTGATTGGGTCATAACGAAGTTGGTGAGATTTGTGAAAAAGGGGTTATCGAGATTTTTTGAGGTTTATTACAAGTTAAGATTTGTCACTGAAGTGGTAGAATTACATTTGTTTTTTTTTAAATTATTTTAATTTATAACAACAAAAAAGACACATAACTGACTACAATTACCAGGTGATTGCAGTTACTTTCTCAGTTTTACAACATGTAATTTGGCTAACACAGTATTGTATTTTTCGATTGCTCTCCCATTTTCAACTTTCCAGGTACTTTATATTGTTGATATTTGGAAATGACCTCACAATGGGCCCCGTATCTTTTGGTGTTTGTGGGCATCCGTGGGGCTATACAGATTGGTTCCTCTATCTGGGAACAGCTTTCCAATCCGTTCAGTGATTCCTTCTTGAGTGGTCTAATTTCTAATACTTTGCTGTATCTCTCTTAACTAACCGATTCCCATGCCCGTTAACCTCCTCTCACCCTTCGTACCCCCAGATTGTCCTATATTCAGTTTCATTTGGTCTGTTTAGGTTGAGCCTCAGTTGGTATGTCTAACATTTTTGCCAATGTATTAATTTTTTACTGCCTGTATTTTGTGGCGATAGGGCATTTGCAAGTCGTATAAAAACATTCTCCTCTGTCTTAATTCCATCTATAGTACATGGCCATCTGTATCTTTCCCATAAACCTAAGCCTGGTTGGAATGTAATCAGTTGTATGTAAATAATTAAGCTGTATCAGCTATAGCCTAGCCAATATTGCCTAGTCTGGTGGGGCCATTAGTGCCTCAGTCCAACCTGCCTCTTCCAACTGGCCTAAATATTTCTTCCATCTGGCCTCCAGCTCCTGTCAGGTGTATGGGGAACTACATACAGGTGTTTTTATGTTTGCTAGAAATGGTGAACCTTCTTTGCCCCATTATTATTTTGCCTTGTAAGGGAATGAATTCAGAGTTTGTCGGTACCTATGTGATTTGCCTCCAGTGCATGTCTGAGTTGCAAGTATCTGTAAAATTGCATTTTGTATAACTGGAATTTTTCCTGTAGTATGATAAAACTCTACATAGAAGTTCCCTCTCCTGTATCACCAAAGGTTAAAATGCCTATGCTGTCTCAGGTCTTAAAGCCAGTGAGCATTACCTTATGTTTCAACCAGTTCCTGTGCCATCTGTGTGTCTCTTTCATGATTATTTTTAACTGAGCCAATTTTACATTCAATCTCTACAAGGTTGCTATTGTGGGTAGTGGAGAACTATTGAGGTTTGTGTTACCATTCAAGCCCCCCCCTTTCACCTCCTTACAAATGGATATCCCCCATGATCCGTCTGCCTAAGTGGAGTGCTGGGTCTTCTTTGATCTCCCACAGACAGTCATTCACCAACACTAGATGGAATACCTGATAGTAAAGTAGAATGTTCACCATTCCCATGCCACAGTCGTGTACAGATTGTGTACATTTATCAAATGTAATATGTGACAGTTAACCCCTCCCTCGCCCAGCTCTCTTGGCCCGGCACCAACCACAGAAAGGATCACTTCTCCCTCTTAGTTGGCAGAAGAATTGGTTTGTTGTATATGGGACATTTTGCAGGGTATTTGGGAGTCTGGACAGTGCATTCATTGTATATAGTTCTACTCTGCCAATAATGGTTAGGGGTAATTTACTCCATCCTCTAAAGTCCCGGTGTAAGGTCTCGTAGTGAGGCTGTATATTCAGTCCATTTCTCTATTCCAGGTGATGTATACTCATAAGTATTTAAAACTATCTACTTGAATCTTTAGTTTATTCTGTCAGGCTACTACCAATTCACCTGCAGTTATCAGGATTTAGTCCAATGAACCATGAAACCAGACATTTCTCTAAGTCACAGCTGTTTTCATTCGTATTGTGCCTGTAGTTTGTGGCGAGTATAAGAAAAGTATGACGATCCAAATGTAAGCTTATGCGATCCTCTCTGCCGATTGAAATTCCATCCCCTATGCATCACATTGTATCCAATTGGCCAGTGGCTCTATTGTTAAACTGAAAAGGAGAGGGGAGAGCGGTCAACCCTTCCTAGTACCTCTACTTGTATGAAAGGATTCAGACAAGACCCCCTTCAGTCTCACTGTAGCTTGAGGGCTATTGTATAGCAGTGCCAACTGTGACAGGAATCATAGGCCGAAATGTATTTTCATAGTGCATGGGGAATTTCAAATTAAAGGTATCGAAATCTTTTTCAAAATGCAATAGCATCACTGCTTTCTGGTAAGCTCTCCTGCCCTTGACACTGGCAAAAATGGACCCTTTAATGCAGTTCTGTGTATTTCTACCCGACACAAAACACTTTGGTCCGATTGAGTTGGTGACGGTATGACATTGGATAGTCTTGTGGCTAATACTTTGGCAAAGATTTTAACCTCTAGATTTCGAAGGGAAATAGGTCAGTATGAGCAGCATTCATTCGGCGCTCTGCACATCTTATGTATTGTCACAACCAAAGCGGTTTCCATATTGGTGGAGAAGACACCCTCCAGTATAAACTCTAGAAACCTATTAAGGAGATGAAGGGTTAAATGTTTTTATAGTATCTGTAAAATTTGACTGGAAAACTGCGTGGGGCGAGAGTTTTCCCAGACTGCAAGCTAGTCCTCGAATCCTCCTACTCCTCTGCAGTTAGGGTTGCTCTAGATTCTCATGTTCCTCCATTGTTAGTTTACTTACTGAGAGATCCTTCATCAGTGGCAGATTGATTCCTTTAATCAGCATGGAGTGTGCACTATATAGCGTACTATATAGTATTGTGCAAGTACACTAGCTATTCCCACTAGGCTGTCTATGACCTCCCCTATTTGAGGTGGTTGCAAGGGGGTTGTATGATATTTTACCACTCTGGAGAGCAACTCCCTGCTGACCAGCTAGTATAACAGTTTTCCTGTTTTATCCCCTGTCTTGTTGCAAATCCTTTTTGTGGCCAACCAAGTGAGTTTGCTGAGTCTAGGGCAATTTGTGGTGTTCTCGCCTTCCCCAATTGCTTGGCTACTACATTGCCAGCACAGATTTGGTATTACTGTGGGTTAATCTATAACTCCTTGTTTTCTTTGACTCTTATATGAGAAATCGTTTTCGCCCTGCCTTGAGTGTGTGTTGACTTGAAGGAGGCGAAGTTCACTTGAAAGAATGTTTGTTTGGATTTCTTTTTTAAAATAGTCCTCTACTAACGGCAAAGTATTTCATCTACACTTCCCTCCCCTTCTTTATGCGCAAGGGTTATCTCCACAGAGGAGTGAACCGATGGGCCCAGGGGCAAATACATGCTCCTCGAACCCAAGCTAGTTCTGTGGCTGGAATAAAAATGTAATCCAACCTAGAGAACGAATGGTACTTGGCAGAGTAGTACATATATGCTGGCTCTTGCATGCGTCCTATTCGTCAAATAGCAGAAGGGTCCGTGGATAGGACCCAGTTTGCCAATACTGAGCTTCTTTGTGTTGCTGAAGTCTCAGATATATGTCTATTGATCTTTCCATAGCATCTTTGAAGTCTTTTTCACTAACTGTCGGACCTTGTGGAGCGCCAGTAGAGAGTTTGTAAGGTCAGTTTGGACCTGCTTTGTTATTTTTGGGGGAGCATAGACACTTGTGAAGGCCAGTTGTATGAAGTGGTAGAATTTAGTTGATTAAAATGTATGTAATGTGAGTAAGGTGATAAAGATAGCAAATTTTGATAGATGACTGTGTACATTGTGGCAACCACAATGGCCTTCCAGTAGAGAAGCAAGTTAACAGTTGAAAGAAGAATTTCTAAATGCCCGAATGGTTGACGGGTTATTACTTTGATCAAAGAAATGGGACTGGCATGATTTGTAAATATTGTGTATATCCAAAACGGTTGGATAGCAGTATGTAGAGTATGCTTTTGTTATGTTGTAGAGGAGATGTGTGTTCTTGTGGTAGAATGGTGTGCATGCCATTTTGATATAGAAGAGAATCCATTGCTCTTGGAATCATATTTACCAATTGTCTGTTGGGCCTCCTAATTCTTAAATGAGTTCTTATGTTCTTTATCATTAAATAACAAATCCACTTTTAACATCCACGTTCAACATAAACTTATCTTTAACACGTGCCATGATTTTTGCAGCCATTGACAGTTGGATCTAGAAACTCAAAACTGTACACTGCATACCCTTTGTGGGAGCAATAAAAATGTCCGAAGCAAGGAAACAAGATGTGCAATTGCCTAAGTGTCGGTTTTGACTAATTTTTCAGTAAGACTGAAATGCTCCAATGTATGCATCATAAAACATGCAAATGTAAAGGCCCAGTAATCCAAGTTTTCCTTTGGTTATTCACCACAAAACGTTTAGATCAGAGGAACGTAAGTGAGCGGTATTGGAAAATATCTGAAACAAATGCTAACCCCTTTCTATAATTTGTTCCTTCTCTTTCAGGAAGTGGAGCTACTGCTGTTGTGCAAGCAGCCTACTGCATTCCAAAGAAAGAGAAGGTGGCAATAAAGAGGATCAATCTAGAAAAATGCCAAACCAGCATGGATGAGCTTTGGTAAATATACAATTTAGAAATAGCCGTTTTGAGCTTAAATTGAAAGCCAAGCATGTTTAATGCTGTGCACAATCTACTAGTACTATCCAATAGGGTTCAAGAGCAGTGCAACATAAATTAATTTTATTTAGAACCTCGCTTCTGTTGTTTCCTAGTCTACTTTAACGATTGTGATAATGTAGAAATATCAAATTTGAATGCAGATAGGTGGCAGCTGGTACATCTAAGCTCCCTATTTCTATTGCTTCCCAACTCTGGCTTCTCCTTCTCCTTCACTGTAGCAATAGAGTTACTGCTCTTGTTTGTACAGCATCATTTTCTTTACTTATATTCAGGTTTATCTCTGAAATTACACTTGTTGCAATTTAAGTAAAAATGTTGGTACAACAGAAAATGCATAATTGTGTGTACAGCTCCTCGCTACCATTTCGTCAAAGGAGCCACTGAATCCGAGGGGGTATTGCAGATGGTATTCTTTGTTTTTAAAGTGCCACCAATTTCTTATGACTGCTGTTTAAAATCTACAATGGTACAAGTAGAAGTAAAATATTTTATGTATCGTTCAACAAAAGAAAACGCTCTCTACTAACATTTCCTGTATTCTTTGCAGTCTGCTCGACTGCATTTTGAGGAGTTTAACTTAGTAAGAAGCTCACTCGTGCCTGATCTCCTCCGCCCTCTTACTTGTAGTCAGCTCTAACCCCATCCACTGTCTAGCCTTCCTTTCGCCGTCTCGCCCTAGACACTCTCAGCCCTCATCCTCTGTCATCACCTATCTACAGTATTACCTCTATTGCATTCAACATATATTCAAATTCATCCTGCGTCAACGCTATCTCACCTCCCATAATCCACACCTCTTTTAGCTATCCCTAGCATGTATTCCCTTAGTTCACATCATCCATCTTCTTGCCGCCCACCCACTCTTTTTATGTTTGATATTTACACACTTTAAAAAACTGGATTGTTAATTGGGGTGGGTGACTACCCACCTCACGCAAATTTCACAACCCATGTTGGGGTGAGCCCTTAATGTTCCTAAATTCACCAGAGTTTAACTGGCTGGTAGCTATGGCACAGAGCAGACCGGCTTAACTTGAGGCAATGTGTAAAGTATTTCTGTATTACTAAAATAGTAATAAAGTCAAAATGCAAAACAATAAAAATCCCAAGCAGAATTAAAAAAAGCGTATGATTTAAAAAAACAAAATGACAACAATCCATTAAGGAGAACCAGAGATATGCATTTTTTAAGTTTTAATTGGGAATAGCATGAAAAATCACGAAGTGCCAGTGATAGTCAATGGTTGCGGTAGACTAAGACCTAGACACAATCTGAGGTTGAACATGATGGAGTGGGGGTTGGATACACCAACCAGGATCATCCTGGTGAAAGATTTTCCCTTCCGACTATAGTCCTTTAAGTCACACTCCACCACAGAGTACACTTCTAAAGCCCCCCCCCCCCCAAATCCCAGGTAAGGCATTTAGAGACTCACAGGGTGTCTGGCAGAGGCCAACAGCAGGTTCCAGTTAAGGTCCAGTTGTCACTGGTCAGCTGGCAGTTGCATGAAAGGCCTCTTGTAGCTTGTTGTATCCTTGTAGCTTGAACAAGAAGTCAGCCAACTGTCCCATGGAGACTTCTGTGTCCTAGGCACAAGAGGAAGCAGGTGCAGCCCTTCGGGGCTCCTCTCCGGTCATAGACAGCATGTCTAGTCCTTTTTCTGTTCCTCCTCCAGTCCAGCAGCGTTCTGAAGTGGGTGTCTGGAGGTGCCACATCTATGCCTGGCACAAGCCAATGAGTTGAAAGGACTCCTGAGCACAACCTTTCAAACAGGGTAAAGTGTCACGAGCTAACCCTACCAACTTTGGGCATCTTTAAGATGGCGAATATCTTTGGCTACTCTCAACTTGGGCTCTGAGGACTGTGTGGGGAATGTACCATAATAATACTAGTATCCTCACATACCTAACACCAAAATCCAGTTTGAATCAGTCACAGTACCCACAATAATCCCAGAGTCAGAGGTCCAGTAGAACAAAGCAGGGGTTTCCAACAGCCAGACAGTGGATACACAAGAATTGATTTGGCATCCTGCTTCCCTTCCTTTTAAGTGCGCCCGAGTGTTATGTGTAAAACCTATCAGACCTGTTGAGCAGGATTTGACAGTGATTTCTAAAATGATGCTCACAGTACTACCCCGCAAATTCTGTCTGGTTCAGAGGAGTAATTTCTGCCTTTTCAAGTCAGCCTTGTTTACTCCTGAGAGGCACTTTGCACCTTTTTCACACCTATTCCAATGCTAATTACTGACTGGCAGAAGTGTGAGAGCAAATGAAAATGTAGCCTCCAGAAACTTCAGGCAGGGAAAAGGTAGCTTACTAAAAGTTTAGGTTTCTTTAGTATTTATTAAAAATCTGAATTTGCCATTGAATAGTATTTTTAATAACTATAATAGCTGGTCCTACTCATGGGATACAATATGAGGATTTTTAATCTGTACTCTGGTTTTCGAAGTGGCACAGCTAGGCCTGCCACAGTGAAAAATAGCTTTTGGGTCCTAGTCATCGTAAGGACATGTTAACATAACATTTCTACATGTCCTACTTTTAAATACCATGCACCCTGCCTTGTGGGCAACAAGCCCTACATTGGGGTAACTTATTAATATTAAATAGGAAGGATTTTACCTGTCAAAATGGTTTATTTTGACAGGTCCTATTGTAGTATTTAAACTGCCACAGCCTAGCTACAAAGGTAGGCCTGAAGTCCTGTTTCGGACTATATACCACAAGAAAAGGACAACCCTATATGCCAACGAGGACCAGGGTCAATATATATTACATAAATATTAGTCTGATGGGACTCGTTCCAAATCTTGGAAACCTCTTAACGCTACTGAGGAATCCACCATCTAATGCAACATAAAGTTCCTTCTACATTACAGGAATGTTGAAAAAAGAGAACAATGGACTGCTAGTGATTTCTGTCTTTTACATATATTACCAATTCATATGCAGTGGTATGTGAGCAAGTGATCATAGAGTAGACGACGCAGTGCTCAAAAAGTGAACGAATATTTACGTCATATATGACATAAGACACTGTACAATTTCCCCTGTCCCTATAAATATCACTTTGATCTGATAGAGACTTCTAGCTGTAGATTCCTTACCTGGATCTGGAAGTTTTTCATGAGCAGTACCCCTGCACGCCGGGAGGAGGCCTGGGCCATACTCTCTCAAGCTATGGCTGATAGGACAGATTCAGCTAAGTTAACGATTTGTTGTGGACTGGACACGACCGACTCGCTGGGCAGAGTGGTTTCTTTGTCGATGGAGTTGCGGCACCACACCTGGCTGAGAATAACTGGCTTTTCCGGGGATGTCCAAGTATTGCTTATGGACATGTGGTTTGATGGATCCCACCTCTTTGAAGACAAGGCAAACTCAGCGCTGGAACGCTTCAAAGATAGCAGAGCTACAGCCAGGTCCTTGGGCCTTTCCCTGGCCTCTCGCCAAGCCCAGTTCGCCTTCCGCTCCACGGAAGGGGCTTCCAGCCACATCTTTACCAGCTCAGCCACCATGGTGCTCAAGCTTCCCAGTCTCTGCATGGCCGAGGACCTGGTAACCACAGTCTGTGGGGCGGGAGGCCATAGGTCAGGCCAGTTACCAGCTCCCCCCCCCCCACAGACTCCAAACCCCTTTAGTTAACCCGCTTATCATGGGCACCCAGTGGGGGCAGGATATGCCATCACCTTCCCTGCTGGATGTCTATAACATCAGACTGCTGGGTTCTTCAGATTGTTCGAAGGGGTTGCTCCCTCCCCTTCATGACCATCCCTCCACCCATGCCACCAGCTTGTGGCGGGCTGACGGAGGGCCATTTTTCCTTACTCTGCTAGAAAGTGATGGCTCTCTAGGCCATGGGAGACATAGAGAGGGTGTCGGCACCAGAAGTAGGTCGTACTTCTTATTCCTACTACTTTCTGGTGCCCAAAAAGGGCGGAGGCCTTCGTCATATTCTAGACATGCTTTCCTTTTATTTCTTCCTCAAGAAGAAGTTCAAAATGCTCACGCTTGCTCAAGTCTTGTTTGCTCTTGACCCAGGAGACTGGATGGTAGCATTGGATTTTCAGGGCACACACTTCCACATTCCTGTCCTGCCTGCCCACAGGAGTTAGCTGGGATTCACGGTGGGCCATGAACACTTTCAGTTGGCTGTGCTTCCTTTTTCCATTACCAGCGCCCCTCAGGTCTTCACCCAGGTGATGGCGGTAATTACAGCTCATCTGCGGAGACCAGAGGTGCCAGTCTTACCCAGTCTCGACGACTGGCTGTTGAAGGCAGGCTTGCCCCAGGCAGTCGTCTCCCATCTCCAGACTACGGGTGACCCACTGCATTCGGTGGGATTCCCTATCAACATGCCGAAGTCACACCTGATTTCCGCTCAGGCGCTCCCTTTAATCAGAGCTGTTCTGGACATGGTGCTGTTTTGGGCCTATCCTCCTGAACGGCGAGTCCAGGATATTCAGTCTGTGATACCAATGTTTCAGCCTCTATACTGGATTTCGGTGAGACTGACTCGGAGGCTGGTGGGACTCCTGGCCTCCTGTATCCTGCTTGTGACACATGCCTGCTGGCATATGCGGGCTCTGCAGTGGGACCTGAGGTTCCAGTGGGCACAGCATGAGGGGAATCTCTCCGACATGGTCCAGATCTCAGAGGGAACTGCAAAAGATCTGCAGTGGTGGTTAACGAACTGCAATAGTCAGCGGCAGACCCCTCTCCCTTCCCTAACTGGGTCTGACAGTGGTGACAGATGCGTCACTCCTGAGATGGGGTGGCGATCTGGGAGTGGTGGAGTTCAGAGGCCTCTGATCTCCAGCAGAATCTGAACTCCTCATCAAAAGTAGCCTAAATCTTCAGCAGACTATCTCTGGGATTTTGAGGATGTTTAAATCCTCTAAATCTAGACCCATTACTCCAGCTATTCAAATCTAATATTAAAACTCTGGGAGCTGCCCTGTATGCAGTAGAGATCTGGGGTCAAGTCAAAGTATCTTTATACGGCCAATAAATATAACCATAAAAGCACACAAAAAGACATTTTACATTTCGGTAAGTAAAAGCAATAAAACAAAGTCTATTGGGATATATTAAAATCCTTTAGAAGAAGAGCTGAAACAATAGTTAAACAGTTCAAATCTGGCCAGCTGGTAAAGTGCATAGTTTTTCTTTAATTTAATATTGGTAATAATATAGTTTAGGACAGCTGTACAAATTTCGACAGAAAAACTTTGCAGAAAATGTAGCCCTTCTTTATAAGACGCAAAGTAGTTTTTAGGTTGAGCCTGGGCAGCGCATGCGCTGCTCTGTAGCATGCTGTATTGGAGTATGGAATTGAAGCCCGCCCACTCTCCGCCCACATTTGTCATTGGCTTGTGTCATTGTCCTTCGTAAATGCTGGCTTCTGATTCATTAATAGGCTTGTTAGTCCCTCCTTAGTACGTCCTTGTCTTCGTTTGTAACCTCTCATGAGGACTGGCTCTTTTACTTCGGTTATTACCCGGTAAATCTTTTTTAGTCTGTAAGCACTATTTTCTTTAATGAGTTTCTCCTACTGCAGGCCATACATGCTTTCCTGCAACATTCAGCGCGCCATGCGTGCTTTCACTTTCCGAGTAGGCCGGGACAATGGCGGCTGCTTCTTTGAATAGGTCTCGCATTTACAAGAGTTTGAGCTATTGGCATTGTAAATGACAATGCCTTTTATTTATGTCTTAATTAGCAAAACAGATAAATAAAAGGCATTGTCATGTACAATGCCAATAGCTTAAACTCTCGCAAATGCGAGACCTATTGCATTGCAAATGCTTGCTTAAAATCTGTGAGCACAGAAATCGACTTCTAAGTGAATCATACAGTGTGCAAAAAAGCATAAAGTGCATAGTGCTATACGCAGTAACCCCATCGCACGGACAACAAGGAAGAGAAGCATGCCAAGTACTGTCTACAGGAAAGGCCACAAGAAAATGAATTGTATTTAATCTTAGCCTAGTGAGGTAGAATCTGTACTCAGGATTTGTTATCCAGCTTAAATAAGGCTCCAGGCATATAGATACAGAGATCTCCATATATCTGGTAATAGATGGAAAATCCAGTAATTTCTTAAGTCTCGTTTCTTCTCTAAAAGCTTCATGTGCCCCTTTAACTATCTTTTTTGCTGTATGGTAATCTTCTCAAGGTTATCAAAGAAATGATTGAGACCGAAGCTACGAAAAGTTTTTTGACATAAACCATGGGATAGCATTAATGTTGTTTAGATTTAGACAATCTGCTTTCACCGCTTGCAAGAATTGGGCCTTAGGAGTATTCCATATCTTTAACCATAAGAGAAGTGGGGCCAGGCTGACTTGATCTGCAATAAAACCTAAGCCCAGTTCCATTTGTGTAATCAAGGTCGCAGTGGATTTGGGTACGGTACTACACAAAAAATTATTTTCAGCAACCTGGAGTTTCCCTGGAAAAACGTAACCCTAGACGCTGGCCCCTAGCCGCCTATAGATAAACATTTACTCTTGTATAACTGGAGCATCTCCCGAATCCGTTTTTGTCCCAGCTTTTTAGCGCACCTGAATATTGCATCACCAGCCACTTACATGTTATGTGCTCTTTGGGTCATTAGCCAGTCCCATCGTCCACTGAGACCCATAATAAAATACCTAAATCATTAAAAGTAAGCACTTTCTCAATGGGGGTACCCCCTATAAAAAATGTTTTAGATTTTATACGTCTGGGGCCATATGACATGATAAAAGACTTTTGTTGGTTCACTTTAAGTTTAAGACCAAGCATAAAATTATTAAAACCGTTTAGGAGTTTCTGGAGACCATTGGCTGTCCGAGCTAAAAGGACTGCATCATCTGCATACAGCAGTACCGGTATAGCCTGAGAACCAATTCTAGGAACATCTTTGCAACATGATTTCAATGCTAAATCCAGAGAATTAATGTAAAAAGAAAAAGAAAGGGGGCTAAAATGCAGCCTTGCCTGACCCATCTTACAAACTTTATTGGGGCAGTGCAACCGCCAGTCCTTGTGTACCGTACTGAAGTCATGGTGTCCCAGTGTAGGCCTCTTATAAGTTCAAGCATGGGGGGGGATCAATTCCAGCTGCCTCCATCATATCCCATAATAGATCCCTATCTACAAGGTCAAAGTCACAGGAGAGGTCCATAAAATTCATATGCAGGGTACCACTCCTGACTGACATATTTACCTACAACTGGTTGAGGTTGGAGCCCCGAAACGCTATCCAGAATTTTCCCCGGGTTGTCTGCCATGGAAAGACAGCCCAGTATCTTTTTAGAATTAGTTGTGACCAAATTCTTGAAAAACCTTTTTTGGTCAAATGATCTCCATCTTAGACAGACCCGTTTATTTACAGAATAGTTGACTTGACTTGAGTCTTATCAGGTGGAGATCTGTGAAAAGGGAATTTGAATTTTAAAAGAATGAGGTTATTGGCACTATACGGTAGTGGGCACACTTCATTGCTCTCAAGACACTGCTCTTAATCCCTGGATAGCAGAACATAGTCTGATACTTCCCTTCCCGTAAATTTAGGTAAGATTATTTTCCCAATTGTTTGAAAGTTAGATGAGAAAGTTAGGTTGAGGGATAAAATCAGCTTATTCAGAGATTCCCCATATATTGAAGGGGCAAAGTGACCCGTGTCTTCGTCTTGTGCATTGACGAATCCAGCGGCATTTGGTGATGTTAAATCTAACGCCCATAAATTTATTGTATAAACCTGTCCATTTGCAAGTTCTGTGACTAATTCACCCAGTTCAACTATAATATCTAAATGGGTGAGCTGAGAAAAAATGTAAATAAAAATTGATTAAGGGGATATTAAACTGCTTTGGCCAATGGTGATTTTAAAATTTGATAGCATGGCCTGGAAACTAGGAATTTCACTTCCAAGTTTCTGATGGAAGATGGCACGATGGATGGAGTTGCAGCTATACAATAAGACTTAAACCCATTCATAACTACTATCTCAGAGGCCCACGTTTGCTGGCAGCAAATCGCATCACATTCCTCAACAAAAGATAACCAGTCCTCATTTTGTAGTTTTTGATTAATCACAGCCACATTCCATGATAATAAGGATATGCTTTGGGAACCCGCCTGTTAGACCTGGCACCATTGGCGTGGGTCTCCCCTCCATTTCTCGCTTTGTCTCCTCTGTGTTTGCTGGTGTTAGCTGCTCTGGGCGCTGTGCCACGGCCATTCCGTGCCACAGTGCGAATGCTCCCTATGGTAAATTGACTGTATGAATTGATGTTCCCATAATTGGCTCATTTGGTTTACCTGTTAGTCTCTAGTATAGTGCACCGTGCGTGCCCAGGGCTGGTAGACCGAATGCTGCTGGTTTGCCTGCAGCGCTGATTGCGCCACCCACAGAAGCAGCTTGTAAAGTGGAAAGTCGAATTTAGTATGCCTGAGCTCAGAATATTAAAGTATATCTTTTAGTGAGGGTTATTTCTATATTCTGTGTCAAATACCACTTTGGGAAAGTGGGTATTTTCTTGCCTAAGTCTTCCAGTGTGCTCTGCTGTTATGTGTATTGACCGTCTGGTTTTGGAGGGACAGGGTAGACTGAACCCGACCTGGGTCGAGTAGAGGGATCTGCAGCTGGAGTATGGGGAGGGGTGACCCTTTGATCTGAGCAGGGCTACGCCTGGCAAGGTGAATGATGGCTTCCCCTCCCACGGTGCGTCTGATGGCAGACCCCCTCTCCTAAAGGGCAGGATGCCGCCTCGTAAACAACGTGCCCCCAGGACCTCCCCAAACTGGTTCTGACTGGGTTCAGTGACTTGTGACTTTTGAGAGAACAAAGGCGAGGGGTATAAAGATGTGCGCGAAAACCCCCACGAGTGTTACTTCTGGATGCCAAGACGAACCTCTGTCCGTGTAACTAGAGGGAAAGGACTTTGAAACTTTCATCCATCTTGCTGAAGCAACTACCCAAGGGCCTGATTTGAGCTCGCCTCCTGCTGAAGTCTCAGGGACATTAGACTTCACCCATCAGCCGTCTGGATTCCTATTTGAGGGGGATTCTACCCGCAGGTGAGGCCTCTGTTGAGAATTCCAGAGCCTCTGGTTCTACTGCGGGGAACGCGGGCTGAAAGTCGCTATCGCTTTTGTGGGCCGCTGCAGCTGAGGAGCTGTGCCGCTGAGTGCCCGCATTTGCCATCCTACGAAAATCATCGCTATCGCTATTGTGGGCCGCTGCAGCTGAGGAGCTGTGCAGCCGAGTGCCCGCATTTGCCATCCTGCAGAAATCATCGCTATCGCGGGCCGCTGCAGCTGAGGAATTGTGCCGCTGAGTGCCCGCATTTGCCGTCCTACGAGAACTATCGCTATTGTGGGCCGCTGCAGCTGAGGAGCTGTGCCGCTGAGTGCCCGCACTAGTCCCCACTTCCAGGATCTTGTTACCACCTACGGGTACCGCTGGGTGCCCGCCTTTAAGCCCCGTCCCAGGATTATCGTGAGTGCACGCCGCGGACCGCTACAGCCGGGAGCTGTGGCCGCTGCGAGTCCCCCTGTCATCACTGCGGCTTCCTTGTGAGGCTGCATGCCGTGTCCCTTTACATCTCAGGTACATTGTGCATCACCGGGTCGCGTGGACCCCGGCCCCGAACTAAGTCCGTTCCACCCCCGTTTCGAGTGCCTTTATTGCTTTTGAAGTGAATCTGTAATTGTGTGCATTGTGGCTCCTTGAGTGCTTTTAGCCTTGTGTTCAGTCTATATAAAGATAACTATTTTTCTATAACTACTTGCGGTGTCCGTTTGTAGCGTCTCTCCTGTGTTATTGTGTATGGTCATAAATGCTTCACACACTGCCTCTGAGATAGGCCTGTCTGCTCGTGCTACGTTACCACAGGGTTGAGCAGGGGTTATCAAAGGGTGTAGCCCCCTTACTCTGACTTAGGAAGAAGGAACCCCATTTGGACCTCGGCGCCAGCCGCGGCCAACTGGAGATCCCCATTTCTAACATTGGTGGTCAGCGGTGAGGATCAGGACTTGCATTTGTGATCCACATACAATAACCAGTGTACGCTACTAGTGAGTGTAGGCCTAGGCTCAACCACGTACGGTTTGATTTTGTTCTATTGTCGATTGTAATTGCCAGTTGTCTACAACGGGTAGGCCAACGTCCAATGCTTCGGAGGATCTCATCTTTGAGGAAGAGAGGTTACAAACCTACACTGCCAAACAGCTAAAGTCTTTTTGCAAGCGATTCACAGTCCCTGTTGCGGGTCTCTCTAGGAAGGAGGAGTATCGGAAGGCCCTTAAGGCCTGTTTAGAAGCGAGAGAGTCGGCTAGGAATGAGGGAGAGAATGCTGGAGGGCAGCAGGATGACGAAGTGGATTTAGTGGGAGGTAAAGCACTTTCCAATCCAGGTACTAGTATGTCCTCAAAAGGTCTGTCTCCAGAAGAGATGAAGGACAGGGAGAGAGATAGGAGGCATAGTTTGGAGATGGCCAAATTAGGTCAGAAGGACCTAGTGAGTAAAAAATTGGATATTGAGAATAACCGGTTGGCATTTGAACTTGAGAAAATGAAACTGGAGCATGAGAGAGTATTGAGGGAGCTGGAGATCAAGGCTAAGAGCTTAGAGATCTCCCCCTCTGGTGGCAGCATACCGTTAGTACCTACCGAGAGTAGAGTGTATATACCCAAGGATGTCATCAAGGATTTCCATAAGAGTGAGGATATTGGGCAATGGTTTGCCGCATATGAGATAGCCATGGTGTCCCACCGGGTCCCTGAGAAGGATTGGGGAGCGGGGTTGTGGGGACGCTTTGTGAGTGATGGGAGGGATTCCCTGTTGGATCTGCCTGAAGAGAGCAGGATGGTGTATGCCCATATGAAAGGGGCCTTGATGACGCGATATGGTTTGACCCCAGAAATGTACAGGCAGAAATTTAGAACCTGTAAGAAGTTAGAGGGTACCACTTGGGTCGAATATGTGTCTTTTTTTTTCAGAGCAATGGATCGCTGGGTAAAGGGTAGCAAAGTGGAAACTTTTGAGCAACTGTATGATTTGTTTGCATGGGAGCATTTATCTAGTAACTGTTTTCCAGAGCTACGCCAGCACCTTGTTGATAGCAAGCTAACTAACCCTAGGAAGCTTGCTGAGGAGGCGGACAGCTGGGTGAGCACCCGGGTTCGCAAGGGTCCTGTGGGAGACTTCGCCAAAGGTGGGCAGGGTCCCCAGCAGAGAAGTGGGGGGACAGGGGTAAACCGAGGGAGTTCCAGAGAGGGCCCCAAAGTACTTCCCAAGGGAACCAAGGAGTGGTGTCCCAGTCTCCCCTGAGAAGAAGCCAGTGCCCCCTACAGGTAGGCCTGTTCATAGGGGCCCCTTACTTGTTTTAAATGTGGTCAAGTGGGCCACCGGTATTATGATCCCCAGAGGGACCTCAATGCCCCACCCCGCGCACCACCCCGCCAGCCTGCTAGTGTAGCCCTGGGAGGGAAGGAGATGGGTGCCCAAGGTGGGTGGGATCCCGTGGAATTGACCCTTGTCTCGCTAGGAGACTTTGAGAAGGTCCCTAACCCCACGCTGCCTAATAACACTAAGAAGTACAGGCAGTAAGCCCCGTCCCAGGATTATCGTGAGTGCACGCCGCGGACCGCTACAGCCGGGAGCTGTGGCCGCTGCGAGTCCGCCTGTCATCACTGCGGCTTCCTTGTGAGGCTGCGTGCCGTGCCCCTTTACATCTCCGGTACATTGTGCATCACCGGGTCGCGTGGACCCCGGCCCCGAACTAAGTCCGTCCCACCCCCGTTTCGAGTGCCTTTATTGCTTTTGAAGTGAATCTGTAATTGTGTGCATTGTGGCTCCTTGAGTGCTTTTAGCCTCGTGTTCAGTCTATATAAAGATAACTATTTTTCTATAACTACTTGCGGTGTCCGTTTGTAGCGTCTCTCCTGTGTTATTGTGTATGGTCATAAATACTTCACACACTGCCTCTGAGATAGGCCTGTCTGCTCGTGCTACGTTACCACAGGTTTGAGCAGGGGTTATCAAAGGGTGTAGCCCCATTGCTCTGACTTGGGAAGAAGGATCCCTATTTGGACCTCGGCGCCAGCCGCGGCCAACTGGATATCCCCATTTCTAACACCGCCCTAATACTTAACCCTGGGCTAGGTAGGTTCAATTCCTTATTGCTCTTTACTGTGGGGAGTCAATCGTTTTCCTCTGTCGGGGCCAAAAACCTGTTGCTGAGGGGTAAGTCAAAGTTGGATCGCGGTACTTGAAGAGGGTTACTTGTAGTCCTGAACCAGTTGCAACTTTGGGCAACACGTTGCAAATGCGTATAAAAGTAGCCTTATGGTAATATTCTCAAAGGAGTGGATTTCACCATACCATCTCTTGCTTGGGCCAAAATGTCACCTGCAACATTTGAGTTGCGCATATTTAAAATAACAGTATCTCCTGAATAAGTTTTTGCTAAAGGCCCAATACCACAGACTCTTCGTACAAATAACATTTCTTTATTTAAATCCCACTGGCAATTAACAGAACTCTTTAGCCAGAACATTACCTTGTTCCTAAGAGACCATTGGGATTCAGAAGATCCTTCAGGCAGCCGGGGTACGTTTGTCAGAATTACTATGTATGGGTAGGAAGCTGGAGGAGGGTTGAGCACCGGTAAGTAGGTTTAACTTAAGAAACTATTCCCACCCTTTTTCTCAAAGTGATGTACAAAAGTTAAGGGCCTATCATTTTGGAAAAAGGTGTGTGGGGAAACCACTGGGGTGATATCCCTATTGGGATTGTCAGCCTTTGTAGAGCTGTCTATTTTACCACCATTTGACATATCCCTAGTAGCGTCAGGAGGCTATATGGCAATTTTAGGTTGCTGTACTGCTAAGGTCACAGAGGACTCTGGGTGGGGTGGGGGTGGGGGTTAGGTCATTGACTTGGTGATGGTAAGCTATACACAAGTTGTTAGTACCCCCTTCTAAAAATTTAGCAATTTGGCCTAAGTTAGCTTCAGTGGAAGTAATATGATCATAAACAGGAGACAGTTTGGCCTCAAAGGTCACTAATGTAAGTCTTTAAACCATCCCAGGAGTCAACAGTTAAGAATGGAAAAGGAACAGATTCAGAGTTACTGTGGACATCCGGGAACTGTTTACTTTTGGTCGATTTTGGTTTAGGTGCTTTTTTCCTACACTTGAATAGAGGGCCTCGATTCACTGAATTTTGAGGAGTAACAGAGTGATAAGTAGATTGTGAACATTTGATGGGTCCACAGCCGGTGCGCCCAGATCCCCAGTAGAAGGTAGTTCAATCCTGTTTTGTGCACTGATATCATCAATTACATTCGGCATAGGCGTGACGATAGTTGGAGAATGCAGGGTGGCAAGGTCTTATGCAGTTAATGAAAGGTGCCACTCTGCAAGTTTAATTTCATTTGTGACAAGATCCACTGCCCTCACAAAAAACTGCAGATGGTGGTACATTGACTTGGGTGCGGATGCTGAGTATCTGAGGTGCTCGCCAAATTTACCCTACTTTTCCCCATAATGACTTAAAACGTATACTATTTTAACTGATAAAAAGCAAAGACAAAAATCGGACTTGCATATATCACCTATGCCTCCAGAAGGACCAAGTGAATGACAAAAAAATATGAAGCCAACGGGGGGAAAACAAGAAAGTGGACCCGGGCACTGTGGGTCTCTGACGGGCTAAGACGGGCCCGCCTTGGTCCGGGCGCGTCCCACACTGCGGGCTGCAAGGTGCGATTTTCAGTGCTGCAAGGAACGTCCCACCCTGTCCGGTCTCGCTCAATGCTGGGGGTAGTCGCATCCCAGCCAGGCGTGCAGAACTTGCGGGCGAAGTGGGCAGGCAGCAGTCCACCAAAGATGCTTCCTGCACTGCCAGCTGCAAGGCGTGCTTTTCAGCGCTGCCGGGAACGTGATTTGCTGCACCATGCCAGTTTAAATGAACATTTGAAAATTATAATTGATAAAAGATTATGGCGACACAGGTACCCTGGCTATAATCTACTTAGTGGTGTACACAACATCAGAATGCCCTGAGGAAGTGCGTAATGAATCTTAGAAACTTGAAGAGGATCGATCCCCTCACCTTTATTTCCCTTTCTTATATACTTAACCCCCTTTTCTTTTTTTAAAAGTCCATGTAATTGGTGCTTGGTCAGATAGGGCTATCATGCCTATGTTTGATTTAACAGTGCTTTTCTGCCCCGTATCTAGTCCGTCCTAGAGTAGGAACTGTGGCTGTGCGAGAAGGTGGATTCTGTCTGATGGGTTAAATTCTCTCCATATGCAAGAGGCCTGCATCTATAATGCACATCTGGAAATTGTTAGACCTCTCCACTCCCTTATGTTTATCTAAAGGGTGTTTGTCCTATTCATAAAAGTGGCCCAAATGAAATTCCTCCGCCGACAAAATGTTGCCCATAGCATTCTTATATAGTAAGTCTGGACATGTAGCTAGGTGCGTCTCCTTGGTTATTCGGAGCATATGTAGCTACTATCATGAGCGCCCTTTCATGGAATTTACCCAGGAGAATAACTTATCTCCCTTCCTAAGAATCTATGAATTTCTCAGAAACCTAGAGTGGCAGCAATTTATGAAGTCCCCACAGTACACCTCGGGTTTTCCTGCATTTTTTTGTAGCATAGGACTGTTGTGGTTATGATTTGTGGATCCTTAGCCTTATGTCGTTGAAGACCAGGTAGGTTTCCTACAGGCAGAATATCTTTGCCACCAGCTGAAACGCTTGCACCAAGGCAATTATGCGAGAATTAGATATGGCAAAAACGGTGAACTCTCCGCCCCTTTCCCTGTAGAGAAAGGGGTGCGACAGGATGTGTCCTAGCCCTGACACTCTTCTCCCTGTTTTTAAATGGCTTAGTTGAAACTTTGCTAGCTGGTAAAAACATTGATGCTCCAAGGCGGGCGAACCATAAAATTCCCACACTTATGTTTGCGGACGGCACACTCCTACTTTCTAAATCGCCCATGGGTATGCAGAGGGTGCTGGAGGTATTTAGTTTCTTTTGTAAGAAGAGGGGACTGGAGATAAATCTCCAGAAAACCAAGTATATGGTTTTTAATGCTAACACTATAAATTGCCCACATCCCCAACTAGATGGAAGGGCCCTAGATAGGGTGTCTATTTTTGATTACCTAGGGATCACACTCACAGAAAAAATGGACTGGGGGACACAAAGAAAGCTAGCTTAAAATTGACTCAGTCCACGGGAGGCATTTTAAAGATATACAAAAATTGCACCCATAAAGTGATAGGCCCACCAGTAGAAATCTACAAAACGCAGGCTAGGTGAGCCTCACTATATGGGGCAGAATTATGGGGCCATTGTTCATCTACTTCCCTATCCATGCCAGAGAGCTTATTTCTTAGGCAACTGCTGGGCCTCCCTAAGAGTACCCCATTAACACCACTCAGAATGGATCTAGGGATTGGCCCCATAGCCGATGTAGTTTCCTCTAGACCTCTCCTATACTGGCGTCGCCTGTGGAGCATACCTGAGCTAGCTGACTACAAAGAGGAGTTGAAGGACGTCATGACCCTCCTTGGTGCAGGGAAACTCCCCTGGCTAGCCTATATCAGGAACTCCTGTCAGGCAATAGGGAGTGCAAATATGTGGACCACACCAGAAGAGACCTGTCCCACAATCTCCAGAAAGGCACTACTTGACTCCCACAGAGAACATAAAATGGTCCTATTATGCCATGGGACTAAATCAAGTAGCCTGACCTCCAGGTTTCTGGATATCAAGCAGCAATACAGGACCGAACCGGCTCTTGATTATATCCAACCATTATTGGCAAAGAAACTTTTTCTTCAATTTAGGCATGGGGTGCTCCCGCTTCGAGCATTTAACAGGTGGCAGGGAGCCCTCAAACTTGATTGCCCAGGGTGCGACCAAGCAGAAGAAACCGAATCACATGTCCTTTTCTTTTGCCCCGCATATGGTAGGCCAAGGTCTAAGTGGGTGTTACAACTCTTCTGTAGAAACTTGGGGATTAGACACTGCACTGAGGCCCTCAGGCTCCTCAAGTATGAAACTGAAATACTTATTGTGTTCGCCACTTCTAGGTTTCTCTACTCGATGTGGCGCATTCGCAGAACAATTTTAAAGAAAACTATTGTAGGAAAACCCTAGCCTCTAGCACCCTCTATAAACGCTGCTATGCCATGTTTGCACATATTTATCGTATGATCACTGTTATCACAAATCTTCTCCCCTCTGATTTGTGTTTCGCAAAAAAAAATATATATATATTTTTATATTATCTTTCTTAATGTGGTTTTTTAATATTGTTATAATCACCCACTAGATAAGTCAAAAGCATTTTAATATTTGTTAGGAGTTTTATATATAGCAAAGAACAGGCTATTTGTTTTAATACACAATATTTTAATTCCCCCTGCACTTAAGGTAGAACACTTAACCCGTGATGATTACTGTCACATACCCAAGTTCTGCATTGAGTGTTGTTGTGAGAGAGTATATCCAAGAACGAATCAGAAAACTCCCCACAAATCAGATTCACACCATTTTTTAATATAACATCTATGTACATAAACTGTACGATGACATATTTTAATAATTTTCTTATGATATACAAAATGTACTGTATTGCCTTTTTTTATGTGCTTTTATGACCATAAGGCCGAAATAAAGCTTTATTGACTGACTGACTGGCAGATTATGCCTGGTGTTTCTCCCAAGTATGACCCGCCACACTTTGTGCCTCTTAACAAGGGAGTTTAGTCCCTTCAAATTGCACATTAGAAGTCTCACCATTAGAAATTTGTTCCGGTGTTGTCTAAAAAATGGTGGGTCGTCATGTGTATTACATAACATTTTGCCTATTTTTGCCCCAAAGTCTTAGGAGAGTGGCCCCTTTCCCCGTTTTTTCCTCCCTCCCCTCCCAATAAATCACGTTAAAACATAGAGCATGTAGAAAGAAACGTATCTACTGTCATGGGTAAAAACATAGGGTAAAAACATATGCAGTTCTCCATGCATTGTCAAGTGATTCCAGTTATAAGGTTCCTCGCCGACTAGTTTCTATTTAGTCAGGTGTTTACATTTTTTCTCTCCTCTTGGTATGCTGCGTTTTCTTTTCCCATACTATTATAAATGGCCCTTTCTGCGGGGGTCACCTCCAAACATTTTCTGCCTGCCTCCTCCCCTTTTTGTTGGATTTAGGACTCTGAGCACTTTACCACTGCTAACCAGTGTTAAAGTGCATGCCTGCTCTGCTTAAAACATGGTAACATTGGTCTATACCCAATTGGCATATTTACTTTACTTATAAGACCCTAGTAAAGTGGTATTACATGTGCCCAAGGCCTGTAAATTAAATGCTACTAGTGGGTCTGGAGCAGTGATTGTGCCACCCACTTGAGTGGCCCTCTAACCATGTCTCAGGCCTGCCACAGCAGAGCACCTATGTGTAGTTTTAACCTGGCAAAATAAACCTTTTGGCCCAAACCTTCCTTTTTAATACATACACATAAGTCACCCCTAGGGAAGGCAGGGTGCAATGCATTTAAAAAGCAGGAAATGTACTTTTTAGTTTTGCCTGTTCTGGTATTGAAAAACTCCTAAATTCATTTTTCACTACTGCAAGGCCTATATCTCACATATAATAACATTGGGATTACTGTATTACATATGTGTAATTTCCCAATAGGAATATACAACTGGTTCAAGTTTGGTGTCTCTGAAATCCTAATTTAAAACCCTAACTTGTGGTGAAGTCTGATTTTAAATTACAATTCTGAAAATGCCACTTTTAGAAAGTTTACAAAAACAAGAAGATACCTGGCCACCAATTTTAGAGGCTGCTATTTATTTAAGCAGACTAAGGAACAGTGCATACAGCCACTGCACCCTACTTCACTATTTTGTAAATATTCAAAACCAGTAATGCAACCATTTCATTATTCAACAGGGCATTCAAAGTATACAATCTTCATTTTACAGCCAAAATACAAAAAAAAATGTGAAATTTGAACAGAATGAAGTGAAAAAATACATTCATAACCTTATAAACAATTACACCAGTCTAATTAGTTAAACATAAGCTCTCTCAAAGGGCCTTGTACTTGGCTTCTATTTTAGAGACAAGCTGCCTATGGGGAATGAAGCGAGGTTAAAGTCTCTGCGGGGATGCTTTTGTGCTAATGACCCTCTCCAGAGTCTTTAGTTAATGACTGTGCCTCATACGAAAAGATAGGAAAAATCCCGACGAGTTTCCAATCCCCATGTGACTTTTCCCCATGGGATTTCCGTCAGGGCTTGGACCACGGTGTAATCTGTCCTTTCAGATGGGTGCGTGAAACCTGTGGATACTCTGCCAGGAAGAAGGACTGCTGTGCTGCTAAAGAAGTGCCACTCTGCTAGACTGCTAATCTGATGAACTGCTTTGCTGACCTGCTGCCCTCTTGCCTGGGTGACGAGGACTGGACTTGCATCTCTTGAACCCAGAACCCAGAGTGACTCAAAGGGTTACTTGGCTGGCCTCCTGATCTGAAGCCACAGGGACATAACAGGTGTCCAACAACCTTGCCCCCAAACTCTGCCATCTGAGACTACCCTGCCAAATGGTGCCATCCCAGTCCTGGACCCTTGGAAGTGGGACTAAGGTGCTTGTCAGCAAAATCGACACATCTTCCCTGCTGAGCGGTGCATCCCTGAGCAAAACTGACACATCGCCGCTGCTGCGTGGAATAGACCTGTCGCAAAGACCCGCGTTACCCCTGCAGTCTTTGGAACCTATGCATCGCCAACGGCACGGCGCATTTCCAGCCCAGGTCCTCACGTCCCTTGTAAACAGCAGCCTCGATGAAGACGCCAGACTCCTCATCAGACTTGCAGCTCTTGACGGATTGCCACATCCTGACGCTAGGACTTCGCATTGCAAGCACCATCAACGGAATCCTTGACGACGACACAACAGAACCTCACACTGCAGTCTCACCACATTTCGGAATCGATGCATCGCTTCGACTGCACTATGCATCTTCAGTGCTGAGCCACGCACCGCTTCGCAACCAGGGTTTAAGCACTTCGTTCATCAGGCCTAACTGTGTCCTGTAGCTGGCTGTGCTCCTTCGCGGTTGGCCTGAACTTGTGGCTTTGTCTCGGCCCAGCGCAACCAGATATCCCTTGTTGTTTGTGCTTTTTGGCACTATTTTGACTTAAAACTTTAAAATTGATGCAGCGATTAGACCGTTTGCCGTTGCACGTCCTGGAGAGAGTGCTCTTTTCAAAAGGATGATTCTGCCCCGGTTTCTGTGTTTTTTCCAACTTTCCACAGCCAATCCCCCGGCGATGGTTTCAGTCCTTTGCTTCGGTGATCCATACATTTCTCTGGGCCTGCAGCAGCCCCATGTGGCCTTTGTGAATTGCCAGTAGTCTCCCTTTGATGGCGGGACGGGCATGGCGGATCTTTATTGCTACTACTTGAAAACCTTGTTTTTACTCTGTAGTTAATAAATACCTCAGTTATTTATTGCCCCATACTCCTTTACTCCGTGAGCAAAAGTTTTACTAACTATTAATATTATTATACTCTACCTGTCCCTTCTTCATACACTGGTCCTTTGCTCAACAGCAAGGTTCATATCTTTATTTGTACATAGATAAAATTGCAACATGCATGCGCCAGATCTCTTAATTTCTACATCCATCAAACCGAGTCTAAGAAAATAGAACCGTTATTTATGCAAGAATTTGCCTGTGACTGAATTAGAATTCCTTTCCTGTAGCGTGTGTGACCTCTTGTTTAACACATGGTTCGGGGAATAATTCGTCTTTCTCGTGCCTTCTGGAGTTTATAAAGGAAAGTAGAACTTGTATGGGGAAGAAAAGGATGACCGTATAGCGGAAGAAGGGGAAGAAAAGGATGACCGTATAGCGGAAGATTTTCCGCTGCCTGATATCAACCCAGAACTTCCACATAAGAAGTTTTATGCTCTTAATTTAGAATCGTCTAGGATTCTTTCTCTTGCCACCCCACTATCTTTTAAGGATCCTCCTGTGAAATTACAATTGTTTAGCAGTACACCTAGCGAAGCAAGTTTATTAGACTCACGGGGATCATTAACCCCCGAATTATCCCTAAATTTTCCCCCATTAATTAATAATCCGGAGTCAAAAATGTTGTTGTCGGATTCGTTACTTTGCTTAGAAAGAGTGCTGGCCTCTATTTTAGCATTATTAGAGAAGTCAGTAAGTAATTCCGACTCTATTTTGCATTCTGTCTTGACACTGACAAAAATGATCGCAATTGATAAAAACTTATTGTTGGATAAGGTCTGTACACTTCCTCCCAGTACTTCAAAGGATGTGAAGGGAATAAATAGACCCCTTCCGATGAATGACCCCAACAAACTCAACTTTATCCAAATAAATTCTTTTCCACAAGTCAAAGGGCGAGACTTTGGTACACAATCTGGTAAGTCTTTCCTTTTCAGCAGAAATAATAAACGTAAAAAGAAAGGAAATGAGGATATACTCGATAAGCTACATTCTTCTACCTTACAACAACTTTTTGATATGGAGTCTTTAGTTACAGCGGTTGGCCCTCCGTCTTGTCCACTTCTTATGACGGAAAAACAAATATAAACCCAAGACTAAAGGTTTTTCCAATCTTCCAAAAACAGCCATAAAACCGCCAAAACAGCATGCAAAGGAAAGACATAACGTTGGAAGTTCTCCTATCAAGGAAACAGAATTTAAGACCAAAAATAACTTCGTCTGCAAGAAAAAGCGGAAGGGAAAAAAGGAAAAACATAGAAGGATAAACAAAAAAGGTCTAAACAGTTACGCTTTGATCCTACCACTATCCTTAATATGTCTCCAAAGCCAGATGTAACTGTTACAAATATAGAAAATGGACAAACTGAACTTAATCATTTGGGCTCTTGCTCCCTTATTTTAAACTCAGGTGGTCCTTGTAACCCTACTAAAGCAGTTGAGACATTAGATAAATGTGTTCCTCCCATTGCTCAAAGTGCACTGAATCCTAATGCTACATTATTTGCTTCCTGTTTAGGCAACAATACTATTTATAATTTCGAAAATTTCATCTCCGAGGCGCCTAGCATGGCTATTAACTCCCAGCCCGCCTCTTATAGTCTGGACTTTTCGTTTATTTTTGATCATGAACCTTTTATGAATAGGTCCTTCTTGTTGGGTTGCTTTGCAGAGATCTCAGGTTTACGGATGATCGAAAGTAACAATATTGTGCTGGTTGAGGTTCAAAAATATAACAACCCTCGGGGAGCAAGAGTAACTTTCGCTTCTAAGGCCATTTCCCATTTAATAGTGGCCCACAGCGATAAATTACGCCGTTGTGGCATTGATGTCTTAATACCAGAAGTAACATCATCCTTAAAAATAGCGACTCAAAAAAAGCCCCCTTTTTTGATTTAGAAACCAGTGCAGGTGACAAACCGTTGTTAGAGAAGGACAGTTCTATGCAGGTTTTTCTTGGTAAAGAAGGTAGGAGGGTGCTGATCCACACAGGGAAAAATAGTCCTTATATGCCCTCTAGAGGAGGAAGATAAGAAATGGGGCTGGGTGGCAGGTGTTCTAAATTCAAATAGGCCCTCTGGCTTAATGTGCGAATTCCTCCTAGCAAGGAATTGAAGGTGATATCTTGGAACGCAGCCGGCTTAAGCAATAACAATAATAAGCTGTTACTATTGAAAGAACAAAATGCCGATGTAATCTGTTTACAAGAGACCTGGATCTCTAAGAACTGGTCTACTGAGGATTACATAGTGCTGAGCCGGCCTGCGTTACCTGTGAACAGAGGTCACGCCAAAGGAGGTATAGCCATATTACTAAGTACGAGCCTTAGTTGGTCATACAAGGAAATTTCTCATCCCTCTAACCTAATGCAGGCGATCAAATTAGTTCATAAGGAGGACCAAGTTTCCCTAGATTCCATGTTACTTATAAATGCATACCTGCCCCCGATGCCGCATATTCTTATCTTTTAAAAGAGCTATTCCTCTTTATTTCCTCCATTTTGGACAACGAAGATTGTAGGTCGATATTACTGATGGGAGATTTGAATTCTAAAGTTTCATCCCATAGTATAAGGGTATTCTCCAATACCGAAAAAAATGAAGCCCTTAAGATTCCGTTTGCTCAATTTCCTGAAAAAAGTAGGACAGATAAAAGAGGAGTTTCATTACTTGAAGGTTTGAGAAGTCTAGACCTTTTAATTGTTAACGGAAGGCTAGATAATGATATTCCTGCTAATTATACTCATAAGGCGCCAACTGGAAGATCCATTATAGATTATCTGATTGTTTCTGCTAATTCTTTTCACAAACTCACATGTATGGAAGTTCTTGGAAACGTTTTTAGTGATCATATGCTGATCTGTTTTAAATTAGATTTCACCTGCGCCAGGGTTGATCCCTGGAATTTTAAAGGTGACACAGTAGAGTTTAATGTAACAAATGGTAGAATTTATTGGAACACTCTAGCTACCGTTAAACTAAAAACACATTTATTAACCCTAATAAGAGAGCAGCAGCGCTTAATAACGGTCGAGGGTGATCCTTTACAATGTGATCTACTTGCCTCCTTTTCCGTCAATATAGGTCACTTGGCGAAATCCCGCAAATTAATTTGTGCTCCCGTCAAACAGAGACCACATTTTAATGCATTGCTCACTTTAAACAGGGAAATAAATAAATTAGTGAGGGCCCAGTTTTTGAAATTCTCAAGCGAAAGAAACAATCTAATAAATCTATTAAAGAGAAAAAGACCGAGGAAGAAACGTTCGCTAAGACAAAGGAGGACGGTGTTTGGATGCAGCTAAAGGTGGCAGCCTCTAAAAATAACTCCAAAAGGTATTGGGAAATTATTGCAGATTGCTGCGGGACTAGAATAAAATCCCTCCCGATACCAATAAAAGAAGAGGATTGGAAATCTCACTTATTAGAGTTGTATTCTGCGAACCAGATTTCCTTAAAATCGTATATCGCTGCATTTGATCAATCAAATGCCTTCGTATCCAACTACGCACCCTCGGTTAATGAAGTGACCGGAATTATAAGAAAAATGAGATCTTCAGGAGCAATGGGCCCTGACGAAATCCCAATGACGGTTATTAAAAAGGAGCCACTTTTGTGGGCTACCTATCTTGCTCCATTATTTAATTCCTGTTACCTTCAGGGGAAGACCCCACCCTCTTGATCTGGAAGTGTTTTAATTCCACTGTACAAGAAGGGCCCTAGATCACATCCAGGCAATTATCGGCAAATTGCCCTACTGGACGCGGTAGGAAAAATATTTGCACGTAGTATCCTGATTCATCTTACTGAATGGGTGACTGAGATGAAGGTCCTCCCTTTAGAACAAGCAGGCTTTCGCAAAAGTCACTCCACTTTAGACAATATATTTATGTTGAAACTAATTGAGGAAAAATATACATCTACTCGTAAATCAAATGTATATATGGCTTTTATAGATTTTTCTACAGCCTTCGATAAGGTAGATCGACCGCTTTTATGGAGAAAGTTGCAAAAATGGGTCTGCCCTCTCCTCTGTTATCCTTAATTATTGCTCTTCATTCCCAAACTTGGTGCCAGATACTAATGGGAGGAAACCAAGGTCTCTCTGACATAATCCCCACAGAAAATGGCCTGAAACAAGGTTGTCTGCTAGCACCGCTATTTTCTTTATATATAGCGGACCTACCCGATTGTCTCGTCCAAATTAGTGGAGACGCACCTAAGATAGGCTCCCGATCTTTAGCTTGTCTTCTATATGCAGACGACGTTATAATGGACCTAACCCCTATCGGGCTAAATAGAAAGCTGACATTACTACAGCAATACACGGTAGATAATTTCTTAAAAATAAATGTTTCTAAAAGTAAAATTTTAATTATGAAAAGTTCTAAAAGTCGAAAATTTTGTAACTTTAAATGGCAAATTGGTCCTGAAAAGTTGGAGGTGGTAGATTCTTACCTCTATTTAGGGAAACTCTTAACAGGTAGTTCAAAGAATAAACCTCATATTGATCATAGCACTTGTAGGGCAATGTCTCATGCCAATGGCCTGCGTATTTTCTACCAGGCTATGGGCAGAAGACATTTCTTAAACCTTTTGACGGTTTTTAAGGCAAAAATTCCACCAACCTTGCTTTATGCGATTGAATCAATCCCTGTTAAGGACTGGAATTTCTTAAATAAGACCGAAGGCCAAATATTACGCAAAATTTGCAATTTTGGTACAGTAATTCCAACAGCAGCAATTAGATTAGAATTTGGGTTGATAGGCTCTTATATTCAAGGCTTATCCCGGGTTCTACGTTGGGGATATCAACTAAAAAACAGTGAACCGGATACACTAAGAGATCTTCTATGTCGCGAAATTTTTAAGGTGAAGGCAGGTAACTTCTCTTTGTCAGGATTTTTATTGCCACAGAAAATCTTTGGTATACAAGATGATTTAGTGTTCTCTCTCCCACCCTTAGGATTTAAATCTCTCCTAAAAACTTTGTGGTAAAATCAGTTTTAATAAAGATATTAAATTTTGTAATTCTAAGGAAAGACTAAAACTAATAGTTAGGACTAACGTACTGAGAACCCCACAAAAATACGTATTTTGGAATCTAGAACATGGAATCCGGCGCCTGCTAATTTTATGTCGCATGAATCTCCTACCCCTAAACGATTTAACAGTAAACTGGTCTCAGAATTCGAATAAAGGTAAAATTTGTAATTTTTGCAATCTGGGTATCCAGACTTTAGATCATGTTTTGTTTGCCTGTCCGGCATTGGTCTCGAGTCGTTATCGTTGGCTTAGGCCGATGTTTCTACAGAACAGTGTAAAAACATAGCTTCAGCCCGAGATTATCTTTTTGTCCAAAAATGAATCGGTATGTGTAAAACTTTTTAACTATTTTAAAGAATTTATGTATATATTTTAAATCTGTTATATATATATATATATATATATATTCTCTATTTGGGTAGTTAACTTCCTCGTTTAAGAAAATCTCACGAAGGATTAGTATTTCGTTTTTCAAATTGCATTTTGCACATCCAAGCTGCTATTTACTGCCATTTTGCACATTAGGGATATGTTGAGTATATGTTCCACCCTGACCTTACGGTTATTCCTTAAAATTAATCGAAGTGAAACTTTGCATGCATTTTGCACATAACTTAGCTGCTACTGAATTGGCTTTCGCACAGTTCTGGCTACTTTCAGTTACTCTGCTTCCAAGCTGCTATTAGGTGGATATTTTACTTCCTTTTATATATTTGTACATTGTAAGAGAGGCTTTGCTTCCTCCTTGCTTGATAAATAATTTTTAATTGTTTCATTTGAATTAGAATTTTGGGTTTATAAAATCTATGAATGGGTAGCTATTAAATTGTCCTATGCACTTACAGGATACGGTTTGTTACAAATTTTAAATGCTATTTAAAGTCGAAATGTTTACGTGCCGCGGTGGTAAATTTTATGATGGTATGTGGAAAGAGCCTTATTATGTTTTGTTATTTATAATACTATGTACGTAATTTTATGTGGACCTCCTAGGAGTTCCAAATCTTGAATAAAAAATATTGAATATTGTATGGCGCCAAGTACTTGCATTCTACAACCGCGTAGTATATTTTTGCGACCACTAATCGCTTTTTATTTGATGAACGAGATGGCCACGACACGCGCCTTGGGGCCACAGGAGTTTTAACAGGTTTTTAAAATACATCAACGAAAGCAACCTTTCTTGCCCCCTGTGCTTGGAACGACCAAAATACAGCGTGCTAAACTTACCTCTTTGGCAAAGACCATATTAAAACAGTGCGAATAACTTTTCATTTTTGCATTCACGATGATCGGTGTGAATAATCTTTTTACCGTTTAGACGATTTAACTCATGCCTTCTTTGTTGCATGGCTTAATTTTTTGCATTTAGAAACTACTGTAATATCTTTCTCCGTTTCTTTAAATTGTAAGTTTACATTTTGCATGTCTTACATAAAGGCCGAAAACACGTATTACAATAAAAGCAGTGGAATACGAAACGTTTAAATAAATGCCTGTATTGACTAGACTAGACAGTTGATATTTCAGCTTAACTGTTCTTTGTTGTTGAGTAGCCCCATGCTTGCAGGGTACATCCGATAAACTGGTTCGCAATCACCTTTTTGATATATTGTGCGTACGTGTTTTTTTTTCATTTTTTTTATTCCGATGTGAAAGGAAAATATTTCATGCATCATCAGATGGAGAGCATTCATCCCTTCTAGTTCATCTGTATTGTTTGATGCCGTAGATACATTTCTAAACCCATTTTTTGTTCAGGTTCCAATGATTTGAATTTTATCTCGGTACCAGGCGAGCCTTGGCCGTACACAGCAACTGATCAGATATATTAGACTGGTCCTTTGTGTTTAAGAATCTAGCATGGGCTATGATACTATGCTGCCAGCTACTTCTCAGAATGGGCATTCTATTGCTGGTCGCAATTAATAAAATCTTTGGGGCTTGGGTGCAAAATCTAAAATGGCTGAACCTGGACTTTTACCAATACTGCCTCCCACATTTAATCTTTATTTCAGAAGAGTACTTTCTACGGTTCACCATAAAGGTGGTGCATAGGAACGCAAGACCACTTTAAGAGTTGACATTTATACGATTCCAATTTTAAAGCCAATCCATTAAAATGAGGCTTCCACAATTTGAACCATTTTGCTTCTCACCCCAACATATATAGAAACGAACTTTAATCACATACAAATGACTCTTCTGATATTGAATGCCGTTTAGTATGAGAAACATCCTAAAAAGAAATGCAGCGGTTGCCATTCTGATTCACTTTGCAATTGATTTTTTTACATTGCGATAATTGACATTTTAATCCATCTCCTGACAAAGACCTGGTGCTGTGATACAGCACAACATTTAGTGCTATCCATTTTTAAATGAACGGACTTAACAAAAGAATGGACTTAGTAACATAGAGAGCACACATATTGAACTGAAACACGTGGCAGGCTTTCAAAAAGTGAGACCACATTGTATGTGATAAATGTTAGTTTCTGTATTCACCTTTGCTTAAAGCTTGATGTGTTTTGAATATGTTTTTAGGCTTGATAATCATGCTCAAGGATAGTTTTAGTAGAGATGTATAAATCTAGTGAGGGTCATTTTTAGCACAGGTTCTAACTGTAAACATCCATTTATCTACAGATTAGTAGGAGAGGAATGCTTAGACTTCCTTCAGGGTTACTTACATTCTTCTACAATAGTGGCCAGTGATGTTATTTAGTACTATGCCACCATTAACGTTCTCCGCTCCTCTGTTTTAGGAGACTGTGTAAAATAAGTGTTTGAGCTGCTTATGGAGGTCTTTATTTTAACAGAAGGTCTTCTTTATTTGTAGAAGAACTAAAATAAACTCTGCAATATACGCCAGTCTGTTTTTACAGCATAATCATCTTACATTTGTGTGGTCACCCATCTTGTGTAGTTTGGGCAAAATGACACCCTTTATCAAATCATATAGTAATTCATAATCTAGATTTTAATCGGCATACTTCTGTTTTGTCTAAAGGGCTTGTTAGATGAGTAATATAGCTGTCCAGATAAATTTGTTCTTTGGGACCATTGCACCGTAACCCTGAGCCACCCTGCTTCTGATGTCACTCTTCCTGATCAACCTAGTATGATTTTCTACACAGAGGTTTGTGTTACAAGTTTACATGATGTAGACAAGGTGCTCATGCGTTGAGTACTGGAAACTGCTGGAAATGGGCTTCCTTTCATGTGACTCTCCTTTTTAACATGGATGCATTGCATCCCTATATCCTGATTGATAGCTGTGGTGTGCAAGTATTTTTTTCTGTGCCAGTGTTGGGTGAGGTTGCCTTCTGGCCCTCCCTGATAAATTTATGCACCCCGTAAAATTTGGGCCCCTTCTTCTGCCTCACTTTGTGCTTACGTGTGAGTACTTTATAAGTTTGAATATCCCGGTTAGTGAAAGCCTGTTGAATTGTGTATCTGTGTTTCTGTGCGTATGAGTGTCTAAGTAGCAGCACCATGACCAAGACTGTAATCAAGGGCAAGCTTATGGCACTCATCTGAGCAAAGACATTTTCTGCATCCTGTGTCAATCCCCGAAGAGATTGTTAGAGCACCATCAAAATATTTGCCCTCCATGCCATCATCAGTGATTTTTTTAAATTTTTTTTTGTTGTTGTTGTTGTTGTGTGATTTCCATTCTAATGCAGTCCTGATTTTTGCTTCCAGCTGAGCTAGGCTCGCAAATTTGTTTTTATGTATTTTGGATGCTGATCACCAATAGTAGCAACAAGCACATCTTGGGAATGGCTCATCGGTGACCTTCCAATGCCTTGTTAATCTGGGATGTAGCCTTAGGTCTGTCCTGATAATGCATGGTCCAGAACCTGTTCTGTGAACTGGAGGGGCTGGGGGGGAGGCACCATTGATCCGACCTTGGCACAGAGGGGGACAAGACCCTCAACAGCCTACAAAACCTGGAAAAGACCCTCCAGACGCACTCGGCACAGTTTGATAAAGTACTCCAGGCCATCCTAGAAACTAAAACCTCCCTGGAGACTCGCATTGATGATGTCTCAGTAGAGATCAACGTACTACGTGCCGATCATCGCAAGTTATTGGACCACGTGGGTGAAATTGAATTTGTATTGGCAGCCATATGCCCCTCAAACTAAGACCTGCAGGAACGTCTGACAAAGGGTGGAGTTGGAGGTCGCCACCCTGCACCGTAGGGCGGAGGATGCTGAGGGCCGGTCCAGACGTAACCACATCCGCCTGATAGGCTTCCCTGAACGTTCAGAGGGCCCCAATGTGGAATTGTTCTTTGAGGACTGGCTAGTCCAGACTGTCCTTCATGGCAAGGCCCCAAACCTTTTCTCAATCGAAGGGCACATCGTATTCCAGGTCGGCCCCCTCTCCCGGGAGCCCCCCGTGTCCCATCATAGTACGTCTCCTTAATTATCGTGACCTGCTGCTGCAACACTTCCATACCAAGGGCCCGGGTCCTATGAGAATGCTCAGATAACGGCGTGCCCCGATTTCACAATGGAAGTGCAGCACCGACGAGGATCGCTTCTGCGCGTCAAATGGCGTCTCCGGGACCGGAACATTAAATATGCGCTCTTATTCCTGGCTAAATTGCATGTCGTTGATGGGGACACTTCTCACATTTTTCAATCACCAGAGGATGCCTAGATGTGGCTCCATGCAAAGGATCTGCTGAAAGCGACATCCCTAGAGCGATCTGATGACACCTGACTGGAACCCAAACCACGGCGGCGGAGGTGGTGGGACTCGGGAACGCGGCCCACCATGAACCAGACGGCGGAGGAGCGAGCACGGGCAGTGGCGGAAGCATCCCTCTATAGTATGATCACTTTCGCCCCCATCCAGAGTGAGCGCCTTTCGGGGTCGGGATCAGACTCTCGCGGCTCACATTCCTCAACAGATGGGGGTCACCGTGGACCGCAGGTTACACCAAGATCAGCTGATGACCTGTAGACACAGGCCTGTAGTCTCTTCGATGGCCTGCGTTTCTGACATGGTATTAGATCGCTCCATACCCCCTCTTCGGACAGAACCACCTGCCCTTACCGGGGTGAGTATCTGAAAAGTTTCAGCGCTCCGTCCATCATCTCCTTGTGTTTGGATTGTTTTATGCCCTTCAGAACATTTGGGGAGCACCTTAGTCTCTTTAATGGGTTGCCCCCTCACTCCCCCTCTCCACCGCACCACCCTATACTTTAGGTCTTGCCTGACGCTACATACCCGCTTATTGCTTACCATTGGTTTGCTCATCACTCTCATGTCCTTGCTTCTCTTTGATTTTGCTCCGAGCCTCATAATGGAGTGGCATGGCATAGTGAAAGGGCATAGAGTGCAGTGGTGTAGTGTGGAGTATGCATGGTGTGGTAGTGCACTGCTATGTCAGACACTTTTTCATTTGAAATGACCATTACATTTGCACCGAAAAGCGGTTTTACTGCACACAAACGATAATGTGTGTAAATGCCATCTCCTAGTGTATTGGTGTTTTGATCGCATTCAAATATTTGTTTCCACCACACTTCAGAATTACAAAAAGAAATGTGCTTCATTTGTACTAAATCTGATATATTCTGAAACATCAGAACAGTTAATCTTTTTGTTGTGTGCTAGAAAAAAAAACATTCAACACCCTCTCCTCTTACATGGGTACTCCGCAGGATTGTCACATAAATTCTCTCAATTTGAAGTTAGAGAAGGAAAAATAAACACCAAAGTTCCTGGAAGAGAGAGCTTGACATTTGACCTCGGTCTTTGAATGCACAGCAAATCTGACAAGATAAGAACAAGAGTTAAAGACCTGTTTACAGAAAGCGAGTTTGTGGAAGAATACAGTAAACAAAGTTTGGGCAACGGGAGGGACTAACTCAAGCCGGACAGCCTAAAGGAAATAAAGCCAGCAAGTAGCCTGAAAATGTGAGTTACAAACCACAAAGCCAATGGTAAGCAACTGGCAAAATGCATTCCTAGGTCAGCTTTATGAATGTCCCCAAGATGTCTTTAGTGCTTCGACCTAAAAAGGATCACTATCCCTCGTGGTCAGCACTGGCTGCACCATAGTGCTTTCCCACCCCTAACTTTCAGCCATGCTTCACAGCACCCGCACTGCTGTGCAAACATGGCTTGATGAAATGGACAAAGCCAATAGCTTTCTCATAGGCACTTCAACTCCAGTCTAATGACTTCTTAACTGTGGGTGTGTAGAGAGCCACTAGAAATGGTGAGCTTGTCAGCCAGATATGCAGTGGTGCCGTCGTGATGGCTTTGTAGATGATGATGCTGCTGGGTTTTCTCTCGCTCTCTCTCGCTCTCTCTCGCTCTCTCTCGCTCTCTCTCGCTCTCTCGCTCTCTCGCTCTCTCTCGCTCTCTCGCGCGCGCTCTCTCGCGCGCGCTCTCTCTCGCGCGCGCTCTCTCTCGCGCGCGCTCTCTCTCGCGCGCGCTCTCTCTCCGCGCGCTCTCTCTCTCTCTCTCTCTCGCGCGCGCTCTCTCTCGCGCGCGCTCTCTCTCTCGCGCGCTCTCTCTCTCACTCGCGCGCGCTCTCTCTCACTCGCGCGCGCTCTCTCTCACGCGCTCTCTCGCTCGCGCTCTCGCTCGCGCTCTCTCGCTCACGCGCTCCGCTCGCGCTCTCTCTCGCGCGCTTCGCGCTCGCGCCTCTGCGCGCTCTCGCTCGCGCGCTCTCTCGCGCCTCTCGCGCTCTGCGCTCTCTCTCTCTCTCGCGCTCTCTCTCTCTCGCGCTCTCTCTCTCGCGCTCTCTCTCTTTTATTTATATATATATTAATCAACAAATCAGAATACTATTGTACAGATCCTCAGGCATCAATGAATACTAGATATGGATATATTTATTTTTATCCATATGGCCACCATATACTATGTTCTGCATTTGATTCAGATATTGATATCTACTTTAGCACATACATGAGATCAACAAGGAGTTCAATGATTTTAACACATCTATTTATACATTTCTTTTTTTAAATTGCACTGGCACTTTAGGATAACAGACTTTTTACAATAATTTCACACAACTCTTATTAACATTAAGGTTATTTATTGTATTACGGTAAAACGCAACAAATATTTATACAATGAGAAATTACAATATTTTATTGATGGAGTGAATTTTAAACTCGCAAAATTTATGATTATGTAATAAATTGTATAAAGTGAGGTATTACACCGAAACAACAATACTAAAAGAGAAATTACATATATACCTTCGAAATTACAAAACATACCAAGTAGGAGACATTATGTAATCATACTATTATTTGTCTTGATGCAACTTCTATGTCTATAAATTTTAACCATCACGTAATTGCAATTAGTTCACGCACCTGTCACTTTAAATTCGTCCGCATGTGTTCTTACTGTGTCATGTGATCAAGGCTCGTAGGAGCTGAAACGTTATGGCGGCACAGCAACAATAAATTAAAACAACAAAGTCTGGGTCCGTGTTTGGAGCAGAATCCGGTGGTACACGGAGTGAAGATATATATATATATATATATATATATATATATATATATATATATATATATATATATATATATATATATATATATATATATATATATATATATATATATATATATATATATATATAAATATATATATAAATTTTTTTCCCCGAACAGGCAGAAATAGGCATGTTGCGCGGCCCGCACTGTGAGTTTGCACCGGGAGCTCATTCTGCGCTGAAGCATTAGGGCAAACATTACCATGTGGTACACCAGAGGGCATAGCTTCTCGAGTTGATTTTGCTGCCGCTCCTAGTGGTCTACTTTTCTACCGTAGCGGCAGCCTTCTGAACACAAATAGTCACAAACGCTCACATTGGATAAATCCCGCCAAGTGCCCTCCTAGGGACTGAAAATTTCACTTGGACGCCAACTATCGCTTTCCAACTTATCGTTTTCGAGCAGCACACAAGAAATAAACTCCGCCATGCAGCAGTTGGTGCAAAATTCCACCAATAGAGCGGAATATATTGCCCACCCCTACTGGTTACAGCTGCCTGTTTTAGGGGCATGCTTTGCTGTTGTAAGGAACGTATGGCCAACCATGTTGCAAAAAGTGTTTTCATCCTTAATTGCGTGTTCACTCTAACATGTTTTCAATGCTTCTTTTGACCACTTATTTGTGTAGGTTGCACATGTGGCATTTCCGTTGCAGTCTTATTTGCTGTTCAATAACTTGCCCTAAATGTAACGCCAGTGATAGCACAGAAAAAAGACTTTTGTACTTGGAATATGGTATTGTTCATTGGGCGTCGGATGGGCGTGCAGTGCCTTGGTTTCGAAATGGCCCTTCTCATCTAGCATGCTTTCTAGTCGGGCTGGAAATAGAAGTGTGAGACTATTATTTATTCATGAGTAGGAGGGCGAGTGGCAGCCAAGCGCCGTTGGGCCACACAGAGTGTATAAACAAAACATTTATTTTTTGTTTTGTTTGTGTGGGTTAGTCTCATTTTTTTCAACAACAAAAATAGAAGCATGTGACGGTCTTTGTTTGTGCCTTTGTATCGTGGTGCACTCTAATCACTGCTTCTGGAACTGCATTCTTGCAGTGGTTTGGTATCTGACTTCAGAATTAATTAAGACAACACCATGAATAAATCCCTTATTGTTTGCGTGGTGTTGGACAGTGAGACGTTGGAAGGGTTTAAACCTGCCGCTGCTTCTGTAAGCCTCATGTAGCTCCTCAGTCTGTCCGTCACTTGTCTGTCTACCTCTCTCTATCCATACATCTCAGTTTGTGGCTATTTGTGTGTCTCCCTTTCTCTCTTTATGCCCCCTCTATCTTTCTCCTCACTCTTATGAATTAGCACACAAAGTGGAGATCTGTGATTCACATTACTGTTATACTATCATTTGAGATCTGTTGCTGCGCTGTAATGATATCTATACATTTTAGTTATAAAATGTTACTGCTTTCAAGCAGCAACTCCTTGATTTCAGCTACTTTTTTCAGTTTGACAATGGATGTTACTGTAGGTAGATCTTTTGTTTATCCGGTTACTAAGAATGCTAGGTGAATCGCAGGAAAGGTGCCATCACATGTCAAAATCGGGAAAAGCATCCTTTTACTTCTCAAAAAAGTCTCTGACTTGGCACTCCTATTTGCGTGTTTGTTTCTGACTAATCCAGACGTGGTTCATTCACACAGTCTGGTATTTACAGCCTGTCTTCCTCAAGTGATAAAAAATTGTGCTCATAAAATACACAGTAAGAATGATTATTGGCTTTATTGCTGCTTGTCGCACATTGGAGCAGTTCATGCTTGTGTGAGCCTTGATGCACCAACTCCAAATGCTAACAGCAACAGAATATTGGTTTAACAATTTTATTGTAGTACAAGACCTAAGCAAGTTTAGCTTTGTATTACCAGAGCAATTACTCTGCTGCCAAATATGTCCTGAAGTCTTTAGCTGGATCATCATTAGTGTGCTGTCAAGGTAATCAGGCATGGCCTCCAGACTCCTGTGTCGAGTCTCCAGTTGAGTAGACCTGTTTGGTGGGTACATCCAGTTGACCTGACAACAAAACTTGCATCTTTATATATGTATACAATTCTGATCATATTGAGCTAGTTGAATGAGTGTACTTGAGCTTGAAGGCAGTATACCAAAATAGATCTATTTGAAATAACCTCTTGTCCTTTTGTAGATCCTTCTTTACTGAAAATAAAGTACTTTTCTGCACCTCGTTGCTACACGTTCTCTCTGTATGTTTTCCGTTTTTTAGGTCGAGCCTAGCGCAGCGCGCATGCACTACTCTAGGAGATGACCTTTAGAAACTGGTCAGCTCTTTCCACACACTCGTGCAGGTGGCGGCATCCACCTTGCGGGAGCGAGCAGCGGCGCGCGCAGGGGCCATCTGTTTTCTAATGAGCTTTCACTTTTGTGCTTTTTCGATCAGCGGCGCGTTCAGGCGCCATCTGTTTTTTTTTTTTTTCCTAATGAGCTTCAACTTTCGTGCTGGTGCTTTATCGAGCAGCGGCGCGCGCAGGGGCCATTTGTTTTTTCGGTCATAGTTGCCGGTTCTTCACTTTTCTTTCTCCTTTTCTTTACTTTTGGGTGAATAGCCACTCTGTACAAGCCCTGTTTGATTGATTGTCACTCAGCACCTGCAGACATGCTCAGCATGGAGGTAAACAACATTCATGAATAGGAGTTGCTGTACATGAACTACGGGACCTGAAGCGACATATATTGCCAAACATATAGCAAATGATGGAAACGCTTAAGTTATTCTTAGCCAGTGTAAGTAAGCATGACTGCACTCCCTTTAATTGTTTTTGCCTCGGGACAGCATTCCATTGCATTGGTTTAGTGCTCACTATGTCATTACAAGCAGGGACAGCCATATGGAAATGGTTCTTGTGCCCACAGCTTGGATGTGCACAGACGTGGATCCCGAACTTGTTCTACCATAGACTCAGGTTTCACTTCACTGAAGAGGCCCAGAATGCCCGAAACGAGTCCGCTGTTTCTTATCTACCCTTCGGGTGTCGTGACTTAGCAGTTCAATCTAGACTGCGCCATTTGTGATGAGCCAAGTCTGATTTCCACAATGGTGGTTACTCTTTGTACTAGCACGTATGAGTTCAAAACAATTGCATTGAAAGCGCCCATTATCAGTGATTCACTTTAAACCCCTATTCATGCTTTTGTGCTGTCCTGTATAACCCCTCCATCCCCATCCTTTTTAGCTGGGCCGGAATGTATGAAGCATGCCGTGACGTAGCATACACAACGACCTTTGGACTGCTGGGGTCACACGGTTGAGTGTGCCCCCGCCCTGCCTGTCTTCCAGGGGCACATTGTTGTGGGAGAAATGCCCCCTTTGCTCTAGATGCAAGATCATCTCTGCCTCAGGGAAATTAAGGTGAGCCAGAAGGGCAGGGCTACCCCGTTAAGGTTATATAGGGTTGCTAACTGCATTCACTTGCCAGTTCTGACAACCATGTTTGTTCAAATAATGTGGGACATCGTGATGCAGTTTTATCTTGATAATCGTATTTGGGAGCTTGATAATCTAGTGCCAGCTTATGGTGTCGACTGATCTTTTATTAATCGCATTTCGACCACTTGAATCTGTTTGTCTTAAAATGAGCGTGTTTGATAAAGAAAGAAGAGTTGGCTCTGTTGAATTGTAGGGAGCATGTTTGGTGAAGAGATGTGGCAAATTGTGCTGTTTTGAGAGTACAGGGTCTTGTTTGCTGAGGTAATAATGTTGAAAGTCTTCTCTGTGTGAATGGAAGCACTGGCAGGCATGTCAGTTGAAGCATCGATTGAGTGTACTTTGCTTTAGGGGAGTCAGTGTCAGTTTAATTGATGTAGTATGGTTTATTTTGTTGTGCTTGTGGTGGAAGAATAAACTCTTGGAACATTTTGTGCTTCGTATGGGGTTTTGTGGCCGTGTTTGTTAAAACGATCGAGGTCAGTTTGGTGTGCTTGATCCTTGTTTAATAAAGTTGTTCAATTATACATAATCTCATCTTCATTATAGACAAGGTAACACTTTTTTTTATTATAACTTTGCAAATAGTTGCACACAAGGCGCACTACTCTACAACATTAGTTTAAAAACATAAGCAAAGTCAGCAGCTCTGGCTAAACATTTATAAGGTCCCAAAGGCGAGACCTATTTGCTTTGCCAATGCTTGTCCTACCTTGCTGTCTTACTCTTGTTCGCCTAGACTTCATCCCTTTCCAGGATCCAGCCTCTGATGTAACTTTGTTAACCGTTGTATTTTGTGAAAACATTAATGTCCTTCTTACATAGTCAGTGTATCCACATCCTGGACTCCGAATTCACCCATTAACACCTTCTTACCTAAATGCTCTATATGTAATTAATCTCTTAATTGTTTTTATTATTCAGTTTTCTATTACCCATATCTATGTAATTGCTAATTAGACATTTGCGACTGTAAAGCACTCATGTCAGTTTAGACTATATTCACACTAAATGAAATCTCAAAAAAGTGTCTCCAAGACATGCATAAAAATACTGGTCTTCAATAATTATCTTTAGTTTCTTAAAATAAAATATTTGTCAATGAAAGACTGTGAGGGAGTCACTTGTCCCAAAGAGCTTTAGGAGGAGGTAAGATATAGAGCTTATGGAGCTAGATATATAGATATATAGATATAATATGATTCCAAAAATTGTTCTGTTTTTTCCTTTTTTGCCCACATTCAAACCTGAATGAAACTGAAAACCTAGTGAACGAGCAAAAGTCTTAAATAGAATATACTGCAAGAAAATGTGATATTCAGTGACAAGGCTTTTTTTCTTACAGTAACAGCAAATATAACGGACATTGCAATTATATAACTTTTTCAGTTTTAAAAGCACATCTTGCCAAGTACGTTGAAAAGAGGCTATTAATATTGAGATTTACTTGTGAAGTGGTTGAGGTGGTGTCAGTCTTTCACCCCTCCCCCGATAATGCTTTACCGCTCCTCGTATCCGCTCCCCAGAAAGAGCCCACCCTACAGATTTCAAATTAATTCTCTCTATAGAATGTGGTTATTCCACTTTCAAACTTGGTGAAGGATGAAATTTCTGCATGCAAACCCCTTGCCTGTATGATGTGTATAATTCATGCACTGGTGATGTTCAAACTAGACCATGACTACTCTTATAAACCTTTGTTCCAAGAAACCAGTCCAACCAACTCGTCTTTTGGATTTTCAGTGGTATAGCGGTTCACTTTACTTGATAACCCTGGTTTTAAATACTCTTCATTTGCATCTAGCTTCGTACACTTATCAGTGATGCAATTCTTGGGTCTGTTTACAAACAAAAATAGGTGTGCTCATCGCTCTTGTTTCCTAAATACAAAAATTAAATTTGATAATACCTTTCCTGGCCGCCCCAGTACAATCTCTTGCGGAAAAAATATTAACACTCCATATTGTTTTTCACTGTGGTGAATTCCCTCGGCAACCAACTTTACATTACAGATGGTGTTAACATGCATGACTTACTATTTTTTCAGAAAATTCTAAACGTATAATGTAAAAATCACCCCAGGATTTATTATAGGTAATTTATATATTTATATATATATATATATATATATATATATATATATATATATATATATATATATATATATATTATATTCTACTGGCGGTCGCCAGTAGATAGTTACAACCTATTATCCATAGGAAATCCGCGACATTCTATTTGAAATAACTCTCTTGCCGGTTGACGTATCTTCGCGAAATTTTCAAACTTTGTGGCCCGCTCCGGTCCGCTCCTACCCTGAAAGTCTCGGGGATTCGTCAAGCGGGGGCCGAGAAAAAGGGGGTCCCAAAACGCGTTTTCCCCATGCATTTTTCCATAGGAAACTTTAGACACAGCTACAGCCTGAACTGCTGAACGGAATTACACCAAATTTGGCAAAGAGGTAGTTCTTGGTTCAGAAAGAACCCTTTTGTTAAATGGTGTAAATCCGCTCAGTAGTTGCTGAGAAAATGAAAAGTAAAAAGTTAGTGATATCTATGGCCGAGTAGGGTCCGCGTACCCTCAGCGCACCCTGCGCGCACCGTCCCGATCACGAGCTGCATGTTAATTGGCTGTCAACATTCCGATTCAGGAAATGTTGGCAGCCATTTTGTCCCTCGGTAGAACCGAGGGACAGAAACAAGTGCGCAAAGCGCACAAAGGGGGCATGGTAGAAACACCCTGACCCCCTAGGTTTGCTCAGGGGGTCCCACAAGGACCCCCTGGGCTCATTGTGCGCGAATCCTGCTGAAAAAAAAAAATCGAAGCGCGGTCTCCCGCGCTTCGATGTTAATTGGCCCCCGGATGGCCCAAGTCCCGGGGGCATGGTGGGGGATAATTTAATGTGTGGGGGCCTCAAAGGGCCTCCCAAGCCCCGGGGACCGCCACCCCCGGGCTTTTTTTTAAATGGTGCGGGAGGGCTCTGAGCCCTCCCGCAGCCCCGGGGACCACCACCTCCCCGGGGCTTTTTAAAATAAATTATTAAACCTGTGTGGGGGGCTCCAGCCCCCACACACCCCGGGACCGCCACCTCCCGGGGCACTAAACATTTTAATATGGGGGTCCGTTACGGACCTCCAGAGCCCCGGGGACCACCACCTCCCGGGGCTGTGTACTGAATGGGAGGGGGCCGCGCGGCCCCCTCCTGGAGCCCTTGATGGCCCTGGGGACCGCCACCCCCAGGGCCGGCTCCTGCAGTGTCCCGGGTGCCTACCCCCGGGACACTGCTGTTTGCAATGACAGGACGGGAGCCTCGCGGCCCCGTCCTGTCATTGCAAACTTGCTTTGGATATTGGAAGAGAGAGCAGGAAACCTGCTCTCTCTTCCAATATCCAAAGCCGATTGCTTTTCCGACATGGGGAGCAGCATGTTAGCTGCTCCCCATGTGTGAGCAATGCCGGCTCCCGTAGGACACGGGGAGCCGGCGGGACTGTGAGGGGATTGGGGACCCCCACAGTCCCCAACGGAGAGGGCCAGCCCCGGGGGATGGGGTCCCCGGGCAAGTAGTGGCTCGGGAGGGCCACGCGGCCCCCCTCCCCAAAAAAGAGAAATTAAAATTAAAAAAAAAAATGGAAAGGCCGGCCCTGGGGGATGGGGTCCCCGGGGCCAATACAGGCCAAGGGAAGGGGGGCCACGCTGCCCCCCTCAAAAATATAAATATAGAGGCCATGCCCCGGGGGATGGGGTCCCCGGGCCAATACAGGCCAAGGGAAGGGGGCCACGCGGCCCCCTTCCCGCTTTTTTCTTATTTGGTAATTTAAGTAAAGGGGTAAGGCCCTGGGGATGGGGTCCCCAGGGCCCAAAAAGAAAAAGGAAGGGGGCTACACAGCTCCCCTTCAGGGGACAAAAAACCAAAACAAAAAAACGATCGGGCCCGCAGGCCCCGCCCCTTCCTTCACCACTCTGCAAACGCGCCCCTGGCGCATTTGCAGAGGGGGAACGATTCCCCTTGAATACTGGGGGTCCCTGGGGCCAACTAGCCCACCAGGTACCTCCAGTATGCGCCAGGGGCTGCCTTGCAGAGAGGTGTACAGAGGCCACGCCCCTTTACACCTCTCTGCAACGCAGCTCTGTGGCGCTTTTGGAGGTATATGGTGGGCTAGTTGGACTCCGGGGACCCTCAGGATTCAAGGGGACTTAATCCCCCAACTTAAAACGCGCCACGGGCGCGCTTGCACAGTGGTGAAGGGAGGGCGGGGCTTCAGGTGACATGTATGCAAACAGGCCCGATGGCGCGTTTTAAGATGGGAATTAAATCCCTTCAATCCTGAGGGTCCTGGGGGCCAACTAGCCCAACAGGTACATCCAGAAAGCGCCACAGAGCTGCGTTGCAGAGAGGTGTAAAAGGGGTGTGGCCTCTCTACACGTCTCTGCAACGCAGCCCCTGGCGCATATTGGAGGTTCCTGGTGGGCTAGTTGGCCCCTAGGGACCCTCAGGATTCAAGGGGACTTAATCCCCCAACTTAAAACGCGCCACGGGGCGCGTTTGCACAGATGTCACCTGAGGCCCCGCCCCTCCCTTCACCATTGTGCAAATATTCTTCTAAAATCATCAGAAATACGAATTCCGATTTACTCACCTGTTATAAGGAGAGACCTCAGTGCTGCATCTTTCAGCCCAGTACTGGTCCTGAAAAGTAATTTTAACCGTACTTACCAGTAACTTGAATTTCCTTCCATAGGATATCATTGCCTGCTTTTTGCTGAAAAGTTTCTAAGTGTTGATTTTTGAAACATACAAATATTCCTCTAAAATCAGCCGAAATACGAATTCCGATTTACTCACCTGTTATAAGGAGAGACCTCAGTGCTGTATCTTTTAGCCCAGTACTGGTCCTGAAAAGTAATTTTAACCGTACTTACCGGTAACTTGAATTTCCTTCATAGGCTAACATTGACTGGTTTCACTTGGAAATTCTTCTAAGTGTGGAGTTTTGGAACTTTAAAATATTCATCAGGAGAGACCTCAGTGCTGCCTCTTTCAGCCCAGTACTGATCCTCAAAAGTAATTTTAACCGTACTTACCAGTAACTTGAATTTCCTTCCATAGGATATCATTGCCTGGTTTCACTTGGAAATTCTTCTAAGTGTGGAGTTTTGGAACTTTATAATATTCCTCTAAAATCAACCAAAGTACGAATTCCAATTTACTCACCTGTTATCAGGAGAGAACCCAGTGCTGAATCTTTTAGCCCAGCACTGACCCTGAAAAGTAATTTTAACCGTACTTACCAGTAACTTATATTTTCTTCCATAGGAATCCATTGTCTGGTTTTCAGCAGAAAAGTTTCAAAGTGTCGATTTTCACAAACTACAAATATTCCTTAAAAATCGCCTGTATGACTTAAACGCATTCTTTCAACTGTTTACAGGAGATGCACCAGTGCTGGATCCAGGATCCAACACTGAGTAAGAAAAAGTAACGATAACAGTTTTTACCTGCTAAGTGAATTTCCTTCCATAGGATAACATTGGTGATTCTATGAGAAAAAGTTTCTAAGTGTCAACTTTTAAAGTACAATAATATTCCTTAAAAATCACGACTGTAACCAAAATGCTTTTACTCAACTGTTTACAGGAGATGTGCCAGGACTGAATCTAGGATCCAGTCCTGTGGTTAGAAAAGTAATCCATAAAGTAACTAATTGCATTTAACTAGAAATTCACATTGAGCTGAATGTTGCATTGTGTTTGAAAATGTGTTGCCCATTGCAACAACTGTAACTACTGTACTTAAAAGTCTATTGCCTATGTGCAAAGTATTTAAACTAAAGTAATTCATTCTGAGAGAGTATTTTTGTAATGTAATTTATAATGTAATTACAATGTAATTTAAAAATAAAATATGTAAAAAAAAATTGTTTCTAAAAAATTTGGAAATCAGTATGAATTTTTTTATATAACAATGAATACATTTAAAAATTGTCATTTACAAAACCTTTGAAATTCACTGAAAAAACTGTAGGTTTCAGACATGTTATAGTTACAAATTAGCATTTAAAAAACCTTTGAAATTCACTGAAAAACCATAGGTTTCAGGGACGTTATAGTTACAAATTAGCATTTAAAAACCTTTGAAATTCACTGAAAAAACCATAGGTTTTAGGGACAGTTATAGTTAGTTGGACATTGCACTCGTACAAAACCCGTGAAATTCCCCGTTATAGTTAGTCCAGCTAACTATAACTCGCGCCCGCAATGCACTGCTGATGACGTCACATATTACATCACTCATGACATGGTCAGTGACATCACTGATGACATCACTGATGACATCTCAAATGACATCACTGATGACATCATCCACGTGATAATCTGATGCACCTCCTCACACCCTAATATAACCTTTGATACACCCACTCTAAATTACAGACTGCCATTCGCAAAACCATAGACACTCCAACACCAATAACTACATACCCACTCACTGATTCTTAGGTCTACGCACACATCCACTCACTCACCCGTACAGTCACTCATACTTATGGTCACTCAGTACAGGACTATCATATGCACTCATAGTCCTATATAGACACTCAAACACCGCCACTCATCCATAGAGGTACTCACACACCTAGTCAGTCATGCAAATAATTAAACACACTGCCATTTACTCACCTATACAGTTATACACACACCAGCTCACTTACTCATACAAATACTAGCACATTCTTACGCTCTTATACAATCACTGATACAAGCACACACTTATCCATACAGTCACTCTCACAATCACACACACTCGCTTATAGCTATTTATATACTCCAACACACATATATACTGCCTTTCACATATGTAGTTACTCACACATGTACCACTGGGACATACATTCACTCACTAACACACTCTTACACACACACTTACCCACCCATACAGTCTATCACCGATGCACTCTTGAAACCATCCACCCAGTGAATCACCCACTCACACATCTATGCACAGTCGCACACACCCCACCCACACAAACACTCCGGCACCCATACAGATACTCAGACAACCAATCAATAACTCATATAGACACTCATGTAGCTATTCACAAACCCATGCAGCCACTTACACAGCAACAGACAGACAGATACAGACATTCACCCAGTTTAGTCACTAACCCATGCATTCAGTAAGATACGTTTAATCACTCACTTATAGAGTTAGTCACGCACCTACTAAATCATCCATTCAGACACTTATACACCCACTCATTCTTCAATACGCCTTTCCCTATATATATTAAACATATTTAAACTTTACAGAAACAGTCACTGGATGATGTCATCAGTGATGTCACTGACCATGTCATGAGTGATGTAATATGTGACGTCATCAGCAGTGCATTGCGGGGGCGCGAGTTATAGTTACCTGAACGAACTATAACGGGGGATTTTCACGGGTTTTGTACGAGTGCAATGTCCAACTAACTATAACTGTCCCTAAAACCTTATGGATTTTTCAGTGAATGAATATATATATATATATATATATATATATATATATATATATATATATATATATATATATTCAGGTTCGAGGCATGCGAGCTGTAGATCACATGCTTATGCATAGATCGCCATCTAGTGTTGGGACCGAATGTTTGCACTTTGTTTTTCTTCGAAGAAGTCTTTCTAGTCACGAGGTAGGTGCCTCCTCCTTTCGGTGATGGTGCGCATGGTCATCGACTCCATCTTCAGATTGTTTTTTTCCGCCATCGGGTTCGGATGTTACGTGCTGCGCTCCGGTTTGACGCCGATCCTTCGGTCTCCCTTGGTGCGTAGAACACTCACCCTTAACGGTATTGTTTACGATCGCGTGTTCCATTCTTTGCGTATCGTGTTTATTGGAAAAAACCCTATTTCGATCAGAGAGCTCGTGGTAGGCCGTCGGGCCTAGCCCCCGGTTCGACTCGCAGTCGATGGAACGAACTCCCTTTAAATTCTGTCCTCGGTGCCACGCGAAATACCCGTGCACCGACTCACACGAAGTGTGCAACCTGTGTTTGTCACCGGAACACAGTGAACAGGACTGCGACGCGTGCCGAGCTTTCCGCTCCAAAAAGACTCTTCGCGACCGTCTGGCTTGACGACGTGACATGCAGAGCCGACACACAGGCTCCATTCCGGACCTCTTCGGACCAGAATCGGATGAAGAAGCCAGCGACGCTATCAGAGCCGAGGAGGAACAGGAACAGATCTCCCTTTCCGACGACGGCTCTGAAAAGGATGAAGACATCCCGCATGGACAACGTACTGTAAGTACAGTCCCTACTTCGCCCCGAATCCCAAGCCAACCTAAAAAGAAGGCTCTGGACCAACCCTTGCCCTCGGGCCCCGGTCGGCACCGAGACCACGCTTCCGACGCCCCGCCTTCTGGCTCTGCATCGAAGCCTCCCAAAAAGCCTTCCGGCACCGAGAAACCCCACACCAAGTCGGGTACCGAGCCAAAGCCCTCTGGGTCGAAGCCAATGTCTGGCTCTGAACCTCACCACTCCGCACCGAAAACCACCTCTGATCTGAAAATACCAACCCCGAAGCAGTCGGCGCCGAAACAGACTGATGCACCAAAGTCACCTAAAAGCACAGTTTTGTGACCCGCTCCAAAAACCGGACCCAAAACAGAAAATATTGGTCATACGTCCGAAAACTGGACACATAACCACTAAAGTGACTTTAAAAAGAGGGACTGATACAGAAGAGGAATCTCATATTCCATTGAAGAAGAGAAATATTGGAACAAACCCATCCCCTCCTCCTCTTCCATTACCACCTTCGCCTCAATCTCTACATGTGCTAACTTCACCTGAGAACTCACCACCACATACACCTGACAATCATGGTGACGGGGATGGGGGTGATATTAATGTTCAGCCAGGACCTATAGATGAGTGGGATGACTACAACATTGACTCGCCCACACACAATGATCCTGACCTATATCCTACCAGGCCCTCTCCACCAGACGACCTTGTAGGCTATATTGAATTGCTAGGCAGGGCTGCCAATTACCATGGGGTCCAGCTCCATAAAGAGTCCCTTGAAGAGGATTTCCTTTTTCCAACTTTAAACAGCAAACAAAAGTCAACACATATGTTACCCATGCTGAAAGGAATGACCAGACATGTAGACATATTTAAGGATCCTGTCAGGGCACGTATCCTTACCCCTAGGGTGGATAAAAAATACAAGCCTGCACCATCTGATCCAGTCTACATAAAAGGACAATTACCCTTAGACTCAGGGAAAAGGGTAGCCTCCCAATCAGCTAACTTGTGGCGCATATCTAATACACAAGCGTTGCTAGCCAGATATGACCGTGCGCATTGGGATGAAATGGAAACAACTCATCCAATTTCTACCCCAAGAACATAAATCTAACGCGCAAGACCTGGTACGTGAGGGACAGTTAATTTCCAACAACCAAATTTGTTGCTCCCTAGATGCTGCTGACACATCAGCCAGAGCGGTAAACACTAGTGTCCTGTTAAGAAGACACGCATGGCTACGCATATCCGGGTTCAAACCTGAGGTTCAGGCCTCCATATTGAACACACCTTTTGATAAATAACACCTTTTTGGGCCAGTGGTAGATTCTTCACTTGAGAAGATGAAAAAAGATACTGAAGTGGCTAAATCTATAGGAGCCCTTCAGTCTACACAAGGCCGTGGCTCCTTTCGACGCTCTTTCTATTGGGCAGGGTCCAAAAATACTTCCTTGGAAACTGCATCCAACTATAAGGGCAATAACCCACCCTCCGGCTCAAAAAATTACTTCCGAGGGGGTTACAGAGGGAACAACGGCAGAGGTAGAGGTTCTAACTCGCGTACCTCCCCCTCTAATACAAAGCAGTGACTTGCCCATCATTCCCCCCCGACCACTTAACACCTATCGGGGGAAGACTGTCACAATTCCTACCAAAGTGGCAGTCAATAACAACATACAAGTGGTTCTACAAATTATCCGTTCTGGTTACTGCCTGGAGTTCATCAACCCTCCTCAAACATTCCCCCAAGGTCACACAAACTTTCACCGGATCACCTACACCTCCTCAAACAGGTACAATCACTACTACTAAAAGGAGCTATAGAGCCCGTACCACCACAACATCAAGGGTCGGGCGTGTACTCCTTTTACTTCCTAATTCCCAAAAAGGACGGCTCTCTCAGACTGATATAAGATCTCGGAGAACTAAATTTTTACATACAGTCAGACCACTTCCACATGGTAACACTTCAACAGGTACTACCTCTTTTGCAAAAAAGGAGACTTTCTGTCTACTCTAGACATAAAGGACGCCTACTTTCATATTCCAATCCACCCAGCTCACCGCAAATTTCTCAGGTTTGTGATAGCAGGTAAACACTACCAATTCAAGGTACTCCCATTCGGAGTCACCACGGCCCCCAGAGTCTTCACAAAGTGCCTGGCGGTAGTAGCTGCTCATCTAAGAAGACAAAGCATCCCTGTCTTCCCATACTTGGACGACTGGCTCATCAAAGCCAACACGTACCAACAATGCCGCAAGCATACTTCCGTAACCATTCAGTTACTTCACCAACTGGGGTTTACAGTCAATGTGTTAAAGTCACATCTTCAGCCAGCCAAAACTCAGAACTACCTAGGAGCCACTTTAGATACTCAAAGGGCTCTGGTGTTTCCCAACGCAGCCAGAATTCGAAACATTCAGGCAATAATTCTCCAGTTTCAAGCCAATCAGTCACTTCCAGCTCGAGTTTTCATGCAGCGGTTGGGAATGATGGCGTCTTGCATCATAATCGTTCCCCATGCCAGGCTGCACATGTGTCCACTTCAAGAATGCTTAGCCATTCAGTGGAACCAGTCTCGAGGTCCATTAACCGATCTAGTGTTGGTAAGCGGCCGTACTCCTCGCTCTCTGCAGTGGTGGAACACACAATTTGTCAAAAGGACGGCCGTTCATAGACCCAGTTCCACAGACCGTATTAACAGCGGACGTGTCCCTCACTGGCTGGGGAGCTCATCTTCAACAACACACAGTGCAAGGTCTGTGGAGCCACCAGCAAAGGTTACTCCATGTTAATCATTTAGAGCTGATGGCAATCTTTCTAGCTCAAAGCCTTTCAGGATCACCTGTCTGGCAAAGCTGTCTTGGTCCGAACCCACAACATGACAGCTATGTAATACATACAGAAACAAGGGGGGGGACACACTCTCTCCAGCTGTCCCACTTAGCCCAAGACATCTGTAGGTGGGCTATTCACCACAATATCTATCTCCTAGCGGAACACTTCCCAGGACTCAACCAGATTGTGGACCTCCTCAGCAGACAAAGGTATCAAATACACGAATGGGAACTTCACCCTCAAGTTCACCACCCCTACTTCCAAGCTTGGGGAGTCCCTCACATAGATCTGTTTGCAACACCCCAAAACGCAAAATGCCAAAGCTTCGCCTCCAGGTATCCACACCGGTTATCCAAAGGCAATGCTCTATGGATGAACTGGTCAGGGATATTTGCCTACGCTTTTCCGCCTCTCCCACTCATTCCATTAGTTGTTCGGAAACTCAGGCAAACATCTCTCACACTAATACTGGTAGCTCCAACATGGGCACGTCAACCATGGTTCACAACCCTGTTGGAACTGTCTCTGGTATCGCATCAAAATTACATTTAACTCCCAGTCTCCTCACACAGAGCCATAGAGAAACACCCAGATCCCAAACAATTGAACCTCGCGATCTGGCTCCTGAAGTCAGAGTTTGGTTATCTGAACCTTCACCAGATTGTATGAACATTATTAAGGAGGCCAGAAGGCCTACCACAATAGCCTGCTACGCAGCCAAATGGAAGCGATTTGTTATCTATTGCAATAACAGCAACCCTCTTGATGCCTCCATACAAAACATTATCTGCTACCTGTTACATTTGCAGCATTCATCATTAGCCTATACATCCATCAGACTGCATCTCGCTGCGATTGCTGCCTATCTTCAAAATAGGCAACATTTATCGCTCTTTAGAATGCCTGTAATCAAAGCATTTATGGAAGGACTGAAAAGAGTTATACCACCAAGACTTCCACCTGCCCCAGTGTGGAATCTTAATATAGTCCTCACAAGGTTAATGGGCCCACCATTTGAACCCATGCACAAATGTGAACTACAATTCCTCACTTGGAAAACCGCTTTCCTCATTGCAATCACTTCATTGAGGAGAGTGGGTGAACTTCAGGCACTGACCACAGTAGAACCTTTTTTCCAGCTACACAAAGATAAAGTGGTTCTTCGTACCAATCCCAAATTCCTACCTAAGGTAGTATCTACAATTCACATAAATCAGTCGGTTGAATTACCAGTTTTCTTCCCTCAACCTGACTCTGTTGCAGAAAGAGCTCTACACACCTTAAATGTTAGAAGAGCACTGTTGTATTATACTGAAAGAACAAAATCTTATCGTAAGACCAAGCAACTTTGTTGCTTTTGCACCACCTCACAAGGGCAATCCTATATCCAAATCGGGTATTGCTAGGTGGATCGTTAAATGTATTCAGATTTGCTATGCAAAAGTCAAAAGGACTCTTAACAGTACCCCCTAGAGCACATTCCACTCGTAAGCTAGGGGCTACTATGGCCTTCTTAGGGAACATCCCTATTACTGACATCTGCAAAGCTGCAACATGGTCCACACAACACACATTATTGTGTAGATGTGTTAGCCAGACAACAAGCTAATGTGGACCAAGCAGTACTTAAAACACTGTTTCAGACAACTCCATCAGTTACAGGATATCCACCGCTTAGGGGAGACTGCGGTATAGTCTATGTATAAGCATGTGATCTACAGCTCAAATGCCTTGAACGGAAAATGCTACTTACCCAGTATGCATCTGTTCTTGGCATGTAGAGCTGTAGAATCTCATGCGCCCACCCACCTCCCCGGGTACCTGAGCCTGCTGTAGTTCTCTTGTTACTATTCATACATACACATGGACATCTCTATTCTTTACTACTACTCCATTCTCTCACCCTCTGCGGGAAAACAATCTGAAGATGGAGTCGATGCCCATGCGCACTATCACCGAAAGGAGGAGTCACCTACCTCGTGACTAGGAAGACTTCTTCGAAGAAAAACAAAGTGCAAACATCCGGGCCCAACACTAGATGGCGATCTATGCATAAGCATGAGATTCTACAGCTCTACATGCCAAAAACAGATGCATACTGGGTAAGTAGCATTTTCCTTATTCGTCCTTGTTGCTTTGACCTAGTTAGGATGGACTGTCTGAAAATAATTAATGTCCGACTTTGGTTTTTCACTGATCACCAAGGTCTTGTCGGGGTACTCTGCATAAGATCATTACTGCATGAATTGTCCAAGTATTTGTCAATATATTGCTATCACTGCCCAGTTTTTAACAGCCTATAAATGCAGCACCAGTTTCTGACTATTTTGTAGCCGAGTGCCCGGTATGGAGCTTTGATATTCATTGGCAGTTTCCTTTTTTAGCCCAATGTCTATATTTTCCTCATTTCTCTTTGCAGAAAGAAATCCAGGCCATGAGTCAGTGCCATCATCCTAACATTGTGTCGTACTACACCTCGTTTGTAGTGAAGGATGAACTGTGGCTGGTGATGAAATTACTAAGTGGAGGTGAGTGGTTCTCAATCTGCTCATAAAATGTACCCTCCAGCTGCTGTTCTCATAGAGACAATGTTCTAAAGAAATCTATTGAAGATCACTGTTGGGTATGTTTCAGTCTTTGGAATCGTTTGCCCCTTAGACTCAATCTAGAATATTTCCCTGTGTCGTATTGCTTTCCATGATCTATGTGTGACTGTTTTTTAGTTTGGTTCACCACATTCAGGTAGCTCCTTGACTAAATGTATTAGCCGGCTGCACATCCATCATGGTGTGTCTTTTGTTCTGCATGTTCTATTTTGTAGACTGAGGGAATCCATTTACTGTTACAACAACCAAGATCCTTTGAACATGCGATGATAAAGCTGTGAATCGGGACCCTTGTAAATAAAATATAGGGTTAACAATCTGATGGGCCAGAGCTTTTGTAACAAAATATAAGAAATGGGCTCAGCAGAGATTAGGAAGGGAAGTGCAGGGACGGATGTATCGGTTCAGAAGTGTTTCAGAGGGCCAGCTCGATACTTGGTCTGTGTAGTGATATCAGCATAGCAACCTACAGAGTGCAGGGTAAGCTGTAACTGTAAAAAACGAAGCCTTTCATAAAGCGGTGTGTGGACACTAGCCCCTTTCCATAGAGAGGCCACATCGGTAGTTGCCTACGGCACCCCAAGATGGTGGGTAACAAAGGCAGTACAACATCATGTCCCACTACAGTGTTTTCTGGAAGGTGTAACACTTGTGGAAAAAGAGGTAGAGGAGCACCAAATGTGTATCAAACCTAGTGTGCCAAAATAGATTCTGATGTCCCTGGATTGACAGGCGCCGATTCAACACAGGCAGGTGTTGGTAAAAGAAAGAGGCTGCAGTCCGTATGATCCACTTAAGCAAAAGCAGACCGTTTGCTATTAAAAAATAAAGCTGGAGCCTACGATAGGAAGTTTGGTAGACTGAGCTCTAAATTGTAAACTCACATGGGCGTTTTGGGAGAGCTACTAGCCAACGAGCTTTGAAAAAAAGGCAGTAGGTCTGGTGTTGGCCGCCAGCCTTCGGCTTTGTCAATACTTGTTTTATTTTTTTCATAGTTTTTGTAAAGCTTTATTGTCTGGAAAACTGGCGGGCCATCTTCAATCTCAAAAACAAAACATTGGCAAACCCCAAAAAAAGTTTTTGGTCTCAAAAAGCACAGATTGCCATAGGAGTCCCTGGCACTTAGAGGCACTACTTTGTGTGTGGATGTGCTCCTTGTGAATGAGCAGAATGCCATCACTTACAGGGGAGTAAGCCAGTGGCTGAAGAAGGCAGACCCATTTCCACATGCTGTGTCCTGTAGCGGGTGGAAAGAAAATGTGAATAACCCAATAACAGACAAATGGATGAAGAGGGCTGGGTGAAAGCCCATATCAGTAAATATATTACACATATCATGTTTGTAAAATCAAAAGGTCTTGGCGAACTACAGATCCAAAAAGCATAATATGCAAATCCTACCCGCATGAAAGACTGATAAATGCCAGTCAAGTTTAAAATACATCTGCAAGAGGGAAATTAAATAAAACTGTGTGATGCACATAGCTTTGCTGTAGAAGCCCACTAACCTACTGATTGAAAGTGTTGTCTGAGCAGAAGAACAGCTAACACACACATGCCCTTTTTTCTGGAGTTCTTTTTTTAATTAAATAAACCCACTTACGAACAGTTGTGACTGTCTAGCTTTAGAAAAGAAATACAGTGGGTGGACAGGGCAGTCGTTTGTGGAAGACTGCTTAACACCTCTCATGGCTGTATTACTTTATATGTCTCCAGTTTGTGGTCTTGGACAACTAGTAAGCCGACTTCTGACAATTGCTCACTGTCATGCCTATTTGAAGTCTCAGGAGGAATATCAAGGGTGGTTGTCATGTGGACTTCAAACCGCCCATCTCCTCAGTAGACAGTCGTTGCCTAGAGCAAGGTAAATGGTGTGGCCATCAGTGCTTCAGACTGGGCATTTAAAGCAGACTTCTCTGCACTGGTTGCTGTGCTCCGAATCCGTGTCCTGCTGTCAGTGCGGCTTTCAAATTTAGGGCCACTTGGTCTGGGTGCATCCCCAGCAACCAACTGTGGTTGAACATTTGTGGGTGGCAGAAAGGGCTGTGTTTAGAATGCGTAGATTTTGTTCTGGCCTGTGCACATTCTGGGCTTGTGGGCTTTCAATTTAGGGCCCTCTTGGTGTGGCTGCATCACCAGCAATCAAGACTGGTAGAACGCCTGTGGGTGGCTGTTTAGTCTGCGTAGATTGTGTTATGGCCCGTGCACCTTCTGGGCTTGCACAGCTCATTTAATGTGTAACCAGGGGCTTCGCTTGGTCAGTAAGATTGGGGGGAGGGGAGCTTCAAATTTTCCAACAATCACGCTGGCATATAATGTTAAAATATATTACCTCCTCGTCCTGTCTTCCCGTCCCATTCCTTAACAGTGAGCAGCTAGTCTGCTCCACAGAAACCTACTACCTAGCAGAGCTTTTCGCACTTCCCCCAACATGGCGCCACCATCAGGTGAGGATAAAAGGGGGAAGTGCGTCACAGAACATCCTGTTCTTTTTTTTCTGCCTTCGCAGTCTACTGATGTCCTAGCAGGAGCTGTTGGGGGTAAGTTTTCTCTCCATTTTTTGTTTTTGGCGCGGCCTGCTTTAGCGGCCGCCTTTTTTCTTTTTTGTTGCATGTGTGACTACCGGAGGTTCGATCCCTGCACTTTGTGGCTCCGCCTTTGTGTACTTTTATGTGGGGGGCCTATCACTTGCGCGGTCCGCTCTAGCGGCCGCTTGTGCAACTTTTTTGCCGCTGCTCACCTGTGCCTCCTCGGCCTGCTCTAGTGGCCGTTGCTCTCCACGCCGGTCCCGATGCGCCCTGCTTTAGCGGGCGGGGATTCTTCGGCGGTGTTTCCTGCAGCGTGCGCAGCTCCCTGGGGATTTCTTTGGGCGGCCGGCCGCTTTTAGCGTCCTCCCCCTTTTCCTGGTCCCGTGTGAGGACGGGGCCTCGGGACTTCGTGCCTTTCGAGGCGGGTCTCTTTTTCTTGGTTCCCGTCCTCTGTGGCCGTTTTGTTTCATCCTCTCTTGCGTTGCTGCCATGGCACAGGGTGCCTCTTCTTCCGCACCTCCTCTGGATTCCTTGCGCCTGCTTCTTAATGTAGCGGTTGCTGCTGCCTTCCGGGCTCGGGAGGCTGTTGGCCCTCCTGCCAAGGATCTGTAGATGCACCTGACGCTCCTTTTGACGGGGTGGGCCCTGATGGTGAGGGGTGTGTGTATGGCAGCTTTGTTCAGGGTGCGGAGCTCTCTGACTTGTTCATCCATGTGTGGGATGCTTTGGGGTGTACGCAGCTGGTTCGTAATTGGTGGGAGGTGGACGAGTCTGCCTTTCCTCGCTTTTTGTCTAAGCGTTCTCCTCTGGAGGGGTTTGCTGCTGAGTTCCCCCTATCCGTCCTGGTTGGCGTTTTGATGGCTGACCTTTCCTCGCAGGGTTTGGTTTTGTCTGACAACACCCTTCCTTCTGGCACTGTGGATACGCATGTTGAGGGAGCGGTGAAGCGTTCCTATGCTGCTTCCCACTTTTCTTTCCGGCGACGGCCTGTTCCACTTACATGGTCCGTTCCCTTCTGTCAGATTTCCAGGCCCTGGCTATTATTTTGCGGGATGGAGAGGATGCCTCCTCTCTCTTGGCCCTCCTGGAGTTGCAGGTGCGCTGCTTGTCTGGCATTTCGTTTGACACTGTGTGCCGCTGCGGCTGCTTCTGGTGCTTCATTTGCTGCGAGGCGTCCTATCTGGATGCGTTCCTGGAAGGCTGGGTCTTCTCAGTAGTCGGTCCTGCTTAAATTGCCCTTTGTCCCGGGTGTTCGGGCCTCCACTGGTGGACATGATCGTGCTGACGGCAGGGAGCCGCGAGATTGTGGCTCCTGTCAACCCTCCTTCTCGGGGGCGTGGGTTTGGCTCCTGCCGTGCCTTGGGGCCTTCTGCTCGGGGTGCTTTGCTGCCCTTTCGTGGCAGGGGTCGTGGCCGGGGGGCCCCTGGAGGTGCCTAGTCCCGTGCCCCTGCCGGTGGTGCTGCCCCCGCCTCTGCGCAGTGACTGTCTGCTTTTTCCGGTTGGGGGTCGCCATCGTTGTTTCCTGCCCCAGTGGTTAGCGGTTCCGGATGCCTGGGTGGTGCAGACTGTGTCCGGGGGTTATCTGATCGTGTTCTCCTCTCCTCCCCCCCCCTGGTCTTCCGGGTGTCCCCCTGCCCCGTCCTCCTCTACGGCGGGAGGCTTTGCTGGTCGGTGTGCGCCTCCTGTTGGAGTAGGCGGCTATCATGGAGATTCCTCTTCTGGGGAGGGGCATGGGTTGTTCTTCGATTCTCTTCCTGGTCTCCGGGTACGATGCTTCGGATCTGCGCCCTGTCTTGGATCTGGTGTGGGTCGTTCTCTTCGTCCCCCGCCGTACGTTCATGGTGGTGGCTTTGTTGTCCATCCTGCCTCGGGTGCTTCCTGGGGGCTTCCTGGCGTCCCTGGTCCTGATGGCTACTTATCTGCACGTCCCGATCCGTCCTGCGGATCGGCGGTTTCTCCGGTTTACGGTTGGTTCCCGGCACTTCCGGTTCCAGGTGCTTCCTTTCGGCCTTTCCTCGGCGCCATGGGTTTTCGCGCAGCTCTTGGCCCCTCTGGTGGGTGTTCTCCATTCCAGAGGTCTGCGTCTGTCGGATGTGGACCGGGTGTGTCGTCTTCTGGGGTCCTATGGGTTCCTCGTCATTCACCGGGAGTCCTCCCTGCTGCCCTCCCAGACTCTGGGGTTCCTGGGTGCTCTGTTCCGCATGGTTCTGGGGATGGTGTTCCTCTCCCAGGAGCGCCAGTTGACTTTGTTCCGTCACCTCTCTTGGGTTCTGTCCCAGTCCCGGGTGTCTGCCCGTCTCTGGTTGCGGAGTCAGGGGTGTTGGCTTCCACTCTGCCTCTCCTCCCTTGGGCCCGGCTGCATTTGTATCCCCTCCTGCTTCATGTCCTGTCGCAATGGGATCCTGCCTCTCTGGTCTAAGGTGCCCTGGTTCCCGTCACTCCGGGGATTCGGGATGCTCTCCAGTGGTGGTTGTCCCCTCCGTCTCTTTCCCGGGGGTTCCACCTTATTCCTCCTCGGAATGTGGTTGTGTTGTCCATGGAGTGCGGTCCTGGGTGCTTCCGAGGCTCGGGTCGGTGGTCCTGTTTCGGGTCTCTCCTGTCCTCGAACTGGAAGGAGTTACGGGTGGTTTGGTTGGCTCTTCAGTGGTTTGCGCCTCTCCTTCTGGGCCATGCTGTCTCGGTTCGGACCGACTGCCAGGTTGTTCGGGCTTCTGTCAATCGCCTTGGGGGCATGTGCTGGTCTTTGTTTCTCCTTTCCAGGGTGTTCGGTCTTTGGGCCGACCGGTATCTCTGGCGGCTGTGTCTCTTCCGGGGACGGAGATTGGGCCTGCAGACTCTCCGAGAGGAGTGTTCCCTTCCTCTGTGGCTGTGTCTGTCCCCGGCTCTGTTCGATCTGATTGTCCTCCGGTTCCGCCTTCCCTGGCTGGATCTTTTTGCCTCGGAGGACTCTGCCCTTCTGCCTAGGGTTTGCGGCCTCGTTCCCTCCCGGTTGGCCTGGACGATCGACGCTTTCTCTGTTCCGTGGTCGCTGGGGCTCCTGTTTGCCTTCCCTCCGTTTGCTTTGATTCCCCGGGTCCTCCGGTGGTTTCGGTTGGACCGGGCGGAGGTTCTTCTGGTTGTGCCGCAGTGGTCCCGTCGGCCTTGGTTTCCCCTGCTTCTGTCCTTGTCAGTATGCCCCCTTTGGCGGTCCGCACTGTGTCCCTCCCCTCTGCGGGCTCCTCTTCTCAGGGTTGCCTCCCTACGCCGCCTCCGGCTGGGGGTTTGGCGCTTGTGGGATTGAGTTTGTTGGGTCAGGGTTGCTCTGTTGGGGTTGCCCAGTGCATCCAGTTGTCTCGGCGCCCTTCCTCCTTGAAGTCCTACGACCGTCATTGGACGACCTTCTCCTGGTGTCTTGGGTAGGGTCTCTCTTCTTCCTCCTGTGAGGCTGTGAGGGTGCTGGACTTCTTGCGGGATGGGTTCGTCCTGGGACTCGCTGTCTCTTCGCTCCGTGCGCTTTGGGCTGCCGTTCTTGCTTTTCGGGGTTCCTCTGTGTCTTCTGTCTCCCCGTTAGTGGCTCGCCTTTGCGGGGTTTCTTGATTCAGCGACCTGTCTCTCACCTGTGCCGGCCTGGGGTCTTACCCTGGTTCTCCAGGCCTTGACGGGCCACCTTCGAGCCTTTGGTTTCGGTGGACCTTACGTTCCTTTCTGCTAAGGTTCTTTTCCTGGTGGCCCTTGCTTCTGGGCGGAGTTGGGTGTGCTTGGTGCTTTGATTACTTCGCCCCCCTTTTTGCGTTTCTACGCTGCCGAGGTCATTCTCCGTCCCAGTCAAATTTTTCTGCCCTGGTTTTTGTCCTCTTTTCCCTGTCGGGGGTTTTTTGTTCTCCCTGTTTTTCTTCCGGACCCTGCCTCCCCGGAGGTGTTGGTCCTCTGTTCTTTGGATGTGCTGTGGGCTCTCCGCATCTCTTTGGATCGGACCGGTGGTTTCCGGAAGGTTGATTCCTTGTTTGTCACCTGCGGCCTCTCTGGGAGGGGTCTTCCTCCTTCCTTGTCTACCTTGTCTCGTTGGGTCAAGGGTGCTGTTGTTTCGGCCTACGAGTCCGCCCGCTGTCCTCTCCCTTCTTCGGTTCGGGGTCGGTCTACCAGGGGTGTCTCCTCCTCCTGGGCCATGTTCAATGGGGCCTCCTTGGGGGACATTTGTATTGCTGCCACATGGGCTTCTCCCCATCCTTTTGTTTCCCGTTATCGCCTTCGGTTGGGGATGGCGGGCTCGGCTGCCTTTAGCACCCATGTTTTGTCTGCTGTACATGGTTTGTTTTGTACTGCTTTGTGTTGATTAAATGGACCTGCTTTTCGCATTTCTGGTCTGTTTTCTTACAATCACCGTGTGCTTGGGTATGGGCTCACTGTTAAGGAATGGGACGGGAAGACAGGACGAGGAGGTAATGCCCGGTTACTCACCGGTAATATTCATTACTCCGAGTCCTGGTCTTCCCGTCCCATTCCTGAGCCCTTCCCTCCCTCCCTGAGTTTTGTGTTTGGTGATTGTTTCCTTTCTGGGTTTTCTTTGGTATTCTCAGGATGTTCTGTGACGCACTTCCCCCTTTTATCCTCACCTGATGGTGGCGCCATGTTGGGGGAAGTGCGAAAAGCTCTGCTAGGTAGTAGGTTTCTGTGGAGCAGACTAGCTGCTCACTGTTAAGGAATGGGACGGGAAGACCAGGACTCGGAGTAATGAATATTACCGGTGAGTAACCGGGCATTATGCGAGGGTGGGGCGCATGCGAGGGGCTTAAGGGGTAGTGGAAAGGAAGAGGATTGTAGATTGGTAGGGGGTACTAAGTGAGGTAAAACATAGTACTTTGTAAACTTAACATTTTTGAAGGCTTTCAAAACCGCGAAAGGGAGAGTGTGTGTGTTTTTGTCTGTGGTTATATAAAAATTCCTGGTGAAATCTGACAGAGACCTCACCATATCCGACCGAAAGCACTTGTATCCAACTAATTACTAGCAAATACATTTATTAGGGGGGTGTAACACCCCAAACACCCCCTCTGAATCTAGGCCCCGATTTGTAACATGCCCAGTGTGTGCTTGAGTACAGACAACATGTGAAACTCAATCCACTGCGTGCCTGGCACCCCTAGTACTGAGCTGCTTGCCCTTCTCTGCCCAGAGATTGGGTCACAGTCACCGTGCATGTCTCTACTGTCTTGGACTGGTTGCCGGAGCAGTGATTAGCACATCGAGCTGCTGCTCGCACTGCTATGGTTTGGAAGTATTTTTTTTCTTCTTACCATGGCAGGGCATGCTGAAGCCTCGGTCACTGACACTGGTGATTATTTCTACAGTGTGTTGCATGCTGCTCTGTGCTTGATTGTTTGTCACTGTTAGTGTGTCATATTGGTGTGTGTGTGTGTCTCTGTCTCTGTCTAGGTTGTCTGGCTGCTTCTGGGCCTGCCTGCGAAGCCTTTCTGTGCTAGGCTTTCTATTTATAGCCTGGCAGATGTACCTGCTACTGTATATATACTTTCTTATGTGCCTGTCTGAGACTTTCTGCTCTGTGGCTGTTTACCTGTTGAGGGTTTTTCTGTGTGTCTGTCTGTGTTGCAACCTGTGTCTGTGTACAAGTGTTTTTGTCAGTCTGCAGGAGTCAGGAATACACGTGGAGCAGCAATGTAGAAATTGAACAGATTCGCATCAATCTAACCATTAAGCAAAATGTACATTAATATTTCTTTTTTGAAATGGGCAAAAAATATTAATTTCTGAGATGTTGTGGAAACTGGAACAAAATGTTCATTACTGTAAGCATTGTGGAAATAAGATGAATGTGTGAATTACTGCGATGCCTTGGAAAGTCTGGTAATAGAAAGGTGTACGCATTACTTCCATTGCTGGGTATTGGTGGTCTGTTATTGATTAAGGAGCCTGCAATATGCAATTATCTGTGCTATGCACCAGTTGTTTTTTTTTTTTTTTTTTTTTTAGAACTTTTATTGATTTTCTGAATATAGAACAGGCACATTGACTCGCAGGAGTATCCGCTAAGCCAGCAGTACAGTATACATATCTGCCACTTCGAATCACCCACTCTTGCCAGTATGCACCAGTTATAAGCATTTATTGTTGTACTTTTTTGCATGAATCAGATTGCAAAACGTGCCACAGCGCTTTCCTATTATTTGGGAGTTGAGGCATAAGTTTAAGGAATTTCATGTTGAACGATATAGAAACACAAGGTATCTTATTTGGGAACCGTCAAAGCGGAACACCTGGTATTTTAGAGAGGCCATGCCTGCAGCACTCCCTGCTGGTGGTGACAAGGGCAGTACACCATGTCCCCTTGCAGTGTTTTGTAGCAGGAATAATACTCTTGGAAAAAAAGAGTAGAGGAGCACAAAATATGTATCAAACCTAGTGGGTCCAAATAAATTCTGATGTCCCAGGATTGACTGGAGCTAATTCAACACAGATAGGTGTTGGTAAAGAAGGAGGCTTCAAGTTCTTATGATCCACTCGGGCAAGAGCAGACAGTTTACTACTGAAAAACAAGCTTTTGCAATACAATAGGTCTCGCATTTACGAGAGTTTGAGCTATTGGCATTTACAATGCCAATAGCTTAAACACTCGCAAATGCGAGACCTATTGCATTGCACATATTTTTTGTGTCAAAGCGCCCCATGCCGCACTTTCATGTTAATGGAGGCAGCGCCCCTTTCTTTAGACAAGCCTTGTTTAAATAAAGGGATGTGGCCGCCATTAAAGTGAAACCGTGGCATGGGGGCTTTGACAAAAAAAAGCATCTGAGAGGGTGCCCGTGTGAGAGAGAGAGAGAGAGAGTGGTCATGGGTGTTATTTCCACTTCTGTCTGGTATTGAAGGACGGAGGTTTCCATCCCATCTTGGACTTTCGCACTCTCAATTATGTCCTCCAGAAACAGGAGTTCAAAATGCTCATGTTGGCTCAAGTTTTGTCTGCCATGGATCCCGAAGACTGGTTGGCAGGGTTGGATTTGCAGGATTCTCATTTTAATATCCAGTCCTGCCTGCCCACAAAATTTATCTGCGGCTCACAGTGGATCACACGCACTTTGTTCGCTGTGCTCCCTTTTGGCCGTGGGTGTTCACCAAGGTGATGACAGTGGTTGAGGCAGTTCTGCAGAGGACAGGAGTTTGTCTTTCCCTACCTCAATGACAGGCAGTTGCCTCCCACCTCCAGACTAAAAAGATTCTCCTGCATTTGCTGGGGTTTTTCATCAACGTGCTGAAGTCCCACCTGACTCTCAGACGCTCCCTTTCATCACGGCCATTCTGGGCACAATGGAGTTTCAGGCCTATTCTCAGGGGTGGCGAGTACAGGATATTCACGCTAGGATACCAATGTTTCAGCCTCTATCCCAGATTTTGGTGAAATTGACTTTGAGGCTGCTGGGCCCCATGAACACCTGCATCTTGCTGGTGAAACATGCCCGTTGACATATGCGGGCTCTGCAGTGAAACCTGCAGTCCAAGTGGGCCCTGCATCAGAGCAATCTCTCTGACCTGGTCCAGATATCGGAGGGCACTGCAAAATACCTGCAGTGGTGGTTAATGTACCACAATTGGGCTGGTGGCAGACCCCTCTCCCTTTCCCACCCAGATCTTAAAGTGGTGTCAGATGCATCCCTTCTGGGCTGGTGGCGGCCATCTAGGAGAGGTGAAGATCAGAGGTCTCTAGTGTTTTGCGGAGTCCCTGCTCCATATCAACTTGTTGAAGCTGAGAATGATCCCATCTGGCACTGAAAGCGTTCCTACCGTCCATCAAAGAGAGACTGGTTCAGGTGTTCACAGACCACACCACCACCTTGTGGTATTGTAACAAGCAGTGCAGGGTGGGGTAGTGGACCCTGTGCCAGGAGGCTCTGCACCTCTGAAATTTTCTGGAGTACCAGGACTTTTTTCTGGTTGTTCAGCGCCCTGCAGGCTCTTTGAATGCCAGGACAGACCAGCTCAGCCAAAGGTGCCTGGCAGACCATGAATAGCATCTGAATCCAGAGGTAGCACACACACTTTTTTTTTTTTTTGAGTGGGCGAGATTTGGCTTGATCTCTTCACCACCGCGGAGAACGTGCAATTTCATAGCTTCTGCATGTTGGTGTTTCAAGGAAGGCTCTAGGTAAGGCTCCAGGGAATGGGATTCCCAGAGCCATTAATGACTCCAGGAGGGATATGTGGGGGGGGATCGCGCAGCCCACCCTATTTTGAAAAGTTGTGGCCCCTGGGATGGGCTCTGATGGCTTGGGGAGGTGGGCCACACAGCCTCCCTCCCCATAATCAATAATTTCAGCCCTGGGGATGGTCTCCCTGTGGCCTGGAAAGGCTAGGGGAGGGGGGCCTGCCCCCTCCCATTAAAAAAAAACAGTGGCTCCAGCCGCCATTCATTTTCTTTCTGCATTTGGGTCAGAGGCACACCCCTCTCCCTTCCCCCCCACCAGATCTCACAGTAGTGACAGATGTGCCACTCCTGGGATTGGGCGACCATCTGGGAGAGTTGGAGATCAGAGGACACTGGTCTCCGGCGGAGTCGAGGCTCAATAGCAATTCGCTGGAGCTTCAGATGATTTTGTTAGCATTGAAAGCATTTCTTCCCTCTATCGAGGGAAAGTTAGTGGAAGTGTTAATGGACCACATCCCCGACCATGTGGTACTGCAACAAGCAGGGCGGGGTGGGGTTGTGGAACCTTTGTCAAGAGGCCTTTCGTCTCTTGATATGGCTGGAACAGCAGGGCATAATCCTGGTGATTAAACACCTGGCAGGTTCTCTGAACGCCAGGGCAGACTAACTCAGCCCTTGATGCCTAGCGGATCACAAATGGCATCTCAATCTGAAGGTGGCCCAAGGTCTCCTTCAGCAGTGGAGAGAGCCTTAGTTAGGTCTGTTCGCCTCTGAAGAGAATGTGCAATGTCAGCAGTTTAGCGCGCTGGAGTTTCAAAAGCGGCTATCGCTCAGCGACGCTTTTTGTCATCAGTGGAGCTCAGGCCTCCTGTACGCCTTCCCGCCCTGCCCAGAGTTAGTTAGGACCTAGTTTCCATAGACTAAATGTCTTTTCTTTTGCTAATAACTTAGGCGCCATTTGACGAATCTACTTGTGACCGCCAGTAGGTAATTAATATATATGATATATTATTATATATATTGATTACCTACTGGCAGTCACCAGTAGGTAGTTACAGTTAGCACCTAGTTTCTTAAGACCAAGTGTTTACACTCACAGACCCACATATCCACTCACTCAGCCACTCTCAAAGGCGACAGGTTACAGTTAGGATTCAAAAGTTAAAAGCCATAGAAATTCACTGAAAAAAACAAAGATTACAGGGACTTTATAGTTAGGCTCTGATTTCACTTGTACAAAACCAGAGAAAATCTGCAGTTATAGTTACCTGAGCTAACTATAACTTATTCCCCCACAGTGCACTTCTAATGACCTCACATATTACATTACTCATGACATTATCAGTGACATCACTGAGGACATCTCAAATGACATCACTGATGGCATCATTAACTTAATGTATTTTCTAAAAGTTTGAGTGCTAAAGATGTATAGTAAGATACTACAAAAGTTAAATTAATATACTTTCTGTACTACTGAGTGATACTATTTCTAACATATATTATATGAGCGGCTGTGTGCCTGTAATCGTGTGAGTGGCTGTATCGGTAAATAAGTGGGTGTGTGAGTAGCTGTATGGGTGAGTGATTGGCTGTGTAATTGGTTGTATTAGTGAGTGAGTGGCTGTATGGATGACTGAGTGGCTGTGTGAGTGACTGTATGAGTGAGGGAGTGGGTGTGTGAGTGGCTGTATGGGTGAGTGTGTGACTGTGTGAATGAAAAAACAAATCAATGAATGAAGCTCCTGATGTAATTGCTTTAATTCCCAGGCTTGCCATTTGTTGACTGACTAGCACGGTTAGCTGACTCAATCAAAGATAATGTAGTAGGACATTCTTGACTTTCATGTGCAATTAAAGATCTTTCTGCTTAATTGCAGATTTCTTTGGCAAATGTCAGTTATGAAACGAAAACCCACACAACTCTGTTTCCCTCTGTTGCACCCTTGTATTCTGCATTTGAAGACACTTCTAGACGCAGATTCCTTACCTTTTGAATTTTCCAGGTTTCAGGCTGGATCTGGAAGATTTTTTGTGAGCAGTATCCCTGCAGCCGGTAGGTGGCATCGATCAGCTCTGCATGCGTCATCTGTGTGGTCCGCCCCAGAAGTGACGGCCGCAACACCTATATAGATGCCATCTAGGCGCACTGCCATCAGTTCTTTTCTTTCTGCACCAGCCAGCTCTGATCCAGAGAAGAGCTACTCCTCAGTCACTGTTTGACTAGTTTTTTCTCTCTCAAAGTTTTATCAAGTTTTTTTAAGGTTTTGTTCTCCTGGTGTGTAGGATGTCATCCAAGAAGACAGAATTCAAGCCCTGTGGAGCCAGTCAATGGCCGATGTCAGTGACTGACCCACATCTCGTCCGCTTGTGATGTTTGGTGCACGACTAGAAGCTCTATGATACTCTACTCAACTGAACATCTCCCTGCTCTACGATACTCTACAACACGCTACTCAACTGTAAAACTCTCTGCTCCACTCGACTGTACAACACATTACTCCAAGCTATGCTCTTCCACTCTGTGCCCTTCCACTCGACCCTACTCTGTGCCACTCTGTATGGCTCTACGCCGCTGCACTCCACACCACTTCATGCTGCTGTACAACATGGATAAAAGACTTTGGCAAAGTGGCAAAGCCAAAAGTTCTTGCGTAGGTGAAAACTAATGGCTTTGCAATGCTAGTTTCTTTTTCTTGCTCCTCCGAACCCGTCTCCTAGCTGCTCATGCACCCAGCAGCATTTTCTCTACCACCCAGTCTGTCCGCTCCCCCACCCCTCCCAGTTGTTTTAGTTTTTATTTATTTTCATTCATCCCCCCACTGGCTCCCCAAGTCGCAATTGTTTTTCATTGTTTTTTTTTTTTTGGGGAGGGAGTGGCATCTACTATTTGCTGCCAAACTGTGTATTTCTTAATGCATGCATTCGAGCACATTTCATTACTTTTTTTTAATTAAACATTTTATTTCACTTCTCAAAGATAGGTCCATCATCCTGGAATAGTAAATAATAATACAAAAAAATAGCCGCCAAGCCATGTTGTATCTTCGCTCATACATGGTGACGGTATACATAATCCCGCTGGTCCATAGTAGTGTCAAGACATACAGGCATGTACACATCCTCCTGCTTCATTTAAAAACCTTTTTAATGGTCTATTTTTGCCCATGCTCTGCAACATCGGCAAAGAAGCATTTTTTTTCTTGTTGCAGATGTCTGACCGCATCAGGGATTTTTTTAACTAAGTCAATAGCTCTATATTGTTTTTAAAAAGAGCTAACGAGAGACTTTACCAATACTTGTTCATGCTGTGCAACATTTTTAATGTGCACGGTTACAATGCTTGACTGAGTAAGACTTTTAAAAAAAAAATGTTTTATTGGGTTTTCACAACCAATAACTGCAAGTAAAACATGAGGAAATGCAGCTTTGCAGTATACAAATAGTAACCAATCATATGCATAACACAAGCACAAAGCCTATCGGGAGGTTCACCGAGGAATCCAGCGATCAAATAACTCCACTCACTAGTAACTTACGATACATCTAGGATATGTTGTTGCCTTTAGGCCTGAAACATTCGGGGAGGGCGTGTGTCCGGTGAGTCTGTGATGAACCGCAGTATCTCAGCCCATTCCATCAGGTCATTTTCAATTTTTCATCTGTATGTGTTTTTCTCATGACTCTCTCCCGAATTTGTTTTTTTTATTTTATTTTTGGTACTTCGTAAAATTGCCTGTTGTCATTAGAGTCTCTAAAAATGAACAACATAACCACCCACAGTCCTTAATGTATCATTATGTTCTAAAATTTTGTTTGCACTTATCCTATAAATAGATTTTTAATTCAGTCTTTTATTTAAATAAAAAAAAATCTTGAAGTAGGTCTAAACTCAAATTTTATTAAAGAACTGTTAATAAACTCGAATTTTGCTTTCATTTCTGGCAACATATTTTTGATACTTGTATCTGTTACCTTTTATTCGTACCACTTTAGTAGACTATGAACAGTTTGAACATTTGATATATGGACAAAAATAGTAAAACAGGAGATATCAGCAACATTTTATAAACTGTTGCCTAGATTAAGTATAATTAACAAACAGAACTGAAAGAGGGTCTTTCTTAGTGTTGCAAAATATTTGTACTTATGGACATATTTTGGGTCTTTTATCCCTACAGTTCCTTGGAGTGTCATGGGATAGAAGGGGATGGAAGAAAAGTAGGAACATGCCATAAAACAAGGTCGAGGCGACTTCTGAATCGCTTTAACCCCTTCGCTGCTAGGCCTTCCCCCCCCTGTGCTAAGCCTTTTTTTGGCTATTTGGGGTAGTGCGCGCTTAGGCCCCTGTAACGTTTTGACCACATAAGGTATCCACGCCAAATTTCCGTCCTTTTTTTCTAACATCATGGTGATTGTAAAGGTACCCAGGGTTTGTGGATTCCCCTGGAGGGGACCCAGAAATTAGCCAAAATACAGCAAAATGTTGTGTTTTTGGGGAAAAATGCGAAAAAAGGGCTACAGATGAAAGCGTCTTGTTTTTTCCCTGCAAATGGCATCAAAGAAGGGGTTGTGGTGCTGAAATCACCATCTTCCCAGCTTTCAGGGACAAGCAGACTTTTGTCAGAAAACCAACTTTTTTTTACAGTTTTGGCATTTTTCTGGGACATAGCCTATTTTTGCTATTTTTTGTGCTTTCAACCTCCTTCCAGTTAATGGTAGAAATGGGTATGAAACCAATAATGGATCCTGAAAAGCCATACATTTCTGTAAAGTAGACAAAATTCTGAATTCAGCAAGGGGTCATTTGTGTAGATCCTTAAAGTTTTCCTTATAGAAACTAACAGTTAAATGAAGGAAAAATTAGTTGAAAAAAACAGCCATTTGTGTCAACGTTTTCACCTGTAACTTCTTCTAATTATGACAGCTATTTGAAAGCAATATACCGTTACATCCGCTGGACCTTTCTGGTTGTGGGGATATATAGGACTTCTAGCTTCACCAAGAACCCGACGAACCCAGAGCCAATAACTGAGCAGCATCTTGCAATGGTTTTTTATTATGTACCGGGTATATAGCAATTATTTTGGGAAAATGTATACATGGAAAAATTGTTATGAAAGACACCTATGTATTTCTGAAATGGGAACAAAATGTAGATTTTAGAACAGTAGATATTTGCACATTTCCGAAATTGGGAGTACCCATACTAGCATGAGAAATATAGGTCATTTTTCAAAATGACTTATTTTTTACACATTGTCTTTCATTTGGAAGGCAGAAATGCATCGAAAGTCAATAGGTAATAACAGTTGCTCTACAATTCTGTGTTACCCTAAGTCTACCGATAAAAATTGTACCTCACTTGTGTGGGTAGGCCTTGTGCCCACAACAGGAAATAGCTCAAAATGCAACGTGGACGTACCACATTTTCACAATGAAAAATTACCCTTTTTTTGCAAAGTGCCTAGCTGTAGTTTTTGAACCCTAGCTCTGCGGGCACTTAGGGAAACCTAGCAAACCTATACATTTTTGAAAACTAGACGCCCAGGGGAATTCAGGACGGGGTGACTTAACTGGCTCTCACCAGGTTCTGTTACCCAGAATCCCTTGCAAACCTAAACAATTGGTAAAAAAAACACATTTTCCTCACTTTTCTGTGGTGGAAAGTTCTGGAATCTGCGCGGATCCACAAAATTCTACCCACCCCGCGTTCCCCAAGGTCTTCCGAAAACAATGGTACCTCACTTGTGTGGGTAAGCCTAGTGCCCGCGACAGGAAGCAGCGCAAAACGCAACGTGGACGCACCACATTTTCACAGTGAAAAATGACCCTTTTTTTGCAAAGTGCCTAGCTGTAGTTTTTGAACCCTAGCTCTGCCGGCACCTAGGGAAACCTAGCAAACCTATACATTTTTGAAAACTAGACACCCAGGGGAATCCAGGATGGGGTGACTTGACTGCCTCCCATCAGGTTCTGTTACCCAGAATCCCTTGCAAACCTAAAAAATTGTCCAAAAAAACAAATTTTCCCCACATTTCTGTGGTGGAAAGTTCTGGAATTTGCGTAGATCCACAAATTTCCGCCCACCCCGCGTTCCCTAAAGCCTTACGAGAAAAATGGTACCTCACTTGTGTGGGTCGGCCTAGTGCCTGCGACAGGAAACGGCGCAAAACGCAACGTGGTCACACCTCAATTTCGCACTGAAAAATGACCCTTTTTTGGCAAAGTGCCTAGCTGTACTTTTTTAACCCTACCTCTGCCGGCACCTAGAGAAACCTACCAAACACACACATTTCTGAAAAGTAGACACCCGGGGGCTTCCAGGGAGGTATGGCTTGCATGGATCCCCCAACCTTTCCTTACCCAGAATCCCCTGCAAACCTCAATTTTAGCAGAAAAAATCACTTTTTTCACACATTTTTGTGTGGGAAAGTGTGGCATCACTGGCCTCACACAAATTTCCTACCACCCAGCGTTCCCCCAGGTCTCCCGATAAAAATGGTGCCTCACTTGTGTGGGAGGCCCAAGTACCCGCGACAGGCAAGGGCCCAAAACGTAGTGAGGCGACATCAAAATTGCCTATCTCGAAACCACCTGGTTTTGCAAGGGGGGTCACCTGGGTTTTGGCCCCGTGCTCGGCGGCCATCTAGGGAAACCTACCAAATCCACACATTTCTGAAAAGTAGACACCCGGGGGCTTCCAGGGAGGTATGGCTTGCGTGGATCCCCCAACGTTTCCTTACCCAGAATTCCTTGCAAACCTCAATTGTAGCTGAAAAAATCACATGCAAGGACACAAAACGTTTTGAGGCAACATCAACATTGCCTATCAAAAAATGTTTTGGGCCCTTGCCTGTCGCGGGTACTTGGGCCTCCCACACAAGTGAGGCACCATTTTTATCGGGAGACCTGGGGGAACGCTGGGTGGTAGGAAATTTGTGTGAGCCCGGTGATGCCACACTTTCCCACACAAATGTGTGGAAAAAAGTGATTTTTTTCAGCTAAAATTGAGGTTTGCAAGGGATTCTGGGTAAGGAAACGTTGGGGGATCCACGCAAGCCATACCTCCTTGAAGCCCCCGGGTGTCTAGTTTTCAGAAATGTGTGGGTTTTGTAGGTTTCCCTAGACGGCCGCCGAGCACGGGGCCAAAAGCCCAGGTGACCCCCCTTGCAAAACCAGGTCATCTTGAGATAATGTGTTTATTTCTGCAGCGTGAAGATTTTGGCACAATATTGCAAGGAAAATGTGACAGACATTTTGAGGTTTGCAGGGCATTTTGGGTTACATAACTTGTTATGATCCACAAGAGAGATATCACCATGTACTCCCATGGGTGTTACGACAATATCTACAGTTGACTAAAAAGACAAAGATTACTGCAAAGCCATCTATTCCTCAAGCACACACACATACTGGTTGGATTTGGCACGAGGGCAAGTGATGGTTCAGTATATACAATTTTATTAACAAGAGATTTCACAAAAATGAAATGCACTGTCAATAATTGAAAGGACAAAAAACTGAACCAGTGACTTGCAGCTCGTGAGCTGTAAAGCCACGTCAAGGCCCCAACCGCTTTACAGGCCATTCACACACCTTTCATACGTGATACACACAAGACCATTCACACCACCAGCCACGAAGCAAACACATTACAACATTCACAAAAAGGGACAAGGTACACCCTGCTTGAGAAAGACAACAAAAAATATTACTGCACAGCCATCTAATCCTCAAGCACACACACATACTGGTTGGATTTGGCACGAGGGTGAGTGATGGTTCAGTATATACAATTGTATTAACAAGAGATTTCACAAAAATGAAATGCACTGTTAATAATTGAAAGGACGAGAAACTGAACCATTGACTCACAGCTCGTGAGCTGTAAAGCCACGACAAGGCACCAACCTCTTTACAGGCCATTCATACACCTTTCATACGTGTGACACATACAAAACCATTCACACCACCAGCCGCGGGCCCATCACATTACAACACTCACACCAGCAGACCGCGCCATTCAAGGGCCCATCACTTTCACACGCCCACATTCCTAACACAGCAACCACACAAGCTGATGGATTGCGTGGAGTGTCGCTCGGCTAGCAGTGTGTGTAGTGACCAGCAGCAAGTCACTACTCGCACACCGCCAGCCGAGCGCCACTCCATGCACACCGCCAGCCGAGCGCCACTCCATGCACACCGCCAGCCAAGCGCCACTCCACGCACACCGCCAGCCAAGCGCCACTCCACGCACACCGCCAGCCAAGCGCCACTCCACGCACACCGCCAGCCAAGCGCCACTCCACGCACACCGCCAGCCAAGCGCCACTCCACGCACACCGCCAGCCAAGCGCCACTCCACGCACACCACCAGCCAAGCACCAGCCTACACACACCACCATCACATTTAGGATTTTTTTATACAAAAAAGAACACACAAACAAATTGCAAATAGATACAAATCTACTAACACAAAATCAGAAACTAAATACATTGCACTAATGCCAACCTTGAAACAGAACAACAATTCTTAAACATTACAGACCAGGCAGTTCACTTTACCACTCATGGTTGCTCCCAATAATTCTTTTGCTTGTGGTACGCTCTATAACAAGCAGGCACACACAGCCCAGGGTTAGAAGGACACTCAGGGCAGTACATACGAGTCTCCTTCCGCGTACCTCTTCGCCAACAGACTCTACATCTCCTAGTGGGAAAGTCTTTTGAGGGTGTAGGAGGAATGTGATCAGGAAAGTGGCGATCTTTCAATCGAGCCACATCCTCCACCACTCCAACTCTGGGAACACTTGCCTGTTCCACAACAACAAGGCTGCCTATGACAGACTGCTGAAACTGAACAAAAGTCAACTTTGACGCAGGAGAACACTCCTTGAACACAACAAAAGCATTGAAAGTTGCTAAATTGAAGAGATGGATGGCCAACTTCTTATACCAAATGTAAGCCTTACGAATAGCAGTGTAAGGTTCCAACCTCTGATCTACTCTATCAACACCACCCATGTGCTTATTGTAGTCTAAAATGCACACAGGTTTGCGCACTTCAGCAATCTGACCCCAAACAGCCACAGGTGAAGTACTCTCATCATGGATGGTAGTCAGCATGTACACATCCCTCCTGTCCACAAATTTCACAGCTAGCAGTTCCTCACTATGCAAGGAACTGCACTGTCCCCTCTGAAGTTTTTTGCAAACAAGCTCTTTTGGATAACCTTTACGGTTAGAGCGGATTGTGCCACAAGCAAAAGTGTCCACTTTGAACAATTCCTTAAACAATTGCACAGCAGTGTAGAAGTTATCAAGGTACAAATGGTGGCCTCTGTTAAACTGTCCTCTAGCAAGATCCCACACAATTTTCTCTGAAACTCCAAAAGTGGACGGACAACCAGGGGGTCAATAGTGGAATCCCTACCAGTGTACACACGCAAATTAAAAACATATCCTGTCCTACTCTCAGACAACATATACAGCTTAATTCCAAAGCGTGCCCTCTTGCTAGGAATGTACTGCCTAAAAACCAAACGGCCCTTGAACAGGACCAAAGACTCATCAATAGATATTTCTTTCCCTGGAGTATAGATCTCTGAAAATCGATCTACAAAGTGATCAAGAACAGGCCGAATCTTAAAAAGACGGTCACATTCAGGGTGATCTCGTGGCAACGCCAAACCATTATCAACAAAATGCAGCATCCGAAGCAAAAGTAAATACCGATCACGAGTCATAACTGCAGGAAATATGGCCGTTGCCATCAAGGGACTGGTAGACCAATATGAACCCATGGACGGCTTCCTTATCAAACCCATCAAAAAAGTCAAACCCAAAAACTTCTTCATCTCTTCCAGATTTGTGGGACTCCACCGGGTAGCTCTAGAATGGGGCCTAAGTCTGGCACTGTTGTCCCTCAAACTGTTCAGCATACAAATTAGTCTGCTCAACAATCTCACCCAAAAATACATCATCCATAAACAACTGAAAATACTGTATAGGCAAATAATGTTCACAATCCACTCTACACCCTGCATAACCACTAAAGGCAGGCAACACTGGCTGCACCATGTTTGGATCAACCCAGAGTCCAGCACTTCCAGTAGGAAGCCTAGCAGCCCCACGCTGCAATCCAGATGCCTCTTGCACCATCGGCACAGTAGTATCCTCCTCTAAAACAGGCACTTCATCTGCACTGAGATGATTCCATGTGGAGAGAAAACTCACTGCCTGAATCTTCCCCTCCCTCCTCTCCCTCAGACGCACTGTCAGTCTCATAATCCTGCTCAGAGGAAGATTCAAGAAGCAAACCAACCACCTGCTGAGCAGTCATTCTACGGCTAGCCATAATGCTTACTAATAAAGGTTACTTGTCAAACAAGTCAACAACAAACCCTTTGTAAAAAAAAAATAAACAAAATGTAGCTTTATCACAAAGACCTATATACTCCAACACTATACCACTCACGTGACAGAAGCAGCTAGACTCACCACCACCTACTCTGCACAGACAGTGAAGATCAACAATATCCCACTAAAAAAGAAGAAAAAAAAAATTACACAAGACCATGCAAAACATCGCAAAGAATTTCATGCTCTGAACACTAACAAATATGCTGCCATTATGACACCACTTACAAAAAAATTCATTCATGCATGACAATAATACTCATTTGGAGTACACACAACAAAAATATTTTTCTTACCAAATAAATGCAATTACGCAAAACTGCAGAACAACCACTGCCGAAACCGCAAACAGGAATCAAAAGCTTTACACTAGAATAAAAAGGAGAAAAAAACATTACAATCATAAAATGCAAATAATGCACCAGTCCACACACAATCCACCAGCCAAGCTAAGGGGTAGGTGGGCCAAAGAGTATAAATACAATATTCACCCCCGTAAAAGGGGAGCAACCCTTGCCATTTTGGCCACTCCCCAACGCAAAAATTAAAAAAAACCCTGATGACTACTGGCTTCTGCCCTCCATGGGGGCAGATGGGCCTAAAAACATACTGCTATTCTGCCACCCAAAGAGGGCAGAAATGGCCACAATCATCCTCCCATAAAGGGGAGCGACCCTTGCCCAAGGGGCCGCTCCCCCACATAAAAAAACCCCGGTGGCCTAGTGGACCTACAAAAAAACAAATCAGCCAATCTGCTCCTCAGGATGGCAGAAACGGCCAAATTAATGCTCCCCAAAGGGGAGCAACCCTTGCCCAAGGGGCCACTCCCCTCAAACAAATCCCTGGTGGTCTAGTGGGCCCAATTTTAAAAAAAAACATGGCGATCTGCCCTCCTGGGGGGCAGACACAGCCACAAATATTGCCCCCAAAGGAGAGTGACCCTTGCCCAAGGGGTCACTCTCCACAAATAAATGCCTGGTGGACTAGTGGGAAGATACCTTAAGGTATCTTCTGCACACGATCTCTAACTACTCAACTCTGCTCTCAACTCTATTCACAACTGGATGTTAGATCACCAACTCATTCTGAATCCCGCCAAAACTGAATTCCTCCTCCTCTCTACCTCTCTCTCACCTCCTCCTGTTCAATCTTGGATGGATCAGCTGAACCTACTCAACAACAAACCAATCATTGTCGACAGCGCTAAATCCCTAGGTGTCATTCTTGACAAAAGACTCAACCTAATCTCCCACATCAACTCTATTGCTAAGAACGCACGTTACCAGTTGCGCCTTCTACGGGGATCCGTCGGTTATTCCCGGAGAAAGACTTAAAAACCTTGGTACAATCTCTGGTTCTCTCAAGACTGGATTATTGCAATTCTCTTCTGACGGGCCTACCCAAATCCCACCTCTCCCCTCTCAAATCCATCCTCCATTCAGCAGCTCGCCTCATTTCAGGGTCTAAACAGAGCGACCACGTCACTCCTATCCTCTCTTCGATGGCTTCCGATCGAGGCAAGATCTATTTACAAAACTGCCTGCATCACACACAAAGCCTTACACACCTCCTCCCCTCGTTACCTGGCAAATAAATTGAAATTGTCCGGTGGCTCTCGCCCTTCTCGCAATGCGGAAAAGCTTCTGCTTGAGCCCCCCCCGTCTTCAAAAAGGGAAAGACCGATGGCGCAATCCTTCTCAGGAAATGCGGTGAGAATCTGGAACTCGCTTCCCCCATTGCTCCATGCCACCTCCTCTACCCGGATCTTCAAAGCTGACCTCAAATCTATTCTCTTCCAAAGACACTTTCAGAACTAATACTTTCACTCTCAGCCCCCTCTAGGAAGTTCGCTCTTCATTGTAAATTTGTACTTTTTCCTGTACATCCCTCACCCTTGCGTGCTGTGTTGGATTTTATGTTTGTGTACCCTTCATTTTAAGTCTCCTGTTTAATTCACGCCCTCTCTACTCCCTCAAAGAAGTTCTTCCACTATAGGAAAATCTGTACTCCATGCCTATAGAAGTGCCTTCCCAGTGTGTTCTGAGTGACTGACACTTATTGCAGTATTATACCTTTATTTGTATTTTCTATCTCATGTATGCACATGTGTCACTCTTGTAACGCAGGCATTAATTAGGGTGACCAGACGTCCCCGATTTGCCTGGACAGCCCCGGTTTTTCACCAGCTGTCCGGGCAGATTTCGGCAATTTTGTCTCGTGTCCCGGTTTTTAGAAGGGGTTGACTGAAAACAGTGAGACACTTTTTTGGGTGTTCTAAAGCTTTGCTAGTTAGCAACTGTTATAAGTAAGCAGTTTAATTAATAGGTATAATTTTGATTGTAGAAATTACATTATATTTACTTTTAAATAAAAAATAAAAATAAAGGGCACTATCCTTTGGCCGATCGGCCACCAACAAAGCCCCCAAAGGGGAGTGACCCTTGCCCAAGGGGCCACTCCCCACCGTTTCTCCCTGGTGGGCACAATACGAAAAACTGCCCCCCCCCCCAGGGGGGCAAAGCACAAAAACATATGGCCCCCAAAAGGGGAGCGACCCTTGCCCAAGGGGCCGCTCCCCCAAACAGTATTTCGATGTGCATTTAAAAAAAAAAAAACATCCCTGGTGCCTAGTGGGCATTCCTGCTGCACGATCGCATGATGGTGCAGCAGGACTGCACAAAGAGGCATCGGGGGAAAGGAAAACCCTTTCCTTTCCCTCGATGCCTCTTTTGATTCAAACCCCCCTCCCCGAGCCAAAACTCACCTGATTTCCCCGACGCGCTGGAAGCAAATGGCTTCCAGCGCGTCGGGGAAGAAAGGAAACCCTCAATGACGCCAGCGCGCCTCGCGCTGGCGTCATTGATGGGGAGGGGAGGGCGGGGGGAGGCAGGGAAGCCCTTCCCCTGCCTCCCCCCCCAAAAAAACCTACGATCGGATTCCCACGGGGGGAGCGCCAGCGATTCCCACGGGGGGAGCGCCAGCGCTTCCCCCGTGGGTGGTCTTATGACGAGCTGGACTCGTCATGAGCACACGACCACTGTGTGCCATGACGAGTCCAGCTCGTCATAAGCATCGAAGGGGTTAATGCAGCCTTCCTGATGTCCGCAATCGTCTCCCCGTATTGGCAGGTTGTCTTAAAACCTAGCTGGGGCTCACCATTCACCTACTTTCCCCTCTTCCAAACATGCAGCCTGTCAGTACACCGCTCTTAGGTAACTGAAAAGTGGCACCCAGCACTTAAACATTTTCAGGAAGTTTTAATCATAACAAACCAAAATTCAGGCTGCTGACTCTTTTCATTACATATTTTTTCCAGAAACAAAGCATCTGCTAACTAGTTATGTTCTGCCTTCTCGGTACGTAGCAATGGGTTGAATGCTAAAATCTAGTGTTATCATTCAGTCCACACTTCTAGTCTTCTCAGCAGATTTCTCTTCCCTGCTGTCACATAGGTTTCTCCTCTTCTAATAACATTTAAACGCAAAAAATACCCTTGGCAACACAATTGCAAATTCTTTGCTACCAGTTGTTTAATTTGTTTCCTCTGGGGCTTGACGTTACCATTTATTTGACTACATTGTGACTGGTGCCACAAGGCTCTGCAATTAGATTGTCGTGTTCTCTCCACAATCTCCCCCTCCCTGACAATTTGGTGCTGAACAATATTTTAATCGATAGAAAAATTTTGTACTACCCTGTTTTCAAAACAAGCAGGCTTAACGGCCCACAAACGACACTGTACAGCAAGCTTTCTTCTGTGGAACGAGCTACGGTCCTGCAGAAAAACCTTCATTCTGTAATAAATAACAAACAACCATATATCCTATGCTGAAACTTCAGCGAGCTAATCTTAACTTTCCGAATATGCCTTTTGGAACTTCTCCATGTTGCTTCTTAACATATCAGCGTACCTTTATCCAGCACTCTGTGGACCTATTCACTTGTACTCTCGCCTCTCCTACGCTCCACCCACTATCCCCCAAATAAGTATTCCCTGCATAACTCCCCCGACCTTTCATTACTTCCTTTTTAATGCACCAATGCTTGTGCCTTTTTAGGTCTGGCATTAACCAAGACCTTTTACATTTACTAAAATGTTATATATAATATATTTGTTATAAGAGGTTTCAGCCTGCGCTCTTCATCCATTGGTCTGTTTTTGTGCCAGCTTACATCATGGAGACATGGGTCAGCCCACCATTGGCTAACTTCACTGTGCGCATCGGCATTCTGCTGTTTGCAGACAAAATAGTTCAGTGCCAGGGACTACTAAGCCAATGTGTGCTTTTTGTGACCAACATATTTTTGCTTTTAGCTAATGTTTTTATATTAGTGATGGCCCAGCAGGTCCCCAAATTACAATGTTATACAAAAACCAAGACAATACTACAAAAAAAAATTGACAAAATACCAGGGTTATCGACTTTGCCAATGATTTTTATTCCTTCCTCTGTTGTGGTATGAATTACTTTAGAACATTAGAAGTACAAATGCAAAAATTCGGATAACCCAAATGTATGACCATCACTGTTTTGTTGGAGAAACAAACAATAGTTATTTTATGTTAGATGTATTTGTAAAGCGCACTAGCACCCTTGAGGGTATCCTCTCACTGTGCAGGTTTTTATTTTAGGGTAGTCCCAGCGCATGGAGTGGAATTATTCGAAGAGCCACGTCTTCACTTTCTTGCAGTATTAGTCGATGGGAGTGATGGTCCCTTTTCTAGACTTTGGAGTTTTATGGCTTCTGTTATAGAGTAGCCTGCTGAAGTTTGTTTCCTTTTGAAAACCGTATATGTCCACTTTGGTTCTGTTCTCAAACACGATGGCCATTTCCTACAGTTATCTTACAAACTGTGTTCCCAAGTGTATTTGTAATTTGTCTAGAAGTTTTTAATATGCTACAAAACGACCTAGAAAAAATGATTTAGCCAGTGATTTAGCAGTTAAAGATTTTCATGAGTCCCTTGCAGAAGTTATTGACTTAGTTTGTCAAACTTTAAACCCAATTTATCTACAAAGCTGACCACTCTTTACCTCCATTTGAAGTGATTGTGTTGCGTCATTATTGTTGCATGTACGTTGTGCAGAGTTGAGCTGTAAAGACTACTTTAACATTCCAAAATAAATAGCCACCTCAAATATGCACATAGAAATGTCTGGTGACTGGCGCAAGAGCTTGGCTTTGTTCACTGTAACTCCAATTATGTGGCTGTCTGATATTGCCACAGTCACACCCACTACTTCATTCAGACATACCTTTCTGTCCTTTCCGTGAATAGAGAAGGGGAAAGCAGAAAAGCAGAGACACCCCTTACCTCATTATCATTCAAAGGCATATATATTTTTGAGTAATATACATGTACATAATTTTATCTATACCAGCAATAGGAACAGTAGTTACAGTTGGGTCGGAGTTTCCATTAAAGGCTTTTGTTGTTTTCTTAATATCTTTGATGCCATTCGAAGAATATGTCCAAATCCTTCATAGTCAATTAGGATTTGGCATGGCACCACTTTTGCTAGATATTCGTCAAGGATTGGGAAAAAGAGCTGTCAAGAAGTGGCCTTTTCCATTTTAGCTCCCAAAGGAATGTATGATCTCTGCTAAAGAAAAATGTGCAGACGGAATTACACTAAACTTGGCAGAAAGTAGAACTTTACGCAAGACAGTACTGTTACTTGGTTTAGTGTAAATCTGTTCAGACATTTTTGAGATATTAGCACTTTGAAAAAAATGTTAGGGTGGGCTTGAAAGGGTTAAAGTTAGAGATATCTGGGCCGTCAGTCCTTGCATGGTTCGTAATGTGGGTTTGTGGGCAGTCTGCCGACAATGACTCTTATTCACAACTTGAGTTTTACCTTCACTGCTTCAAAATCCCACCTCTCTCCCATGCAGACTGATCTTCCTAGTTGTGGTACCGGACACAAGCCACATAAAGGCTTTCCTCCTCCTCCGAGGATAGTGGATATTTTGTAGAAGTTTCTTAGATTTTTGAGACTGGTTTAGGTCCTGTTTGTGCATCTGCGTGGCCTCTTGGCCTTGTGCATTCTGTTGGTGCAAGGTAGTGGATGAAGCCATAGTGGCTCCACCATCAAAAGGGTCTCCCATCTGTGATGCAGGTCTCCCTCACTGTTCATCCAGATATTAACTGTAGCATGGATCCTCAATCCTTTTGGTTGATGGTCCTTTTCAGCTGTCCTCGTCATGCCTCCATTCCTCTAACCAAGCTCTGCCGCTGCATTAGTGGGAATTGAGTGGTGCCAATTAGTCCTTGTGCTTTCCTGATGAAGTTGCAGACGTCATTTTGGCAGCCAGGAAGCTTGATACAAAGCCAGTGTATACAGGTTGCTGGAATAAGTTAATTCAGAGATGCAAGTTGGACGGTATCTATCCCTTTAAAATCTCACCTTTTGAACTTCTTGCTATTTGCGTTGTCCCTTTTACAGCAGGGCTAGGTGCTGTCTACATTTAACATCTATCTGGCAGCCTTGTCTGGCTTCATGTGTCTGCCTGACCAACCCTCCATGTTTTGATCATCACTAGTGGTGTGGTTTCTAAAACATCTGTTTTACTGATTTCCCCTCACTCAATTTATTGTTCCTCTGTGTGATTTGGATCTTGTTTCAATTTTCTTGATGGTTTCCCCCATTCTAGCCAGTGCACAGTGCCAAATTCGACTTCTTACTCTGAAGACCGCTTTGTTGGTGGCAGTAACTTCAATGCAAAACGTCAGAGAACTTCAGGTTCTATCAGTCTTTACACCCTTGACAGTTCTCAACCTGGATTTTTGTTTACACCTGTCCATTTTTCTTACTCAAAGTGGTTGTTGCATTTCACATGGCTGTCTATTACCATCACATCTTTCTAACCTTCTTCACATCCTTCAAAAGAAGATGAGCGTCTGCATAGACTGGATCCGTGTGTGCAATATTTTAATACATCAACCACACTTGTTAGGGCAGAAAGGATGATCAGCTCTGTGCTGAGCTAAGAAGGGGAGGGAAGTGATAAAAAAATAACATATTCCACATGTCTTTCTCTGTACCAAGATCTGCTACTCCTTGGTCAGGAAAGGCACTCCGGAGGGTGTTAATGCCCATTCCACTAGACCCAAAGCTGACTCAACAGTTCTTGCCAGAGGTGTTCCAGCTGGCGACATCTGCCAGGCGGGTACATGGTCATTTTTGCTTATTTTTACCCTGCACTACTGCCTCATATCTTAGTCAGAAGCAAGCAGTGATGAGTACATTAACCTAGCTGTGTTCCATGACTTCCTTGGCTAATTGACACAATTTCATCCTATTTAGATGGAGCTTTTGCTTTGGGACTTATTTATAAGGTGAGGAATCTGCGAGATGATGTATTTCAGCAGAAGAAAATTTTACTTCCGTTCGATAATTATATTTTTGGTGGATACATAATGTTCTGGCAGATTCATTACCACCCTCCCTCTTTCCTTGAGGCACCAGTGCCATGAGTAATAAGAACCTAAGGTATACAAACATGTTATGTGCTGTGTTTTTTCGCTGTTGTGGCTCTCTCGGTTCCTGTCTGCACAATTTGAGGTGTGGAAATAGTTTGGGAACTGATGCCAGTTTAACAGTTGGCCTAATTTGCTTAGGGTTTGTCATTTCCGGAAGCCGAGTAGTAATGCCTGGTGGCAGAGCCACAGCATGATCCATATGGTGATACCTTGTGGAACTGGTTAGCTATTGCTGGAGAAAAGCTTTTCCAGACAAGTCTGAAGCTTGGAAAGCTAGTTTATAAGGTGAGGAATCTTCAGGAAGATTGTTTCCATAAAATATTGTGACCAAAGTAAACAACTTTTTTGTGTGTTGATTTATCGTTATTTTGTTTAGTTTAGAAGGTCATATTTTCAATGGTCTTTTGTTAATAATCCTAGCTTGGAGCAGAGTTGGGGCTTTTGGAAGATCCACTGGTAATTAAAAAGTTTTATTTGTAAAATGGGCTTGAAACCACAAAGACTACTCCAGATAAAGAACCCTTAATTCATAGTTGTGTGGCAATGGTTCTTCCTGTTTAAAATTATAAAGAGGTGGTTGCAGATGACCTGGTACTAATAAACTGTAAAACGTCCCTCTGACATATTTGCAGTTCTAATTTTTAAAATTTGTTGCACTGCTGAAAACCTAGAATTGAATTCTCTGCGCAACTGGTATTCTGTAGAGCGTTCTTGGTAGTGGTTTAAGGTTGGTCACGGTTTTTTCTCCTGTGAAGGGTGCATTTGCTGTTGAGGGCTGTGCCCGTTAACTTTTACTTGTTTAAGGGGCATCTCTATGATGCTTTGCTAACACTTTGGAACAGTGCAGAAGTGTTTGTTACAGTTGATTCCAGGTTTCCAAATTCGTCTGGGTCCGGGGCATGCAATAAGTGGCAGATCTCATCCCATTTTGAGTTTTGCAGTGTTTTCTCAAACAAAGAAAATTGGAAATGACCTCCTTGAAAAGGCTTGTTTTCAAGTTGTTGCAGTGTGAGCAATGACTGATCGTGATGGTTCAGATCTGTCCAAAGGTGTTTTTTTTTTTTACAGCATGTTTACTTCTCTTGAACTTGGGTTGGCTGTCCAGGTGTTGTATGATCTCAAAACTTACACCAGCTTATAATAGGGACTAACGTTTATGGGGATGCAGAGCCTGATCCCTGCATACTTTGTTTTTGTCACAGATAGTTTTGCATTTAATTGTCCGCTTCAATGGGAGTCAATGAATTGCAGTGTGGGAGCGACATGATCTTACATTCTTAGGCTTTGTTTCTGGATCTTTTGGAGTTATTCAAGTTGTTCTTTGACTTTTGCGACACTGAGTTTGAATGTTTCAAAGTGCAACAGGGCCAGTGCTCCTGTGAGTTCCGACTGGTGACTCGGTTGTAGAAGTGGGAGGACATTTCTACCTTTTTTGCACAGCATTTCAGTGTTTTTACCGTTGGTGTGGACAGTGTTTGTGTTCACCTAAGACTTGGGGCAAGTCAAATATTCAAGTTCTTATTTCTGTTGGCTGCTAAAAGAACTTATTGTTTTGAACCTTTCACGAGCAGGATGTTATTAATTTGAAGCAGGTATTCGTTCAGTGGGTTTGAGTATTATTGTGTATTCTGAGTGGATTTGGAATTGCGAGATAATCTCAGCCAAATGCTGTCCTCCCAGAGTGTGGTTACTTTGCCAAGTGGTAAAGAGTGAGATATGTAGTCAAGCAAAGATTATAACACGCTATCTGGTTCCTACACTACCTTGATTATCATGCAGCTGCCTTGTTTAGGTGCTTGTTCTATATTTTGTTTCACAAAAAAAACCTCCACTATTGCAACACAGATTTTTGAGAAGGCCAACTGAGGCAGTATTTTGATAGAGGCATACAAAAAGACCTTAGCATTTCTGTGCATCGTTTAATTATCACCATTGCAGTTAGTGAGCTGTTTCTCATCCAGTTGCTAGTTTGTCAGGATATTACTGTGGGCTTGTTTCCATTAACCCTTGGTAGGGGCTGGCAGCCTAACGTAATGCTGTGCATGGTTCACAAACTGCTGAAATGCTTACCCGGCTGTTAAGATGGGGCCCCACAGTGTAGTTTAAGAAAGATATCAAGCTGGGTATGTAACATAATTTATTTCCGACATCTTCACAGTCGGGCCAGTGTCATTAAGTAAGAGATGTTAAATGACTGTGTAACGCTTTTAAAGTGTTTCTTAAATGCACTGGACATGTAGATTACTTAAAGTTGAAAGTATCCTTAGCTAATCAGAATTCTTGGTGTCTTGTCATCAACAGTCTGCAGCTGATGATATTTGACTTCAACTAGAGGAAGTAGCATACTGCTAGAGGAAGTAGCCTACTGGTCGTTGACTGAAGCATCACTTATGGCTGTCTGACATCAGATGGGATTTTAAATGGTTTAATAGATGTTGAATTACTTCTTTGTCTAAGGTCTGGGCAAACATTTAATATTTGGCTATTCTGCAGTTGGCAGGAACAATGGGGTCAAGATATAATTTACTAGAAGGCTCACTGTAGCGTTTCTCAATGTTTTAAAAAGAGGTGTTGCTCTAATGAGCAATGCAAGGGAGTTGTCCTGATTTTTGTTTTACAAGCTATGCTGTATCAGAAGAGGTTTGTGGCTGCAATTTCAACGATTTTACATTTGCTAACTGATGGCCGTTCAGTTTGTGTGATATTTTGCGTTTTTCTCTTGTGGTGAACTGTTGTAATGTATGGTCTTGGCAAAATGAGTTGACATTTGCATTCCATTGATGTCACCATATTCCTCATCTGGGCAATTAGGATGCTGGCTGCATGGATGACAGACCCTCAGCTTTTGTAGTCTGAGGTTACACCTTCTTCCACCCATGAGTGAGCATCTTCCATCTATCACACTTGGGGACGACCGCCAGCGGTGGTCTGCAGACTATGTAACAGGTGAATGATATTAAGACTCCTTTGAATGTAAATTGGTACTGATATTGAGGTTTACAGAGTGAGACATTTTTATGAGGACTTGACCCGATGGTAGATAATACAGTGTATTGCCTCCAAATAATTTGTTCTTTGGTTCACAGTAGTGCGCAGCTCAGTGGCTCATCCGACATCAACCGAACATCCTTCATCAGCGCATTCAGTATCAGTGCTGCAAGCAGGCCTTATTGTGTGTGCAGGGCTCACATGCTATAACCTGGCAACCAAGGTGGAGCATTCACCGCTTCACCATCACTAAGCCTCCTCTCCTTGGAGTGAACCACTGTATCAGCTGTGCTGTTCTCCTTCTGGACCTCTGACGTTGTCCAGAAAGTGACCATACACGAGAAGAAAACTTGAAAAACATTGAAAAAAAGAAAAAACACAGGTGTGTTTTGAAGATGATTCCTTTGTGAGTACATTCTGCCACTTAGTGGCATACAAAAAAAGTCTAATGGAGCAAGGAATACTTATAATTAAGGGTACAGTTCTTTAATTATTATAATTCAATTTCATGCGAAATAAGAGAAATGTATAAGAACAACACATACATATTACTTCTTGTGTTGCATATCTTCCGTTATATCATCTGCTCTTTTACTAGATACTGTTTTCATTACTTTAATACTTGTTGGTGACATCTAACCACAAATGGAGTGTATGTAAGCCACCATTGAACCTCCAAGCTTCCTACCTAATCCTGGTCCGTACCCAATGGCAGGAGTGAATTTATATCTTCGAGAATTACATAATTGCACTGGATGGTCAAAATTTTAACCCTAGTAGGATGAAAGCCTTACTAATCGGTGCCCCAGGAAAGTAAAGCCAGCCTGTTTTCAGATTTTTACTGGTTGTTGTGGATCAACTAGTTCATCCAATTGCAGATGTCTACAAAAGGCTAAACGAAGACTGGAAGCAAGGCTTGCCAAATGTGAACTTTCCACTGACGCGTCATAAATTTTAATCTCCACCACAAAGCTCAGATGCGTCGGTGGAAGAATTTATAGCACATTTCAGGACGTTTTTATAACGTTTCCATTTGACAAAACGAGTGATGGAACTAATAAAGGATCAGCTTCATGTTCAATGTCATAGCAAGAAAATATTGGAGAGGTTGTTGGTAGCAAAAAACCAACTTTGAAGGCAGCCATCGAGATTGCTAAAAGTGTCTAAGAGTCAATTGCCTACCAACATATAAAGAGAACAAGAGAGAAGACGTTGCTTTTATTAAGGAGACAAAAAATGATGTGAATGTTGTGAGCAAGAAAACTGGCTATGTATTCAAAGGTTTCACCATTGTGAATGGTGATGCTGTAGGCAAAGGGTCAGTTTCAGGAAGACCTTGCAGTAGGTGTAGGAGCTATTACTATTCTTCCTGTTTAAAAAAAAAAAAAAGTAATGCATTGGACTAAGATTGCAGGAAATTGGGCAAAAACTTGCCAGGGTCTGTAAGGGTAAGGTTAAGGGGAATGTTGCCTCTATTGCCAAAGAAATATTCTATTCTGAAAGCGTGTTTGAGTTTGGTAGTTGAGGAATACAGTCCGGGGAAGGAAGTGTAGACCCAAAGCCACTTTCTTGATAAACAGAGTAGGTAGATCTCATGGTAGATTCTGGTTCCATGTTCACTATTATCCCAGAGGATATTTAGGAGAAAAGGTGGGAAAGGACCACAATAGACCTTGAGGATATAAACTCTACAGACTTTCAAGGGAGCGCTATTGATGTCATATGTGGACAGAAATAGCTTTTTGTAGGAGGCGAATGATGCAAAGTTTACGTGGCCAAGGTCAAACCTCCAATACTGGGTTGGGTACATCAATTCAACCTTCATATAATCATTAATGTGCTGGCCAAGGATTAAGTCATGGTGACGGAGGACACTGATATGGGAGAAATAGTCAGTAATGCCAATCAGGTGTTTAAGGGTGACCTGGGAATGTTGAAGGGTTGTGTTCAAAGGATTGTACTTCAAGAGGAAGCACGCCCTGTAAAAGATCGAGACGGGCGAATTCTCATTGTAATCAGAGAAGAGGTCAAATGAATGTTAAAGGAAATGGTTCAGGAAGAGGATTGAACCTGTGGAGTTGGCACAGTGAGTGCCACCTATAGTAGTCACGAAGAAAGTCGACATTAGATTAAACTTCAAAGCCTGAAGCAGAATATTTTGGTTGCTAGTTTTCCCTCTAGTCAACACAAGAGAGAAGATATTAATTTTGAAAGAGGCAAAGTATTTCTCCAAGTTAGACCGTAGGAGTGCATATCATCAAATTAACTTGCGCCCTGACTCAAAAGCACTCACTACATTTAGTACACCTCAGCATGTTTTTCAGTGTAATCGGCTTCCCTTTGGTCTTGCCTCTGCTGCAAGTATTGTTCAACACATGGTGTCAGACATCTTTTTTTTTGATAATCAAATTTTTATTGGCATTTAAGAGAAACCACAACAACATTACAACGATAGCCAGTGTCAGCACAGTAGCTTGTAGAAGCATAGCAAGAGAAAAAGGAGAAAAAAAAAGAAAAAAAACCCCCCACAAACCCACATCCCCACTCGCTGTCCCAGGGGCCCCTGTAAGTTTGTCCCCATATCCAAGACCACCACATTGGTTATAATATGAGGTTGAACCATTTACCCCAAATTTTCCGAAACAAATCAGGACAGCCTCGGGCCTCAAAGAGGGGTTCCTCTTGAGATCCGCACCAGTCCACCCCACGTTTCCATCTCCGCACTGTATGGGGTTTGCTCTGAGACCACAGCGCTGCAATGTCCCTCTTGGCCACAGCCACCGCGGTGCCAAGGAGACGCTTGTCGGCTCGTGAGCCACCCAGGCCATCAAACACCCCCAGAAGTAGGCGCATCGGGTCATGGGGGATCTCCCACCCCAGGGCCAGTGCAAGCTCCTGTTCCACCCCCGCCCAGAACGCTGTAAGAGCGGGACATTGCCAGGTCATGTGATAAAAATCAGCGGGGGAGTGGTCGCAGCGTGCGCAGTTCGGGGTAGGCCGCAGTCGCGCCCTATGCAGCCGTTCAGGGGTGAGATATGCCGTGTGTAGGTAGTATATTTGCACCAAACGCAGCTTAGAGGAGGTCGTGAGGGTCCTGGGGGCCATCAGTGCATCGCGCCAGTCTTCATCCTCTAAGGGGCCCTGCCAACCCTCCCAGCGGGTGCGCAGTGAGTCCAGGGATGCGGGGCCATTATTCACTAGGGAACGATAAATCCTTGATACCCCCCCATTGCCCAGGTTTCCCATCATCACTTGTGCCTCCAGCGGATTAAATTCAGGAAGGGAGGTGGGGGACGGGATGTGCACAGTGAGGGCGTGTCTTAGCTGTAGGTATCGTTAAAACTGGGAGGGGAGAAGGGAGTAGCGTTGTTGCAGGTCTGTGAAGGTCCTTATGTGGTCCCCTGTCCAAACATCCCCAAGAAGTGAGATCCCCAGGTGGTCCCAGTGGTCAAAGTCTCGTAGGGAAGAAGTCTCCCGCAGCCAAGTTCCATGCCACAGGGGCGTCTGCTGGGTACGTTTCCGGCTCCATTTCGTGTGGCGCAGGGCGGTGCGCCAGGCCAGGAATAAGGCTTTGGTAGGGGGGGGAAGGATTTGGGGTATCGGAGCCCCATACAAGTATGCCTGGAGTTGTGAGAAGTCCATCTTTTGGAGCTCGACTCGGTACGCCGGGTCGGACCAGCCGCCGGTAAACCAGTCGTGGACCACAATGAGCCTAGTGGCCAAGTAGTAGAGATGTAGATTAGTCACTCCCATACCCCCGTCGTATGGAGGGATCCGGCAGTGAGCCAGCGCCATCCGTGGTCGTCTGCCCCCCACAAAAATCGGGTAAGTACGCCATCGAGCTCTCGGAACCAGCTCCCTGGGAGGTGAAGGGTTATATTTTGGAGAACATAAAGAAAACGGGGAAGAACCATCATTTTAAACAGGGCGCTGCGGCCTAGGGGATTGAGAGGGAGAGACTGCCATCGTTTAAGATCCGTCTTGGTCTTGTTGACCAGGGGCGTGAGATTAAGGGCCCACTCGAGTTCTGGGAGCAGGGTCACCCAGATCCCCAGGTACTTAAAGGACTGTCGCCGCAGGGGGATGGTGGATTGCCAATCGAAACAGGATCGGGACGGATGAAGAGGGACCAGCGTGGATTTTGCCGGATTAAGGCGCAGGCCTGAAACCTGTTCGAAGGCAAGGAGAACCTCCATGCTCCGTGGGCCGGAGACCTCCGGGTCCGCCAGGAAGAGAAGGACATCGTCCGCGTAGAGGGCGATTTTGTCCACTCGAGAGGGATCCCATTCCCACCCTCGGATGAGAGGGTCTCCCCGGACGAGTCGAACCAGAGGCTCCATCGCCAAGGCGAATAGGAGCGGTGAGAGCGGGCATCCTTGACGGGTGCCCCTCCGGATGGGGAATGCCGCGGAGAGCGCTCCATTGACCAGGACCCGCGCCGTGGGGTTGGAATATAGGACATGGATGAAGCTCCTGAAGGGGAGACCAAAACCCATCCGCTCCAGGACCTCCTCCAGATAACGCCAGTCAACGGTATCGAATGCCTTCTCGAAGTCTATGAGAAGCAGGGCCAAATATGGAGTAAGCGACTGGCGATGGGCGAGAGCGAGGTGAAGGCGACGTATGCAATGCCGAGTACTACGAGCGGGCATAAAACCACATTGGTCCGGGTGGACCAAGTCATGCAAATGGGGACGGAGGCGTTGCGCCAAAACCGCGGCGAAAATCTTCACCTCTGTATTAATGAGGGAGATGGGGCGATAGTCCGCGCAGGCGAGTGAGGGCGGTTGCGTCTTGGGGATCACCACTATGGTGGCCACATCTGTCTCTGCGGGGAAGGCGCCTGCATCTACCACGTGGCGGAACAGCTCCACCAAATGCGGGACCAACAACTCCCGATACGCCGCATAATACTCCTGGGGATAGCCATCTGGGCCGGAGGTCTTACCAGAGTGCAGGAGAGTGATGGCCCTGTGCACCTCCTCCGGGGTGAGGGGAAGGTCAAGCGTCTCCGAGATTGCACGGGGAAGGCTGGGCAGCCAAACAGAGGCCCTGGAAAGCAGCTCGGCCACTGGGGCCTCCAAAGGCCGGGCCTCATAGAGACGGGCATAGTAGTCCGCAAATGTCTGGGCTATGGCCCGGGAGGAGAGGTGATGGGTACCAGCTCCATCCTGGATCTCGGGGATGATACGATTGGCTCTGGGGTATGAAACGAGGCTATGGAGGAGCTTCCCGTTCTTGTCCCCCATCCGTAAACGCGCGCCACCGAGGATCGCCAAAGCGTTTTGGCAGATTCTAGGGATATTTGGCAAATCTCTTCACGGAGGAGAGCGAGCTGTCGGGAGGAAGATGCATCATCGGAAATAGGATGGGCTGCCTCGAACTGCGCCACCTGGGTCTCTAGCTGCAGCAAGCGGGCATTCTGGGCCGCGCGTCGCGCATGAATCAGGCCCCGCGCTACGCCGCGCATCGTGGCCTTACCGGCTTCCCAGACTGTGCCCGGGGAGGGGACCGAGCCCACATTAGCGGCTAGGTAGTGCTCAAGTTCTTGCCGGAGGTGTTCCACAAAATCGGCGTCCTGTAAAAACCAGGCATTCATCCGCCAGACCGTGCGGATGCCCTCCGCGGGCCGCCCGAGACGGAGAGAGACGGGAGAGTGGTCGGAAATGCCGCGGGGAAGAATAGCCACTCCAGTCACACTTTGGCAATCGAGGGCAGGCAGCAGTAGTAGGTCTATGCGAGAATGAGTATGGTGTGCCGCCGAGGTATGGGTGTATTGGTCCAGTCGGGGGTTCCATACCCTCCATACATCGCAGAGGCCCAGAGCAGCGGACCAATCGGAGAGACGCTTAGCGGAGGCAAGGCGAGTCACCGAGGGAGTACCCGTGGAATCGCGCAACGGCTGCAGAACAGCATTAAAGTCACCCCCGATGACCGTCAAACCCTGTGAGAAAGCCGAAATCAGCGTCGTGAGGCGTTTGAGGGTTGTGGGTTGTATCGTGGGAGGAATGTATGTGCAGAGGAGATTTAGAGGGTACCCCTCGACCCTACCCGTAACGGCGATAGAGCATCCCTGGACATCAGTCTCCACCCCTGTCAGTTGGAAGGGAAAACCCCTACGCATCAGTATGGCCACCCCTCGGGATCCCCGTGCGTAGCCAGAGTGCCAGACCCTGTCAAACCCATATCGGGCAAGGAAAGTGCAGTGAGTCCCCATAAGATGTGTCTCTTGCAAAAAGAGGATGTCGGGCGTTTGGCGCTGGGCACTGCGGAGCACCGCTGTTCTTTTGATCCGGTCTAGGAGACCATTCACGTTCCACGATAGTACGTGGAGGGGTCTAGGAAGGACGGACATCAGGGTGTTGGTTAAAGGGCCCATGGGCCAGTGCCTCGGGGGGAGTAACCCCCCGGCACGTGGATAGAAGGGCTGGATCCGGGAACCAGGAGTGGTCCAGAGGCCAACATAATGGTGGGCGTGTGCACTGCGCTGATAGGTAGAGTCGAGAATGAGGCCCATTTATTCAGAGAAAGCGCGAGGCGGGGTCAGTGGCATGTGTGCTGAAAAGGCTATACAGAGCAAAAAACAGCGGCCCATAGGTGGCCAAAAACAGAAACCAGTTGGGAGACAACGGTCTACCCACCCTCCCTCGCCCCCAACCCCCCCCACCCTACACTTCCACAGGTGAAGCATCTGTCGCCCTGAAAAAACACCCTAAAACAACAGTAATCGGTCCAGAAGCTAAACTAAAACGGTTAGCAGGACGTGAACATAACGTAGATGGACCCCTCCATATAGTAGGATGTAAGATTCGTGACAATGGAAAATACATTTAGAACTGTTGTGCTGTCACTCGGAGCAGTTCGGAAACCAATGTGGGGACCCCCATGTTCTGGGTCTCTGAGCTCAGGCTCCCTCGTCCTCCACAGATCCTCGAAGAGCAGGGCTCCTTGACAAGTCCGAATCCGATATGGCAGGACGTGGAGTCTTGGAGGGGGCAGGGATGTGCCTCACGTCTTTCAGAGAGCCCCCGGGCTGGAAGCAACCGATCTTGGGGATGGCTCCCGGGGGAGGGACCGGTGGGACACCGCATCCGGCGATCTGGATACCCCATCGCGGCGGTCCCTCTGCCTGCGGGACCTGGTGCGGCGCCGTTGGGGCTTGGGCAGGTCTCGGCGGGGTCGTGTTTGTTCTCGCCTCGGTGGGGTGGAGACCCGTGGGCCCCGAAGGGGACGTTCCTCCGTGAGCCAGGTCCAGGCCGCCTGGGGGGTTTCAAAGAAGAGTGCTTTGTCCTGGAACACCACTCTGAGCCGGGCCGGGAAAAGGAGACCATAGCGAAGGCCCAGATTGCGGAGCTTCAGCTTGACCTCATCATAAGTTCGACGTTGGGCCTGCACCTCCCTAGTGTAGTCCGGGAAGACCATGATCTTGCTGTTTTGAAACGCCAATGGGCCTTGCGCTCTAGCCGCTCGGAGGATGGCATCCCGATCTCGGAAGCTGAGGACCCGCAGGATGATGGACCGGGCCGGAGCCCCGGGGGGATGCCGAGGACCCAGGGAACGATGGGCGCGCTCAACCGCGAACCAAGGGGAGAGGGAGTCCTTGGGCATCCAGGAGCGGACCCAGGTCTCCACAAACGTGTCCGCGTGTCCCTGTTCCGCCCCTTCGGGAAATCCAATGAGGCGTAGGTTGTTTCTCCTTGACCTGTTCTCCGCATCCTCAGCCCGACGGTGAAGCTCCAAGGTCTGGGTCTGGAGGTGGGCCACTTGAGTCTTGAGTTGGCTTATATCGTCCTCGGCTGTGGAGACGCGTGACTCCGTCTCCGTAATTCGTGCCGTTGCGTTGCGCAGATCTTGGCGAATGAGGGCCACGTCCACCCTCACTTCACCTATCTTGGCCTCAACTGAGGCCTGTGACGCGCCAATCGCCTGGAGGATGGTGGAGAGGTCCCCCCACGGGAGCAGGAGGGCCGGGCGCTCCTCCCCAGGGCCCCGATCGGTCGTAGTATATTGGTCCATCGTTGTTTGGGTTGGGGGGCCAGGGGTCTGCACGGTGCGGGTCCTGCCCATCGCCACCGGGGGATGAGGCCCGGCCCCCGTGCGGACAGAGGGGGGGGAGGAGGGGGAGTTAACAGTCTCAGCAAGGAGGAGGGGGGGGAGGGAAGAGGGCCCCCCACACCCAGACCGTCAGCACTCAGGCCCGGGCGCCCAGGCCAGTCCCCCTCGCCGATCCACACAGTCCAAAAGAAAGGTCAAAGGGCCGGACGGAGGGGGGTAGGCCGGCCGCCCCCAGAGGATGGACAGCAGGGGTGCAGGTAGGTCCAGGACGAGGGGGTCAGAGAGTCCGGTGGTGCGTTCCGCACTGCGTATCCACGGAGGCCGGTAGGGAGTCCGTGCCCGCTAGGAGGGCCTCAGTCCGCCCTATAAGGGCCCCAGCAGGAGAGAGGGGGGCCGTCCCGGGGGCCTCCCCGCCAACAGGGATCCGGCAGGGACGGTGTCTGCAGGCGGGTTCCCCACGCCGCCACCCGACAATGGTGGCCGGGGTCGGCGGTGCAGTGCAGGGCAGCAAGGCGTGAGGAGGAGGGGGGGGGAAGGGGCCTCCACAACGTCCACGCTGCCCCCCACGCCACCCCCAAAGATCACCCCACTCACCGCCGGTCCGCAAGGATCCACGCAGCCCCAGGCGCCGGATCAAGAGGGGGGGGAGGAGGGGGAGCCAACAGTCTCAGCAAGGAGGAGGGGGGGGGGAGGGGGAAAAGGGCCCCCCGCACCCAGACCGTCAACACTCAGGCCCGGGCGCCCAGGCCAGTCCCCCCCGCCCCCGCAGATCCCCACAGTCCAAAAGAAAGGTCAAAGGGCCGGACGGAGGGGGGTAGGTCGGCCACCCCCAGAGGATGGACAGCAGGGGTGCAGGTAGGTCCAGGACGAGGGGGTCAGAGAGTCCGGTGGTGCGTTCCGCACTGCGTAGCCACGGAGGCTGGTAGGGAGTCCGTGCCCGCTAGGAGGGCCTCAGTCCGCCAAAGAAGGGCCCCAGCAGGAGAGGGGGCCGTCCCGGGGGCCCCCCCGCCAACAGGGATCCGGCAGGGACGGTGTCTGCAGGCGGGTTCCCCACGCCGCCACCCGACAGTGGTGGCCGGGGTCGGCGGTGCAGTGCAGGGCAGCAAGGCGTGAGTAGGGGGGGGGGGGAAGGGGCTTCCACAACGTCCACGCTGCCCCCTACGCCGCCCCCAAAGATCACCCCACTCACCGCCGGTCCGTAAGGATCCACGCAGCCCCAGGCGCCGGATCAGGAGGAGGCCGGAGCAGCAGGTCACACCGCCGAGGGAAAGGATGCGGGCCAGGAGACTGGAAGCCGGCACCGCGGCCAGGGCAGGCCCCTCCTCCGACGAGGTCGGTGGGGGGTGGATCAGCGACGGAAGGAGGGAAGGCCGGGGGCACCCACACCGCTGCCCGACACCGACAGCCGAGCCCGGCAGCCCCTCGACCTCCACGAGTCCCCCGCCGCAGCAAGCCTCAGGGAGGGCAGTCGGCAGAGGCAGGTGGTAGCCAGGAGCCTCCCATGCGGGTGGGTCGTGGGCGCCGCCGCCAAACACCTCCTCACGGCCCCGTGCGCCCCCCCCGCGGGGCCGCTGCTTTATCGATGCCGTGCACGGCCCAGTGGCAGGGGGACCTCAGCTCAGGAGCAGGTCGCCCGGGAGGCCGCCATCCTGAATCCGGGGGCCTCCGAGTCCGAGGGGCCAAACCAAGGCGCCGGGGGGGCCAAATCACCCGGCAGCCGAACCGGAGCACCGCCGAGGGAGCAGGGGGCTCCCGGTGACAGCAAGGATCGTCGTGTATGGGTGGGTAACAGGCGGATGACGGAGGGGGTCCGGAGCACTCTTAGAGTGCGACCGCCATCTTGACGCCTTAGGCCACGCCCCCCCGGTGTCAGACATCTTTAAAGATCAAGAGCAGGCTGTGTTCTTTCAAGACAATATTCTTGTTTTTGGCAAATACTGTGGACAAGTATAACCTGCATTGAAACAAGTTTTGGACAAACTAAGAAATTCCAAAATGACTGAAAAAAGGAAAGTGTCAATTTCTTCAGGAAGAGGTGAAATACTTGGTAATACACGATCTGTGCCCAAAGATCTGGCCCAAAAAAATGACCCAGTTAAAGCCATAAAGGATGCCCCACAACACTGAGATAAATATGAATTAAGATCCTTTATGGGTTTAGTTCAGTAGTAACCAAAATTTGGGAAGATTTTTGCAGGCAAGAATGAATCTCTCTGAGGGTACTGTTAATAAAACAAATATTTTTTATATGGTTCCGTGATCAACAAAAAACTGTTGAGAGGGTAAAGGGTGAAACTGCTAATGCCGTAATTTTGAGAACTTTTGACATTAAGTGGAATATTTAAAGACTGATCTATTGGGATTGAATGTGAGCATAAGCCATCGTTCAGAGTGTTGCAGCTGGGCTTGTATGAGTAACATGCCAGCTCGTCTTGCAAGGTTGCCAGCCAGATTACAGAATTTGAACTTGAATACATCCTCAGTTGGAATAATAAGCAAGGGAACTAGCTCTCTCACCTACCCTTACCCCCTTTTTGCAGGAGATGAAGATGTAACTTGCAGGAGGTTGTGGCATGTATGTATAATGTATTGGTTCTTTTCAAAAGGGGAGTGGTTAGCCTAGCAATTGGAGGATAAATGTAGTTGGGGAAACAAAAATCTCTTAAGGTAGGGTGGTGTTAGAGAGCTCTTTTAAGTATAGAGACTGGGCCTTATTTTAAGCTTTTGGTAAGGTGTCAGTTGGGGGTGATTGTGTTGATGCGGGGAGAACGTTTTGAACCTCCTTTAACATTGAGGAAATGAATGCATGAGCTTGCATATGAAGGCCATTTGGTCAATTCTTAACAGTCAAGCACATCAAGTAGAACCTTAAGATGTAAAATCCCTAGGCCTAGTAGATTTCTTCGTCCTCGGTGGGGCAGATTGGGAGTAAGCCTTCCAGTTACCCTTCTTCAGGCAGAGAGAGACTGCATGCCACTTTTTGAGTGGTGGGAGCACTTGACCATGCCTGGGGTGGCCATACCACCACCCTAAAGGCCCCTTATCTTTAGGCGCCATACCAAGGGAGATTGGAGGATTTATCCCCAATATGTCCCATGTCGCCCCAACCCCTTCCTCTGGAAGCTGGAGATTGGGCAGAAAACCCACAGAATGCCAGGTATAGATTTGTATTTTTAAATAAACATTTTTTACAGAGAGACTGTATTGGGGGCTGGCGTGTCTTGGCCTCAAACCATATCTCCCCCGCCCCCCCAACAGTCTCCACTGGATAAAGCCATCTAGAGGTAAGAGATTTCTTTTGGTTTATTTTTCATTTTTAAATAGGGTGGGGTAGACCCATCCTGGCATTGGGATAAAGCCACAAAAGTCTTTCTGCCCCAGTTGTCTGGGGAAGATGAGAGGATTTACACTCAATCTGCCCACCCACCAGTAGAATTCCCACTGGATGCCAGAAAAATATTTTTTTAATGAAAGAATTGGGTGGGAGCTGGCCCGTCCGAAGGCGCCTAGGTCATCCCCTTCCCATGGCAAGCAAAAGGAAATTGTGATTCTTCTGGGTGTAGTTTTGACACATGGGTTGACAGAGTGGCTAACCACCGGTGGCAGACCGACTTTAGTGCCCAGGGGTGGTAGATGCAGTGTAGTACCAGGATGAATGAGGCTACTTGTATAGTGCGACAGCTACCCATGATGGGCATCCCAGCGCTGCATAAGTAGGAGAAGGCACCATATAGTGGACAAACCCCTCACCACACTGGGATGGGCAGATAGACGATACAAACTCCAATTTCCCCTCTTGGGCTTGGCTGAAAGCCAACCAGACTACCATGGAAAAAAGTGAGAAAAGTAATAATTGGGTGGGGTGCTGGACCATCCACAGTATTGTGGTATATAGGTCTTCTCGTTGCAGACAGGCTGGTTTGGTTGGCAGTGGACTCTTGGCAAGCCCCGGCAATGCCTGTTGAAGGTTTGGTGAGTTGAGACCTATATACCCTAATTCTGCGAATGCTGGCAACATTGGTCAGGTCACATTCATTCTGGACCAGTGTTTGTACTCCTACTTAAGTTTTATTATATTGCTTTACCTGCAGTGATCAGATTTAGAATATCTGTCCTGAAGAATGCCATACACCTCTTAGTAGGATCAGTAGGAATAGCAGAAACCTGTCCACCCCATATCACATATAGGATTAAGTCCTATCCCCATTCCTCTTTTAGTGTGCACCTTGAGGCATTTTTAAGTAACATTTTCACTGTCCTTTATTACACTCTGCTCAACTTCACCTCCTCAGAGGTATCATCCAAGAGCTACTCTCCAGTTTTGAGAGTTGTAGCCCATTTGTTAGTGGTGTGAGAAGGAACCTGATGATGAAGCATGCTACCAGATGGTGGGTGAGGGTTTTCCATCCTTAAAACAGACTTTTTTTCTCTTATTTTGTTTTTCTCCTTTCTTGTAGAGACTTATAGAGGATTAATATGACCCTGTAACTTTTTGTCCTGATCAAACCTCCTGCATCATTTTGTGTGTTTGGATCACTCTGGCACTCCCAGCCAATGGTGAAAGTAATAACACTTTGTGTTATCATAAGTGTCCTGATTGAAGCGCTGCCACTAGTGTGTGTAGGGACACTAACGCAAATCATTGGAATAGATCAAACTATAACCATGTGCATGCCTTAATACATATGGACTTCACGCCATCCAGGTTTTGACTGGTTCCTGTTGCAGGCGATACTCATCGTGTGAAATGTGGGAAAAGTAGGAATTTTGTAGATCTCTGCAGATTCCAGAACTTTACCTCGCATAAAGTTGAAGAAAAGCCATGATTATAGCCGAAGTTTAAACTTTGCAGGGCATTATGGGTAAGAAATTGTAGTGGGATCTACACAAGACACACCACTGTGTACTGCTCTGGGTATCTAGTTTTCAGGAATGTCTGGGTTTGGTAGGTATCTCTGGGCATTGGCCGAGTTCAGGCCCAAATACCGCAGCTACCCCATCATAAGAATGAGTCAGTTTGAAAGACAAAATGTTGATTTTTTTTTTTTTTTTTCCCTGTTGCCTTTTGGGGCCTATCCTGTTGCAGATGCTAGCCCAGCCACACAAATGGAGTACATTTTTATCGGGCATAGTGTGGGAACACATAATAGTAGAATATTTGTTATTCTAAATGGCTTTCTCTCCATTTTTAGCTTCAAGATGTACACCAGTGTGCAAGAAAGATCACGCTTTGCAGAATGCCATCTCAATGACATGATATTGTGGGATAAGCCTAAATTCAGACCTGTATAAATTACCACTGTTCCTGAACTCATTAGCTTGAGTAGGTTTCAAAAATAAATGTTTCTTTCAGACCCTCTTATTTATTAGAGTTTATCATTGGACCTGATGCATGGGCAGTACACGATACATCCTTATAAGCATGCTGCTCAGTTGGCTCCGAGTATTGCATGTTTTTGAACAACTGTCAAACTATATATATATATATATATATGTATATATATATATATATATATATATCTGCGGCTAGAAGATTTTTGTGGAAGCAATAATGTATTACTTACGTAAATCAATCATATCTACTTTGCAGAAACGTGTAGCTCTCTGTGTTCACCTATCTGTTTCTCACCTGTTCCCACTACAAATAGCTAGAAGGTAGAAACAACAAAAAATAAGAAATTTCAGCTACCACTCAGAAAAGAACTCGGCCAGATCCTGAAAGCTGGGAAGATGGAGATCTTGGCATAGCAAACCTTTTGTTGCCATTTTAAGGGGAAAACGTACACTTTCATGCACAGCTTTTTTTTATTACACATTTCCAGAAAACCTAAAACGCTGTTACATTTTGGCTGTTTTCTTAGTTCCCTTCAGGGGAATACACAACCACTTGCTACCTTCAGAATCCCCAACATGTGGGTAAGAAAAATTCAAATTTAGCATGGGTACCTTTTTGTTGAAAAAATGTTATGATGTTATGAAAGCCTAAGCACAAATTGTCACAAACGTCTTCAAATATTCTCAACTTCTGTTGGGGGGGGGGGGTGGGAGTAGAAGTGTGGTTTGGGGGTGAAAGCGAAGCTTCAGCACTTAAGGGGTTAAGCTTTGAGAGATTCAAACTTGAGTGGTGATTAATTCAATATTGCGTTTCTAATGAGCTTTCATATAGATTTACAAGCATTTTTTTTTCTGTATTGTCACTAGGCACATTGGTCACTGATGCTGCTGCACCGTTTAGGCCTAGCCTAACATACCGTGCAGTCCACCCATTACTTACCACTGATTGGCTTTACTGTCACTCTTTTGCCTGCTTGCTATTTGATGACTTTTTGTGTTCTATCTTGTCAATCTTCTTTGTCCTTCTCATGTAGCATAACCTCTTTACCATCTCTTTGACAGGCTGGTTTCTATTCTTCCACTGCTCCCTTTTCAGGGAACTACTTTTTTCTTTTAGTTTAAGCTCTCCATGAGAGTTCATGTGTTTTCCAGCACTCTCCCTCTTGTGTTCCTCCTCAAATCCGCTTTGTGTTCCGTGGTTCTGTCTTGTGTACTTCTCCCCCACGATGAGCTCAGTTTTTTTTTCCTCATGTGCTTCTACTCCTCTCCCCATGTTATCACCCCTGTGTCCTGCTCACTCACTAGAGTGTTTTCCCCGCTGCTGGCCATGTTCTTCTCCCCCAGGTCCCCCACGCCATAGTGTGCTGCTCTTCCATGTTGCCGTCTCTCTCTTGTGTGCTGCTGAGGAGATATTTGTAGGATGAAGGAATGCAGGGCAACATCTACCTGGGAGCTCTCCCTCTTTCACCCAGAATCACGTTACACTCTACTCTTCTGGATTGTGAAATCTGGCCTGCACCTCCTTCCTTTCCAGCTGAAAAGAGTGATCTATCCTAACCAAAAGAGCAAGGGCACTGTGTGAACAAATATAAATAATATGGTGTGTCCTTAATGTTGCACTTTAACCCAAATAACTTTGGTTGATAAGAATTAGGATCAAATGTACGACCATTTTTAGCAGTCGCAAACGGAGAATCGGGCTGTTTGTTACTGCTAAAACAGCTTTTAACATGTACTAACCCTATTTTGCGAGTCCGTAATAGGTTACCGACTCGCAAAATAGGGTTTGCGAGTCGGTATTAGGAAGGGCGTGCCAATGCGTCCCTTCCTAATAGCAAGTAGCAGGGCCATGTATGCATGTTTTGCGACCGGAATGCGGGCGCAAAACATTAATATTTTACCTACTCCGTGAAGAAGGTGGTAACCCATTCGCAAACGGGAATGGGTCCTTAAGGGCTTCCCCTTTGTGAATGTGGGAGCCAAAATTATTTAAGAGCAGGCAGGGGTCCCATCGACCACTGCCTACTCTTAAAAAATGAAAAGGTAGCTTTTATTTTTTATTTTTTAAATGAATCCCGTTTTCCTTTAAGGAAAACAGGCTGCATTTCAATAAAAAAAATTGCTTTATTTAAAATGCAATCACAGACATGTTGGTCTGCTGACCCCAGCAGGCCACCATTCCTGTGATTACAGGCTATTCCCAATCGATCGCAAATTTTAACTTGCCCGATGAATATTGATGAGGCAGGTCAATTGCGACACCATTGGGACTGACAAAAAGTGTCTGAGACACACTTGTACATAGCTTTTTGCGAGTTCCAAATTGTGAGTCACAAAAAAAGTCACAATTAGTGACTCCCAAAATGTTACCATCGTACATGTGGTCCTTCCAGTTGGTTCTCAACCAATCCAAACTGATCTCAATGTTCTCGACCCCAGTAGAATGAAAGACTCTAAAATTGAAAACAAGTATTACAAACTGATTGTTATATTTTGAATTCCTAAAGCAATCCTATTATTTTCAGCATAATCTTTCAAAATATTAAAGCCATGTTACAATCTGACACAGGCAATTCTGATAATTTTATGACTTCTTGTACTTTCAGTTAATTATTAATCCCTACGATGAAACACTACATTGGACTACGTTTCTAGCCCTAATGCATGTCCTTGTTGCAAATAGCCAAGTCACTACGTTCCTTCCATGAGTGTATGCAATCCGTATGCTTTCGAGGGCCTGTATTGGCACTTTTCAACAAGGATGTGATCATTTTTAGGTGACATTACCAGCACATTTCATCCGGGTTGTGATTGTTTAGGTGATAGTACGTGCACTTTTTTATCAAGATTTGGACACTGTTAGGTGAAAATGCAGGCTATTATCCCGAGTGTTGTGATCGTTTTAAGGAACAGTGGCATCACTTCTCACCAGAACGGTCATAGTTCTGCGGCACTGGGCCAGTACTAAAGATCACGGCTCACTGAGTTTTTAGGTGGCAGTACCAGCACTTTTTGTTAGTACTATGATAATTTATAAGGTACAATGCCATGACTTCTCAGCATGGTGCTGTGATAATGTCGCAAATACATTTTCTGTTCTTAACAGGGCTGCTATATAGTGAATGGGACGGGAGCAGCACTTCTCAGAGTCTGTATTTTAATGGGACAATGGAGGCTCTTATCAGGAAAACTGCTTCTCTGCAGCTTTGCAACAGTTTTAATGGGGCAATTCTGGCAATCACTCAAGAATATTGCTATTTTTTAATATGATAATACCAGTACTCCACATTAGAGCAACCATACTAGCACTTCTCAGTGGCCGCTTTAAACTTAACTGTGACAGAAGTTAGACTTTTTAGGTCAAGCCTACCAGGCAGCGAATGCACTGTCTGCTGCAAGGCATATTGTGGCTTGCCAAGCACATAGAGGTGCTTAGAGCCCACTCCTTGCCTTATCATTGGTTTTCTTTTCATTCTCACTTGCCTGCTTCTTATTTGTTTCCCAGCTTGTCAATCTTGTGTTTGTCCTTCCCATGGAGTATTTCCTTTTTACCATCTCTTTGACTGGCTGGCATCGCTGCTTTCACTGCTTGTGCTTGATTTTCAAGCACCGCTTTTTTCTTTTGCATATATGTCCAAGCAGTCCACCTCGTTTGTCTTTCCCTCGGCACTCTGTGTGTTGCTCTCTCACTTGCCTGACTGCTTCTCCCCTCCCATATTGAGGGTGCCTGTGTGCTTCTCCCCGTTGGTTCCCCCACCCTGCTTTCTTCTCCTAAATGCACTGCTTTCCCCCTCCTTCATCGCTACCGGTTCCTCCCTTGCCCCCCCACCCCATTTTTTCAAATTAAATGTTGTGCTTTGGTACAAATCTATCTTATATCTATTTTTGTATTCGCCAATCCTAGTGGCGCCTGCCATCTTGGATATGCAAATAAAACAAATTGCACCGTTTTGCTATTTATCTACACATTCCACTAACTTTTTTCTATTTTTTTTTTTTAAACCTTTGGTGCACAGCATTAATAGAACATTTTGCTTTCCCTTCCACCCTAGATGCTGTACAGCTTTGCGAAAAGTAATTGGCAAAGCCGATAGGTTCCAGAGGCGAGACATATTGGCTTTGCCAATACTAGTTTCCTATTTTAGCTTTTTTTTTTTTAATAAAAACATTTTTTTTGTTTTTAACCAGATACAGATCACATCTACGGTTCCCATAAAACAACGTTTTACAAAGAAACAGAGCAATCGGAATAGTACAGTACAGGCTAAAAAGCTTATAGAAGTACCTTGTACAGAGCAGCTTTGCACCTATACACAACTATATTCCTTACAGTATATCTTAACCACGTCTCTGCTCCATTGTGTCTGTTTTGATATTTTTTCTGAAGTCTTTTGTAGGGTAGCTCAATAAATCTACTGCTGTCATGTGAACCTGGCTCAGCTGTGCATATTCGCTTTCCTGCCGTTGTCATTTAATGGGATTCACCTGTTATGTGGTGCATGGGGCCACCTGACTAAATTTAACGAGTCACCTGTTAGGTGGTACCTGGGGCCATCAACTGCCTTGTTTTTTTACCCTAAAGGTTCCAGTTTAGCGGATTTGCTTGTCCGAAAGGTAAAGGTTGAAAGAAAATGTTGTTTCACGTCATAAACCTTTTCCATGTTTGCAAGTTATATTGTCTAGTCTGTGGGTACCTAATATGTTGTTGCCGGAGGGCCTGGCTTGGACAAAAACCTTAAGTGCGTGCCAGTGTAGACACATTTTACCCACTGTAAGGGTTATCATCCTTCGTCTTCCCCTTTCGTTTAATATATTTTTTGGCATCACTACTTGTTTGTAATCTAAGTATTTCAACCACGGTGTGCTGTTAACACCATGTGATCACCCATCAACAGTTCTTTTCGAGTCTTGCATCCTGTACTATATATATAACACAGACCTTTCCTAGAACTTTGTGATTGAAGATACTCATTTAATACAGCTCCCCCGCAGCATGAGCCTTCTCATTGATCCAGTTCTTGACCCCCCTAAAGCTTTGGTCGCCCTTTACCATAATACGTTTATCCATGAGTCATGAAGACAAATGTGTGATTGGTGTGAACCATGCATGGTTGTTATCTTGGTGTCACTGGGACTTTTCCTACTTTTCCACCTGGTTGATTTCCCTGCAGATACATTTTAATCCTACGATTATTGGATTTGCTTTTAAGTTCCCTTTATTACATAAAATTAATAAAAGGACAAATAAAACGCTGCTTTCATCTATGCTTTGCCGGAAGGCACATACATGTTGGTCATGTTTCTTCGAGCAGAGCATAGAGTTGATCACATCCCACTACCAACAAAAATCCATCCGATGACTGATGCCCCCCTATAACTGTGCTTACGGTGGAAAGCCCAGGTTTATTTAAAATGGAGCACTAGGTTTACGATTAGTCAAAGGGCCCTCGACTTCTAACCTGGAGAAATGAGATTCTTATGAGATGGGTAGGAAGGAAGCAGAAAATCTGCGTCATAATGAAGTAATTTGACATTTTTCCCCAGGTTTCTTCCTGCTCATGCAAGATTGATGGCAACGGATAGTCCTCTCTGTTGTTTTTCGGCTTTCAGCTGTCTTTTGTCAAAGACCTATTGTGGGCAGTAGCATTGCTTGCAGAAAAGCCCTTTGAACCAGTCCATTGCTTACCATTGGTGTGCTTTCGTCTGTTCTATAACTTGCCTTCCTCCTCTTGTTTGTCTCTCACCTAAAGCATAGCTTCTTTACTATTCTTTGGCTGGAATGACTTGATTTCTTCCCCTGTTTTACATTCATGTTCTTTTTCTTTGAGCATGGTATACAAGTGCATTCTTGTGCTCTCCTTTGAGTACTGCTTCCTCACTCAAAAGTAGGGATGGGAGTAACTTGCGCAATTTGCTGTAGCGCAATTATGCAAAATTGCAGCAAAATGACATGAGATTATGCAGAATTGCGCAAGGAGTCTAACGCAGCATAACACTATTTTGTTAGAGCAAAATGCATGCACAGGTCCATTTAGGGCTTGTGTGCGTTGTGCACTAAGAAACTTGTGCTAAATGTAGCAGAACAAGAACAGCAGCAGCTTGCTAAACTTGTTTCTGTGCCCCTGCAGTATGATTTTTGTGCCAAATTACTTCTAAATTCCTCAAACAGGCGCAATTGCATCATTTTTGGTCATTTTGCCTCAAAATATTACTGCAAAATTTCCAAAATTACTCTGCTGTAATACTGGCTTCCTGGTCAGAGCGGGGATGGTGTGCTTTGTAGTCACACACTGAGATCAAAGTTAAAAAAAAAAAAAAAAAAGGTCACAAAGAATGAACATACACTCTTCAGATAGTTCAGTTCCTACTCAACAGGAGTGGAGGAATATGGGAATAGTTTATATCTGCTTGTAATGCAGACAAAAAGGGGAGAAACAGGAAACTGAGTGGATATGACTGCAGGGGAAGAGTGATAGTAGTTTCTGCTATGCCAACACTCTGCCTGCACCATGGAGTAGTAGGGTCACTTGGAATTTTTTGTGCCCACCCCGCGAAAGTAGTAGTGCCTGGGTCAGATCAACTCCCCGCACAGACCCTTGGCCTTTGTTGTTTTTAATAAAGTTGGTTGGTCATTACTTTTTTGGGACGGTATCCCTTTAAAACACAGTACACACATGTAGGGAGTTGCAGTCCCTAGTTACCTCTTTGTTACCTTTTTTAACTTTGATCTCACTAGTGTGTGACTACAAAGGACACTGTCCCTCCCTCTCTCTAACCAGGAAGCCGGTATCCCCTATAATCTAGGGTAAGAGAGCCAATGACCAGATACAGTACAGTAATATCTTAAACAATTGTACTATATTTTTTTCACTTCTGCGCATGATGCATGCACATCTTCCTTGCATGTTTAATTCACCTATCACCTGTGCGTTGAGTGCTGTGGCTTGCCGTGCAGTGTCACTTGCATCCCACGTTTCTTGAGAGTGGAGAAGTGTGGCTCAATGGTTAGAGCGGCAGACCCTGATGCAGAGATCTGGCCCGGGACCAGGGTTCAATTCCTGCCTCGGCGGGTCTTGGGCTCAATTTCCTCGGACCTGATAATTCTCGCCTCGGTGCCTATTCTAATCATGGGTCCCACTCTGCAACTCTGGGCAATAGCTTGCTTAATCTCCACAACGGCCCCAACAGCGCTGGGATGCCTGGCTTCACCCTGGGGGTGCCAAGGAGTGGACATTTCACAGGGAAAAGCCAGGAAGGGTTCCACAGCGGTATGCGTACAGCGCCTGGACACCCCTTTGGGGGGTATGGGTGCGCTTTACAAGTACAAATTTCAATTTCAATTCAATTTCAATTTCTTTCTATTTAAGTAGGGAAGGCTTTCTGTTTACATAAAATAAAACCTTAAAATTCTTGTTTTCTCATTTTTAATAGGTGGTTCTTATTGTGCTCTTCAGGTAGTACTCACCTGAGCACATTAGTATTTTCCTATTAATTTCTCACATTTTTTTCACCTTACTAAGAATCAAGGAAAAATAGGCCTCCAAGAGGTAACTTGGGATCCCTGGCCTTGAGGAATGCCCCAGACTCGTATGGTCTTCTAGGATGGGCAGATACATGTTGGCCTAACTCTTTTGGCGGTGTGAGCCATTGTCCTTAAACTGCCACCCTACCAGTTTTAACCTTACCTAATGTACCCACCAGTAAAGGCAATTAGCCTGGGTACACTAAGGTATTTTTAACTCGCTGATCTGTATCCCTCTATTATCCAGTAGCTTTTATCTAAGAACTCCCTCCTGCGCCAAGTCCAACAGGAGGTAGAGTCTGCCCTGGTGGCACTGTCCTACCAGGGTGGGGAGAGGTTGCCGATGACGCATGACACAATTTTGTGTGTGAGGCTTCGTCTTCCGTAAGGATGACCTTCCCTCCCTTTAGTACTTCTATAGGAATTCTGTGACCGTCCCAGTGGGACACTTGGATGTTTGTCTTAGGGTAGGAATACTGGATTGTGTATTCTACCTATAGCGGCCGTACCTGTTGTGGTAATTGAGTCTTCCTAGGAGGTGTACGGTGGCGTACCTCCTCCTCCTCTCGTATGTGTTGGGAATAACTGAAATTGGAAAAAATATAACCTGTGGCAACACTGTTAATCTCTGCTCTGCTGACTCTAGGGCTCACTTCCCTTCGGGACTCCTCTATATCAGGTATTTATTTCAAACAAGCTGTTAACAAGACACTGAGCTTCCTTTCACATTTGTAGGATAATCAGTTTGCTATGAAGGCTCCTGCATGTATGATCATGCATTCTTATGTGCCCCCAACCTTCCACCAGTATTTGGACACTTCTTATTCATCTTACACAAAGTTCAAGTTTCTGAGTCTAAGGATAGTCCACTTTCCTGCAAAAGCTCGGTGGAAGTACTATTGGGCAACCGAAACTTGTCGTTTTTGTGGATAGAGACAAGAAACTATAACCCATGTCCTTTGTACTTGCTCTAAGTTTATTAGCTGACACAGACCCTATTTTTCTCAAGTTCCTTAACATTTTGCAAATAACTTGCAGGCAAGCCTTGATTCAGTGTTTAAGTGAATGGTAACCACAATTGTCCTGCAATTTTGTGAAATTTATGGATTGGTTCTGCCTGTATGTAACCGCTTTGAAAGTAATATATAGATGGCAGTTTTCCTACATATTCTTTTATAACTTTGATTAGTAGTGCAAGGATCAGGTTTTTTTCCTAGCATTTTAGTATCTCCCAAGTGTTTTGTAAGTTTGTCACTTACATGGATACATAGATTGTTTTTATTGGTATGATATAGCTCAAATGTATAGAAGGAAGAAACTTGCAGTACAAAATGGTTAACGCTTCAGATCTATTATGTATAAAAGTCAGCTGTACACTATTGATGCCACTGATAGTGATATTATATTTATTATCATCTTTATCAAATTATGAAACAATATTGAATAATTGTGCTGTGATTGGATGAATGTTGTGGACGAATGAGCGGGTGTGAATGAGTATATGGCTGACATAATAACGGAATGAAATACCACAGACATAGTTTTAAATGTTGTATAAATTATCCTTCTAATCGATATAGAATAGTATGTATTTTTTCAACAACAAAAAAATAAACACATTTAATCATATGTAATCTGTTCTTATGGTCATTAAATGAAATGCCCTCAATATTGTCAAGATGGTTTTGACAATTTAGAATTGTAAAGTTGCCTAGGAGCTTTAGTATATTTTGAGTCATTTGTCCCTGCCTTAGGAACTATAGTCTGTAGCAGGGGAACCCCTTTATACTTGTATTAATAGCTCAAAGGTATATACAGGTATTTTTGATATATTTTATATTTTCATTTCTTGAGTAGTCACTTTGTTCTCATACCTCCTTGTTTTAGATTCCTTGTGCAAACTTGCAATGGTTTTTATTAACTACGCAAAATAATTTTTAATTTGAAATATTGCCCTTTTGTTACACCCACTTTTGTTTTTGAATGGCCTTGGAGAAGTAATTTAAAAAAAAAAAAAAGAATTTAAAAAGATTTTGTTTACCAAGCCATGTTTGTAGGTAGAGTGTAATATACATAGTAGTTTTTAAAATGAGGCTAAGCGAGTTGTGCTACTTAGTCAAGGGTCTGACACTACTAGACTTATGCCCTAAGGTCCCTCAACCAAGATCTGCTCGTTAGTGTCGTGACTTTTTTTTTTATTTAAATTTTTATTTTGTTTTGAGAATAAAATAACACATTAAGCAACGCATGAATACACAATGCACAATAATTGTCCATCCACACTTGTCTCATATGGCAATTGTTCAAGTACAATGTCCGTTGTAGGTGGATCTGTAGATGGGCTTGAACGATCCGGGCGTACATGGAGAAAGGTTCATAACTATATTGCTCGTGGTTACCAACAGCAGGGACGTATATTGCATCTTTCAAGGCTCCTCCCCGCTCTTCCAGATAAGTCCCCCTCCCTCCGCTTCCCCTTCCACCTCCAGATCATAGTATTTTATCCATGGTGCCCATATCTTCCGAAATTTCTGAGTAGTGTCGTGACTTTTAATGCTCCACAGCGGGAACGAGTCCGATGCCATGACAGATTTGAAAGATGTACGTGGCATCTGACTCGCCCAGTTTGTGTTTCTGATATTATTAGTTTGCTGTGGCGGCCACCTTGGAATGGGTCTGATGTTCATATTATGCCTTTGTGGTCAGATATAATAATGTTGTGTTTTTGATTCCTATAAAAGCTTGTGCTTTAAAGTCAATGTATTATAAAAGAGTTAATTGTTCATTAAATTAGGTGTACTTCTTAATATCCAAAACACTAGTTAATGGAAAGAAGGACTTTTGGTCGTGCTTCTTAGGTCTTCAAACCAAATACCAAGGTTTTAGTTGATATGAAGCCTTGTGACATTTCAGTAACCCTAAATGTATGAAATATGCTACATTTAACCAACACTAACTAGATCATGGGTATGTGTTAATTTATTGGGCCTACGTCTATGGCCTTTTGAGTGTCTTAATCTGGTGCCATGGATATCATTTTTTTTCTTCTTTTTTTTTTTCTTTTTATTAAAGTTTTGTTCAGGCATATATATAACATAAACACATGAATATGTTGACACTGCATTGCTTCGAATGACATCATTATAATAGTTGTGAAACACCAATATCAAATAAAAATCAGATACATTGCTCCATTGCGTCTTGTACTTTTTGAAGGAAAAGAAGAAACAGAATAAAAAAGAGAATTTAGCATCCATATCCTACATTATCACATTTCCCATAGTTGTAGTGACTGGAACATAGCAATACCAGCTGTAGGCTAAACAAACATATTAATATCAGACTCCTTAAATGGGGAATGGAAGGTTAGCTATGACTGACCTACTCTCGTGTTACAAGTTAGGCGGACCCACATATGTGAGGGACAAGCTTGCAAAGTGGCGAGTGTTGAGGCGACTATTGGGGCGATCTTGACGGGGAGACAACTGGCACTGGGCTAGAGCCATCAGGAAGGTCCACATCCTGGCCTCTGAGCCAGACATTGAAGGGCTCCCATATGTCCCTCGGGCGGGATGCTGTGGGCATAAGGTCCCAGAATGCCGCAAGCTGCTCCTGACTGTAAGCAATAGCTTTCACCCACGCAGCAATCCGGGGGGCTCTAGGGGCACCCCAGCAGATGGCCAGTCTACGCTTTGCAAGTAGTAGCATCATGGCCACCAAACGGCGTTTCTCAGGTGGGAGTTCCCTCACATAACCCAGCAGTGCCACCATAGGGGTACATTCCAGCAACAGCTTGTATAGTATCATAGACCCCTTTCCAAAATTCAGCGATGAGTGGGCAACTCCACGCAACATGTAGAAAAGCAGCTGCTTCACGCTTGCATTTCCAGCAGCGCGAATCCGGATGCAACCCCAGTTTATGTAATTGCATGGGAGTGCGATACATCCTATGTATAAATTTGAAGTGGATGAGTCTCAGTTTGTAGTTCGGGGATAAGTATCTCAGCTGTGAGCAGCAAAATGACCATTGCTCATCTGTAGGTAGTTCTTCCAGGTCAGTTCTCCATTGTGTTAGCGCCTTGGGGGCAACCCAGGGGGTGTTTGTTTGCGTGAGGTTATATAATCTAGTAATTAATCTACGAGGTGATGGTGTAGCTAATAGATGTTCTAGTGGCTTCATTGTATCCGGGGGGGCTGGAAAAGGCGAGTGCATTTTCTTGCAAGTGGCTCGGAGCTGGAAATGAATATCATTATTTAGGCTTTTCAGGGAACTTTGTAATTTGTAGATCCATTGCTGTTCTAGTTCCAGTAGAATTGATTTGGAGTATTTTTGTCTTAAAGTGTCCAGGTTTTATCAATGATAGTCCAGTTTGTCGTTCTCAGAATCATATGCTTCAAGATAATGATTTGTTTATTTTGTAGCTGACCTGGCGCCTCTTATGGTGTGTAGACAATTTCAATAGCTACAAAGAAAAATCTTTCTATTGGTCATCCCTGCTTACATAATAACGTACACTACTCAGACTGTCCTTTCTCTGTATTGTTTTGCCTCTTGATGAATGAGTAAGAGCTTTTTGCCTTTTCAGATCTGGCTAAGCTAATGGGCAAGATACACAATTCAGAGTTGGAAGAAAGTCAGGCCTGACCCCTGTGGGTTTCATTATACTTTTGTTGTAGAGTCCAGATTTTTGGGAGGATTCACAAAGAATGACAGAAGAATTTTTGGAAAATCTCTAATAGAATTTAAGGTGTGCCCCCGCTGGGTAACATTAACTCATTAAACACACAAAGTGTGATGGAAGGAATGCTTGCAATAAGTCCTACCAGTGGCAATCACTGGGTGTAGCTTTCCAACCCATCGATCTTTTGCCCACCATGCACCTCAGTTTGAACCCAACCATATGCAAATTAGTCTTGACCCTGCTCCTGTAGGAACAATCTAGCCCGAACTGGCAGGCCAGATTCTCTCTGAACCAGAGCACAAGCAACATAAGACTGGTTTTGTGCTCACTGCCTCACTGGAACCAAGCTACACCCAACTGACGAAACTAAAACCAGTTTTTAGACTTAACACAAGCATTCCTTCCATCATCTTTTGTTTATTTGAAAATTAACTCCTTTCACACTAAGGAAAATTCACATCACAAAATCGCTTGTTTTCATTTGTGCATAGAATGTTTTTTGTTTTTTTTAAACTTCTACAGAGAATGTTTCCTGGTCTAGAAACCCCTTCCCCATCCCACCCTTGAATTGTGGGAGGTGTTCTCTCCCCTTTAACTCTGGAAAGGCACCCAGCTCCTGCTTTTAATGAGTAGTTTACATGTATTTCCAGGATTAAAAGCTACCTGCAAAATATTTGTTTAAAAAAAAAAAAAGAATAAAAAAAAATAAAAAAACATAGACGTTTGTGACTGGACCTTTCTCTCATTCATGCTCTATTTCCTTGTGTCTGAGACTAATACAAGCTTTCCACCCATCACCTTTTTATTGATCTTTGTGAAATGCCCTCAGTGCAGCCGGTATGCCCATACATTGGTCCTGTAGCTTCCTGTGGCATAGGACTCGTGTTGTACCTCACTGATGAAGACCAAAAATGCTAAAGAATGTCCAGGGATGCTTGTGATCCCAAGCAGAAGAGGGTGTGTGGCCTAGTGGTTCTGGCTAGACTGTGCCTTTGGTGCAAGACCAAGGTGGTTTGTATAATGCCTGTCCCAGTGTGTAGTGGCAGAGTCACAAAAGGATGAATTGGAATGACGACCTAAAATTACCAGTGGCTGATATTATTTCAAGCATTCCACCCAACGCTTTTTGTGTTTCCTTACACTTCAGCTTACTTAAGACAGTTTGTTCTAGTGACTTAGTTTGGGGCTCTGAGCTCAGATGCAAGAGCAAATTGGTTTGCTTTCTTCGAGCATGTGAAAATTAGTTAAATGCCGATATGAGGCACCACTTTAAAACAAGACGTTAAATGTAACATTGAGACGTACTCTGGCCAGATACACATGGTAGCTAGTTATATCAAGTTATATGAAAAGGAGAAGCATCTCAAAATATTAATTATTTGATATGTTCTAGCATCAGTAGGTGTTAATGTTGAGGACATTTACTCGGTTTTCCATGTATAATTAAAGAACGATTCCCAAAAATACAAGTACCTGTGAGTATAACAGAAGTAGCATGGCTATACAGCAAGGAAGAAATGTAAAGTTCAAAAGAACAGCTTCCACATATGGACTCAAATACCTGACAATACCTGAAGTGACCTTTTGACACTGATGTATTCACTCGTCCCTCCTCAGATTTGCTTCCTACCCCTACTACATCAGTAGAAATTATATTTGACCAAACCTAAAATAGCCTTTGTTGTAGCTAAAATGATAGTGGATAGGGTAACTAGCACTTATAAGTGGCAAGGTACTGTTAACAGAAGTGAGTAGTGTGCAGTTCTTTAGCACTTTCTGCCAGGGGTTTATTGCAAAGTGTTTCTGCCAGCAAGGTAGTTGTCTTTCGAAGACTCATGGAGGAGCTACTGAAAGTATCTGCCTGTACTGCACATTCCTGCAAGTGTCTAGCAAGCTCCCCCTGCTTTTGTCCCCCCCTTCACTAAGCACCTGTTTCTCATCCCAGACAAACTTATTGAGAGGATATGATTGATCGGAGAGGTGGTGCTGTGATTGACGAGACTCCGTTATCGCTCACTTTCTTTTTTAAAACTTCCCAACTTAGGGAAAGGGCTGAATAACCCTTGACCGTTCCTGGATTTCTAAAGTGTGCACTGTTGAATTGCCAAAGACTGTTAGAATTATTCAGTTATAAAGAAGACAGTTCAGTTAGCGGAAGGTGGAATTTAAATGGTCATTACAGGATGAAGATAGCTTCCTCTCGGTGCCTTGAATTGACATAACAAGCCAAACACAAGGTAATGGGTGAAATGCTTGCAAAATACTAATTCCCATCCATTGTTTTTTCCCCTACTGCTTCATGCCACATGGTGAGTAAGGTTGCCACTTTTTACCGATAAAAGGGCTGATAAAATGGATCCGTGCTATGTGTGAGTCCCAAGAATGAGAGCCCTAGACATAAAATAAGAAGCCCTAGTGAACCCAAAAAGAAAATCCATAAAGGAATGTCTAAACTGAACAAGATTCAAATCCAAACTATGAAGGTTTATTTAAAAATTAGAATCATAAAAGAAGGCAGTAGTCAGTTAAATTCAAAATACTCTATGCATACAAATATGTCTTAGAAAAGGCAATGGAAGCAGAGTCCTAGTCTTGCCAATGGCCAGAACCAAATCTGGTCTAGTACAAAGCAAATAATAAAGTCAAGTAGCAAATAGTTTTGCAGCGTGAATCTTTCTGGATTCACTATGCTGTGCATTATTCCGCCATCTCGTGGTTGGGTCCAGATTCCTAGTCTTTTCTTTCTTTTTTTTTTTTTTGTTGTTGTTGGCCCAGGTGGGCGGCGACGCCCCCACCATTTGGTGTCCTCGGTGACGTCGTCGCGCTTCCTGCGGAAGCTCCCACCTTTGGTCGCCATCTTCAGATTCTTTTTCCGCCGTGGGGTCTGGATCGTCGACGAGAAGTTCCAGAAAGTTGGACGAAGAATCTCAAATTCAATAGAAAACCACAGAAGATCGTTTCCTCAGACACCGGACGAGGAGATGAGTACCGGAGGCTACGAGAAGGACGACGAGGTAGAAGGTCCACGACCAAAATCTCGACGCCTACAAAGAATGCGCTCACAGGGGGCCCCCTGAGCGCGGTTATGGACAAGACACCGTTTAAGTTTTGCCAAAACTGTCACCACAAGTACGCCCAGAAGGACCAGCACCCAGTCTGCAACCTCTGCTTGCCGCTCGACCACATCAGCGAAGACTGCAACGCGTGTTCGGCGTGCACCCCGAAAACCCTCCGGGTGAGAGAGAGGCAAAGAAGGGCGAACCACAACATGCAGGGCCAGGGACCAGCTCCATCGCTTCGAGACCTGGGCCTCTCGAGTGGAGAGGAAGACAACATCGCAGAGGGACCGGAGGACTGCTCAGTCGTCGAGGTCCACAAGAAAACTTCGAAGGAGGTAAGGGAAACGTCGACCCCCGAAGCACCCAAGCGACGCTCGAAAGAGTGAAGCCAAAGCCCCGAGCGACACTCTCAGAAGTGAAGCCAAGTCCTCGAAGGGAGCGTTGCCGCCGAAACACTGGACGAAAGCAACAGCAACCAAGGACAAACAACCGAGCGGATCCTTCGTGAAGGACTCCCAATCGGCAAAAGCCTCCGAAAAACCAAGGGCGTCGAAGGTAACCTCCGAAAAGGAAGCCTCGACGCCCAGAAAGGAAGGCCCAGCGTCATCCTCGACGTCCGAGACCGCGAAGAGGGGCGCTTCAGCCATCGACGCCGAAAGGGTCCACGAGATGGAGAAGACGAAGAGAAGGCTCGAAGCAGAGATGGCGAGCATCCTGCAACGGAAAAAGACTTCGACGAAAAAATGAAGCAATACGCCGTCCCGTCGAAGCCATCACGCGAAACACTCTGGGAGGGCGACAACGAAGACATCGAGCCCCCAAAACCCCCCGAACCGCTCGACGAACAGGGCGAAGAGGACTACTACTTCGAAGGCGAAGAAGAGTTCCAGTCTTACCGGGACTCGGCGCCCTCGGAAGAACAAGACCTAGACTGGCAAGACCTCGACGCAGAATCACCAGAAGAAGGGGTAGACTCTTATCCCTCGAGGCCTTCGCCGCCAGACGACATTGGAGCCTACAATGTGGTCGTCCAAAGGGCTGCAGCAACGTATGGTGTCGAAATGCAAGAGGAAAAGGCAAAGGCATGTTTCCTTTTGGAAACCCTACTTCCTCAACAAACAAGGTCCCAGTTCCTACCCATGCTCCCTAGCGTCCTGGACCAGGGAAGGGAGGCCTTCAAAGAACCGGCAGTCTGCAAGGCTGTTACACCAAGGAGCGAAAAGAAGTACAAGCACTCCTCTAAAGACCCTGCGTACATACAAGGGTCAGTGCCAGCAGACTCCATTATCACTGCAACGGCCAGGAAAAGGGCAAATGTGCCCACTAACACAGTTCCACCTCCAGACAAGGAGAGCAAACGAATGGACCTCACAGGACGAAAGGTGGAGAGGAACGCAGCCATACACTGGCGCATTGCCAACTCCAACGCCCTCATCAGCAGGCATGCATACCAGCATTGGGATGAAATGAGCCAGCTCATAACACACCTACCACAACAACACCAACAAAGGGCAAATCACCTAGTTGAAGAGGGCAAGGCTATCGCAAGCACTTGCCTAAAATCAGCCTTGGACGCAGCAGAGAACTCCAGCAGGCAGATGATGATAGGGGTGACTGAAAGGAGACACGCATGGCTCAGGATCTCAGGTTTCAAACCTGAGGTACAAAGCAACATCCTGAACACGCCATTCGACGGCCAGAAACTGTTTGGAGCCACAGTGGACGAGAAGTTAACGCAGCTCAAAAAAGACAATGAAACTGCGAGGTCCATGGGAGCACTGCAATTCAGGGGGATGAGAAGAGGAACACCCTCAAGGCGGCCCAATGGTAGAGGGCAATGCGCCCGCCACTTCCCACCAATCTCCCCAACAAGGATACCAGGGGAACAACCAGGGCCAAAGCCAACAGGGACAACAGCAGCAAAATTGGCAGTATCAACCCAGAGGACGGTCCTTTCGAGGACGCGGGTACGGACGGGGACAGTCCCGAAGAGGGGGTCAGCAGCCCACCTCAAAGTGACTCCACAAACAAACCAAACCCTCCCTATTAACACCAAGGGAGAGGAGAAGTCAACAGAAGGACAAAATAAGAAACGCACACAGCAAACAAATAACCACCGAGCATACAACCCCGGTGGGGGCAGAATAGGAAACTTCCTCACACAATGGAGGGAGATTACCACGAACAAGTGGATACTGAACATCATACAGCACGGGTACTGCATAGAACTCCAAAAACACCCCCCGGGCAAAAAACCAAGACACCGGGCAATTCGCGCAAGGGAGCTCGCCCTCCTACGTCTAGAAGCAGAGGAGCTGCTACAAAAAAGAACAATGGAACCAGTTCCAATCAACGAATGGAACAAGGGAGTCTACTCAACGTACTTCCTAGTGCCAAAGGTAGACGAAACACTAAGGCCAATACTAGACCTCAGATTCCTCAACAAGTTCGTAAAAACTCAAAAATTCAAAATGACGTCACTTCAGGAAGTAATACCCCAAATCCAAGAAGGGGATTACATGGCGACCATAGACATGAAAGACGCATATCTGCACATACCCGTCAACCACAAACACAAACGTCTACTAAGATTCGTGATAGGCCACAATCACTACCAGTTCACAGTGCTAGCCTTCGGGCTCAAGTCCGCACCAAGGGTGTTCACAAAATGCCTTGCAGCAACGGCAGCGCACCTACGGAGAAAGGGCATACATGTATACCGCTACCTCGACGACTGGCTTGTGAAAGCAGGATCATACAGACACTGCAAGGATCACATCAAACAAGTCATACAAACACTGTCCAGACTAGGTTTCTCAATACATTGGGAGAAATCGTCAACAAAACCACAGCAGATCAAAATATTCTTAGGGGCACAAATCGACAGCACACAGTCCAAGGTGTTCCCCAGCGACAAGAGAACTATAGCGCTCCTGAGGGAAACACGTCATTACCGCAAGGGGCAAGTTCTGACAGTGAGGACGGTGAGCAGACTAATGGGGATGATGGCATCATGCATCCACCTAGTCCCACATATCAGGCTGCACATGAGACCGTTCCAAGAATGGATACAGCAGCAGTGGTCACAAGCGACAAGGAGTTGGGAAGATCTAGTGGTTGTCACACACGCAGTGCAGCAAGAAATGGCGTGGTGGAAGGGAGAGAACATATTACAGGGGAAGCCATTCACACAGCCAACTCCAACAGTGACCATCACAACAGACGCCTCACAGCAGGGCTGGGGCGCGCACATGGACAGACTCCGCGTCAGGGGGCTGTGGTCACAACAAGATGCAGTGAAACACATCAACTACCTAGAACTAAAACTGTGTTCCTAGCCTTAAAAGCCTTTCAGAAGCAGCTTTACGGACAGAGAGTGCTGATACAAACAGACAACACAACCACCATGTTCTACATCAACAAACAAGGTGGAACACAGTCAGCACCGCTATCAAGCCTGGCACAAGAGATTTGGAGATGGGCCATCCCTCTAAGGATAGACCTACTGGCAATACACCTTCCAGGAATAGACCATGTAGAAGCAGACCGACTCAGCAGGCAGACGTCTGCATCCCACGAATGGGAGCTCAACCAACAGGAGGTGCAGCGGCTGTTCCAAAAGTGGGGTACACCACGGATAGACCTGTTTGCAACACTCCAGAATGCAAAATGCCAACATTACGCATCCAGACAACCGGACCAAAGGTCCCTAGGGAATGCGCTATGGATAAGTTGGTCGAACGAATTTGCATACGCTTTTCCCCCGATACCACTGTTACACAAGGTACTCAGCAAATGCAGGAGCAGCAGCATGACACTCATACTGGTGGCACCTCAGTGGGCCAGACAATCATGGTTCTCACAAATAATGGAAATGGCGCAGGAACCAGCGCACAGGTTCAGCAGAAGGAAAGACCTCCTGACAATGCAAGACGGAAAAGTGCTCCACCCAGAACCAGAGAGCCTCAGCCTAGCAGCATGGCTCCTGAGGACCTAGAATTCGCACACCTCAAGCTACCACCAAGCACCATGGCAGTACTCAGAGAAGCGAGGAGACCCACTACAAGAAAATGCTACATTGCAAAGTGGAAAAGGTTCTCGCAATGGTGCATTAAAGCGGGACTGCAACGAAAGGTCACAAAAGAATCAACGGTACTACAATACTTAACGCACCTACTACACAGCGGGCTAAGCTACTCGTCACTAAGGGTTCACTTAGCAGCCATAGTGGCCTACACCAGGGGAGAAGCGGGGAAAAGTTTCTTCACCTCCCAGGTGGTCAAAAGATTCCTGGAGGGAGCTAAAAGAATAGCCCCCCCAAAAGGATGCCAGCCCCAAGCTGGAACCTCAACACTGTGCTAACACAGTTGATGAAATCACCATTTGAGCCCATACACAAGATCACACTGCACATGCTCACACTAAAGACGGCATTCTTGGTGGCTATCACGTCACTGCGAAGGGTCAGTGAACTGCAGGCTCTTACACTACAGGAGCCCTACTTGCAAATACACAAGGACAGAATTGTCATGAGAACGGACCCACACTTCCTGCCAAAGGTGGTGTCGCGGTTCCATATTAACCAGACAATACAGATACCAAGTTTCTTCCAGAAACCATCAACGCCCACAGAAAAGGCGCTACACACGCTAGACGCCAGAAGGGCAGTGATGCACTACATAGAAAGGACGAAGGAATACAGGAAAACAAAACAACTCTTCGTTTCCTTCGCAAGCAGTTTCTTGGGACGACCAGTAACAAAAAATACCATAGCACGATGGATTGCACAGGCAATACAACTCTGCCACAAGCAGGCAGGACAAGAATTACAGGGAGCCGCCCAGGCTCACTCAACAAGGAAGAAGGGAGCAACGGTTGCGTTCCTAGCGAACACACCTATACAAGACATTTGCCAAGCGGCAACATGGTCTTCCGTGCACACGTTCACCAAACACTACTGTGTGGATATCCAGATGTAGGACAGAAGGTCTTACAGCACATTTTCAGCAACCAATGCTCATCTTCCACCCAACCACCGCAATAACAAAACCGCTACAAAGTCTATGCACAGCATAGTGAATCCAGAAAGATTCACGCTGCAAAACGAATAGTTTCTTACCTGTCGGTGTAGTTTTGCAGCTTGAAGACTTTCTGGATTCACTAGCGATCCCACCCGCCTCCGCCAGGAAGATAACATAGGAGGTTAAGGGTAAAACTAGACTACATACAGAGTTTAGAGGGATCAAAAGAAAAATAAAAGGATAAAAGAGAAAGACATAGACGACAAAACAATAAGAGGAAAAGAAAAAAGAATCCGAAGATGGCGACCAAAGGTGGGAGCTTCCGCAGGAAGCGCGACTACGTCACCGAGGACACCAAATGGTGGGGGTGTCGCCGCCCACCTGGGCCAACAACAAAAAAAAACAAAAAAAGAAAGAAAGAAAAGACTACGAATCCGGACCCAACCACGAGATGGCGGAATAATGCACAGCATAGTGAATCCAGAAAGTCTTCAAGCTGCAAAACTACACCGACGGGTAAGAAACTATTCGTTATAGATATTGCTCAGTTTAAAGGCGAGAGAGAATCATGGAAAATTTCTAGTACTGATTCAATAAGAAGACTGCATGGAGACCGCCTTAAAGGGACGCAAGGGAAAGACCTTGCTCATATCCCAAAAACAGTATTTGTAGAATTTCAGCAGCATTGAACCAGGCCCTAAACATGGTGTGAGGTGGCAACAACATGGGATGATGCGTTTATATAAATCAATCAAAATGTATTAGGAACATTACATAAAACAAGCTCACTTTACAAACCCTCCGAAAATTAATAAACAAGTAGGACTTTTAACCTGCAAACTAGTGAAAATGGCATTGCATTACTAAGCATTGGCTGCCTAAAAATACGAATAAAGCACTTTTCTGCTAGCAAATACATCAGCCTTGGGTGTTCCTTCAGCAGCAAGCAGGCTTCCTCTGTAAACTCGCATTATCACAGACCCGAAATGTAAAACTGATTAACTCACGAGTAATTGTGCAAAACGCTGGGGGACATTTTTAAAAACACGCTGCATAGACAGATAAAAGACAGCAGTTTAAAATGTGCACAGTAGAACCCATGCAAATGGATTTCAGGCCTTGTTATGTCAAGTTTAAAACTTAATGAAGAAAATATAATACATTTACTCTATTTGCGTCCCATCCATGTAAATTAAACACACAATTTTATTTTTCTAATTTCACGTTCTCAGCAGCCATGTGCAAATCTGTATTGGTCCTGCTTCAGTAGGAACAGCATAACCCGAATTGTCTGGCCATGCCCACCCTGAGCTAGAAAACACCCATCGAAGACTGATTTCACCCTCACTGGGCTGCCTTAGTGAGGTAATGTAACATCATAGTCACTCCTTCCTCTCCTCATGCTCTCTTACTCTCATTTGTTCTCACTTCCTTTCTCTCTCCCTCCCCCCCCTCCCTCTCACCATCACTTAATTGCTTCCTCACTTGATAGATGCTTAACTCTCATCATGCATTTCCACTCTAGAGTTTCCGATTACTGAGGTTTGAGGTGACTCTTCGGCAAGTATAATGGACTCTGTCTAAAATCAACATCAAATACCTGCCTCTTTGCAAGTACCGACCCTCTCACCACTTACCTACATATTAATCGGAGATGGGTGGATACCTTGTGCTTAACACGTGTATTGTGAACTACACAATTGATTGTGATCATATTGAGAAAGTTGGTCCTCTGGCCTTCAACTTTTCGCATTCGCAAAAGTTGACCACTTAAACAGTAGTAAGGCTTGAGCTCATGGGTATTCAATGAATAACCGGTCACCATAAACCTTATTCGGAGGAACACTGCAAGGATGTTAGAACTTTCCTTCGGAGATTAATATAAAAAACGTGAATACTGTTAACTTTCATCACGTTGGTTTATTGGTATAGACCTTTTCCAAAGAATAAGATCCCCTACATGAAACATTTAGCAGGGAACAATATAAAGGGAGTTCCCACAAGTCCTCCTCAAAACCCGATATCTTACACAGAAGGGAATCCCTTCCGATAAAGTACATTTAAAATGATAAAAGCAAGAAAAGTACAACGAGTTGAACCGAAAATACATGAAAAGATTCAACTTAACGTTGCTATGGTTACCGTGTGCTGGATTGTGTCATCGGGTTTCAATGCCCTTTGTTTTTACTTATTCCCACTGTATAATTTGCCTTTCATGCCGAGGTATACTGAAGTCATGGTAATAATAACAATTTAAATGATTCCTAACAGCCCAGCCGCTTTATACAGTAAATATTTATTGTCGCTATCCTGCTCGGTGGTACCCGTTTTAGCGAACCTGGCAGGATGAAAGTCTTCACCACGCCCTCCAGGATTGAGACCTGTGACCCCTCATGCACACACATGACTGTCACAGATGCCTTAGTCTGCTGCCATTCTGCACGTGTTTTAGCAACTGCCGGATACTGCCTAAGACTTCCAAGTTGCACATCTAAAAACTTGAAACACTAATAAAACGAGTTACCCTTCCAGGAACCTTGGCTCCGTTTTCATTTTCCAAACATTAGAGTCCACTAAATCTTCATTAGAATGTTAAGCAAGCTCGGAGATAGGTGCACGTTGAAGCGGATTATGTTGTCACTCATCTGCTGTCTTTTCCATTGAGTATTGTGTTATGTTATGCTAAGTGTGTAGAGCGTTTCCACAATGTGTGCGGTCCCAAAGCACTTTCGAACCTAGGCGTCTTTTACGTTTCCGGGGTTCTTGACGAGCAACGTCAGTAGTCTGTTGATTGCTGCTTGGATGGTAGTCGTATTTAGAAATGCTGCAAGATTGTGGCAGATTCACGTATTCTTTGGTAAGGAATATACTCGGTGTCTAAATCTAAATCATTTTTTTTTTTTAAACAAACTGGTTCCTTCTTTACTGGACCTTTGAAACATATACCTAGTTAATTTGAATTTGCACTAAAGGTTTCAACATTTGCATAATGTGATGCATTCTATACTGTATGTTAGTTCTGTTGATGGAGAAGATAGGGGACTTTTGAAAAATCTTAATTGTTTGCAGAGGTGCAAAAGTGTGTAATTTCGCTCTTTCAAAAATTATTCAAAATATCATGGGTTGCCAGCATCTTGAATGAGAACTGCTTATGAGGGCGTACCTTGAGTACAAAAGACACAACATACAGGCATCCGACTGATTTAAGCAGGAAATACTTGGGTGCTGTTTACCGGTCGTGGTCACGTTTTCTGAGTGAACCAATCTCCTGCAGTGTGAAAATTATGCAACACTGCATAATGCGAATTGTTGCAAATTTGTTTATTTCACCACAGCTATAAAAAATTATGCACAGGCCACATTTTTGCCTGCTTTATAGTGAGTTGATGGCATAATAAGACTTTGGTTTAGAGCTTTAAATATCTTTCATAATGGAGCATTCTTTTCCATTCGTTTTGAATATAAGATAATGATGGTCAATTATTTAATAAGAAAAAAGACCATTTGAAAAAAAATCTACTTCAGTTTACAGTAACATGCTAATAAATGCACAAAAATGAGGAGATATCAGTCATGCTTCAAGTCTACAGATATTGAAACATCTGCCTGGTCTTCCAGCCTGGGTGTAACTCACACCCAAGACTCGTCTCCTTCAGGGGAGCACTTAGAACACGCACATATATACTGTACATCTTTAGTAACACTTTACACAGAGCAAAAAGCAGCACCCTTATTAAAAAAAAAAAAAAAGCAGAACCCTGTGTAGAGATGATTAGGGAACAGTGGAGCAAACAAGAACCCACAATTGCCTCACAGCATATGTTATCCAATTAATGGCTCCTTCATAGACTGTTTCTATCCCTGATGCCATGTTCAGCCCGGGGAGAAGACTCCCACAAAAGGGGAAGACATTTGGCATTCCAAGATTCAGCAGATGTCTATGAAAAGAGCTCGACGTCAGAGTGGCATGCTGCTCCTCCCTACCCCACCTGTAACAGAGGAGAGGCAATTCGGAATTATCACTATAAAGCTGGTGCTGCCCTCCTGCTTTCTGTGGGGTTGTGGGAACTGGTCATGTGACACCAATATCTGTGGCGTTTGGGGTAAGGCTAAAGCATTTCGTGTGACTGGACTTGTGAGAAGCGGTTCCAGCTGTGGGCACACTTGAAAGAGATGAAGGACATCCGGGGTATTGGTTAGTTCACAGATCAGTGGTGGAAGATTTTTCAGTGGAGTCCCCGTGGATGTGGCAATGATATTTTACCACCTGCACTCTATGCTGAGAGGTCCCTTTCTGGCCTTTGAGTGGGCTTCACAGACCAGGAGAGAGCATTGTTGAAATCCGTTAAAGGGCTGCACTCGCACTTAATCACCAAAACTGAGAATATTGCAACATCTGTGAAAGAGACTAAAAAGTTGGGTCTAATGGATAGAGTTCTGGGTTGAATCAAACCAAGAAAAATTGGTAATGAGGATGGACTACTTGGAAGGAGTGGTAAAGACTCTGGGCAGTTTTTTTTTTTTTTTTGCAAGAGCTGGAGACCTACAAACGTGCTGTTGAGGCTATGGTGAAGTTAGAGTCTGATATTGAAACCTGATAATCTGAGGATATCTTAATTTAGGGGGTCCCATCTGGGCTACTTCTAGATTATCTATAAGGAGAAATGGAGGGTCTGCTTAATTCTCTGGCGGCTAGCTTGAAGGCGGAGGAGACAAGCGTATAGCATTCCTTGGAGGAAGTCGAGAACTGGTGAGGGTAAAGGAAGCATGGCAATGATCATATTGAGAAAAGCAACAATGAAAGACCAATTCCACATGCTGAAGTTCAGCGGAGGATTCTTTGAGGGCCATCAAATCAATACATTTCTCGTCTGGCATCCTGAGACTTTGGAGAGTGAAGGGTTTCTGTTTTCGGTCAAGTGAGAACCGAACAGTCTAAGTGGGAAAGCCTTCATCTTATACCTGTACAATTAAAAGTGGAATACCAGTGCAAAGAGTACTCCTTTACGCATGTTAGTACAGTAAATGCATCCCTCTGTGGTATCAAGGGCGAAAGTCTAGGACTCCTTGTTGTTTGGCTAATGATCTATAAAAGGAGCCGCAGTCTTTCGTGGATAGGAAAGTCTTGGGTTGATCGGAATACATGTTGCTGTTTCCCAGAGGGGAAGCTAGAGGAACATGGGAGAGTTCACTTAATGCTATGATATGCCACATATTTCTTGTGTCTTTCTGCTATCTTTCCTCCATTTGTGTCTTCGTTTAGCCCTCAATGAATAATTTGCAGTTAAAACGTAATGTGGCACCAGTGGATCCATGAAACTTTCCATTGTTTGTCAGTGCACCAAGATGGTAATTAAAAGATGGCCATTCTAGTTGATGTGATCTCTGGTAGCAGGTGTTTAGTACTCCGTATTCTATCGGTTTTCTTCACAAAAACTGATTTGAAAGTAGAGAGGATTAGGTTGGTAGACAGTACGCAAAAAATCAGTTTATTGCCAAAGTTATATATGTAAACTTTGTTGCTAAACAATGACAGCTTTCCAATGTGTACACATACTTTTTATACACACTGCACTGTTCTTGCCTTTGTTTTTTCACCTATGCTCTCTCTCGTTCTTCATTATAATCCAATAAAAGGTTTTGAAATGAGAATAAATATCCGGGGTATAGCTATGATTGGATCAGTAGGAACAGTACTCAAGGGTGTAAGGGTTCCTATGCAGTCCAGTTGTTTCTTTCGCTATCAAAACCATGTGGCTGGGGCTCATGGCACCCTTGCTATACCACTGCTAAAGTGATAGAAAATATATTTAATCCGCACACCTCCAATTTTATTTCAAAATGTAGACTCATTCCAGTGCCTCCATATCATCGCTATACAACACCAGCCCAATTTGCCTGCAGTCCATTACTTAACATAATGTGCTGGTTTGCCTGTGTTGCGTGTTTAAACATTCCAAACGCATATGGATAATGTAGGCTACAGTAACGTAGTTAAGTCAAAGTAAAGTGTGATTTCAGGTCTTTGTTGGCTTGGTACATCGTGAAAAGGGAAGCTTTGAGGGGTTAACTGAAATGCACTGAACCAGCTTGTCACTCAAAATGTAAATCCTTTTAGATGTCTAGTTTAGTGGGTGATGTCTTCCTCACATCATATTACAGGCAGGGGCGACTGGTGGATTCTAAAAGTGGTGAGGCAGTGAATGAGTGAGCAACTCAGTCTGAAGGAAGATCTTAGAGTTTTTCTTGTTTGAAAATTCAAGAAATCTTACTACAGAAATTGAAAGAAGGCTCAAATGGTGCACTTTGCAGCTGTCTCCTATACTTCAATACTTGATATTTCATGCGATTGGTCTCTCCATGGCCCTCTTAAGCTACGCTCCCCTCAAGCCTGCATTAACACCAGTGGCTAGCCCTGTCCATTGCTCTTTGCAAGCTGGTACTCTGTTGCCCGAGGCCACAGTGGTCAGCAAGTATATGCAACACTGCTAAACTGGCAATTCCAATTCTGCCTTGCATTACAATGACTTGTGCCCAAGGAAAAATAAGAAATCCTGCACTGGCTGCTGCCTGGAAAGGATGAAGTGCATTTGAAAGATAGTTGAAATGCTGGCGTATGCTTTCATTCACACAGATGGATGGTATGAAGCAGGTCCGGCTTTAGGGCGGTGCGACCGGTGCGGCTGCCACGGGGTGATCAAAAGAATGATGGATTCAACCCAGGTCCAGGGATGACCTGGCTTGGCAGTTCGGGCTGGACTGTTCCCATGAGGCACAGGGTCAAGACTGATTTGCATATGGCTGATTCTAAACTGGAGTGGCATGGTGAGCAAAAGAACGATGGATTTTACCCAGATCTATTGACTGAGGGTGAATGTTTGATTTGCTCTGCATTCCGTCCATCTTCTGTATGTCTTTTGCTTGAATCAAAGTCAGCCTAATTTTAATGTAAGACAGAAAAACATTATTAGCAAAGTGAATTAACTTTTGGCTCATAATTTATAGTTGTCCTACAACAAATTCTGCCGTTTTTTATATACTGTTTCCCTTTAGGAAATGATTTATGTAATCAAATGGTGCGACCTCTAACAAGACTGTTCCCTCCCCCCCCCCCCGAGTAAAAAACACTTGTAACAACTAAACAAAGATGTTATCAAAGTCAGCATATGGCAAGTAAAGTTGCACTCACCAAGCATCTGTGTAACTATAAAAAGCTTTTTAAATGATGTGGTGAAGGGAGGCCTGGGCCGGCAGCCGCGCTCATAGTGACCCCTCCACAGCCCCCTAGCACTGTCGGAGGTAGTCTGAGGACGTGGGACTGATGTGCTGCAAAATGTCTGCTGTTCCAGCAGTCTTGCATGGGAAAATACATTTTTGAATCTGACTGGCAGAAAGAGAAGTAATCACGTTCTTAGCAATACAAGTGAGAAAAGCAGCTCCTCTTAAACATACCGCTGCACGTGTTCTCCATTCCTTGAGACCAGTTTTCTAGCGCCAGAACGAGCTGCCTGACTCCTCTCTCAACCTGGCCCCTTCAGCACCACCCACTCTCACACTGATACAATAGGAGCTGTGCCCCGTTCCATTTATTTGTATGGAGATTTGCTAACTATGCCCTGGGCCAGAGCAATAGCGCCCCAGGGCATGCTGCACTACTGAATCAGGCCATGCCCACCACTCCTGACCTCACTGCACTGACTTCGACCCTGAGGGCGAGGAAATCCTCGACCGATGGGCACATGAGCAGTAGCACCCACTCCATCTTCCCTTCTTCCCTCTAAATAAACAGTCACTGCTGTTTCCCTGCAAGCACCTGCTGCATATAACATTGAAGCGCTTGGTGTACCTTCTCTTTCCTCCTCCCCCTCCATGAATGGTAGGTCAACGCCCCCAATACTCATTAACTCCAGCCGTGCTTAATTCCAGGTTCTGCGCATTCTGCATGGAGCGCAGTCCTACGCAAAATGCAGCCAGGTCTAGTGGCTCACTGGACTAATACATCGATTGCAGTGATCTATGTTTGACTTCATAGTCAACAGCACCAATCCCGGCGAGTCCCCTCAGCCTTTTCTATTTTAAAGGTCGATAAAATTAGTACCGTTGAGTAGTAATAAAAATATGCTGTCCGTAGTGCTAAGTGACTACTCAGGGGTGCACATGTGCCCTAAAAATACTCTTGTTTTGTCATGTTACAAATGAGAGCTGTTTCGCACCACCAGCACAAATTAAACATTGCCTATATAGCAATAAAGAAGTGGCTTGGGTATTGCTACTGGGTCCTGGAGAGGATGTCACCTGTGCTCTGCTGCCTTTTGGCAAGGTTCGCACATGAACATGCATAGTACCTTGGACTTTACAGGTCTGATGTAAGACCTGTACAAGACGAACAAATGACCACACTGTTCAAAGTGCCATTAAGGCAGAGCGCCAAACATTATATACTTTCCAGTGGTTTATCCAATTCATTACTAAGGGCCCAGTTGGCCTCACCTTGCTGTAGGTACCCAAGTCTGTACCTGGCAGCGTAACATAAAAACATGGGACCCCCCAGGGATAACCCTTCGAGCGTTATCCTAATGGGGTGAAGCGGAAGTTGTGGTGGCATGTTCATGTGCTGGTTTACTCTGGACTGAATGGACTAACAGCACAAATGACCCAAAACGAAGAAGTTTTTTGCTGCAGTCCAGCACACTCTGCAAGTAAATATTGCCTCATAAGCTGTGTAAATCACTTACTGTGTGCAGTTAGTGGGACCCAAGTCTCCACCTCACTACAAGTGATCCTTTATTGAAATGGGTGTCAAAACTCTGAAACTGTAAGCCTCTACTTTTATAGGCTACCCTCTTTACATACTGTTTAAGACAAAGAAACCCCATTATTCTTAGAGGGGCATGTCCATTAGGTTGTAATGTTAGGTTCTGAAGAAGACTACCATGGACTCTTGGAGCGCTTTCTGCTTGGAGAAGCAAGGGTCTTGGTCTGTGCTTTGTGGCATGGAGGGACTTGGTTGTAGAGAAGGTTTCTGGTTTCTTTGTCCTGTTGGGAGATGTTAGAATGCTGGTTTTGGTTTTAAGCTCCAAGATATTTTACCAGAATAGACAGTCTTTGAGCTCCTTGAAAGTCTTTGGGACCTATCGGCCAACAGTCCCGCAGAGATACTTGCTTTACTAGATCATTCATGTCGGCCACTTGATTCTTTAGGAATGTCATGAAGTCCTCATCATTGGCAAACTCTTAAGAGCTACTTATGAAAAAAGTAGATGCCTCACACTCTTGAATGTTATGGCCCAGTGTGGCAAACGGCTCTTCCTGCTGCTCAAGTCCTAGCACTGCCAAACCATGAAGCAGTTTCCATGAAGATCGAGAACCATCTATTATGCCAGTCTTATTTTTCACCACCTGAGTCTCTCTAGGCCATACACTAGTTTGGTGCTTTTCTCAACTCTTAGCATTGCATGTGCTTTGCTTAAAAAAAAAAAAAAAAAAGGATAAACCTTATTCTAGCCCAACTGTATCTTCCATGTCTGAGGCCCCATTCTTTTAGACACATGAAGCTAGGTAGCACCTTTATGCTTTATATTTTTATCTTTTGGGACCCATGTCCCCCAGCTACACTAAAAATGTATGGTGTGGTCATCCGACTGCCAGGGGGCCCATGTACGTATTGTTCGCACTCAGTGTGTCTCTACCCCCAGCGGCCGGCACGTGTCAGTTTCACTGTCAGGTTACAGTGAAGCACATCTGGCCGCTGTGAAAGATACAGGGGGAAGTATTTAGACCGTTATTTGGGCAGCGTTAGTCAAAGCTATAAATTAAGTCATTACGAGCCACCGCCTGGAGACTAACACCCGCGACAGTAAGAGCAGACTCATTGAGACAGTTTTGGGACATTTCCAGGTGGCAAAAGTACCAGAGTACAAAGAGGTTGCAGGTCCCATATTCCTTTCATACGAGGTCTCCCTACAGTGAAAGGGTATGCTTGTTGTTCGTGATCCATCCTGTAGGAAGCTGGCTCTGTATATACTATACCAAAGTAAGGTATTGTGTGCACAGAGTCCAGGGGGTCCCCAGAGGTATAGCAGAGGCTAAATTAGGTAAGTACTAACAGCTATCTTTGTGGTAGTGTGGGCGAGCAGTAAGGCTTATCAAGAGGGTGTGTTAAGGATTTATTGTATTCACTCACTCAAGGACTGATTGCACATACTCAGACAGAATCCCGACCAATTGGGCAGGTATAAAAAAGGTATGCTTACATCTTATTTCCAGAACCAAGCAGGACTTGGTACAGGTAGGTAATATATACTTTCAATTGTAAACCTTTACACAGAAATGCAATTGGGAATGGATTTGCAGTTGTTACAGGTTGGTATGGTTTCAGAAAGCAGTTTATATTACACAGTAATTACTTTTAGAATACTTTTTGATTACTTTCAGATTACATCGACCACTTGGGGTGGTATGCCTAGATACCACACAGAGGGATCTCACAGTACAAGGTAAGCAAGACATTTCTTGGGTTAAGTGATAGTTACTTTTTCCTCGATACAAAACAGCAGTTCAACACAACACATTTTAGGCCCAAAAACTCATAACATGGGTTCCTATGGGCAAAAAATGGTTCTCGGTTTCACAGGTAAGTAAACGTCTTACGAGTGGGAGCTTTGGGGGTTAGGATCAAGGTTCCCCAAGGTCTAGGTACTGGCACTCATGTTGCACCACCAGCAGCACTGGGGCGGCCGGGTGCAGAGGCCCAATGTTAGCCAGGGGGGCTAAGGAGGCCTTCAGTGAGTGGCTGCTTACGAGCAGGCCACTCTGGTGTGGGAGCAAGGCTCCTAGGTCAACACTGCAGGGGTCAACAATCGGCACAGGAGCAGCACCACTGGCCGCACAGGGGCGGCCGGGTGCAGTGTGCCAAGAGAAAGTCAGGGACCCTGTAGTTTCCAATGGAGACCTTCGGTTCGGCAAAGTTGCTACAGGCTCTGGCAGGGAGACTTCCTGAAGGTGACCACCAGCTGGAGGGGTAAGTTGGGTTCTTGGGGGATGTCTAGAAACGGTTGGTTGGGCCACATAAGGCCATGGGGCGTCAGGTGCAGGGGTGTCTTGTGCGGTCACGGTTGGGGGGGGGGGGACCCTTCAGGATGAGGCTGCAGGTGTCGTCTTGAAGCTTGAGGGAGGTCAGGGATCACCAGATTCCAGGTCAAGATCGCTGGTGAGACCTCCTCGTGGGGCTGGGACACTCTAACTCGGGTCGTGGGCGTCTGGTGCAGAGTGGTGCAGAATTGCGGAGCCGTCTGGATCCGGATTCTGGTCTTGAGTCTTTGCTGAGCAAATCCGGTGCACAGGGGAGACAGAGTCTGTAAGGTGAGTGCAGGGCAGGTCCTCCTGGCCCTGGGGGGCTGCTGGACACACCGGTTTCTTCTTTGTGGGCAGGCCGGAGTCGGGACAGGCCGGTAGGGCTGGGGCCAAAGCAGGTGTCCTCTTCTTCCTGGGTCAGCACGGCTCTTCGGTCCTTCTTCTTTCTTCCTCGAATCTGAGGAGGCGCAAGGTTCAGGATCGCCCCTAAATACTAAATCTAGGGGCGTCTAAAGGGGTGTGCAGGTCGGGACCAATGAGTCCCTCCCTTGGGGTGGGTACACCCTCTAGTATGCCACTCTCCAGTGGGAGAGGGGCATGAGCCTCTTCCTGATTGGCTGTGTCCCCTCATCTTCAAGATAGAGGGGACAGAGGTGTGCTTCACCTCGCCTCCCCCACTTGAGGGGTGGGTTTAGCAAAGGTGTGCATACCTCTCCTCCTAGCTTGATTTTCCTGCCGATTCCCCCGCCCTAAGTGAGGGGCAGAACCGGTGGGAGCCAGTTGTTGGGGGCAGCAAAAGGCAGGGAAAGCTCACAAAGGCTACAGTAGTTTGAAGTTTCCCCTTCGTGGACCCAGCCCATCCTGGGGGAGGAGGCATGACACTTCTGCCCAGGATGGGCTTTGTTTCTGGAGGCTCTCTACCCAGGGGTCCAGAAACCCGTCTGATGGTGGCAAATGGCGGGCAGCCATTCAGGAACCACACCAGGGCTGGTTGTTTTTCAGGGGGCATCTCCAAGATGCCCTCGGAGTGCATTTTGCATTAAATCCCACACTGACATCAGTGGGGGTTTAATGTGCTGAGAAATTTGCTACCAAACCTCCTAGATTTTAGTAAAGCCATTATGGAGCTGTGGAGTTCATAATGACGAACTCCCAGACAGTATACTTTTTATGGCTTTAAGAATGGACTTAGACACTGTAGGGGTACAGGGCTGAGACCACTGTACCCTCACCTGAGGGCTAGTGCTCCCTGCTAGAGGGGTTGCTTACCCCGGCCTCAGGCAGTGGGTTGTAGGCATGGCACACAGGGATGTGTGCCATGTCGACTTTTCATTTTTCTCTGCACCAAAACATGCAGCCTGCAATGGCAGTGTGTGGGTGTTAAGGTACCGGGCTTCTGAGGGTGGCACAACCGGTGCTGCAGCCCTTGGAGGCCTTCCCTGATCACAGTGCCCTTGGTACCCATGGTACCCTTCACAGGGGGCTTACCTGTGGCCAGAGATGTGCCAATTGTGGGTACAGAAGTACAGCTTTGGGAAAGAACACAGGCCCTGGAAACCTGATTGACAGGGACCCATGGCACACCAAGTCAAAAGTGCATCATGTGTCAGGCAAAAAGTGGGTGTAACCATGCAAAAAGGGGCACTTTCCTACACATCCTCATCATAATTGTCCCCTGATATACATTTCTCTTAATATGGAGGATTTTGAGGGCAATGAAGAGTATATGGAGGAGGAGGAGGATGTTACCTACCTCCCAATTGACGATCACTTCTGTCAAGTGATGGGCGCCTCAATATTCAAGGCTGTCTCACAATGGTAGCCCCTCCGAAGAAGAAAATAATGGCACTACAGGGGCAATGCCAGAGACCCCTTGATCAGAGGGAGGACACTTCTGGGCCCTGAGCCCACTTACCTCCAGGGCAGACAGCTACACCTAATTCTGACGAGCGCAAACGTGCAGATGACCTGGGGGGTTGATCTTGACGCCTTTGAGGTCCTAAAAAGGCGTTTTTGGACGCACAGCACTTGTGGGACCCCCAGTTGTAACTAAAATAATGGGTCCGATATTGATCTTTCTGCAGTCCTAGCAACTGGAAATTCTTTCGTGAAATAGGATTACTGATGACCATGTCTGGTTGTGGTTGTTGTGTTGACACATTATACCTTGCATATATATATATGTATGATTTAAGGCACAGGGAGTTGAGGAATTGTTCACAATCACACTAAAGCCAGGTTTCAAATCTAGGTCTCTAATTTCAGCCTCTTGTCCACTAGAGCAAATCACTACTCAAAATAAAGGTTACTTTATTACTTCTATTCCCAAACATCCACCCATGTACCCCCGGTACCACTTGGCTATATTTCAAACCATCACACTGACAGGAGTACACACAGGGTTAAAGGTGTGTGGCTGTGTATGGCACATATGCATGGGAATATTGCATAAGCCTTTGTAATAAAGGGTTTGAGAAGTTGTTTACGGCGCAGCCACCAGTTACAATTATACCTTGAGGCTGGGAATAGGAAAGAGCCCATGGATTAGAGTTGTGGTATTACCAGAAACGTAACTTAGACTTTTCTTTTTTTGGAAGTAATCAAGTGCCCATGACACTAAGCATTGTAGGAAAGTGCCACTTTTTGACATGGTCACTCCTACTTTTTGCTCACTGGAACTAATGTTGCTGATTGGTAGTGCACTGGGTCCCTGCTAACCAGGCCTCGGTGCTCTTTCCCTAAAAACAAGACAAATGCTTAATTGTAACCCAATTGACAAGGCTTTTAGCAGGCTTAAGAGTCTCTGGTAAATGGTACCCAGGGTATGGGTACTAAAGAGGGTCCCTACGGGCTGCAGCATATATTATGCCTCCCAAAGGGACCCACACCCAAACTGCATGCAGATTGGCATTGCAGGATGTGTGAAATGTCGCAAGCCAATCCGAAACATGATATTGCCCACTTCCTGTGTGAAATGCCCAAGTACACTGCATGTACTATATGTACGTCACCCCTACAGCAGGCCTTAAAGTCCTATGGCAGGGTGCTTTATATTATATGTGAGGGCACATCTGCATGAGCAGACATGCCCCTGTTATGTCTAGCTCCATTGCGCGACATTGCAAGTGACCAGGAAGCGATTTTAAAGGTATGTACTGGGCACTGGTCATTACGAGTTACCCAGCTACATAATCGCTTCACTGAAAGTTCTGATCTCTGATGGATACATCTACCTCAAGATTCCTCACCTTTCCTCAACTTTTGAATATCCCCCATGCGCAACATTCTACAGAATCTTTTCTCTCTAGCTGGCCCACTTTGACAAGGATGTTTTAATGCCATAGCTTCGCACGTGACTCTGCGTGACGTCATCGGAACCATAAGAAGACCTCATTGACATGCTGACCTTATTTCCCCTTTTTCCGCGCCATTGACGCGAAAGGGTTTTTCCTAGGCTCTCCATCTTAGTGGGCGATTTCTTCTTTTTCTGTAGGTGCAACGTTGTTGCAAGTGAAGATGACTCCTCTGCGGAAGTCAGGATTCAAGCCCTGCAGGGAATGCAGTGGTCAAATGTCCATCACAGACCCGCACGATGATTGCCTTTGGTGCCGGTTGTCTGATCATAATGTTGAAGCCTGTCGTCAAATGAATCAGAAGGCTTTAAAAGAAAGGGAGGCAAAGCTTTTTATGGTGAAGGCTAAAAAGCAGAAGAGAGGTTGTCGAAGGTTCCGGACTCGATCGGAGCGCCGTCTCCCCATATTTCGAGGTCGTCCAGACGGAAGCACAAGAAGAAGAGACGCCATGGTTCTCGATGACGCACTTTTAGGGATAGTTCTTCAAGGTCGGTGTCCCAGAGTCCGAAGACTCGTGAGGGAAGAGAGGAGATTTCTCCGACTCCATCTCCAGGGGTACCTCCAGCGTCGTCTCTGGCTCCGAGGCCAGCTACGTCAATTGAACAGCCTCTACCGGAGCCAGATTTGGATCCTGTGTATGGTCCCTCTGCCGCCTCCGGCTCCTGCCGCCCATCCAGGAGCATGAGTATTCAGCGTTCCCGACTCCGGGATTGGATCCATTGACCTTCTTAAATGCTATGTTTAGTATTTTTGCAAGGGCTATGACTCCATTTTGTCCGCCGGCTGACCCCATGTGTCCACTTTCATATTCATTAGGAGGCTTTCCAACACGTTTCCATAGGTGCCTTTTATGCCATTCATGCCGATGACTCTGGTGTCCTGGCCAGTGCCGAGACAGCCAGCGCCATTACCGGTGCAAGAAGGCCGAGAGTCCTTGATGCTGATTGATCCTTCTTCGGCGCCGTATGGAGCCGAACTGGTGCAGAGTTGCCCAGAACCAATTATCCAGCCATTGAGCAATCGCCAGCATTGTTGCCGAAGTCACCGCCAAAGATAAGGTATCTTAGAGAGGCTCAGACTTTAATCAGGATGTTGAAGAGGGTTAGATTGTGGTTTTCAATCCAGATTTTGAAGGACTGGAGGTAGCAAATGGTCTGGATACCTCTCCAGAGTGGTAATTGCCATCTCCTAAGGGTATTGTGCCTCCTGAGGTCACATCTAATCACACTGTGATCAGAAAAGTGGCGGAGTTGATAAAGTTGCCTCTACCTTCTGCGGAGTTGAAGTCCAACTTGTTGACACAGGTGCTTCTTTCCTCCACATCATCATCTTAACTGCTGTTGCCATTTAATGAGGCTCTTACTCAGCCTATCCTAGAAATATGGCAAAAGACGATGTCTTCGGCAGTGGTGTCAAGGTCCGTTGCCAGGAGGTACAAGCCGGCTCAAGGGGATCCAGTGTTTTTATCATCCCACCCCATGCCTGAAAGTTTGAAAGTACAGGCTTCTTGTTCCACTAAATTGTCACCTGGCTCTTTTCCAGCTGACAGGGAGTCTGAGGATGGAGCAGCCTGCCAAGAAGGCCTTCTCCTCCGGATGTATGGCCCTAAAATCAACAAATGCTACTTGTTTATTAGGGAGCTATATTCATGCTTTGATGGACTCTGCATGCAGGCCATTCCAAAGTTGCCTGGGGATCTCAGCGTCATTTTTCTGAGCTCCTGAATGACACTCAGCGAAACCAAAGGGGATGATGGACGGAGCGTTAGAGCAAATCAAACACTCACCCCCAGTCAACTGATCTGGGTTTAATCCATCATCATTCTTTAGCTCACTCCACCACCCCAGTTCAGACATGGCCATATGCAAATCAGTCTGACCCTGTGCCTCATGGGAACAGTCCAGCCCGAACTGCCAAGCCATGTCTTCCCTGGACCGGAAACAAGCATCCTAGGACCGGTTTCTGGCATTCCAGCCGTCATCAGCCAGGCTTGCTTGAATCCAGTGGCAAAGTGAGCAAGGGACCCACGTCTGGGCATACCCCCGCCAACTTAGGGCGAACAAAGCGATACAAAAGGGGATGATGGTCGGAACGTTTGAGCCAATCAAACACTCACCCCCAGTCAACTGATCTGGGTTTAATCCATCATCATTCTTTAGCTCACTCCACCACCCCAGTTCAGACATGGCCATATGCAAATCAGTCTGACCCTGTGCCTCATGGGAACAGTCCAGCCCGAACTGCCAAGCCATGTCTTCCCTGGACCGGAAACCAGCATCCTGGGACCGGTTTCGGGTTCAAAACCCTCATCACTCGAGCAGCGGCTCGCCAGGTGATGCAATCTGGTCTGGACACAGCTGATTCGGTGGCTCGGGATATGGTTTCCTCTTTGGCCACTTGGAGACATGCCTGTTTGAGGGGGTCGGGCTTCTCGCCAGATGTACTGGATTTGACCATCTATGGATCATGGCTGTTGGGTGCCAAGCTGGATTCAGCTCTGCAAAGGTTTAAAGATAGTAAGGCAACTACGAGGCCCTTGAGTCTTCAGTCTCAACCTAAGGATTACAGACAGTTCCCGAGTTTTCGTCAAGAACTTGTCATTTTGAGGGAGAGGTTGGCAGCAACAGCAGCAGGCTTCGAATCCCCTGTATAGAAACTACAGGGGGAAGGGGCAGAGGTAGTCAGCGTGGATCTGCCCATCAGCCAGCCTACTCCTCTTCTTCCTCCCCAGCCAATGTTGTAGGAAAGCATCCCCACGTCACATTCTTAGATCATGCTTACCCAGTGGGAGGATGGGTGGCCTATTTTCTGCCTCACTGGAGGTCTGACACTACAGACCTCTGAGTATTAGACATTGTAGAAAATGGGTATGCCCTACCCTTCTGAGTATCGGCCCCCCCCCCCCCCCGACAAGGGCTTTGTTCGGAAGAGCATCTTCTGCTCCTCGAAACTCAAACGCTGCTTCAGAAGGGCACAATAGAATTGGTTCCAGAGCAGGAACAGAGGATCTTATTCCAGATACTTTCTGATTCCCAAAAAAGCATTGTCGTTTGTGGTCAATCCTCGACCTCTGGATTGTGAACATGTTCCTCAAAAAGGAAACGTTAAAAATGCTGATCCTAGCAAAGGTGCTTCTTTCTTTGAAGAAGGAAGACTGGATGGTTTTGATCAATTTGCAGGATGCATATTTTCACATCAGGTATAACAAAGAAAAGAGGTAGTTCCTCTATCGGGCAGATGCACCAATGGGTGCTATCAAGCCGGAGTGAGTGTCGCTGGGAGATCTGAATTTCAGATCATAATGCCCTCACATCCCCATTTTGAAATCGCATTGGAATTATCTCCGTTTTACGGTGGGGTCTCCGCATTATTTGCGGTCCTTCCGTTTGGTCTTACTTCCGCGCCTCGGATCTTCACAAAGGTGGTGACTGTGGTCGCAGCGCATCTCAGAAGGTTGGGGATTCCAGTATCTGAATGATTGGCTGATCAAACCCAAGTCTCCAGAGACTGTGTTGCTCCATTTGCGTTTGATAGCACTACTGTTGTTCAGCCTGGGTTTTTCAATAAATGTACCCAAGTCTCACCTGGCGCCCTCTCAGCACAACCTGTTCAAAGGGGCAGTACTGGACACTACAGTGAGTTGTGCTTTGCCGCCTCCTCAGAGGATTCAGGACATTCAGGCTATGATTCTGCTGTTTCAGAACAGAGGTCTGGTTCCAGTCTTGAAGGTCTTACACTTGCTCAGTATGTTGGCTTCCTGCATTGTGTTGATCAACCATGCACGCTGGCACATAAGGGCTCTTCAGTGCTGCTGCCGCAGACCGTGGTTTCAGCACAAAGGAGATCTCAAGGAGTTGGTCACGATCTCCAGAGACCGTGCGGTGGATCTTCAATGGTGGGATGTGTCCGGCAGTCTGTCTCAAGGGAAGCAGTTTTACCCTCCACCTCCAGTGGCCACAGTAATAATGGATGCCTCCACCCTAGGGTGGGGAACTCATCTTGGGGATCTGGAGATCAAAGGCCTTTGGTTGCATATCAATCCTCTGCAATTGCAGGTGATACGTCTGGCTCTAAAGGCGTTCCTGCCTTCCCTTCGCAGTCAGTCAGTTCAAGTCTTAACAGACAATACTACTGCGATTTGGTATATAAACAAACCGGGATGAGTAGGGTCGTATCTTCTCTGCAGAGAAGCTCTTCAACTATGGTCCTTGGCTCAGGACCATCAGGTTTGCATCATCGCAAATCACTTGGCGGGAGTCCTAAATGTAAGTGCGGACAGTCTTTTGGCATTATTCGGCTGATCACGAGTGGCGCCTCCATCCGGAAGTGACTCAGCACAGGGATGTGGGGGATTCCTCAGTTTTTGCCACTCATGAGACCGTGCACTGCCCATCATTCTGCAGCCTCCAGTAACCGATGCAGGGAGCTTTGGGGAACGCGTTTCAATTGGATTGGGACTCCCAGCTGCTTTATGCGTTTCTCCCCCATACCCTTGATTCCTCCGGTTTTGAGTAAGATTTGCCAAGACCAGATCAAAGTCATATTAATATCCCCGGATTGGCTGGCAAGACCTTTACCTCTCATTATGCCCTTCGCTCCGTCTCCCTCTCAGGGCAGACCTCCTTTCGCAGACGCTGGGGCAGGTTCTACAGCCCCACCTCCAGAGCCTGCACCTTCATGTCTGTAGATTGAACGGGGCAACCTTAGTTCTTTCTCCCTCCCATCTGGTGTGGTGAATGTTATTTTATTGGCCAGAAGATACTCCACCAAGACAGTCTATGCTGGCAGATGGGCAAAATTTGTGAAATTGTGTGGAGAGAAGTCAGTCGACCCTTTGAAGACTCATTTTTCGGATTTTTTTAGTTTTGCGCTTTCCTTGATACAGCAAGATTGCGCGGTTACAAAGGTTAAGGGGTATTTGTCTTCCCTATTGGCATTCCTTTGTTTTCCTAATCAACCTTCCCTTTTTAAGGTCCTTATAGTTTTAAGGTTCATAAAGGGGCTTACTAATAAGTTTCCTCCCACTCTTTGTTATGCATCAGTGGGACCTTAATCTAGTGCTTACATATCTTGTGTTCTCCTTTTGAACCCTTACACAGTTGCTTATTGAGGCTTCTTACTTTTAAAATTATATTTTTTGTAGCGATAACCTCTGCTAGAAGGGTGAGTGAGCTGCAGGCCCTTAGCACTAAGCCTCCTTTCACGACCTTTCATGCGGATACGTTGGTGCTTAGAACCAGAGCTGCTCTACTGCCAAAGTTAGATTAATGAATTATCTAGCCGTCATGTTCATGAACTGTATATTATTTGCACAGATTCAGACCATTTACTCATTTCATTGGTCTGTAGTATTTATTTACTCATTATGTCTTTTTGTTTAAAGTTGTTTTGTGCGTTTTTGTAATATTTGGTTGTAATGAATGATATGTATGTTTAATGTGAGAATAATCATGTCTTCTCTATGGTCTGATGTTAAAGATAATGACTTTGAACAAAAGACATAATGATGAGTAAATAAATACTACAGACCAATGAAATGAGTAAATGGTCTGAATCTGTGCAAATAATATACAGTTCATGAACATGACGGCTAGATAATGCATTAATCTAATGTTGATAGGCCCTTTCTAGTTGTCATTCATAGGGCCATATCCCCTTTTTAGGTCTCGCCTGGCGTTGCAGCGCGCATGCAGTGCTCGCTCTGCGAGGGCTTCTTGGAATCCATACGGTTTTAGAAGGTGACTTTAAGCCACGCCCTTCTTTTCAATTGGCTTGCGTCAGCGTTTGTTAAACGCTGGCGCGTGATTGGCAATTGTGCTTTTTGGTTACTGCCTTGTCCGATTTTAGGACGGCCGATTTAGACAGGCCGACGCCATCTTTGTTTCTGTGACGTAGGAGGGTGTGCTCCTAGTTTACTGGCTTCTAGCATCGCAACGTAGTGATCGGCACCAAAGGTAGGCTTTTGTGCAGTGTGCGTTCAGTGTGCTTTTAAACGTACAATTTTAGCCAATCGCAAGGGATTTCAGACCGCCCCAGCGTGCCTGAAGCGCTCTGGCTCGGTGTCTTCAAAAGGGCCCTATTTTCATTTGATGTCTCGCTCCCAAGTGTTCTGAAAATTAATTGCATTTAATTCTTTCGTTCAGCTCAGTTCATCTTTGAAAACTGTCATGTGCCGCATAGTTTGTGCGTTTCCTTTGGGGCCCCTGCATTTTATTTGGTAGATCCGTCTAGACTTGCCCTGCTCTGCATTCCTGACAGCTGCGTGGAAACATATGCCTCAGTCGCACAAATCTGCACTCTGACTGAATTGGACACAGCTGGAATGTTCAGGTTCAACGGTTTCATTTTGAAATCTGGAACTTTGGTATAGTGCTTACAAGAACTTACGTCTTCGGGGGCCGCTACTCACTTCTCACTGCTCTCCCGCCCCCCCACGCCCCTTACCCCTTTCAATTAGACCCACGAACAGGAGCACAACGTGGCGCGTCGAGCGGCTACTCAGGGACGACCTCTCACAGTCTTCGACACTGTTAATATGAAATGTGTGGAGAGGGCTGTGAGCGGCCAGTGTTTGTTGATATCCGAGACTGGGAGGGAAAAGCTGCAGCGCGGGAGGTGTCTTTACAAACACGGTTTTATTTTCGCCATGCTATTTAGAAACGTGATCCGATGTAGTGAACCGGTGTTTTAACCATCCAAGCTCCTATCTCCCCGTCTGTCCATGCCCCCTGGTAGGACCTGCATTTGACAAACCACTTAATCCCCCTGGGCTTTAAAAAACAAGCATTTGCAATGCAATAGGTCTCGCATTTACGCAAGTTTAAGTTATTGGCATTGTAAATAACAATGCCTTTTATTTATGTTCTAAAAACGGAAACAAAAATAAAAGGCATTGTCATTTGCAATGTCAATAGCTCTAACTCACGTAAAGGCGAGATCTAATGCATTGCAAATGCTTGTTTGAGAAAGCTACTGCCAAAGTTAGTCACTCCGTTCCACTTGGTACAGTCCATTACGTTGCCTACTTTTTACCCTCTCCCCATTCACCTCCAACTTTTAAATGCCTGTAAATGAACTGTGCAAATGTTTCAAAACATGTCGGCAGTTTGGAAACCACAAATGGACCACTTCTTTGTAATTCTGAAGTGTACTGGAAACAGAGTTTTAATACGACCAAAATAATCAAGACACTTTATTTGGTCATGTTCAAATGAATCACATTTGCTGAAACCACATTTCCGATTATTATTTGTGTGCTCTATAGTTTTATAAGTAAAACTGCATGTTGGCATTTTGCTTCCATTTCAATAGAAAATGTTTTGTATGTAAAAGACAGTGCCTCCTTCTGATCTACAATAATGCCTCAACAGCGTATACAGTTTGTCGTCCGTAGCACATTTCTGTGCATCAATGAGAATCTGCAGTTTACAGCTCACAGAAATGAAACGGCCCAATCAGTACTGTTTCCCATAAACCGGTAAAATAAGGAGGGCTGATATAAGGCTAGCCAGGGCATTCTATAGTAATGCCAACTACGATCTAACCGTTCTGGCCCACAATAATACCATAACACTCAGCAGTGTGTAGCCAAATATAGCTCATGCAGACTGGTTAAGAACTCATTTTTCCTGCGTAATTCTCTTTCCCTCACACAAGACCTGTCCGCTATGGGTCGTAACAAGCGCTCAGTACTGTACCAACACCTAAACCAGTCATCACCAGCTGAACAGACATGGAATACCTGAAGCGATCTGATTCAAAACTGGCCACTCTGAGGACTGCACTCTAGTCCAGCACTGCAGGTCCCAGTTAGCTACAATCTATGCGTGCTGCTTTACATCTCAGAATGGCACTCAGATGTGAGCTACTAGTAACAAAGTCCATCCGAGCAGATCTTCCCGACCATCTCTCTCACCAAACATGCATGCTCAGGACCATGAACTGTAAACAATATCAGACTGGACAACCCAGTGCAGTAATCCTACAAATAGATTATGATCATATGAAGTATAACAAAAAGACCTGCACAGTTGCCCAAAGCTGTGCGCATACCAAAAAAACGCACAATTGTCTCAACTTCATATTTTGACTTGTACTTATGTTGGTTGTCGATTTACCTACTTATATGCTATTGCATGACCTCCTCTGATGTGTCTGTAGAACTTACCTTTTGTCCCGGAGTTTTGTCCTGAATTTCGACCTTTTGCCCTGAATTTTTGTCCTGAATTTGACCCTTTGTCTTGAATTTTTACACTCACGGTCCTGAATGTGCACTCGTGCCAGTTGGTCAGCCTACCGATAAACCCCTCCCCCACACTCCTCTAGTGCAGAGCTGAAGACCGCCGCGCTCTGAGTCTGGAGCACGAGAATGCCCAAAGGGGAAGCAGGACCTCAAAGCCTGTTATAATTGGGGAAACCTACAGACAAGTTCACAACTGAAAGAATGCGATAGACAAACCTACTGGCAAACCATCACGTAATAAGGCACATTAACGTTACAATAGTGACCAGCACTGCCAAGCCCAAACACCACAAGACCATACCCCAAGGAAGAAGCACTTATCTGGCTGCTGAGCAGTGAAGAAAGAGGTAGTGCTTTTCCTTTGGGATGTTCTTATGTGAGGACAGAGACAGCTGATTGGTGGACATCAAGTTTGCGCTTAGATTCTTGGAAATTGTGTTACTTCGCTTGTTTCATGGTTTGATCTGCTGTTTTCTGTGGCTCCTGAGCAAATAAATGGAGAAAGAAAAGCATAATCCCAGCCTCCGGTCCGGACATAGAATCCCAGATATCCAAGCATATACAAAAGATACCCGATTAGTCTCATGTACCACTAAACTTAAATCAACAGGAGGCAGGAAGTAGGCAAATATGAATGTGGAAATGAAGATTCAGACTCTAGTAATAAGGATTCAAGATACATACACAGTTAGCTTATTTGTGTTTATAACGGGACTTGCACATAGTGGATGCCCCATTCTAGTGGATACAAGGAATATCTCACTGACTGAAATGAATACTTCATAGCCCTCTTTGTCTGTTCTTCCTGGATTTAGTGCACTTGCATCCCATGGACTAACTTTATATTAACCAAGACTCCAGGATCTTTGGTCCAATCTTTTCACTTAAAAACAAGGGAGTTTTTTTTTCAATTTTATGAAGTTGCAAAACAAAAAAAAGCAGTTTGACTATGGAATTGACCTTAGATTTCAGGGTTTATTTCTGACCTAGAACAGCAAGGTTTTTAACCTGTTCTTATTGCTAAAAGGCAGCAAGATACCCACTTTCCTCTGCTCCAGGGGCATACAACGTGCCTGTGCCCTAGATACAGATGCCTCCTCATTTAATGTGCAGACAAAGAGCTAATGCTGGCAAAAATGTAGAAATTATCTACTGACCTCGATTATTCAGTTTTAAAAACCTCATATTCCGTAGTAGTTTCACAAAATCGTTTGTGAATATGCTTCATAGTGTTTTTCCATTACCACGTACCCAAATTGAATTGTGTATTTTTGTACTGCATGACTACTTTGCATCATAATGAATTCTATTAATAGTGCATTGCATTTGTAGTACTTCATGTAGTAAGTGCTGCTTAAATAGCGAATTTGAAAAAGCATACTGGAAAAAGCTCTAAGTATGAGATGACAATTTAGCTCAGTTCATTTAGGGACCTAAAATGTCTCACGGTCAATGGTTATATTGCTAATCAAGTACAACGTTGAGTAATCTTGGGCGGCCTCAGTTTAGTTTGCTGATGTTGGTTTTTTATGCACAGAAATTTAGGAACTTAAAAAACAAAGTGATAGATTGAATGCTTGACTTAATCTCAGCCACGGGCAGTCACTTGGGCGGCATCCCAATCCATCGTTTTTTGCCCACTATGCCATCTCAGTTTGGACCCAGCCATATGCATTCAGCCTTGACCCTGTTGCTCTTGGGAACAGTCAAGCCCAGACTGTCAGGCCAGGTCCTCCCTGAACTAGAATACAAGCAACCCAGGACTAGTTTCGCCCTTAATATTGGCTCATCAGCCAGGTATAGCTTGATTCTGGTGGCAAAGTGAGCACTGGATCCACATCTGGGCATACTTGTCACACTTGGTGCATCAGAAAACAAAGTGATGGATGGAATTAATCTCAGCCAGTACTGCAAAAATTTAGGAGATGAACATTTATAAATTTGTTGTTTAGAAAACGTTGTCTTTTAAATACCTACTTTAACCAAATTAGTATTGTCAGTTACTTTACAGTGTTGTCATTTTCAGCTGCAAGAGTAAAATGATTTTATTTTCTGCTTCTCAGCTGTAGAGATTAAAGTTTATCAATATTCCAAATTACAGGCTATTTCATACACAGACTTTATAGAAATTGCCTTTATTAAATATTGATGACATCATTTTCCTCATAATCAATGTTTATCTTTCCACAGGCTCAGTACTGGACATTATTAAACATATTGTTGGGAAAGGCGAACACAAGAATGGAGTTCTAGATGAACATAGTATTGCCACGATGATGAAAGAGGTGTTGGAAGGCTTGGATTACTTGCACAAAAACGGGCAAATCCACAGGTATGACGTTATCGCTACACGGATACTGGTGCAGTGAGGCCATTGTTATCTACCCAATGTAGTAACATTTTCAGATTGTTTGATATTTTTACATTTGTGATGACAGGAGGTCTTGGACACATCCGTTTTTGAGAGGGTAGGATATATCCTTGCTACAGCTACACACTCTTCTTGCCAAAGTGATTTTAAACTGTTGGTGGAAAATCCAATAGTTTTAGAATGTAACCTGTAGGAATGTAATACTTACTCTTTTATGTCATCATTTTGAGTGAAAGTTTAGACTAATACCTATCCAGGCGAATCGTGTTTACAGCAAACTACATATTCAATCCTTAAATGGTCCATTTTAAGGCAGGCCTATGCTTGCTTCCATGAGGGACTCCCCCTAGTCAGTCTGTTTTTTTCCCCCCACAGCTCTCGATTGTCCTCTCTTGTAGGTCCGGCCGAAATGTAATACACGCTGGCTTATTGTCTGGGGTTTTGCATTACAATTGTTAGGGGGAATACCTGAGATTTAGAGATTACGCCACATGGCAGAATTGAGACTTCGCTTGGGTAATTATTCCATTGTGGAGGCTCGGGAAGTACACAAACTGAATGCGAGCAGATGTTCGCATTGTGTGCGATTTTGTGCTATTTTAGCTCGGAATGCATCCTTGAGAAGAAAATGTATCCGAGTGTATTTTGCGCAAAAAAAATAGTACAAAATAGCAGAAGCTGGCATTTTGCATAACAATGCATAATTTCGCATACTTGTTTGAGCATTTAATGTAATTTTCTTTGTCAAAATGACCCGTATTTCTCCCAGGATTAGTCTCAACATAGACTAAGGTGGAGGGAGGTACTTGTGTCGAGAGATTAGAGGAAGAAAAGGACCTTGGAGAGTTATAACTGTATATTTGTTTAAGGACTATAAAAGCAATTGAATAGTGGACTCAACGTTCAGTTGAGGACTATGTTCACTTTTGGTAACCAGACCCGCTGCAGTGTGGAGATCTTTGAGGAATGAATAAGAGCACTTATGTAGTACCCTGCAAGCTAAATATAATGTAACAAAACATCTTTACTGAGAGGAAGGTGGGTAGTACACAGGAATTATTTTCCATGAAAGGTTATATTTTTTCAGCAAAAGGCGTGTTTTTTTTTATCTGTATGTCTACAGTGGCCGCAATTTTCTTAACATGTTTCATTAGACAGTAAAACGTTTTCCATCGTAGTGGCCAAATGACCCTAGAGTACAGGCTTGAGCACTCCAGGAGCTATTTTATAGATTTTTGCCAAGTTTTAATTACACACTAGTACACAGTTTGATTTTTGTCCCCCTTGTGCTCCTGTAGTTTAGTACTAAAGAGTGGAGACCACAGATTTCTCTTTTGTTACCCGCTCATTACCCAGAACAGACAGTGATTGTTTCATTCCTTATTGAAACGTTTTTGCTCTATATAAAAATGGTGGAAAATCCAGCATTCGGGATTTAAAGGAAACAAAAAAGTAATTTTGAAAGAATAACTGCATTCATATTTTGATTCTATATCTTGAAGTTGGATCTGCCTTTCCTTTGATAAGTCCAATAGGTGCAAGTCTTTTCTGCCAAATAACTGAGCGCCGGTGGGTTTTTCCATGCAGACTTGGCATACTGTTACTATTCCATGCAGATTGATGCTGCCCTACACCAATGGGATTTGATTAATGCCCTAGACAGGGCAAAGGGAAGTGCTGAGGTGCCAAAGCTATGAGGGTTATTAATGCAGCCCACAGCAACAATGCTGTTGCAGATTTTTTATTGTTTTATTTAAAAGATGCTCTTAATCCTGACTCGCAGCACCCAGTGCTCTTCCAGAGCACATTATTACTGAGCTGCAACAATTTGGCTGTGGTCTACTTTTGTTTGCCCGTGGCTTAGAAGCCAGAAAATTGCAAGTGTCAGTCCAAATTACCAAGAGCTAACAATTTTAGATGAGTGGAAATAACTGCACGAATATGAGTAAAATAATGTTATGTCACAAATTAGAAATGTCTTGTTACTTTTTAGGCATTCATTCGCAGTTGTCTTGTTCGAATGTTGAGGACTAACTCGCTGACTAAGCAGCTCACTCAGCACCACCTTTCACGCCCTTCATCATGCTACTGATGGCCTTTCACTGCCCATCCTTGCTGTTGCTGACTCCCATCTATTCTTGCTCCCAGCTCCCCATTTTTTGTTCCCCATTCTTGCACTCCTGCCCCAGTCAAATATTTATCCCATTCCTCTGCACCGCGATTGCCTGCCCCTCCCTCTTGTCACAGATCAACAATCACTCCCCATCCTCTGACCCTCATGCCGCAGCCTTCTTCTCTTGGAGCCTGCAGTCATCTTGCCAGCAGCCGCGTCTCTCATAGCCCACGACCACTTCTCTCGAATTGTTTGTACCCCCTCACATCCCTCATCCCACCTAACCCCTACCATCGTAGTCTACAATTTTCTGGTTTATCCCCATTTCCAAATGAAATCACTTAGTGAGAAGTTGTAGCCTGGCCGTCCAGGTGACAGTATTTGGCTTTCTTTTCTACTTTTTGTGGTTGCCTTACTTTTGTTTTATTTACATAGCCTTTTAAGTTTATTTTCTACGGAACAATTGTGCTTCTGCTGGAATCTCTGCTGCGCTTAACAAATAAACTCACAGAAATATAGATAATATTGTGTGGGGTGCATTTGGTGGTGTGCTTGATGGTGCGTTTATTTAGACAATACTTTACACATCAACGGGGCAGTGGGAGTTGCGCTTGGAATAAGGTTGATACAGGGCAGACGGTTAGACAGTTTGAGGGTAAGTGGATTTAAGAGTGATTTGAGGGTGATACAGAGGAATAGATGCACTTTGAGCACATGCTTGAATTTAATTTGGAGTGTTTGGGGAGCTCTCAGTTCGGCTGGGAGTGAATTTCAGTTGAAGGGGCACAGTAGGTGAAAAATACCTGCATGCAATATTGGGTGTCGTGGGTGAGGTTGCAAGGCTGCAGTTGATAAAGCACTGACCAAATGTGGGGATGGTTGTATTGGGAAAAGTATTGGGATCACTCTGAGCGAGGGTCTGTTGACAGTCTACCAAACTGCTGTCAGAAGTTGGATCAAAGCTCAATTTCTGACAGAACCAGCTGACTAGATCTTGATGAGAGGATCGGTTGGTTCCTTGGGAAGATTAAAAAGGATTTGGATAGCAAATGTGGTAATCTTAGCAAATGGGAAAAGAGAGCAGAGTGGTTGGCCAACTTACAGTAGTAGATGTTGTTAATAACGAGGGAGTTGACCAATGCTCTCGCTACATAAAAGTGAAGGGAAGGGCAGATGTGCGGAATATTGATCACTTGGAACCTGAAGACATGATTGATATGAATGACTCTAACTGCATTCAGAAGTGCGTGCCAAGGTTTCTGGTGAAGGGGGTGTAGTCATTAAGTCCTGGGGCAAGACATTGGATGCAAAGTCAGTGAGAAATTAGTTGATTTCAGGTGGTTTAAAATAAGCTAGCAGGGAGGAGCCAAGTGCCACCCAGTGATGGATAGCAGTAAGATTGGAGGCGAGGGGTGAATGTCAAAAATAAAAATATTAGTGTATTGTCTACAAAGTCACAATGGGAGATATGAGGAGATATCACATCACCAAGGAAGGTGGCCACGTGAAGAGAATATAAAGGACCCACCACTGAGCCTTGGGGTATACCTTTGAATTGTGAGATGAATTAAGAAAGGGAAAAGTAGAAATGACTGAAAATGAGCGGGTAGAGAGGTAGAATGAAAACAAGTGTTTATGCACTTCCCAATTCACTGCTTCAGAGCTCTACCAGAAGTATGTATATGTCACTTTCAGATACTTTTCTTTTGTAATTGTAAATTATATGTACATAGCCCTCACTACCTCTGACAAGGCTTTGAAACGCTCACTGGTAAGTAGCACTCTACTCCGGAACACAAGATGAATTGGTGATAGATTAGTAGAGGGAAAATATACATTGTTCCTGGGAGTGGTGGACGTGTTTGTCTGTTAGCTTGGTGAATAAGATAAAGGGGGGGAAGAGTTTGGAAAGGGTTATTTGGGACTCCACAGCAGTATGAGAGTTTTTGGATGAGTCCGAGAGTGGCGGTACGGGGATTGTTTGATAGAGGTTTAGGATGAGTCATACTGTAAGGGTTTGCGAAGAGTTATAACGTTTTTTCCCCCCCTCGGAAGTAGGTGGAAAATATATAAATATGTAGATGCATACCCACACATGAAAGGTATGTATACTTAGAGATGTTAATACGATGCCCAAAATAGTTAAAGGACTGTTGTGGGAAATGTTGGGCTGGCTCATCCAAAACCAGCATTAGAACATTGGAAAGTTATCATACACATGACATAGCCAGGAAATGCAATTTAATTCAAAGGACAAGTGTGTGTGTGTGTGTGTTTAAGGTATTTATACAGGGGTTTATGGCATTGGGAGTGCAGTAACATAGAAAAAAGGAGCTGGGTTTCACTACAGTTATAGGGGGGAAAAAAGGAAATGGGTGTGTTTACACCTCTTGAAAATAAAAAGAGTGATAATAAAAAAAGAAAGGGGGAGTTGAGGAGATTGTCTACCCCCAAAGTAAAAATAAGGACAGTGATAATTAATTATAAAGTTACCCGTGAAGTTGTGACGTAAAGATACTCCTAGCACAGTGACTCCCAATGCAGCGGCCATACTGTAATGACTTCTGATGTAATTACCTGCGAAGTAATGATTGACAACCCCTTTAAGATCTTTCAACTGAGCCAATCTGCCACTGAGCCAATCATCCAAAGTGCCTCTCCTCTCATGGATGAAAATAAACCGTATTAATTGCGCTGTTTTCCTCCATATATTTACATTTTCCTCTAATTACCGAAGAACCAGTGAACCATCCGAATGTTGGAGCAGGAGGCATCGTATCAAGAACCTGAATACGATGACATTTAGCCATCTGTTGCCTTCCAAAAGCATCCGCACGTACGATCAGGGCTTTAAGTGGGATGAAAATACTGGGGGGGTCTCTCATAGGGGCGTGGGCGCTGTAATTAAGGACGTGGCTCGAAACTTAAGCTAAAAATCTGTACTTAGCATAGTGCACTGCACTGGCGTTTTGCTGCTTCTGCCCATACATTACACCTACAACAAGCCAGGACTATTGGCTTTGTCAATGGCTGTAAATTGCATTGCAGAAATAAGCAACAACTATGGCTTCATTGTGTATATAATGCTGAAAATGCTTTCTTCTTGTGGGAGAGATTGTGGTGTAAGGCTAGACCTGCCGACTTTCGAGCTGAGAGAGCAGGTTCGAGCCTGACGTTTGCTCAACAGCCTGTGGTTCAATAAATGAATATATCATTGTGTATTGTAACATGTGCTTCTGTAAAGCGCACAAATATCTTTGGCCGAGTTTGCGCTATATACAAGTGAAAAAAGTGTCTCTTTGAAGTTACCTAAAAAGCAGTGAAGGGTGGTACTACTGCAGGTAAGTTATGTATTTTTGCCCCAAGAGTGAGGGCAAAAATTGAGCCCGATAGGGACACGTCACAGCACCTACTTTTAAAAACTGACGGTGCTGGGCACCGGCAGGACCCTGCCCACTTAAAGCCCTGCATACGATTATCTATTTCTTACCTGTGACTCAGGCACTCCTACTATCAATAACCAAGGCTGGCACAGCACGTGTATCTTAAGGCTCGTTTTTAGGTCGAGCCTAGCGCAGCGCGCATGCGCTGCTCTATGGGAGGCTTCTTGTGAGGGCTCAAAACTTCTCCGTGTGGGTTGGCCTCCCACACATCTGATTGGCCTTTGCGTGTGTCTTTCAATAATGAAAGCACGCAAATGGCCAAAGGCGGGTGCATGTCCCACCTCTTCTTCAAATGTTCACTCCCACGGCGTTTTGCTCTCGAGAGCGAGCAGCGGCGCGCAGGCTGGCAGCTGCATTCCTCCCTCGTCGTGGATCAGGTTACTAATTAGCAGCCTGTGCTCCATGCTTGCACCCCTCCCACTCTTCTTTGTTTGTTCTTTGTAGCACGGTCCGGTTTCACTTTAGGGACCGGGGACCACGCTTGCTGAAAGTGACTGACTCACTCTCTCAATCTCTCTCTCACTGACTGACTGACTGACTCTCTCTCTCTCTCTCTCTCTCTCTCTCTGACTGACTGGCTCTCTCACTGACTGACTGACTGCACAACACCACCAACAGAACCACCTACAAGGTTGCACTCAGACGCTATCACCAGCAAATAAGAAACACCAATGAAAAAGCTCTAGTGGACAGCATCGAAGGAAGCTCCAACAGCTGCAATGAGATTTTCTCAATCATCAAGGAATTCACTTCACCCTCAGCCACTGTCAACAGCATCACTACCTCCCAACAACTCTGCGACAACCTATCCAACTTCTTCTACAGAAAAATTGCAAATACCTACAGCAACGTTGCACATCAACTCTACCACAGAGAACTTCATGGCAACCTACCAACCACGATGGTCACCTGACCGAATAGACAACCCTCATCAGAAACGGCACTGTGGCAGTCATGCAGACCATCCACTGAAGCTCCAGTGGACTCTTGCCCCCACCACATCTACAACCTGGTAACATTACCAATCGGCACCACCCTGACCCAGATCATCAACAGCTCCATCACTTCCCCGCTTTCCAGGATGAATGGAAACTTGCTGAAATCAGCACCCTACTCAAGAAGCTTGCAGCCGACCCTAATCACCTGAGCAACTTCCGACCAATCTCCCTGCTGCCCTTTCCAGTCAAAGTAATTGAAGGCCATCAACAAGCAAATAACAATCCACCTGGAGCAGCACCAGCTTCTAAACAACACCCAATCAGGATTCAGAAAGAATAACAGGCCTGAAACAGCACTAATTGCGGTCACTGACATTCAAAGCATCCTGGACTGAGGAGAAACGGCACCCTCATCCTGCTCGACCTCTCGGTATCATTCGACTCTGTCTCCCACAACACCCTCATCAGAAGACTCCATTAGATTGGCATACAAGGATCCGCACTCAAATGGGTCTGCTCCTGCCTCACGGGGAGAACCCAAAGATTCAGACTGCCACCCTTCACATCAGAGACTTCACATCAGAGACCAAGAACCTGATATGTGTAGTCCCACAGGGATCGTCCCTCAACCCCACCCTTTTCAACATATACATGACACCACTCAACAACATTATCCGATCACAAGACATCACCGCTGATGACACCCAACCCTCCCTGATGGACAAGACTACCAACACCAGAACCAGCTTCAACAACTGTATGCGCATGGTAGCAGACTGGATGTGCACCAACTGCCTGAAGCTCAACTCTGACAAGACGCAAGTACTAGTCTTCGGCAACAAGCCCTCCAAATGGGACTCCACCCAGTGACTGTTGGAGCTAGGACCACTGCCCATACCCACAGACCACGCAAGAAGTCTTGGGATCATCCTAGACCACAAGCTCAACATAACAGAACAAGTGAACGCAGTGAAAACCTCCTGCTTTCCCATCCTATGCATGCTGCGAAAGATCTTCAAATGGTTGCCACAGAACACCAGATGGACCGTCACCCAAACGGTCATCACCAGCAGGCTGGACTATGGCAACACTCTCTCTATGCCGTAATCTCCAAACAACTTCTACACTGACTCCTAACCTTACAGAATGCCGCCACAAGACTCCTACTCAACCTCCCACATCACACCATACCTCAAGAAACTTCACTTGCTCTGCAAAAGTGCAGCCATTTAAAACTTCATGTACACATGCAAAGCCCTACACAATGCAGGACCAGAATACCTGAACAGTAGCATACACCTTCACCAGCCCGCCAGACACCTATGCTCTGCCTCCCTCGCACACACTCCCCGCATCCGCAAAATCAGAGCAGGAGGTCGCTCTTTCTCCTACATCAGACCCAAAACATTGAATGACCTCCCTCAACACATCGGAACCACCTCCTCACTTCTTGAGTTCCGCAAGAAGTTGAAGACCAGGCTTTTTGATTAAACTCCGAGGGGACTACACACCTGCCCAAGCGCCTGGATACCCTCATGGGTGATTAGTAAGCTGTACAAATAGACGTAGCATAACATGAATACTGCTCATTACTGTCTGCTTTCCAAACATCCAGTACTACCACACTGTCAAACTGCAACACAACCCAGGCATATCTTATTTACCTGGCAAGAATTGTGTAATGTTAAAATCAACAACTGAAATACACCAGAACCACATACACACAAGGCATTTGCACTGCTCTCTCTCTGTGTGTAGGTTTGTATGTGTATTTACGTGTACATTTATATTTATCAAATCCATTCTTGTATTGTTTAGTCGTAGACCACAAGTACTGGCACTTGGCAAGTACTGCTATAGTTAAGTTGCATTCTAAAGTGCATTAACAAACAGAAGGTGTTGCGTTTTGGCTGTTCTTGAGCCTTGTTCAAGTAGATCGCCATTATGTGTTTACTGTTTATTTAAGACTCGTAGCATGTCAAGTGCTTTCACTAGACATAAACGAGTTACATTTAACATGGACATTTCTTGAGTTTATATTCCATGAATAAGTTGATGAATTAATTCTAAATTAATTTTACTAAGTATCTACCATAGTCAATTTGTCTGAAATGATCAGGGTCAGTTGCTTAATGAATGAGTGCCAAATAAACCATGTTGCAACTATATAGTGGGAACGTCTTCTCAAATACCTTCACTTACTTTTTGGGCTCTTCCATTTTGGAGGAGAAGTTTAATTATGGAAGCAGAAAACAGAAGCAAGGCTGCCGTTGTTGCACCTACTGTAAGGAGAGTCTACCACACATTATGTGCTGTCCTACATTTTATCACAACGTAAAATGCATTGATTAGAAAATGGGGGTATGAACCTGCAAAGAAGATGTCTTGTCATGCTTTAACAGCATGAAAGGCATTTTAATAAATCATTATGTAAAATATATGTACATTGTACAGAATATTCTGGACATTCACTAAGTTATAAACCGAACTCCTAATCTTTCCATCAAATTGATGTATGCATTGTTTGATTTTAAATTACGAGCTGACAACCTATTTATTTAAACGTATTATCAATTTGTATTGTACAATTTTAATTATCAATAAATTAACCTTTTGACTCCCAAGTACTGCAGTGAGAGTCCAGTGGCTCTGCCGTCAAATGGATCCGCTGTTGAGAGCCAAAATCTGTTACCTGCTTCAAAACACCGCTTCAGCAGTGAACATATATGCCTTACCGACTGCTAATTAATGTTTTACTTCCCACTCCTGCTGAGGCATCAGTGTTCCTGGGCCGTGCTCCACCCATACCCGTTTGCTTACATCCTTTTTACTGCTGTGTGGAAAGAGAAAACATTTTCACTACACAAGTCTGAACTAATGGTTCTGTTATTTCTTGATTTGGAAAGTTGATTGAAAAAACTTGGTCCTCAGTTCATTTAAATTTGTTGTTTAGAAGTAGTCTGCTCCCACTCGTCGACTTTGGAGTTGTCTGTCTTGCAGCTGGCAAGGTTCTTAAAATCGAAACCTCGTGGAAATGTGAAGGGGCCGTTTATGTTGCTCAGCAACCAAAACATGGCACCAGCATTAAATAACCAAGTAAAATGATGTGATGTGCACACAGTAGAACGAGTGGCAAACTTTCTAAAACACCTATTACATAATGCGGTGAAAGGTTCAAGTTGATTTAGTGGATGCTTCGGGAGTTCCATCAGCGGTGCAGAATGGCCATGGTATTTGTTCAGTGCCCCACCCGGTCCACTGCTGGACTGCGAGTACAAGGGGACTCTGACTACATCCAATTTCAGTGGGTTTATATAAATGCTAATGTTGATTCAAGCAGTTGCCTTGCTGATAGTGATTGTAAATGAGCTTTGAATGCCTGTCTGGAAACATGTTTATATTTTGGCCAGGGACTGTTCTCCGTGCATTTTCATGGGAGTGATTCTTTGTGTAGATTTGAATCAAGGATCTAATTCCGAAGTCACATAAACCACAAAATACCAGAACAGGGTGCATAGCATAGCACAAATTAATCATTTTCTAATATATGACGATTGTTAAATTTACTTCAAAGTGACGGAGCTACTCAGAAAAAAGAAAACGTGCACTCACTTAGAAGAGGGTAAAGTACGTAGACTATACTGTTACTCTGTTCTTTACAGTATGGCAAAAAGTAAGGTAATTGTTTATCCGCTACGGATAACCTTTCTCTCGTGCACAGCACGTGCAGTACTCTGTGAAAATGGCATATATATATATATATATATATTATTCACTGAAAAAACCATAGGTTTCAGGGGCGTTCTAGTTAGTTGGACATTTCACTCGTACAAAGCCATAGAAATTCCCCCGTTATAGTTAGTTCAGCTAACTATAACTCGCGCGCCCGCAATGCACTGCTGATGACGTCACATATTACATCACTCATGACATGGTCAGGGACATCACTCATGACATCACTGATGACATCTCAAATGTCTCAGTCCCCTGTTTGCCTCAGTGGCACGGAAAAAATGGGTGGAACGGACTTCAGCACGCCAACGAGGTCCTCTTATGGCTCCGATGACGTCATACGGTGTCGCGAGCGGAGCCGTGCTCGTTGACGTGGGAGAGCTAGGAAAGAATTTCCGTGGAATGCTGGTGCAGGGGATATTCACCTAAGTGTTCAGGCTAGTCCTTTGGGAGCAACTGTTTATGTTGCCACTCCAGAAACCGAAACCAGTGATCCGAGGGCAGAGGCCCTGCAGATGGCACACGAGGTGGGGTGCCCAGTCGTGTGCACCGGCGGGGCAGCGAAGTGACAAGCACCACAACCCACAAAAAAGGTAACGAGGGCACTGAATAACACAGGATCTTCTCTTTGTATCTGGCAGGAACAACGAAGTTAAAATGCCCTAGTACCAAAATGTAGAATTAGTGCTACAACGGTCTTCAAGAGGACCTGCGATGCCGCTTCTGCCTCCCGTACCCTGGAGGCGGCACATGGGTCACGCGGTACGGTCATACTGCGGTGGGACGCACACTCGTTGACCTCTCATGGCACTGCTCCACACTTCAGGGAGGACGCTTTCCATTAGCTATGTTTTCTGATGACATGTCGCGCCGGCCCCGTCCAACAACAGAACTCCTTTAGATCCAAACAGACTCTTCAACTCTCTCACCGGAAGTGAAACCAGGCCACGCGGACACTTTCACAATACAACAGCCGGGAATGCACTTTTCGGTAAAAAACCACATTCCTTCCTCCTAATTAATCAAATAAACGTCTCACTGAAGAATAGGGGCCAGCTTCGATCGGTAAACAGCCGTTACAACAACTTTTTACTTTGCGATACCATTACAACGCATGCATTACCACGCATGCGTTGTACATCACAAAGTCATTACTACGCATTTTTTTAGAACGCATGGTCATTTACCACGCATGCCTTTACAACGAATTTTGTTGTAAAGGTATGTATGGTAAATGACCATGCGTTCTAAAAAACATGTAGACGATCCATGTCGTTGTAAGGAAACAGAGGCTGTTCCGTTTCCTCACAACGACGTGCACCGCCCCTCAGAGATGACGTGAAGCAGGAACCACGAGGAGAGAGGAACCATGAGGAGTGAGAGGTAAGGGGGATTGGGCATGGGGTGGGGGTTTCTTTTCTAGGGTTTAGGGTAGTGCAGTGGTGTTTGGGTGGTGTAGGGGTCGTGCTGGGGTAGTGTTTTAGGGTTTAGGGTAGTGCAGTGGTGTTTGGGTAGTGTAGGGGGTCGTGCTGGGGGTAGTGTTTTAGGGTTTAGGGTAGTGGGGTAGTGTAGGGGGTCGTGCTGGGGGTAGTGTTTTAGGGTTTAGGGTAGTGCAGTGGTGTATGGGTAGTGTAGGGGGTCGTGCTGGGGATAGTGTTTTAGGGTTTGTTAGTGCAGTGGTGTTTGTGTAGTGAAGGGGGTCATGCTGTGGGTAGTGTTTTAGGGTTTAGGGTAGTGCAGTCGTGTTTGTGTAGTGTAGGGGGTCGTGTTTTAGGGTATAGGGTAGTGCAGTCGTGTTTGGGTAGTGTAGGGGGTCATGCTGGGGTTAGTGTTTTAGGGTTTAGGGTAGTGCAGTGGTGTTTGGGTAGTGTAGGGGGTCGTGCTGGGGGTAGTGTTTTAGGGTTTAGGGTAGTGCAGTGGTGTTTGCGTAGTGTGGGAGGTCATGCTGGGGGTATATTTAGGGTTTAGTGTAGTGCAGTGGTGTTTGGGTAGTGTAGGGAGTCGTGCTGGGGGTAGTGTTTTAGGGTTTAGGGTAGTGCAGTGGTGTTTGGGTAGTGTAGGGGGTCGTGCCCTACCATGTCCAAGACCTATCAATTTCTTTCTTGGGATCCCTCATATACTTGGAGAAAAAGGTACATAGTTTCTCATCAATTTCAGGCGTGTGTGCCACCTTCCCCTTCAGTGAGGGCCTGGGGCATTCTCCCCTCATCCTATTCCTGACCTCCCTTTCAAGGGGTTGATGGATTTTCCCCACCACATACTCTGCCACTTTGGCATCAGGTGTCCACTCTGCCGACCTAGGATGGTAAATTTGGGTAGGCTCGAACATGTCAGAGTGGACCCCGTCCCCAACCGGGGACTGAGAGGAGTGGGACTCTGGACGCCAGGGACGCCCTGAGTCCTTATCCTTATCGGAGGAGAAATCGTCCTCCGATACACCCTCTCCCTCTAAGGGAAACCCGCCGTCAGGGTCTACAATAGTGGTGACAGTGTCGCAATTTTCTCCGGGCCCCTCCTCCTCCCGGCAGGGTGCATGTGTTAGCGTTCGCACACTCTTGAGGAAGGTCTCCGTAAGTTTATCAAATCCTTCCAAGTGCCCCGGGTTATGCTTAACGGCCCTTTTATTCCCCATCTGGGAGCTACTTGGACCCGCCACCACCAGATCTGGGTCACTGAACACCCCAGGGATGCTTTTCGCCAGCTTATCAACCTGATCCCTAAGAGGAGCCAGCGCCCTAGAAATAGCCAGAGAGAGGGCTTGGTCCACTGCTGGAGGGAGAAGTTGGGGGCCATTCCTCCTCCACTTCCTGGTAGGAGGAGTAAAAATGGTCTTCTGGAGAAGACATGATAGCAGGGGTGTGAGCACAGAACAAATGCCCTTAAAATCCTTAAGACAGCCCCTCGCCGGTGCTCCAACAGCTGGGCTTTCCCCGAAGCTGTTATAAGAATAGACTGAGGCGCAATACCAATTACCACCACCAGGTGGCGCTGGTCACTAACGTGGCCGTGTGGGGAAATCACCGCGTAGCGGTGTCAAATTTAGGCGAGGGTTGGTCGGGAATCAAGCGGACACTAAAGGAGTGACCGGATTCCCAAACGCGCGTAAAGACCAGCGGGAGCGCTCGACTGAGCTCCATCGCTCGGACCAGACGCGCCTGACAGGATCTCACCGCGCGCAGAGCACACAGCGGGAGAAACTGAGAGGGGGAGAACGTGCTCGGGCAAGAGCCTGCTGCGCAGGGAATATGAAACAATACCAAGGCAATAATGCTAATAACGTGCACAAGAAACCGCTATACAAACAGCAACAACGTCAGATTAAGCCAAGAATGTAAGGAATGCACTTAACTGACGAGCAGTGAAGAAAGAGGAAGCTGAAGGGACGTCATGATATTATATACGATGGACTGTGATATGATTGGACTATAGTTGCCTTGGAGACTACCCCCCTAATGGTTCATGGGTTGTGTAGTCTTTTGTTTAAGGATTGTGTTACGTTTTCTTTGAACTGCTATGCAAATACAGTGAGGAAAGATATGCATAATCCTCGCCTCCGTCCTGCCATAGAATTCATTAAACTTTATTTGATCTGATTTAGAAACATAGATCATAAAAGTGTACATAAAAACAGTAAATCCTCTTTACTAATACAATACAGTGAGAATTAATTAAAACCAGTAGGTAAAAATGGGTGTTACAAAGCCCGGTTCAGAGCAACTTCAGGTTAACAGAATCGTAAAGTTCAATGTTTCGCAAGATCAATCTCATGTACTTCGGTGCAAAATACGCAATATGGGGTCCAAGTAAGATGTAACGCTCCAATACCTGACCAGTTTGCACTATATAAAACTGCAGAAAAACTAAAAATAAAAAGTGTTTTGCACACTTCTGTCATTGGGCTATATGTGGGCTACATCTGGGTGATATTTGTGCTACATTTGGGCTCTTTTTTCTCTGGTGGCCATCTTGGGAGACTTATTTGTTATGAAGTTTCCTAATTTCGTCATTTACTGCAGTCTCCTCAGTAGGAAATGCTTTCAGTCTTTTACTTTGATTCCATCAAGAAGGCATTCAGATGTGTCACACATTTGCCATAAATTCAGAATGTTAGCACTCTAGTTGTTCATTAGATCACTGTAGTAAAGCTACTGCTCACCAGGGAGTTAACTGGAAGTCTATTGCTGGTATTGAAAGTGATTGTTTCAGTCTGCATGTCAGAATTTTCTAATAAAATAGAAGAGGATTTGAGATCTCACTTAAAACTTGCCCTAAATTTTCTTTCTGCAGCACTAACCATAATTTCTATGACAAGATGAACCCCATCATTTTGTTCCTTTTTAAATTAAATGTTTTAAGTGTTACCAGTTTATTCCAATCAAGATGGCTTCAGGTGTGCCATACTTTTGTCATAAGTAAGACTGTTAGCGCTCTAGTTGTTCTTTAGAACACTCTGGGAAGCTGCAGTAGAACACAAAGGCATCAACTGACAGGCTGCTCCTGTTGAAATATAACAGGAAGATATTTGAGATCACACTTGAAACATGTCCTAATTTTTCTTTCTACAGCACTAACCATAATTTCTATGACAAAATGAACCCCCTCATTTTGTTCCTTTTTAAATTAAATGTTTTAAGAGTTACCAGTTTATTCCAATCAAGATGGCTTCAGGTGTGCCATAATTTTGTCATAAGTAAGACTGTTAGCTCTCTAGTTGTTCTTTAGAACACTCTGGGAAGCTGCAGTAGAACACAAAGGAATCAACTGACAGTCTCTGCCCTTGTTGGATGTACATGTTTTACTGAGAATGTCAGACTTCATTCTCACATGACTGAGAAAGATGATGTGAATTTACAGAAAATATGCTCATTTTAGCTTCTGGAGCTCCTTCCAAAACTGTATGGGACAAGCATGTGAAAATAGTTTTCTCTCAAACATGATTCATGATATCCCAGCAGAAGGTTTTTCAAGGGTAAAATCACCTTAGAACACACCACAATTCCTGAAATTAGTATGGTACCATCAACAAATGAATTCTAATGTAACTAAAGTCTGTTATCACCCTTTATAGTTCTCCTTTTGGTAACCCTCAAAATCTTCGATTCACTACAATGCATTTCAATGGGGTACTATCATTTATATTGGTCCCAAGATGGCTGCCGGCAATTCCAGGATGAAGTGCTGACAGCCAATCAGATCTCACGATGACATGTGGTTAGGCTCCGCCCAGATATATATGTGTTTTCTTTTTCAAATTTCTCAGGAACTACTGAACGGATTTACACCATTTAACCAAAAGGCACAACTCTGAACCAAGGGCTACCTTTTTGCCAATTTTGGTGTAATTCCGTTCAGCAGTTCGGGCTGTAGCTGCGATGAAAGGTTCCTATGGAAAATTGCATGGGGAAAACACGTTTTGGGACCCCCCTTTTTTCTCGGCCCCCACTTGACGAATCACCCCGAGACTTTCAGGATAGGAGCTGACTGGAGCGCCCCACGAGTTTTGAAAATTTTGCGAACATTCGTCAACCGGCGCCAAAGTTATTTCAAATAGAATGTTGCGGATTTCCTATGGAAAATAGGTCCTAACTATAACTATCTACTGGCGACCGCCAGTAGATAAAATATATATATATATATATGTATATGTATATGTATATGTATATATATGTATATATGTTTATGTATGTATATATATATATATATATATATATGTATATGTATGTATATGTATATATATATATATATATGTATATATATATGTATATTGTGCGTGTGTGTTTATATTGTGTGTATTCAAGCCTGAAGATGTATGCACTGAAATAAGATGAGTAGGTACTGGATGGTAGGAAGATTTTGAAAAGAATGTATTTCAGGGCCTTTTCGGTTCAGCTGACGTTAAATTTATATTGATTTTGTTAGGTCCTGAATTTTCAACGCTGATAGGCATACCACAGTTTAGAAGATAATTCATCATTATTTGCGTATCAGTCAAGATATCTTAGAGGTATAATTCATCTCTTCCCAAAAGGTGTGCTCTCCTATTCACCAAGAATGTGACTTTTCTGAAAGAAGACTTGTCGCAACCTATCTGTTAAAGATGATCTGGCTCAGTAAAACACAGACTTACCCATATTCAGTGGGAAGAATATAAGCACTTGGCTCTAGTGGTCAACTCTCTATTCCCGATCGTATTCCGATGTATGTGCTCATTATCTCGCCTGCCTGCTTAGTATTTTAGGCCTACAATAAAAGCTACAATCTTTGATTGTCCTATTTTAAAGGCTTGCAGTCCATTTTGACGGCTGAATGAAACTCTTGAGTTACATCACTGGTTATTCTGTTTAATTCTGACGTTCGAAAGTCTATGATGAGCTGCTGCGAAATTTACAAATAAAGTGGAAGCACAAATTTTACACAAATTCCCATAGTACCGGACCACATCCTGTTGCCTTTCTTCAGTCTTCCTTTAAATGCCTCTGCAAGATAGTGAAAGATGAGTGAATCCAGTGTCATTCATGTTTGTAACTAGCGTATTTGGAAATAGAGGTTTTCTAGCTTCTAGTGCCTTCTTTATTTGAGCTGTTGTTGAATCAAGTGTTTCATATTGTGAAACATAAAAAGCATGATTTGGTCACTTTATACATTTCAGAAATGGTGTACGTAGTGTTATTTTTTACTCGTTAGTAATTTTTAATTTGCAGATGTTTGTTACTGTGTGGCATTTACATGGATCTCTGTATCAACTTCCTTCCACAAAAAAAGGCTTGGTCTGTGTGAGATACCCTTACCCCTATTAAATGAATCCTTGACTTGTATCCCCCCCCTGTTTGTTTTAGACTCGTCCTTAGGCTAACCTGTGTGACAGTCCATTCTAACGTTAGAGGCTGATCTTTAGTGTGAGCTACTGAAATGCTTCTTTACTATCCAGAGTTTATTTAATGACAACCCATGGATTTGAGAGGATTCCTCTTTTGAAGGCTATTCTTTAAATGTGTTGTCCATATGAGTAGTAGAAGTTGAGTACTTTTAAACATTAAACATCTTTCTTTAAAAGGCAACACTCAAATTTGACTAGGAGCCCTTTGATACAGTCCTAAAACTCCAGCTGCCAAAAATGTTACTAGTCTTGGTGGTGTAGTTTAAATATTTATGAAACTGGAGACTTTCAAGGGGAGTTAATAAATAATAGCCCAGTGTGTGTGATTCTAGTCCTAATTCAGTTAATATGAACACTGAGCTAGGGTACATATTAAGTACCTAAAACTATTTGCATATATTAAAGGCAGGCAGATGCGTAGCACCATTCTCAAAAGGTCCACTTTTCTGTTTTTGCCGATGAAAGTTTATGTACAATAAAGACACACATTTTCTTAACTGAGAATGCCTTTTCTAAATTACAGAATACGGACGTGGGGAGACCCAATATACCCTTGGAGGCTTGGGCAGATAGATCAACTAGAAGTGAAAGTGCCTACAAGGGATTTCGTTTAAAAGATATAACTTTTAGTGTAATATACATCAAATGACTTGGTGGTTCAGTCCAATCAGATCCTGAGCCTTTGAAAAATCAATGCATACGTCAAAATTGAAAAAACAAACGTTCAATGAATGTAAAGACAGAGAAGCACAAGGATATCTTTTTGAAAAAATTCAATTTTTTTTATGTATAAACCAAATTGAAGAGGGTACAATCAAGAAAAATTAATCCAGCAAAACATCGTGAAAGAGGATATACAAATTGTCCTGCAAATCATGAATATATACATCCATTCCAAAATAATTAAAGAAGTAACATGTCTGTGAATACAGATAAGTCACTAAAAAACAATAAAAATTTGGGAAATGGACGATAGTCGACGTTTCGGTCTTTCGTGACGTGTGTACGTTAGACCATCTTCAGGACGTTGAGTATTGCATAAAACAAAGACCCCTATGTAAACATAATGCATACAATTACATTTATGCAAATTAAAATTTACTGTAATCAATTCAAACAGTAAAACAATTTAATAAGATAGCCCATGTACCAATGGAGAAAAGAAGAAGTGACAACCCAATCGAACCAACATTTCATTTATCAGTACCTATATTATTCCAAAAGGGTATCGAAGAATACAGACTCAATCGTTTGTGCTTAAAAAAAGGCCATAGTGATTTTGTTGCCTCTTATCCCAACATTGTAGCAACCAAGTTGTTTCACCAATGTTGCTATGCTTACTTTGTAAAGGTCCGGTAATTGAATTGGACCCAGGAAGATTAAAGTAATTTTCAGAGGAGTCAAATTAGCCCCGAGATTTGAATGTCGGAACAGTCACTGTAAAACAAAACAGTGAAGATAATAACAAAATAACAAAAAACGACAAACCACTGAATGTACTGCTGATACAGCTCAGATGCTGCAATTCAGCATACTGAGGACATTGCTAATATAAATGTCAACTCTTGACAACTAGTAGTCTGTCTATAGAAATGAAGATCCTTTCTTATTTTTAACAAGGGCATATGGTAATCTATTTGCTTCTGGTAACAATAATACCAATATGCAAAATAAGATTGTGAAGTATGCAGCATTACGTCGCAGTATACCAATTTAAAACTGTTTTACTTAAACGAAAAAGGTAGCTACCGTCATTTATAAAGATGTCTCGGTGATAATGTAGTTGTTACACAACTTATATATTTTTGATCATATTGATTTAAAACCAAAAATAATACTTATACATTTCGTTTTGTGAATATCTCAAGACTTAAGTAAAAGATTAACGAAACGGCGAACACAGAACTAGAATTAGCTCTGAGTGCTACGCTCACTAAATTCCAATGAATCGTTAGATGTCGAAACGCTATTGATAACTTAAGAGCGTTAATGCATTTTGAAAAATCGTGACAATCTGATTATAAAATTACAGCGGCTACTTAATATGGCAGAAAACGAGATAAATGGTCCTAAAAATAAGTCAACCATTCTTCTCATTGCGACACATAAATGGCAAAGACTAAAGCCTCGATCACCCCCCAGTTAACTTACTTGGACTCAAGGTAGCTCAGACACGGGCGTCAGTCCTGTGAAAGCAGAGTAAATTCAAAACAGCCAGATTGGCGCGTATTCTACCTATTGACCCCGGAAGTTGAATCAATAACCCTAGACCCGGAAGCATTGCGGCCTCTAGCCTCTACAGTTGGAATGAGTCGGCAATCTTAGCCTGTCTACAGATAAATGAAAACGAACAACGTTCGTGAAATTATCGATAAATTTAAAATGTATCCTGCATTATGGGGGTCAATCTCTTCAATCTTATTATGTGTGTCCGATATATTTTAATTGTCGAAACCAAAAAAGATCATTCAACATTCACTCCAACGTATTACAAAGTAGTAAAATCGCCTCTCGATCAGAAATGACAAGAACAGTGGTAGATACATCACGAAGCATAGATCTACAAGCTTTATATATCTAAATTACCACTATTACATCACATGGTATTGCTGTCAATCACTGTTGAACAGTTTGATTTCAAATCAAGATATTAGATCATTCCTCATTGAAAAGTGACAGAATCCTGGCAATGTTGCAACACTATATTTGGAGAATCACAGGATGTGTGCAACAACGCTTACAATCTAAGTCAAACAGGAAACTAGCCATGTTAACATCAGTCTTCATGAAATGCACGCTAAAGCATGCCATTCAGTGTTGAATCACTGTTGAACAGTTTGATATCAAATCAAGATATTACATAATTCCTTCTGCAGATAAACATTGAAAAGTGACAGAATCCTGGCAATGTTGCAACACTATATTTGGAGAATCTCAGGATGTGTGCAACAACGCTTACAATCTAAGTCAAACAGGAAACTAACCATGTTAACATCAGTCTTCATGAAATACACGCTAAAGCATGCCATTCATTGGCTGAATTGAGGCCCTGTTTGATACTGTCTGCATGACAAATGCAACGATTTTCCTTCAGTGTGAGAATACGGTCCACATTAGCCTAATGGTTGGCTTAACCAACTCTATTACCCACCAAACCAATTCTTTCTCAGTGTGTTTGGCCTGACCGTAATGTTCTATCAGGCATTTTATATGCATGAACAGCTCTAAAGGATGGGCTCCCGTTCGGACAGTTCCTACGTTTACGGAGGAATTGTTCCAGAAGGGAGGACTATTTTCTGGAGGCGAAAAAGTTGAAAGAAAAATTACATGTACGAATTTATCCAAATAAACTTCTAAAAAGGTCACTTAAGCGCGCATGGTATAACAACCATGACGCGCTATTGGAGGTTAAGAACAAAACAGCCCAACCTCAACTGGTCTGCGTGACCACTTTTGGTACAGCCACCAATAATAATAAAAAAATAGTGAACAAGCACTGGACTTTACTTGCCTCACTTCCAGAACTGACTGTAAAACCGTTGTTCTCCTTTAAAAGGGGCTCAAACTTGAAAGACCGTCTTGTTCATGCATATAAAATGCCTGATATTAATGTGGTGGATAACATGAGACAACTGATTTCCGTAATAGGGCATTATAAATGTAATAATTGTGCAGCATGTAGCACCACTAACGACACTAAATCCTTTGAACTAAATGGACAGAGGATTAACATTAAACATTTTTCCAACTGCAATACCAATAATGTTGTTTACTGTATTCAGTGTCCATGTGGCCTGATTTATATAGGTAAAACGACACAAGTGGTAAAACAACGCATCCTACAGCATCAATCGAGGATTCGTTGTAAAGTAGAGAATGCACCGCTTGTAGAACATTACGGTCAGGCCAAACACACTGAGAAAGATATGGTTTGGTGGGTAATAGAGTTGGTTAAGCCAACCATTAGACAGGCTAATGTGGACCGTATTCTCACACTGAAGGAAAATCGTTGGATTTGTCGTGCAGACAGTATCAAACAGGGCCTCAATTCAGCCACTGAATGGCATGCTTTAGCGTGTATTTCATGAAGACTGATGTTAACATGGTTAGTTTCCTGTTTGACTTGGATTGTAAGCGTTGTTACACACATCCTGTGATTCTCCAAATATAGTGTTGCAACATTGCCAACATTGCCAGGATTCTGTCACTTTTCAATGTTTATCTGCAGAAGGAATTATGTAATATCTTGATTTGGAAATCAAACTGTTCAACAGTGATTGACAGCAACTACCATGTGATGTATTAGTGGTAATTTAGATATATAAAGTTTGTAGATCTATTCTTCGTGATGTATCTACCACTGTTGTCATTTCTGATCTCGAGAGGCGATTTTACTACTTTGTAATACGTTGGAGTGAATGTTGAATGATCTTTTTTGGTTTCGACAATTAAAATATATCGGACACACATAATAAGATTGAAGAGATTGACCCTCATGATGCAGGATACATTTTAAATTTATCGATAATTTCACGAACGTTGTTCGTTTTCATTTATCTGTAGACAGGCTAAGATGGCCGCCTCATTCCAACTGTAGAGGCTAGAGGCCGCAATGCTTCCGGGTCTAGGGTTATTGATTCAACTTCCGGGGTCAATAGGTATAATACGCGCCAATCTGGCTGTTTTGAATTTACTCTGCTTTCACAGGACTGACGCCCGTGTCTGAGCTACCTTGAGTCCAAGTAAGTTAACTGGGGGGTGATCGAGGCTTTAGTCTTTGCCATTTGTGTTGCAATGAGAAGAATGGTTGACTTATTTTTAGGACCATTTATCTCGTTTTCTGCTATATTAAGTAGCCGCTGTAATTTTATAATCCGATTGGATTGTCACGATTTTTCAATATACATTAACGCTCTTAAATTATCAATAGCGTTTCGACATCTAACGATTCATTGGAATTTAGTGAGCGTAGCACTCAGAGCTAATTCTAGTTCTGTGTTCGCCCTTTCGTTTTATCTTTTACTTAAGTCTTGAGATATTCACAAAACGAAATGTATAAGTATTATTTTTGGTTTTAAATCAATATGATCAAAAATATATAAGTTTTGTAACTACATTATCACTCTGAGACATCTTTATAAATGACGGTAGCTACCTTTTTCGTTTAAGTAAAACAGTTTTAAATTGGTATACTGCGACATAATGCTGCATACTTCACAATCTTATTTTGCATATTGGTATTATTTTTACCAGAAGTAAATAGATTACCATATGCCCTTGTTAAAAATAAGAAAGGATCTTCATTTCTATAGACAGACTACTAGTTGTCAAGAGCTGACATTTATATTAGCAATGTCCTCAGTATGCTGAATTGCAGCATCTGAGCTGTATCAGCAGTACATTCAGTGGTTTGTCGTTTTTTGTTATTTTGTTATTATCTTCACTGTTTTGTTTTACAGTGACTGTTCCGACATTCAAATCTCGGGGCTAATTTGACTTCTCTGAAAATTACTTTAATCTTCCTGGGTCCAATTCAATTACCGGACCTTTACAAAGTAAGCATAGCAACATTGGTGAAACAACTTGGTTGCTACATTGTTGGGATAAGAGGCAACGAAATCACTATGTCCTTTTAAGCACAAACGATTGAGTCTGTATTCTTCGATACCCTTTTGGAATAATATAGGTACCGATAAATGAAATGTTGGTTCGATTGGGTTGTCACTTCTTCTTTTCTCCATTGGTACATGGGCTATCTTATTAAATTGTTTTACTGTTTGAATTGATTACAGTAAATTTTAATTTGCATAAATGTAATTGTATGCATTATGTTTACATAGGGGTCTTTGTTTTATGCAATACTCAACGTCCTGAAGATGGTCTAACGGACACACGTCACGAAAGACCGAAACGTCGACTCTATCGTCCATTTCCCAAATTTTTTATTGTTTTTTAGTGACTGTTATCTGTATTCCCAGACATGTTACTTCTTTAATTATTTTGGAATGGATGTATATATTCATGATTTGCAGGACAATTTGTGTATCCTCTTTCATGATGTTTTGCTGGATTAATTTTTCCTGATTGTACCCTCTTCAATTTGGTTTATACATAAAATCTTTTGAATTTTTTCAAAAAGATATTCCCGTGTTTCTCTGTCTTTACATTCATTGAACGTTTGTTTTTTAATTTTGACGTATGCATTGATTTTTCAAAGGCTCAGGATCTGATTGGACTGAACCACCAAGTCATTTGATGTATATTACACTAAAACTTATATCTTTTAAACGAAATCCCTTGTAGGCATTTTCTAAATTGCGTCGGCTGGCAGGTAGGTGGGGGGGGGCACAAATGTGTGGTCGGAGTGTGCATGCCTGCAAGGTGAGTGTAAATAAAAATAAATAACCACTTACCTTGCTTGCTGCTTGACGTCCTCCTCGCTCCAGTCCCGTTCTTCAATGTCTCCTCCGGGCTCCACGTGTTCCAGCAAATTGCCCGAACTAATTCTGCCACTGCGCTCATGCTGGTAACCAGCAAGAGAGAAGCACCAGGATTGGAGGGAGCGACCTATCCATGCTCTCAAGATCACTCGAGGCCTGTGCTTTTTCTAACACAGCTGTCTAAGGCAGCTGGGTAAGAGGTTTAAAGTGCGCATGTCTGGCTGGTCGTTGCAAGACGGCCAGCCAAAGACACACTTTAAACCTAAGTGCACAACCAGCCCACCACTCTTACCTGCTGCAGCAATGGCCCTGCCCCGTCCAGACACTGTTCAGGATGAGTGTATGAAAAATAAAATGGTAATAAATTAACTTTATTGCCATTTTATTTTTCATCTCTGGGGCTTTACTGGGGGGCATTTTTGGCAGTTTACCAAGCTCCTCCGTTCTAATGGAGGAGCCGCTCGTGGGTTATAATGTCATGGAAAAAGATTTTATATAAGTAAGGAATCAGATTGTAGACTTCCATCTGCTGGCAATCAAGCGTGTCAGCGAGGCAGAGCATTCCAATGCCTAATCAGGTGAGGTGGTGTGGATTAGTACCCCTATCCGCTGTCCTGCATCAAACACCACCCATAAATCCTGTCAAATCAGTGCTTTTACGTACAAAAAGGGAAAGTACTTTATTATGCACACACTGCTGAATACTACACATTCATTTATATATCTGTACATTACGGCTGGTGGAAATACCTATAGTGACACCCTCCTATGAATTCATACCCTTAGCGAGCCCTAAGACCATGATATCCCCGCATAAACTGGATGCAATATAATGGTTTTCTTATCAAATGCAAGCCTACTAGGTTTGTCAGGTGCCCCACATTGTTAAAAGCAGAACTATGTTGTAATAAATTGATTCAACACCAATACAATCACTAAGGATGGTAATATCCTACTGTGACATTCCATAGGGCATAGAATGACTCACTGTTAACTTTGTGATTGTCGATAAAGCATTTCCAGGCATTTCTGTCACCTTCATTAATACGTGTAATGACTCACTGTCAACTTTCTTTGCCTATAATGCATCTCCATGACCACGAATAGTACATGTAATAATTCATTGTTAACTTTGCCAATGTCAGTAAGACATTTTAATTAACAATAAGTGTCTTTCTGTTTTTTATAGTTGCTGCAATGCAGCTGTCCGATGCACCAACATGATGGCCCAAGCTCTTGAAGTGCTGTAAAACAATGGAGAGTTCTCCCAGAGTTACTAATATCCAACTTGCGATATTTAGGGTAATTAAGTGATTCTGAAACAAAGGTTCTTTCCATTGCAGGCCTACCACTCTAAAATAAAACTAGGAGGCGGGGGAAACACCACATGTGTCCCCCCTTTGGGCAGACTTCTGTCCGGGTCCCTGGCCCACCACAGGGAGCATTTCAGTTTAAAACAGCAGGACTAGGCTGGTTGATCCCCTGGGGACATCAGCAGGAGACTGCTTCAGCCCAGTGGCACTGGGGACCCTCAAAGGCAGATTGCAATCAGGCAGGGACGGCTGCATAATTTTTCTCTGCCCCGGGTGGACTGTTTTTAGTGGTTCTGGACTCATTGTGCTCTTTGTGGTTGGCACTAGGAGCATGTATTCCAGGCCTCCTGACGTCTAAACCCTTGCAATCCTTGGAAAGCTTTAATTTATTATTTCACCACTCTCCCTCTCACACAGAACGTGTCCTTTGTCTGGGCTCCTGACACTACTGCAACGCCAGATGTCTTCAGCAGCAGCCTCAGGAGTCTTGGAGCACAGAGTGCCCCGCCTGCTTGCACTCACCGAGACCTATGGCTTCCTAACCAAGTGCAAGTCATTTGTGTCTCTGTCGGGGCAGCCTCCTTTTGGAGGTCAAACACCGACAGGTCCAGTCCATAGAAGATCAGGACAACTCCCCAGAGTCCCCACCATCAGCAGGTCCATCACTCTGCTGCACCCACAGGGTGTGGGGCCGGGTAAAGGTGGGGGGATACTGACATCAAAGAGGAACTTGTGGAGACCATATTTGCAATAGACGATTAATGCCACCTGTTTTTCTTATGGACCACAGTGTGAAATTACTAACTACTTTAAAGTAAGCGAGGACAGATGCCTGGGTGGTTTATTGGCCTCTGCCATCTTTAATATCTTAACCACTTGGAATCCCATCTTAAGCCCTTCACCCTTGATTGTCCCAAGTATTTGGGGGTGCTCTTATTGCTTTGGTACTCTATGCTGATGTTGCAGTTTTGTTGGACTGGACGGAGAACAAGTTCCATGAGTTACATTCCGCTTTTTGAACCTAATAAGTGAAAATGCAAGTTGATCCTGGTGGCAAAAGTATATACCCAGAGGAAACATTTGGTTAGTAATGCCAGAAAGCTGTCTGTCTAAAGTTTCATAATTCTGGCGTATGGATCTCGTATATCTTGCAAAGTGTTCTCAGTAGACGTTTTAGTGCCATATCCCAGAAGCATTAAGCGCACGAATAGAAGTTAGTGCTCTGTATGGGGGCCTAACTGTGGAAATCATCTAACATGAACAACTCGTTTTTCTTCAAACTAATTTCTGCTTTGGGTTTTTGATTTCAGCAACCTTAACTCTACTCACAGAAGGTTTAGTGGCGATGGAAGGCCTACGTATTTTTGTGATCGGATGGAAGTGGAGCATGTGATGCTCTTCTTACCTCTGTTATTCTGAACTAAGAAAGTCAGGCAGGTGACTTTGACGCAATATGTAATTTCTTCTTTGGATTTGTAAAATCGTTGAAAATTTGGTAATACAATATTTTACAGGGATATATATTTTTTGTGGCAAACCAGGACTTGAAGGAAGAAGTTAATAAATACTATATAGCTCAGTGTGATTTAAATTGCAACAGGACAGACAGCTTTATTTGCTGACTCTGGTCTTTGAAATAATTGAAAACAGCACACTGAAAGAACACGCATGCTTTATCAGTGTGGAACGCTTAAAGCAAAATGTCGCAGTTTTAGTTCTATTTCTAGTTTTGTGAGTGGAGTGGGGGTGAAATTGTATCTGTATACACATATATATGTACATTGTTATATAATTAGCTGGAAATTTGTTTAACACAGTCTAGTATTATATTTTAAAGAATATTTGTGAGTGATATTTTTAGGCACTGTTTGAATTTTTTTCTAAAACATGATGATGATTCGATCTTAATGTAAGAATGGTTTCTTAACATCTGATGTCGGTGCATAGAAGGACCGCACTGTTTGCATCAGGTGTTACAGAAGGCCGATTTTGCAGCAGTGCTGCTATATCGGTTGTATGACGGATTAACGCAGGAAAATACTTTGCATGCCTTTATCATGCATTTTTTTCCCCGCATGTTTTTGGAACGCTTATGCTTTTACTACGTATGTCTTTACCACGCATTGTTTAATTATATATATATATATATATATATATATATATATATATAATGTATTTGTGGGGGAAGACCCCCACGCCTCCAAACATACCTTAAATGCAAGGCAATGGCATGTGTGTTTTAAAAACATGCGTGGTAAAGGTACAACATGGTATAAAAACATGTTGTAAAGGCTGTTTCCCGCTATATCAGCCCCCAGTAAAAAAAAAAAACGACCCCCCACAGCTGAAAAACCAACCGCTACCCTTCCCACCTCCTGGGGACTACTCTGAAAAAATTGCCAGGGCTGCTTTGGGTTCCCAGTCCGGCCATGGTTCCCTTGAAAGAACTTCAAAAGGTGCAAAAAAATCCCAGGGATCCTACAAGACTCAATTTTCTGATCTTCTTTCATAACCTGACCAAAACTACGTTATGCATTTCAATGAGACAAATAAATTAAATGTTGAAGGTGGCTGCTAGAAAGTGTTTACACATTCTGAATAACATTGTGCTGCATTCTAAAGCGCATGATGAATATTTACAAGTTAATTAAAACTAAAACAACAATACCCATAGGAGGGTATGCTTTTTGAAGTTGTCTTGGGATCTCGGATGCAGACTGCTTGTCAATGAGGAAGAGCATCTGCTTCAATTCAGTCAATGTGAAGCTGAAAACAGATCATTTCAGGAAAATATAAAATACCAAAGTTGATTATACCAGAAATAACTGGCAGCTTTCAAACCTTTCACCCATCACCTCATCGTTATTTAATGTAACTCCTGAAAGCGGCCGATATTCTCAGACGTGAGTCCTTTACCCTCTCTGCTACACTGTTCTTCGTCCCATCACAGCATGCAGCCTGGGACAATGGATGAGTGACCGCAATTTGCCCTTTAGCGAAGAGCATCTGTACATACAAAGCATTTCCCTTAAGTTCCAGGGACTACTACGGCAATGGTTGCTTTTTCAAACCACAAACATGTTTTTGCTTTTAGAAAATGTGTTTTTAGACAATCTTCCCCAACAACAACGTTTTGCAAAAGTCTTGCGAAAACAAGGTTTGACATGGCCAAGTGGCTGGGGCCAACACAATACCATACCACTTTTTTTATTGCGCCCAATTGAGTCACACCAACTAGGGTGTTGGTATATGAGCATGTTCGCAGCCCATTGATCCCTGTATTGCACCGGTTGCATAGCGTGGCACCACCTGCACCACCAATAGTCCAGACCATACCCTGGTGCAGCAGGCCTGATAAGTAGCATGAGATTGGGCATGCAGTGACACCAAGGCCAAAGTAAAAGTTGTGCGACTGGTGTGGAAGGGGCTAGGACCGTAGACAAGACTACATGTTTTGTTCTTGCTCAAACTCTATATCATTGTATGTTTAACTTGCCGACTCATCTTCGTACTGTAATACAAAAGCCTGTGGTCTAGGTTAGAGTGCAGTGCATTCCATTGACCACAGAGAAATGTCTTCAGACAGAGGTTACAATGCCCTCGGTCACCGTCTCCTCAGGAGAGGGTTGAGCATGGAAAACTAGAGACTGAGCTGGGTTTGAGCCTGGACTTCTCTTCCAGTAAACTGTATTGACCTTCTGGAATTGTGGTTAAGCTGAGGTAAGGAACGCCAGAAGAGTGAAATTGGTGGGTGAGATGTAATGCAGGTTTGCCCTCCAAACAGCAAGGGCCAGTGGTGAGGAGGACTTCAGCTGTACTGCCAAGGAATCAGGATGTTCTAAGGTACTACCATTTAAGGTATTATGGTTGGCGTGCCATTTTTCCTCTGAAATCTTATGGCGGAGCAGTTTGTGACCTTGAGGCCTCTCATCAGGTCTGAAGGCCCCTCAGCAGCTCACTGTATTCAAATCTTCTGCCCCATGTTAAAGGCTCATGGCTACTCTCAGCTCTGCAGGCTGTAGGTAAGCTCTCCAGGACATAGGGCCGGTCTCCTGTCAGCAAGGCAGCCACCAGGTCTTAAGGAATGTTAACTTTACTGGCTCCAGTCAGCTTTATTTGCTACCAACTCATTGTTCTTGTGAAGAAAACAAAACATTAAATCTACTCACCATTTAGAGGGTGAGGATCGGCTAGTCCTGCATTTGTACACTGTGTAGAGATGGACAATGATCGGAAATGATATATATTTACATCAAAGATTATACATTGAGACACAAATATGCACTTGTTTAGCATCCACAAAATAGCATATTTATAGGAGTCAAGTAAACATATGTAGTGAAAAGACCGTAAGATAAGCTGTATTATTTAGGAAAAATAGAATTTTGTCTAAACATGCTGTTGGACTAAGAATGTTCCTTGTGGGGTGTGCAGTCATGTTGCCATGTTCTGAAAGCTTGACTGTGACTCACTTATATCCCAGTTTTTGATTTTGGCTCTAGGCTTACGCTAATATAACGTGTGCAGAGACCTGCCTCTGGCACAAATAAAGCCCAGCAACTGTCCTGTGACCTGGAGGGGTGCACCAATTTTGATCTCAATTTGCTGATAGTGGACTACCACCCCTGTCATGGGTTTAGCATGTACAGAGTTGGTGGCAGCATACCGTGTTTTGTGAATTCAGTCGTGAACAGACCTTCTTTCTATCTGTATAGCCGGCCCCACTTGTGTAAAGTTCTGCCTCAATGTGTAACCTAGATCCTACTACTAACATCCAAGTGGATTGTGTGTTTCTCTTCCAGGGGATCCTCATCAATAGTCATAAGCACTGAATATTCCCGCCCATGTGCGGGGACCCCGGAAATAATAAAAATTATATATGAAATATATATATATATATATATATATATATATATATTCACTGAAAAAACCATAGGTTTCAGCACGTTATAGTTAGAAATTAGCATTTAAAAAACCTTACAAATTCACTGCAAAAACCATAGGTTTTAGGGACAGTTATAGTTACTTGGACATTGCACTCGTACAAAACCCATGAAATTCCCCTGTTATAGTTAGTTCAGCTAACTATAACTCGCGCCCCCGCAATGCACTGCTGATGACGTCACATATTACATCACTCATGACATGGTCAGTGACATCACTGATGACATCACCTGTAAACAGTTGAGAAAAAGCGTTTTGGTTACAGTAGTGATTTTTAAGGAATATTATTGTATTTTAAAAGTTGACACTTAGAAACTTTTTCTCATAGAATCACCAATGTTATCCTATGGAAGGAAATTCACTTAGCAGGTAAAAACTGTTATCGTTACTTTTTCTTACTCAGTGTTGGATCCTGGATCCAGCACTGGTGCATCTCCTGTAAGCAGTTGAAAGAATGCGTTTAAGTCATACAGGCGATTTTTAAGGAATATTTGTAGTTTGTGAAAATCGAAACTTTTCTGCTGAAAACCAGACAATGGATTCCTATGGAAGAAAATATAAGTTACTGGTAAGTACGGTTAAAATTACTTTTCAGGGTCAGTGCTGGGCTAAAAGATGCAGCACTGGGTTCTCTCCTGATAACAGGTGAGTAAATTGGAATTCGTACTTTGGTTGATTTTAGAGGAATATTATAAAGTTCCAAAACTCCACACTTAGAAGAATTTCCAAGTGAAACCAGTCAATGTTAGCCTATGAAGGAAATTCAAGTTACCGGTAAGTACGGTTAAAATTACTTTTCAGGACCAGTACTGGGCTGAAAGATGCAGCACTGAGGTCTCTCCTGATAACAGGTGAGTAAATCAGAATTCGGATTTCGGCTGATTTTAGAGGAATATTTGTATGTTTCAAAAATCAACACTTAGAAACTTTTTCAGCAAAAAGCAGGCAATGATAACCTATGGAAGGAAATTCAAGTTACTGGTAAGTACGGTTAAAATTACTTTTGAGGATCAGTACTGGGCTGAAAGATGCAGCACTGAGGTCTCTCCTGATAACAGGTGAGTAAATCAGAATTCGTAGTTCGGCAGATTTTAGAGGAATATTTGCACAATGGTGAAGGGAGGGGCGGGGCCTGAGGTGACATCTGTGCAAACGCGCCCCGTGGCGCGTTTTAAGTTGGGGGATTAAGTCCCCTCGAATCATGAGGGTCCCTAGGGGCCAACTAGCCCACCAGGAACCTCCAGTATGCGCCAGGGGCTGCGTTGCAGAGACGTGTAGAGAGGCCACACCCCTTTTACACCTCTCTGCAACGCAGCTCTGTGGCGCTTTCTGGATGTACCTGTTGGGCTAGTTGGCCCCAGGGACCCTCAGGATTGAAGGGGATTTAATTCCCCATCTTAAAACGCGCCACGGGGCCTGTTTGCACACACGTCACCTCAGGCCCCGCCCTCCCTTCACCACTGTGCAAACGCGCCCGTGGCGCGTTTTAAGTCGGGGGATTAACTCCCTTGAATCCTGAGGGTCCCTGGGGTGCAATTAGCCCACCAGCTACCTCCATTAAGCGCCACAGAGCTGCGTTGCAGAGAGGTGTAAAAGGGGCGTGGCCTCTGTACACCTCTCTGCAAGGCAGCCCCTGGCATACTGGAGGTTCCTGGTGGGCTAGTTGGCCCTCAGGGACCCCAGTATTCAAGGGGAATTACTCCCTTCTTAAAACGCGCCAGGGGGCGCGTTTGCAGAGTACTGCAGGGAGGGGGCGGGGCCTCCGGCACGATGCCGTTTTTTTTTTTTTTTTTATGGGAGGGGGCTGCGTGGCCCCCTTCCCTCAGCCACTTTTGGCCCCGGGGACCCCATCCCCCGGGGCCTGAGCATTTTTTTTGTTTTATTTGGGGGAAAAAAAAACGGGAAGGGGGCCGCGTGGCCCCCTTCCCTGGGCCTCTATTGGCCCCGGGGACCCCATCCCTGGGGCATGCCCTCTTTTTTAAATAAAAAATATGGAGGGGGCTGCGTGGCCCCCTCCTCAGGCCATTTAAGGCCCCGGGGACCCCATCCCCGGGGCCGGCCTTGCCCTTATTTATTTTATTTTTTTTATTTGGGGAGGGGGGGCTGCGTGGCCCCCCTCCCGGGCCACTTATGGCCCCGGGGACCCCATCCCCCGGGGCTGGCCCCCTCCGTTGGGGACTGTGGGGGGGTCCCCAATCGCCCCACAGTCCCGCCGGCTCCCCGCGTCCTATGGGAGCCGGCATTGCTTTTCCACATGGGGAGCAGCTAACATGCTGCTCCCCGTGTGGAAAGCAATTGGTTTGCATTTTGAAAGAGAGAGCAGGTTTCCTGCTCTCTCTTTCAAAATGCAAACCAAGCTTGCTATGACAGGGCGGGAGCCGCGAGGCTCCCGACCTGTCATAGCAAACAGCAGTGTCCCGGGGTAGGCACCCCGGGACACTGCAGGAGCCGGGCCTGGGGGTTGCGGTCCCCAGGGCCATCAAGGGCTCCAGGAGGGGGCCGCGCGGCCCCCTCCATACATTTTGAAAGCCCGGGGAGGTGGTGGTCCAAAACGGACCCCCATTTTCAATTTTCTTAGTGCCCCGGGAGGTGGTGGTCCCGGGGCGTGTGGGGGCTGGAGCCCCCACACAGGTTTTAAAAATAAAAAGCCCCGGGAGGTGGCGGTCCCGGGGCTGCGGGAGGGCTCAGAGCCCTCCCGCACCATTTATGATAAAGCCCCGGGGGTGGTGGTCCTCGGGGCTTGGGGGCCCTTAGAGGCCCCCATACATAAAATAAACCCCCACCACCATGCCCCCGGGACTTGGCCCACCCGGGGCAAATTAGCATCGAAGCGCGGAGACCGCGCTTCGATTTTTTTATCGGCAGGATCCGCGCATCCTGACTATTTAAAAAAAAAAAAAAAAAATGCTTTTTTTTGCCCAGGGGGTCTTTGAGCAGACCTAGGGGGTCAGAGTGTTTCTACCCTGCCCCCTTTGTGCGTTTTGCGCACTTTTTTTTACTGCTTTCTTGTTCCTCGGTTCTACCGAGGAACAAGATGGCTGCCAACACTTCCTGGTTTGGAGTGTTGACAGCCAATTAGCAGACAGCTCGTGATCGGGAGGGTGCGCGAATCCGACGCGGCCGTAGATATACATGTACTTTTCTCAGCAACTACTGAACGGATTTACACCATTTAACAAAAAGGGTTCTTTCTGAACCAAGAACTACCTCTTTGCCAAATTTGGTGTAATTCCGTTCAGCAGTTCGGGCTGTAGCCGTGTCTAAAGTTTCCTATGGGAAAATGAATGGGGAAAACACGTTTGGGACCCCCTTTTTCTCTGCCCCCGCTTGACTAATCACCCTGAGACTTTCAGGGTAGGAGCGAGCCATAAAGTTTGAAAATTTCGCGAAGATTCGTCAACCGACGCAAGAGTTATTTCAAATAGAATGTCGCGGATTTCCTATGGAAAATAGGTCCTAACTATAACTATCTACTGGCGACCGCCAGTAGATAATAAATATATATATATATTATCTACTTGCTGTCGCCAGTAGATAGTTATAGTTAAAACCTATTATCCATAGGAAATCCGCGACATTCTATTTGAAATAACGTTGGCGCCGGTTGACGAATCTTCGCGAAAGTTTCCAACTTGTTGGGGCGCTCCGGTCCGCTCCTATCCTGAAAGTCTCGGGGTGATACGTCAAGCGGGGCCGAGAAAAGGGGGTCCCAAAACGCGTTTTCCCATTCATTTTTCCATAGGAACCTTTAGTCGCAGCTACAGCCCGAACTGCTGAACGGAATTACACCAAATTTGGCAAAGAGGTAGCCCTTGGTTCAGTGTCGTGCCTTTTGCTTAAATGGTGTAAATCAGTTCAGTAGTTCCTGAGAAAATCAAAAGTAAAGTCACATATATATCTGGGCGGAGCCTAACCACACATGTCATCGTGAGATCTGATTGGCTGTCAGCACTTCATCCTGGAATTGCTGGCAGCCATCTTAGGACCAATATAAATGATAGTACCTCATTGAAATGCATTGTAGTGAATAGAAGATTTTGAGGGTCACCAAAAGGAGAACTATAAAGGGTGATTACATTAGAATTTATTTGTTGTTGGTACCATACTAATTTTAGGAATTGTGGTGTATTCTAAGGTGATTTTACCATGTGAAAAACCTTCTGCTGGGATATCATGAATCATGTTTGAGAGAACACTATTTTCTCATGCTTGTCCCATGGAGGTTTGGAAGGTGCTCCAGAAGCTAAAATGAGAGCATATTTTCTGTAAATTCACATTATCTTTCTCACTCATGTGAGAATGAAGTCTGATATTCTCAGTAAAACATGTACATCCAACAAGGGCAGAGACTGTCAGTTGATTCCTTTGTGTTCTACTGCAGCTTCCCAGAGTGTTCTAAAGAACAACTAGAGTGCTAACAGCCTTACTTATGACAAAAGTATGGCACACCTGAAGCCATCTTGATTGGACTAAACTGGTAACACTTAAACAATTTAATTTAAAAAGGAACAAAATGATGGGGTTCATTTTGTCATAGAAATTATGGTTAGTGCTGTAGAAAGAAAAATTAGGACATGTTTCAAGTGTGATCTCAAATATCTTCCTGTTATATTTCAACAGGAGCAGCCTGTCAGTTGATGCCTTTGTGTTCTACTGCAGCTTCCCAGAGTGTTCTAAAGAACAACTAGAGTGCTAACAGCCTTACTTATGACAAAAGTATGGCACACCTGAAGCCATCTTGATTGGAATAAACTGGTAACACTTAAAACATTTAATTTAAAAAGGAACAAAATGATGGGGTTCATTTTGTCATAGAAATTATGGTTAGTGCTGTAGAAAGAAAAATTAGGACATATTTCAAGTGTGATCTCAAATATCTTCCTGTTATATTTCAACAGGAGCAGCCTGCCAGTTGATGCCTTTGTATTTTACTGCAGCTTCCCAGAGTGTTCTAAAGAACAACTAGAGCGCTAACAGCCTTACTTATGACAAAAGTATGGCACACCTGAAGCCATCTTGATTGGAATAAACCGGTAACACTTAAAACATTTAATTTAAAAAGGAACAAAATGAGGGGTTCTTTTTGAAATAGAAATTATGGTTAGTGCTGCAGAAAGAAAAATTAGGGCATGTTTTAAGTGAGATCTCAAATCCTCTTCTATTTCATTAGAAAATTCTGACATGCAGACTGAAACAATCACTTTCAATACCAGCAGCAGACTACCAGTTAACTCCCTGGTGAGCAGTAGCTTTACTCCAGTGATCTAATGAGCAACTAGAGTGCTAACATTCTGAATTTATGGCAGATGTGAGACACATCTGAATGCCTTCTTGATGGAATCAAAGTAAAAAACTGAAAGCATTTCCTACTGAGGAGACTGCAGTAAATGAAGAAATTAGGAAACTTCATAACAAAGAAGTCTTCCAAGATGGCCACCGGTGAAAAAAGAGCCCAAATGTAGCACAAATATTACCCAGATGTAGCCCACATATAGCCCAATGACAAAAGTGTGCAAAACACTTTTTATTTTTAGTTTTTTGCAGTTTTATGTAGTGCCGACTGGTCAGGTATTGGAGCATTGCATCTTAAAACATGACCCCCTACACTACAAAAACACCACTGCACTACCTTAAATCCTAAAACACTACCCCCAGCATGACCCCCTACACTACACAAGCACCACTGCACTATCCTAAACCCTAAAACACTACCCCCAGCACGACTCCCTACACTACCCAAACACCACTGAACTATCCTAAACCCTAAAACACTACCCCCAGCACGACCCCCTACACTACCCAAACACCACTGCACTAACCTAAATCCTAAAACACTACCCCCAGCACGACCCCCTACACTACCCAAACACCACTGCACTACCCTAAAACATGACCCCCTATACTACACAAACACCACTGCACTACCCTAAACCCTAAAACACTACCCCCAGCACGACCCCCTACACTACACAAGCACCACTGCACTACCCTAAATCCTAAAACACTACCCCCAGCACGACCCCTACACTGCCCGAACACCACTGCACTGCCCTAAACCCTGAAACACCAGCCCCTGCATGACCCCTACACTGCCCGAACACCACTGTACTGCCCTAAACCCTGAAACACCACCCCTAGCAAGACCCCCTACACTGCCCGAACACCACTGCACTGCCCTAAACCCTGAAACACCACCCCCTACACTGCCCGAACACCACTGCACTGCCCTAAACCCTGAAACACTACCCCCAGCATGACCCCCTACACTGCCCGAACACCACTGCACTGCCCTAAACCCTGAAACACTACACCCAGCAAGACCCCCTACACTGCCCGAACACCACTGCACTGCCCTAAACCCTGAAACACTACACCCAGCAAGACCCCCTACACTGCCCGAACACCACTGCACTGCCCTAAACCCTGAAACATCACCCCCAGCAAGACCCCCTACACTGCCCGAACACCACTGACCTAAACCCTGAAACACCACCCCAGCACGACCCCCTACACTGCCCGAACACCACTGCACTGCCCTAAACCCTGAAACACTACCCCCAGCATGACCCCCTACACTGCCCGAACACCACTGCTCTGCCCAAAACCCTGAAACACCAGCCCCAGCACGACCCCTACACTGCCCGAACACCACTGCACTGCCCTAAACCTTGAAACACCAGCCCCTGCACGACCCCCTACACTGCCCGAACACCACTGCACTACCCTAAACCCTGAAACATCACCCCCAGCACGACCCCCTACACTGCCCGAGCACCACTGCACTGCCCTAAACCCTGAAACACCAGCCCCAGCACGACCGCCTACACTGCCCGAACACCACTGCACTGCCCTAAACCCTGAAACACCAGCCCCAGCACGACCCCCTACACTGCCCGAACACCACTGCACTGCCCTAAACCGTGAAACACCAGCCTCAGCACGACCCCTACACTGCCTGAACACCATTGCACTGCCCTGAACCCTGAAACACCAGCCCCAGCACAACACCCTACACTGCCCGAACACCACTGCACTGCCCTAAACCCTGAAACACCACCCCGTGCATGACCCCCTACACTGCCCGAACACCACTGCACTGCCCTAAACCCTGAAACACCACCCCCAGCGCGACCCCCTACACTGCCCGAACACCACTGCACTGCCCTAAACCCTGAAACACCACCCCCTGCACAACCCCCTACACTGCTCGAACACTACTGCACTGCCCTAAACCCAGAAACACCATTTCCAGCACGACCCCCTATACTGCACGAACACCACTGCACTGCCCTAAACCCTGAAACACTACCCCCAGCAAGACCCCCTACACTGCCCGAACACCACTGCACTGCCCTAAACCCTGAAACATCACCCCCAGCAAGACCCCCTACACTGCCCGAACACCACTGCCCTAAACCCTGAAACACCACCCCCAGCAAGACCCCCTACACTGCCCGAACACCACTGCACTGCCCTAAACCCTGAAACACCAGCCCCAGCACGACCCCCTACACTGCCCGAACACCACTGCACTGCCCTAAACCCTGAAACACCACCCCTGCACGACCCCCTACACTGCCCGAACACCACTGTACTGCCCTAAACCCTGAAACCCCACCCCCAGCATGACCCCCTACACTGCCAGAACACCACTGCACTGCCCTAAACCCTGAAACACCACCCCTGCACGACCCCTACGCTGCCCGAACACTACTGCACTGCCCTAAACCCTGAAACACCACCCCCAGCACGACCCCCTACACTGCACGAACACCACTTCACCGCCCTAAACCCTGAAACACTACCCCCAGCAAGACCCCCTACACTGCCCGAACACCACTGCACTGCCCTAAACCCTGAAACATCACCCCCAGCAAGACCCCCGACACTGCCCTAACACCACTGCCCTAAACACTGAAACACCACCCCCAGCAAGACCCCCTACACTGCCCGAACACCACTGCACTGCCCGAAACCCTGAAACACCACCCCCAGCAAGACCCCCTACACTGCCCGAACACCACTGCGCTGCCCTAAACTCTGAAACACCACCCCCAGCACGACCCCCTACACTGCCCGAACACCACTGCTCTGCCCAAAACCCTGAAACACCAGCCCCAGCACGACCCCTACACTGCCCGAACACCACTGCACTGTCCTAAACCCTGAAACACCAGCCCCAGCACAACCCCGTACACTGCCCGAACACCACTGCACTGCCCTAAACCCTGAAACACCATCCCCAGCACGACCCCCTACACTGCCCGAACACCACTGCTCTGCCCAAAACCCTGAAACACCAGCCCCAGCACGACCCCGTACACTGCCCGCACACCACTGCACTGTCCTAAACCCTGAAACACCAGCCCCAGCACAACCCCGTACACTGCCCGAACACCACTGCACTGCCCTAAACCCTGAAACACCAGCCCCAGCACGACCGCCTACACTGCCCGAAAACTACTGCACTGCCCTAAACCCTGAAACACCACCCCCTGCACAACCCCCTACACTGCCGGAACACCACTGCACTGCCCTAAACCCTGAAACACCACCCCCAGCACGACCCCCTACACTGCCCTAACACCACTGCACTGCCCTAAACCCTGAAACATCACCCCCAGCACAACCCCCTACACTGCCTGAGCACCATTGCTCTGCCCTAAACCCTGAAACACTAGCCCCAGCACGACCCCCTACACTGCCCGAACACCACCGCACTGCCCTAAACCCTGAAACACCACCCCCAGCACGACCCCCTACACTGCCCGAACACCACTGCACTGCCCTAAACCCTGAAACACCAGCCCCAGCAAGACCCCTTCACTGCCCGAACACCACTGCATTGCCCTAGACTCTGAAACACCAGCCCCAGCAAGACCCCCTACACTGCCCGAACACCACTGCACTGCCCTAAACCCTGAAACACCAGCCCCAGCATGACCCCCTACACTGCCCGAACACCACTGCACTGCCCTAAACCCTGAAACACCAGCCCCAGCACGACCCCCTACACTGCCCGAACACCACTGCACTGCCCTAAACCCTGAAACACCAGCCCCAGCACCACCCCCTACAATGCCCGAACACCACTGTACTGCCCTAAACCCTGAAACACCACCCCTGCACCGCCCCTACACTGCCCGAACACCACTGCACTGCCCTAAACCCTGAAACACCACCCCCTGCACAACCCCTACACTGCCGGAACACCACTGCACTGCCCTAAACCCTGAAACACCACCCCCAGCACGACCCCCTACACTGCCCTAACACCACTGCACTGCCCTAAACCCTGAAACATCACCCCCAGCACAACCCCCTACACTGCCTGAGCACCATTGCTCTGCCCTAAACCCTGAAACACTAGCCCCAGCACGACCCCCTACACTGCCCGAACACCACCGCACTGCCCTAAACCCTGAAACACCACCCCCAGCACGACCCCTACACTGCCCGAACACCACTGCATTGCCCTAAACCCTGAAACACCAGCCCCAGCAAGACTCCCTACACTGCCCGAACACCACTGCATTGCCCTAGACTCTGAAACACCAGCCCCAGCAAGACCCCTACACTACCCGAACACCACTGCACTGCCCTAAACCCTGAAACACCAGCCCCAGCATGACCCCCTACACTGCCCGAACACCACTGCACTGCCCTAAACCCTGAAACACCAGCCCGACCCCCTACACTGCCCGAACACCACTGCACTGCCCTAAACCCTGAAACACCAGCCCCAGCACCACCCCCTACAATGCCCGAACACCACTGTACTGCCCTAAACCCTGAAACACCACCCCCTGCACCGCCCCCAACACTGCCCGAACACCACTGCACTGCCCTAAACCCTGAAACACCACCCCCTGCACGACCCCCTACACTGCCCGAACACCACTGCACTGCCCTAAATCCTGAAACACCACCCCTGTACCACCCCCTACACTGCCCGAACACCACTGCACTGCCCTAAACCATGAAACACCACCCCCTGCACCGCCCCCTACACTGCCCGAACACCACTGCACTGCCAAAACCCTGAAACACCACCCCCAGCATGACCCCCTTTACTGCTCGAACACCACTGCACTGCCCCAAACCCTGAAACACCACCCCAGCATGACCCCCTACACTGCCCGAACACCACTGCCCTAAACCCTGAAACACCACCCCTGCACGACCCCCTACACTGCCCGAACACCACTGCACTGCCCTAAACCCTGAAACACCACCCCCTGCACGACCCCCTACACTGCCCGAACACCACTGCACTGCCCTAAACCCTAGAACACTACCCCCAGCATGACCCCCTACACTACCCGACCACTGCACTACCCTAAACCCTAAAATACTCTCCCCAGCACGACCCCTACACTACCCGAACACGACTGCACTGCCCTAAACCCTAAAACACTCCCCCAGCACGACCCCCTACACTACCCAAACACCACTGCACTGCCCTAAACCCTAAAACACTCCCCCAGCACGACCCCTACACTACCTAAACACCACTGCACTGCCCTAAACCCTAAAACACTACCACCCGCATGACCCCTACACTACCCAAATACCAATGCACTACCCTAATCCCTAAAACACTACCCCCGCACAACCCCTACACTACCCAAAGACCACTGCACTACCCTAAACTCTAAAACAATACCCCCGCACGACTCCCTACACTATCCAAAGACCACTGCACTACTCTAAACCCTAAAACACGACCTCCTACACTACACAAACACCACTGCACTACCCTAAACCCTAAAAACTACCCCCAGCACGAACCCCTACACTACCCAAACACCACTACACTACCCTAAACCATAAAACACTACCCCCAGCAGTACCCCCTACGCTACCCAAACACCACTGCACTACCCTAAACCCTAAAAAACTACCCCCAGCACGAACCCCTACACTACCCAAACACCACTACACTACCCTAAACCATAAAACACTACCCCCAGCAGTACCCCTACGCTACCCAAACACCACTGCACTACCCTAAACCCTAAAACACTACCCCAGCAGTACCCCCTACACTACCCAAACACCATTGCACTACCCTAAACCCTAAAACACTACCCCCAGCAGTATCCCCTACACTACCCAAACACCACTGCACTACCCTAAACCCTAAAACCCTAAAACACTAACCCCAGCACGACCCCTACACTACCCAAACACCACTGTACTACCCTAAACCCTAAAACACTCCCCCAGCACGACTCCCTACACTACCCAAACACCACTGCACTACCCTAAACCCTAAATCTACCCCCAGCATGACCCCCTACACTACACAAACACCACTGCACTACCCTAAACCCTAAAACACTACCCCAGCACGACCCTCTTCACTACCTAAACACAACTGCACAATTTGTTACAGGCGTTGCAACGCAGGCCTGTGGTGCTTACTGGAAGTACCTGGTGGGCTAGTTGGGCCCCAGGGACTCTCAGGATTCAAGGTGACCTAATCCCCCAACTTAAAACGCGCCATGTGGCGCGTTTGCACAGTGGTGAAGGGAGGGGCGGGGCCTCAGGTGACATGTGCGCAAACACGCCCTGTGGTGCGTTTTAAGTTGGGGAGTTAATTCCCTTTGAATCCTGGGGGCCAACTAGCCCACCAGGTACCTTCAGTAAGCACAACAGAGTTGCGTTGCAGAGAGGTGAAAAAGGTGCGTGGCCTCGGAACGCCTCTCTGCAACTCAGCTCTGTGGTCCTAACTGTAGGTACCTGGGGGGCTAGTTGGGCCCCAGGGACCCTCAGGATTCAAGGGGACTTAATCCTGCAACTTAAAACGCGCCACGAGGCGCGTTTGCACACATGTCACCTCAGGCCCCCTCCCTTCACCACTGTGCAAACGCGCACTGGCTCTGGTTAGTCAGAGTCAGTTACCACCAGTACCCGTCTGAAAAAGTTGTGGGCACAGGATGATTTTGCAACAAGGCCTCTTTCTGATCCTCTGTTGGTTCTTTCTGCACATCTTTTGCTTCTTTCTGTGCGTTTTTCTTCTTTCTTCACATGTCCTACCTCTGTTGGCATAGTTAGAAACTAGCATTTAAAAAACCTTTGAAATTCACTTAAAAAATCATAGGTTTCAGGCACGTTATAGTTAGAAATTAGCATTTAAAAAACCTTTGAAATTCACTGAAAAAACCATAGGTTTCAGGCACGTTATAGTTAGAAATTAGCATTTAAAAACCTTTGAAATTCACTGAAAAAAACATAGGTTTCAGGCACGTTATAGTTAGAAATTAGCATTTAAAAACCTTTGAAATTCACTGAAAAAACCATAGGTTTCAGACACGTTATAGTTAGAAATTAGCATTTAAAAACCTTTGAAATTCACTGAAAAAACCATAGGTTTTAGGGAAAGTTATAGTTAGTTGGACATTGCACTCGTACAAAACCCGTGAAATTCCCCCGTTATAGTTAGTTCAGCTAACTATAACTCGCGCCCCGCAATGCACTGCTGATGACGTCACATATTACATCACTCATGACATGGTCAGTGACATCACTGATGACATCACTGATGACATCTCAAATGACATCACTGATGACATCATCCATGTGAGAATTTAATGCATCTTCTCACACCCTAATATAACTTTTGATACACCCACTCTAAATTACAGACTGCCATTCTCAAAACCATACACACTCCAATACCAATAAGTACATACCCACTCACTGATTCTTAGGTCTACACACACACATCTACTCACTCACCCGTACAGTCACTCACCCGTACAGTCACTCATACTTACAGTCACTCAGTACAGGACTATCATATGCACTCATACACCTATAAACACACTCACACAACGCAACTCATCCATAGAGGTACTCACACACCTAGTCAGTCATGCAAATAATTAATCACACTCCAATTTACTCACCTATACAGTTATACACACCAGCTCACTTACTCATAAAAATACTAGCACATTCTTACGCTCCTATGCAATCACTGATGCAAGAACACACTCATCCATATAGCCACTCTCACAATCACACACTCTCACTTATAGCCATTTATATACTCCAACACACATATATACTGCCTTTCACATATGTAGTTACTCACACATGTACCACTGAGATATACATTCAATCACTAACACACCCATACACACACTCACCCACCCATACAGTCCATCACAAACGCACTCTTGAAACCATGCACCCAGTGAATCACCCACTCACACATATATGCACAGAGTCACACACACCCCACCCACACAAACACTGAGGCACCCATACAGATACTCAGAGAACCAATCCATAACCCATATAGACACTCATTTAGCTAGTCAGAAACCCATGCAGCTGCTTACACAACAACAGACACACTGATACAGACATTCACACAGTTTAGTCACTCACCCATGCATCCAGTAAGATACATTTAATCACTCACTTATAGACTCGGTCCCGCACTTACTAAATCATCCATTCAGACGCTTATACACCCACTCATTCTTCAATACGCCTTTCCCTATATATATTAAACATATTTAAACTTTACAGAAACACACAGTCACTGGATGATGTCATCAGTGATGTCATCAGTGATGTCATCAGTGATGTCATCAGTGATGTCATCAGTGATGTCACTGACCATGTCATGAGTGATGTAATATGTGACGTCATCAGCAGTGCATTGCGGGGGCGCGAGTTATAGTTAGCTGAACTAACTATAACGGGGGAATTTCACGGGTTTTGTACGAGTGCAATGTCCAACTAACTATAACTTTCCCTAAAACCTATGGTTTTTTCAGTGAATATATATACACACACACACACACACACACACACACACACACACACACACACACACACACACACACACACACACACACACACACACACACACACACACACACACACACACACACACACACACACACACACACACACACACACACACACACACACACACACACACACACAGTTTTTCGGACGTTTCCAGAAAAAATGCAAGGACCCCTTGAGAGTTGCAGTGTAGGAACTTTACTGACTGCACCAGCAACGCGTTTCAGCTTACGCCTTGATCACGCTTTATCGGATTCTGTGGTATATATATATATATATATATATATTTTTTTTTCATATATAATTTCATAGGGCAAGTAGCACTTGAACTCTGTTTTTAATGAGTAAACCTCATGAAAAAAACTGCAAATAAAGCAGACATTGTTAGCCTACAGGCTGCATTGTAAACCAATAGCATAGAAAATGAAAGCATTTTCATACAAAACTGGCACAGTGCCTTTAAGGCAGCCATGACCCCTAGCTTCCCATCATGCCTCAGGGGTGACAGTTAGGTCAGTTGTTCTTTCCGGCTCCTTCAGTCAGGACCCTGGATTCACAGCTCTTCCCTTTTTTTGACTTTCTGTCAAATATCTGATTTTTTTGAAGATTTTTGCTTTCACTCGACGTCTTTTAGCATTAGAGTGAGAGTGAAGCCTTTTTTGTGTTCCAGAAAAGGTTTATTTCTGTCAGAAACGCCTTCCTTATTTGACCCTTGCCCTGCCTGTGGCAAGAAGAAGGCTAGGACAGACACACACCCTGTGTGTATTCTCTGCCTACCTGATTCTCATTCTTCCAACTGTCATCATTGCAAGAAGTTGTCGAGGGACCATCAAAGAAAGGGAGAGAATTCGACTTTATGGCCTCTCTGAAAGAGGTAGGTCTCCAGTGAGGCAGCCGAAAAAGAGAACTCGGACGACGTCAAGAGGCAAGGTCCCGACCTTTTCTCCTTTGGCGTCGGGATCGGCGTCGAGGCTGCCGACGGCGAAGAAATCGTTGTCGAAGACTACGGTGGTGCCGGAGCATCACTCTTCTAAGAAAACGAGGACAACGCTCTCAACGTCGACTAAGGTAAAGGGCCCTCCGTTGTCGTCAACCAGGCGACGATCAACGTCGAGGAGCAAATCTCCGTCGACGCTGGCTAGGCGGTCGACGTCTAGGCAAATCACTCCGTCGTCGCCACATGAACGGCGATCGACGTCGAGGCAAAGGTCTCCGTCGAGATCAGTCCAAAGATCTTCGACGTCGAGGTGCAAGACTCCGTCGTCGAGACAAATCTCCGTCGAGGTCAGTGCAAAGATCTTCGACGTCGAGGCACAAGACTCCGTCGCCGGCGTCGAAGCAGAAGTCTCTGTCGACGGCAGCACGGCTGACGTCGAAACACGGTACTCCGTCGGCGTCAGGTAGACGTTCGACGTCTAGAGACCGGTCGACTGCAAGATTGAGTCCTCTGTCCAAGAGGAGAAAGTCGACGTCAAGACAGGCGTCCCCGTCGCCGAGACGACGGTCGACGTCGAAGGCAGTCTGTCCAGAGACGTTCCAGATAGACGTCGAGGCACCAGTCCAAAGAGGCCTCACGTCCGATAAGCCTGTCTATATCGCCGTCACCGACTTCGAGAACAGGTTCTCCCAGCTCTCACAGAGGTTCATCGTCAAGATCTCCGGAGGTCGTGATCTCGACGTCCAGCAGTCCAGTGTCCAGGGGACATCAAGATTCGCCGACCAGGCCTACACAAGAAAGAGAGCTCTCCTCCTCCTCCTCCTCCACATTCTCCTGAGGGGCGAGAAGGGCAAAGAGCGCCTTCCATCCATCTATCACCAAGATGGAACAGGCCCTTGCATCACTGGGCCACAACTCCGGGCACAGCATTACTCGAGCCCCCTTCACAGATCTCCGTTAGCTCGGCTGGTACAGGCGGTGGATAGAGAACGTATTCCATCAAGAGCCAGGAATCGCAGTCGCACTCCTGCGCACTCACAGAAGGAGATCTAGATCCAGAAGCAGGAGGAGAAGACCCAGATCTCCATCACCTTCCTCCTCTTCCACACACACGTCACACAGAGACTATTCACCTACTCTTACTGACAGCCCACCGTCGAGGGTCTCTCCGGTGGATGACGTGGGCACTTTTCAGGACGTGCTTGGCAGAGGGGCGACGAAACTAAACATCCCGATGCCGACTCGACAGAGTTCGTCCTCTGTTATCTTTGAGACTTTACACCAAAGGGCAGCACCTAGACCCCTGCTACCATTGGTCCTGGGCCTAATAGAACCGGTTATGGACATTTTCCTCACGCCGGCGACACTTAAGACCGCGTCGGCTAGGATTTTGAAAAAATATCGTTCACCGGAAGAGAACCCGCTTTTCCTTAAATCTGACCCCCCACCGGATTCTGTAATAATCGCTACAGCAAAAAAGACTCATGCTATTGCTTCCTCCTCTACTGTTCCACCAGACAAGGAGAGTAAAACACAGGATTCGTGGGGAAGAAAGGTATGTGGCACATCAGCCGCGATGATGATGGTATCGAGTGCGACGGCTCTCTTGGGCCGGTATGACAGTTCTCTGTGGGACTCCCTGCAAAGATTCACGGAAAAGTTGCCAAAAGAAGATCGCAAGGATTTTGAGGAGATCGTGCATGAAGGCAGCTTGGTGGCTAACCAAGTTATCAGCGCCGCAGCTGATGGAGCTACTCTTTCGGCTCATGCCTATGCGCTGGAAGAACCTCCTGGCTCCGACTCACAGCGCTCAAACCAGAGGCACAGTCTTGGATCCTCAATCTCCCCTTCTCCGGCTCATCTTTGTTCGGTGCACACACGGATGAAGAAATGTCCCGAATGAAGACAGAGCTAGACGCACTAAAGGCTGTGGGTCTAGAGAAGAAGAAAGAGTTCCGCAAACTATTCAGGCCTTACAATCGACAATCCTCCCAACAGAGGGTTCAAACCCCTCATTGGCAGAAAAACCAGGATCAGCAGGGACAGCAAAGGTCCCAATACCAAGGCAGGCGCTCTTCCAGAGGAAGAGGGAACCAGCGTCAGTCTAACACCTCCGCCAAGACGCAGACCAAACAATGAGTGCCCACTTCCCCCGTCGCCGTTCACCACTCCAGTGGGGGGGAAGTATTGCAAATCATCTCGAAGAGTGGCGAGCTATCACAAAGGACCAGTGGGTGTTAGCTATGCTGCAGAATGGGTACTCTCTAAGTTTTCGATGCCACCCTCCCTCAATCCCTCCGGTTCCATCATCGTGCCATCAAATGAAGATATTGCAAAACGAAGTTACCACCCTTCTGCGGAAATCAGCCATCGAGAAGGTGCCAATATCTCAGAGGGAGAGGGGTTTACTCAAGATACTTCTTAGTAAAGAAGAAGGGTCGAAAAGCAGAATACAGACCCATTCTGGATCTGCGAACGCTCAAGTCAATCAAGAAAAAGAAGTTTCGCATGTTGGCTCTCCATCAAATATATCCACATCTCAGGCAGGGAGATTGGATGTGTTCACTGGATCTGCAAGATGCCTACTTTCACGTTCCGGTCAGTCAACATCACAGACAATATCTGAGATTCCTGGTGGGATCCTCACACTACCAGTTCAAAGTACTACCCTTCGGGTTCAAGTCAGCTCCCCGAGTGTTCACGAAGTGCATGGCAGTGGTGGCAGCCGCACTACGCCGCAGAGGCATCTTCGTGTACCCGTACCTGGACGACTGGCTGTTGAAGGGTCCCTCTCCCCACAGCGTGAGGAGTCATTTCCTACAAAGCCTAGAGATTTGTCACCGGCTGGTCCTTCATGTGAACTTCGACAAATCGACGCAGCAACCCACACAGAGAATACATTATCTAGGAGCTCTGGTAGACTCAGAGGTAGGAAAAGTGTTTCCTTCGGAGGAGAGACAATTTTCCATCATACAGACAAACTTGTTCTAGACAACAGAATGCTGTCAGTTCGTCGGATTGCCTCCCTGTTAGGGTCGATGGCATCCTGCATCTTCCTGGTCCCCATTGCCAGGCTGCGAATGCGTTCTCTATAGCAGGATCTGGAGGACAAGTGGGACCAGCAAACAGCTCGCTGGGACGACAAAATAAGTCTCTCAAACGCAGCAAGAGCATCCATCCCATGGTGGATGAAGGAGAATATGCAAGTAGGGATACCTTTTCATCAAGCACCTCCCTCTCAAACACTGATCATGGACGCCTCCCTCCAGGGCTGGGGACCACATGGGGTCTCTCCAGACGCAAGGTCAATAGTCATTGAAAGAGCGGTCGTATCATATAAACATGCTGGAACTGAGAGCAGGTCACCTGGCCCTCAAGGCTTTCCTCCCTTCGATTCAGGCAAGTTCAATCTTAGTACAGACGGACAATACCACCACCATGTACTACCTGAACAAACAGGGGGGAACTCGCTCACGCACTTTGTCGCTGGAAGCTCAAGCTCTCTGGCATTGGCTCCTGGCACGGAACCTATCAATCACAGCGGTACACCTGCCGGGAGAACAGAACGTGAGAGCGGATGCTCTCAGTCGACACTTCGAAGACAGACAAGACTGGGTTCTCAACGACTAGGTCGTCGAAGGCATCTTCCAGGCTTGGGGGCGTCCTAGCATCGATCTCTTCGTGGACGACGAAAATGCAAAATGCCGAGACTTCGCCTCAAGGTTCTACCGGCCAGGGTCGAAGGGGAATGCCCTTTTGATAGACTGGTCAGGGGCATTTGTGTATGCCTTTCCACCCCTTCCTCTCATCCCAAAGGTGGTGACCAAGCTGTCTCATTCGCACACGAGAATGATCCTGATTGCCCCGGACTGGCCGAGACAATGGTGGTACCCGGACCTTTTGCACATGTCAGAATGCCCTCACAGGAGGCTGCCATGCAGACCGGACCTGCTGTCCAAGATGAACGGGAGGATTCATCACCCCAACCTTCCCTCACTGAACTTGGCAGCATGGCTCCTGATGTCCTCCAGTATGGCCATTTAGGACTACCACAAGACTGCATGTCCATCTTAAAAGAAGCAAGAAGGCCGTCCACTAGACACTCGTATGCGTGCAAGTGTAAACGTTTTTATATGTGGTGCGTTCAAAACAATTGTAACCCAACCAAAGGGCAGGAGGAGGTTGTTCTACCATACCTGCTTTACCTGTCTAAAGCGGGCTTGAAGTTTCCCTCCATTAAGGTGCACTTAGCAGCTATCACTGCATATAGGCGCTCACCTTCTCAGCCTTCTTTCTTTCAGTTACAGGTTGTGAAAGACTTCTTACACAGTCTGAAAAAGGTCTACCCTCCGGTCCGGCATCCTTCACCACCCTGGGAGCTGAACCTGGTGCTATCAAAGTTGATGGGTCCACCTTTTGAACCCATCCACAAAGCAACCTTGCAACACCTCACTTGGAAGGGGGTTTGCTTGGTAGCGATCACGTCAGCTCGCAGAGTGAGCGAAATACAGACCCTCTGCTCTAAGGAACCTTATACTGTTTTCCATCTTAATAGGGTCGTATTGAGGACTCATCCCTCCTTCCTTCCGAAGGTGGTGTCTGATTTCCATGTGAATCAGACCATCTCTCTGCCCACCTTTTTCCCTAATCCCTCCACTCCAGCTGAGAGGGCTTTACAGTCGCTTGACCTAAAGAGTTTTAAAATTCTATCTGGATAGGTCCAAGTCCATGTGAAAATCTGATCAACTATTTGTTAACTATGGGTCGATCAGAACAGGTTTTCCAGCTTCAAAATGGTCCATCTCCAGATGGATAGTTTTGTGCATCAAGTTAGCTTATCAATTAGCGCAAAGGCCCCTTGGGCCTACTCACAAGGCGCATTCCACGAGAGGAAAAGCGGCTACGACTGCTTTTCTTCATAACATGCCTATCTCTGAAATCTGTAAGGCGGCAACTTGGAGGACCGTCCATACATTTACGAGGCACTATTGTCTAGATTCGGACACCAGAGCAGACACCCAAGTAGGCCAGGCCTCCTTGAGGAATCTGTTCAGCAGCTGATTGCGGCTTTTGTTGTATGTTGGGTCATTCTCTCTCATTTGCCTGCAGGTGGAAGATGGGCTTGCTACTCTATTCAGTGCTTATGACTATTGATGAGGATCCCTTGGAAGAGAAGGATAAGTTACTTACCTGTAATCCTAGTTCACTTCCAGGGGTATCCTCATCAAAGTCATAAGCAACCCACCCGCCTCCCCAGGCAAATGAGATTTTTCTTCATTGTTAAAAAGGATATCTTTGTGCCCTGATCTTCAGGGTTACGCAAAGAACAACTGACCTAACTGTCACCCCTGAGGCATGATGGGAAGCTAGGGGTCATGGCTGCCTTAAAGGCACGGTGCCAGTTTTGTATGAAAATGCTTTCATTTTCTATGCTTTTGGCTTACAATGCAGCCTGTAGGCTAACAATGTCTGCTTTATTTGCAGTTTTTTTCATGAGGTTTACTCATTAAAAACCGAGTTCAAGTGCTACTTGCCCTCCTGTGTTTTTATACATATATTATGTGTTTGCAAAAGCAGTTTATGCGTTATTACATTGTTTAGCCTCCTAGATGGGGGCTGCATTGCTATGAGAAAAATGATATATGTGTGTATATCTGTATATATATATATCTGTATATATATGTTTTTCATATATAATTTTTATTATTTCCGGGGTCCCCGCACATGGGCGGGAATATTCAGTGCTTATGACTTTGATGAGGATACCCCTGGAAGAGAACTAGGATTACAGGTAAGTAACTTATCCTTTTGTGGCTTGTGTAGTACATGCAGTATGTGCATGAGTGAGTCAGAGTAATGGAGGCCATTTTGGAAGCCCCTAGCCTGCTCCTGTGTGCAAGATGTAGGTGAGATTGTTTTCATAGACAGTGAAAGAGTATTGCTGTCACTCCTGAAAATGAAGGGAGGCGATGAGGCTGCTATAAAAAAAACACTTAAGCAGATCCTGCTGAGTGGAGCTGTTTAGTTTTCCTGTGCTACTGTCATTTGATAGGTGTTTGGGTATGACTCATCTTTGTTGTTCAGGGTGAGCGATCTTTTAGACGAAACCAGCCTTTTGTCTTCATCCTGATTATTGTTCAGTGTGGCTGGTGAAAAGCCATTTGCAGAAACTTCACACCTCTCTGGACCTCTGTTGTGAGTACTCCAGGCTGAAGATTGCTGTGAAGGACATCACTCTACACAAAGGCTCTGTCTTGTCAATAGCCTAGAGAGGACACTTGACAGAAGAACCACCTCAAACCTGTTTTGAGATTGCATAAAAGTGGGAGCTACTTACATCTTTGTTGCTTCAGTTCAAATCCGTTCGCCAAGGAAGGGAGTATTCCACATCATACTTTGAGGACTGTTGTACAGCAACCAGAACAGGTGTCTGTGTGACAGCAAGCTTCCCAGAGGAGAGGGTTCATCAACTGGAGTCTTTACTTGCTGGAAGAGCTATACCCCTGACCTGATGCAATTGTACGATAACCTGCTTGCTGAGAGAGTGAAAAAGCCTGTCAAGCTGCAGAAGGTTTGACTGTCCGGATAGTGCCAGAATTTTCCAGACTCTGGTATGGAGGATCTACCAGGAGAAAGAAGACTACAGAAAGTGATATGCGAGTCCGAAGAGGATCAGTGCAGTCTCTCCAGGAGTGTGGTTCCAAGAAGGAATCACAAGCAGGCAGCTGACCTTGCAACAGGAACAATCCTGGTTGACCTTGCTACTTAAATCAAGAACTGTGCCCATAGTGAATGTAGCCACCGAACCCTAGAGCTGTTCCTGTGGCTTACATCGCCACAGAAGTCAAAAACAATATCCATGGTGGATGTAACAAATGTAGTCAAGACTTGTGCATGCGACGGTCACAACTGCATTATTTACAAAGTGCATCCCGTGCCTGCTAGCATGCGTTTGTGACACCTGTCTAAGTGGTGGCCCATCTGCTGCCCAGTGACTCAGAAGCAGGTCTGATGCCTGCCATGAGCCCTCACTGACTTCCATTACCTGCATTAATTGAAGGACTCGCAGCGGCAGCCCCATTCTGCAGCGGCCTACCCAGACCGAGGGCCATTCCTGCAACCATGCTGTCTCATCCTAGGAGCGGGCTAGACCGGAGACACGTGTTCCTGAAACTCATAAACCTGCACTGTGGTGAGATTGTATCTAGGAGACTGTACTGAACTGAGCACAATCATAATTGAACTGGGGTGTCTGGGCCTTGATTAATGTCTCATCAAACTAACCTAACGGGGACCTGCCTAGACTCATAAGAGGAGGGGCTAATGTAAAAGAGAGAAGAGGAAGACCGCAAAGACAGTATCCCAAGGTGCAGTAGCCCAAGTGGCAGTGCATATTATTGTAACTGTGGCAGTAAACCATTTTAAGCATATCTAGGAAAGGATGTTTTTTAATCCAAATAAAGCACTGGGTTGGACAAACAGATATTACTGTGCTGGGCGATCTGAGTTTCCATACCCCTACTTTACCTCCCTGAGAGGAGTGTGAATGCTCCAAAGTGCTACCACTGAGTTAAATGTTGAAGGGGTTGTACGTGGCCCAGTTTGACAGACTCTGGGACATCCAAGGTAAACCACCTCAGCCCCCACGGCTGAGGCCCAGTAGCTCCTGCTTGCTCCATGCCCCCTAAACTAGATTTGACACATGCCCTCTGCCAGAAAGGATATGTATTCAGAGTGACCAACTATATTTGCTGTATGCCACCTAAGTTTATATAGTCAGTATAATTCACTTAATACTAAGTTTTCAAAGGGAGTCAGGGGTACAGTGGGTTCAGGTAGGAATTGTGCAAGCGGCCCTAAAGAAAAACAATGAAAACAAAGATTTATTTTTTTATAAAACTAATATTATTTTAGAAACCACTTCACAACTTTTGGATAGTCCCCAGTATTCCACAACACATGACATAACTCCTCGTGTTATTCTTGAAGCGTTAATGTATGGTGCTATAATGTGAGCTTTTAAGCATCATATTGAATGTGTTTTTCATACTTCTGAGATGTACTGTTAAGGTCTGGATATCGCCATACTTAGTGTGATTAACAGACAAAAGCTTTAAGAAACGTAACCGTCGGAGAGACTTTGGCTCCTCCCACATGTTCACCTTGAGTACAGCATGTGATTGGGCAGAACTTGTGTGGTGCTGCCAAGAAAGAGTGGAGTGCTTGTTGCACATTTATTGACTCCTGAGTTGTGTTCCCTCACCTAACATGGCAATCCCATTAAAACGCAATAACCTGGCAGTGTGCAAGAAGACCCCTCCACAATGATGTGATAGTACTGGCTAAGAATATTGCTCTGTGAGCAAGCAGCAGTATAACTGGTAGAAGTATTGGTGAACAGAGCTTCCAAACAAGGGATTTCCCCCATCCAAAATGGTTGCTATGTCCAGTGTGATGACACAGCTGCATCTGAGACTGTTTGCTTTTTCTTCCCCATTTGCATTAGTGACATTCAAAACAAAAAAGTTTGATTTGCTCGACCTTCCTTGCACTCCAGAAGTGCGGCTCACTGCAGCCTTAGCCTGCGGTCCTGCTTCGCAACGGCCTCATCCCAGTCTCTCCTCCTGCACAAACCTACAACCTCACTTCACTCTCCTCAACTTCACTGGCTCCTCCAGGGACTGATCCCGTCCAACACTCCAGCTCAGCATGCTTTTCCCTCCGATACCAGCCCCTGCAGAATGCTGTTGCTAAGCAGGCGAACAGGGCCCGGCTGTTGTTCTACATCGTGGCTTCAGAAGCAGCAAAAACATCATGTCTCCCTACAGGTGACAGTCCCACCTTTCTTCACAGTGGCTATTCTGAATGCCAATTGGGCTCCGTGCAGGGCCAACAAGTACCTCTTGAGCTGTAAATTCATCCCCCACCTGCACCACACCCGTAGCCTGCAGTACCAGGCAACTCCTACACCAGATCACAGTTGCAGTGCTTCATCCTTATCCTGTTGCGCTGCTCCCCGTCCTGCTGCTTTCACTTGCTTTCACCTCTTCCTCTTGGCTGATTCCCACTGCTTAAGATTGCTCCCTCCTCCCGCACCAGCCCCCACAGCTCACAATCCTTTCCCATACCATCCCACAGTCCTCGTACACTCTTCCCTCTTGCATTGCACCTGTAGTTAAGTATGGATCAGAATAAACATCTAGTACTGTGGGATAGACAGATATTCTGTGGCTGCATTTGTAGACGTGTGCGTGTTCACAGGTGTTCATTAGTTTAACGTGTAATGTGTTAGAGGTGTGGTCTAGCAGTGCTAAATGACGGTAAGTGGTGTAAGTGCAGGGTGAGCACTGTGAATGCAGGGTGAAAGGAATGCCTGTGTAAGTGCAGGATGAATTGTGAGTGCAGTGTGAGTGGTGTGCCAATACGAGAACTCGGTGACCAGCGTTTTCTTGTGAGTGAATGAGGAGAGTAAAAAATAAACCAGTGGGAGCGGTATTGACACGTGAACCTATGTGAATGTAGTGTGAGCTGTGTGAATGCAGGATGATGTATCCCCAGACACTTTAAGTAATTCACCTTATCCTTGGCAGTTCGCTAGTGGGAATTCAGGTGAAATTTGAACTGATTATCAAAGCTGATCCTGCAACAAAATGTCAGTCTTTCAGACATGCCGAAAGTTACTTTTCTAGATGTGGAAGAGTCATTGAAGGCCAGAGCCAGATGCTGAGCTCTGGCTCTAGAAAGAGTTCTCTTGGAGCTTCGAGCCAAGACTTATTGTGGATTCTGCCACCCACACCCTTATATCCATCACCAAGCCCCTTCCTCTTCATATAGTGGTTAGATTGTGCACTGTAAAACCAGGAAACCTTGTTTCCAACACGGTTTACCTACTAGACACAATCTGCTTTACCCTAGGCAATTACCTTATTTCACTTGCCTATGTCTTCTATCGTCCCTTTCAGGAGTACCTTAACAAATAAAAAAACGTGCCATCTACAAAAATCTTCATTTTTATGTTTTTATAAATTTTTAATGTTGCTCCATATGACTTGCCTCTTGGTTCACTACTAGCCAGGGCCACTGGAATTATTTTGCAGATGAGGACCAAATTATGCAGCAGTGTTGACTAAATTATGCAGCAGTGATCACTAAATTATGCGTCAAGTAAAGGCAAATTATGCAGCGCAATGTGGCACATTTTGTCATAGTATTACCTCATTATTTTGTCATTTTTACACATGGTAACACTGTCTCTGAAAGAGTTCACCTTATTAATTCCAATTTAACATCTAAATACAGCATTAAGGAACTGAAATATGACCATTCAACCTCTCCAAATGGCTTTCCAGAGTGGAGGAACACGTATTGCCATGTTTTTAGTACATTGTGATCCGTTTGAGCTATAAACAATTTTTTTTTTTGTCAAAATGTACAGATTATGCAGCAGACTGACGGATTATGTGACAAATGCAGCAAATCCAGTGTTCGAAAAACGATTGAGTCGCATAATTCCAGTGGCCAGCGTCGGATTGGTAACGCGGGCACTCGGGCAATGCCCGCGGGGCCGGTGTCCTAGTTCCAGCTGTGGGCTGCTTTTTTGAGCAGTCTGGGGGGCCGATTGGGGTGGTTTCTGCGTTGTTCGATGCCGCCAGCAGCCCAGTGGGTGCCTGAGTGACCTTTCTGGAGGCAGATGGGCGTCCATTACCTTCCTTTTATCAACAGGCAGACGTGTCACTCCCTCTCTCCTGCTGGGCCGGCCCATTAATGTATACATATTGCAGGGGGCCTGAGCAGAAGTGGCCTCACTTGTTTTCAGGTGCGTTTCACCAGTGTAAACTATTGCGTGCATTTTTTTTTTTTATATTACACCCCCCCCTTTTAAATAAAATTTCGCCGAAGCAGTGTTTTGAGTAAAGGCAATATGCAAATGTGGGCCACTTTTTTTAGCGTGCCCGGGCCGATTTTTAATCCCAACCCTGCCAGTGGCCCTGCTAATAACTTCCTCATCGCAGGCATGAATGTTTCAAAGTTTACGTTTAGAAACTGTGAATTCTGATAAATGTCACTCAATGCAGAAAATCATTTTAGTGTGCTTAAGTCCCACGCTTCCAAGTTAAAGAAATGTACTTTTTGAAATGTGAGTCTTTTCAATGATGAATTACATACCACGTATGTAGTTCCTGTTTTGGAGCTTAGAGGCGAACCAGGGCAATGGCTGGGCACTTTATATTTATGTGCTGCATGGCCACGCTTGTATTGTAAATGAAATCCGTGCAACCTTTCTCCCACTCCGACAGCAACTGTCCATAACAAGATTGGGGACATCGGGGAGGGGAGCAATGAAAACACCCAAAGACTTCTGAACTGGTAAATTGGTCTTTCGAAGACCTGCTAAGTACTTTGGATGAGGCAGAGTCCGTCACCAGCCCAACTGCGTGCGCACTCCACAGTCCCGGCGACGACAAACTACTGGCTGGCGGTGGGACTATAGCCCTTTAATCTAAATGGGCGTTGTGCGCCTGGTGGTGGATCATGTTGTGCATCTATGCTTGCCTGTATGTGTTTGGCACAAGACCTATCTCTGAACTTTTTAGGACATTCCTCCGGAGTTTCTCATCTTGACCGTTTCTAGCTAGGAGTGTATCTGCATTAGGTTTTTTTGTATGCTTTCTGGGGTGACATTCGGGTGGGCGGGTGTGTATTTTTTTGCCCTCAGTAAATTAACTGTGCAACTGAGTGACTTTGTTTTCATGACTGTTTTTTTGGGTGATTATGCCTTTGTGTTTGTCTGGATCGTTTACATTGATACATACATCTGGAACCTCGTCTGAGCCGCTTCCGGCTGCTCTGAGGCATGCGGCGCACTTGGAGAGGAGAAGCGGAGAGTGAGGATCCTCGCCACCTCCCCCCCCCCCCCACCGGTAGAGTGGCCCCCACCGGCGTCCAGCAGCAGGAGAAGGGGGCTGGTGGTCTGCCTGACCTAATCATGTGGGTGCCTGACTCCAATATGGCGCCGCCCGGGTACAGAGGTCCCGAAGTGAAAGAGGCTGATGTGGCACCACGAGGACACCGTGCAGCAGTAGACGTGCTCCCCCCGGGGGAGAACGCGATCCCATCGCCCTGGCAGCCTCAAACGCCCACCGCTACATCACCTAACAGGGGCAGAGGTACCAAGCTGCAATCCTGAGCTGATAGTCTGGCACACAATAAGGTTGGTGCTGGGGGGCGCGCAGTGAAGTGGCGGGAGGTGAGGGGTGTCGGGGGGGGGCCCCCCCTGTAACGGGGAGTTGCCCCCATGTGTTCTTGGCAGCTACAGGAGGAGTCTGGTGGGTTGCCTGCTCTTATACACCGGGCGCCTGACCCTAAGATGGCGCCAGTCAGGGCCTAATTGCCTACATTTCTCAGCGGAAGGGAGTGCTGAGGGGAGTGTCCCGCCCAAATCCACCGTGTGCAGTAGTGACAAGGGGTAGCGTTGCACCCCCGTCAGCACAGCGCTGGAACTGAGACCGGCCCAGTCCCCCGAGGAGCCTACAAGTGCAGTCTGGTGACACGTGACATCCCCAGTGATCCCTCCCTACGTCCTCCGACCTGGGGATCTAGCTGAAGGATTAGGCAGACGACGCCCACCAGTAACACCGGGAATGATGCCTTCTTTGGAACTATGACGATGCCCCCACGGGCTGTAACTAAAACTGCTTACACACTTTATTCTAAGCCGAAATATTCCTTACAGAGCCCTCTCAGGACAGTGCCTGACCTCAAGATGGCGTCTGGATTTTGTTTGGACTGCGGTTTCTCATCTCTCCAACTCCCCCGCTTTATTATGACATTCTCTGATTGCACCTGATCATTATCCTGACAGCGGAGTCTGAGCACTATGTCCGATGCCCGGTGGAGCTGCTCGCTTCATCTATAGAGGAGATCGGCCCTGGTTCATCCCCTCGGCCGTCACCTACCCAGCCGGACATTGGGTAAGTTTCTCCCCGTCTCCCTGTTTTTCTCCCATCCCTCCCCTGACGAATTTCTGTAACTTTGCTTTCTTTATTCCTGTGTTTTATTTTGCTCTTGGAACAAATGTAACGTGTAACCTGTAACTCTGATCCTCATGTAAAGCGCTCTGATACCTCCGGGTCTAGCCAGCGCTATATAAAACTCAAATAAAAAATAAATAAATAAAAATAAAATATGTTTGTCTCTTTCATTATTTGAATGCCTGACTTTACCTGTGTGTGTTTTTCTCACCTGCTGAATTTGTCCCGGTCATCTCGAACTTCGTGAGTGCCTGCTTCTGTGAGTATGTCAATGTGTCCCCATGCAGTGAATGAACTGGGAGTAAGGTCGAGGTAAAGTGCACTGTATCTAAGGGCAGGATGATTTCTGCTGATTCCTACTTTTCTATAGAAAAATATTGCTGTTTTTTTTGTGCAGGGATATTTATGGGTATGGTATGATTACACAATACCCAAAAAACAATGAGTTTGGTAATACACTGACATGCTAATCTCCTTCTGGGTCGTGTTGTATGTAATGGACTGTCTACCACTTGATTTCAAGTGTGTGGTGTCTGGTGCCTCTCCACCTTTCAACATGTGTGTCTCGGGGTTATGTGACAGCACGTGTATCCATCCACTTGAAATGTTGTTTAAAGTCATACTTTTGTGACCTGCTCCAGACGTTTGAAAAAAGAAATGTGCTGATACCTGTTGGTGCAAGCCCTTTCTTGTGCTGGACTGCAGTGATTTATGTGTGTGTATCCCAATGCGCTTGGGTCTGTCATGCCTTTCTAGTTGCTGCATGTTAACTAGGCCTGGGCGGTAAATTCCGTTCCGCTCGCGGAATTTGCGGAATTTGGGTAATTTCGCGTTCTGCGGAGAACGCGTAATTGGCAAAAATTCCGCGATCCGCAGCTTCGCGGAATTTTTTGCTTGTTCGCGCTTTCAAAATGAGTGTTCGCGAGATATTTCTCCCCGAACACGCAAACAGCGTTCGCGACCAGGAAAAAAGCATCGCGAACGGGCGGAACAAGCAATTCCGCGTGTTTGCGGAACTTTTGCGTGCTCGCGGAGATTTTTTACCATTTCGCGGAGCTTTGCGTAGCGCGACTACGCAAATTCCGCCCACCCCTAATGTTAACCTCGCTGCTCACTGTGTACTTCCTTTTATCTGGAATGGTGGTTGAGTTGGGATGTTTGCTGGCGCACATTTTCCTGTTCTGTAGTGTAACTGTACTATTCAGTCTGGGTCACATATTGTCTGGCTCCACAGCATCCTCATTTTCACCTACTTGGTTGCTTTTGTTATCAGGGTGTACAGCCTTTGTCTAGAAGAAAGTCTGTTTTATGAGTAAAATTAACCACCTGGTTTTTGATTGTCCCTTTAGAAATGCTGCTAAATGGACGGAGTTTGTTTTTTATACGACCGCCCCCAGTTGTATTTTTGAGACCAGTGTGGAGCTTGGTGCTGGAGTTGCACCAGTGTCTGGCTGGAGGCGCCCGCCACCCGCCTGTTTCCCCCCTGTTTCCCCCCTGCTCTGATGCCTCTCTTTGGGTGAGAGGGGTGAACATGCTGAACGGGTGCCCCTTCTGCGTTCGGGAGTCTCATCCTTAAAATGCGTTGCTCTCTTTACCCGTCTCCAGCAGACATATTTCTCTTGTTTACGTCTGGCAGCCAGGCACGCATCCTTCCTGGGGGCCGGGCGTAAATGTTTCATCCTCTGACTTCCAGGCCTGGAGTTTAAATTCATGGGACAGATTTGGAAGCAAAGCATGCTCACAGAACACTGCCAACGTACCCTAGTTGGTGAATGTGCTATTTTTTTTCTTTCAGAAATCTGCAGGCAGGAGCACTGATTTGGGGTGACTTCCTTTTCAATTGCCTTTCTACCCTGTTCTGCAGACACATCCGTTGTGTGGGGTTGTGCTCCTCACAGCAAGGTAGTCTCCCGCCTGGAGCACCCACAACAGAAGCACAAAGAGTTGAGCCATCAGCACCTGGCTATGAACAGCTGCAAAGACCGTGATCAGGAAAGAAACAAAAGGGTGGTTTTACACAAAAGACCCTTCTCACTCTGAAAAACAGACTGCAGGCCCCTTCACCCTCCACCAAGAGGCAATTCTACAGGAAGACTAGCCAGGAGCCACGCTTAGGAAAAAGACCTAATCGAATTTCTGTCCTAACTTTACTGTCTAGGTCTCCTTCCTCCTGCATCTCTCCTAATACACTTACACTGTCTGGGAAAACATCACTGCCATCTTGTGCACAAGAACAAGCCAGGGTCTTTCAAAATGGAACCCACAGGCCTCCATCACTTTGCAACACTTATATGTATAATCCATATATGCAAACGCACACAACATACACTTGGGTGGGATTAGGTTACGAAACAGATATAAATCTGATTGCGCATTGGCTAGACACCGTCAGCCAGTGCCAAATAACTTTTTTTGTGAGTAAGTGAAAAAGTTATTAATCACAGAAAAGTGAGGGAAGATCTTTAAATAGGACTTTTTTTTTTTTTTTTAGTACCAATTCGCCTTGTGTAGCGTACAGACCCTGTACCAAGGTTGGGATACTCCAGCGATGTTTTAAAAAGGCTGTCCTAGGCTACACTCAGAATTGCATGTTTCAGCGGTCTTCCCCGGATATGGTGCACTATGTATAAAGTTTTTTCTTTCTACAGCTTACTGCTTCCGATTGTATGTTATCTCCGAAAGCCTTCTCCCCCTATACTCCCAAAAATCCTGCATGAAAAATTGATGTTGACTTAATTCCTGCGAGATTCCTCTCTTTTCTTTTTTCAGAGAGACCCTCTTCTTGCCTTCCATCCTCTGCATGCCTTCTATTTCTGAGTGTAGTCTCCTCTGTTTCACGCAGGTCTGCCTTAATCCTTCTTATTGTAACCATGCAGTTGGCCCATACCTAATTTTATAGATCACAACCTATCCTCGTTAAAACCCGGTCTCTGTAATTTAACATTACCTAATCTCCACCAGCCTATCTATCTCACCCACCATTCACCTGGAAACACATAGCACCCATTAATGATCACATCTAACCGGTACTAATATAATCTATCACAAAGTAACTGAGTAATTGCATGCAATTTTCTTGAGTGCAGATGACTAATCGCAATGACCACTGCATTAACTGCTAACGGTGGGTTCCGGAATAGCATACTACTCGCCATCAGGGGTAGTAAGTGCTGTATAAATACAATTACAAAACAAGACCTTCTGCAGCTTGGACTGAAACCGGTTTACTCCTCTTTGCGGCCAACTTACCCGAAATACAGCAGATAAAAACATCAATTTATAACACAATAAGGTCGTTACATAAAAATATGAGGAAAGGGAATTTGTGACCGATGCCAGCCATGCTCCCCAACCGACTTGCACCCAGTAAGCAACTCGTTGACAGAGCCTAGAGTGATAGCAAGAGGGGACATTTTGTTCCCTGGCCCCAAACTACCCTCAAGGTTGGGTAAATTCACAATACCACAGTGGCACGCAGACGAGACATTCAATGGTAAAACTTTGAGACCATAAACAGTACAGATGATATGGGGTTGTTAGGGTGGGGGCTAAGCCTAGCTTAGTAATAGGGATGGCGCAAATAGCACTCATGTAAGATCACTGAACTTTAGTAGCCCTAACTTTCCTCCCCTTCCTGCTTCTCAGCATGTTGGACACGCATTGTGGGACATTCTAGCCTCTCTCATAGAAAAAGGTTCGATGGTGGGGGAAGGGGGGAACCAATCACTTCAACCACCTAATGACCAATGCTGCCATATTTACAGCTGTGCAGGCACAGTAGCTAAACAAAACAAGAATAGAAGTTCAGAAGCAAATGCTCTGTTTCATGCTTTTTTAACGAGCATTGTTTTAATAAAGATCATGATCATAAAATATATACATTCAAATACGAAGCAACTGTATTACTCTTCCGCCAAGATAAGGATGCATTTTTACCGTTATGTACAGATTTCTCAAGTCATAAATCTTCATTGTCTAGCTTTTGTTTACTCTTTTGATTTTTAGGTCTGGTGTTAGTCAAGATCTTTTGATTTTACTAAAAATTATATGCATAAGACTTGCAGCAGATTCCAACCAGTCCTCTGGAAGTCTGTTATTGTCATTCAGATTTTTCTTCTACCCACTATAGCATACAGCCTGGGGCAGTGGGTCAGACCTCTTAACCGATTGGCTAACTTCACTGTGAGTGACGGTTTTCTGTCCTTTCACAAAAAAGCACATTCACTCACAACGTAGTTCCCTCCAGTGCAAGTTACTGCGATGGCAATGTGCGCTTTTTGAGACCAAAATATCTTTTTACTTGAAGCCTATTTTTAGGTTTGGCCTACACAGCACTTGCGCTGTGCTTGAGAAATCTATTGTTTTTAATATAAAGTTAAAAGGGACTTACATCCCTCCTCCTCTCTTTCCTGGCTTCTCATTGGTTCCTGTGTGTGCCACTTACCTTTCTTCATTTCTATTGGCTGTAGCATATTTTCCTGCATTTACAAATGCTTGTTCCTCCACTACTTCTCTTATCAGTTTCCTGCTGAAATACTGTTAACATCCGCTTTGGTGGAACTATATTTAAATAAAATGTTGCCTTTTACTATTGCAACATATTTATATAACAATTTATCACCCGGAGAGATTAAGTGATTTGCATAGACTCACAGGATGTTGCGCAGAGACTGGAACCGGGATCCCCAGCTCACGAGTCAGCAGCTCTGGCCGCTGCGCCACATCCTCTCCACCCCATGTTATCCGTCAGGGAGCTCTTTTCTTCTATCGTACGATGATTGATGAAAACGGCTCTTTATTCATTACATAGGCGAAACCGATGCAGTACCAATGCTTGTTCTTTTTTCTTTTTGGATTGACGAAGGCTCAGCAGTGTCGTCAGTAATAAAGTAGTGCAAAAACCAGCATTGTTAAAGCCAAAAGGCTGGCAGCGCTATAAACTTTGACAGTGCTTGTTGTACTGTGCCTGGTGCTGCCCAAATGTGGTTACACACCTTTTCGCAAATGACGAGGTTTACGTAGGAGCAAGAAGACTTATGTTTTTTTTATTTTTTTTAAAACCATCATCTTATTTCTTTATCACTGTTACACATGTTTGGCATACGTTTAGTTCAATGTTGACCAGGCCAAAAGATTTCATGTTGCACACCGTTTGTATGGACAAGAAATTATTTTCTAGGATACACGGATGAGTCTTGTTACCTAGGGATTTTTGAGACTGCATTAGCTGGGGATTTAGAAACTGCGGCATGTTTTAAGAGCATTGCCATTTCTAAGTTAATTGGGACTGCCTTTCAATGTACAGATTGTTTGCTGACTCTTGCAGTGACAGCTCCCCGGAGCTATTTTAGTTAATTTACGAGAACATCGTTATCAGACTGCGCCTGTTCGATTGCTATCGGATCCAGGTATAAACTGCAGGTCGGTCATTATGCTCAACTTTTACAGGGACTCGATTATGTTCTCCAGTACCTTACAGTTGTATGTTTTAAATATGAGTAAATGTGCAGATTCCTCTGTGTGCAATTCTAAAATATGAGAGAATCCCATTAACTAAAGCTAATTTCGGATTCTGTGTTGGGACATCATCAAATAGGAAATTTTACAATTTTGACTTCAGTGCACTTCGTCTGAGACCAGTGGTGTGCTTGTGGAACCTTTTGTGGCAGCACAATGGAGATCCTTAGCGCTCTGCAACAGAGAGCAGACTGCACTCACCAGACAAGAGGCAAACCTAGTGGGGTAGTACTCTGAAGGTGCTAGGCTTTTCACCCTGGACCTCTGACAACTTAACTTTGCTCCCATAAAAAGTATAGAAAAATGTTAGGAAGAGTTTCAAACCCTCCTTTTCCAACAAGAAGTAAATTTCACTGCAGATTTTATAAAACCGTGACTTTTTAATACTTTAGCCTGTTAGCCTCTCTTGGGTTACCATCTGATGTCCGATCGCCTGCTGGTCTTGCTGGTAAGTGTTGGCGAGTGTGATGCTCCTTGCCTAGATAACTTGTTGTTTATTAAGGTAATGCTTACAAGAAAGGATCTGCAGCTGTCCATGGAATGAAAATACGGTTGGTGATACCTTTTCAGGAATAAACATTTTCAAAGACATGTGTACCAGTTATTTAGGATCTTCTTACACCCTGCTTAATTTTCTGAAACTCTTGCAAATTGATTAAAGGATCTGCGGTTTCTTGACTTTAAAATGGCCAGTGTTGACAAGATAATCAAGATAATTTTGGCAGTAGTAAGAGCCTCGATTTCAGAAGGGGCCCTTAAGGATGTCTGAAAAGATTTAAAATAATTGTTTTTTGCTGGTAGTAGAGCATCAATATTTAAGTCTTCATTACCGGAGTTTATCCAGGTTCAACAACTTGATGCCTAGGAACTTTTCTAAACGTGCTGCTTAAGTTATACTTGAATCAGAACTCTGTCTCAGTATTGCAGTATTCTGCTAGGCAACTTGTTACAGGAGTGTTGTTGGCTGACAAGAGAAACACACAGTTGATCAGGGCAGAAGAAGCTAGAGGGTCTGCAGTTTCACCAGGGATTCAAGTTGACATAGGTCGGATAGAGGGTGGTAGTGGTGAAAACGATAGAATGGATTTTAGGAAGTCAAATATTTCTGATTAGATAGGCAAAGAATGGAGCAGCCATGTTAATCTGTGTATTTATGCCCGAACCACAAGAGGAGCATATGCAAGGAACAAGTCCTCCACATACCTTGAAGCAGTATGTGTGTTTAACTCCTTGCTGACTGTACAGAAAGTAGATTTTATCTTAGAATCCTTGGTGTGTCTAATCGTGAAATTTCAGAGGATCTTTAAGTGTGTTTATAGAAAGCCAAATTGCATCCTGTCTGTCTGTCCAGATAGGCCTGCAACTCAATGCAGCATCCCAGTGCAGATGTAGAGAAGAGTAAATATGGCATGGGGAGGCATAACGAGGAGAAGTAGCACAGCATTAGAGGTTGGGTTTTCTATGAGAGAGACGTCTTTCTATGAGACCTTGTTTTCTAGCAGTGAACCTAGAGGCCAATCATTGCTCACTATCAGTTGGCTTCATTGTCACTGTCATACTTGCTTCTTATTGATCAGCTGCTGTAGGCTTCCTTCTTCGTTTATTTGTCCCTCCATTGGAGCATGGCCGCATTACTTGTGTCCTTCATTGCTCATTTTATTTTAGTGTTTAAGCACTATACATGAGTGCGTTTTTTCCAGCTATCTGTTTTTTCCCACATCCGTGTTGCTCCTGCACTCTGATGCTCTGCTGTCTCTTATGTTGACCCACACACCCGCCGTACCCACATTGTGAAGGTTGCCAGCGCTTGCTGCATTATAGCGTTTTTCTCACACCCTTTGTTGTTTGTTATCCCCCACACACACTCCCTATGTGTTGCTGCTCGCCATCCCTACAGCAATACAGAAAAGTGCTATTGCACATCCAGCGCAGACCATGTCATACAGCTTTTTTTTTTTTGTACTTTTAGCCATGCTGCACAGCTGTCGCTTTGCAGTTTAACATGGCTAAAATTGACAAAGCCAATACCTTGCATATGCAAGACCTATTTGCGTTGCCAATGCTTGTTACCTGTAATGGTTCCAAATGAGGGGTACACCATGAGTGTAAAGGCTGTACAGAATAACCCTACCTGCTGCGAAGACTGGTTTGCCGGAGATAGGTGGTTAACTAGATTGCTGTGGGAAGTGATATCTGGCATATTTGGTCTGTTAAATATGTCCCCTGAAGAAATAAATCTTTGATCCTGGTATTTCCATTCCCATCCTATCCACTTCTTTCACTTTTATCTTTCCATTTCTCTTTATTCCTTTTTTCCTCCCATTTCACTTTGCTACTTTTTTCCTCATTCCTTCTTTTCGTGGAAAGTTAAAACTTTGGAGGTATTGGAAAGTCTTCAGAAGGTGGTATTTGTCAAAAAGGTCTGTTAAATAGAAAGGAAGGGTATGAAAAATGCATAGTTTTACATGTATGAAAAGGAGAATCGAGCTACTCTGATATGAGTAGTGTGCTCCTCGTGTCAGCAGACCAAGCCGAAGTTCAATCATGTGGGTTGGAAGGTTTGTTTTCAGTTCGTTCATAATTCTGAAGAGAATGGTAAAATTAGGAGTGACTCACAGTTATGGTCCTTACACAAAGAACAAAATGCATATCAAAGAATTGGGATCCACTCGTAGCTTATGACTTGATACCAACCCTGTTCTGCATTTCTTGCTCCATGGTGAACACACCCATGCATCAACTTTAAGTTAAGATAGCTTAACCCCTGGAACAGTTGTGGTTAACTTGAGTGCCTACTATTATGAAATGAAGAGGCTATATGCTGTGTAAAATGTAAGCCCTGGGCTGGTGGCCAAGAACGTATGACAGAGCAAAAATGAAGATTTAAAAGAAGCAATAAGTCTCTGGTTATCCTTCAGTGATTGGGTAATCTTTTGCTTCTCAGCTGGGTTGTGATGTTTAAATATCAATACATGTAATTTAATATGTAGGGCTAATGTAGTGTCTATCCGGTTTAACAGAAAAGACTGTGTCAGATCCTCCCATCCCATTTCAATTAATTGTTTACTGGCATTGATACTTGCTCAGGCATGTATATTTAAATACTTTAGCTGATTGAAGACCAGGAAAATCCACATCAAGGTCTCAGTCTGACACGGTCAACGTCCTAGTCTATGATGCTGGTTGTCGACGAGAACAGAAAAGCCACAAAACCCCAAACCGCTACCAATGACAGTCTACGAATAAGTCAACTGTGGCATCTCCATTAAGAGACATGCAGCAATATCACCGTCGGTGAGACATGCAACAACGTCAGCAGTCGACGGGATGACCGTCGTCACTGTTGAGACACTTGTTGACGATCCATCTTCTCCCATAAATTCCACCTTGACTGATTGTGAAGGACCTATGTACGGTTCTGGCCAGTTGAAAGTAAAATTCCAGGTAGACGATGGAGATCAAGAATATCCTGTATCCACACCACATGAAGAGCCACATTCTCAAGGCCATATGAACCTTTTGAAGAAGCTTCTCACCCATTACATTAGCAATCTCACTATTAATATGAATCATATTATGAAAACGAACAATATCATGAGCCAGACATAATCCAAATCCCAATAACCATTGTTCCGGATGATGATGTCAGACTATTATACACGATTTCCTGATAAGGCTCAAAACCAAGCTATGCCTGTGTTCAAAACACTGCAAACAACAATCAGAGCAGCAAACTCAATAGCTGTTCTAGGCTGTTTCAACAGACAAATGTGGTCTGATCTGGTACCACTGTTAGACAATTTGCCACCAGGAAAAGAGTTTGGCTGTGGCCATTTTAAAGGAAGGGAAATAAATATTGGCAGTGATTGACACATTTATGGATGTAGCTACTACAGGCTTAAGACAACTTGCCGGAGTAGCTGTCTTAAAAAGTCGAGGGTGGCTTGGCAGCACATCCTCTAGACCAAAGGTGCAGAGTAAAATGCTGGATATGAGATTCAGTGGTGAATCTTTTTTTGGGAAACATTTGGACAAAGCACTCTAGGGCATCGAATGGGCACTGAAACATCAAGATAGCTAGGTGTTTAACAACCGCGCAGGCAGCTGCCCTTTCGGTCTTGTAGGGAAGAGGACACCCAGCATATAGAGGAGAATACCAGCAATGCAGGTACCAGCCATATTCTATGCAATACTAAGCATATTTAGAGTATTTGCCTCAGTACAGACTATCCTCACTGGCATTCTCCAGAACCATTCCTAGAAGAAGCACCACATAGTCCATAACACAAGACACTGGGAGGAAGTGCTGACGAGCTACAAACACTACTCACCCCATGCCTCAAATTACTACCTTTTCGTCAAGCAGGTGAGAAAATGTCCTTTTGCACAAAATATTTAAGTATCTTGATAGACTAACAAGACTGGCCATACCTTAAAGATCATAGAGAAACTTCCAAGTACGCCTCCAACCAGAATGCAGTAGTTTCATTTGCAGAAACTGCAAGAGGATATTCTCTCCATGTTAAAGAATGGGGCACTAGAGAAGGTTCCCAGATCTCAACAAAATTCATGATTCTATTCTTCTTTGTTTTTAATCATGAAAAGATTAGGAGAATGGAGACCTATTCTAGATCTCGATGTTCTCACCAAAAAACAAACGTTCAGGGTGGATATTCTCCATCTGCTTAGAGAATCAGAATTTATGACGACCCTACACCTACAGAATGCATACTTCCACATCCCTGTTCATCCAACCATCGAAAATATCAACATTTTCAGGCGGCCAGTTGCCGCTATCAGTTTAGGGTGCTGCCATTTGAACTGAAGCCAGCCCCAAATATGTTTACAAAATGCATGCCCCAGTAGAAGCTCCTTTAAGGAAGAAGGGCCATCAAGTGTTCCCCTATTTGTATGACTGACTGATAAAAGACCCAACATGCAGTTCAGTTAGGTATTCAATCCAGGCATGTCTGAACTTGTTCGAAAGATTGGGCCTCACAGACAATCCACAGAAATCAATACTGGTCTGAATCCACAGACCAGGGTCCGGTTTCTATGGGCAAAATTGGACACAAGAAAAGGAAAAGGGTTTTTCCCCCAAGAGCGATTGCACAGATTGCAAGATTTACCAATTCGGATTTGGTTTAAGAAATATATTATAGTACGCCAATTCAAATGCCTTTAAGGCATGATTGCCTCCTAAACTCGTTTAATTTTGTGAACTAGAGAAGGGGCTGCTCCAAGAAGGGCTTGACCTGCCAATGGGTGCAAATGGAGGGATCCTTTGAAGACGAGATCAAGATGACATCGTTAAAGGAAGCATTACTATAGTGGACAAAGATGGTCTATACAGCACAGGGCCTCAGATTCTTAATACAACCCGCAAAATTCATTGACAATGGACACATCTATGGAAGGATGAGGTGCTCATCCTGTGGGACCTGGCTATCAATGGCAGGTGAACTCAGGAGGAAAGACACCTGTTTATAAAACTCCTAGAGCTTCAAGCAGTACGCTTGGATCTTCAACTCGTTCTTCCAAGAGTACAAAGCACTACACATCCAGGGACCCGCCTACATCAGTCACCGCCTGAGCTTCCACCAACCTCCCAGGAAGCTCCACTTCACGCCCCACTCGCTCGCCCAAACCTCCCACATCCATCCAAAGCAGAAGCTGAGGACGCTCCTTCTCCTACCTCGCGGCTAAGGCATGGAATGACCTTGCGCTGCAGCTACAGACCTCCTCCTCTCTTGCAGAATTCAGAAGGGCCCTCAAGACCTGGCTGCTCGACTTAGCCCCTCGGGCCCACAAGCGCCGGATACCCTCCTAGGTGATTAGCTGTGCTATAGTAATCAACTGATTGATTGATTGAGGAGTAAGAGCATTGTCTGTGGTGGTACACATAGACAATAGCACCACAATGTTTTACATAAACAAGGAGGGAGGTACAAGATTGAAAGCCTGTCGAAAGAAGCCCAGACCCTCTTGAAATGGGCAAGTCAACACAAGATATCTTTATCAGTGGAAGATTTACCAGGGCAGGACAAAGACTGGGCAGATACCCTAAGTTGCAGTGTCCAGGAATGTCACGAATGGGAACTGCATCAATCGACACTTAACAGATGTTCAAAATCTGAGGCAAACGCTTGTTAGTCAGCAAAAGCACGGTTTTGTTATGGACAGAGATTCTACTATACATAGTTATACTGCATTCACTGTTTTTAATGCAACTAACAACTTGCACAAATCAGCTGGCATGATCCTCCAGGCCGAGAAGGCTTTTGACAGGGTATCTTCACTATATCAGAAACCCAGAGCTAGGATACCGATCAGCGGTGAAGCTTCAGAGGCATTTAAGATTCAACAGGGCACCTGTCGGTTGCCCACTTTCTCCACTACTTTTTTTAAGTTTATCTGGAACCTTTTATAGCCAGGATTCTTAATCTGGTATTGCTTTCTAAAACCATTGCATCAATGAAGCTTTGGCATCGACTTCCTATTTCTCTCATTGGGAATTTCAACATTGTTAAAATGAATGCGCTCCAGAAGTTTCTCTACTTGTTCTGCGCTATCCCCCTTCGAGTTCCTAATTCTTTCTTTAAGCTTTTGGATTCTGTTATTGGTTGTTTTTTGTGCAGTATCAGAGAGCGAGACGAGTTATCAAATGGCTGAAAACACCACCAGAATAGGGTGGATGTGCCCTACCGGATTTCCAACAGTACAACCCAAAACATTGATATTTTAGTAACAAACAAATCGCAAATGCCAATACTATGAAAGCAGCTGGATGTTTCCAGGGCCGTGGGGCAAAGCCTTATCAATAGAATGCTTTTCTGCCTCTTTCCTTGTTACCCCAGATGTTGAGAAAGATAAGAAGGAAACCATGATGAATAATCATGATTGCACCAGACAGTTTTTGTATAAGAAACTTCTGCTACTCTCAGATGCCCCAAAGATCTCGATGGTGCCGTGGCAGGACCTTCTAACCAGGGACACTTGTGAAATTCAACATCCAAACCCAGCATCACTGAAGTTGCATGCTTGGCTCCTGTACACAATGAATTTTCCAATCTGCACACATTAGAAGATTGCAGAAGAATTTTAATGCAGTCTAAATATCTTTCAAAGAATAGAACATGCTGTGCCACATAAGGAAATCTGTTCTTGGTCTAGCTCACAGGATTCACTTCCTTTATCTGTTATTCCACACCAAATTCTTACCTACATACTTCGTCTTGCTCATTCTGGACTGGCTCATGCATCTGCCAATTTACATGTAGCAGCTATTTCCATTTCAGAAAGGAACTTAATATGCCCTCTCTTGGTACCAATAGTCTGATCAGGACGTGCATATAAGGGCTGTTCGGTACTTTTCCTCCTATATGGAGTTCCCCGATACTTTGGCATCTCAACATAGTACTGTCAAAACATGCGATCACGACTAAAACCTATCCACAGGGCAGGGAGTAGGTTTCTGACTTGAAACGTATCTTTATTTCTACTATTGACTTCAAGGTGGAGGATCAGCTAAATACTGTCCTTTACAATTAGAGCTATATCTCCAGTTTTGCTGTGACACGGTGGTTTAGCGAACTTACCGGATGTTTATACTTAAAGTGCCTTCCGACTTTCATTTAAATGAGCCAGTTATACTGAACACATTCTTTCCAAATTCAGCATTTAATTTCCTCTAGGAATCCACTCGAAGTCATTTCCCTAAGCAAAGAATAGCCTTAAGGGTTACATCTGCTATTTCATTTTGCCACACAAAAGCAGGTAGACCACTGCACAGCAACATAAAAGCCCACTCTACCAGGAGTGTTGCAGATTATGCTGCTCTGTTTGCTGGAGTTTCATTAAGAGACACATGCAGAGCTGCAACATGGAAGAATGTGCACAATTTTATACAACATTACTGTCTGGAAAAAGCAGTACGGAAGGATGCAGCAGTAGGCCAATTATCAGAACGTCATCTTTTTCAGTGTCCTGCCAGTTACTCTGATTAAAGCATGTGAATCTATAAACAATTCAATACTGGAGAAGAAAAATGACAGTTCTCCAGTATTGATAGCGTTCATAGATTCACATGTGACTCACCTAACAATATTGGTCCTTCACATAAGTGCTTTAAAATCTAAAGGATGGTGGACTCTTGGTGTGATCTTCAGTCTGATTGGCCAAAGTTGTTTTTTAAATAATGTGAGTAGGCTACTTAACAGCCCAGGATTACAGCCTCTAGGCAGTGTTTAGCATGGTACTGCTATTAAAATGTTACCGTGGGACTCCAAGCTTGATGATGGGGATGACTCAAACGTGAATCTATGAAAGATACAAGTGCTAGAGAACTTCTGTTACAGGCAAGTAACTTATTTTCATATCCTTATTGCTACAGGGTAGGCATCTGAAACCGGATGCATCTGAACTAACTGTGCATAAATGCTTACAAGTATTATGGTCAGCTAAATCTGCCTCTTTGATATTAATAGACTCTTCCTCTGGCCCTCTGCCATTTACATCTCAAAGCATCTGCAGTCTAGGAATCCACCTTTTGTACACCCATTACTGGTTATGCACGAAAACCCTGACGATAAAACACCTAACACCGAGCCTCCTCTCCAGAATTCTGCTGCTGCTGCACCTGCTTCAAATGATTGCTGTTGTCTCTGGTATGGCCAATTTCATGATTGGCTACTAAAATATAAGTTATGGAGGCCTAAAGGCCAAGACTGAGTTTAGAATATGCCTCAATTTCAATCTTTTACATGATCCCAAGACTACATCGCACCAGCATTGAAGGTGCTCTAATGGCTTTTGACTAAAACTGATTTTCTTCAAACATTTATGTTTTGTGCTTAAGGTGCTCTACTAATTGTCCACATTGATGACCCCATACCCCTAAAGTTGGTGTTGCACAATAACTTTCAAAGTGATATAGAAAAGAAACAGATGTTCTTTATTATCAGATTAAGCATAGTGCCATCGAAGCACCTTGCTCCGAACTGCTGCTGCTCTAACTGCCAAAGCATGGAACCTTAAGAGGGAAGAATGTTGGTGCCATTCCGGTTAAGGAAAGGGTTATAAACTGCAACCACAGGAAAGGGAAAGAAAGCAAAGTTCAAAAACCAAAGCACGTAACAGTAGGTCCTCCTATAAACAGACTCTCCACACTCCTGGCTTGATACAAACATTTTGGGGCAAAAATGTTGTGCCTCCATAACCCCTCCCTCTAGAACTGTCTTTCAACTCAATACGGAGGGCTATTCAGGAAAATCCTGAAAATGTGGCTATTGTTACAGAGCTCTGAACTACATCTCAGCTGCTTTTCCCAAGCATGTACTGCCAGAACATGCAAACCCTTATCTTGCCATGATCCATTCTCACCCCATCTGTAAAGTCTTGTTTCTCTGTCCCACCTGAAGGGATTTGAAGCAGAATCAGCCTTTCATAAATCAGTAAATAAATGTTTCATGGGCTTAGTGTTGTTCACTCTGAGGAAAGTCATGGCTTTATTTTCTCCTCCCTCCAGATCACTTTGAAAAGCACCCCTGTGAGGGTGTTAAGTTATATATACACAACGAAATTTTCAATTTAGTGTGTTTGCATGGTGCATTATTGATATTATGTAAAAGGCATGTATGTAAATTATGTAAGCAAATCACCACACCCTTGAACTACACTGGCTGCTGATAACACAAAGAATAAAGTTTAAAATCCTTTGCCTTTTGTTCAAAGCTCAGGCGCCATTCTGACAAATACCTGTAGTCAAGTCTGAGTACTGCTCAAGACAGATTATGGCTGAAGATCCATAGTAGCAAAATCAGTCTGTGCGGTTGGACCTTTGTCTGGAATGGTTTGGACCCCATTGGGAAAAGTCCACCTACCCTGCATCATTCAAAAGAAACCCAAAAACGACTGCTATGAAAGAATTGTTTCCAAACCACCCATGAACACATGAACAACCCCCTCCACTCCAAGAAGGGAAAGGGCCCCTCCACACCGTGCAGAAGCTCGGATCTACACTTCTGACACCCCCAACCTGATATGCCACATTTTCTTTGATATATCTTGTAAGAAAAGAGACTGATGAGTTATAAAGTAAACTGCATCCTCATCTCCTCCAGCGCTAAGAAGTGATACCAAAGGGGATGATGGACGGAGCGTTAGAGCAAATCAAACACTCACCCCCAGTCAACTGATCTGGGTTTAATCCATCATCATTCTTTAGCTCACTCCACCACCCCAGTTCAGACATGGCCATATGCAAATCAGTCTGACCCTGTGCCTCATGGGAACAGTCCAGCCCGAACTGCCAAGCCATGTCTTCCCTGGACCGGAAACAAGCATCCTGGGACCGGTTTCGGGTTCAAAACCCTCATCAGCCAGGCTATCTTGAATCCAGTGGCAAAGTGAGCAAGGGACCCACGTCTGGGTATACCCTGCCAACTTAGGGCGAACAAAGCGATACTAAAGGGGATGATGGACGGAGCGTTAGAGCAAATCAAACACTCACCCCCAGTCAACTGATCTGGGTTTAATCCATCATCATTCTTTAGCTCACTCCACCACCCCAGGTCAGACATGGCCATATGCAAATCAGTCTGACCCTGTGCCTCATGGGAACAGTCCAGCCCGAACTGCCAAGCCATGTCTCCCCTGGACCGGAAACAAGCATCCTGGGACCGGTTTCGGGTTCAAAACCCTCATCAGCCACGCTATCTTGAATCCAGTGGCAAAGTGAGCAAGGGACCCACGTCTGGGTATACCCTGCCAACTTAGGGCGAACAAAGCGATACCAAAGGGATGATGGACGGAGCGTTGGAGCAAATCAAACACTCACCCCAGTCAACTGATCTGGGTTTAATCCATCATCATTCTTTAGCTCACTCCCACCACCCCAGTTCAGACATGGCCATATGCAAATCAGTCTGACCCTGTGCCTCATGGGAACAGTCCAGCCCGAACTGCCAAGCCATGTCTTCCCTGGACCGGAAACAAGCATCCTGGGACCGGTTTCGGGTTCAAAACCCTCATCAGCCAGGCTATCTTGAATCCAGTGGCAAAGTGAGCAAGGGACCCACGTCTGGGTATACCCTGCCAACTTAGGGCGAACAAAGCGATACCAAAGGGGATGATGGACAGTCTGTCCCAACCCAACGATTTAAAAAACAAAAAAAACAGAATGCTATATTATGGTCTTGGAAGAGGACGTTTCCCCATAAGTATTAACGGGGAGGTAGAGTGAGATAGTCCTTGGGCCAAAACCAAGGGCTCTATCCCACTCTTCTCCTGCCCCGTATGACAAAATATGCCTTTAAGAAGAATGACAGCAGTTTTCTAAAAAGCTTCCTTCCAGTGTACTGGCAACATGATGGAGTGGATTACCAATAGTGGCAAGAGAGGCTATATTTGTTTTTCTGTTGTTGGCTGGTAATGGTGCTTGTGCCTTGTGAAAAAGAGCAGTTCGAGGTGAGACTTAAAACAACTTGAGAGCAGACGCCCTACTTTTCCTAAAAGAGTGGTTTCTGCTTGCTGCTGGAAGCAGCCCACACCTCTTGCTTAGGACCTCACACCGCCACCTATGTCCTTGATTGTTGCTTCTCTACAATTTCAAGCTTGGTGTAGGTGGTGTAGTGACCTGATGCACTGAGGGGTCGAGCAGGGGACTTCCCCATCAACTGAGACTGAGCTCAGATACCAGTCTTCGCCCGCAGGGGATGTTTCTCCACACAAACCAGCTGCGAGTTGAATGAGTTCAAGGTGACATCGGACCCTTAAAGAATCTCTCGCACATTTGTTGATCAGCCGGCAGCCAATCTGAATTCATACATCTGCTATTGACTGCTGTGCGGTTTTAAAATATCTGACCAGCGTTGTGTAAAAAGAGTATTGCCTGGATCGATTTAGCTGCTAGTGTCTAAAGAGAGCATGACCATTTTCTCTTCGAAGGTAATGCACTCCATGAAGAAAATCTTTCATTTGTGAGTTAAAGTGTTAACTCGACAATGTGGAGACCTCTTCAAGAGGCAAAGGAGGCCTTTTACGACTATCCAGACGATCAACTAATCGGCTGGGCTAAAGTTTGCTACGTTCTGCTTTAATCTTAAAAGAGATTTCTCCTAATATAAAACAATATAAATATCTCTCAATTCATGTCTTCGCAATTGTGTTGTCCCTTCAGATTATTTTTATTACACAAAATTGAAAAACGCAATCCCAATGTTTCGATCTCTTTCCTGTGATTTTTGCTTGTGCCCTCAGTGGATCTTAGACATTGAAATATCAGATTTCTACAGAACAGTTCAGGCTATGAAAGGCAATATTGCTGCTGATATAAATTACACTTCACTGGTAGATGACTCGCCGCTGCTGAGAAGGCCAGGGGCAATGATTCTTCGAGGTAAGACCAGCAAAATGAAACGAATTCCTTCGTAATTGGGTGAGGCACAGTGCGCTTTTGTTACTCAAGTGCTCGACGGCTAATGGTGAAGGGCACTGCTTGCCTCACCCTAAGGCGTGTGAGACAACATATCAGATTCACAGTGTTTAACCAGTTTTTAATGGGAACCTTCTTTCGGTTCCCCATATCTTTAGCCACACTTGAGCTCTTTTGTACACCTGCGGCCTCCTGTTTAATTCACACTGGAACGCAGATCACCTTTCCAAGTACAACCTCAGCTAAGTCCGTCCGTGTTGTACTATCGAGGACACAAGAACTTTAGCAGACCACAGCTAACTGTTATTCCACCCTAACTGGTGTCCTGGTCAATAATGTGTTTATTGAATTACTCTGAATAGGGAAGGGTATTCTGTTCGGTTTAACTCGAGTCACCATAGTGCCTTCTAAAGCAGAATGGCTTGTTAGTTTCAGCCACTGCATCTGCAACCATGATGTACTCGTTTTGCGGACCGGCCTGCTTCCTCGCATCAAGTACGTGATGGGGCGCCTGATCACTAACCATAAGCCGCCATCATGTGATTGTTGGCAGCCAGCTACAATAGCCTCCAAGTGGCTTAAGATTGTACCTCATAATATTCAAAGCAGAGTGATTTTAGAAACGTAATTTGCAAGCGGCTCATTTAAATGGCACTGTGTGCTTTTTTTTAACTGAAACCTATTGCATTCTGTGGTTACTGGGCAGTGCTCTCGGTGTCCAAGAACCTCGGGTGCTATTGCATTGTACATTTCATAACCGGTGCTGAAGGCAGGCTAACTTACTCCAGAAGGTTGTACAGAGTAGAGGGTTTGAAACTCTGATATTGTATGGCATAGTAATTACACTACATAGATACAATGTCCTGGCTTTCAAAAAGAAGACCTTTTTAAATTTACATTTTGAAAAGGAGGATAATTTAATTATCACATGTATGTAAATATAATTTTTCTGCTTATATGATAAAGCGCTGTAAATCAGATTACAAGTAGGTCTACAGCTTCTTTTATAAAGGTTTGGTAGTCTTAATCTGTTTTCATGAACTCCCTAGTTTCAATTGTATTGCTGTGGACTGTGTTTACAATGTTCTGTCAATACAACAAGGTGTCGCACAGGATAGTACAATATATGAACCTTGATCTCTGCCATGTGCCTTAATTTCTAATCCGTTTTGCGGGCTAAAGGAGGCAAATTAATGGTTTTGAGACCCACTGAGAATCTGAGAAATGGTGCCAATAATTAATTACCCGATAACTCGCCATTTGAAACTAACAGAGATCTAACCTTTCTCAGAAGGTTATTTCTTTCTATTAGGCTCCCAGTAGCTAGTTCCCCAAACTAGAGTTTAAGCAGCACCAGTGATCCAGTAGTCTGTGGTTAGGGGAACAGGACACTTGTCACGCTAAACCAGTTACTATGCCCATTGGTCTCAGATTCCGTGCTCAGTACAGTGGGGGTAAGGGAGGGCAATTTGGTCTCTACTCAAAGACCTTGGTTCAAGAGGAGGATCCTTTTAGTCCTTCTCAGACTGGAAAAGTCCCTGTTAAGCTCTCCCCCCCCCCAAAGTTGTACATTGTATAGGGTTGCAAAAGGACAGAGCAAACTCGGCCCAGTTGTAATCCTGTTTTGCTGTTTGTAGCTCTTTCACCTGTTGATCCAAGAATCCGGTTGATTCTGGCCAGCGTGGCTGCATAGTCATAAGGCTATCCCAATGCAAGTTTTAGTTCTAGTCCTCATTTGTGTGCTCTTTGAGGGCTTGCTCGCCTCCATATAGGGCTGTACAATGTGTTCCTCTTTAATTTGAAAGGTCTCCAGCAACAATATATCTTCCAGACCTCTAGGACTGGCCCTAGTATTTATGGTAAGATAAAATGTGCGGAGTTCTGCTCTTCACAAGCCTGTGAGCTAGCACTTAGAGCACCTTCTTGAGCCTAGAGAAAATATATGTTAATAGTGCAAGGGACCAGTATTTATCCTCTGTTTGTGGCACTGACATGAAACCAGGGCCAACCAAAAGCTAAGCTTCCAACTTAATTCTAGTGTAGGAGGGGCGTGTAGCAACTGGACAAATTGTTCATCAGCTTTTATTCCAAGAATATGATCCCGGGCAAAATTTGTGGTTGCTCGAAAACTCAAAAGGCAAAGGGGGATTGCATTTTGAGTACTGGTGCTTTTCATATGCTGGGAGGAATTGAATGTAATCTGTCCTCTTATACACCCATGTACAGGTTTTCAGGGGCTGGTACCCTGGTATAGCATCAGTAATGTTATCTCATCTATAAGGAAGAAAAAGATAATGTGTAGCAAGGACTGCCAGTTTAGGCAACATTACCTGTGCACTCAACAGGACAACATTCACTCTACTCAGTCTCCTCCCTCACACATGCTTGACACACGCGCACTCGTGAGCTCACTCGCGCGCTCACTCACTCTCGCGCTCACTCACTCTCGCGCTCACTCGCGCGCTCGCTCGCTCGCTCGCTCATGCACTCGCACACTCACGAACGCACGCATGCACTCGCACGCACTCACTCACACTTGCGCTGTTCACACGCACGCGCTGTTCACACGCACGCGCTGTTCACACGCACGGTATTCACACGCACGGTATTCACACGCACGGTATTCACACACACACACGGTATTCACACACACACACGGTATTCACACACACACACGGTATTCACACACACACGGTATTCACACACACACACGGTATTCACACACACACACACACACACACGCGCTATTCACACACACGCGCGCTATTCACGCACGCGCGCTATTCACGCACGCGCGCTATTCACGCACGCGCGCTAGTCACGCACGCGCGCTAGTCACGCACACGCGCTAGTCACGCACACGCGCTAGTCACGCACACGCGCTATTCACGCACACGCGCTATTCACGCACACGCGCTATTCACGCACACGCGCTATTCACGCACACGCGCTATTCACGCACACGCGCTATTCACGCACACGCGCTATTCACACACACGCTATACACGCACACGTGCTATTCACACACGCTATACACGCACACGTGCGCTATTCACACACACGCTATACACGCACACGTGCGCTATTCACACACATGCTATACACGCACACGTGCGCTATTCACACACATGCTATACACGCACACGTGCGCTATTCACACACATGCTATACACGCACACGTGTGCTATTCACACACAATACTCTACATACTCACATTACAGGCTTCACCGAGCAGAAGGACAGTAGAGGCGCCTTTTATGGGAGACTGAATGAATTTTTAGGCGAGAGGTGAATATCTATATCCCCATCAAGGTACAGGTAAAAAAGGCCTCTACTTGTGAGGTAGGACCATCTACCACCAGCTGTCAATTTACCCTCAAAGTCTGGTATGAGGAGGCAGAAGCATACCCAGCTATTAGTGGTGGTACATTTTGGGTGCACCCCCTGGCAAGCAGAGCACGTGCTTGGTTGATGAATGTCATCGCAAAAATGCAGAGTGTCTCCAGTGGACACGCTGATTGTCAAATCCATTGATGGAATGACATGTGTAAAGCCAGGATAAAGTCAAAGAGGGGCATGGTGACAGTTTTCTCATTAAAGAAAGTCATTTTGCTGTCTACACCAGAATAGCTTTGTCTGTATATAAAGGAAATTGCCATCTTCTGGGCTTTGCTTTCTTTCAACTGTATGGGTGACATCTAACCAGTGGCACAGCAAAACTTGAGGGGGTCCCCTAAAAAAAAATACATGGAAGCGGGGCCCCCCCCCAAGCTCCAGACCCAATCAGGAGCTGTCTGGCCAGGGGCCCGCTGCCCGTGCACAGTGCCTGAGAGGGCCCTCTGGAGCTGCCACCCCTCTCCCAACACCGTGGGGACTGTGGCTACTATTGTTACGAAACTGCATCTTACACTATCTTGGCTAAATATCAAGAACCACTTTATGAAACCTTGATTTTTGATTGTTCAAAACCAGCAAAAGAAATTGTTCTTGAGAACTTTAGGATTTCTGGTCTGTTGTCCACAGTGATTGTTTGAAACACTTCGGTTAAGGCAAATTATTTTAACAGTGAAAATTGGTTGCGATTATATATGTTTTATTTTTTGTAATTTAAAGTAATTTATCAGGTAGTAATTCGACCCCAGGTTTAAATGAATGTGTGATCAGGTATGAGAATGCTACACCAACTAAATAGGAATGTCTAAGAAGCGGTGGGATGTTACTGATTTGCAGAAAGCTAAATGCTGATCAGGCCTCTGTGCTCCATGCAGCTTGCCTTGCCTTCCTTCTGAAACACAGAGGGGCATATTCTCAAGGACTTATCGCCGGAGTTAGCGGCACTTTATCGCAGCCAAAGTGGCGATAAATTCATTGCACCATTCACAAGCAGGTGCTAACAGCCGATATCACCAGTTTACCCGCGATAGCAGCACGCAAAAACATCGCCACGGATGACACCGGCAACTAACGCTAATGAGATGCAGAGTAGGCGTTCCCGTGCAAAAACCCGCGAAAACACCACTCCGCAACATTCTCAACGACCAGCCAGATTGGCGATAAGATCCAAAAACATGGGATAAGGCGCGTTAGCAGCATGGATTTAACACCTGCTCCTACCTGGTGCGAAGTCGGACGACAACCTGCACCATAAAAGGGAGCCCAGCCCACAGCCACACCAGAAGAACAACAGATGCCATGGAGCTACTGATCATGCAGCTCGGAGCCCCAAGAGGGCCACAACACCCACCGCCACCACCCCCCAGGACCCCCACCCCCAGGACCCCCACCCCTCCAAGGACCTCCCCCCCGGACTACCACAGAGGTAGCGCAGACAAAGACACCGGACCTTCCGAAAACGCACCAGCCTCGGAGTCTCAACGCCAGAGGAAGTGATTGACCACTACAGGCTCAAAAGGACAACCATCCTCCGCATCCTGACCCTCATTGCCCACAGGCTGACGGTACCAACACAGCGGAGAACCAACATCCCTCCGCAGACAAAGCTGCTGGCCGTGCTGCACCTGTTGGCCTCTGGGACCTTCCAACCAACAACTGCCATAGTCAGAGGAGTCTCACAGCCAGCCCTATCAAAGTTCCTCACACCTGTCTTGGATGCCATCATCAGCTTGGTACCCCCGCAACTTTACTTCCCACACACTGCGCAGGAACAGCTGGAGATCAAGCAAGGCTTCTACGCCATAGCTGGCTTCCCGCATGTGTTGGGGGCAATCAACTGCACACACATACTCCTCGTGCCCCCTGCCGCCAGTGCACACAATTACCGCAATAGGAAACACATGCTTTCCATCAATGTGCAGGCAATAGTGGACCACCGGGGACTCTTCACCAATGTCGTCGCCAACTACCCAGGCAGTGTGCATGATTCCTTCATCTTCCGACAGTCCATCAACCAGCGCTTTCAGGATGGCACCTATGGAAATGCACTGCTCGTCGGTAAGTAAAAACTGAACACACCACACACCTCCACTCCACCAACATACAACTCACAACTCTGGGAATGCACACGTCACAAAATCACATACAACATGACAACCAACATCCCCACATTCCAGACACGACAACACAACTCACTGTGGCAACCTGGGCTAGCCATGTACACAAGCCATCAACGGCATGGCACCTCAGCCACACAATAGCAGAATGTGGGGAGAGGTGGGAACCAGGCATGTGCGAAGGAGGCAAGTGACCCATGAATGTGAAAGTACACAACGCCAAGTGTGGCGTGGATGTGCTGGACAGACTTGAGTATGCAGACCACAGACATTTCCATGTCGACATACACTGCAGGTGTCTGCAGTGTACTGGACAGTGGACGCAACCATGTTACCACAGCCAGTGGGGAAGAATGCAGAAATGTAGCTTGTTACGTCCCCCCCCGTAAGCGTGAGCGGAGTGGGCTGGGCCAGCGTACGCCAGGCCAGTGTAGGGGCGTGAATAAAAAGCCCGTTACTCTGGGCGTGGTTCTCTTGCGGAATGGCCAACGTGTCTGCCAGGGCGGCGCCTCTCACCCCGCCACGAGGCAGACGCCGTGGGCGGCGGTGCCTGCGATCCTGTGCGCCTGCTGCACCCTAGGTCGCTGGTCCCAAGACCAGTCTTGCCCGCCCCAGCGCACCCAGGCCTCACTGCTCACCTGCCGACACCGGCGTGTGTTAAAGAGGGCCCACCACGTGCCGGTGCAAGCTCCAAGCCCAAGGCCCGCGACCATGGCAGCCTCCTCAGACCATCACGGCCTCCGCGACACAGGCCCCCAGTACTCCTTTCTCATTAACGTACTCCACTGCTGCCTCCGGCCTACACTGCGGTCTAGTAGGTCACACATTTGGAACTGAGTCTTGATTATACAATGGCAGAGTACATACGTTTATGGCAGATTTTATATCACCGTACTCCCTTCGATGTGGTGCCACCAACTCTGTCCATAGCATTCCAACGACACGTGTCTGTGGGCCCTTGCTGACTACTGCCTTCGGCCTACACTGCGGCCCAGTACCGCGGTTTCACCTGTGTACTGCCTACACTGTGGTCCAGCAGGCCTCACACCAATCCAGTCCGGACCAGGCAGGGCACGGCATCGTCGCAGGCTGCACACACGCTCAGCTCTGGTGCATCTACCTCCATCAACCACAAATCATCGCCACATGGCATTCCAACGTAGTGTGTGAGAGTACCAGGAGGAGCTGCCTGAACAGCGGTTGGCCCGCGCTGACCGCTGCCCCCGGCCTACACTGAGGTCAAGTATGTCACACATTTGGAACCGAGTCTTGATTATGCAATGGCAGTCCATGTCATTGTACGCAAGGAGAGGAGTAAGAGGAAGACGCGGTTCAGTCCGGATGAAAAAAGGATCCTCGTTACGGAGGTGACCGAACACTACCAACAACTGCTCTGGTGCCACTGACTCTGCATCGCAAGCCAAGGACACGTGGCTGGGGGCCCCTGCTGACCGCTGCCTCCGGCCTACACTATGGTCAAGTGGGTCACACATTTGGAACGGAGTCTTGCTTTATTTATGGCAGAGTTTATACCATGGTACAGGCCTCATCGCAGACTGCATCCCCTTTCAGCTCTGGTGCCACTGACTCTGTGCCCCGAAAATCATGGACACTCTCTGGTTGAACTTTGGTGGCGTCTAAGTCTCTGGCCTGGGGGTTGTCTTCATCATCATGTAGCTGATACTGACTTGGTGTCAAAAATGAGTCCGTAGCATTCATCTCCTCCATATTGCCTGTGTCTGCTTGGTACTGCCCTCTATATCATGCCCTGGTAGAACACCTTCCACTGTCCACCAAAACCCTCCGCGACATTCACCTTGGACATCGACGAGGACCCGCTCAGCTCTCGTGGCCCTACCTCAGTGCACCGGTAGTCACCGTCCCGTGGCGGTGTTCCATGTGCCGGCCGCTGTGCATCCGGGGCCACTGACTCCGTGCAGTTCAAATCATGGTCCCTTGCTGTTTGAACTGTGAACTTCTGATTGTCTGATCACTGTTGTAGTTTTTGCCAGCACCAAACACTCCTTGAGGGCTGGCTCACACCCACCCCATACCCATCCAGCACAGGCGTCACTGGACATGTGACCCTGGCAATAAAAGGGGCCGGGCGCACGTGCCCGTAGCCAGTTCCACAAACTATCGAAGTGTGTCCGTGTGGTCATTGTGTATGCATGAGGGCCCCGGGCCCTACCACATTGCATTGTGCTGTGTACAGCGGACGCAACCATGTCACCTCAGGCAGTGGGTGAGACCTGGGACATGTAGCTGTGTCGTACCCCCTGTAGGCGTTGACGGAGTGGGCTGGCGTATGACAGTCCAGCGTAGGGGTGTGGATGATCACCCGGGGCTCTGGGCGTGGTTAAGTGTTGGGCTTGCCAATGAAGTACCTAATGCGTGTGTCTCTGTTGTAGTGTTGGCGCCACCCGTCCCGCAATGGACAAAGTTGCAATGTAACATGCCCCCGGAGTGCGGGCTCGGCCGAAAAGAAAAATGAATGAGCGCAAGCCCGCTCGGGGTCCGGGATCATACATGCCAACTGTTGTGTGTGTATCGCTATTGCCGCAGCATATGCCAAAGGTCTTGCCTCGACCGCATCGCGAGTTCAACCAGCCATGGACTCTACATCTGTGTCCGCCCTATCCTTACCATAGGCCTACACACACGTGGCCGCCCACCTTCAACGCACAACATCACAGTGTCGTTGTCAGGCTTGTGGACATGCGCAGACAGGCATGACAATGGTGTGCCGTGGGAGTGCAAGTGATGCAACCGCGCAGTGCACACAAGTAATTAGGCTCAGGGGGTGGGGGGGGGGGGAGGAGCAGCAGTGAGGCTACGTAATACACATTGATGGCGCTCATTTGCTACAAGCAGTACATGTCACACATGAATCACTATGACACACATCACACGCCAATCAACTAGTGAGCCTGCCAACACATCATGCAGAACCAACTATTGACTCATGTCTCTCTGCACTGTCACAGGTGATCAAGGATATGCACTCTGCCCTTGGACGATGACACCCCTCCGAGCCACGAACACACAGGCCCAGAGGCAGTACAATGCGGCCCACAGACGCACCAGGGGCATCGTGGAACGCACGTTTGGCGTGTTGAAGTCACGTTTCAGGTGCCCGGACATCACAGGTGGGAGGCTCCTGTACAGCCCAGACATCGTGTGCAAGATGATCATTGCATGTTGTGTGTTGCACAACGTGTGTACGCACCAATGCCCCATGGTTACGAGTGCCAGATGCACCGGACGATGATGAGGAAGATGAGGCAGGTGGACCACACCCCACTGCAGCTGCAGCAGGAATAGCCCGTAGGAACAACATCATTGACGATTTCTTCACATGAGGACGTCGCATTGTGACAGTCCTTAGCAATCATGAGACAGTACAAAATGACCACAGGCACAGCATGTGCAAATAAATTCATTTCAACACACATTCCCTGAGTTTCTGTATGTGTGCTGCAGTGTGGCACGGGGATCAGGGACATGATCCAGAGTCATTGTGGGTGTGCAGTGTGCTCTACTTAATTGTGCATGTGTGCCATTGTGCCCATTTCCCCCCGTCCCTGGTCGGTACTCACCCTGTTGATGTTGTCAGGTCATGTTGAGCAGTGTCCCGATCCCCGACTCCTGGCACCGTATCCCGACTGATGACTGTGGCCACCATTTTCTCAATGTCATCCAGCTCCTGGTGTGCCGCTGGTCCCCCACATCCAATCTGCGTTGCTGCTTTCATGTTGGCATAGAGTTTCTTCTTGGTTTTGCCCTTAACATCATTCCAGCGCCTCTTGACCTTTTCCATTGTCCTCCTCGACACTCCGACTGCATTCACGTTGTTCATGATGTGCTGCCATATTTCCGTTTGTGTTGCCGATGACACAGTGGAGGTGACGAACAGTTGTTGGTAGTGTTCTGTCACCTCCGTGACGATCCTGTTTTCCTGCGGACTGCACCCCGTCTTCCTCTTCTCCTTGCCCTTCCCCGGCCCCGGGGTTCCTGGCTGGTCGTCTGTGGGGCTTGTGGGGTTCGCGTTGTCCTCTGCACTCGGTCCGGGTGCGTCCATGGTGATGCGCAGTTACATTTTTTCTTTTTTTTTTCCTCTGCTTTTATAGTGCATTTTCCCGCATGTTGTGTGGGAATCGCAGGCCTGTCGCTGGTTATCGCTGATTTTTGTTTCGCGATTTGGGACATCGCAACTTTTTTGGCGTTCGTGTTTCGCATTTTTTCGGCGTCGCGTTAATTTTAACGCGGGCTTTTGTCGCGTTATCGTGAGACTATCGCATGGTGCCGCCGGGTTGAGAATACTGCGTTAACACGGTGTTATTTTCCCGCGATAGACTGCGATGTGAGAAGTTGCGTTAAGCGAATTTGGCGATAGTTAACACACGTTCTTGAGAATATCCCCCAGAGTCTTTACTCTCATTGTATGGCATATATCTGATCCGAGCCTTTTTGCTATTTGGTTATTGATTGCACTCTCATCATTCCTTCTGCAATGCATCTCCATGCATTTGCCTCCCTTTTATTTCAAAGAAATTTGATTTGTTACTTCTGAGAATCTCTCCACAAGTCTAATCTGTGGATCACTTGTTAGAAAACCGTATCTCTGCTGCAATAGGTTCCCAAAACCTGCTAGTAAAAATGAGTTAAAAAGATCCTGTAGTTATTTTCCGATATCTGCAGGATGCTGGCATTTGGTATGATTAAATCAAAATGTATACATAAACAGGCACTTTTTGAAAAATAACCATGTTGTTGGGAGTATAGTTGGTTGGGAGGGACATCATTATTAACGTTCCTCAATAGCGGGACATAATGTTGACTAAAGCAAAGGTTTTCTTAAAGATATCGGTTTTAAGACGTTTTAAAAAATGGAGGTAGTTTGGTTCAGCTTTGAGTTGCAGTTTCAGGCCATTCCAACGTTTTGGACCCTAAAATCCCATTGTTTGATCTCTATTTTTGATGGTTGAAGGGCCACAAAGAATCAGATGTGATGAAGCTCAGCTAAGATTTCTTGTGAGGGTATAATGTGGGTAGCTGGCAAAACTTTTGCAATCATGCCAGACCAGAAGACCATGTAGATGATGCAAAGGGATTTGAATTTAATCCTGGCGTCAGGAATGGGGCAATTCAAAGTGAGGCAGTGGATTTTGTTCAGAACCAATATGACAGGTCAGTTTTACCTTGGTTTAGTGATATCTTGGCAGTTTGATTTTGCAATTTCCGGAGGATAGCCATCACGTTCTTTGGCCTGCATAGATTGCATTACGTTTGTTTATTCCTTCTCAAATGACTTATTTTGCTCTGTTTGGTGAAAGGTTTGCAGGCGAGAGACAATGTAATAGTTTGCAGGGGAGGGTAGATTTAAAATGCTATAGGCATTAGATCTCCTCACACCCAGACTGTGAAATTCGATACTTGCATCTCCTTTCAGGTGATTTCATGAGAGGTGCACAATGGGGACATAGAAACCTTTTTATCTGCAGATGGGGCCACTACTATCCCCGTGCGCTCACATCCACAGGGAGGGTCTAAAAACACACGAAAAACACCAGCTCTACCTTTTGTGGTCGTGTAGAATGTATGAAGATCAGTCCTGTAGATCAATGAATTATTTTGTTGCATGACCTTTAGGCACTTGATATGGAATAAAAGGATAGCAAAAGGAGCATGCATAGTGGCGATGGATTTCTTTATTCAATATAGCTACGATATATTTTATATTAATGTTTAGATATCCAACACCACATACCCCTTTGAAATATTCTGTCCCCATTGACGTGATAATGTGTGAAACAAATCTGGACTTATCCAATGACTCATCTGCTCTACTCTCTAAATATTTAAAACCGGTTTGGTTCTCTGTTGCGCGCAGAGGATTTTGAAACATGACTCATCGTCCTAAAAAAAGATTTCCAACAGTTGTGCTTGCACACATGGCCTGCTTGGCATTCTAACAAGCATGTATTGTAGCTAATACAATTTGCTTTTAGTTTTCAGAAATAGTTCATAGTGCTCGACTCGTGCAAGCTTCAGACTCTGCTACAATCGCATGAAACTCTGTTTACAGATTAAACAAACTATATTCATCCTTAGTGGCAAACGCTTGTTCATTGGCAGTGGGTCTACCGGTTTGTCTGCTTTCTGCAGCCAGTTGTCCATTAACTTTGACTTATTTATGAATAACATTTTGCAGCTTTTTCCTGTGGCTCTTTGGTACTTTAAAACATATTTGCTAGGCAGATGGTGATTTCCTGTTGCTAGTAAATGTTGTGTTATTGTCTATAGGATCATTACTACAGTCCCTCTCTCCACATCACCTTGCACTAGCCTCCTTACTATGGCCCAGGAGTCAGTTTTCTATTGAGACCATGACTGGTGCTTGGGATGCCTGTGGTAACTGGGGATGTCAATCATTGACCTGACCTGGTTTTCATCTGTTCTAATGTGTTAGTGATACTGTGTAGGTATGACAGGTACTGATGTACAAGATCTCACGTACTGAAACAGTTATTTTTAAAACAGATATGTAAGCTGTGAGAAAGTTAGTATGAATGAAGTTATTTTTTTGCTTGACTAAGAGTTTAATGACCAGGTTATTAATTTTCTCTTAAGTGAAATCCCTCTCTTCAGCTCACTCAAGAACAAATTCTGATGCTACAAATTTAAACTAAGGGCTCTTAGAGCAGAGCCTTTATATACCATTTCTTAGTGTATTTAATTCTCACTGCCGTTACACAAAATATGTCCCAGTCTTCATAAGCATACCAGAGATATAATGCAAGTTGAGACAATTAGATCTACTGTTTCATAAACTTGGTAAGTGTAGTGTCATAATGTCTTTGCACCCATCCTAGTGACCTACAGTCCTAAAGCAGTTTAGGTACAGCAAATACTGCCCTAATGCTGGATGTTCCCGTCCTTTTAAAGTGGAGTAGAACCTTCTGTCAGTGACCAAGCATAGGCTCCTCCGTTTTCCATAGAAGCCTAGTTTCATTTCTGAAGATTGTTTTTCATTTCTCCTTTTCATGAGCAAACCTGAATGCTTTTGATACCTTAATTGTCGTTTTTGTGTACTAAAGTAAGACAAAAATAATTGCTCTCATTATAGTCTGAGTAAGTAGTTTATTACAGTATGAGAACGGATTCCACCTAACCCTACAAAGAAGTAACTGGGGCTTGGAGAATAAGATCATTCTTATATTAAACTTTTGACATTTTTTAGTTCTGTAGTTATCCACGCTACTCTCACAGAATTGCATGTTAATGCTTGCAAGTTATATTTAGATGCTATTTATGAATACAAAACTACTGTTAGTCTTTTTCTTTGTTGAATCTTTCTCAAGATACATTTACCTGCACTGGCTCGCATGCTTCATTTTATGAGGGGGGCCAGATTCATATTACCTACAGAATATTAGGTTAGTAATTTTGCCAAACCCTCCCTTCAACCACATAGATTCCTGTGACTAAAGTTCCTGATACAGAACAGTGCCTTCTGAGGGACCTTCCTCTGTGCCTGCAGAACTTGTGGTCTTTAGGTAGACTACGTAAATACTCCGTACCATACAGCACGGGATATGAAATTAATTTCAGAAACAATACGCTACACTGGCTTCCCATGCACAAACTGGCCTTACTCATTTCATTGGGATTTGCTCATAAATCCCTGCACAACATAAGCTCACAGTACCTTAACAAGGGACTCTTTCTACCAGCTGTCATGGCAGCTAAGATCCACCACATCAGTTGAAATACACAGCAGTGTGCAACCATACCTCGGATTTTCCGGTCTAGACCCAGAGGCTGCTCTTTATCATATCTAATGTCAACTAACAGGATACAGTTTGTTTGTTCCTCCCCTGAGCACGGATGTGTTGCTTGAAAACCAAGTAGTGAAAAGGTAACAAGTACTACTTTCTCTTTTTGAGTTGAGCACTCCATGAGAGTGCATGTGTTTTCAAGCCTTCTCCCTCGTGTTCTTCTCTTGCACTGCTGCACTTTGTGTTGCCTCTGTTGCACTATTTTTTTTTTATTTTCCTATCCATCTCCACTAAACAAAAAAAGTGGTTGCTTCATTTTGTAGGCATGCACATGCATTGTGAGGGGTGCATAACAAATGGTGCTGCTTTCGCATCATGATGCCTTTATTTTGTTTTCAGGGATACTGTACAGCACAGCTAAAAACAATTAAAGCCATTAAGTTCCAAAGGAGAAACCTGTTGGCTTTGCCAATGCTTGTTCAACTTCTCACCACAGGAGAGGTGTGTGTTGCAAATAGTAAGCATGGTAATTTAGCAATTGAGAGACGAAATGAGGGAACAAAAAACAGCTGCCCATAGCTGCTTCTGAAAATGTTGAAAATAGAAAAAATCTAATTGGATGCCAAGTAAATTCCAACAAACCTAAAACAATTAGTGTTTAATCCGGAAAAAGAACCTTAATGAAAGGTGAAAATGTACAGGATCCTCTTGACTGAATAGAAGAATAGGTTGCCTGGCTCACTTCCCACCGAACATTATGGCTTCTGACCACATTCAAAGGTCTTAAAGTGCTAAGATCAATTTCCACTACTTTTATGTTCTGTGTAGGATCACCATTTTCAGTTTTATTTTAAAAACATTTAATCATTTTTTTGCAGTGGCGTTTACTGTCAAATTTGCTATTGTAGGTTGAGTGTAATGGATTGGATTGAGAAAAAAGCCCATGTCTTTAGTCAACATATTTTCCTGATAAAATTGCTTTCAGTTTAAAAACATCTTTAAAAATGTTTTCCAGCATCCTGCACATATGCAGACATAATTATATATTTTAATAGTTTAGAGAGACTATCCATGATGGAGAACTGGGATGTTAAGTGTGTAACTTTTCTTTCCCCATTTTAGTGTTTGAACTTTTACAACAGCATTTTGAGGAGGAAGACCTCATCTTTCTCAGAGTTTAGGGTTAAGGTGTTCTAGGAGTTTGAGTTAGGTAGCCTGTGAATCTGAAGTTCTTGTGACACTGTGGTAGTGGCTTTGTCTCTAGGAGGAACATAATTTGCAGTATTTCGCCCCCCCCTTGCCTCCACTGCATTGTTGAGCATTACATCATTTCAGGTAAGCTTGTCAAGGGTAAGGGTTAATTAATTGCAAAATATGTGAAATAAATGATATTTAATGAAGGGGTGGCATCTCCCTATGAAACGATGTCATACCCCTCTATATATTGGAGGCAATATTGTGACATACTGCATATAAATTGGTCAGGATGGATTCTGACCATAAGATGTAAAAGGGGTGTGAGACCATGAGGGCAAAGGGGCACACAGAGGACCTAATAGGTTCTTCCTCAGGATATTGTTAGTCCTTTGGCAACTGTGTGTTGGGCCTCTGTGTAGTCAGGCAGGTTTGCGGAAATCTTGTGTCTTAGGGTTGGGGCTCTTCTTCCAGCACCCAGGCCGAGGCTGGTAATAGACCCATTGTATGGAGGTTAGTGGATATGAGGATTGCAAGGTGGTTGTGAATGGCTGGGTTGGGGGAGTACACTACGAATGTGACAGAGTGATTGTTGGTGCAGGGGATTGTACTCACCAAGCAGACCTGATCTGCATTGGAAGAATTCATGCTTGGGCAATTCTCCTTCTGCCTCTGGTGTGAATTTAGAAAGGACTACATGGTGTTCTGTTGAGCTACGTCTATGCAGAGTGGGGTTTCTAGCAGAAAGACAGCAGCAGGACAGACTAGCAGAACTTTGCTTTTATGGTTTAGTCCTAGCCCTGAGGAACCTACAGCTCCATCCTGTAGAAAGCACCTCATCTGGGACCGCACAGATATGGCACTGATTTATCTCTTCAATGAACTGCTGGGCAACTCAGGCTGCCATTGCTGTAATGGGCAGCGGTCAACTCCTACTCAGTGCATCTTAATACATTAGACTTCCAAATCAGTCAGGTTTACCTGCTTAGAAAGCTGTACACTCTGCTGGGCTGTTCAGGCTTCTTGTGCTCCTAGCAGACAATGAATGAATGAAAGCATTTATAGAGCGCACGGCTACTCGTGTGAGTGTCCCGGTGCTAAAAAAGGTCTCCATCTATCATCCCGCTACCCCGCTACAGCCAATACCTGGGCTTTCTGGCTATGGGCTACCAAATCATGGAAGCTCCTTAAGATGGCTGCTCCGGCACTAAATGGTGTATCTGATAGAGACTTCTGGGTGCAGATTCCTTACCTTAGCATAATTCCCCAGGTGTCAGACTGGATGTGGAGATTTCCGAGCAATTCATCTGCTTCCAGTAGGTGGCGCCATTTGGCTCTGTGTGGCATCATTGGCATCGTCCGCGCTGGAAGTGACTTGAGCGGTACTTCAATAGGCGGCACCCCAGCACGTTGACTTTAGTTCCTTGGGGCCCCTTCGGTGTGTGGATGGCCTTCGACTAGAGATCTGCCTCTCCTGTGATGAGTAGTCTAAAAAGCCTTGGCAAAGCCAACCGGTTTCGCCATTGGTAACTTAATGGCTTTGCCGATTGATTTTAGCTGTGCTGTACAATATCTCTGAAAACAAACAAAAAAAGGCAATATGATGCGAAAGTAGCATTTTGTGGGCGCACCCTCAGCATGTATGTGCATGCTTACTTAATAAAGCAACCATGTTTTTTTAGCGGAGCTGGATTGGTAACTTAAAAAAAAAAAATAAGTAGAGCAACAGAGGCAAAAAAAAGTGTGCAGCCATGGAAGAGAAGTACACTAGGGAGAAAGCTGGCCGGAACTGCCCCAGTTGTGGCTTCGCAACCTCCTCTGTGGACTGTTCCAGTGGTGCCAAACCCATCTTGATTGCAGACTACGATATGGATCGGCGTAGCACGGCATCGGCTCTAGCGCCGACCAGGCCTATATGGCCTGAATGTGAGATGGAGCCCTATTTCCCTGACAGGCCCACTGAGTACCATGAATGGAGGGGATCTGAGGGATCCCAATGTTTATTCCGACCCCTTAGCAAAGTCCATTGCTGATGACACCTAGTACGAGGACTTGTCTGACGCCAGTGGTCTGGACACCTCACCTGATATTGGCCTCCTCTCGCTCTTGCCACAGTGGCTACGGAGAAAGGGGCTTTTTTCGCAATGATGGTCAGGCGAGCGGTTGATGTCCTGGACCTGATGCCCATGGTTGAGGTCAAAACTAACGTCTTGACGGGTGCTTCAGCCCGGGTATCCTCCTCAGAACCCTTACCACCCTTTAATGTAGCTCTCACAGATGTCTTGTTCGGGGCCTGGGCTAAGCTCTGCACAGGCACTCCTGTGCACAGGACCAAAGCTCACTGCCATGGCCTCTTTCCTTGGGATCCAGCCTTCCTCTCCCAGCACTCCACTTCTTAGACCTTGGTGGTCCAGGCCTTAACTTCCAGGATATTATCTGTCCTCAACATTGGAGACTTGATGGTGGCATTGCTCGACGCTTAGTCCAATATTCCAGTCTTGCCTGCCCATAGACTGTACCTGCGATTGACCACAAGCACTTTCAATTCCCTGTGCTCCCTTTTGGACTCACCAGTGCCCCTCGGGTGCTCACCTAGGTGTTGCAGCTCATCTGCAGAGGTTAGGGGTTCCAGTCTTCCCCCTACCTCGACGGCTGGCTGTTAAACGCTGGATCGTCCCAGGCAGTTGTCTCCCACCTCTAGACTATGGCAAACCTCTTGCATTCACTGGGGTTTATTCTAAGCGTGCTGAAGTCACACCTAACTGCCTTTCAGACGCCCCCTTTTATCGTAGCTGCTCTGGATACAGTGCAGTTTCAGGCTTATCCTCAAATAGCGAGTCCAGGATATTCGGGCTATGATTCTGATGTTTCAACTTCTATTGTGGATTTCGGGATTGGGGCAGCCTTCTGGGAGAAGCAGAGGTCGGAGGACTCTGATGGTGTCTCAACTTCACATCCATCTGCTGCAGTTGAGAGTGATTGGCTTGGCATTAAAATACTTTCTTCCTTCAATCAAGGGAAGGCTAGTTCAGCTGTTCACGGACTACAACACCGTCATGCGGTCCTGCAACAAGCAGGGAGGGGTGGGTTTGTGGACTCTGTGTCAAGGTGCTGGGTCTCCCTGGACATGGCTGGAACATCAGGAAATTTTCCTGGTGGTTCAACATCTGGCGGCTCCCCTGAATGCCAGTGCAGACTAACTCAGCCGTCTGACTCACAGATCACAAATGGCTTCTCTATCCGGAGGTGGCTCAAGGTCTCTTCAGAGATTGGGGAAAACCACGGTTAGATCTATCCGCCACTGCTGAGAATGTGCAATGGCAGCAGTTCTGTGCACTAGAGTTTCCAAGGCAGTTCTCGCTCGGAGATTAATTTTGTCTCAAGTGGGGCTCAGGACTCCTGTACACCTTTCCACCAATACCACTCCTGTCCAGAGTTCTCGAGAAGATCAAGAACGACTGGGCCCAAGCTATGTTAGTGGCCCTGGGTTGGGCAAGGAGCGTCTGATATCCTGAACTCCTGACCATGAGCATCTGTCCTCCGATCAGGCTGCTCCTTTGGGAGGATCTCCTGTCGCAGCAGGATAGGGTTCTGCAACCGAACCAGTCCACTCTCCACCTGCATGCATGGAGATTGAGCGGCAACAGTTGTGTGTTCAACTTCCCTCTCGAAGTGTGTGATGTCAGTCAGGAATCCCTACACAAAAACAATTTGACTGTCGAAGGGACATGTTTGTGGCTTGGTGTGTAACCAAATATGTTTCTTTTGACAGTACCCTTCTCTGAAGTTCTGCTGTTTATTCTATCCTTAGTCGGGAAAGGCTTTGCTTTGGGAACGATTAAGGGGTACCTTTACGCCATTTCTGCCTCCCTGCGGTTGCTGGATCAACCTTCCCTGTTCAAGTCACCTATGACTAGCTTCCTTAACGGTTTGCAAAACCTTTTCTCCTATGCCCTTCATCATACCCCAGTGGGGACCTGAATTTCGTCCTCACCTTCCTCATGTGCTCACCATTTGGACCGATGCACAGCTGCCCTCTAAGACTGGTGACCATCAAACTATCTTACTTGTGGCCATCACATCTGCCAGGTGGGTTAGCAAATTGCAGGTGCTTTCTGTTATTCTCTGTATTAAGATTTGTTACGCAATGGGCAAGAATCAACACTGAGGGCTTGCAAGCTCATTCTACCAGAGCTAAAGTTGCTACCTTTGTCTTAGCTAGAGGAGTCCCAGTTCTGGGCATGTGTGAGACAGCCACGTCGACATCACTGCACACACTGTTTGCCAATCACTACTGCCTAGACAGTCAAGTCCGGAGAGATAGGCATTTTGCCCTTTCGGTCCCCCAGGACATTTTAGCAGGAATAGTCCGCAGACCCACCTTCGAAGTGAGACTGCTTTGGTATCTATTCTAAAGTAAGGAATCTGCAGCTAAAAGTCTCTTTCAGATGAACAACTTGCTTACCTTCAGTAACGCCTTAACTGGTAGAGACTTTATCGTGCTGCAGATTCCCTACTGAGCCTGCCATCCTCCCTGTTCCGCGGACTGTTTGTAATTCTCATTTACAGAAATCATTTGGTATATCACTTGGCACACTAGTCATTCCTCCTCAGCTTGGCTCTGTGCTATGGGTCGGAAAACAATCAAGAACAGAGGTCAGCGTGAGGCGGTAGCGCCTATATAGGCACACACACGCCACTTCCTGCACGGATGCTGACGACGAAATACGGAGCCAAACGACACCACCTACCCACGCACAGAGGGATTGCTCAAAAATGTCCAGGTCAACGCCTGTGGAATATTCTAAGATAAGGAATCTGCAGCTAGATATGGTCTCTACCAGATAATGTGTGACCGAACGAAAGTAACTTGTTCACCCCGTCCAGACAGCCCTTTGAAGATAAGTGAGAAGCAGCGGAGGCAGAATGCACCATCGCCTGTTAGGCACAGGTACTCAATATAAACAGTGCTATTTCAGTCTCGTGTCACTGTTCTTGTATAGTATTGGAATGCAAGTTTCCTGATCTCTGCCAATGCCTTTGAATTAGAGGCTGCTGCCAGCTGGATTATGCAAACACCCCACTCTTTCTGAGGGGCAAGGAGCCTACCCAATCATACTTTAACCATGTGCATGGCTTTTGCCTGCATCAAATCCCTATTTCCTGCACGATAGGTGATGCTAGGAAGCCCTCCGACGTGACTCTGAAACCGCATACGTCTGCTTTCATCTTGACAGTGTGCATAGAAAAGAGATTTAAATTTCAGTGAGGGGTTGAAAACAGAAAGCTGATGTGAGGAATAATGTTTGAGCTACTTATGGGTCAAATCAACGCAATAATGGCTGTTTTATTGATTTGAAACAATGAAACTGAGTTTGCTCTTCTAGCATTTGGCATCTTGATACCCTTAGATTACATTCGGATGTTTTCTATTTCACTAGTCAGCGAAAAATATTTTAAAGACGCCTTTCAAAGTGACCTGAGCATTACTAGTGTGTCCTGCTGTGTGGATTGTATTCAGGGATATGGCAGGAAGAATGCAGATGAAGAGCATGAAAGAACGATCAAAGAAGGCAGGAAATGCTGATAAACTAGGGTATGAAGGAAGAAAACTAAAAGAACAAACCAATGGGGACAGCAATGAATGTAAGGAATGTAGAAACTATGGAAGTGCTCAACAAACGACAGAAGGGAGGTGAAGAGGGGTAAAGAAATAGGTAAAGTGATGGGAAAGGGAAGGCCCAATTGTAGGAAGAAAGGGACAAAAGACAGAATGAAATATAGGACGAAAAAATGAAAGTGGTGAGACTTGCTCAGCTAATTTTTTGCATTTTCGTGGTGCTTTTGCCGGGACTAATAATGAGACAAACCTAGTTCCTTCCTCAAGTTATGTTATGTTAAAAGACTTGTAGAGCGCATGGCTACCTCAGCAACAGGGCGTCCCAGCGCTAAATCTGTAGAGTAGGGTCGAAAAGGAAGAGACCGCTAGAGATCGGAGAATAGCCAGGTCTTCACAGCTCTTCTAAAAGCCCAGTGGTCCTGAGTGCACCAGATGGGAAGAGGCAGGGAATTCCAGAGAGCGGAGGCCATCACCCTGAAAGAGCGTCCGCCGGCTCTGACCCTTCCCCCCCCCCCCGGGCACGCTGGCAAGGTGGGGATCAGCGGAGCGCAGGGCACGGGTTGGAACATCGGGAAGACACAGGTCACTCGATTGCGGGGCAGCGGCTCGTGAGAATTTTATGAGTGATACAGAGACCCTTGAAAAGGATTCTTTGCTCAATCGGCAGCCGGTGCAAAAGGCCAGACACATGGGAGTGTTTGGGGAGTGCGAAGAGAGTCTGGGCTGCTGCAAGTCTAGCCATCACAGTAAAATGAAATTTGGAATTCCACAGCGATACACCAAACCAGAACCCCAAAACAAGTAAAATCATTCCTTTGGTGAAAGGGTTCTTCGTACCATCTGCTTTTCTTCCGTTTACTTCATCAACTAGCATATTATTTCAGGTAAGGGAAAGGTTGTGTTCTTTGCTGTAGTGTGAAGGGGCATCAGATCATCCTCGCACCTCTTATTCTAAATGCTGGACAGTGTATAAGGAACCTCAATAGTTATTATATCGCCCCCGTCGGTATAAAAGAAAAGGCAGTGTAGCCATTCAAACTATGTGTTTTCTAATCCTGGATTTCAGTCTCTTTGGAGAATACACTTTGCCATTTACCACTCAAGACCAGATTCTGGCTGAGCACGTTACCCTTAGTTTAATAGAAAATGTTTGTTCTGTTTTTTGTGTCCCCACCAATTGACCATACAGGTCAGGCATATGAGAAACAGTGAAGGAAATAGAATCATCTTAGCACCTGTCGTGGCATCTGTCGTGCTGTGCCATCAGAATTTGTTTGGCTTGCATGACGCTTAAACATATTGTGCTGATTTCCGTGTTCCTACCATGTCTGAATATGTTCACCCGACTTCTGCAAGGCCCGACATTGAATATCTTGACCAATCAGATGATTATTACCATCAGAGCAGCCAATATTCTAATATGCTACGACAACAAATCCTATAATGTGGCGGCTCTTATTCTCTTTACTACTGAGGATCCTACTGAGCCACTACTGGAAGCTAGTGACCCCAGCCTAAGCAATTTCTACAGCCTGGACCTCTAAACAATACACAATATAGAAACAAGTGTACACCCAAAATACACAGGTTATGAAATAGTTTATTTCGTACATAAACAAAAAAGTAGGAATTTGAGAAAATGCTAGACTCCAGCATATCACATTTTCTTTTTGCTCCTAATGCGAGCTCTGTTTTTCTTGGCTCATGCCAGTTCCTAAATTGAGATGGCCAAATGTCCATTGTAAATTCTGTTTGCTATACTTGCCCTGCTTCAGTGATCAAGCTAATGATGCCAACTTCGTTTTAAGGCTTCAATCTTAAATTCCTTCATATTTAAAAAGCTTTAAAACATTTAATTTTCAATGTTCCATATATATACACACATACACTCTCGCTTGCTCGCTCGCTCGCTCGCTCGCTCGCTCGCTCTCTCTCGCTCTCTCTCGCTCTCTCTCGCTCTCTCTCGCTCTCTCTCGCTCTCTCTCGCGCTCTCTCTCGCGCTCTCTCTCGCGCTCTCGCGCTCTCTCGCGCTCTCGCGCTCCAAATTGTTCAGTAGTTTTAGAGAAATATCAATTTACAGATATCGATATTTGACAATTCTGACATCTGATTGGCTGAGGCGTCACAAGCGTGCGGCTCATTGGTTGCGAACTGTTGAAACTAGGAAGTGTTGGCAGCCATTTTGTGACTGACTTGAAAGACATAGGGCGAAACAAAAGAGAAAAATTGTATAAGAGGGTATAGTAGGAACACTGTGGTCTTAGTTTCAGCAGTCTGTACGGTGCAGAGGCAGGGAGTTTGAATGTTGCGTAGGCCGTTGAAATCACGTCCGCAGAACAACGGTGCGCGGTATTGCGGCTAGGTTGCGTAGGCCCTGGAAATCCCATCGGGAAAATAACAATGCGCCGTTTTGCAATCTTCCTTTAATATGCGCAGTAATGTTTACTTATAATGCGGTGTTCACTTTTATCACGGACAGTGTCACATTCTTACACGAAAATTTATATTATGTGGGAGGGCGTGTTCTGTTCGTGTGTCTGGAACAAAATTAACGTTTAATTGGCTGAGGTGTTCCAACAACGAGCTCCATGTACATTGGCTGCGAACCATTGAAAGTAGAAGTGTTGCCAGCCATTTCCTCCCCGTCCGCGGAGTAGCAGGAACATGTTATTGGCTGACGTGTTCCAAGCAGGAAGTTCCCAAGCTTAATGTTCATTGGCTGTAAACCATTGAAGCTTAATGTTCATTGGCTGTAAACCATTGAAAGTAAAAGTGTTGGCAGCGATTCCCTCCCCCTCTGCGGAACACCATGGACATTTTATTGGCTAAACTGTTCCTAGTGCAAGTTTGCTCATTATTGGCTGGGAACGGTTCACTGTTGTGAACCATTTTGTGACGCACTTCAATGGAGTACGGGAAAATAAAGTAGTAGCGGGGAGGGTAGGAACACTATTAACTCTGTACAGTGGTCACAAGGTGGTGGAGAGGGATTGTGAAGGTAAAAATAGTTTTTTATATATTTTAAGGGCCATTTATATAATTGGCGTGGGGTGTGCAAATCACGGCGGGAAAATAACAGTGTGTTGCGGTCTTCTTTTTATTAAGTTTGCGGGTGGGATACTTCCCAGGAGCACTGTTTAGTTATAATGTGGTGTTTACTTTTCTAACGGGGAGCTGTGGTTGCACAGCAAAAATTTCAGTCTAGGTTTGAAATAGTTTTTATTAAGCAATTACAAATATACTTTCTTCGGAAACTGAAGCTGTATATATCAAAGGGGTGACAAATAAAAACGCAATTCATAAAATATCCCTTAAGCGTGGGCACACCCTCCCTTTTTTTTTTTTCTGCTATAGTTTGTAAAAGTGTTGATAATATAAGAGGGCATGAGTTACTTTTAGATGAAGTAGAAAAGAAGTGCTACAAGAAACACTCCCGCACTACATCATCTCAGGTCACAAGAACAATAACAAGTAAAAAACAGTTAAACACAAATCACTTTATATTACATAGAAATGGACGCTTTATCATTTTTTATAATTTCTATTATTGTAGAATTCGGGAAAGTTCGGTCGTAGTGCTTAGATCACGTACTCCTTTAAGAATATATAGGATAGTAGTATAATAATATACACTACTGGTCGTATATATTCTATAGGGACAAGGTGAATAAGAACCGCAACACACAAAAATAGAAATAGTAAAAAAACATTCAGAAATGTAGGGTTTATCAAAGGTATTCACTAAGAAAGTATCTATGGAAACGATTTTTTTTTAAACTGCAATTTCCAAAAATATTGTCACTGTAAAAATATCTGATCAAGTAAGTTATAAAGGTTAGTAAACTGTATTTCAGATGGCTTACTCCTGGCGGCGACAAATCTTCAATTCCTGTTGTGTGGAAATATTACACTCTTACAATATACACAGTGTCACTGATGGCACACAAAAAGGAAAATGAAAATGAAGTCATCAATACAAAACAAGATCAATAACGAAATACTTTCCAACGATGAGTATGTTGAGAGCTTCTTTTCTCCGGGACTTCGAAATCTTTCATCTTCGCGCCAACGGGTCATAAAGTGCTCTGAGATCACAATGACTGTTAATATTATAATATACATATTCACAGTATATGATCCCAAGAAAGAAACAGAGTAAGAACGAAAAGGTGCTGACGTTAAATATAAATCTTTAGTCTTCGCGTCGACGGGTCATAAACTCCACTGAGGTCAGTATAAATGTTCATATTACAATATACATACTCACACTATATGATCTCAAGGGAGAAATAGACTAAAAACCAGAAGCTGCTGACGTTGCATATAAATCTTTAGTCTTCGCGCCGACGGGTCACCAACACTTCTGAGGTCAAGTACAGTGTCAATATTATAATATACAAAGTCACACTATATGAGCTCAAAGGAGCCAGAACAGGAACAATGTTTGCTGTATTCTGTCTGTTTCTGAAAACAAGCTGCTGGTTACATATAAATGGCAAAAACAACCAATAACACTTTTTTCTAAATACAAGTGTTTAAATATTAACAAATAGCTACGTATTATAAATATCTAGTATGCCATAATCAAACAACTTACAACTCAGGATTATGTTTTGTGGCCGCAAAAGAAGAATCCGACTGTAGAAAAGAGCACCTGCATCACTGAATGGAGACGTGTAAATAACTCGCAAAAACAAAACTAATCAATCAACGGGTGTGGTTTATATACTTTTTGGTTATTCAGTAGTCTATGGAAGGAAGATGCGGCTTCCCCCCATTTAGATGTCACGTTTTACAGTTGACACGTGCTCACGTTTTAACTGTTTCACTTGTGCACGTGTTGGGAAAAGTTACAAAATGTGAAGCGGAAAAAGTTTCGATTTCGAACCTAACACGTATAAGGGCCATAATATGTACATACGTTGGAGAGCTTAAAAACTGTTACCCGGAATACCGTGTCATTTCCATTCTCATGAGTAAATACATTTATTGATTGCCGTAATTCTAAATAGAAGACATAAAAAAAAGATCAGAATAGAAGAAAAAATAAACGTGATAATATTTCTCATCACTATGGTTTTAAATTAAAAAAATGCGAGCATTTGTAAAGCGTACAGCTAACCCTGGAAAGGTGTGCCAGCGCTCGGGGGCATCGGAAAGATTAAGCAAGGTGTTGCCCACAGTGACAGTGGTGGGCTAACGTGCCGCTGGAGCTGGGAATCGAACTGTGAACGCTGTTGTTCGAAGTCGGGTATCATAGCTGCTCCGTCACACTTTTTCCACACTTATATGTTAATTAGTGCTAATTAAGTTTTAAACATTGTTAAATTATAACTTATAACAGACTACTGTTACAGTTAGTTTTTCACTACAAAAAGTATGCACGTCTTTTTTAAATTTAGTTAAAAACAATATAGGTTTCAGGGACATTGTAGTTAGAAATTAGTATTTAAAAACCTTTCAAATTCACTGAAAAACCATAGGTTTTACAGACGTTATAGTTAGCTGGACATTTCACTCGTACAAAACAATAGAAATTCCACTGTTATAGTTAGTTCAGCTAACTATAACTCGCGCCCCCGCAATGCACTGCTCATGACGTCACATATTACATCATTCATGGCATGGTCAGTGACATCACTGATGACATCACTGATGACATCACTGATGACATCACTGATGACATCATTCACGTGAAAATCTGATGCATCTCCTCACAGTCTAATATAACCTTTAATACACCCACTGTAAAATACAGACTACCATTTTCGAAACCATCGAGACACCAATACCAGTTACTACATACGCACTCTTTGATTCCTAGGTCTACACACATCCACTCATTCACCCATACATTCACTTATACATGCAGTTACTCATCAATACAACACTATGATATGCACTCATACACCTATACATACACTCACACACCGCCACTCATCCATGGAGTTACTCACACACCTAGTCAGTCATGCAAAGAATCAATCACACTCCCATTTACTCACCTATACAGTTATACACACACCACCTCCCTAATTCATACAGATACTAACGCATAATTACTCTTATATAATCACTGATACAAGTACACACTCATCCATACAGCCACTCTCACAATCACTCACTCTCACATATACTCATTTATATACAGCATCACTCACATATACTGCCTTTTACATATGTAGTTACTCACACATGTACCACTGAAACATCCATTCACTCACCAACACACCCATACACGCACTCACCCACCCATACAGCTGTTTCCACATGCACTCTTGAACCCATACACCCAGTGAATCAACCACTCACACATCAATGCACAGTCACACACCTCCAACCCACACACACACTGTCTCCCATACAAATACTCAGGCAAACAATCAATAACCCATATAAACACTCATGTAGCTACTGACCAACCCATGTAGCAGCTTACACAACAACAGACAGACTGATACACACATTCACACAGTTTAGTCACTAACCCATGCATTCAGTAAGACCCCTTTAATCACTCACTTATACAATCAGTCACACACCTGTAAAATCCCCCATCCAGACACTTATACACCCACTCATTATTCAATACACCTAAGAATATATGTAAAACATATTTAAAAATTACAGAAACAGTCACTGGATGATGTCAGCAGTGATGTCATTTCAGATATCAGTGATGTCACTGACCATGCCATGAATGATGTAATATGTGACGTCATGAGCAGTGCATTGCGGGGGCGCGAGTTATAGTTAGCTGAACTAACTAGAACAGTGGAATTTCTATGGTTTTGTACGAGTGAAATGTCCAGCTAACTATAACGCCCCTGAAACCTATATTTTTTTCAGTGAAAACACACACCCACACACACCACACACCACACACCACACACACTTTACTTTCCTAAACACTCGCCGACATCCTGAATAGGCTTGGGGACTTCAGGTTAATAACCACTGGTTTAATGTATGACAGTATTTGTTTCATTCCGCTTAAATGATCTGTATGCACATGGCACTTTTATGGTCGTAACGGCCGAAATAAAGTTACTGATTGATTGAGTATTCCTTTTTAGATCAGGCCTGGTTGCGTAATGCCAATTGTAAACTGACAAAGGGCTTAAAGCCGCCTATTGCTTACCATTGATTGGCTTTAATGTCATACTCATTTACTTACTAACTATTCAAAAGCTTGCCTTATCCATTTCTTTGTTTGTCCCTCCCCTGAAGCAGAGCTTCTTTACTTGTGTCCTTCACCTGCTGACTTTAAGGGAAACAGCTTTTTGCTTCTTTCCTTAAGCACTCCACAAGAATGCATGTGTTTTTCAGATGTCTCCCTCATAAGCTTCTTTCTCTCCCTCCCACTCCTTGTTGCTCTCTCTAGTCTATCTGCGTTTGTCCCCCTCCATGCTACTCTCTCCTTTTTGCTTAAGCACTTCTCAAGAGCATGTTTCTAGCTGTCTCCCTTGTGTGCTTCTCTCCCACCTGCATCTCCATAATGTTCTCTCTCACCTGTCTGTTTTTCTCTTCCTCGCTCCGCTCTTTCTTGTCTGAGGGCTTCTCCCTCCACCCCACGCTCCGTGTTATTCTATCTCACCGGTGTGCTTTATTGTGATCTCTCCCTTTTGTTCTTCTCTCCCCCACCTTTAGTGTGCTACATTTCCCCTTCCTCCGCCCCAAGGCTCCTTTATTAACACCACCTCCAAACACGTGTGGCCTCTTTTTTTGTGTTTTTGGCACTTTCACTATATATAGTGTGTATACATATATTTTACATTTATTATCATTGTCACCTGCCATCTTGGTGAACACATCCATCCATGTTCGTGGAATGACACGACTGCCATAGACCTGTTTTATATATTATGTTTATTTTGAAGATGTTACACAGCAGCACCAAAAGCAGTTTACAAAGCTGATAGTTACCAAAGCCAATCGTTCCCAAGGGAGTGACCTATTGGTTTTGCCAGTGCTTGTTCAAGTTAGTGCAATACATTGCATACCCTAACTTATAGAATTAGTTGCTTATTGATCCAAGCCTAGACCCTAAATCCTGATGTTCATACCAATCTGCTGTTTCTGAGCGTAGAAGAGTGCATTTAACGAGTTTTTTTTTACCTACAGTGATAATTTTATGAAAGAGTATAAAAGTTAAACATACGTTTCCATTTCTCTATTCACTGCTGACACAGGCAGTACCAGCCATGTTTCCCTGCTGAATCCTTTTGGTGCTGCAGAGTACCCTGTTTTTAAGCGAATTGCATCTTGACAGTAAACCACACTACTCCTTTGGCCTGCCTCTCTGCTATTTCCTGGGTGTTGTTTCGTGCTGCCATGCCCCAGTTGGCATCAAAGGAACTTCCGTAGATCTAAAGCTCCTGATTTTCTTCTTGTGGCACCATTAGTAGTCTACTGGTATTTGGACATGAAGGTGCGGTGTCCAGAGAGTGACTTTGAATGATATTTCCACCACGATTATTGGCAATTATAATTTTCACCCCTGGAATCGGGGAAACACCCGGGAGCCAGATCTGCTGGGTCCAGTTTCACATGTTTTTGCTGATTCTGGGCCTGTTTCCCCACAAACATCCCTCCTGCTTTCAGGAAGGGAAAAATGTAATTGGAAACTCATTAGGTTTTACCTGGTGCATTCCCACACCTGGTAATACTTGTAATCGGGCGGTTGTGGTACTTTTTCTTCCTAATCCCCACCCTCCCAGTCCTCCCTGCGAGGACGCCTTACCCACCCCCCTCAAGCCCTACCCTCCCAATCTCTCCTTTGGGGACTCAGCTGCGCCCAGCTCATAATGGGGCCCATAATGGTCAATCGGTATTTATTTTTACAGGTGCCAAGAGGGCTATTAAAAGGGTATTGCTACTTGCAAATAAATACATTGAAAAGACTGAGTAACTTGCAAGTTGGTAAATTCTTTTTTTAAGCAATAGTTATTCTATTTTTTTTATTTGCTTATTAGTTGGATATGTAATTTTATGCTAGGGTGTTTGGGGCAAAATACTTTGAAACTCGGGTACATTAATAATAGTTGTTTTTATTTCCTACAGGGACTTGAAAGCAGGAAACATTCTTCTTGGAGAAGATGGCTCTGTGCAGATTGCGGGTAAAATTTCACATTTTTTTCAGGATGGTGCAAATCTCTTAACTTTGTAAATTAATCAGAAAATAACTTGAATGCTTTTGAAGTCCTGTTTCTCACCTTATGCTTTCATAATGTATTCAGCATTACCACTTGTTGCTCAATTGTGTTTTCTTAAGGCTTGGCTTAGTTGGGAGTGTTTTAATTGCCTGTCAAATGTTTGCCCTGCAGTTTTCCACCACCACTATCGTCGCTAATGTATCTGTATCACTTCCAAGTGGCCTAATTGTGGCTTTTTGGCACAATGTAAAACGGAAATATATAGTACGGGCATGTAATTATTATGAAAAGTTTTACTTATGTGCACGGACAACCAAAATCGTCACTTACAAAGGTCCCACCTTATAAGACAATTTAATGCGTTTTCTCTTTTGTTTCATTTTTGTTGTGTTTTCTGACATAGTGGTTTTGTCTGTTTTTTTTTGACACTGTAGTGAATTTGAGACCGCTTTAGATGGCTCACCAGACAATTTTTTTAATGCATTTATAGTATACTTAGACAGAGGAGCTTTTAGTCGGTGGGCTTCATCCAGTGGTCTGTTAAATTGTCATTTACCTGTTGCTTAAGCCCATCATAGCATACAGCATTGAGCAATGGGTCAGCCCAGTTTTCCTATTGGCTCCCTTACCTACAAGTGACTTAACAATCCCTGTACATATGCTTCACATCTCCTAAAAATAGTTCCTTTCTCCTCAATGACAAAGGTGATACGAAGTGTGCAATTTTATTTTTATGCTAAATTTGAATGTCCTCTATTTTCTTTTGTCTGCAACATGAGTGCCCAGTTAAATGACAATTTATTTTCCAGCTCTTTTTAGGTTCCGCCTAGGAAGCGCATGCACTGTCTCTTCGAGACATGCTGTATCTACAATGTGGACTTTGAGCACCTCCCATCTTTTTCAGTGGTTCCTGTTACTGGCCTTCATAATTGGCTGTTTTTTTTTTTTTTTGGTGAATATGCTTAGTACTCCTTCCTTTTGGTCTTTTGTAACCTCTCATGAAGACTGCCCCTGTTACATGTGCTCTTACTCTTTCTGTTCTTTATGGTACTCGGTGAGCACACTTTTTTCCTTTCTTTTTGTGGCCTACTGCTGCTAGTTTTTGTTCTCCGACAACGCGCTTTGCACTTATCTTGTTTAGTATTTACAGCTTTTTTTTGTGACCTTTGCTGCTCGTTTTAGTTTCCTGACAACACGTTTCGCGCTCATCTTGTGGCACGAGTATTGCATTTCCTATGGATCCTTGCTGCAACATACAAATGATCTTTAATACCCATCATATTAGCATCATTGACTGTTTTCTTGGCCTGTAATCCCTATTTGTGTAAACGCTGCAGAAGCTCACTTTGACTGTGATTTAAGACGTTCCTCTAATAACTGTGGTGCTTCTTATATGCGGACCACATTGCCCATGAATCGCTGCTGGAACATGACGCGTGTCGCAGTTCTGGTATGTACCATAGCCTCCATGGAGTCGATGGGACGCGTAATTGGCACTCGTGGCATCTTTTAATAGCAGCGCTTACTGCCGTGGCCAGTGCCTCTGACCTGGCATTGGAGAGGGTAGATTTTGCACTGATTCCACTCCTGTCTTGCACGTAGAACCTGTTTAAGAGTGAATCTAATCAGGGACTGGTGTGTGCTTACCATTACTATGTAAGTATGTCATTGTTACCGCTGATTTGGCTTGTGCACTGGCTTTGTGGTGACAATCTTAAGTTTGCCTAAAATACACTCCCATCTTAGTTATGAAAGACTTTGGACAGTATCTTCTGCTACACAGTTCAAGTTAACTCATGAACAAGTCCTTTCATAATAAGCTACAAACTATAAATTGCATTTTAGAATTGCCTTCAAATGTAATTACTTCTTGTTGAAATCACATCCTGAATCCAATTTTTTGGGACACAGTGCTCTCTTCTGGGGAATTTTACATCTGGGTCAGAATTAATTTCCTTAATCAACACAAACTTTATGTAACCTTTGTGTTGGGACTGCATAATAACTGTCAACAATGCCTACCAAAATAGGTCTTCCGTTGGCGGACACGCAGGAAGTAAAAAAATAAAAATAAATCAAAAATTTGCCCCGTTCCCAAGGGTAAATTTCAATCCCTGGTGGCACAGCACCCAGGATAATGTGCTGCATGACTAAACACTTCTAAGGTCCCAAAGGCGAGACCTGATGGCTATGCCAATGCTTGTTTAAAGCGGTTTCTAAACTGTAGCTGCCTGAAATGTGAATCCTTTGTTACATGGGGATTTATTCTGGACTCCTTCACAATCCGCATCAGTATTTTTAAAAAAAACTTTTAGTGCAAGCACATGGCAGTTACACAAAGCAGGGGTGGCATATGCTTTCAATTTTATTTTTGTGGCACATGCTTGCAATTGAAAATAAAAGCTAACCATTGCACCAGCTTGCTAAGACCAGATCTAGGTTATTGCCAGTGCTTGTTTTTGCTTATGACTTTTTAAAGCACCTTTGGCCATGTTGAACTAGGGTATGAACTGCATTTTTTTGGACCTGGACCCTGTAAAGTTGTATTGCTAATTCATCATCTGTAACAGCACACTTTTAAAAGTGCTATTTCGGTTAGATATTTCTGTCTGATTTTGCCCAAAGTACTAATAATGCACAGCTTGCTTCTTGTCAGGTATTGACTGTTCACAGCAGACACCCCACTGTATTCTAAAAATAATTCATATAATTCAGGTTCCACAATTCATTCAGCCTTTTGCAATTTCTCTAGCCTGTCAACAGACCTTTGCAGTGTGGCCTTCACGAAATGTGCTGGTTGTACTGAAGGAAATGCGACCTCTTGTAACACAAAGTGCTATTGTAACTTTTTACTGCTCTCAGTTGGTTAGCACCTAACACTTGTCACCCTGTACACTTAGATATACTTAACCGTATTAAAATATATAAATGATACTACAATCGTCCTTATCAATACCGCTGTTTTACAACCATTATAATGTAATATCACTTCTAAATAAGTATTTAGCCTTTTCATTCGATTTCAAATCCACTTTTTCCAACATATTACAGTTGGCAAACAAAACACAGTAAACCATGTACAGAACATATTTGAAGTGAATTTGCTTATTAACTATTAATAGCTGTATTTAAAATACAATGCAAGCAAATTCCCTTTCAATAGTTTTTGAAAATATTTTTTTTCTGGCATTGCGACCCTGCCTCCTGCTTGCTTACGTTTCTCCTCCCCTCTGTTGAGTGTGACTGTTGGTCTTCATTGCTGCAAACTCTCAAAAGAATGGAGCACAAGTTTGCTTGTGAATAATTATTGGGCAACCCTATTTTTAGCTTATGTGATGATTTCCAAGTCATCTCGCTCATCTGAAGAATCTGGCTTAGCAGGCAAGCATGTCCTTTAGACAGGAAAAGGTCAGATGACATCCAAGAGTACAAAAGAGCCATACTTTCTTCAAGAACCAGAATACAAAGCATAAAAGAAGAGCCCCTCAATAGGAGTGGCTATCTATCCTCCTCAGTCTGCCTCTTTACACAAATCTAGGTGTCAGCCCTCACCCTGCGACCAACACATTGCATGCCACAGTACCTTGCTAACCCAGGATAAGGTAGGGCATGGGCATACCGTACAGGAATGCAAATTCTTCATCTGTCCTTTCCTCTCTCGATATGATTGTAACTAGGGCGCCTTCAAGGAGCTCAGGAGAGTATCATCAGTGTGGCTGCAGTCAACGTTGTGGGCATGTTGTGCAGAGCAGGCCTTTAGGGTGAGATCACAACACTGATATCTACATTTGTTTTTTTATTTCCTTTACTCCCTTGACAAGTTATTGTGTGTTGAGAGCCATAGACTGGAGCTTGTCAGTGTTGTAAGATCAGTATACACCCCTTACCCTAGCCCCATTCCCTATTTTTTTGTTGCTCTGGACATCATGTATTTGATGTCTCTTATCTGTGGTCTGTCTACTAAGCCTATTTATATGCAAAAGCTGCAGGGCCCTGCTTTTAGAAGTGTACCTTTTATTAAAAAACAACTAACTTTAGCTAGCAAAAACTGCAGGATCCAAGAAGCAAACCACTGCTTTAACCATGTTTTAAATTATTGAATGTAGTCTTTGACATTTAGCAGTAGCATTTAGCAAAAGGTGATTCACGTTCCTTGCTGACCTCTTATTCACGTCAACACAGCTTTTTACCCTAACCTAGCTTGGCTTCAACCCCAGATCCACACAATGGACTTGGAAAATAATGTATACTAGCCATCAACCATTCTTCTATACCCATGAATGGTGCCCTAAATGTCAGAATTCTATTGAGATGGGAGATCAACCTGAGAACACAGCTTGGAGGGAAGGATAGATGTGCCTCGTCAGTGACTTATATTTGTTCCTTGATGGGAGTAACTAAGCTGACCTTGGTGCAGTGTAGCAGAAATGCTCTGACTGGAACAAACCTCCGGTCCAGCTGCTTTTTGATGGAGGAAGTTTGGGTGTAGCGTTTTTCAGAAAACTTTCCTGGAACAGGAACTCTGACTGTTTTCTGAACATCCTGGGTGGGAAAAGCTTGGGCAGTTTAGTTTGATTTGCCCAGGGGTTATCAGTGACAGACTGGTTTTCGTACTTAAATTGTGGTGCTTAACCTGCTCAAAGAGAGCTGACTGGAACCAGAGAAGTAGAGGAAATGTCTACTTGCTGCTTCAAGGCTTTCAAACGTCATTTGTGGTCTGTGGACAAAGTGGGTTGAATCTCTGGGGCTGAAAGACTGCACTGAGAGTGAAGGTAGTTAGCCTCTTGCTGGCCCTTAAGGCGAGATTGGTCCAGGTCTTGGCAATGGAGCCCGGTTGTCCTGTGGAAATGTATTTATTTGGCAGGAGAGTGCAGATCATCATGGCAACTGGAGGAACTGTAACCAACCACCTGGAGGAAGAATAGTGGGATAGTTTGAGCTTCTATTTATTATACCTACCCTTGTGGACACACACAGATGATGTTGCTAGAGATGAATCCTATAAACTAAACGCCGTCTGGGCATTTTGATGTGGACCTGAACTGGAGTTGTCCGGTGTACACTTCTACAACTTTTAAACATTGATTTGTGTCTGCGGATGGACATTTTCCATCAAAGCACTGCTTTCAACTAGAACATTTACTTTTTGGAAAGCATTTGTTCTAAAGTATTTTTCCCCTTCTAAGTACACTACTAATTCGGGGCATTTATATCTTCCTGTGCCAAAAACAGATGCACTGCAGTTCCCGTTATGTAGGAAGACCTTCTAAATTAAAACTGTAAAGAGCTGTTTGCTTTTAAAATATTTTTGCTATATCTCACCTGTGCTCCCTCTATCGATTTCTCTTAAGTTTTGTGACACAGTACATGTTTAATTCATATAACTTTATTTTTCCTAAGGAAGCTATGCTACCGAACTATCAAGGGCAGCAGGGGATTACACCAACAAATCGGTTTAAGTTTTTCCCCCATAATTTAACCATGCTGTAACAGTAAAATGTACTAGATGCTTTGCTAACAGCATTTAGTATGAATGTATCTTTGAGGGAGCAGCAGGCTTCATATTAGGCAGACATTTATAGGTTGTCTGAACATAATCTAGAAATCAGTATAAGTCTATAGCGCTGCCCCACCAGAGCCAAGAGATTCTTGTAGCTCAGTTTGGGGTCTCTCTGCTTCTCCAGGCTTCTAGGAAACAGTCTAGAAACATAGGGCAGCACACTGACATGACAGTTGAAGATGACGGGCCGCACAGAATAGAATGACAAACTTCTCCCTTCCTGCATGGAAGCCCAATGAATTGAGGAAAAAAATAAAACGGTGCCTGGCTAAGCCTCCCTACAAATGAGTTATTGAACCAGAATGCTTTAAACATGGTACCCATCATCTGGAACTCAACCACCTTCAAGAAGGCTGAAATGTGAGTAATGTTAATCTCCTAGGAAATTAATGTGATAGAATGCAGTACATGAGACATGAGGCCTCCCAAGAATACTTCAGGATTAATTGAATATAACTACTACAAAATTAACATTGTTTTAAATATTTAATTAGTATAGCCACTAAAACCTAAATTATTCATTGTGCTCTTGCTCACACTGTACATTATTGACTGCTGAGGTTAGAATCAAGTGAGCACTCTATCAGGGCTAATCGGTTTAACAAAAATAAGGGATACAATTGTATAACTTGAGCCTTGACAGAAGGAACAACTTACTAATTTACTCCTTATTAATACTAATTTATCTGTACTGGATTTTTTTCTCCCTGGCATTGGATTCTCCATGGGCATTTGTCTCCAGGGGACCACTGCATCGGGTAGGTAGGCGATACCAGTAGGATTGAGTCTACCAGTCAGCGCATGCACAATTTTTGTTTTTAATTGACCGGTCTACGTGGCTCCTGACGTCTTAGCTCGGTCAATACATTTTTTTTAAAAATGGCTCCTGCGTGAGTAGTGACACGATCTGTGGAATGACGTGACCGCATGAATCATTTTGTCTTTTTTTTTTTTTGCCGATAACCAGTCAAAAAGTATTGCTTTTGAACATTGTCACATAAAAATCCGATCAGAGGCTCAGAAAAACACAGGATTCTAAAGCTTTCATATCATATGGATTTTGTCTAGTTCAGTTGGCACCTTCCGTGAGGCATGTTTACAGTGCAATGAGCTGGTTGATATCAGCATAAATTTGTAATGTCCTAGTGTCCGATATTACTTTCATGAGTGTTTCATAAAAGCATTACCTACCACCTTCTAACCACCATAGACTTCAGAAATCCCACTATATTGGTATTTTTAGGATCATTCATGATTTTTATTCTTTAAAATTAACTAATGATTTTTCTTTCTCAGGAGACCTTATATCGCCCTCCCGGGCCAGACCATAAATTCTCCACCAATTTATTGGAAGCCATAGCCTCTTATGCTTTAACATTGCTAACTTTAATATGGTTGGTGACTTTAATCTGCACCTCAACAGTTCGAAGTGCTGTTCTGCTGTGAATATGATTAATGACCTGGAAGATATTCAGCTCCTTCAACAGGTCACAACTCCCACTCTTCAAACTGATCACATCTTAGACTCTGCTTTTACCAAACTTGCAAGTAGGTCCTCCTCAGTCTCTGACCTGGTCCAAACACCATGCCAAAAATAAAAAAATAAACAAAAGTCAAAAGTTTATGATTTGGAAGTCAAAGAGGTTCACATAAAATACAAGAAAGATTATTAAAAAAGCAATTCATGCAGTATAAAATATGCAAAATTATAAAATACAAGAGGAAATCAATCTCCGTACAATCGTACTCTTAATTTAGATATAAAAGGCTCCTTGGACAGAAAAAGTGCAAATGCTCAATCAAATCAATTAAACATTATAATGCAATACTATAAAAGCTTAATAAATGCAACAAATAAGTGGTGCCAAATGTTTTACAGTACTTCTATTTGAGCAATGCGTCCAGCTTTACAAAGCAATATTAATACGATAATTCCATTTATACTGTGCAAAATATTTAACACCTAAAGCGCCATATTCCACAAATTCAAAAACAGTTGATGGACAGAATGCAGAACAATGTCATACATTCACCCCAGTACAGAGATCTGGGCCTAAATCCATCGTTTTTTTGCTCACCATGCCATTCCAGTTTGAACCCAGCCATATGCAATTCAGTTTTGACCCTGTGCCTCATGGGAACAGTCCAGCCCGAACTGCCAAGCCAGGTCCTCCCTGCACTGGAAACAAGCATCCTAGGACCGGTTTCGGGGTTTCACCCTCTTCAGCCAGGATAGCTTGATTCCAGTGGCATGGAGAGCACGGGACCCACGTCTGGGCATACCCGTCCCACTCGGGGTGACAAATGCAAAAACAACAGTTGATGGACAGAATGCAGAACAATGTCATACATTCACCCCAGTACAGAGATCTGGGCCTAAATCCATCGTTTTTTGCTCACCATGCCATTCCAGTTTGAACCCAGCCATATGCAAATCAGTCTTGACCCTGTGCCTCATGGGAACAGTCCAGCCCGAACTGCCAAGCCAGGTCCTCCCTGGACTGGAAACAAGCATCCTAGGACCGGTTTCGGGTTTCACCCTCTTCAGCCAGGATAGCTTGATTCCAGTGGCATGGAGAGCACGGGACCCACGTCTGGGCATACCCGTCCCACTCGGGGTGACAAATGCAAAAACAACAGTTGATGGACAGAATGCAGAACAATGTCATACATTCACCCCAGTACAGAGATCTGGGCCTAAATCCATCGTTTTTTTGCTCACCATGCCATTCCAGTTTGAACCCAGCCATATGCAAATCAGTCTTGACCCTGTGCCTCATGGGAACAGTCCAGCCCGAACTGCCAAGCCAGGTCCTCCCTGGACTGGAAACAAGCATCCTAGGACCGGTTTCGGGGTTTCACCCCTCTTCATCCAGGATAGCTTGATTCCAGTGGCATGGAGAGCACGGGACCCACGTCTGGGCATACCCGTCCCACTCGGGGTGACAAATGCAAAAACAACAGTTGATGGACAGAATGCAGAACAATGTCATACATTCACCCCAGTACAGAGATCTGGGCCTAAATCCATCGACATGGCTTGGCAGTTCGGTCTGGACTGTTCCCATGAGGCACAGGGTCAAGACTGATTTGCATATGGCTATGTCTGAACTGGGGTGGCGTGGTGAAGCAAAATAACGATGGATTAAACCCAGATCTGTGACTGGGGGTGAATGTTTGCCAATGTGCAACATTCCGTCCATCATCTTGTGTGTTTTGCATTTCGCCCTAAGTGGGAAGGGTATGCCCAGACGTGGGTCCCGTGCTCACTACGCCACTGGAGACAAGCTATCCTGGCTGATGAGGGCTGAAAGCCCGAAACCGGTCCTAGGATGCTTGATTCCGGTCCAGGGAAGACATGGCTTGGCAGTTTGGTCTGGACTGTTCCCATGAGGCACAGGGTCAAGACTGATTTGCATATGGCTATGTCTGAACTGGGGTGGCGTGGTGAAGCAAAATAACGATGGATTAAACCCAGATCTGTGACTGGGGGTGAATGTTTGCCAATGTGCAACATTCCGTCCATCATCTTGTGTGTTTTATATTCCACAAATTCAGCCCAAATACAGTTACTATGGAATTACAGCATTCAAAAATATCTAAAAAAATGTTTAAAAATTGTGAAATCTTTCCACAAACTATTTCTGATGGTGGTGCAAAGAGACATTTCCGGGCGTCCCCTACTGTAATTATGTTGTACTTTAAAAAACAATGGTCTTAGCAGTTGGCGCTGCAGTGAATGAAGGAGAGGACGAACGAAAATCACGTTTTAAATCTTGAACACAAAGATCAGAAAGCAGTTTCTTCCTAGGTAATCCCTCCCAAGATCCAGACATAATTTGTAACGGAATCAGATTCAACCTAAATAACAAAATAGTTCTGCGCACACCATGGGGGAGATTCCATAGTACATACGGTTGTGGTTTTTTACAGATGCTACTCAACCACTACTATTTCATTCTGGGCATGCTGAGTACACAGTACAGTGTCCCTTTTCCGGCTCACTTCATAAATTGATTTTTTTAATCCAATTTTTTTAAGGTTAGCTTGAGAAGGGGTGCCTCCTCACTCTGACCAATTTTAAACATATCCAGAGCTTTCATATAATTTGTGAAAACGGGACTTTTCCTTCAAACAATAAAAAAGTTCATATTTCAATGCAGCTTGGATGGAACCAGAGTCCCTGTTCAGTAAGTTATTCCCCCACCTTAGAACAGCAGCCATAGCAAACACATTCATAGAGAGGAGCCCAAATTCAAGCCGGAAAGCTGAAGGTACAGTCAATAAAATTCAAATTACAGATTTGGCGACAAATACGCCCTTCAACCTTTTCAAAAAAGGACCAATGCTGCTCTTCCATTACCTCACAGGCATAGCTCAATTAGGGCGGAATCAAAATGCCTTTGCCCGCAACACTTCTAGTCTGTGAATGGCTGAAGCTTGAGATAATCCCTTACTTCTACCCTGAGTCATGTGATCCTTATTTAAGCAATTACTAGAGAAAATTCTACCCAGATATGGATACAACTTCACCACTTCCAACTTGTCATTCTCCAGAAACCAGTGAAAACCCTTCCTAGCTCTGCACGCCGGGACCTAAAAAACACAACTTTGTTCTTAGAGATGTTTATTTTTAGAAAGTGTTCATCTGCATAATTTCCCAGCTCTGAAAGACTCCTCTGTAATCCTATCAGGGTTAAATCCAACATAACATCCTCAGCCTAGAGTAGACAGCCAACGATCAGTGCTCGTAGTTTATTCGGGTCTCCCTTAGTCTGTCCAACTCTGCATGGTAAGTCATGGATGTAAAGAGTAAAAAAGAAAGGGCGCAATTAAGCACCCCTGCTTCAGTCCATTATGTGTGTCATCTTTCCTGGATAGACCTGGTTCCTTCCTATTAGAACCTGAGTCCAAGTTGAAGAGTGCAGAGCAACAATCAACCTAAGCAAGTGCGCAGGGATCCCCAATGCAACCAATTTCTTCCACAGAGTCCCATGGTCAACCCTATCGAACGCTGTGGAGAAATCAATAAAGGCAGAATATAAGGCCATTCCCTTACCTACAGGATTCTTTTCTATTCGTGTTTGGAGGGCCGTGATATTATCTAGGGTTTCACAGTTCTTACGAAAACCAGCTTGCTCCACGGAAACAAGGTTATTACTAAATGCCCAATCTTCAAGGTGAAGGAGAATATTTTTGGCAAACAGTTTGCTAATTCCGCACAATAATGCAATCTGCCTGAAATTAGCAGGATGGGTTTTAGGATCTTTTTTATATAGTGACACATTAACACTTCCTTTCTAGGAAGACCGTATAAGCCCATGCAAATAAGATTGGAACACCGGGCACAAGTAAAGAACCCATGCAGATATCTCAGCAATGGGGAGTTCATCCGGGCCCATCGTCCCAAAGAACTTTGCAGCCTTAATAATACTCTCTATCTCAACACAAGAGGGCTGGCCATATGCACTGAATGAGGGAGGCTCGTTACTTGCCTCCAACAACATCCCACAACTAGAATTGATGGCATATAGCTGCGAGATATATTGGGTTCACTCTGCATCCTATATTGGAATGACCTCAGCCTTAATTCTAGAATCACAATATTCAGCTATTAATGCCCAGTATTTACGCGATTCACCAGAAAAAGCAATTTCTGGTCATTCTCCCTCCTCCATTCAGATACCTTCAATCTAGTTGTCACCCGCTTCAACCGATTGATTTCCCTTTGCCTCAGTAGCGACAACTGCTTAAATTGTTTCTTTACTAGTGAATTTGCCATGATTTGCCTTCTTTACCTCCCAAGGGATAACTTCAGAGAGTTTTATCACTAGTAATACTATTTTTGCTCCCACATGATCAAAACAGGGAAAACTGCTTTTCCAACCAGGCAATAGGGTTATCTAGTGCAGTGAGAGAAGGATCTGAACTTGCTATTTTAACATGAGTGGCCATGATCATCATATTTGGCCAAAAAGTACCCCCATTTGTATTACTTTAAACACTAGTGTCATTTCTGGAATTCCAGGTCTCGAGCACCTTAAGCTCCAAGTCAAAAAACTACAGAGACTACTGTGATCACTTAGATTCATCCTCAATACCTCAAATTGGTAGCAAGCGCCAAACATTTGGTAAGATATCACCATATAATCAATTAATGATTGCTCTCAAGAGGAATGAAAGGTGAGAGAGGCTGGAAAGTCCTCTGGGAACCTGCCATTTAAAGCAATAAGCTCACTAGATCTCAGGCAATCCAGAAAGCATAAGCCCCGCCTATTGATCTAATATTACCAAGCAAAGCAACCTCTGAATACTCCACACCTCTTCTAACTCTGAGTGTCCAAAGGTCAAAGAAGAACAGTTCGAGATTTTAGCATTAAAATCTCCCACACTGATTATCAATGTGCATTCTTCTGAAACACTAATATTGTGTACAAAAGAAAACATAGACTCAACTAAAGAATCAAACGACCTCCCAGGAGGGATATGCACGTTTACCAAAAGAAGGGATGTAAAACGTTCTCCTATTACATTACACAGGAATAACTTTATGCAGATGCAAAGTTTTGAGGAATGGACCAACACCTTAGGATTCCAATTGATGCCATTACTAAGTAAAATGGCTATACCTCCTTCACTGGCATGACCATTTACTGTGGGTTTTGCTGCACAAGAAAAAACTAAATAATTCTCATATTTTAAATCTGGGCATATCCAAGTTTCCTGCAAGCAAATTATCAATGGGCAAAAACGCATTAAAAGGTTTAGCTTGGATTTAGACTGTCCCAGGCCTGCCATGTTCCATGTAAGGACTTTACCCATGGGACTACCTCTGCAACACTAAGTTTTATATTTTTCGAAGCATTCAATGTGCCTGCTACCCATCTACATGGAGCTAGCTCATCTCCTTTCCCAAATTCCCTGGCCCGCTGGTGGTCCTATTCCACAGTGGTTATCACTCTCTTCCCTGTATCTCTACCAATTGAGACTGTGATTCCTTCAAGTTTGCAACCCCCCTGCTACTACATGAATCTTGAGTGGGCTCCTGGGTGCCCAATCTAAGACTATCAAGCTTAGGGTCTACGGTTACTTCAAACGGAAAAACATCAATACCTTTTATCCAGAAATGATCCGCATTAGCCTGGATTAACATTGCAACAATCCTAGAACTAAATGTGACCCTAGAACTGGGAAGTGAAGAAAGGGGATCCAGATACACCCGTTCAATATCTCTACTTGACACCGGGCACAAGGCCTCAATCTCTAATAGGAGCTGCAGGATAAAACTTCTATTCCTAGGGACTAGTTCACTATCAAACAAGGAAACAAAATTCAAGGTATTAAAAGGATGGCCAAAACCAAGTCCCGGGATTATTATTAGACCATGGCCCAGCCCCTGAATTAAGCGGCTGTGCTAATGGAATAAATGAAGGGGCCTCACCATTAAGAGTCCTCACAAAATTTGGGAGCAGAACATAAAGAAAATTCTCCACGAGGGAGAGCTGGGGGAGGTTTTTAAGGACCCACTCGGCCTCTTCAGGGACTCCATAACCTTCTTCATTGGTTCTCACTGATTCTACAATCCCATCCCCAGCATCATCCTTCACTAAACCCCTGTTCGCACCACCCCAATTATTAAGGACAGTAACTCCCATATCTGTGAGCCCATTCTCCAACCGATGGCAATCTAGGATTGGTACTTCTAATATATTAGTAGGGGCGGTCATACTGATTACTTTTGGGGACTCAAGCTCCTGACCTAGATGAAAGATGGGGTTCCCTGGAACAAATTACTGATATTTATACTTATTTTCCTAGTGAGGCCTGGATCATTGTGACCCCAACCACTGACTAGCCTCTTTCTGGTTCAGATCCCTTTTTTCTGAACTTGCACCCACTAAGCTTTTTCTTTTGATTACTATAAGTCCACCAAGTCAGTCTCTCCACTGGACCTGGCTCTTCCGCATGCCACAGGGATAGGAGCTCGGCCTCAGTTCCACAATCGTGGAAATGCACCATAGTCATTCCTCTATTTTATATATAATTTTTTTTATTTTTTTTTAAACCTTCCTTAGATCTGTCCAGGTTAGAAAATTTTCATCCAATTTCACTGTTCCCATTTCCGGCTAAGGTGCTGGGAAAGCATAGTAACAGCCAGCTTACCTTGAAACCCACAAGCTCCTCCTTTCTGCACAGCCTGGATTTCATCCCCTGCAGAGTACCAAATTTGCCCTCCTTGCAGTGACAGAGGTCTTACGCAAGGCCCTCGATCAAGGAGGCTCTTCTGTGCTGGTTTTGCTTTGTCAGTGCAGCCTTAAAAACTATCTTCCACCACTCTTTATTGCAGAGACTACTCAATTGTGAGGTATGTAAGAATGTGCTGAAATGGTTTCTTTAGTTCCTTATAGCTCTTTTCTAGTCTCCATTAAGCTGCATTCCTCTGTTAAGCCTCCGATCTCTTGCGTTGTTCACCAGGGCTTGTCCTAGAGTCTGATGCTGTTCAACTTTAACATGTATCGTCTGGCCGAGATTTAGACATTTGGCTTTGGTTTAATGACTTATGCTGATGATTTACAATTTGTTACCTCACCATCACCTCAAGAGCCGAGCACTTAATCATCTCAGATTGCCTGATTTCAGTTGCTGATTGGAAGGGCATGCATTGCCTAAAACTGAATGGCGGGAAAAACTAAAGTCATGGTGGTTGGAAGCAACCCTAATTTCTGGACTACAAGTTGGATGCTGGTCTCTTTAGGACCTTTACCCCATCACAAGCCTTCAATGAAAAACATAGGTTTCTGGTTGGATTCCACTCCCCAGGGATCACCAAATCAAACTGATCTCAGCTATTTTGGACTTCTGAGATGCTTAAAGAAAGTGCACCCTTTCCTCCCTTTTCTGTACCGAAAACCATTGTCCAGGTAAGTGTCCCCTTCTGTCTGGGCTATGGCAATGGCCTTTACCTGGTTATCTCTCAGACTCTGGTCAGCCATCTCCAAATTATTAGAAGCATGGCAGCCTGCCTCCTTCTATGAATCCCGAGGCACTGTCCCATCTCTATGCATCTGAGGGCTGCACTTGTTGACAGCCCCCAAAAGAATCCAATTTAACACCCTTTGCTTCTATCTGGCATCTTAAAATACAGCCCCTGTGTATCTGCAGCCTTTAAATAATCGCTGCACTCGTTTCATATCCCTATTGGCCGCCAACCTTCAGTTGACTAAGTTATGAGAATTTGGAAGGCCAGGTATGGTGGTTGATCTCGCTCCGACACTGTGGAACTGCCTCCTGCTTTGTCTCAGACAGAACCCTCCTGAAGAAGTTTTCAGGAAACAGCTGTAAATCTTCTTTATTTCTTGGCAGAAGAGGCTCCCTTTGGGCAGGAAAGCAGCGCTGGCAAACCCCGTTTGGGGTAGCTATGGTTCATTTCTTAATTATTCAGTTTTTTCACGCTTGCCTGCTTAACTCGATATATTGGTGTTACATTGCATGTATGAGCATGGGTGGGCTTTTTGCTGACTCACTGCTGTGCAGCTGTGTAAGTAGCACAAGTGTGTCGAGATTGGCATGTTGGCTGGTTAACGTGCTTCCGTTTTGGCTGAGACAGTGGTATGGAGACCCAGTATTGGAAGGTACACAAGACAATCTGTTCCTGTAGAAAGTTTATTATATGAGAACACACAAGGTGCAGCTAATCATTAGACTTGTGCTGAGGCAGCATCCTGATACGATTTCAGTTAGAAAACAGCTGTCACATTAACAAACTTGACGTACCAACTTGCTGACCCACTTGCTCTTCTTTAGGTATCAATTATAGGCAAGGTGCAAGAGAAAGGCAGGAAAAGGATAGGAGAAGGATAGGAACACTGTAAAAGGAGAGAGAGAGGCCATGGGACACCCCCCACCCAATAACAGGGAAGGAAAATGAAAAGAGAAAAAGCAAGGAGAGTAGTGACCGTAATGGAGGCGGTTGCACTTGAGAATACTAGGGGCAAAGGTGTGGTGTTGGGCAACAATATAATATCCAAGAGCAACAACAAAGTAAACACAGCAAAAGACTAAACAAGGTATTTTTGCATCATCCTCCAGGATGGTTTCCTAACTGTGGCAAAGTTCTTCACTCTATCTGCCAACTCTTCCCGAGTCTCTGAATTTTCCTCATTCCGCAACAGCTCTGTCCCTACAAGTTCTCCGTGTTATATTCTTATAAGGTATTTCTCACATGTTTATCTTAGAATCTTTTTTGGTGCACAATGCAAAAAAAGTCCTCCTGCTGGGAATCCATTATATCGTTGCTAGCAGGGAACCTATCACATTTGGCTATCCTCCCCCTACTCCAACACCTTCTGTGGTGCACGACTACACTCTTTGACTGTTCTTATAACTTTCATATTTCTGCTAATCTGGGATCTATACTTGATTGACAAACTGCATTTTGACCCAGTCCCAAACCTTTACATCATGGAACTTAACCTTGTTATTGAACTTGATCTTTAATTTCATTTGCTTGTCTTTAATTGACTTTTCTACCTCTTCCTTCCTTCCACTTGAAATCGTCATTACAGGGGAACTGCTTCCTCAGCCACCATGGACAGAACTTGGAAGCAGGTGCTCTGCCTCTGAGTAAATGTAAAATGTACTAGCTATTTTAGAGGAAAGTTTCAGTTCTAATAAGGACACAGAGCCGAGGATTATGCATTAGCCTTTCTTCATTTATTAGGTCAGCAGTAGTCCAACAACCATTACTGTTCAACAAGTAATGTTCTGGAACTACAAATCCTGAATCATAAACAGTCCACCAGTAACAATGCCTCCTTTCCATATAAAACAGCCCACAAGGAAGAGCACTTTCTCTTTCTTCGTGCGACTTGGAATCTCCTCCCTTATTCTACTACTGGTATTCCTGCTTATCCTTCATGAGCTATTCCATTCTCTGTAGTTGTATCACAGCTTTTCATAACTCACATTTGTCTAACATATCTCATAATCAGTTGATGGTCAACCAAAGTCATATACTGATCCCAACCAAAGCCTCACTCTCCGACGTGAATGGGTAGTGGACCATTGTTTCAAAGGGTGGGATAATTCTCACGTCTGTTTCCTTAATAAAATTGGAACTTTCTGTTTACGATATGTAGGAAATTTTACATTTTATATCAAGACCAGAGGCTTCTGATTCAGCTATCATATTATGAGACTTGGTGTTCTTGGCCACTTCTGGTGTGTAAACGCTGGTGGAAATATCCAGGGCTCTGACACCTATACCTGTTTAGAAGAGACGAGAGATAGCAACATTGCTAGTTTAGTTTCCCTACTGGTACCCCCTAGTTGGGTAAATGCCCTGCTGAAATGGCAGATCTGTAGGCATTGATAGTTCTGTAAGCCATGCCTCTTCCTCACAAGGTCAGATTAAAAAGTTCACAGTGTGTATTACACCTGTCTACGGGAATACGGTTCCGGTGTTCTGAGCGGATGGAATTCAACCAAGGAATTCTTTCGAGGTTAAATACCCTAAAGAACAGAGGGATTGCCTTAGTGACCCCGCAATGGATCGCAACCCTTTTTGAATGATGATAAAATTATAGATGCACAGAATAATGTGCTGTTTTTTAAGATACTGCTGTTTTATCATTGTGGGCACCGTGTGCAGTCTGTGCAACGTATAGATTTCATAAAAAGAGACCGCTGAACTGAGTTCCCTGTTCTGGTTGCTGCTACCGGCCCCTTGGCCCTACCACGCACTTTGCACTTTTTCGCTGGTCCCTGGAGGGGCTTTAAACTGCACACAGCGGTCCCGCAGCGCGAGACCGCTGAACTGAGTTCCCTGTTCTGGTTGCTGCTACCGGCCCCTTGGCCCTACCACGCACTTTGCACTTTTTCGCTGGTCCCTGGAGGGGCTTTAAACTGCACACAGCGGTCCCGCAACGCGGGACGCGCGCGGGCGTGCCCGGGCGAAGACCGGGCCAAGACGGGCCCGTCTACGCCCGTCAAAGACCGGAAGAGACTGGACTGGGCCACGTCCCTGAAATTTGGTTGCAAAAGGGTTTGTGGTTCATTCTGTGTTTAGGTGTTAGAGGATAGGGTTTTCTATTGGGGGTTACTGATAAAGTATTCATATTGTATAATGAATAGACGTGATGGGAGGGGAAAGGGGCTCAGGTTGCCGGGGTTACTGGAAGTGGGTCTATTGCAGGAACATTGGATAAATTTTTATTAAGAGCTACTTCTGTCCTTGAACACGAGATTGTCATGGCGGAGCGGCGTCTATCCCTGGAACCTATAAGTAAAGGGCCCACTACGGGGTTTTTAGATTTTGATATAGATGGTGTAGGATCCCTCGATTGTGGCCCTCTCCCGGTAACTGGGTCGCTAACTAATAGCTTATGTAACCCAAGTAGTGCTGTACTGGAGGTAAATCCGATATGTAATCTAGAATGCTCTCTTAATAAGGTATTGAAGCCACCTATAACAGTTGGTCCTGATATAGCTCCCGTGTCTGACCCAATTCCCATCTCTGTGGTGAAAAGGAAGAGGGGAGGGCCCACAAAGACCAAACCCTGCTAAAATTGCGAAACAGTCCAAAAAGGGAAGGGAAGGTTTAAGTAAAGGTAAAGGTGTAGTAGAACAGGCAAAAATTCGAAATGTCGATACCCCTCCTACTGTAAGCCTATCTCAGGATGAAGCCACATGGCAGAGGCTAGAAGCTTTGATACTAACTATATTAAATCCAGCTTACTATGAGATTGGTTTATATTGAAGATAGGCTTAAGGGTCTTGAGTTGCAATCAAAAACTAATTTTCGGATTCTAGAAGCTCATATAACTAACAGTAAGCCTCCCTACCCCCTAATTAGTAATCTAGAGAGTATTGAAAGGATACTTGTTTCTAAACCTAATCCTAATCCTATATTGTCTGAAAAGATGAGCAACGGTGTCGAAGTGATACCTGTTGTTAATCCTATATTGTCTGAAAAGAGGTCCCAGGGGAGGGCCCTGGACCTGTTGTTATAAGTTGGGTACCAGCACATGATACCAATCGAGCTAAGAGCATGGAACCTACCTCCCTGGGAGGTACCTCAGGAGAATTTGCACAAGACCTTATGAGCCCAACTGGGCCCAATAAAAACAATAATAGGGTAGAGGCAAATAATCATGTTTCATTGGTTGCTAATGTTGGAAATGACCTGACAGGGTTAGGTATATTACCATCTAGGATAGGCTCTACGGGCGTAATCAGGAAGACGGCTGCGGTATTTAGAGATGGGAAAGGTATGGAGAAATGGAGTAGGCCATTACAATTGCCTCCGGCAGCTGCCCCTCTGGTAGTGGTGCTGGGAAATGTGCCATCACTAAGGGAGGGCCAAGTTGAATCAACTGTCCAATTGATGCATAAAGCTATGTTTTGGCTGGATCAGAGTCTGAGGGGGCTGGCGCTTGGGATAGGATAGACAAAAACCATCTTATTATGGCAAGGAGAGTTACCTGGATAGGGACAATGGGGAAAGAACTTGATGGGGATTGTGTGGTATTAAATTTTAATAATGAATTTATTGTCAAACACCTACTGGAGTCGTTGGGTAGTTTTTCTAACAACTTTGTAACTAAGATCATAGTTCTACCCTTGGCCTTTTTTATAGGCCATTATTCCCTAAAGTGTTGGGACCATTACAGTTACGTTTGAGTCCAAGGGCACAGGCTTGGGGGATTCTAGTTGTTTACCCAGGGTCTATAACCCTGGATGTGTGAATAGATTTGCCCCCTTTCCGGCTTGGACGCGTGCGACTGACAACCACAGCCCGTTCAAACTCTTATTGACAAGGTCTACCCTTTAATAAATCCCTCAAGAGTAGAATGGCTGCACCCAGAACCCATAAATCTAGGGGAGATAATAGAGAGTATGCCACAACCAGTTTATTTATCAAAGGATGACTTAGATCTCCTGGATAGGGCATCCAATGAACAGGACACGAATATGATGGGTAAGGATCAAACATTGTGCGGTAAACCCCAGGTTGTGGATTTGAAGGGAACATTACTATCCTGGAATATTGCAGGACTAGGATCCAAACTGGGTTGCCCAGATTGGCATAGTTTTATTGAAGCTTTCGATATCTGCCTCTTTCAGGAGACTTGGACAGAAAGCCCTCTTTTTGTTTAGGTTATTTAAATTCCTTTATCCCAGCATCAAAAGGACCAAAGGGGAGACCGTCTGGGGGTCTGATAATATGGGTAAAGCAGAACCTAGGACTGGATGTAAAAGATATACCGACAGTTAATAAGGATATCCAGTGGGTGCAACTGTCTAGAGGGAAAAAGGTAATATTGAATTTATTTAACATTTATATACGTGGTACCAGGGGGAAAAGGTCAGGTGTTCTTACCGCCCTAGATACCATTTTAGAGGATAGTAGAATGACTTCGAATATTGTGATAGGGGGAGACCTGAATGTGACGTTTGAGCCCCTTTTGTGGGAGGAAGGTAATTTCGTGGAAGAGGAAGATATTAAGTGGGATATACCGAGACTTGAGCTTGAACCAATAAAAAGATGGACTGAAGTAGTGATACAAATTAACACCATTTGTATAGAGAAGGGCCTACGGGCTGTAAATGGCCGTACGCCATCAGATAAAACAGGAACTAATACCTACGATAATGGATATAGCAGTAGCAGGATAGATTATGTGTTGGTAAGTTTGACGCTATGGGGTAGGATAAAGGATATGCGGGTTCAGGTTAGAATGGAAAGTGATCACAATCCGTTATGCTTGGACTGGGACCTATTAGAGTCCAAGACTGGGCACAAAACAAATGTGATGTATGCTACCGCAGAGGTTGTTCAGTCGAACGATATGAGGCGCCTTAAGTGGGCGAGTATATCAAAGCTACCTGATGTACTAGATAGCATTGGTAAAGAGCTGGCTTGTGCCCTCCAGAAGTTGAGGGTGTGTGCTGAGAACCAGGGGCGCCCGATGATTCTACCAATATACATGCCATTTTTTTAACCATCTACGATCTTATTTTATTAAGGAGGTAATGCTAGTAAGGCACCTACCCAAAAAATTCATAAATGGTATAATAAAAACTGTAAAGAGGCACGTGTAGCAGTAGGTAGGGCCATAAAAGCGGGTGCTTTGTTGTCAGTTCAAGAAGCAAGAGCTAGTTATCGTATAGCAATAGCTAAGGCAAAAAGACCTGGGATAACAGTCGTTGGGAGGAACTCCGGGTCGCTTGTGCAGGGAGAAATACTAAACAGTTCTGGGATGTCTACAAATGGGGCAGTGGGGGACGTGCTGCAGCACCCTCGAATTATGTTGCCCAGCAAGAGTGGGTTAACTATTTTAAGCCCCAGTATGCTGTTGAAGTGAGAGACTCAGATTGTAGTTTTACTAAATGTTTTTTAAGGAGATATATTTTACTATGCAAGATGTAAAGCAAGTGCTCAAAGCTATCCAAATTGGTAAGGCATCGGGCCCAGACTGCATCCCGGGGGATGTATTCCACTATGATATTGAGAGCTGGGGTATGTATTTTTACCTGCTAACAAACTCTATAGCCCGGGGTGCTGCTGTTCCAACTTCCTGGGCCGAGGCTGAAATTATTCCCGTTTTTAAGAAAGGGGATAGAGCGCGTCCAGGTAATTACAGACCAATAAGTTTGATAGATGCTGCTCAAAAAATTATGGGTAGGTTGGTCCTAAACAAAATACAGTGCTGGATTGATGAATTTAGTATTTTATCCTCTTTTCAAGCTGGATTTAGATCCTCCACCAGCACAATTGATCAGGTATTTAGATTCACCTTACTTTTTGGAAGACAGTTGTGCTGGGTAAAGGAAGTCTGTATGCGGTCTTTGTCGACCTCCGATCGGCATTTGACCTCGTACCGCGTGGAAAACTTTGGCAGGTGCTGCAGGAGATGGGCCTACCCCTAGACCTATTGACCTTAGTGGCCCGGTTACATGAGACTAATTCTGCCAAGATTAGGTGGGGTAAGCAGGGAGAGCTCACAGAACCCTTCCCAGTTGAAAGGGGGTGCGGCAGGGTTGTGTGATGGCCCCAACACTATTTAGTCTATATATTGACGGGATAGTGGATTTCATGCTGGCGACTCCAACTGATGCCCCCACTCTAGCAGGAGTAAAAGTGCCGATATTAATGTTTGCGGATGACACATTGATCATTTCCAAGACACCAAGCGGACTCAAAAGAGCACTTACCATCTTTGAGGAGTTCTGCTCAAGGCGTGGCTTGGAGGTCAATGTGTCAAAGACAAAGATGATGGTTTTTAATCCGCATAGGGTTTTTAGGGGTGGTATAAATATGAGTAATCTCCTACTAGAGCAAGTCAAGGAATTTACCTATTTGGGAGTGATCATTCAGGAAGGGTTAAAATGGGCGCACCAACTTGATATCTCAACCCTAAAACATCGGCAATTAACAGGAGCACTCCAAAGAGAATTCAATTCCTCCTTTCACAAGCCAATAAGTCCAGTGCTAGAAATATATAATATGAAGGTAATGGGCTCTGCATTGTATGGTGCTGAGCTCTGGGGATATGAGGACTTATCTAAACTCTCAATCTCCGAAAACAAGTTTTTAGGCACATTACTCGACTGCCGCAAAGTACACCCACATATCCACTGTTGTATGATCTGGGGAGGAAGCCTATAGCACATCTAGCAAAAATTTGCCCTCTTTTGTATTGGCGCAGGCTGTGGTCCACCCCAGAACTAGCAGATTATGCAGCTGGATTTTTAGACGTAATTAAGGCAGACACGCAGCACCAGATAAAATGGCTCAGGGAGTTAAAACGATCTCTGGTGGAACTTGGCATGAGCCATTTATGGGAGGACCCGAAAAATAATGTTTTCCCACCCAAAAAGATTTTAAAGGCTAAATACTGGGAAAAGGTCCTTAACTGTACGGAAGCCAGGTTTGATTCCTCATCCCTAACGGGATTTTTTCTAGAGCATAAACCAATGCCGAAGTTTGAATATTATTGGGACTGCATTCTTAAACCCCTAGAGCGGAAACTGTATTTTCAGTTCAGGATAGGTACTTTACCTATAAGAGTTTTCACAAACAAGTGGTCTAATGCACATAGTGAGTTGTGCCCAGTTTGTATGATTAAAAGGAAACAATGGGCCATTTTTTGTTTGAATGTGCAGGTTACCATGCCCCACGCCGGGCCTGGCTGCGCCCTATATGCAAGTTATTGGGAATAAGAGGTGCGAACCAAGCAGTCAGAATATTAAGAAGTGATACAAAGGAAGCAATAACCATAGCAATGGCTAAATTCCTGGGGTGGGCTTGGATAATCAGGGCTTGTTCGCAACGAAAATTTGATGTGTGATTTTAGAAGGCTTAGTAAAAGATACTGAATTGATAGGCAGGACGGGTGTATCGTATAGTTTTACTGTGGGGGTAAACAAGATTACTATGAATTTAAAGCCGGTTGTTACTAAAGCTTGTATTTTGGTAAATATTTTAATAATGGTAGTTTTTAAAGTCAGGGAAATGTTTTGGGTCTCGAAACTTATAGTATGTTTAGCGTGAGGTTCTTTTCGACATATATTGACGAAATGTCAAGAACTAAAATTGTAATTAACGTTTTTATGGTATTTTATGCATTATCTAATGGTGTTTTATTGTTTCTAATGTTTTGTGTATAACTGTGTGCTTTTATGACTGAAAACGTCGAATAAAGCTATTTGATGATGGTATTACACCTGTCCCCAGGGGAATCATGGTCTCTCCCCATACACCGAGACATATATGCCTAGCCGAGCTATATCTCTTCAATGTGGATTCGACCATGCCTTATTGATTAGGTCAGAAGCCTCTTCCAAAAGACCTCAGGCACTCCAACGTCCCCTGCACTCCTACACCATAAGCTCAATATTGTCCCTTCTCATCAAGGGTTCAAGTTGCTATGAATGTCCTTTGGGATGTTCTGAGTCTAGAGAAGACAGATTGGAGAATCCGAAGAGTGTTCCAGACCTGGAAACACAGCTTGCGATCTCCATACCGGTGTCACCACCACTAAGCTCGCCTTTTGTCTCCTGACCTGTGCTGTAATCCTCGCTATCATTTAAAATGGGGTATAGGCATAATTTAAATGTCTGTCCCTAGTCTTGGAGGAACACATCTGTTGCCTCTGCCAACAGATCCTGTCTACAGCTGAAAGAACAACGAAGTCTGTGATCTAGCTCTGATGCAAATAGATCTAGCTCACAGCGATCCCACTTACTCATTATCAACTGGAACACTGAGTCCTTCAGATGTCTGGAGTTCCAGTCCGCGATCTGATTGAGTCGCCCTAGGAGATATTACACTGTGACTGAAATGTTCTTGTCCAGGCAGGGTACCCAGAGCTCTGTAGCTAGATCTGCCAGGACCTTTTATCATCGCCCTCTAGGCGATGTATCTATCAAACTGCTGATAGGTTGGCCATCTTCAGAAGGATTGATCATAAACCTCTTTCCCTTGTCATACACTGTAAAAGAGCCCACTAAGAGCTCTCTGCAATTGATGTGAAGTCTTGATTCTAGTTGAGACCACAATTCTCAAGCAGCTATGTCCACATATCTTGCTCCCCAACCCAGCTGGGGTCTGATTATATGAACAAATCCAGAGTGGATCCAAAGATGGATTTGCCATTCTAGGCCTTCATGTGGTCCAGTCACCCCAGCATCTTGATCCTGGCATCCTGCATTGGTGGGACCAGTGTGTCACAGATGAGGCCCCTCCTGAGATGCAAGGCTTTCAGTCTTTAAAAGGCCCGATCATGCAGAGGCCTCGGACAGATGGCTTGAATTGAGAATGCTAGAAGGTCCACTAATCTTTTTAGATGTCCTAGCGTGGTCTGGTCACTCGCAAGTGTTCTTTTGACCTCTTTTCCAGACGAGCATCAGTTTCCTTTGCAGTAGAAGCAGAGACTGGTGTTCTGAGCTGATGACGAACCCCAGAAAGGTCATTACTTGGGAAGGTTTGCATTTTGACTTTTCATTGTCAATAAACATGAGTCTGTGAAGAAAGGAGATTGGGAAATTCAGTTCCACTGGTAGTTGGGTCAGATCCTGGTTCATGAACAGGATATCGTACAGATAAACAATGTGCCTCATACACCTGGATCTTAAAGATTTCATTACAAATTTGATACTATATTGAAGCACCAAGGTGCCGAGGAGAGCCTGTAGGATGGGGTGGGACATTCATAGGGCTGGTCCCTCCACACAAACTGAAAAAGTCTTCTCTGCAGGCCAAGGGTAGGGACTGTAAAGTATGCATCCTTCAAGAACAGTCTCGCCATCCTGTCATTTGGTAACTGAATGTTCCTGAGGAGGTGCATTTTCTCCTATTTGAAGTGCTGAATCCATTTAGATTGATTGCCGGATGGAAATCTTGTTTTTTTTTTTTTCCTTTATTGGGAACAGGTTGCCAATGAAACCTCTCGGGTATAATCTTGTTTTCTGACTAGCCCCTTTGACTCTGAGTGCTTGTATCTCCTGATCTATCAGAGTTTGCTCGGTCTTTGCAAACAACTAGCAGTAGGGCCTCCTTCTCTGCACCAGAGTTCCATAGGAGTCTATTTGAAAACCTCATACAGTGTGGAACACCCAGGTGTCTCATGCTATCTTTGTGGAGGAAACCCACCAACCTTCTGCCAACTTTTGGTTGGAAGAACTAACACTTTTTACCCGAGAGTCCACCTAGTGTTGTTTTCACCTCCGAGTGCTCCGCTGCCGGTACCATGTGTGGGAAAGAGTCGCTCATATTTGCTCAGGTCCTCCCACTGGGATTTTTTGAACTGCGCCTTCTTGCCCCCTGCCTCCCCTGCACCTCCAAAAACCTCCTGATTCAAGACCAGTTTCATTGATTGCTGGGCTTTTCCAGCGAGGAAAGATTTGTCACATTTGCTAAACTCCTTTATAAATGGATCCCCAAAGAGACCTCATCCGTGATTGAGCCTGCCTCAGTAGTGAAAGGTGTATCTCTTTGGGCAGGGAGCAATTATTGTTTCCGAGGACATGCCACTCTTTGTGCCCCCCCCGGACCAGATGTACGGGAATATCAGATTACCAGTTTCTTTGGCCTCTTCAATTTATTCTTCCTAAGTGGGATACTAATATCCTGCAGCTTATCCTGGCAGGCCCGCCAAGAAGAGGCAATCACCTTTCTGGGATCCTTGACAAACTGTGCAATAAATGTGGCCATCTTGCTAATAATTTCTGTGGTTAGGGCAACGTTATCTGTGAGGGCAGATTTCGGATGTTCCGCATTGAGGCAGCTGATTACCTTAGTCCAGTTGCTTCCTTATCCTACTGCTAACATATTGGGCCACTTGGTCTGCCAGGGTCCACTCCACTGATTATGGGTGATAGATATCATCTGGGTACAGCTGCCTCCAGTTTCCTTTCCCCTGTCTAGTTCCCTGAGGAATCCCCATATAACATGGGTCATAATGAACCCCTCACCAGATGGGCCTTAATGGACCCACCCCCTCCAGTATCCAGGGCCTTCTTGTAGGCTGGGTTCCTCATCTGAATCTTCATTTGAGTCTTGGTTCCCAGAATCATCCACATCTTCAAGGTCCCTCCCATTTGGGATGGATCATTCTCTCCATAGGTATGGTCAAGGTTACATTTGTCCCCAGCATCTTCTAAGGAAGACATATGCCTTTTAAGGAAGGCCTGTCTCCGTCTTTCAAAGGTAACAGAGGAAAGAGACTTTGTAAGCCCTTTGGCTTTGGATTTTCTGGGCTTCCTGGAACGCCTTGAGGTTGGACAGGTTGTGTGAGCACGTAGCCTTCCCCCAGCAAGGAGTCTTAGTGAGTTTTGCTGCCATCATCAAAATCTGTCTGCTCAAAGGCTCTAGAGCAGTAGAAACTGCTGTCTGTAAGTATGTCTGTAGCTTCCAAAAACACTATTCTAGAGGCAGGACCACCTGGTCACCCAGCATGTCCCCAGCCTCAGTACACCACCTTGCTCAGGTGAAACCAATATTCTTATTCTGATGCTATAAATACCTGGATAGTAAAAAGACTCCTTTCTGACCTTATTCAGCAGCCTGTGCCTACAACCTAACTGTACCCTGGGATACACCCGGGCAGAAAACAGGTAAATAAACAAGTAGCTAAACTTCCACAAGTGCGCCCTGGTGACATTGTGTACCACTGTATAGTTATGCAGTACAACAGTAAATTCAATTGGTAACGCTCAGGGCAGTGCCTGTGCTCCACTGGTTGCTCCATATCTCAGGAGACTATTGAATACCAGTGAGAGGCCATTCAATCCATCTTGGTTGCTAGTGCTCTCTAGTGGCAGACATATAACACCACACTCGCCGCCCGGATTCAGTGAGGGTGCTGTATTTTAGGCAGCGTACATTATTTGCATCCCTTAAAGCCGCTCATTACACACCAACAGGACCACCTAGTGGTCGATCCCCGACCCCAAGACCGAGATGAATCTGCAGCCTCAGAGAGACGTTAATGAAAATAAGGCAGTGCTTATCTACATCATCCTGTGGAAGAAGACAGCCAATAATAAAGTGCATTTATCTTCCATATAAAACAAACATTGGCAAAACCAATATGTTTCACCTCTGCGAAATCTATTGGTTTTGTCAAATGTTTTTTTGATACGTTACACCGCAGCCCTAGCTGCTGTGCAGCATGATTTAAAGTTAAAAGGCAAAAAGCACTATGATGCTATCAACGCTGTCCACGTCATAACTCTTTCCAAAAAAAAAAAAAAAAAAACTTAAGCCATGTTGTACAGCATCTAGGGCTGCTATGGAACATCTCTTGAAAGAAATTGACAAAACCAAGAGATTTCACAGAGATGAAACCTATTGGCTTTGCAAATACTTTTTGTGTTTGGGCACGGGGAGAATTAGTGATTTGCCGTAATCACAAGATGTTGAGCTGACACTGAGGCTGGAACTGGTAGTTTGAGGCGGCTCAGAAGGAGGAAAGTTAACAATGGAAAAAGCATGAGGAATGCGATGTGTGGACAGCAACGGGAGGTCAGCGGGGGCAAGCAGCCGCGGGAGGTAGTGGGAGGCTGGCAACCTACAACAAATGCAGGCAGGGTAGGAGGGACAGGTAGAGTCAGGCCTGCAATACGAAACACTCAGATGGAGTGCTACAGTATAAAATAAAAGCTGTGAGGAATTAAGACGGCCTGCAGATACACTGTTATGGATTGCTCGATAGAAGGAACTTTCAGAGTGCGTAAACAATAGGACACTAGCAAGTAGCCAGTGACCGGACTCTGTACTTGGGCCAAGCGCCATGCCATGGCATGGACAGGCAAGCAGAGCATGAAGTGAAAGCAAACAATGTGCTGACCAGTTTGAAGCATGTAAATTAGAGCAACATTGGAATGAATGAAAGGTAAGTTCATGTAATTATTGGGCGGGTTCAAAGCCCCTTTTAAGATTTTTTTTTTCCTTTAATACAAGAGATTTCACAGCAGGCAAAACCTAAAAATCATAAGCAAACACACTTATCTGGCTCCTGAGCAGCAAAGAAAGCAGAACTGCTTTTCCTTGTTAACTGTTTTATGTTTTGTAGAGGCATTGTTATTGGTGTACTGTCTGTTCCTGTTTGGGATTTGCGTTATTTGTAGTCCCAGAACGTTTCTTGTTGAACAGTAATGGTTGTTGGGCTGCTGAGCCAAAGATGAAGAAAGGTTAATGCATAATCGGAGGCCACCGGCTTTGACCTAGAATAGAAAGTACATGCACCTGCCTGTTACTGTATGGGTGCAGATTAAAAAAAATTGCTTTGAGAAGCAGGTTCATGCTGTGTTTTAAGGAATTATTAAATTGTTCTATTTGGCTGTTCCATTACTAACATAAGGTTGTGGTTATATCTTGTTCTGTTGATGTTTTTGATGTTGAGGAAATCTCACCCATTGGTAATAACTCCATTCCATTTTAGAGTCCATTATTTTTGTCCACTTTGCCACGCAAGAAAAGAAACACACTAATGCAAATCGGGTTTAGTCCTGCTCCAGGAGAAACAATCCAGCCAAATTGTCAGGCCGCCCTGAAAGGCAAATAAGCAACCCTGACCGGTTTCAGCCTATTTGGATCTCATCAGTAAGGTGCAGCATGCTCCCTATCGCGTACAGTGACAGCACACAGTGATGATGGGTTGAATGCTTGAATTGATCTCAGCCACTGGTAGTCACTCGACCCTTTTGATTTCAGGTGGTCCGTGTCTCCTTGAAGACTGATCTTGAAATGCATCACCCTATTGATGTTTGTTCCCCCCCCACCTTTTTTTAAACAAATTTCTCTTGTTGCGTTTTCGAATGGTAATCCACAAGAGCCAAAGTATCCTGCCAATTCTCAGCTAAAGCCTTGAATGGACAAGCTTCTGCCGACAATTTAGGGCACTGAAACGGTTGCAAAGGTACTGGATATGTGGTGTCTTCTGTTGCTTGAGGCGCAGACTTCACAGTAGATCTCAGTGGCAGGCCACCAAAATGAATAACTGACTAAATTCTTCAAGGCATACATACTGATGTGGTCCTTTGGCAGAGATTTATGGCTAAGATAATATACTTTGGACTGGAGCACATTTCTCTTTGCTGAATACCAATCTTTTTTGATTCAACATTGAGAAAACCGTAAGAACATCATAATGAGTCAGTGCCCATAGTGAAAATCAAAATGTTATACTAGAAACATTTAACTCAGTATCCTTTTTCATGATAAGATGAAAATCGAGCTCTGAGGGGAAAAAAAAGTCAGAGGAAACAAGATTAAAAAGCATCCTCCTGAACTGAAGAGACTAGAAGTTGTGATGAATGCTTGAGAGACATGGATTTTGGCATTAAATCAAATTGGTGGGATGCAGTTTTTTAGATCAAAAGTGGAAAACCTTGTTCTCCATCAAGCATGGATGTCATTTTCATTATCTACAGCAAGGGATATGATTCTAAATGACTATGTATGCACTAAGATCTTAGGAATACATTTAAACTCAGTTTCCCATTGTTTTCTTGCCAGCACAATGGGAGTGAAGCTTGGGTTCCTTCGGAGATCTCCTGGTCTGCCATTTCTTCTTTTAGCATGAGTTGCAGTTCCTTCCTGATGCTAGTATGTACTTCTCTCTGCTTATGCTTCACAGACGTGGAATGTTTTAGACCGATTCTGTGCCTTGCAGCTTGCTTAGTTTATTACCCCACCTGATGGACAGATTTAAATTTTGCAAATTCATGCCAGATTCTTGTACGGTCTGGACAGACTTTGGCATATAGGGATTCACAATTATTTGTAGCAGTCTCTGGTCTCTCCACCCAAACCTTTTGCCAAGTGCCCATTGCTACCTGCAATCCTTCCTTAGGGATGGACATCACTTGAATAATGCTAGACTGAAAGGACGTCTATTCACATCAGTAACAGTTGAGTTTCGATCCACCCCTCTTTTACTTTTGCTCCTTCTGCTTTGATATACTTGTTGATGATGTACTCTTCATTAAACTTTTTCATTTTTTTTACTGACTTTTACTCACGGACTGTTGTAGCTTTCACTGTAGCAATCACCTCCGCAAAGGTGGGAACTCCTGTGACCCAAAGTTGCTCTTGTGTTGACCATTAGTTGATACCTGAGCACCTCACCTGTTAACTCTTTCTGACAATGAGAATAGATATTTTCCTGCATATAAAGTGTCCTTATGTGATGCTTGAATGGCTTGCTACCATAATCACAGCTTCACTAAAACTATCATATATTCTTTCTCCGCCAACGGAATAGGCCTGTGAAATGTCCTAAATCGCCAGGATGGCAAAATGTTCTCTTTATTACAGGAGAACAAAGATAAGGTAGAGCTAATCATTAGGCATTCAAGGATTCCAGCATCCCTTGAAGTCTGCCTGGACAAGTGGAGAGAGAAGGTCAGGAAAGGGCAAGGACAGCAGATGGAGAGGATAAAGAAAAACAATGAAAGAAGAGAGAAAATGCCAATCGAACACCAGTATAAGGAGAGGTGCCTAGGCAAAAGCTGGCTGACTTTCCTGAGACAGATTCGGACTTGTGATTGGAACGGGTTACGTCCTTTCGGACGAAGCCGTAACCACGCTGTGCCAACACAGCGCCGGCAATAGAAAGAACGTGGCATTAGCACGCTTTCGTTCAGCACCCAAGCCGTAACAACAACTTGCTTTTAGGGGGGCGCATTGGTAGAATGGCGCTGGATTTAAAGTCCAACACCTTCACTGCTGTTGTGCAGACTGGAGTTAGAATAGTAAATTAAACTATTCCAACATCCAGCACCCTCCTAAGGCAAGTCGTTAACACACGTTCGTTCAAAAGACGGCGTTCGGAACGCATGCATCCTAAACGCATGTGGAATACCATCATACATTTGATTGGGACACATGTTTGTCCATGTGCAGTTACTTGCCAAGAACGATGATGGATTCAACCCAGATCTTTGACTGGGGGTGTGTCTCTGAAAAATGTCAGCGCTCAGTCTATCATGTCCTTGTGTTTGCGTTACTTGCCAGCCTGCCACTGGGAGGTGCACACAAGTTCACCCTTTTTCAGATCAGCCAGTGCGAGGTGAGCCTTCAGTTCTTCCTGCTTTGCGAATATTCCCCGGGGAAGACTTGGAGCCAACGGGTGACAGCATAACTGCCATTCCATTGGTCTCTAAAACTGTACAATTCATGGGAACAAAATGAATCATTTACAAATGCATCAGGTTCCACCTTTTATAGTATTTCATTGCCTTAGGTGTATTCAGGTAATGATAGTAAGGTAGGCTGGTATTTCATTTTATTACAGTTCGGTTTCCCCTTATTTGGAAGAAGTTCCTTCATTTGATATTTAAGTAGCTGTTGGACTGCTGGGAGGTAAGATAAAGTAACCACTAGCACTCGTAACTAGAAGAAGTTATTTCATAAAGCAATTTTTGAGAACAGGTTATGTCTGCAAGTGAAAACTTTAAATTGGTGCTTTCGTTATATTGTTAATAAAACCTTTCATCCTAGTAACAGAATTGAAAGTCAAATCCATATTACCAGTGACATCACAGGACATTACAGAATATTACGAGTCGCAGCTTAATTCCGATGGGGCTGGTAACTGCAGTTATGGTATCTGCAGGAGCACTGCAGATCTGTTTACTTCCACCTAGCGACTTCGGCTGCTGAAAGTGGCTGAAATTTGTTAACATTTAGGCCAAAATAAAGAATTACCAGGGGGAATCTTAAGACTCAGCAATTTCTAATTTCTTTCTGAACCCTCTCGGTCTAACTCATAATAGGCTGGGTTTTTCCATCTTCTGTTGTACTGATGTCAGTAATTCTGTGGCTTGTGAGATACTGGATCATACCACTCGTATTTGTGCTTTGAACATCACAGGAAGTAACATCAGCATGGCCCTTTTGTATGCTTGAGCCAGTCAATGTTAATTTTGGAACCCTGGCTGATGTAGAAGCTGCTCACTGTCCTGACGCAAACAGTGTGCATCAGAAAGGGAAGCCAGGTTGCACAGCCTCGTTAGCGACTGTGACATAGAAGCCCCATGACGTTTGCTAGCCGGAGCCAAGGTGCTCTGCACACTTTTCCTGCAGCCTCGACAATTGTTCATGTAATACTATGTTGTAGAAAATCAACCCTTCCTTTTTCCAGTGCTGGACAACAGACAAGGGCGTGCAGGACAGTGCAAAAATATTGTATTCGTTTAATCGGCTCCCATTTTGATCCCTGGCTTGCTACACTGCAAGACTTTATTTCTAAATACGGACAAATATTATTTAATTTGTTTAATTGTTTGTCATGGAAAGACCTTGCTTTTCAGGAGACGGAGTTCTGCTTCACATTCTTGTAACATCTAAGAAAAACATCAGTAGTAGTTACGTTGGACAGTGCTTATTAACTTTATTTTTGCTTTTTCAAAGCTTGACGAAGAGCATAGGATCTAGTACAGAACTAAAGGGCATGTTTTGCATGTAAGGGGGCGCTAGCGGTCCTCCTGTCTTTTTCAAATATTGTCAACCATTATTTTTAAAGCTTTCCCTCCATAACTTAAAATTTTTTACAATTTACTGTAGAAAGCGATTGCTTTTGAGGCCAGCAAGCACACACTACTTCCAACACCTTAAATTCTTTATACGGATTCTGCACACAAACATCAGTGGCTAACTAGTGTAGCGCAGGAGCCGAGCACAGGGCTTGCCTGTGTGCAGACAAATGTCGCTCGTTGTAAAATTTACCTTGAATTGAATGTCTGTAGCTGAAAATTAGTAGTCTGCTTTACCATTGCTTTGAAGATTTGTGCCAGACTAGAGAAATAAATGAATCAGTACCTTTTTAGGTCGAGCCTGGGCAGTGCATGTGCTACTCTGCGGCATGCTGTATTGGGAGTATAGAATAGAAGCCCTGCCCACATTCCGCCCATATTTGTCATTGGCTTGTGTCATTGCCCTTCGTAAATGCTGACTTCTGATTTGTTAATAGGCTTGTTAGTCCCTCCTTAGTACTGCCTTGTCTTCATTTGTAACCTCCCATGAGGACTGGCCCTTTTACTTTGGTTGTTACACAGTACGTCTTTTTAGGTCTCGGCCTGCACCAGCGCTTGCGCTGGTCTGGCCGAGAGTTTTAGTAAGCGGGTTTTGAAAGTGCAAACCCACTGGCTTTCGGCTGGCGACCAGCTTGCGTTCACGATGGCGTGCACGCGCAGCTGCCATCTGGGTTTCCTATCTCTTCCTCATTTCCTCGTCATGGCTCATTAACTCTCTGGACTCTGATGTTTCAATCGCAGCAGCAGCTCACATTACCAACTGACGGCCCTGGACTACAGTCACATGAAAAACAACAGCGATTAGCATTGAAATGCAAGCTTTTTTTGTCTAGTTAGAAATATTGCTTCGGTGGGTTGATTTCACCTTATATCGCTATTTGTTTTATATTGGGAGTCAAAGCCCAATTACCAGTATTTTTGTCTCACTCTGTTTTTTTAATTTTTTTATATATTCGCGCAAAGCACAAAGCTATATTTAAGGTTACTTTTCCGCGTCACTTCTTCACTCTATTTAAACTCCACACCCCCACTCCTCTCCTTCTCTCTCTCTCCCCTCTCTAATTCTCTCTACTTAATTAACTCTCCCCTCTCTATCTTTTTTAGCCTTTCATTCTCTCACCCCTTTATCTGTTTCTTTCAAACTCCTTCATTCACTCTCTCTCCCCTTCTTTCTCTCTCTCTATCCCACTCCACTCTTTATTCTATGTACACCCTTTCTCTCTCTTTCTCTCTCACCACCCTCTCTAATTGGGAATTATATCTTCACTCTATCTCTCACTCTGCATCACCACAGCATCACTCTGCATCACCACAGCATCACTCAGCGCAACCACAGCATCAATCAGAGCCAGCACAGCATCACTCAGCACCAACACAGCATCACTCAACGCCATCACAGCATCACTCAACGCCATCACAGCATCACTCAACGCCATCACAGCATCACTCAACGCCATCACAGCATCACTCAACGCCATCACAGCATCACTCAACGCCAACACAGCATCACTCAACGCCATCACAGCATCACTCAACGCCATCACAGCATCGCTCAGCGCCATCACAGCATCGCTCGGCGCCATCACAGCATCGCTCGGCGCCATCACAGCATCGCTCGGCGCCACCACAGCATCGCTCGGCGCCACCGCCGCAGCATCGCTCGGCGCCACCGCCGCAGCATCGCTCGGGGCCACCGCCGCAGCATCGCTCGGGGCCACCGCCGCAGCATCGCTCGGGGCCACCGCCGCAGCATCGCTCGGGGCCACCGCCGCAGCATCGCTCGGGGCCACCGCCCGCAGCATCGCTCGGGGCCACCGCCGCAGCATCGCTCGGGGCCACCGCCGCAGCATCGCTCGGGGCCACCGCCGCAGCATCGCTCGGGGCCACCGCCGCAGCATCGCTCGGGGCCACCGCCGCAGCATCCCTCGGGGCCACCGCCGCAGCATCCCTCGGGGCCACCGCCGCAGCATCACTCGGGGGCCAGCGCAGCAGCATCACTCGGGGCCACCGCAGCGACAGGGCCAGCGCAGCAGCATCACTCGGGGGCCAGCGCAGCAGCATCACTCGGGGGCCAGCGCAGCAGCATCACTCGGGGGCCAGCGCAGCAGCATCACTCGGGGGGCCAGCGCAGCAGCATCACTCGGGGGCCAGCGCAGCAGCATCACTCGGGGGCCAGCGCAGCAGCATCACTCGGGGCCACCGCAGCGGCAGGGCCAGCGCAGCAGCATCACTCGGGGGCCAGCGCAGCAGCATCACTCGGGGGCCAGCGCAGCAGCATCACTCGGGGGCCAGCGCAGCAGCATCACTCGGGGGCCAGCGCAGCAGCATCACTCGGGGGCCAGCGCAGCAGCATCACTCGGGGGCCAGCGCAGCAGCATCACTCGGGGGCCAGCGCAGCAGCATCACTCGGGGGCCAGCGCAGCAGCATCACTCGGGGGCCAGCGCAGCAGCATCACTCGGGGCCACCGCAGCGGCAGGGCCAGCGCAGCAGCATCACTCTGGGCCAGCGCAGCAGCATCACTCTGGGCCAGCGCAGCAGCATCACTCTGGGCCAGCGCAGCAGCATCACTCTGGGGCCAGCGCAGCGGCATCACTCTGGGGCCAGCGCAGCGGCATCACTCTGGGGCCAGCGCAGCGGCATCACTCGGGGCCACCGCAGCGGCAGGGCCAGCGCAGCAGCATCACTCGGGGCCAGCGCAGCAGCATCACTCGGGGCCACCGCAGCGGCAGGGCCAGCGCAGCAGCATCACTCGGGGCCAGCGCAGCAGCATCACTCGGGGCCAGCGCAGCAGCATCACTCGGGGCCAGCGCAGCAGCATCACTCGGGGCCAGCGCAGCAGCATCACTCGGGGCCAGCGCAGCAGCAGCATCACTCGGGGCCAGCGCAGCAGCATCACTCGGGGCCAGCGCAGCAGCATCACTCGGGCCAGCGCAGCGACATCACTCGGGGCCAGCGCAGCAGACATCACTCGGGGCCAGCGCAGCAGCATCACTCGGGGCCAGCGCAGCAGCATCACTCGGGGCCAGCGCAGCAGCATCACTCGGGGCCAGCGCAGCGAGCATCACTCGGGGCCAGCGCAGCAGGCATCACTCGGGGCCAGCGCAGCAGCATCACTCGGGGCCAGCGCAGCAGCATCACTCGGGGCCAGCGCAGCAGCATCACTCGGGCCAGCGCAGCAGCATCACTCGGGGCCAGCGCAGCAGACATCACTCGGGGCCAGCGCAGCAGCATCACTCGGGGCCAGCGCAGCAGACATCACTCGGGGCCAGCGCAGCGAGCATCACTCGGGGCCAGCGCAGCGACATCACTCGGGGCCAGCGCAGCAGACATCACTCGGGGCCAGCGCAGCAGACATCACTCGGGGCCAGCGCAGCAGACATCACTCGGGGCCAGCGCAGCAGCATCACTCGGGGCCAGCGCAGCAGGCATCACTCGGGGCCAGCGCAGCGAGCATCACTCGGGGCCAGCGCAGCGACATCACTCGGGGCCAGCGCAGCAGACATCACTCGGGGCCAGCGCAGCAGACATCACTCGGGGCCAGCGCAGCGACATCACTCGGGGCCAGCGCAGCAGCATCACTCGGGGCCAGCGCAGCAGACATCACTCGGGCCAGCGCAGCAGACATCACTCGGGCCAGCGCAGCAGCATCACTCGGGGCCAGCGCAGCAGCATCACTGGGGCCAGCGCAGCAGCATCACTCGGGGCCAGCGCAGCGACGCATCACTCGGGGCCAGCGCAGCAGACATCACTCGGGCCAGCGCAGCAGCATCACTCGGGGCCAGCGCAGCAGCATCACTCGGGGCCAGCGCAGCGGCATCACTCGGGGCCAGCGCAGCGAGCATCACTCGGGGCCAGCGCAGCAGCATCACTCGGGGCCAGCGCAGCAGGCAGTCACTCGGGGCCAGCGCAGCAGCATCACTCGGGGCCAGCGCAGCAGCATCACTCGGGGCCAGCGCAGCAGCATCACTCGGGGCCAGCGCAGCAGACATCACTCGGGGCCAGCGCAGCAGCATCACTCGGGGCCAGCGCAGCAGCATCACTCGGGGCCAGCGCAGCAGCATCACTCGGGGCCAGCGCAGCGAGCATCACTCGGGGCCAGCGCAGCAGCATCACTCGGGGCCAGCGCAGCAGCATCACTCGGGGCCAGCGCAGCAGCATCACTCGGGGCCAGCGCGCAGCAGCATCACTCGGGGCCAGCGCAGCAAGCATCACTCGGGGCCAGCGCAGCAGACATCACTCGGGGCCAGCGCAGCACGGCATCACTCGGGGCCAGCGCAGCAGCATCACTCGGGGCCAGCGCAGCAGACATCACTCGGGGCCAGCGCAGCAGCATCACTCGGGGCCAGCGCAGCAGCATCACTCGGGGCCAGCGCAGCAGACATCACTCGGGGCCAGCGCAGCAGCATCACTCGGGGCCAGCGCAGCAGCATCACTCGGGGCCAGCGCAGCAGACATCACTCGGGGCCAGCGCAGCAGCATCACTCGGGGCCAGCGCAGCAGCATCACTCGGGGCCAGCGCAGCAGCATCACTCGGGGCCAGCGCAGCAGCATCACTCGGGGCCAGCGCAGCAGCATCACTCGGGGCCAGCGCAGCAGACATCACTCGGGGCCAGCGCAGCAGCATCACTCGGGCCAGCGCAGCAGGCATCACTCGGGGCCAGCGCAGCAGACATCACTCGGGGCCAGCGCAGCAGCATCACTCGGGGCCAGCGCAGCAGACATCACTCGGGCCAGCGCAGCAGACATCACTCGGGGCCAGCGCAGCGACATCACTCGGGGCCAGCGCAGCAGCATCACTCGGGGCCAGCGCAGCAGACATCACTCGGGGCCAGCGCAGCAGACATCACTCGGGGCCAGCGCAGCAGACATCACTCGGGGCCAGCGCAGCAGCATCACTCGGGGCCAGCGCAGCGAGCATCACTCGGGGCCAGCGCAGCAGCATCACTCGGGGCCAGCGCAGCAGCATCACTCGGGGCCAGCGCAGCAGCATCACTCAGCAAGACCTGAGTATCATTCAGCATCACCTCAGCATCGTCTCCGCAACCACCACCACTACCACCTCCGCATCACTCAGCATCACCTCTGCCTGCTCTTGGAATCTGGCATCTGTTGATTCTCCCCTAGCGTCTGGCCGCTGCTAGTGTTATAATACAGGTACTAGTTCCCAACCTTCACCCTCCGATTGTTTATGCCCCCTCAAAAAAAAAGCTTTAACAAACAACCATTGCAATAGGCAGCAACAAGTTGCCAGCATTGCAAGAACAAAAGAAAACTGAGGACATTTTTTATTGTAAATACTTTTTTTAATATGGTCGTTCAGTTTTACATAATGCCTTCTTGGTCATATATAAAGTAACAAAAATGCTTCTGACACTTTTTTATTATAACTTTTCAGCATGCTGCACAGCAGCCACACTTCTCTACAGCACAGCTTGAAGACATTGGCAAAGTCAATAGCTCTGGCTAAAGACTTATAAGGCCCCAAAGGCGAGACCTATTGGCTATGCCAATGCTTGTTTAGTCTGTAAGCACTATTTTCTTTAATGAGTTTCTCCTACTGCAGGCACGACATGTTTTCCTGCACCATTGAGCGCGCTATGTGTGCTTTCACTTTCCAAGCAGCCCGGGACAATGGCGGCTGCTTCTTTGAATAGGTCTCACATTTACAAGAGTTTGAGCTATTGTCATTATAAATGACAATGCCTTTTATTTGTGTTAATTAGCAAAACAGATAAATAAAAGCCAATGTCATTTAGAATGCCAATAGCTTAAACTCTCAAAAATGCTAGACCTATTGCATTGCAAATGCTTGTTCTATGAGGGGCTGGCATCCACAGAATCCGTGCTCCCCGATATTGTCTCTCACTGCCAAGCAAGTCCTGCTCAGTAACAGTGGGTGTCACCTCATCACAGTGGCGTACCATTATACCCCGCAGCCCTCTGAGCTCCAGGGGGCACTTCCGGCACTGTGCTCGGGCCATCGGGCCCCTAGCCTGAGAGCTCCAGCCTGGGTTCGGAGCATGGGGCCCCCCTCAAGTTTCTTTATGCCACTGCCTCAACACTTGCAGCAGCCTGACCTGAAAAAAGCAGTCCGAGCACCACTGGCAAGAAACCAGAAGGAGCATGCTGGCGTTGGCAGTCCTGCACTTGAACACAAATTGAGTAGCAGAGGGAGAGAGTTTGCACTGAGACACAGGCAAGCTTCAGCGCTGGTGGCGCCCGGTGCGACAGTCTTTTTTTGGTGCCCCTCCCCAAACACCCATGATCTACTCCTCGGGTTCCCTCCCTACCACCTGGCTGAAGTACCCCCTCATCTTTCCATAGCCCCTCTCTCAAACATTTGATTTGTTTAAAGGCTGACTTTACTAATACACTCAGGTATCCACATAAAATACAGATATGTTCTTTGCAGCAGGCATATTAACCCTCTGCGCTACTTTATGGCGAGACAAAACTCTGATCTGTCTCTCTAGCAGGAACATTAATCACGAGTTATCTTGACATTTTTATTAATGCCTGAACGCTTGAGGCACAAGGAACTCAGCAGCAGGTGCTTTTAAATCGTAAGTTATTGCTAAACACTGTGTCCGTCCCCCCCCCCCCCCCCCGATGTCCGTGCCCCCCTTCAGGTCAGCGCCCTGTGCAGCCGCACCGGTCGTACAGCCCTAGCTGGCCAGGCTGACGCACGCTCCGCCAGTACTCAATAGAATCCACTTCATTCTCGGGCACCAGGGGCTTCTAGCTTCCCTGATTCTCCAGCTGAGGCTCACTCCAGAGTTTTGTTTGCTGCAACACTGCCTTGTGGACTCTAGTCAGAGGGCTGCTGATGAATATGCTGCATGTGAACAATCGTGCACAAGCTCAGGTGTCCCTCTCCTCAAAACAGGGGATGTAAGGGTTCGAAGAAGGTATTGAGCAATCACTGGCCGATCCCCTTTAATACAATGAGGCATCTAACTTACACCAGGGTTGGTGAAGAAGGCTGGTCGATGCATACTGAGGGCATGTATATGACACTATATATCCTCACCCGACCTCTGCTCCGAAACCTGCTAATGACTCATCCGTCACAGCCCCTGCGCTTCCTTGAGGCATTGTTAGGTCTTGCTTAGCGTTGGAGCACTTCTTGTAGTTGGGATTTTCTGGAAGTTCAGTTTAAGCCCGCCCATCATTTTCATTGGGTTGCGTCGGCGTTTATGCTAAACGCTGGCTTCCCATTGAAAAGGAGGCTTTTTGGTTACCGCCCTGTCTCCTTCTTGGACGGCCCATCCAGACTGGATCTTTTGCTTGCGGCGTTACACGGTCTCCATGTCGGTAAGCAGCACTATGTTTTTTCAATCGCTTTAGCAATTGCAGCCCCGTGTTTATTTTTCCATCGCGCTTTCACTCAAGTGAAAGCGCGATGCAAATATAAACAAGTGGCTGCCTTTGCGCAATGGCGAGAGCTTGTTTATATTTCTTTGTGCAGTTTTATATCGCGCAAACTCAACTGGAAGGTATTAGAGTGCTTTACATGAGCACAAGTTACATTACACAAGGTCTCATTCACTTTGATGCCGAGACTTGCTTTCATAATCCCCGTGCCAATGCGCGTTTTGTTTTGGTGCCAGTGTGTATTCTTTAGTCAGCGTGTAGACCCCGTTTATTTGGTTCTTGTGCTTAGGTTTCGCCTAGCGTTGGAGCGCACATGCGCTCCTCGCTCTGCGAGGCTTCTTGTAGTTGGGATTTTCTGGAAGTTCAGTTTAAGCCCCGCCCACCATTTTCATTGGGTTGCGTCCGCGTTTATGCTAAACGCTGGCTTCCAATTGAAAAGGAGGCTTTTTGGTTGCCGCCCTGTCTCTTTCTTGGACGGCCCATCCGGTATGGATCTTTTGCTTGCGGCGTTACACGGTCTCCTTCATGTCGCTAAGCAGCACTATGCTTTTTCAATCGCTTTGGCAATGCAGCCCCGTGTTTATTTTTCCATCGCGCTTTCACTCAAGTGAAAGCGCGATGCAAATATAAACAAGCGGCTGCCTTTGCGCAATGGCGAGAGCTTGTTTATATTTCTTTGTGCAGTTTTATATTGCGCAAACTCGACTGGAAGGTATTAGAGTGCTTTACATGAGCACAAGTTACATTACACAAGGTGTCATTCATTTTGATGCCGAGACTTGCTTTCATAATCCCCGTGCCAATGCGCGTTTTGTTTTGGTGTCAGTGTGTATTCTTTAGTCAGCGTGTAGACCCCGTTTATTTGGTTGTTGTGTTTCTTTCCTCGCTCCGTGCCAGTGGGAGTTTTCCTGCTGCCTCTACATATGGTTGTTTTTGTCCCAAAGGCCAGACAGTGTTTGTTCCGCAGCTCCGTGTAACATCTCAATCCGTCTCAGGAATGTTTTTCCTGTTTCTGCTGCTTTCCTAAATGACCTACTCAATATGAAACCGAAAGAGATATTGCTGCTGGAATTCCCCAAATATCTGGCCTCCCACCCCTATCACGTGATCACCAGAAGCAAACTGTTTGTTCTCAAGTTAGTTGCCCGTTAGACGTGCAGCTCGAGCCACGGAGAAACCGTCTGCGTCTATCATACAGGACGAGGTAAAAGAAAGGAATGTGAGATACTGTAAGTAACTGCATGCAGAATGTCTTGCAGCGCTCCACACCCTGGTTTGCCTTTTCGCAGAGCTGTAAATCAACATCTCTGAAATGTATAAACTTAGCTGTTGCGGCCTCTGAAGAACAGATAGCAACCCCTTCTTGTTTGTTTTCTGAAACCATGCACTGCAAAACTAACTTGTTATCTAAAAGTTCGTGCTCGTTCTCTAATCATCAGGGAGCTAAAAGAATTTTTTTTTTATCTCTAAATCTGCCTGAACCAATAGCGCTTTACCGCAGCTCTGCCTTATTACAGTGTCCACTGTTGGAATTTTAAGATTTTGCACTTTCCGAGCCACGTTCTCTGTGGAAGACGCGTTGTGCATATCTAAAAGTTCGTGCTCATTCTCTAATCATCAGGGAGCTAAAAGAAAATGTTTTTTTATCTCTAAATCTGCCTGAAACAATAGCGCTTTACCGCAGCTCTGCCTTATTACAGTGTCCACTGTTGGAATTTTAAGATTTTGCACTTTCCGAGCCACGTTCTCTGTGGAAGACACGTTGTGCATTGAGCTTTCTTTGATCATTTGCGAGAGGTGGTTTTACTCGCGCTGGGAATGGGGCCTACGTAGCTTGTGGGATCTGTTGAACATACATAAAATCCGGATCAAATGGACTCAGTAAAACTAATCAACCTTTATTTGCCTGACATTCTAGATTGGCTTCTGTTCTAAGTTCCCATAATTGAGGGGATGTGAGGATGAGAAGGAAAGGATGTGGGTTAACGGCCAGAGCTGACGTCTTTAGAGCTGGGGAAAAAGGTTTGAGACTCGGCGCCGGCTTAACATTTATTTATTTATTTATTGAACTTGTAAGGCGCAGCAGCTACCCAAAAAGGGTTTCCCGGTGCCGGAGCGAAACAGAAGAACATAAGACAGCTAAATAATTACTGGTTGAAGAGCCAAGTCTTCAGAGATTTCCGAAACTGGGTGTATGCCGTTTCGTTTCGGATGGCTTTAGGAAGTGAGTTCCATAGCAAGGGGCCGAGGTAGGAGAAAGACCTTCCTCCCATCCGGGATAACTTTATTCTGGGTACAGTAAAGTTCCCTTGAGTAGATGAACGGAGGCACCTAGAGGGCACATAAGGGTTGACCATGGCTTGAAGATATTTGGGGGCAACACCTGTTTTAATTTTGAACATGTAGCTCAGGGCTTTGAACTTAATACGGTTCTCCACCCTGAGCCAGTGCAGGTCTCAAGTGGCCTGAGACCGAGATCGTTCTGGATACCCTGCAAAGTAGTCTTACGGCAGAGTTTTGGACCAGCTGAAGCCTGCGCGTCACCGCCTTGTTAGAACCGAGGTAGAGGACATTGCAGTAGTCCAGTCTCGAGGTGATCAGGGCCTGGACTACTGTTTTCTGCGTGGGCTCTGGCAACATCCAGATGATCTTTCTTAGCCACTTCAAGATGGTAAAGCAGGTGGCTGCTACCTTGACTGTCTGATGGTGACTAGAAAGTTGGTCGTCAATGATGACACCTAGGTTGCAGACTTTACTGGAGGGGCGGGGGAGAGCACCCATCACACTAGGCCAGTGTTGTGGGCCCCAGAGATCTTTGTTTTTGCCCAAGACCAGAACCTCCGTTTTCTCTCCATTTAATTTGAGGTAATTGGTCTGCATACAGGATGCAATTTTTCCCAAGCCCAGCTGAAGATGGGATGGCCCGGCTGCTTTGTTCGTGGAAAGAGAAAAGATAATTTGGGAATCGTCAGCATAGGTGAACAGGGACAGCCCTGCTGCATCCGCGACGTTGTCATTCTAGGCAAATCACTTAATCTCCCGGTGCCCAAAAAAGATTTTTTAAAAAGTCTCCCTGTGCAGTGTAATTGGTGCTCACCTAAAGCGCTCCAATACCTTCGAGTCAGCAATAAAAATGTGGAGTGTAGGAACTTGACGGCATACACTGCCCAGATGTCCCCCTTTATTTCCAAGCGCCACAACTCCAGATTTCACAGGGTTCGGTTTGAAAAAGAAAGGCAGGTTTAATAACACAAGCATTTACAATGCAATAGGTCTCGCTTTTGTGAGTTTAAGCTATTAGCATTGTAAATGACAATGCTTTTGATTTATGTTTTAAAAACCAAAACATAAATAAAAGGCATTGTCATTTACAATGCCAATAGCTCAAACTCGCATAAATACGAGACCTATTGCATTGCAAATGCTTGTTTTTGATCTGCCATGGTGAAGGACAGAGACTGTGGTGTGTATGTATAGTATGTGTACGGTAAAGAAGTTAGTTATCGCAACGTTTACTCCCTCATCTTCCACACCCTGGTCTGAGAGGAGGTCGGGATGCAGCAAAAGCTGACGCATTTTGAAATGTGTCACTGGGCTTGCACAGTAGCTACACACTCGCCTCTCCTCTTCATAGCAGATGCCTGTACTTATGAGGAGTTTAACTAGAGTCCTTAATGCATATGGAGGCCTGGCCCTGCCTCCTGGAGACAGATTGCCTAATAGAAGTGAAACTGAGGGGCAGCTGGATGAAATACCACTACATAAGATTGCCATTAATGGCACTGCATGTTACTAGGGTCAAGCCTAACAAGCATTGGTAAAGCTAGTAGGCTTTTTGACCTATTGACTTTGATTGTGCTTTTCGGTTTTCCTGTGCAGTATCAGAAAAAAATAATAGTGATGTTGGCAATGTGTGCCAGAGTGCATACATGTCATGATACTGTTGACAGCTGTGCCATTCTGTAGGTTGCACATGCATGATAACTTATGCGTCACCTGCCTACCAAATGACGTGAACTGCATTTTATTTTTTGTATATTTTTTACTTTTCCATAATGGCGGACGCCACTTGGAACACATTGCCAAAAAATTGCTTCCATAAAAGGGCTTTTCTGAAAGTGGGGTTGGTCTGCAGCAATTGACATCTGCCGCACTATCTAAAAAAATAGTTTTTTTTGTTTTTTTTTAGGACTGCAAGGGGTGCAGGTGCAATAGAGGAACAGGTAGAGCGGTAAGCTTGTGTGAGGAAGCAGTAGACCGGCTCGGGGGAGGCGGAAATAAACGCTTTAAAACATTTTTTTTTAATAAAAGGGGGCACAGGGAAGCATTGCTCAGTGGGCAGACGAAGGAGCAACGTGGAGGGTGTGTACTAGGGTGTGGGCATGGAACACGAAAAGCTGCACACAAAGGAGGTAGCAACACGGAGCGAAAGGGATGGCTATTTAAGAGAGGAAAACAGCACAAGATGAAGAGAGCACAAAAGAATGCAACTACTCTCATGGAGGGCTAAAAGAAAAAAAGTTATTCCCTAAATGTGAGCAATGGAAGGATTCAAGTCATTCAGCCAAACGGGTGACAAAGAGCAGGAGCAAACACCAGAGGAGAAAGGCAAGCCATCGAATAAGAAGCAAGCACATGAGTGGCAAAGCCAACTAGTGCTGATCAGTGAGTATGGTCTAACCCCCCTGTAAGTTTTGGTATGATCCACAAAATGTCTTTCGCTGGCAGACATCTATGCAAAATGCGCCACGTATCCTGCACGGTTTAACTAGTCCTAGTGCAACCAACTACCTCAAGTCCTAGGGGTCTGAAAGTAATGCTGTTGCACAGCTTTGGCAAACACAGGCTCAAATAGGTCTAAGTTTTGGGTATCACACGAGTGATAATTGACACCTCATCAGCTGTATCCCATTGTAGAACTGTCCGCTATCTAAATGGAAGCGCTTGTCTAAGAATGTACCTCAGAGACGATCAAGAATTGCCACAGGACGTGCATTTTTCAGTTTAAAAAAAAATGTATGCAGATTAATTAAATATAAGACCCTTTTCATTTATGGTGGTATGCTTAATATTATGCCATATGAGTGCTCACACATTGCTAGAGAATGGAATTTTTTTTTTTAATATTACTTTAATTGCTATTAAATAGTGGCAGCTAGGTAAATAAATGCCGCTTGTCTGATTGTTTTTGAAGTATAAAGTGTTTGTTTCTGTTGCTTCTTTCAGACTTCGGCGTAAGTGCTTTTTTAGCAACTGGTGGTGATATGACTAGGAATAAAGTGCGAAAAACATTTGTTGGCACACCATGTTGGATGGCCCCTGAAGTTATGGAACAGGTATACTTTCTCTTTTGTTTTCGACCACGATAGTTAATGCCACCTGCTGCCCTATCGTAAAAAAACCCTCCTCCAAATGTCGAGTGTTTAATAAAAAAATTAAAAAAACATTATGTAAACGTTATATCAAAATAATGTAAAATGCGTGCCTTTAGAAACCAAGTGAAGAACAGGCATAAACCAAGAGGTGTGATTTCAGGTTCTGTGAATTAAAACAAACATTAGGGTGCTTGCATTAAAGTGCCATGAACAGCAATGCACTAAAGATCGTTCTGTCTAGGTGTCTATGGCCCCTTAGCCAAACTCATTTATACTGACCTGCTAAAGGCATAGGCCGGGGGTATGGAAGGTATATACACACATAATCAGTTGTTATCCAGTATTTGGGTATCTTTCATAGATTCACATGCCTGAATCATTCCCTGTCGTCGAGATGGGAGTCCCACGGAATAACAAACAAGCAGTATTCCAGAACTGCCATAGGCTACAATGGCCCTGAGCCATGCTATCATAACTTATCTATGTCCTTTTTCAAAAAAGGACCAAAAGCTGGAAGCAGCCAATCAGCTATTAGCACCCTCTAGAACCTTCCCATCAGAGGCAGTTTCCCTCAGATTTTCACCGCACGTCGTGTGTGAAGGGAGTCTCCCTGAGCTCTGCTCAGTTTTTGTTCTACATTTCAGGTTTTTTCATCAAAACTCTGCTCATTATGTCTGACAAAATAGGACTCTTTAGGCCCTGCAAGACCTGTGGCAAGAAGAGGGTTCACGTTGATGATCCTCACAAGGACTGCATTTATTGCCTCCATCCATCCCATGAGGTAAAGCAGTGTAAAATCTGTCGCACTTTCTCTAGCAAGACCTTGAGAGACAGAGAAGGAAGATTGCTTCTGTGGTTACAATCCACCAAGCACCACAAGTCGTCTGATGAGGACAATGATGGATCGGCCAGATCTCACAAAAGATCCAGGTCTGAGGAAAAAGGCTCTGGAGAGGGCAGGAAACACCTTAAACCCTATCCAGATAGCAAGGATTCAAGTAAGGAGAAACCTTCTAAAGTTTCCTCTGAACCTTCAACCTCTGTCTCTTCTACCCATCTGAGGAAAGAGAAAAAGCACAGAGCGTCTTCAGCTGATCCTGGTAAGGTCAGGATTTAAAAATCCCCGTCGTCGACGACATCCTCTGGGTCTTCGACGACAGCGAGTTTCACCATCACGTCGTCGGCCCCATCTACATCAGTCACAGCGACGACTATGGCTATTTCTGTACCCATACCGTCGACTAAGATGTCGCCGACGCTGACGTCGTCGACGAATTCTCCGCCTTTACAAACGGTGAGAATTTCAATAAAACCATCTAAGGCACCGTCGACGTCTTCATCAACGCCAAGTCTGTCACTGACGACGACACAGTCTACGAAGGTTTCGTCGATGACAGGTCCATCGACTTCAACACCGTCGACGATGACCCCATCGACGATGATCCCGCCGACAATGATCCCGTCGACTACGAACCCGTCGACGATGATCCCGACGATGATCTTACCGTCGACGACAGGTTTTTCAGTGGCGGTTACTGGAAGCCCATCGACGCCACCGTCGATGATGGTTAGAGTATCAAAAAAGTTCTTTCATCCGGATATGTCCACCTATAGTAAACATTTCTCCATTACCTCCATCGCATTTGTTGGACTTTCAGGAATCTGAAGAGGATGAAGAGGAGGATGATGGGATTTACGGAGCAGCGCACAGTCCATCAGAGTTGCACGTAAAATGCCAGGACTTTGATGATTGAGTATGAAGACCAGCAGTACTATCAGCCATACCTGGCACCACCGCGTCACTATCACTATGAATACCAAGAATCTCGTCATAGACAAATGGCTCATCTGCCTCCAAATTTGATCCAAGATCTGCAAACTATGCTTGCAGATTACAAGCAAAGATTTCCACCTCAAGAGGTTCCCAAAGAATTACTGGTACAAATTCCTGAAAAACCCATTTCACCAGTGACACCTACAGTTCCACAGGAGACTGTTCCTGTTGACCATTCCTCTTCAGATGAAGAACGTGAAGAGGGTGAGATCCCAGATCCATCTGTTGATCCCTGGTACAACTATATTATCCCTACTCCATCACCTCCGTCACATCATCCAGCGGACTCACCGCCAGAAGATATAGGTGGTTTCCACAACTTGATGGAGAGAGCTTCTAATAGATTTCATCTTCCCATGGAGATTAAGATTACAGAATGCTTCCTGTATGACTTTAAAGAGGAAACCAGAAAGTCAAGGCGTACAATACTTAACATGGACTACGTTTGGCAAGAGGGGGTAAAAATGTCGACCCCCAGCATCAATACCGCCAGTACTAGCTCGCATTGAGAAAAAGTACAGAGCCCCGGAAAACTCTCCTTCTTGTTTAACTGGACATCCGAAACCGGATTCTGTAGTCTCACAGGCAGCACAAAGGAGGTCTAAAAACCCTTTCACCCCGATCTCTACTCCTCCTGATAAGGAAGGACGTAAACTTAATTTTATTGGAAAGCGTTTCTCCACCATGGCTGCAACCAATATCAAAGCAGCCGACGCTTTGGCCATCATCGGACGTTACGACAGACAAATGTGGTCTGATATGGCTTCCCTACTAGATCTTATCCCGGAGGACAGGCAACAGGAGGCCAGAAAGATTCTCGCAGAAGGAGAGCGAGCAGCCTCAAACTATTGATTGTGCTATGGACATAGCCAATACGAGTTTTTGTCAACGAACAGTGGCGGCTGTATTACGTCGACAGGGGTGGTTGAAGGCAACCACATTTAGACCAGAGGTCCAAACGAAAGTTCTGGATATGGCATATGATGGGGAAGCCTTATTCGGAAAACACATAGATGATGCGCTTCTCTCTATCAAAAAAGATACGGACACTGCCAAGTAATTAGGTTCCCTTCAATACAGGAAGATTCCTTTCAGAGGAGCTAAGGGTCGTGGTTTTTCCACTTACAGAGGGAACTACCAAAGAACGCAGCAATATCAACCTTACCAGACGCAGTATAGGCAATCCTACCAACCTGCTGCCTACCGTCAACCTACTACGGCTGGTTTCTCTCGCCAAGGGGGCCGAAGGAGAACATCGACTCAAAACAAAGACAACGGAAGAAGACAGTGATTTTATCAGGGTACCAGCCTCCCCTTTAATTTCCCCTCCCGTGGGTGCGAAGATATCCAGTTTTCTCCAACATTGGGAGAGCATAACATCAGACCGTTGGGTACTAGATCTGGTCGCCTTCGGTCACACATTGAGGGGGTCAAGGTTTTTATTCCCGTTTCTTTTAGATCCTGAAAAAGTCAGGGGAATGGAGACCGATTTTAGATCTCAAAGTTAAACAAATTCCTAAGAAAGCAAACTTTCAGGATGGTAACTTTAACCGAGATTCTACGACGTCTCAACAAAGGAGATTTCATGACCTCCCTCGATTTAGAAGACGCTTATTTCCACATCCCCATACATCGAAAATTTCTCCGATTTGCAGTGGCTGGTACCCACTATCAATTCAAGGTTCTCCCATTTGGTCTCAAGTCGGCTCCCAGGATATTCACAAAATGCCTGGCACCTGTGGCGGTGGCTTTACGTTCTCAAGGTCATCAAGTATTCCCATACTTTGACGACTGGCTGTTAAAGGCTCCTATGGCAAGACAAGCGTCCAAACCCACCAACGCTTGTTAACAACTGTTCAAAAAACTAGGACTGACGGTCAACGTCAAAAAATCCTCCTTCACCCCCAGTCAAACAGTACCTTTCCTGGGAGCGAGGCTGGACACAGTTCAATGCAAAGCGTTCTTGTCAAAGGAACGTCAAATCCGGCTAAGTCTGTTGGCAATGAGCATTTCAAGAAAAAGGTCCATTTCAGTGAGGAAATACAAGTCGCTGCTAGGAATGTGCTTGTCAGCGATCGATCTGGTTCCTTTAGCCAGACTCAAGATGAGACCTCTCCAGGAAGAATTGCAAAAACAATGGCTTCAAACGTCAGGATCTTTCGAAGACATCATTCGCATTACCCCAGCGATGAAGACCGCAATAAGATGGTGGTTTCATACCCCGAACCTTTCAAAAGGGTTGACTTTCTTACAGGAAATACCAGATTTCATCCTGACAAAGGATGCTTCCATGGACGGCTGGGGTGGCCATCTGCAGGACCTTCAAATTCAGGGCAAATGGTCCAATGCCCAAAAGCAAAGCCACATCAACAGTCTGGAGTTAAAGGCCATATTCCTCTCCCTACAGGCTTTCCTTCCAAGGATTGCGGGATCTTCGGTACTAGTCCGTACGGACAACACGACCAGTATGTTTTAAATAAACAAACCGTGAGGAACAAAATCTCTCACGCTGTCCACAAAAGCACAGGAACTGTGGGATTGGGCAACAGAACAAGGAATCTCTCTCAAAGCCGAACATGTTCCAGGTTTACACAATACGCTGGTAGATGCTCCCTGCTGAGCGACGGACAATTGCCACGAATGGGAACTCAATCAATTTCAGTTGAAGAGAGTGATTGCTCTATGGGGGAAGCCAGCACTGGACCTGTTTGCCACGAACAACAATACCAAATGCCGGTTCTATGCCAGCAGGTACCCTCTCCCGGGATCTCAGGGCAATGCCCTTTCGATGCGATGGTCAGGGATCTATGCCTACGCTTTTCCCCCCCCCATCCCATTGATTCCCAGAGTACTGACCAAAATGAAGCTGGAGGGGTGGCGCCTGATTCTAATCGCACCCAGGTGGCACAGGCAGCATTGGTTTCCGGAACTCCTTCACCTCTCAGAAACGAGACCTATTCGTCTGCAGTTGTCTCCCCCTCTTCTGTCCAGGGACAATGGTCAAGTACAGCATCCGAACCCGGAATCCCTACATTTGCATGCCTGGCTCCTGAATTCCTGGAATTCAAGGACATGAGTATTTCTCAGGAGTGTAGAGACATTCTCTCAAAATCTAGAGCGGAAAGCACCAATAAGACATACAAGCTTAAGTGGAAATGATTCTGTGTTTGGTGCCATCGAAATAATCTTAATCCATTTCAGGTATCCCGCAACAGATTTTACCATATCTTCTTTCTTTGGCAAAATCAGGCTTCGCTTTCTCTTCGGTTAAAGTGCATCTAGCCTCCATCTCTCGCTATAGAAGAACTTCGAGTGGCACTTCTCTGTATGCATCAAGTCTTGTCAAACAATTCATGAAAGGACTATTCCGTGTTTTCCCACCGGTGCAGGCACCTCCCCCGGAATGGAACCTAAATGTAGTTCTCGCACAGCTTATGAAAAGACCTTTTGAACCCATTCATAAAGTTGATTTGAAGTACCTCACATGGAAAGTCGCCCTTCTTCTGGCCCCTACTTCTGCCAGGAGGGTGAGCGAGATCCAGGCTTTCACAATCAAGAAACCTTTCTTGATTTTCAAAGACAATGCTGTGATTTTAAGGACTAATCCCACGTTTATTCCTAAAGTGCCTTCTCAGTTCCACCTCAATGAGCTGGTTATACTCCGGTCTTACTTTCCGCAACCTTCAACTCCTGCGGAGCAGGCGCTGCACACACTTGATGTCAAACGCTGCCTTAAGATTTATCTTCAAAGAACTAAAGACATTCGAAAAACTGATCAACTGCTTGTTGCTTATGGCCAAGGCAGAGAAGGGACTGCTATAACAAAAGCCACTATTGCAAGATGGATTTCTGCTGCGATCCAATTCTGTCATACCAAGGCTAACAAGCCTTTGAAGAGAATGGTAAACGCTCACTCGACTAGAGCGGTTGCAACTTCAACAGCCCTATTCGCAGGGGTGACGTTGGAAAAGATTTGCCGTGCTGCAACCTGGAGTACCACGCATACTTTCATGCAGCACTATTGCCTGGAATCCACACAGGATGCTGATGCAACAGTGGGCCAGGCAGTACTTCGCCATCTTTTCCGTTAAGGTAAGCCTCTTTCTTTTCTTTGGAAAGAAACTTCTGTTTATCTCTACGATAATTGCAGATATTATACTGTATAAGTATAAGTTTATATGCATATGTTATGGAAATATGTACAGCATCTCGTAGTAAGGTATGCCTTTGGTTACATTATCTTGAATTTTTTATCCTCTCGTTATAGAGACATGTATGTATATATATATTTATTTTTATATAGGAAATTGTTGGTTTCATAAGTAATGTCCTCTACTTGTAACCTAAGATTTTGGTTTGATATGTGCAAGTCTCCCACCATCCGCAATAGACATTCTAGAAAATTGGATGGTACTGCTTACTATTTTGATTCAGGCATGTGAATCTATGAAAGATACCCCAATACTGGATAAGAAAATAAGTTACTTACCTGTAACTACGGTTATCCAGTATTGGTATCTTTCATAGATTCACATGCACCCACCCTCCTCCCCGTAGAGGCAGTTTCTGTTTCTATATCAGGACAATCACTTCTCACTTGTGCTGGGAGAATCTGAGGGAAACTGCCTCTGCTGAGAAGGTTCTAGAGGGTGCTAATAGCTGATTGGCTGCTTCCAGCTTTTGGTCCCTTTTTGAAAAAGGACCTAGGTTATGATAGCATGGCTCAGGGCCATTGTAGCCTATGGCAGTTCTGGAATACGGCTTGTTTATTATACTGTGGGACTCCCATCTCGACGACGGGGAATGATTCAGGCATGTGAATCTATGAAAGATACCAATACTGGATAACCGTAGTTACAGGTAAGTAACTTATTTTCATGTGGGCTATTGGGACCCATAGTATTCTGAAAAATATGTTTTAAGGATTTTTTTTCCCAAGGTCCTCACGTTTCTGTGGCCAGAATTTGTTGTTTTATCTAATTGATGCATTCTCTATATAAAGTTACAGCATGTTTTTACGCTAAGACCAAGCCTTTTTGTCTAGGTCCACAGTGAATTTTAGCTGAGCCCTTGGGATACGAGCAGGGACACTGGATTTCTGTGGCATGACATAAAAGGAATCCTTATTTCCATCATATTTGATTTATATTTTGTATTGTATATGCTAGGATCTTTTCTTGCTCCAGACAAAAGCCCTGTGCTTATCTGTTTGTTGCGGATGTTAATTGTCAGCCAATTGTTCCCCTCGCTAGTACAAGTTTAATACCTGAATACAGCAGTCTTGAACTGAAAGGTGACCATTTAACCTTTGCAAAGTATTTGTGACTGTTTGGCTTTTCTTGCTGTCGAGAATTATGATCTGAGAGAGCCATAAGCAACAATGTTGAAATTTGCAAATTCCGCATACATTTAGCAGTAATCGATACTGATAAACTACTGTGTTTTCCAGTGGTCCTCCATATGGGTGGAAAAATAAAGGAATGGCCCGTTCTGGTGTTTTGAAATAATTTGCAATCAATGTACCACACTGATGCATGTTAAAGTGGAGAGGTATTTATACCCTTGTACAGCAGCATTTTACCAGCTACTGCATTTGGTTCGAAATACAATTCGAGGGCCTATTATTTTTAATTCCGTTTACTTTTCAGGTCAGAGGCTATGATTTCAAGGCTGATATCTGGAGTTTTGGAATAACGGCGATTGAGCTGGCGACTGGTGCCGCCCCTTACCATAAATACCCACCAATGAAGGTGAGCACACCCTTTCTTTTACTAAAATGAAGCTTTGCCAAACAGTACTTACAGTTGTGACAGTTATGCAGTTGTCAGTTCAAGAACATAATGGCGCTCCTTACATGCACCTGCGCTCTCACCACTAAGCTATAAATCGCCTGTTGTTGGAAATTCTCCATCAGACCGAAAAAATGTGATACAGAAAGCTTTGAGACACTGTGAATGGAGAAAATCCTCCTTTATGAATTACGTACAACATTTGAAAATTCCAGTAGTCCCAACTCGTTCTTGTAAAGCCCCAAGTCTGCCACAAACGTACGGTCACATTGATATTTTCCCGTTGCATCCAGAGGTTTGTTAACCGTTTTATATTTGTCTATCATCTTAGTTTGAAATCTTGTTGGAATGTTTTATCTTTTAAATTCTTTTTGTGTGTATTAATGCTATATTATATATTTTTTACAAGCCATGCAAATGTAATTGTTGGATTTTATGTATTGTTTCGTAGAATTAAATGTTTTTCTGAATCTAATTACCAAGCCTGCTTTTCCAAAGAGGAATATTCCATAAGTTTAACATAAGTTTAACATAAGTTTAACATAAGTTTAACATAAGTTTAACATAAGTTTCCTAAAGTTAACTCTATTAATATACATTACTTTCATTCTTTAGAATATCCCATAATACCCATGCCACATCAAAAGCTTAGGCTTATTGCAAGACCATTTTATAGGTCTTTGAAGCAGCAGATGTAAGGACTCGTTGCTTTTTCCTAAAGTCAAAACCATACCAGTTGTGAAGTAGACTAGGTCCCTAATAGTTGTAAGCGGCTGGTCAGGTTACGGTGTTATGAAATGGTGTCCCTTCTTATTTGTCACCTGTTTTCGACTAAATGTTCATATTCATGTGAGGGTATGTAATGTATTTTCTACTGAACAATGCTCTGACCCATGAAGGAGAGCGTTTCGATTGTATTTAGAAAGTACATTTGGAGTCCAATATTACTGGTGAATGTTCCAGTTAGTCCCTTTTCCTCAAAATGATTTATTTGTGCTTGTTCCCTTTCTTTAAAGTTCAGGTTCATCTTAATGTTTGATTTATGCCAATATTGGCAAACACAAAAACATAATAAAATATTTAGTAAAACAATTGTATACAAATTGTATAAACTCTCAATTTAAAATCTACTATCAGACACCTTATTGTATTCATGTTTAAACACTACCTCTTTTAACATTAGCTCTGATTATTATAGCAAAAAATGCTCCTAACTTGTTAGAGTGTTAAATTTTCACATTTCATTATATACTCTAACATGGCTCACTGGTGTTCAATATCCTCATGGTGGGTAACAACAAGGATTTCCTGTGAGTGCTAAATCGTGCAAATAAAGATAAGGTGCTGAAAATATATTGATTCCTTATTGCACAACTGAGACCTCACAAGTATCTTGGTTTCATTACCCTAAAGATTTTTATTTTACCTGTTCCATTCTCAGTTTTAGCACCCACCTTCTCACTTCTTTTGATTTAATTTGATTTAATCTTTTTTCAATAACAGGAGAAACCATTTCCCTCTTGGTAATTTGGATTAGCATATCTGGTAGCCTTCTTAGATAATGTTAAATCAGAATTTAAAGATCTTGGCTTACAAATTTCAAAGTTTGTTTCCACACCTTTCTATTCTTTATATTTTCCAAGTTTGTCTGATAGGTTCAGTATAGATTTTATCCTGAATATTTGTCTTTCCATTCTAGAACCGAGGTTATCTCAGTATGCTTATTAAATAAATATTGAAAATAATCAGTAGATGCAGTAATAAGGCAATAACAATCTTGTAAAATTCTCATATGCATTTTAAAAATTATACAGACTAAACCCAGCTCTAATCTTAAGACGTGAGCTAATGAACTTAGAGGCAGTCCAATTTATTTTTTCCAGATCGAACATTCTACGGACTAAATCTTGTTGGCATCTTTATCCCACAAAATTTCTCTACAATATAACACTGACAATTTTATTTCATATTTTATTTGACTATATCTATAGACTTGTGGGCCAACTTGGCGTGTAACTTCCCCAGTGCATTAGCTGTAGCATGTGCCCAACTTACCAAATTTTACACGAGATTTCAAATTCAAATTCCATGTGAATATAACCCCCAAATATACATAGTTGTCTACTGTTTCTAATATTTTGGTATCTAATTTCCATTTCAACTTATTTGTAGTTTTCTTTTTTCCAAATATCACAGTCTTTGTTTTGACAGTATTAGTTATAAAATAAAATTCCTCACAATATTTAGAGAAGGCATCCAGTGACCTTTACAAACCTATTCCGGTTAGATCCAGAAGTATTGTATCATCTACATAAAAAGATACTTTGAAAATGGGTTCTACTCAATTTTGGTGGAAATCCTTCATTGTTTGAAATACGTTTTGGAGCATCTGCTATATAAGTGGAGAACAATAGCAGGGCCAAAATGCAGCCTTGACTCAGACTATTTAGTGTGTCAGCTCTCTTTATAACTGCACCATTAGCACCCAATTGTACTTGGGTCCATGCTCTGTTGTGCAGTCCAATTATGAATCTAAAGAGGCCCCTTGGCATGCTCCATTGTTCCATTTTCTCCCACAGCCTATTTTGGTGTATCGAGTTACATGGAGTGGATACGTCTACAAATGCAGAGTATAAATGTCCTCATTTCGCCTATATATTTTTTTCTGCAAGAAATCATGGGGAAGTGCAGCCATCAAAAATGGAATGATTAGATCTAAATCCAGTTTGCATAATTGGCAAAATTTCCTTTGACACAACCCAGTTTTCCAAATACTGTAATGGTTGTTTCCTAAAATATTTTTCTGAATATATTCTTATAGGCTCTAATCCTATAATTTCCAAGACCTGTTTGAGCTCCTTTCATATACAATATACAATATCTAATGCTTCCTTTCCATGTATGAAAAAATCTTATTGAGCTAAATTGCAGCATGGAAGAGTGGATGAAGCAATTTAGAACAGATCTGAGGTGGTAGTTACATCCGGTCTACTGCTCCCCCATCTAAACCCTGTGCACCTGAAGGTTTGCTGTGGGACAAACAATCTCACAATGGAGCCAGTGGACATGCGCATTTACAACTAAGGGAGGAGTCAATTTACCCTGTGACTCAAAGGACTTCTTCGCAGACACTAGATGGCAGGATTTATGCAGAGCATGTAAATCTGCAATACTACATGCTACGAACAGATGCGTACAGTGTAACATTCCTTTCCTGTGGAAGCCAAAGACTAGCTTCCTAATATTAGTTTATAATATTTCTTCAGTGGTTCTCTGAGAATAGAAAGTTGATTGGGCTTTTAAAAGATAATCTAATCCATGTTCTTGTTTAGTGAAGCATACTCTCTTTATATAACTTGGTCTTATGTTCCACTGATTGAGACTTGAACACAGAATTTTTTAATAACCTTGAATGATTTAGACAACTACTTTCTTCAGCTGAGAAAGTCTCTTCAGAAATCTATTGCTTTGAATAGATGGATGCCGGGCTACACAATAATCAAATTTGGTACATAAGCAGTTGATATTAGGGATATTGATAGAACAATAAAAGACCAGAGTCCTGTTTCTTCAGTTACACCGTATTCTTGCCCTTTCCTGAGGATCTTTTCTAGTTTGTACTTGACTCCTAATCTCAACTGATGTACTTGTTTAATCAATTGTGTTTTCATCAATTTTAGTCTCTTAAACATTTTTACTTGGGGAGCTAGTATAAGCCAATGGACTGAATATTTGTTTGTCCAGTTCTTTTCCTAGCCTTCTCCTCTTTGATAATCATAAATGAATCTTCTTTCTTCTCTTTTATTCAGTATTCTTCTAATATTTATTTCTATTTTCTTTTTATTATTCTGAATCCCTTCTTTACCCTAAATTTATTTTAATTTGGGCTCAGTTAATTTTTTTAATGTGGGGTGACTTCATTTTTTTTTTTAAATTCTCTCTTGATTAAGAAAACTCCCAGCAACTTCGGGGTATGTTTCCATAAGACCCATGATATCGATATTAGACTTACTTCTATCTTGCTGGGTTAAATCATACTAACATCACTAGTTTTGGGACCTATGTTTGCGCGAATTTTACTAGCACAAATCTTCATCTAATTTGTTTGCATCTCCTCATTTTATTTAATCAAATCACTCTTTGTTGGAAAGAGATCCTTCAACTTGATCGTACCCCTGTCCATCTTCAGGGATAGTCCTGGCATTATTGCTATTTTACATCAATCACATCAATTTCTGTAAAGACAATACATAAGATTCCTAGTTGTTTAACACCATTTGTACAAACATTTACTTTCAAATATTTGTTAGGGTACGGGCCTCTCGAAGTGGTGTGGATATGTTCAGGCATTGGCTCTTCTGCTTAAAGTACATCATGCACTAGAAATGGCTCCTAGTCTGTTTCTTTGTGGTTGTAGTTAGACCGATGTTAAATAAAGTTACTCTGCTTCTTTCATAACAGACCAGCTCAACAAAAAGGGGCATAAAAGCTTCTGGGTTATGTCCAGTGGTGTACTAGGGTTAGTTCAATAATTCCCATCACATTATTTTCAAATTTACCCTTATCTGATTGTATCAAATGTTTAAACGGGATTTTGTAAAATGTGAGTTGACGGTGCATGTAAATTGACCCAAAAATGCATAAGTAGATGATTTTGCATGGTATAGAGCAGAGCAGTGAACATATTAAAGGCTTAGCCATCATAAATGCAGCAGATGAATTGGCACCAGGCCTGTCAACGTGAGCGGCCTACTGCACTATCTGCTGCGCGCAGGTGTTTTGTTCAAGGCACGCCAAAGGCAATCCCATCTGGCACTCATCCATGCCTGTACTGCGCAGTGTGTGAGGACGCCTGTGTTTAACCCTTCAACAATAGACCACCATGTGTATAACACAAAGTGTTTATACACTGTACCTTCAGACAACCACTTGTATTGAGCATTGCAAATCTGACAGCTGCATGCTGCCAGAATGCTGTATTTGATAAGTTTCTGGCTGGTTGACATCTACGCAGGAGAATCATAGCTAGTACCTGAGACAATCCTCATTACAGTATCATCTCCCACATATTATGCCTTTTTCCTCCAATAGCAGCCTGTGATTACCAGACTTATAATAAAGAAGTAGTGTTCACCTAGCGCACGGAATGTCTGCTTTTGGAATCGTGCTGCTAAAAAGACCGCTTTGGAATCATTGACTGAATTTGTACATGAAAATGTTTCCCATCTCTGCAGCTACCTGGACTGGTCCGGCTTATAGGGCAATCAGGCAATGCCCAACGGGCTGGTCTTATAGCTCAGTGTGTGGGACAGGTTTTATTGGCATATGTGGGCCTGGTTTATGATCTGGGCTGGTTTTCACTGTTGAGTTCCCTGAAATTACTTTAAACATTGCTTGCAGCAAGCTCCAATCCCTGTAGTCTTTCATACCTTGCAAGACACTTATACACAATATATTTACAAGTTCAAAACTGCCTCATTTTGCAAAACATGTGCCACTTTTTTAGCAATATAATTCACTAATGGGGGCCTATTTAACTTTGGTACTCGGCCTATTTTCGGTCCCAGTTTGACCCTGGCTTCTACAATGAATAGGGGCCCCCAAAATGAATAACACAATCATATGTTTGCATTCTATATTTCAAGTGCTCCCAGGTTGTTAAATCTGTGTAGTCCATGAGAGATTTCAGTGCTTTAAATATTTGCCTCATTGTCCTTTCTAATTTACAGTGTTACTTAATATAAAATAAGTTTGTTAATTTTACTGTAGTCATTTACAAAGAGATATTAAATATATATTAAACAGATTTGTAAGTGTTTTTAGAATTTCGTTACATTTAACACACAATCAGTTGGCCTCTACTCTGGGCACGCTCATACAGAAAAATGCAACTATTGACAAATAGGTGGGAGAAATAAAAAAGAAAAATGAAATTCCCAAACAGCAACTCCCAGAATCTCACTACCCGATAGGAGCACAAATCTATTAATTTTAAATATGAGATAAGCCTGTAGTTAGCTTCCTGTGTCTATAAAAATATACTACAGTGCATTTAAATGAAATATAAAGATGTTTACTAAAATACTACTGTTTTTAAAATTAAGTAGATATTAAGGGGGTATTAAGCAACAGTGAACATTAATAACCCGAGGAAACGTGGAAATGGGATGCCGGACCTAGGTTGGGATCGCTCACTATTTTTAAATCTTTAACAATATATTGTGCATTAAATATCTACAAACCCCTGCTTCCCCTCATGCTGCAAACTGACTATTACAAGTAAGTGAAGTTTTCCATTTCATGTATGTATTAAGCCTTTAAAGATCATTTACTTCAAATGCAATAGCTCCTATTCCAGGTATGTGGCACCAATGAGTGCCTCTCTTTTGCCATTAATACAGAATGTTAGCATTCTAATTATTCATTGCAACTCTGTGCTGAAGCTAGAGTAGAAAACTCTGGTGATTCAGTTATCCGACTGCTGTTGGAAGTGTTTATTTTAGATTCCTGAAGCACAAATCATTATTTCCACAACAAAATTAAATTCCTCATTTTGCTTCAATTTGTTCCACCTCTACAGCAGCAACATGGTATTCAAGTGTGCCTCGCATTTGTTGTGACTATAGAATGTTATCTATGTAGCTGTTCATTAGAAATCTGTGTTAAAAGTACAAGAGAGCACCAGGGAATCAGCTGACAGACTGCTGCTGTTGGATGTAGCTGCTTCACTCCAAATTGTTAGTTCTTTTCCCCTCACCTCAATTTGGATTATGTTTGAGAATTTATAGAACATGTGTTCTCATTTTAGGTTTTGGAGCACTAATTATATTTTCCATTAGACAATCACGAGAGAAACAGCTTTTGCTCAAAGAAGGTTCAAACAGATCTCAAAAGATAATCTGCACTTTTCACAGGATGAAATCACCATAGTTCCTAAAATTAGAGTGGCATCACCAATAAATATTTTATATTGCAACTAAAAAGTGTTATCATTCTTTCTATATACTTCTTTTTTCATTCTGTATGAATCCCTGGTTCAAAATCTTTCATTGGGTCAAAAATGCTGGTACCAATCATGATCAACACACAATCTAACAAATAGTTTAGCGCATCTCACCTTCAGATGTTAAGGTTCTGATTTACAATAACAATTAGGCAAGGGCAGAGAGCAATCACAGGTAGATATTGATTGGGATGCAATAGGGCCCTTGATTACCACTAACACACTCTGACTAAAGCCTGGTCAATAACTACCTGGTGTGCCTTTCCCATTGGCTAACACAGCTTAAGTAGTAGCTTGCAGCTATCACAGAAACAGAAGATACCTATGTTAGGAACATCATGAGTTTTTATGCAGGAGTGTGATAGTTGAAAGATGGCTAGCTTTGAAATTGGGGCATTAGTTGAGGGTAAATATTCACCTCAATTAATAACTACAGCCCTTCTCAGGGCAAAGCTGTAAAGTCACTAAATAAATATGAGCTCAGCTCCCGGGTAGCTATGGCACAGAGCAGACAGGCTCAACTTGGAGGCAATATTTAAAGTAGTTATGTAGTGCAAAAGAGTGAAAGTCAAAACACAATACAAGAAAAATAGCAAACTGATTTATAAAAATAGAGTAAATCTTAATAATAAAATACCACCAAAATGACAAAAATCATCCAGTTAGGGAAACCAGAGTTATGAATTTCTTAAGTTTAACGTTCAAAATGGCGCCAAAAAGCATTAAGCCCCAACGTGGTCATCTGGTTACGCTTGTCTGGCTCCTAGGCGGAGGTTAATGCTGATCGTCATGGAGCGCAAGTAGGATACAGAAACCAGATTCGACAGTCAGAAGTTTTTCCTTCCAAACTTAGTGTCTGAAATGAAAGTCAAAAGCCCTCAGCGAAGCAAGGTGGCAAGCTGTGGCTTAAGAGGGCTTCAAATAGTCGGGTAGCCACTGGACGAGGTCTCAGTGAAGCTACTGACTTTTGGCAAGACCACTCCGAGCAGGAGACATCTAAATTTTGTGCCCAGAGAAGGTCCCTCGCCGGCCTGAGTAACCTGAATCCTTGGCCCAGCATCAACACACCTTTGTCGGATCAGCTTGGCCTAGGTCCTCTGGAGGTTGTTGGAGCAAAACGTTTCTAAATACCAGGTTTCTGGAAAAGTCAGAAGTACACTTTAATACCAGCTGAGGGTCCAGGACCTTGGGTGCAGCACTTGGGGATCGAAACTCCCTCCAGCAGAGGCCAGTAGCAGGGCCCAGGGAAGGCTCAATTGGAACTGGTCAGCTGGGCAGTTGCAGGAACTGCCTCTTGTAGCTCTTGTCCCTGCTCTCGGAGCAAGCTCACACCAAGAGGGCAATTCAGCTGTCAGATGATAGTTGGAGATCATGCAAATGGGTCTCCAGAGGCTTTAGGGACAATAAAAGTAACCTTCTAAAATTACCTTTTCCAAAATATTTATTAATAGTCTGACTTTACCAGTGAATTGGGTTTGTAATAACTATTTCAAAAAGTCCAAAAATGAAATTTCTAGTTGTTTCCTAGCCGGAGATAACATTATTAAATGTACCATTGTATGCCAATGCCTTCCTGTAGAACAGCCAACCATGCTACATTGATAAAAGCTTTTGGGTTGGTTTCACTGTAAGGACATGCTTAACAGTACATTTTACATACCCTACTTTTAAATATCATGCACCCTGCCTTACAGGCAGTAAGGCCGCTTAGGGTGACTTAATAACGTTTGAAAGGTGGGTTTAAGCTTGTAAAAAGGGATTATTTTAACATGTCGAATTTGCAGTTTTAAACTGCACAGAAAAGCTACAGAGGGTATGCCTGCGGTCATGTTTAAACTGTCAGTGTAGTGGAGGTCACAATGAGTGCAGCAGTCTGCCAGTGGCATTTAACTTACAGACCGTGAACTAAGGTCGTATAGGTAATTTAAGTATGCCAGTTGTGTATGCTATTTTCATCCTATTGAAAGGAGGTGCATAGGCACTTTACCACTGATTAGCATGGGTAAAGAGCACAGAATTCTACGGCCAAAAAAAACAGTCAAGGCAACAATCTGGGGGCACAGCACGTAAAGGATGGTGATTTCCCAAAAAAAACTAACAGATAGGGTAAGGTAAGTGGGTAGAACTACTACTGTTGAAAGAATAGCTGCTTTAAATTTTGTGTCACTATACATATGGAAAGTTATTTCACACCTGTTGCTGAGAACGAATGTAGCCTTGAATGGAACAAGAAAGCTCTGTTCAATTAAAAAAAATGCGTTAAACGCATCGTTGTTCTGAACTTTACAGCTGGTTATACTCGTGCTCACTCTTGTCACGCGTGCATGCATTTGCTATTCTCAATAGTGTTTCCTGTTGCCAACTGCTTGCTGTCCTCTGTTTTGCAATCATGCATGCCTGTTTCTGTTATGGTTCCTGGAGATGGGCGAGTGTGTAGCGGCGTGTCATTGCAGCACAACAGAACGGACCCACTGGGCCACTTCATGGGTCACAGCTGCCTGGAAGAGGATGAAGTGATTGGTGCATCTTGTGGTTCTATGCGCTAAGCCAGTGGTCCTTAACCTTGTCACTTCTGAGGACCCCACATAATCATTACTCGAACCCGGGGACCCCCACTAAATCATAAATTGAATCGAGGGATCCCCCACTGAGTCATTACTGGAAGCCCAGGGGCCCCAGTTTAAGCATTTTTGATGATTTGAACCTCGAAACAATTCACAAAAAATACAGAAACATGCATTCATCAGACAAATACACAAATGATTAAATAGATTTTATGTAATTCACATACTGTTATAAAATAATCACAATGTTAATTTTAATCGGTAGTTTGGGGCTTTTCGAAATTCATTAGAGGCCATTCATTGCCTATATTATATTATTTGTTGCACTTGCACTGCTCCCAAGAATTAATCTGATGGTACTAACTTACATTTTAGTCTCTAATTTCTAATTCTTTCACATTTACAGAACATTTTTAAATAGTTAAGTGGTACATTTTGGTTCTTTATTTATGTACACTTTATTAATCTGTTATCAAATTTTCTAAGCAGTCACTGAGTAGGCTTCTTGGACCTGGTTATGAACCACTGTTCTTAGCGTTTCTTAAGCAGTCACTGAGTAGGCTTCTTGGACCCAGTTATGAACCACTGCTCTTAGCGTTTCCTTGAAAGGAGATGAAAAAATGTGAAATGTTTGGAAAAAAAAGAGGTCCTGGAGGGTTTCTGCAGCAGCACTCAGTTGGGAATGCAGATACCTTTTGCTATTTTTCCTTACACTGCCCTACATTGTGTTTCACTCTGCCTTAACACACTGTACACACTTTATGGTGCCCTATTACCCATCTCTTGTACCTGTGTTATGACATCAAGGATTTTTAGGTGTCTTCTGCCCTCCTGTGCCCTTCAGTGTTAACTCAGTAATTTGCTTCGGTTGCATGTAGCTAGCTTCAGCATACAGTAGGGCCTGATGCCAGGCTAGATTTGTCTCAAGTGATTCATGTGAATTTGCCTTTTTTGCAGTATGGACCTGAAAATTTGTGATGACGCTGCACACAACTGTAGCAGCATGCTTAAAGTATGGAAAGTGTGATCCAGTGGGTACTTTTTCTAAACCGGATGTGCTGTTGGGCACAGTGGCAGCTTCGATCAGGACTGTGGTTGACAATGTGGCACTTAGGCTGATGAAGTCTGGAAATACAACCACAGTTGTCAACAAAGAAATCAAATGTTTACGCAAGAGGAGAATCAGCCTCCACCTGCTCATACTGATTCTCATTTCATATTTCCACTGATCAATAGTCACTTCTCAAGTCCATTTTGACCAAAGACTTTTGAGTGCGGCGAGCCGCAATATTCTCCATAATATATGCATGGTAGTAGGTCCAACCTAGGAGGTGGTGTAGGGGAGGATTTATACTCTACTGCCTTAAACGTCTGTCCAGTCACCTAATAAGAGAAAGGCTGACTCCAAGCTCCTGTGTAAGAGCCTTATTGTACTTTTGTACATTGCTTCTCCCTCATCTGGAAAGGTTGCAGCTGTAGAGCACGCAGCCCCACTGAAGTGACATTTGCCCTTCAAATTCAGTTGATGATTAATTCCAGTGCTATTCGTGTACGTTAGGCAAGGGAGAATCCAGGGGACTCCCTTATGGATTGTTATCTCCTTGGAGCCATCAAGTCCACTTCTACATAAAGGATGAATTAGAAGAAATGTCTGACAAATTGGAAGGAGGTAGGCAGTCGTCCTTCAGTGATCCCGAAAATCGTCTGCATGATTATGCATCTGCATCAATTATGCTATCCAGTTTGCCTCCATCCTTGGATATAATAACTTCTTACGGGCCATTTTTCTTTAAGCATTAAATCTCTTTCAGACTTTCTTAGCCCTTAACATGCCTAAAGTGATCATTTAAATTCCCACTCCATCCTCCTGGATGTGTTAGTCCAAATTCAACATAACACAAAGACCAAAAAGTGAATGGCCTTTTTCAAATTAATGGAATCAATTCTAAATACTCGATGTGCACTAGAAAAGTGCACTAACCTTCCAGTGGTTCAGCCTCGTCGGTCAATCACGAAATGTGTCTCTTTATGTTCAAATGTAAATAATTCTGCTGCTGATGATCTTTAAAAAAAAAAAAAAGTGAAACTGTTATGCAGAAGGGGAAGAACAACATTGAGCTTGCCTATTTCGAAAGTGATTGAAACACTTTGCATCGGTTTTTTGTTTATTTATTGTAAGTGGCTCTTTAATGCGAATATGATTGCCGTAGGGTGGTCCTTGCTGGTTGATGCTATGCATCTTTTCCATATTCTCCAGGGTTGGATCTTTCATATATTATATATGTTTCAATCATTCCTGTCATTAGGTTGAGAGTCCCCTTGAACTTTAAATGGTAGTAAACCATGCTAACATGGCCTTAGACCTCAACTACAGTGTATGTTTACTAGTGCATCCACCTAATTTGAAACAACTTGAACTGCAGCCATGAGGTGGAAGTGCTGGGTTCGCTACTTCCTCTTGAGTCCACCGTAGCTCAGATTTCTGAAAGACTCAAAGATTGGCTCCAGCAATCCTCTAACCTCATTAAGTCTCAGTTTGCACGGGTGTTTACAGAGAAGATTATTAGTTTTATCAACTAAGAAGAGTTGATTCTGTCGTGGTATTATGATTTACTGCTGCAAACTATGAACAAATGCAAAATGATATGTTGTTTGAGAAGCAGTATTAGCAGTAATGACTGTCCCTGGCCAATCAAGAGTTTTGTTAAATTCTTGCATTAGAGCATAAAGAGTTTAAGTATATAAAAAGCACAACACAAAAAGAGAAAAAGGGTTAAAATGTTTAACATTTTAAAAGCCCATGACATGGCTTTGTTTTGGCGTTTGATGTCTAACTGCATGTCTGCAATGAACAATTTAAACCCAGGGAAGAGATTTGCGAATGTAGCTAGGAATCTCACTTCAGCACGGTTTACAATAGTCTGGTGCGTTTTAATAATCAGATTGTAAAGGACTGAGGCAAGTCACGTGACTTTCCAATACAAAATCTTTTTGGAACGTTAAAGAGTATTATGCCTTTGAAGTCAACTAGCAGAGTGGTTGAATGGCCTGGGATCGCTTTCCAGAATGATGGAAATTGTGTACGTAGCTTTTAAAGGAATCTGATACACACGTCATTTATTGCAAGCCTGGTTTGGCTCAGTATTGGACCCGGTTATAAAAATTAAGATGGAATTCCCCCACTGTACTACTGTTGATTCACCAAGTTGTGCCTATCCAGTAATGAAGACCAGGCCTATATCCGTCTCCAACTTTCTGCTCTTGCTCCATTCATTTGCCATATGCGCGCTACCACACTTTGCTTCCAAACTGAGGTTGTGGAGTGAATTTATTATTTAGATATTTAGCTCTTGTTATTAAAATTAACTGACAGTTGTAGAGTCTATCTCAAGACTGCTGTTGGTGCAGCCATTTTTGAGACCGTCTTTCCATTCAACATGTGTTGGTGGAAAAAAAACAGTTATTTCTGTGTTAACCAACCCAGTAACCTACTTAAAAATAAGAGAGGTTCCCTAAATTGCTTGCCACCAATCCTCCCCATCACTCTTCACCCTCAACACCTTCTCCTCCTCACTACTCTCATACTCTTCCTTGACCTCACCGTCCTCCTTACCCTCACCACCATTTTTAGGTAATGGAATATTTTTTTGCGTATTTTTAAAACCTGAGAATTATTTATTAAATTGAACTGAAATTTGATAGACTAATGTATCATTAAGCAAAAGATAGCTCTATGGCATTTCATGTTCTGTTTCACAGTTGGCACACCTTAACATTTTGGCTGCCATTGTCTAGATTCTATTAAAGATTTCAAACAGATTTTGTACATTTTTTTAGGTTTTAATGTTAACGCTACAAAACGATCCTCCGTCATTGGATACTGGTGTGCAAGATAAGGAAATGTTAAAAAAGTATGGAAAATCGATTCGAAAGATGATTTCTTCATGCCTTCAAAAAGACCCAGAGAAAAGGTAAGAACTGTTTGCAAAAGTTAGTTAAAACCCAAAACTTATGTGGTGTCCTAAATGATTAAGGATCCAGCACTTGGGCATGGTGTCCTTAATTTATATTTCGCTATAACTTGCTGATAAGCTATAAGTGCTAACTGCTCTTCCCACATAACTGTTAAATTTGTCCGGTACCCTCTTACCTACTGTACATAAACACTGCATAAACGATTCTCAGTCATTTCAAGCTTCCGTTTTTAAATGCTCCCTCCTACGATGTTGGCTGGATAAAAATCCTTTGGCTGCGTTCTTTGATTCTTCAAAATTGCATTGTTAGCAGGTGTGACCTCATGCAATCATTGGCTCCCTAATGACATCACTGTACGTATCCCTTGTTCTACCCTGAGCTCCTCAATAGTTCAGAATCACTTCTACAGGTCTAGGGAAAAGGGCTAAGAAAATAAACTATAGAAAGTAAACCGTGTTCTCAGAGACTTGTTAGCTTCTTGCCACCGCCTTCATGACTGAGGACCAGGAGTAGCAATAGGAGTTGCAAGGGTACCAAAGAACAAGCTACAGGATGCAACTTCATACCCTATGCTAAACGCTAATGACGTCCAAGTCTTCCTTTTAAATGAGACTTTCTGGTAACAAGTTTTGTTGGTGCAGATAAGATGCATGAAAGACTATAGGGTACCAACAGGGTTTCATTGTTGCTGGATATACAGTTAAAAGGTATATGTAGTCGAACGTGTACTAAAACAAATAAGATGGCAATAAGTCACTCAGGGATGTGTTCCATTCCATTGTTCACCCATTATGCCACTGTGGACACAGACTAGCCGTATGCAAGTCAGTTTTATTCCAAATCCAGTGGTAACAGTTGAAAAACAGATCTTCGATATAGCAGCCTCTATCCCAGGAAAGCTGCAGTACCGGCCCTGTGCCAGCCCGAGTTCAGGTGCTTCTTGCAGGCCTCCATCTTGTCATTCACAAAGATGTCCTCGTAAATCGCCTATTAGTGAGGGCTCTACAAGATTAGCACAGTCTGTCAAAGCACCAAAAATGGTTGGATCTCATTGCAGGTGCTGTGCAAACACTTCAAGTCAGCTCTTATACATACATCTGTCCCATACTGGAAGTCTAGAGCAGGGTTCTCCAAAGTCTGTCCTGGAGGGCCAGATCCATGTCCGATTTTTAAGATGACTACATTTAGCTAAATGGGGTAATGCTAAAAAATCTGGCATAGATCAGTCCCTCCAGGACCGACTTTGGAGAACATTGGTCTAGAGTATAGGATAGTCCTCAACCAGGAGTAGTCCCACCTTCCATCCTCCGCCTTTACTCCAGTTTTGGCTAACTAACAGAGCATCTCTCTCAGAATTTCGTAAACCACCAGCACAGGAGACAGCAACACATAAACATGTGGATGTGTCACAGTTGTTACAACTTCACCTGTATGATATGTCCCAGTTTAGAATCCAGAGGCCCGCTGGGGGCTTGGCATCAGGTTGTGTCTGAATATCTAGTTATTTACCTTACATCTTAAACATGCTAACACATTTCAGCTATTGCTCTTCAAACGTTTGTTTTTAGTTCTTGGCTCTAGACTGCATGCGCTGTCTCGAAAAAGGATATGTTGTATCTACTTTGTGGGCTTCAGGCCACCCAGAGGCTTCTGATTTGCTGGCTCCATCATTGCTCTCCCCATTTGTCCATGGCATGCATGCGACATGCCTCTTCCTGTGTTTAGCCCTCCCCGAGAGCATGGACCAATTGCTCCTAAACATATACATTGGCCATTTTAGGGCATTTTTTGGGACTACTTTTTTATTTCTTTAAGAGCGCTTTTCACGGGCGCTCCTGTTTTTACCCGCACTGTTCTCAGTGGGAGCTGCTTTTTTGCCTAACAATATACCAACCGACAACTTATTTTGACATCACGTTAGAGTTTGTGCAAAAAATGTGTATGGTCCACTTATGTTCAGGGTATCTTCTCCGCGTTGCTAACACTCTTCCCCGTCATCCGTGCTTGTTTACAGAGTAGGAGCCTTTCATCGGCCATCGTTTATCTCCATGTGGGAAACATGACAGTTGAATAGCATTACTAGAGTCTTGCATTTTGATTTTTAAATTGACCAACTGACTCCATGGTCATAGGTTTAAAGTATATGCGTTTTAGCCTTTGCACGGATTTCTGAATCATATTATAAAAATTAAAAAGATTAAAAATAAAACTCTTAATGAGTTTTGTTCTCACATTTAGACCTGTCTTGCAGCAAGTTCTGCATATTAAACCTGGCTCATACACTGGCACAAGCAAAACAAATAAGTGATAAAGTGTAAATGAATAAATGAGCAATAAGCACGTAGCTTACAGCTTCCAATTAATGCCACTTTTCTTCTGCAATCAAGAGCTGCCTTACGTCTGCACTCCAGGAAGTTGTTTACAGCAGATGTTTCTGAATTGAAGGTGTCTTGTGACTTCGGTGCGTTTCTGATGCTTCACTTTTACTCTGTGGTGCTAATGACCTGATGCTGACCAGAAAGCAGCCAATAGCTGCAAGAGAGAAGACTAGGGACACTGGATCGCTGCCGGGGCATGGATATTGAAAACTGGGTCAAGATGAGCGGCTCACCCCTGCACACCATAAAGAAATGGGACCTTCTCACTTCACCAGGGATCTCCGCCCCATTATCATTAAAGGTGGGTGCAGCATGCATTCCTGTACTTCAATGCCCACGCAATGAACTCAACCTGGCAACTTCTGAAACTTTAGATGACAGTGTTAAGAGAAACTTAATTTTCAGAAGACACTGTAGAGACTTGAATATTATTGGAATAAATTAGCAGATTCTGTTAAAATGAAAACTGCTCTTGTCGATACGTAGGGTACTTGAGAATTTGGCTTAGTGCTGCCATTTCGCAATTTTTTTTCTGACCGATCAAATCTCAGTACTGGGTATTCTTACCCTCTTCAACATATACATGACACCCCTGGCCGACATAGTCTAGAACCACGGACTCAACACCTCCTACGCTGACGACACCCAACTCATCCTCTCCCTGACCAACGACCACCAAGGACAAGTTCCAAAGATGCATGAGAAACATGGCCGCCTGGATGAACAACCATTGTCTCAAGCTCAACACCGAAAAAACAGAAGCACTTATCTTCGGGAAAGGCAAGGACACCCTCTGGAACAACAAATGGTGGCCACCTGAGCTGGGCCCAACCCCCAAAACCCACCAAACACGCCCGCAACCTTTGTATCATCCTTAACAGCCAGCTATCCATGAAGAAGCAGGTCAGCACCATCTCCTCAGTTTGCCCCCTCACCCTCCGAATGCTCTGGAAAGTATTCCGATGGCTCCCACCCAACACCAGACAAACAGTCACACAAGCACTCGTCACCAGCATATTAGACTACGATAACTCCCTCTACATTGAAATTACTGCTCAACTCATGACCAAAATCCAGACGATTCAGAACAGAGCAGCCAGACAAATCCTTGACCTCCCTAGACGGACGCACATCACCCCTTACCTCAGGAAATTCCACTGGCTACCTGTCGCAAAGAGATGCCAGTACAAGCTGCTCACCCATGCCTACAAGGCACCACACAACGAAGGACCTGTGTACCTCAAAAATCATATTAATTTCCACCAACCTACCAGGAAACTCTGCTCCGAATCCCTCTCCCTAGCAGCCACCCAACGCATCCGCCGGATGAACTGCTGTCTCCCACCTGGTGGCTAAGGCCTGGAACAATTCCCCCCCCCCCGCACCTCAGAGCCTCACCATTGCTCCAGCAGTTCAGGAAGGACCTCAAGACCTGAATGTTCAACCAATAGGACTACAGGCAGCATGAGCATGGTCCCCAGTGCCTCAAGACCCTCATGGGTTATGCAGCCGCGCTTTACATAGCCTGATTGATTTATGCAATTTTTCCTCATAATCACATCTGTCGTAACCAGAGAGCTTGATAATGCCAGCTGCTGTGTGTGGTCCCTGATTTTTAAAATAATGCTTGTGAATTACGCTACACAATTTCGGAGAAATGGGGACTGTGTGCTGCCCACCGTATTGATCGACTCCTTGCAGGGCTCTTGGTGACTTACTTTCTGGGCTTGCACATTTAGTTCACCCTCCCCAAAATAAATACACACTAACATGCACATCACACGAGCAAGTGTAAATGCACACAAAACGCACAGGCAGCCCAATGACACCCAATCGCACACTAAATACTGCTATATCACACAACCGTGTGTGTGTTTGTAAACACACACAAACATGCACATATAATACACAGCTACAGGCACCCCTCAAAAGTAATAACGCACACACTTGAACCCAGACACACATGACACATCCGCAACCTCACAAACATACGGTTTAAAAACATTCACATTGACAACGCCAAAAGTTCGGAGCACGGCCATTGCCAAGCACTATTGGCTTTGCCAATGCCTGTTTTATTTTTTTATCCATTAGCTAACTTATATGTGCTATTTGTATCAACAACCACTTATTGAGCTACATTCTTGTTAAATGAAACTTTATTCAGCAGGCTGATCTATCAAGGTTTACATTTCCCGGCCTGGTATGTAAATTGTATGTTTATTGGTTGTCTTATAATGTTTGATGGGTTTTAGTCATTGAGCTATTTGTTCGACTCCATTATTTGTGCTTTTTCGTGATGCGAATGGGTCTGTTGAAGTGGTAATCCTAGAGCACCCCCGATTGTCATTTCGTAATCCGAGTAATATGCTAGACTGAGTTGTTCGCTGATAATAGCCAGTAACAAGCATTTTTTCTTCTTCAGGCCAACCGCAGCAGAACTTTTGAAACACAAATTCTTCCAAAAAGCAAAGGTAAGACTGTGGCGTTAGATTTCCGATAAATACTGCTCAGTTAATGGCGAATATTTATTCAGAAACGTGCATCTGGCTGCGATATTGTATTGTTTAGTTGACGCTCTCTTTTTGCAGTTGAACGTTTGTGGCTGCGGGTGGGTATTGTTCTGGCACAGGCTGTATTTAATCTAATTAAGGTACACTAATTAAATCGATGCTCTGTCTGAAGCATCACATTTGGTGCTCACTACTTCGCTTCATATGAATGCGGTATGTTCTCCGTTACCTGATTAAATAAATAATAGTTATCACATTCTCCCTCCTCCTTACCGGTCTGATTAGAGCTTGCGCCTTCTTTCTCTGTCCCAATAAAGGACGGCATCCCACGAGGCCAATCCAGTTTCTGTGGAGTCCGCGGAGGCAAAAGTCGAGCGTGTTCAGTGACTAGAAAACAGCGTGTAGCGTTATTCTCCAGCCCTTGCTATTTCGGAACTGCAGTTTTTTGTCATCATAACATTCCTTTTTACTTTTAGTACTGCATGTTCCATAATGTTAAAGGGAACTTGTACAAGCAGGTTTTAACAAGATGGCAATATCGCAGTTTCCCCCCTTTATTAATATATACATAGAGCAGCTGAGGGATCTGAATACTAAGTGCCCCGGTTCTTCATAATGCAGGTGACTCCCAGCTTTACCCGTGGGTGTCATCCCTGCCACTGCTTTTTAAGTATAGACCCATTGTTGGCCTGACTTCCTGTGTCGGTTCTCCTAGTGGAAACAAAGGGTCGCTCTATGATTGTCAATATCCAGTAAAAAGGCCCTCTTTTTTTTTTTTTTTTTTTTACAAGGGCGAGCCAGTTGGGCTATGACCTCAGCATAATGGTAAAGTCTGTGCGGTTTCTCCCCAGCTCTAACTCTCCCTTGCTCGTTGATGGTGAGTTGTTGTACAAGGGTGCCTGCTTCCATGGGTCATCCAGTTGTCTTAAAACAGCATTAAATCTAAATAATGTCGAGACACGACAGTCCACACTGTTCTTTCCTCTGTAAAATAATGGGAACTATATAGCTCCTTGGGCCAAGAGTGTAGTTGCTCCATCAGATTGATGTAAAAACATAGGAAACATAAGAAACATAGTATGTGTATTGTGCCTTGAAGCAAAATGAAAATGCATGGTCTAACATGTAGGGATTCTAAACCAAGAAAATGTTACTCTATACTTTCATCATGTAAAAAATAAATGGCAGCTTTAGTGGTCAAATTACATGAGGTGCTTTTCAGCCTGACCGCTTTCAATTACATTGCTGAATGTGGTAAGTGAACCTTGCACTGTATATAGTCTCATCTAAATTAGTGACTTGCCTGTCATTCATTACCTATTTAAGTGAAGAAAACAGGCTGCAGGTTTATCAGTTATCTTATTAAAATAATATAGCTGCAAGTAAGGAGAGGAAGAGCGGAGGATTTTTGAGTAATATCCTCGCATGTTGCTACTGATTGTCTCTGATCCACTCAGGCTGCCTCTGGTTCTCCTACAGACCTTCGTCGGAGTCTGTCAATGCTCCTGAGGCAGAAGCGGTCACACTGGCATGGCTTTGGTGCACATTTATCAATGGTTTGAGAGAAAGGCCAGAGAAGGCTTCGGCAGGTTTTTTACAACGGCTTTAATTGTGTTGGAGAGACCCAGTTACTATTCAACAGCTTGGACAGACAGCTCAGGGTCTCCGGCAGTGGTTCCTTAAGCGATCATAAGTCCTAATCGCACCTACTTCAAAGTTATTTGCTTTGATAAGCAGTGCTAAGGTGATGACCTCAAACTTCCAGATAAATAGCTGCATCCCACCAAGATCTGAGAAGGCCAGAGATGATATTGCCTTTTCAGTGCAATTTTCAGGTTTACTCGTTAGACCCTGCACCCGAACACGAATGTTAAAAACACTCCTGATCCAATGATAATCAATTATCTATTTATTTTATGCGTTTCTCTTTCCCTAAATTATCCCTTTTAAATGTTTTTACCTCAAATTTGATGTTTGTGCAATAGCTCTGTAGCCACTCAGCTTTCTGTCGTCAAGTTTAAGAATTGAGAGTGTAGGAAAATATTCTAGCTGTGCCCTGTAACACTATTAAATGATTTCTTAACTTTTTAAACCTGTTGGTGAAAAGATTGCCCTATAACCGCTACATCTGCTGTGTATTAATTGATGGTGAATGTCAGCCAGCTCTAGCACTTAATGCCATGCAGACAAAAATACACAAATACCATAGTGAATTAAGATGAACTTTAATATATTGCTAGGGAAAGGTGGGGGTGCGTGGGGAAAAATAGCCTCTGGATTTCTTTAGGTGTTAACCATTCTTAGCCACATGGCTGTGTACACCTCCAGTCATTCGACTAAATCATTGCCTTTGACCCTATACATTACTCCGCTGCCTTTGGCTAGGTTTGTACTATACAAATACCACATACATGCATACATATATTTTTAACTTTGACATAAATATAGAAGCATATTCAAAACTTTTGATCTTTCTTAGATACACATGCTTGAATTATTCCCCGTTCTTGAGCTAGAGTATCATAGTGATCTTTCAGTGGGAATAGCAAAAATTGCATTAAAAACATTAGAAGTACATTAGTAACACCAACACCTTAGTAGAAAAGAGCCAAACTCTAGCCAGTGAGGTTGAGAGTTTGCGGACCTCCACACGTCCAAGAAGCTTCCATACTTCAGATTCTACTGCACGTTATGAGGAAGGGAGTCCATCTCAATATTCTGCTCAAGGACCTTTCGCTCGCCCTATTTTACCATATTGTCACCTAGATTTGACCTCTTCAGGCATCATTTTCAACTATCCTTTGCAATTCTTATTGGAAGACAGTTACATTATAACGGCTGGATCACATTCAATCTGCATTTACTGCCATCACCTGCAGCATGAATCAAAAGACTGCAAGATTTGCTGCAAATATTCACCTGAAATCCTGACTAACAGGGATGCCATCTTCTCGGGTGTCTGCAGAGAAGGCCAGTGACCAGCTAATTTCAGATGAGACTGTTCCAGTAACACCAAAACAAGGTAAAAAGCCACAGAAAAGACAATTTTAGGAAGAATTACTCACAAATCATCTGGAAAAGGTGTTTCAGGAAAGTGCCCCCCCGTGTTTCAGAAAAGTGCCCCCCTTAGAACTTGCAAAAATCCACCAAGAATCTCAATACCCCCTCAAAATAGTCTTGCGAGGTGCATTCCAAAACAAAAGACTGACAGACTGTTGACCACTGTCATGGCAGCTCCTGCCTCTTCGATGGATTCAACCATTTTCACTTCATCCATGGGTGAACTGCCATCCGTGTTCTTCTCAATGACTCCAGCCATAGTCGCCCCATCTGCACCAGTTCTATCAATGAAAATAGTCGCTCTTCCTACAGCGACAACACCATCAGCTTTCCCAACAATTGCATTGTCTACACCTGCCACCTCATATACCGTTGCCGACACCTTACCATTCATGGCGACACAGATGACAACACCATCATTGACAGATGATGAGATGAGAGAAAGGCTGGTCCAAGCCAAGAAATCCTTTCTTCCTGAAAACATGTCACATAGCAAAATAACTCATCAGCTTCTTGCAAAGTTCATATACACAGAAGGTGAATCTCCGGACGAAGAGCCTTTCGAAACTGCCACTAGTCTGTCTCAGTCACGTGAAACTGTGAAGACTATGACAGAGATCGTGATGACCACTATCGACAGCTGGAAGAATCTGACCGCAGATATTAAGAGGAAAAGGAATGTTTCTGGATTTATGGACAGTCTCATGACGATAGACATTATGATAAGATCAACAAGGACTCATCCTACCAGGAAACCACCAATTGCTGCGGTTCTAGTGGACCTTATTAATGATCTGCATGGACATAATTCTGGGCATCAACATCCTACGCTTCATGTTTAAGGTTCTTGGCACCAGCTCAGACAGATTTAGCGCAACCAGCACCTGGTCCTCCACCACAAATGCCTCCTCAACCACAAACATTGTCTACACCGATATTGGTTTAGCACATGGATACAGATACCTCTGATGCAAAGGATTAGGACAGGAGGAGTGCTTTTCGAACGTGGCTGCACCATCTGATGTGTGGGATGACTAAATCGCTCGGGTAACAAGTGCATCTACTCCTCCTCATGCTGACTTAACTTTGAATAATATAGCCTGTTTCCACTCACTAATGGAAATGGTGTCAAAAATATTTGACTTTACTGAAACGGATTGTTTCCTCTACAATTTTAAAGAAGTGTCCAGGAAATTGCTGAAGACAATCCCGATAGTCTATCCCATATGGAAAGAAAGTATAAAAAACATGCAAATACTGGCTTCAATTTCAGAGATAATCCCTAGATTGGACAAAAAAAATAGAGCCCTGGGAAGCTCAGTAGCACGCCTCAGTTGTCATTCTAAGGCTGAATCAAAGAGTCGGAAGATTGACAGTTTGGGGAAAAAAAGTATCAGCCTTGGCTGTGACATTGTTTAAAAGTGCAAATTCCCTAGCAATTGTTAATTGGTACAAGCACCAAATGTGGGCAGACATTGCTCCATACCATGACTTGCTGCTAGAAGGAAAGAGAGAAAAAGTATTCACCTATCTGCATGAATGTGAAAAAGTCAAAGTGGTCATCGTAGATGAATCTTTGTGCGGCCAGTACTGGTTTCCAAAAGTGGCAAGTGCAGTGGTACTGACATCATCAGGGGTTGTTGTGCTCTACCTTATTTAGTCCTTAAGTGCAGCACAGAATTTTGGACATTCTGTTTGATGGCAACCACCTCTTTAGAAGGCATGCGGAGGAAGCCCAAAAACCATCAAATATGACACATTCTCTAGAGGCACTGCAGTATCAACTGCAGCCTTTTCGTGGCGCTAGAGGCAGAGGGTTCTTCTAGTACAGAGGTGGTCTCCAATCATACCTCCCCCTACAAAATCAACCCGCACAGCCGTCCTGCTGTTGAAGAAGCCTTACTATCCGCTTTCCTCCAATAGACCTGCCTTACTGAGGCTACACCACGCAGACATCTAGAAAGAAGTCCTCCAGACAGAGTAAGCAGCAGGACTCATTGTATCGTAAGTGACTCCATGCTGGCCCCAGCTACCTTAACTCTTCTCACATTCCGCTGTGCCCTCTGGGTAGCATGATTTCTAGCTTCAATGCTCAGTAGAAAGACATAACAGCAGACAGATGGGTTTTGGACTCGATGAAATACTGACACAGATTTGTACAGAAGTCTCTCTAAATGCCACTGTAGAGGGTAGATCATCATCTGGACACCTTGCAGGCAGAGCTACTGTCAGTGCTTCCCAAAATGGCCCTGGAACCCTTTCCCAGCATAGAATGGAGTTTTATTCCAGGTTCGTCAGGAAAATTGGGAGAGTGGCATCCCAATCGAGACCTCTAGCAACACAACAAAATACCTAAGGAAGCAGCCTTTCAGGACACCATTTTGCATGAAGTGTTATAATTGCATCAGGAAGGGGAGTGTATGGCCTCCCAAGATATACAGAGCACCTACTTTAACATATCCATTCAACCTCAAAAACCGCAAATTTCTGAGAATCAAGATAGCCAAGTGCCATTATCAACCCAAAAGGTTTTTTCTTTTGGTCTCCAGTCAGTGTCATGGATATTTACACAGTGCTTGGCACTAGTGTTTCTTTGTCATGAAAGATTTAAAATCTTTCCGTATTTGGACCAGTGACTGATCAAGGAAGATAGCTTTTGAGAAGCAGACACATCCACAAAAGAATGTATGAAATGATTTGCCAGTCTGGGTCTGACCAACATAACAAATTTCAGCTTCAGGCCCACAACATCAGCTCTGTTTTTAGTGGCCCTCCTTAACACCAAGCATGGCAAAGCCGATCTGTTGGTGAAAGATTTGTGCGTCTTCAGTCATTTACCTGCAAAAAAGTTGAAAACCGATGTCTGTTTGTTCAAGTCATGGTTGGGATAGATATCATCTTGTTTTCCACTGGTAGCTTTTTTCAGGCTGTGTATGTGGCCTCTATATGAGTAAATCCACTTCCAGTTGCTCTAATTGACCGGATGTTTCGACAATCCAATTCAAGTCTCAACCACGTTCAAAGCTGCCTTGACCTAGTGGTTGGAGAGATTAGATCTCACAAAGGGTTTACTCTTTCACCTGCAAGTAGCCCAGTTTATCATGACATTAGATATATCATGGAAGTAGTGGGGTGCCCACTTTCGGGAACTGGAACCAAGGGGTTGGTGAACGATCCAGGAGAAGAGTCTTCCCACAGACGTCCTGGAACTCAGAGCTGTCCAAAAGTAATTACAATCCTTTCCTCCCAGATTGAAAAAATCACCAGTCCTGCTTAGATGGTAAGTAAATGCAACACTGCTATGGTGTTCAATATCAACAAATAGTGCTGCACAAGATAACGTCCACTATTGAAAAAAGCCTCTTTTATGATTGGGCAAAAGATGAAGGAAATCTCATCAAGAGCAGAATCCCTTCCCCGGGGTCATGAACACTTGGACAGATGCTCTCAGCAAGACTGAAAGCATATACCGCTAATGGGAATTAAATCAGGAGTGGATGGCTACAGTCTTTCGCAAATGGGGGGTCATCAGCACTAAACCTGTATGTGACATCATGGAGCAAGAAATTCAGATACTTCGCCAGCAGGCAGTTGCATTAGGCAAATGTGAGTTCATGCATTTTCGATCTCATAGTACAAGACATTTGCATATGCCTTTCCTCCGCTTCTTTTCATCACAATGGTTCTCAGCAAAGCAAAGAAAACACCATTCGGGCTAGCTGTAAATGCCCCAGCTTGGATTCACCAGTTGTGGTTCACAGACCTTCTTTAACTCTCAGAAGTTCCACCTATCACTCTGAAAAAACATTCACCTTTCGAGGGGCTATGGACAGATTATAGATCACGACCCTGCATACTTGAACTCATGGGTATAACTACTGAACACCTGGAGTTTGCACAATTGGACATTCAGCAGTATTGTTGAGTTATTCTAGCTCAAGTCCGGGCCCCTTCCACTATTAAAACTTACCAAGCCAAATAGGATCATTCGTGTCTCTGATCTCAGAACCCCAGCCTGCATCCATTACAGTACAACTACATCAATCTCTGCTTTATCTCCTGCATCAAACTCTAGCAGTGCTTAAATATACTTCCATTCTTTAGTTTAGGGCACTCTCAGCAAATTGAGTGAAGTTCAGGTTTTTTTTATGAGGTGGTTCTACAATGTCGAATGCAATCTCTTTGATACTGCTATTGAAAGGTCACTGTGGGACTCCAGCTTCCCTCCTGGGTATGATTGAGTCATGTGAATCCATGAAAGATGCCATTGCTAGACAACTGTAGTTACAGGTAAGTAACTTTTTCTTATAATTACCTTCGTATCAGTATAGAAGGTGAGAAATATTGTGACTGTTTAAAATGTGGCAGTCAGCAAATGTGACAATCAAAACTGTCTTCACTCACCTTGCAGCAACAGCCCAAAACTTCACTGATCCGATAAGCTGTTTTTATGCTGTTGCTTTTTAAGCTTCTCTTGCTCTGCGAATATCTCAAAGCTGGATTCATCTTAAGAAGTAGTCTTTGGTGCTTTCCCCATCAAATGCTTCAAATGTTGATTGAGATTCGCACATATATTCTATAGTGCATGAATAATATGTAGCTTTTGAAAGATATTCAGAATGAGTCATTTAACAGTATCCAAATTGTTTTTGGAAATGTGTATTGTAGGTACCCGAAGTGTGGTATATGTTAAACTTTTCTATCCCTCTTTGTTGCACACAAATCGGCACCTCAATTGAGTTCATATCACGTCTCTGGGACATATTTTTATAACCGCCCTCATCCCCTCCCGAAACCAGTTCCGGTGATCTAAATATTAATTGAATAAAGGGTTTATTAGGTTTGCAATAGGCCTTAAGTGAAATATCCTTTATTTCTTAAAGTATATTGAAACATTTTGATCCCTATTTTGTTTGAAAGTTGACTTTCTAATGGGACATAACATATATGCATAAAAGTGGAAATCTTCCTTTATATTTTAGAACAAGGAGTTTTTACAAGAAAAATTAATGCAGCGAGCTCCCACTATTACGGAACGTGCCAAAAAGGTATTTTATCCTTTTATAAAATGTTTGTTTCTGCGAATATAAATAACTAATTGCTTTATAGAGAATGTGTTTGTGAAGTACTTATGATTGAGTTTTTCCAGTCTCATATTTACTTGGTTATAGGTCAAAATATTGAGGGCAGAAATATCGACATGTACATTTATCGACCTAAGATATCTACCTCAATGCATACCAATTCCAGAATATTGACTGCCACTTTATTTTTAAAGTAAATATTTTTAGGGAACAGTTAATGTACTGTTTTAATGCCAGATATGCTCACCTTTACAGTGTTGTATGTCAATATTTTGGACTCCATATATGTGCAGGTTGATTTTTATAACTCAACATTTTGTCACCAGAGCAAGCTCTGAGATACCGGAGTGTAATTCAGGGCATGGGTGCCGCAATGGTGGTTATGGTGCGAGTGCTCGTGGCTCTTCTAAAAAGTCATGGTGAAAGAAATATTCCAGTATAAGAACCCCACGTCTTTGACAGAAATGGATACACCCCACCACACTAATATAAATTTCAACTTCGGATCCAATTTTGGTGCTTTATCCCTAGAATTGATCTGCCATACAACCCCCTTGAACACACGTAGTTAAAACTTAAAAGAAGGGAAGCACTCTGAGGTAATTAGAGTGTATAATACTCCTGTACACATATTCAGTTGAGTAAACTTCCCTATGTACATGGTGCTGGGTTGGTGTATTGCAGTGTAAAAAACCAAGGAATTAACACAAACGTTGTGGGTTATAAAAACATATCGTTCATCTTAATTGGAAAGATAGTGTCAGCCCAGCCAATACGTATCGTTCCCTCATGGAACTTCAACAGGGCTGCAAAGAACATATATAACAATATTTACAATTAAAAACCTCCAAACTACCTAATCCGCACAAGTTTAATTACACTCAACAGTACATTCCCACCCATCATCGGTAAACCTAGAAATCACACAAGTTATACTATCCTCAGCATCATGATTAATCATCTCCTAAATTAATCTTAATTTCATCAAATATTGCTTAGTAAGAATCATACTGATAATTTTTTGATTCTCAAGAAGACCCAGGATATACTTACTCCACATCTATAATATTCAAATCGGTGGTAGTACAGTACTTAAAACTGTTCAGAGCCACAATTTATGTATTGTAGCCCCAAAATGCTTCTTTTAAAAAATTCATAGTGTCGGTATAAACTGTCTAAAACAATTTAAACAAGCATTTGCAATGCAATAGGTCTCACATTTATGTGAGTTTGAGCTATTAGCATTGTAAATGACAATGCCTTTATTTATGTTTTGGTTTTTAAAACCTAAATAAAAGGCATTGTCATTTACAATGCTAATAGCTTAAACTCTCGCAAATGCGAGACCTATTGCATTGCAAATGCTTTTATTACAGACGGGTCTGAGACTTCGCGTGACCCGCCCTGTAAAGCCCTGGTGTGGTACGATTTTTGACATTCTTGAATGGCAGTCTATATCCGCACCCACAAGGGATGATTTTGCAGTATAGAAAGGCTAATTCTAAATGATTTCTAACAGGGGCCCAATTGTACCTGTGCGGTGATTGCTATGGCTCTGCTGTCGACCCCACATTCATCAAACCATTTTGAGATCTTACTATCAAGCAAGTCTTCCAGCTCCTTGTCCTCTGCCCTTGCACCAGCCATCCTTGCTACCCCTGGAAAGCCGGTGAGGCGTGGGGACGGAGCTACTTCTACAGTACCAGGGAGAGACTAAGCTGACAGCCAATGGTAAAAAATACAACCTTTTAGCCAAATACAAACCAGCATTTGCAATGGGAAGCAGGCTGCAACATTGGCAAAACATTTTTTTTAAAAAGAACAGAAGGGGCGCGGCCGCTAAAGTTAAAGTGTGCTTATGAAAAATAAATACATACAGTAAAAGGAGCAAGTTGCAAGGAAAATAAAGGCACGCAACGGCATTAAGGAGCAGGCTGCCGCGCTGCCATAAAAAAAAGGGGTGTGGCGGCTAAAGTTAAAGCATGTTGTGCTTGTAAAAAAAAAAAAAAAAATACATACAGTAAAAAGAGTAAGTTGCAGGGAAAATAAAGGTGCGTAGCCGCTATAGTTACAGCGTTCGTGCTGCCAAAAAAAATTAACGTAAATGGAAACGTGCAAGCAAAGCGGCGCTGTTGCAGGAAAACATGTTGTGGCTGCAGTAGCAGAAAATCATTGAAGACGATGGTGCTCACAGACAGTTAAGAAGATATACCCTGTAACAACAGAAGTAAAAGGGCCAGTCCTCATGGGAGGTTACAAATGCAGACAAGGCGGCACTAAGGAGGGACTAACAAGCCTATTAACGAATTAGAAGCCAGCATTTACAAAGGACACTGACACAAGTAAATCAAAAATATGGGTGGAGAGTGGTTGGGCCTTCAAGTCCATACTCTAATTCAGCATGCCTCGCAGCGCATGCGCTGCCCAGGCTCTACCTAAAAACTGTATATACATATATATGATAGACTTCTAGCTGCATAATTCCTTACCTTAGAATTATCTTCAGGTACCAGACTTGATCAGGACATTTTTCATGCACAGTACCCCTGCATGCTGGTAGGTGGCATCATTCGGCTCCCCGTGGTGTTGCTGTGCCTATATAGATGCCAACCCAGTGCGCTGTTGTCTGTTCTCTTCGCACCAGTTAGCACATATGTGGAGAGAGTTGCCCTCAGTGACTTTTTGACACTTTTTCAACTTTTTGCCAAGGTTTTTTGAGACTTGTCTCTTGGTGTGGCAGGGATGTCAATGGGTAAGGAAAGGCTGAATTGAAGCCCTGCGGTGCCTGTCACGGACATATATCAGTGATGGATCCGCATTTAGTCTGTCTCTGGTGCTTTGAGTGCAACCATAACACCAACACCTGTGACTATTGTTGCGCCATGAGCCCCAAGGCCTTGAGGGAGCGATCCCTCAAGCATCTTGACAGTCTACGTGCGACACCATGACGGTCTCGCTCCCGGTTGAGAGGAAGGTCCCTCGGACCAGTCACGAAGTCATAGATCTTCGTTGCAGTTAAAGTTGTCCAATTCCGGTAAGTCCCACTAGAAAAAAAAAACAAGAAGTGGAAGAAGTCATCAACTTTTCCACATCCATCCAAGTCATTCGTCAAGATGAGGAAGCGGCGACACTCATGACCTGGCTCCACGGTTGAGCCTGCACCTAGGCCCTCTCTGTGCCTTCCCAAGTTTCCGGGATTCGGAGCGACCACTGCCCAATTTCTATAATTTTATGAGGCCATGCACCTCATATTTGGGCGGCCTGTCCCTGCTGGGGCACCTTAGGGTCCTGCGGGGTCTGCAGGGGCCCCTTACTGGTCTTCCGCAGGTGGGTTCACCTTTGGTGCCATTCTGGTCTCTTAGATCCCCAGAGGGATCCGACCGGTGCCGGTCTAGCCACCTCCACATTCCTCGGCGCTGGTCCCGCTAGTGACACTCCCGGTGCAGTGTCCCCATTCTTATCCCTGACTCCGACACAGAACCGGATGGGTGTCGTCGAACGCTGACTCCGGTGCCAACTGGAGACATACCCTCCAGGCCAGAGCCTGAGCCCTATTCCTATGGGCTTGGATGTGCGAAACATTGGGAGGGGCCACTGGAATCTTATAAATACCAGTCCCCTAGACCCTATTGAGGACAACTGGTGTGAGGATTTAGCGGGTGCAGTGGACTGGACACCTCCCCAGATACTGGCTTGGTCTCTCCTCCTACCGTGGCTATGGAAGAGAGAGCCTCATTTGCTATGGTGGCGAGGAGGGCAGCCGAGGTTCTGAACCTTACGCTGCTTTTCGTGGCTGTCACGACTAACGTCTTGACAGAGGTGCTTCAGTCAGGAACCACCCTTCAGAACCGCTTCTCCCATTTAATGAAGCCCTCATGGACCTCCTGCTTGGGGCCTGCTCCAAACCCTGTACACAGGACCCTGTGAACAGGACAAATGCCCGCTGCCATTACCCTGCTCCAGAGGATCCCATTTCCTCACCCTACCCTGGATATCTTGATGGTCCAAGCTCTCCACTTCCTGAGTAAATCCTGTATATTCCCTACTACCGCATTGGATAGGGAATTAAAAAGGCTGGACACCTTGGGCAAGAAAATGTTTTCTTCCACTAGCCTGGCACTGCGGTCAGTGAACATCATGTGCCTTTTGGGCTGTTACTCCATTCACTCTGGGAGTTGGTTGCACAGATGCTGCCTACGGTCTCAGAGGAGTCCCCCAAGCTATTGCTGACTGGAGAGACGCAGTGGGCTTAACACGACTGACTCGCTAGGCAGAGTGGTTTCTCTGTCCGCGGTCTTACAGCGCCATGCCTGGCTGAGGACGACTGGCTTTTCAGGGAATGTCCAGGCAATGCTGATGCACATGCCCTTTGATGGCTTCCGTCTCCTGGTAGACAAGGTGGACTCGACGATGGAGGGCTTAAAAGGATAGCAGAACTACGGCCAGGTCCTTGGGCTTTCCATGACCCCTCACCAACCCCAGTCTGCCTTTTGCTCTTTGTGGCCAAAGAAGGGGCTTCCAGGCGCGTTTCTATGCGCCCAGCCACCACGGCACGCAAGCTTCCCAGCCCCTGCATGGCCGAGGATGCGGTACTCGCATACCCTGTGGGTCAGGCAGCCAGAGGTCGGGCCAGTCCACCACTCTCCCATCAGCCTCCAAGCCTCTTCAGTTTTCCTCCGACCATCATAGAAACCAGTGGGAGACTGGATACACTATCACCTCCATCACTGGAGGTCAATAACATCTGACCGTTGGGCTCTCCACATTGTCCAGAAGGGCTACTCCCTTCCCTAAAAACCACTCCTCCACCCATGCCACCCACTTCCGACAGGCTGATGGAGGACCATTTTTCCTTACTCCGCCATGAAGTGGTGGCTCTCTTGGCCAAAGGAGCCATAGAGAGGGTGCCGGCTGCAGAAGTAGGTCATGGCTGCTATACCCACTACTTTCTGGTGCCCAAGAAGGACTGAGGTCTTTTTCCTACCCTAGACCTGCGCCCTCTCAATTTCTTCTTGAAGAAGCAGAAATTCAAAATGCTTATGCTCGCTAAAGTTCTGTCTGCCCTGAACCCTGGAGACTCAATGGAAGCGTTGGACTTTCAGCACGCATATTCCCATCCTGCTTACCCATAGATGTTACCTGCGATCCACGGTAGGTAATAAGCACTTTCAGTTCACCTTGCTCCCCTTCGGCCTCACTAGCTCCCCCTCATCTGCGGAGATCTGGTGTGCCAGTCTTCCCGTCTCGATGACTGGCTGTTGAAGGAGGGCTCGTCTCAGGCGGTCATCCACCACCTCCAGACTATGGTGGACCTCTTGTAGGGGTTTACTATAAATGTCACACCTGACTACCTCTCAGATGCTCCCTATCATTGGAGCTGTTCTGGACAGTGCAGTTTCGGGCTTATCCTCCCAAGCGGCGAGTCCAGTATATTCAGGCTATGATACAGATGTTTCACCCTCTGTTCTGAATTTCAGTGAGGCAGACCTAGAAGCTGTTGGGACTCATGGCCTCCTACATCCTGCTGATAACTCATGCCCAATGGCATATGCGAGCTCTGCAGTGGGACCTGAAATTTCAATGGGCACAACATCCGCGGAACCTTCCAGACATGGTCCAGATCTCGGAGGGAACTGCGAAAGATCTGCAGTGGTGGCTAACAAACTGAGGTAGGGTCGAAGACAGACTCCTATCCCTTTCCCAACCAGATCTCTCAGTAGTGACAAATGCGTCACTCCTGGGATGTGGCGGCCATCTGGGAGGGGTGGAGATCAGAGGATTCTGATCTCCGGTGGAATCTGTACTCCACATCAACCTGCTGGAGCGCCATGCTATCAGACTTGCTTTGAAGGCCGCTCTAACCTCCATCAAGCGAAGGCTAGTGCAGGTTTTCACGGACAACAGAACCGCCATGTGGAACTGCAACAAACAGGGCAGGGTGGGCTTGTGGACCCTTTGTCAGGAGACCCTGCATCTCTGGACATGGCTGAAACACCAGGGCATAATCCCTGGTGGTTCAACACCTGGCAGTCTCTCTGAACACCAGAGCAGACCAACTCAGCCATCGATGCCTAGCGGATAACGATTGGCGTCTCCCCCTGGAGGTGGTGCTTTGTCTCTTTAAACAGTGGGGTGAGCCTTGGTCGGATATTTTTGCCTCCCCTGAGAACGCACAATGTCAGCAGTTCTGCGCACCAGAGTTTGCAAGGCGGCTCTCGCTAGGAGATGCTTTTCGTCTTGAGTGGAGCACAGGCCTCCTATACGCCTTTCCGCCCATATCACTCTTGCCCAGAGTTCTCAAGAAGATCAAGAACGACCGGGCCCAAGTCATCCTTGTGACTCCACATTGGGCATGGAGAGTCTGGTATCCCAAGCTACTGAGCATGGCCATCAATCCTCCAATCAGACTGTTCCTTCGGGAGACTCTTCTGTTGCAGCAGCAAGGTAGGGTCCTCCACCTCCACCTGAACCTATCCAGTCTCTGCCTTCTTGCATGGAGATTGAGTAGTGCCAGTTGACATCTTCAACATTCCTCCTGAAGCCTGTAACGTCATCTTGGCAGCAGGCGTCTCTCCACCAAGACAGTATACCCCAGTTATTGGAAAACATTTGTGGCATGGTGTGTAGAAAGACATTGATCCCCTTGCTGCTTTGCCCCCTTTCTGAAGTTTTACTCTAAATTCTTTCCCTTGCACTCTGGGCAATCTTAAAGGCTATCTGTCTACTCTTTCTGCCTGTTTGCGGCTGCTTGACCAACCCTCTCTGTTCAAATCCCCTATTATACATAGGTTTCTAAATGGTCTTGTTCATCTCTTCCCTCCTTCACCGTTTATCATGCCTCGGTGGGATCTTAATCTGGTGTTAACTTTCTTGATGTATGCTCCTTTCGAGCCTCTCCATAGTTGTCCCCTCAGGCGATTTAAAAAAAAAAAAAAAAAAAGCCTTCCTTGTGGCTACTACATCTGCCCGTAGAGTAAGTGAGCTGCAGGCCTTGTCTTCTGTGCCGCTTTACTTATCAGTCTATCCTGACAAACTGGTACTTCGCGCAAGGGTCTCCTTTCTGCCGAATATGGTTACCCCATTTCACCTGCGCCAATCCATCACACTGCCTACCTTTTATGCTCCTCCACACCCCTCAAAAGAAAAGGAGCAACTCCGTCTGGCCCCAAAAAGAGTGTTGTCGTTCAACCTTGACCGCACACGAGCTTTCCCGGTGGATGACTGGCTCTTCTTGGGGTATGTTGGTACGGAAAAAGGCCAGGCTGTGCAGATGCAGACCATCGCCAGATGGGTCGTGCTCTGCATTAAAATCTGCTACGCATTGGCCATGAAGCAACCTCCAGAAGGTTTGTGCACTCATTCCACCAGAGCTAAACCTGCAACCACTGCTTTAGCTCGCAAAGTTTCGGTTCTGGGCATCTGCCAGGCAGCAAGGTGTGCTTCCCTGCACACGTTAACCAAATATTACTCTCTGCACAGTCAGGTCCGTAGCCGATGGACAATTTGCCCGTTCAGTCCTGCAAGACTTCCTTGTTTGAAATTGGTCTGCAGACCCACCACAGGGATGGCATTGCTTGGGTAGCTATTCTAAGGTAAGTAATCTGCGGCTAGAAGTCTCTATCAGATGAACAAGTTACTTACCTTCCGTAACTCCTTATCTGGTTGAGACTATAGCTGCAGATTCCTTACCAACCCACTCATCCTCCCTGCTCTGCAGACTGATTTCTAGGAACAGTGCTAATCCCAGTCCAGGACCCTAGTTTCGACACCAGTGGTCGATGTTCATGGTTTCGCACTTCTGGCGTGGAAAGTTGTGAAAAGAAACTGACGTCAACGCACCTTTATAGGTGCTGTGGATGACACTTTCAGCTCAGACAATGCCGACGATGCATTCAGAGCCGAACGACGCCACGCCACCTACCAAAGTTCAAGGGTACTGCTCTCAAAAAATCTTCAGATCCAGTGTGAAGTCTGAGAAATTCTAAGGTAAGGAATCTGTGACTAGATAGTCTCTACCAGGTAAGGCGTTACTGAAGGTAAGTAACTTGTTCTTCAAGGTGGCTCTCACTTGGCGACGCTTCTGATTGTGAGTGGAGCTCAGGCCTCGTGTACACTTTTCCGCCCATAACAGTCCTACCCAGAGTTCTCAAAAAGATCAGGAACGAGGGCAATATTTCATCTAGTGTCTGTGATGAGGGGGTTCTTTCTTGTCATCTGCTGCTGAGACCAGAGATCGTGTTCTAAACGTTTAAAAACTGGAAGTATGTAAACTTGCCTAAAAACACCACCCTTTTGGCCACACCCCATAGACATTAACGGTATGTAGCGTCTTCCCATCCTTTTCTCAGGATGATAGACAACTTACTAAAAGGCCCCCCTCAGCGCATTTCCGGACGATTTTGGAGATCTGTTCTTGATGCCTAGGAATACGATCGCCACTCCACGATCAAAAACACTTCTGTAAAGTACAAATCACTCAAGTTGATTTTCTCTGCAGTTCCACCGTATAAAGTTATCTGGTGAAGACGCTTGAGGAACAATCACATTGGCAAAGTTACAGACACAGAAGGTCATTGGAGACATTTCATCAGCGTCCTTTACGCAGCAGTAGTGTAGGAGATGCACTATACATTTACCCAACGAGGTAGCACTTATTGAATATCCAGTAGAAAGTACTCCAGTTGGGTAGAGGTGTTGCACAAAACGGTGGTGTCGTCTTGGATACATACGCAGGGCAGGATTAATTCTGGCACGATGCTCATTTCACAGAATTGAAACCTCAACGGAAAGCATTTACAGATGTAAATAAAACAGCTGCACACGTTGAAGCTCCACTTCTGTAAAGTACTAATCATCCTAACTTTGTACCCATGGCCAAGGCAAAGCAAGTATGTTTTCTCTGCCCTTTCCACCGAAAAGTTATTTGTAATCGGTGATGAAGGTGTTTGCATCCTTGTTTTTCTCAAGCACAATAGCTCACGTAGTGTCTGACCAGGGGGTTCTTTCTTGTCACTCTGCTGATGGCAGGGATCGTTTTCTAAACGTTTAAAAACTAGTATTATGTAAACTTGCCTAGAAGCCCCGCTTGCCCCGCCCCATATACGTATGCAGTATGCAGCGTCTTCCTACTGTTTTCCTAGGATGATGCACATCTTACTAAAAGGCCCCCTCAGCTCATTTCCGAATGATTCTGGAGATGGGTTCTTGATGCCTAGGAATTTAATCGCATCTCCAGCAAACAAAGAAGCACTTAACTTCTGTAAAATACAAATCATCCAAGTGTGTTTTCACAGCAGTTCAATCTTGTGAAGACGCTCGAGCAACAATCACATTGGCAAAGTTACAGACACACAAGATCACTGGAGACATTTCCTCTGCGTTCAATGCACAACTGTAGTGTAGGAGATGCACTATACATTTATTCAATGGGGTAGCACTTACTAATCCGACAGTAGAAATTACTCAAGTTGGATAGATGTTTTTCTTAAAACGGTGGCCTCTTCTTGGATAAATACGCCGGGCAGGATTAATTCTGGCACAATGCTCATTTCATAGAAATGAAACCTCGACAGGTTACACATAGAAAATAAAAAAAATGTAAACGTAGAAATTTACTGAAAAATCCAAAGGTTACAGGGACGTAATAGTTGGGAAATAGGATTAGCAAAACCTTAGAAAATCAATGTAAAAGCCAAACTTTACAGAGACGTTATAGTTGGGCTCACATTTCACTTCAAGTTCAAACCAGTGAAATTCAGCACTTGTAGTTACCTGAGCTAACTATAACTTACGCCCTCGCAATGCACTGCTTATGACCTCACATATTACTCGACATGGTCAGTGACATCACTGATGACATCTCAAATGACATCACTGATGACATCCTGTGAGTGTGCGTGTTTTCTAAAAGTTTGAGTGTTAAACATATATAACAAGGCAAGGTACTACGAAACTTAAAATAGTATACTTTCTGTACTACTGGGTGTTGCTATTTCTAACCTATATTATGTCAGTGGCTGTGTGACTGTGTGTATCCGTGTGTAGGTTTTTTAATGTTATAAAGCACTGTATCGACTTGTTGGTCCCTGAGGGTTGCATAGAGTACAAAACGGCCAACATACGCTCCACTGCCGAACCTGAGAAAAAGGTGGATTTGGTGTGGTCCACCCTGGATCTCATTTTCTAAAGGGCGAACCCCAGAGAGTGCATGAATCATACATTTCGCCTTTCTTGTCCTTTTTACCTTCTGTGTTGGGCAGAGGCGAATTTTGCAAAATGTCCTCAATTTGCTTCTGAATATAGCATAATAGTTAGAATAAAACAAAAAATCCCAACCCTCCTTGCTAGGCCCTGGGATTGTTATGGACTGTTTGGAATAATGCACCTCACAAAGTGAGAACAAGAATGTCTTTGGTGTAGTGGGTACTGGGTAGGTTAAATTGTCACAGCATATCCTGTGATAGGAATTCATTGACACTTGTGCATCAGACTTTTTTTTTTCTTCATATCAAATAGATTATTAAAAGGGTCACCTACGCAGTTGGGGACCGGGCACAAATGTACTACTTCAGAGCAAATCATGCCTAAGTTCTCAATCGAACGGCCTACAAGGACGAGCTTCACAATTAACCATAGAAAAATAAAATTCGCCCTAGCATCGCAAGGGAGCTTCCTGCAAACTGCGATTAAATTTATTTGAAGCACGGGAAGGGGACAATGAAAAAGAGAAATAGGTGAACTTTACAACTTCAATGGCGAAGTTCTTTGCCGCCCCAATCAAACCAAGAGCACAGTTGAGCTATAGTAGCACAACTAATTTTACAAAACTACAAAAAAATCAAGATAGGATCCATTAAAAAAACCAATTAATCGTATGCTGCGGCACCTCCGACGAAACCCAACTGACCTTGCAAACTTAGCCACACTTCGGCTGCAGAAAACACAACTAAAGCAAGCAACATGGGTGGCTAAGAGAGACACCGAGGACGCAGTATGGGCGAAGCTGCACGCCGACATTAAACAGAGCAATAGCGCAAGATTCTGGAGGACAATAAATCAACTCATTCGCCCTGCACATGAGGGACTATCATCCAATATATCAGAAAAGGATTGGGCAAACTACCTTGGGAATCACTTCCATCAAGACGAGACCTCACTGCCGATAAGAAGTAGGTTCGCCGCATCCATGAGAAAAACCACACTTGTGCACCAATCCGATGACGGAAGTGCAATGGTACCGCAAGGGGAAGAAGGCACACTGCCGGGAGCTACATCCCCAAGTGACCATCTTCAAGCAATTAAACGACAAATAGGGAAGGGAAGAAGAGAAGGGGCACCGGGCCTCAATGGAATCCTGCCAGTGCTATTCAAACAAGACGTAGACTATTGGGCAAAAGCACTTAGCCCTCTCTTCACCGAAATAAGGCAGACAGACCTACTACCCCTATCCTGGTGAACGTCGATAATCTCGCCAATCTACAAATCAGGAGACAAAGCCCTGCCAAAGAATTATTGTTTAGTTGCTCTTTTGGATAATGAGGCAACATTTTTTGCAGGAACCCTCCTGGACGAACTCCAGCAATGGGCCGAAGATAACTCAATCATACCTCTTAATCAGACCGGCTTCTCGAAGTTTGTTGGAACTGTAACAAATATTACGACCATGGCCCTGCTTATCGATAAGGCAGAGAATACAAAAATGCCATTGCACCTATGTTACATTGACTACCGGGCTGCCTTTGACCATGTAAATCGAAACAAATTATGGGCAAAACTGGCCAAATGGGGCATTCCACAGCCATTGCTCAACCTGCTAATCAACTTGCATACTGACACCTGGATTCAAATAAAACTGGGCGACGGATCAACCCTTTCGAGACGGATACCAACAACGAAAGGTCTTAAGCAAGGCTGTGTGTTGGCACCGACCCTATTAAATCTGTTCTTGGCAGACCTTGTCCCACTACTAAACGCTAGCAATTCACACGCCCCATGGTTAGGGAATCTAGCATTACCATGTCTACTTTACGCAGACTACTTAGTCTTAATTAGCAAGACGAAGGTGGGTCTGCAGCACCTCCTTACTACCACATTTGAATATTCCGAAGCCAACAGCCTGAACATCAATCTGGAGAAAACTAAGACCATGACAATCAAAAAGACCTAAAGAAAACATCGGCCTGGTTTTGGGGGCATACCCGCATAGACTCTGTACTAGAATATAAATATCTAGGAGTGATCATCGACAAAGGTGGCCACTTTACTGCTCAAAGGGAATCAATCAGGAGGAAGGGAACAGCCCTGGCAGTTTCATTAAGAACCCTCAACTCCAAGCTGAACGGCCCATGACTCCACCTACTAGCCGAAGTAATTCGGGCAAAACTCTTACCAACAATAGTTTATGGGAGTGAGGCACAGAGGGGCAGGGATTCCAAGCTACTAGATAGGATGGTTGCAACAGCATACAGAATAATTTTTGGTTTGCCAAAATATGTCTCTCCTACGCAGATCGGGCTTGAGTTTGGTGTTCAAAAGCAGTCCCTGGCAAGACAAGGATCATAAGTCATCTTTTGGGACAAGGTACGAAAATCTGGACCTGGAAGTCTTTGGTTAGAGCTACAACACAAAACATCAGTGACGGCTGCAAAATATTTACAAACAAGTCTGACTTCCCTAGGGCTAACTGGCCTTTGAGAAATTCCCACAAATCACCGCCTCTTTAAGAAAATAGTTTGGAAAACAGTAAAACACCTATCATGGATCGAGGATAAAGCAGCCTTATCTGAAAGGACACATGGCTGGATGACCCTGAGCACCTACTCCACCCCTGCTGCTCAAAAATATTTAGCTTTGGGATATGCTAGATCAACTAAAATCCAATTTCTAAAGTATTGACTTGGTCTTCTTCCATGCATAAAGCACTTTCCGCGCTGGCTAAAAGCCCATCTCAACTCCACCTGCCGTTTGTGTGGCACAGCACAGGAGAATATGCTACACTTACTTTGCACTTGCAAAGAACTGACACTCGAACGAAAACAACTTTTAAGACCATTTTTTAATCGGAGAGGCATTCGCACTCGAAGACAAGCTGTGTTGGCTTGTTTTGCTCCAGAGGACCCGCAGCTGAACTGTTGCCTGGTGAAGTTCTTGAGGCTGGTGGGGATTTTTTTTTATAATTGCGAGAGAAATGTAACCGCACTAGCATTATATCCGGCAGAGCGACATTCCCACCCAAATGCACGGCAGCTAAAAGATTTTCATGAAATGACTTTTTATTACAAACTGCTCTGAAATGGACGATTCTTTGTTTTAATTCAAACTCCTTTTTAAACCATTTTTGTAATGTAACTAAAACAAAACTTTTTATTGATATATTCTGTAGCAATGGTTTAAAGTAACTACGCTAATAAAATAAACTTGACCTCAAACTCGGCATGATGCGGTGTATCGCAAAATGATGTCCCACCTCACCCTCAAATGTGGCTAGGGTTCGGGTCCCTGATATTCCCTTCAACTGAAAGGGGCGGTTTTACTCCCCAGCTTCAGGCATGTAAGGCCTCCTCACAGATATACATTGAGCTTTAGCCACGCTCCCTTCCTTACCTTCCAGGAGTATTAGAACCCCTGCCTGCGTGCTGCAGCTCAGTTTGATGTTCATTTTATCATTACAGGTGTGCAAACACTCAACCCAAGTAGTAAATAAATCCTAACCATGAATGATATTATACGTTAACACGTTTAGTGTATTTTGTTTGATTTGGTGATCTACTTTATAAACTGTCCTTCAATGTATACATTTAACCAAGGATGCATGTCGGTTTTAACATAGCCAGTGGGAATGTTTATTTTCATTTACTGCAAAACCGAGCCATCTAGTGGATTATTTTCATATAGCAGTTTAGAAAACTGGTTCAATACCCGCGGTAAGCAGTGAAGTAGTCGGTGCTCTTCCTGAACCCATACCTTCACGATAAATAGATTTGCTTCTTCACAGCAAAAGCACGCGGTAAGTGGGATTTTTGGTGAGCAGCTGTTTGTTGGAACTTTTTAGTTTGGGACACAGGCTTTGCTGGGATGCCTGAAATTGTTTTACACATGCAACTCCAAGCAGTTGGGTGGGGAGTAAAAGTTAAAAATACAAATCCACAGGAAGGATTGTAGTATGCATGTGATGTGGCTTGTAAGAGCGAATGTCTCGGCAAAGGGCAGCACTTTAGAGGATATAAAGCTTGCTCCTGCCATTTACTATGTTTCATTTTGCTTTTCTTTAGCCGGTCTCTGATTTTGCTCTTAAATCAATAAAAACTACAGTAAACGTTTTAACTTCGGGACATATTTTCCCTGATAATGTCGAACAAGTGCGGAGTACAATTGGATTAGAGTTTTAGTTGTCACCCAGCTGTGAGTATACGATCGATGAAGTCACCTGCGCTCAAGTCAGGAAATTGTTCTTACAATTTAGATATCAGTCTCTACCCATTATAGCCTTACGTACTAAGTGGGCAAATGCGATCTACCAGAGTACAGAATGCCCGGCGTGTAAGGAGGCCTAGAGAAGACCTACCTCACTTTTTATTCTTCTGCTCAGCATTTGATGCCCATAGGAGAAAATGACTATTACCCCTGTGTAGACCCCTGAGTGTAAGGAGTTAGTTGGTTGTCACCATGCTCTTTAGATGAGACACCTCTAGGCTGGTGGTTTTTGCGGCTGTAAGATTCCTCCAGGCAGCCTGGATATGGCAGTCCAAGTGCATTAGTGCCACTGTTAGTACACCCCAGGAGAAGCATTAAGGGGGGCCAGAGGTCTCCAAATGTGTATGGTCAGACCTGCACAGCCCAGGGGATTGAAAAACAGATATTTTTGCTCTTTTTATAAATTGTGTTTTACCTAGGTTATATGGTTTTTAGTTATTTTAAATATCGTTTTTAGCATAAACATCTTCTGAACTCCAAAATCTCTTTTTTATCTATTGTGTTGCTTGACATTATGCACTATGCACTTTATTTTTTTTGGTGATAACTAACGTATATGAGTCCCTTCCTATTGGTTTTATTCTTGATTGCCGGATGGCATAGCAGACCCATCTGGAGCGACTTGGGGCTTTTTTTGAGGTCTTTGTTTTCTGGCAATCTGTTTTATTATGCAGATATATTACTGAGGATATTTTGTTAGATTAATCAACCATTTGTGGTAAAGGATGTAATCTGGCTTGGAACTTACACCAGTCCACTTAACTGTATTGTAGCACATTGAGCTTGCAACTTTGTGTGTTTCTGTAATTATTGAACTTGTTCTTATCAACTTTTATTGTTCTTCGAACCGAAATAAAGATAAAGATGATGACAATTGTATTTTTTTTCTGTTTAGGTCAGGAGAGTCCCTGGGTCCAGTGGACGTCTTCATAAAACGGAAGATGGCGGCTGGGAGTGGAGTGACGATGAGCTGGATGAAGAAAGCGAGGAAGGAAAGGCTGCCGTGGCAATGCTCAGAGTGAGGCTATGAAATTGAATCAGCGCTGCTAGCGATGTTTCTAAAACAACTGCTTCGGTTTTTTCCCCAAAATGTTACATTCGATTTTCCAGTTTTCCTCAGATTGGTCTTAAATTTGTCTCCTATTGATGTTTCGTTCAACGATCTGCAATATGATTATGTTCTGTATGTTCCTGCAGAGGCATATTTTAGTCAAACACTTTGTTCATCACTAGCAAAGGTAAATACTTAGTCAGTGCAATTGGTAAGTACCCTGAAGCCTCGTGAGAATTGAGCACGTTTTATTTTTGCTGGAACGACATATTCTATTTTGGATGTTAATACTTCTTGAGGGCTCCCCTTTAGTAAGCCTTTTTAACAGTGGTCTATTGCTCTTTTCCATCTTCCCGAAGAGAGTAGGGACCCTTTCTGCACAATGGCAGCATGTAATTATCTTAATGTTGCATTTATGCATCTGCCTTCTGGCGTTTCACTTTTCGTAGCTGGTGCTAAACTTCCCTCTAAAAGTGTAGTGCCAGAAGTTGTTTAGCCTCTGCTTTGGATACCAACTGTTGTCCCTACCCTCCTCTAGGGCCGTTGCATACCCCCACATTTACTTCTTTACTGCTGGTTGTGCCTCATCTCGGTCGTTGAATTAGTTGAGGTATCTGCAAGAAGGATTGGTCTGTCCTGGTTTTCTTTGATTCCATCACCAAATGCTGATTTTCTATGAAACCATTTTCTGTGTCAGCACCCACCAACTAATCAAGTTCTAGTTAATGCTGTCCTATAAACCAGAAAGTAAAAGCGAGCATGGTATGTCTAGAGGATCTTCAGTGATGATCCATGTAGGGTTGGTCAGCGTTGCTTTGAGGGCAAGAGCCGTGTCAGATTTTCAGGTTAATCACTAAGTAAATAGTTTGTTTTTATGATTTTTATAGGACTGGATAAGGTATTTGACCTCCCTCCTAACCTGCAGTACCAAGACACCTTTAATGAATGCCGTCACAGTTCACCTTTTTGGTGATTTGCTGTCCCCATGCTAATCTAGTGCAGATAGACCCAAAATGCTATACTGCATCACTGTCCTGACTTCCATCATGACAACTATATCAGTACTGACACCTCTACAGATTGCAAAGTTCCTCTCTGGATAAGTGTTTACATCGAAATGCCAGTACTGAAGCACTCGCAGAACTCTTAAAGTATTTTGCCACAAAGCATTCCAGTGTGGACTTTGATGAAATCCCTTCATATCGAGGGAGTTCAAAAGCACACGCCTGCTGCGGATATTTTCTCAACCTGCAGCCTCCTGAGTTCACAGTTTGAAATACCATAGGGACTGTGCATTTCCTGTAGGTTAGTTTTTCATTGCTAGTAAAAATTAAGATTGTGAAAGGCTAGGTCTGCTGCAGAGATGTTTTTGTGTAACCTGCAATGGCAGGAAAATAGCTTAAATGTAATATACCTGCTCCAGGAAACGAAGTGTGAGTGAGATCGATCCATCTGCAGGTTACATGTGCCCACCACAGTAAAACAGATGAAGTTGGTCATGTGAGTATTAGAGGATCTGGTTTACCCAGCATTTTACAGGTTCCAAACCCTGTAGAATATCTCGTACCTTAGCTTGTTCCTGACATTTATGTGTGGAATATGTTGAGCACAAGTTTGAATCCTAACGGGGCTAACATATCCTTTCACCCTTCTATGGCTGACATTAAAATGTGGTAATATTAGCAGCGATTTATCGAACTGGGTGGTAGGACTCTAGCTCCTCTGTGTATTTATCATGCCTCTTGCTTACCTCTCTTTACTGCCAAACAATGGAAAAATATCTTTAGAGCCTTTGAAAAATGTTTCGTAAGAACTTACGTCCACGTTTGCCAGATCGTGCCAGGTCTGTGGTCATGTTATCGATTATAGACATGCAAAGGTTACACTTCAAACGGTCAGTAGCACATATCTGGAGCGCTACTGATTCTCAGTGGTTTTTGAACCGATACTGGCACTCGCCATCCGCGAACCTGATTATTCAACCTGCAAGGCACACCTCATTAATGTGCAAGGCACACCTCTTTAATGTGCAAGGCACACCTCTTTAATGTGCAAGGCACACCTCTTTAATGTGCAAGGCACACCACTTTAATGTGCAAGGCACAAATCATCTGCGAAGGAGAGCTTCCTGTACATACTTTCTCTTTGCTTGTGGTTTAAATACAGCTGTCTTCTTTGGCAAAGAGCTGCCCTCGGACTTAAAAATGGGCAAAAAAAATGGAAGCACCACTACTTTGAGCACTAGTCTTAAATCTGTGTATATTGTAGGTCTGCACCCGGGTAGATTTCCAGATTTGTGTTTAATGAGGGCCAATATTAATACCGTTATTTCGTGTGTTTTAGTATTAATGTATAATTGCATAAAACTCGTTTGCACTCTTCACTGTGCACTATTTGTGTCTTGCGTGGCAAAACTGCATCACTTGTTACAAACTCTAAATACCCAATTGAAAGTTTACCTTTTTTTCTTTTGTTTTTTAGTCGCCTAGAGTGAAAGAATCTTTACAAAGTTCGGAGGTAAGTCCATTTATTCTCTCACCTTTCCTTCCTCTTATTCATAGATGTCATTGCATGAAACTACAGAAGGTGAATGCAGACCTGGACTGCCGGGCTCTGTCAATGCCCTCCTCTGTTTAACACCTCTGGTTCTTCTTGATCTCCGTCTTAGCTTTGCTGTTTGACATGGTTTTGCTCTGCTCTTTTATTCATGGACTGTTTGTATCTTTCACTTAAGGCGTCACCATGTATGTGTACTTAGATAACACTGCTTCTTTTTATTCTTAGAGATGCCTCTTTCTGTACACCAGCATTCCTCTTCCCAAAGTTTACATTGTTGAGGAACTTTACTCATGGAAATGGAGTAAACGTGTTCTGTTATGTGCTAGATATAAACGGTCTCATGAAATTAGAGTCCAGGTTTCTCTGTACATTAGACTGTGGTAGGCATGCAGGGTTTGAAACATAAACCTGGCTGCCTGTTAGATGAAGGTGGAGTGCCTTGCATCCTGTCTGACTGGATTAGAGCAAAGTCCAGTCCTGAATCCTGGTCACTGATTAGATAGTGTTTCTTGGACGAACAGAGAACTTTTCTTGTTGCATCAATGGATCTTAAAATGTTTAAAAACAATCAAATCTGGTAGTGACAGCTGCTTTAGGGGGGTTACCTATCACAACATATGTCCTCATGTGACTGGTGCCGGCCACTATTTCTGGTATTTTTAGAAAGAGCATGAGAGCAGTGGTGGCATCACCTAACTAGTTTTGTTGCAATACAGATGGAAGCAACACTAGGCTATAAAATAGGGATTACCCTGAAATATAGCAAACATTGAAGTGTTTGCCTTTTTGTCTCTTAGAGAAATAGGATCTCTTCTTGAATATCATCAATTTAGCAACGAGTATCTAAATTGCTGCTTTTGGCATCATACTAACAGCTTATTATGAGCTTGTGGGAACCTCCAACAAGCATCAGTGGACCTCTAATGACATGAGATACCCCACCTAGATTTATGAATGAGGCCACTGCTCTCTCTGAAACACTGGTCTTTTTTTGGCTATGTCTCTTATGTTACTACGCATGGGAAGTCGGATGTCGGAGTAGTGCACTTGAAAGTGCTGTGGAGTAAAAAAACTTCTGGCTCTAGTTCCATTCTCCGGCATCTCCTAGGTTTTGAAGATGCTTTTAAAAACACTAGATCGCCTGTCAAATTCTGCCTCCTTTTTTTTTTTTTTTTTTCCCTCAAAGAATCGGCGAATCATTGGGGCACCAAAACTGGGAATTTGCTTTCCTAGGTCAGCCAGAGGTCAAGGTCTACTTGCAATACATGAACCCACCCACAGCTCTGTAAGCAATTAGGAATTGTCACCTAGTACCGAGTTTCCAGGTCACGTGACCTAGAAGTCTACCCGGAAGAAAAGCAAGTAACCCCTTTCATGAATTCTGAAGGGGAGCTAATTTTCAAAATAAGATACTTTCCAGGTGTCTTACTAATGAGTTACTTATTTTTGATAAAATTTTGGATCAATGAAAGCAAATTCAACTAGACATGACAAGCCATCGTTTTCTAGCCCAAAACTGGCTGAGGTATTGTGTCTATTAGCAGAACCCTTTTGATGCCGTTTATACTGTTTGACCTTTGCAACATCTCTGTAGTCTAAAGTCTCACAAGAGACTCTAAAGATTTGTAAGCGACATTGCACTAAGCATCTTTACAACGAAAGAAACATCCACTATTTGACGGCACAGATTAAAATTTGCTTACATTTTCCCTGGAAAAGCTTCAGAAAACCCGAAATTTGTTTTTAACTAAGCTCCTTGCTTTACTGTTCAAATTGTAATTCTTTTCTGAAGATACCATGTAAAAGTTGCATTTCATAAAGATTTTAGTGCAAAATTAGCTACTTGGAGACTGTCAATCAGCAATATTGACTTCTTTCACCTAAAGACTTGATTATGGCCGTATCTATCTGCAAGGTGCATTGACCATTTGCCCTAGCGTAAGGCTGATTCAGCGCAGGCCGTCTGATCTGCAATAGTTCAAATACTGGTCACAGAGTTTCAAATGTGAATTGTGACTCACTGTACCCAGTAGGGAGTTGCAAATTTGCATTGTTAACATGTTGCAAAGGCTGCCCGTGGAACTCTTCTCTTCCTTGAGTGGCATTGCTAGAGTCAATGCTGGGCTTATATCCCCTCCTCTCTAAGGAATAAACATATGGTGCACATGGATGGGTACACTGAAAAGAGCTCATCTTATGATGTACCCGTCTGTCGAGACTGTAGTGTGGATACATGTTTACCTCACTGTAATGGAATCTGTCTGAAATCCATCAACACAGTTCTTCTACTTTGTCTTGTATTGAGCCTGAGAGTTTTACTACACAAATGTGAATATTTTAATAGGTTTTAGTCTAGAATTGATTTTAGGTGTCTCTGCTCCTAAGTTTCATATTGGCCATAAAACATTGTGATCTCAAATTAATTCACTCTATACTACTTTCCCCTGTATGGTTATCTTTTTAGAAAGACACAAAAAACATTCAGGTATCAACTATCCCGCTTCCAGTACAGTTAAAACAAACAAACAATAAAACCTCAACATTTTTTTATAAGCAATTCAAAAACCAAGAAAAGGGAAACATTATTACTACTCACGTTGGTTTATTTCAAAACGTTGTAGTTGTCTGCATTTAAAGTACTTTTTTCATTGAGTTGCAAAGCACATATTACAAAAAGATACCTGAAAGATTTAATTTCATTATCCCTATGGATGGCACAGCCTATTGATTAGATCCCTTATTCGGGCACCATGTGTAACAAAATAGCTTATTAGAATAGGTTATACAGAATTTGTATTATCCAAACTTGAAAAATATAATTCCATAAAATTACAGACATATATTGTGCAAGTTTGGACACCATATTGCTTTCATTACGACTGTCAAATAGCATGGGTCCATGAATCCAACTGAATCGGTAATAGGGGAAGTATGGCTTCTTTTTAGATGTGTAGTCTTGCTATTCCTTCCTCCGTATTCTCCCTGGTGAGAAACTTTAAGTAAGTTGCTGTTTAATGTAATTCAGATTATGTTTTTTTCATAAGTGGCATTTTGTGGGAATCCTGCTTAAATTAGTTTTTCTCTAAAATCACGCTATTCATAGATGAACTTGTACCCTTGATCTGTTGTGTGGCCTACACTAAGACATGCAAGATACCAGTTTTGCTCAAAAACTACCAGAAATGTAGAATGAATGGTATTTGTTTTCAGATGATTTGTTAACTTTCCACATGTAAAGATGAGGAAAAGGAGCTATTGACCAGTATATTAAGCAAGGAACTTCTGTTCAAAACATGACGTAAATGGCATTTGGTTAAAAAAGATGGACAGTAGCAAAATAGATAAATGCTGGAGAGTGTGTGGGTGTAAAAGGCAACTCACTGTAATTGTTTTGGTATTACTTCATAGGGGGAGATGAAGATTAAATGTAGGAAGTAGATAATAGCTCTACCAAGGAAACCAAAAATAATTGTTAGATGTACCACTGAAAGATCAGTAAGTTTCCAGGCAAACACTGGCAGCATTGCGTGCAGAGACCAGTCAGTCACCTTAGATGCCTGCTACAAGAGAGTGAGGAATCTATTGGTAGAGGAAAATGTCTCCCATTCATTTCGAGTTTACATCACATTTTTAAAACTGGGGGGCTTTTGCTGATTCCATATATGGCTCTAGAACACGCCTTTATCTGAAAGAAACACGTAGTGATAGATTCCTTACCTTAGAATATCCCCAGGCGTCAGTCTGGATCCAGAAAGTTTTCGTCAGCAGTACCCCTGCGCATCGGAAGGTGGCGTCGTGCGGCTCCGTGTCCGTCGTAGGCGTCGTGATCCCGTCGCGGCAGCTACTTAGACGCCGCCCTCGCGCGCTGACGTCAGTTCTTTCTTTTTCCGCGCCAGCAAGCGCAAATCCGGAGAGAGCGGTACCCCCAGTCATTTTTTGACTGAGTTTTTGGAGATTTTTTGAGTCGATACGACTCCTGGTGCAGTCAGGGGTGCCCGGGTTTAAATCTTGCGAGGACTGTCATCGCATGATGTCGGTGACTGACCCGCACCGCGTGTGTCTCTTCTGCCTGGTGCGCCTCCACGACCCAAAGTCGTGCCCCGACTGCCGGGCCATGGCGCCGAAGACTTTGCGGGAGCAGTCCCGAAAGCTGCTTGAAGCCCGGCAGTCGGCTCTGCGCCGTCAGAGGTCCCGGTCCAGAGGGAGGTCGAGGGACCGGTCGCGGAGCCGCTCACATCTGAAGTCGTCCGAATCGAAGTCTTCGCACTCGGGGTCAGGTAAGGCGAAGCACAAAAAGGTCAAAGAAACGTCCTCGTTCTTCGACTTCTCCTTGCCGGTCGCGCGACTCTGCTGAGGGTGGGGGTAGTGCCACACCCGCAGCTCCGGCGGAGCCTACGCAGTCGTCGGTGACCTACCCGCCTTTTCCGGGTTCATCGGCGACTCCGGCCCAGTTACAGGAATTCCTGTCCGCTATGACTCTCCTCTTTGGGCCGTCGGGCCCCTCCGGTGCGCCTTCAGGCCCCGCGGACCGGACTGGGAGTCCTCGCCCTTTCACGCCGGTGGCTCCGGCCTCGGCGCCGCAGGACTCCCATGGATTCCGTTGTGGATCCGGTTGACGCCAGTTGACCTAGTCACACCTCCACCGACGTCGACCCCACCGGCACCACTTTCGTCGGACGACGTCTGCCCCGGTTTCAGCCCCAACGTGGATACGGTGCCGGAACGGTGTCGACCGACGCCGATTCCGACACCGTTTGGGAATCTGTTTCCCTATATCCATCCCCTCCTTTTCGGCCTGTACAACAGCAAGAGGAGGAAGGGAAGGACTGGGAGGGGTCTGAAGACCCTCTCACAGCTCAATGTGAGTATGACCCGGATTGGGCTGAGGAGCTGGGGGACGCCAGTGGTCTGGACACCTCTCCAGACCTTGGCATGATGTCTCCTCCTACCGTGGCTATGGAGGAGGGCGCTAGTTTTTCTGTGGTGTTGCGTAGGGCTGCTGAGGCACGCCACCTTCAGCTACCTACTGTGGCCGTCAGGACTAACCTCCTGACAGAAGTGCTTTAACCAGCAGTTTCCTCTGCGGAGCCACTGCTGTCCTTTAATGAAGCACTCTGACGTTCTTCTGGGCTCCTGGTCCAAGCCCAGCACAGGGACTCCTGTGGACAGGAACGTGGCCCGACGCCATCGCCCGGCCCCGGGCGACCCCCTTTTCCTCTCTCAACACCCCACCCCTGAGAGCTTGGTTGTCCAAGCCTCTGCTTCCCCAAGCGCATTCCCTTCCGCACCCCCGGATAGGGAATTCAAGAGGCTGGAACAATACGGAAAGATTTTTTTCTTCCGCCAGCCTAGGGCTGCGGTCTGTGAACACCGCATGCCTCTTGGGCCGCTATTCGCACTCCTTGTGGGATACGGTAGCACAGGTGCTGCCTAGCTGTCCGGAGGAGGCCCGGACGGCACTCTCTCAGGCTATTGCTGAGGGGAGAGATGCAGCCAAGTTCACAATCCGTTGTGGCCTTGACACCGCCGACTCGCTAGGCAGGGCGCTTTCCACGACAGTGGCGCTACGCCGCCACGCCTGGCTGAGGACAACTGGCTTGTCAGGGGATGTCCAAAACACTTTGATGGACATGCCCTTCGATGGCATTCGCCTCTTTGGCAACAAGGCAGACAGTGCTTTGGAGCGCTTTAAGGACTCACAGGCTACGGCTAAGTCTTTCGGCCATGCGCCCTCCTCAGCCTTCTGCTCCTTTCGTGCTCGCGGGAAGGGGCAACCCACCACGTTCGCAGCAGGGCCACAGACCGGCGCAACAGTCCACGCGCGGCCGCGGATGTGGGAACCGCCACGGCGGTTCAGGGGGCCAGCGGCCGGGTCAGTCCACCTCCACCCCGCCACCACTGCCTCCAAACCTTCCTAGTCCGACCTTTCAGGCCCATCAAACGCCAGGCTTCGCCATCACCTCCCCCACTGGCGCACCATCACTTCCGATAGGTGGGTTTTACAAATAGTCTGAAGGGGCTACTCCCTCCCCTTCGAGACTACCCCTCCAGCCATGCCACCTCAGTACCACCGCGTGTCGGGGGATCACTTGGCACTTCTCCAGCAGGAAGTTGCAGCCCTCTTGGCCAAGGGGGCCATAGAGCGCGTTCCGATGCCAGAAATAGGTTGTGGTTGTTATTCCCACTACTTTCTGATTTTAAAGAAGGGCAAGGGCCTGCGTCCTATCTTGGACCATCGGGACGTCAATCTCTTCCTCCGGAAGGAGAAGTTCAAGATGCTCACACTTGCTCAGGTCTTGTCTGCCCTAGACCCACAAGACTGGCTGGTAACGTTGGACTTGAGGACGCTTACTTTCATATCCCCATCCTGCCGGCCCACCGGCATTACCTACGGTTCACGGTAGGCCATGAGCATTTTCGGTTCACCGTGCTCCCTTTTGGCCTTACCAGCGCCCCTCGGGTGTTCACCAAAGTGATGGCGGTGGTCGCAGCTCATCTGCGCAGATCAGGGGTTTCAGTCTTCCCCTATCTCGATGACTGGTTGTTGAAGGCGGGCTCGCCTAGGCAGTCGTCTCCCACCTCCAGACTACGGCCGACCTCCTGCATTTGCTGGGGTTCTCCATCAACGTGCCGAAGTCACAGCTGATCCCCTCTCAGAAGCTCCTCTTCATCGGAGCGGTTCTGGACACAGTGCAGTTTCGGGTCTATCCTCCCGAACAGCGAGTCCGGGATATTCGGGCTATGATTCCAATCTTTCAGCCCTTGTCCTGGGTTTCGGTCAGGATGACCTTGAGGCTGCTGGGCCTCATGGCCTCCTGCATCCTGCTGATCAATCATGCCAGATGGCATATGCGGGCTCTGCAGTGGGACCTGAAGTTCCAGTGGGCGCAGCATCAGGGGAATCTGTCCGATTACGTCCAGATCTCGGAGGGCACTGCAAGACCATTGCAGTGGTGGCTCACGAACCAGCATTGGGTCAGCGGCAGATCCCTCTCCCTTCCCCAACTGGAGCACACAGTGGTGACGGACGCGTCCCTCCTGGGATGGGGCGGCCACATGGGAGAGGCAGAGATCAGAGGCCTCTGGTCTCCGGCGGAGTCCAAGCTCCATATCAGCATTCTGAAGCTCCGGGCAATCTTACTTGCACTCAAAGCATTCCTTCCCTCTGTAAAGGGGAGAGTAGTGCAGGTGTTCACAGACAACACCACCGCCATGTGGTACTGCAACAAACAGGGCGGGGTGGGGTCGTGGACCCTATGTCAGGAGGCTCTGCGCCTCTGGACATGGCTGGAACATCAGGGCATTTCCCTGGTGGTTCAACACCTGGCAGGCTCACTGAACGCCAGGGCGGACGAACTCAGCCGCAGGTGCATGAAGGATCACGAATGGCGTCTTCACTCGGACGTGGCGCAAGGTCTCTTTCAACAGTGGGGAGAGCCTTGGTTAGATCTATTCGCCACCGAAGAGAACGTGCAATGTCAGCAGTTCTGCGCGTTGAAATTTCCAAGGCGGCACTCGCTCGGCGACGCTTTTCGTCGCGAGTGGAGTTGCGGTCTATTGTACGCCTTTCCGCCTATACCACTTCTACCCAGAGTGCTCAAGAAGATCAGACTCGATCGGGCCCAAGTCATTCTTGTGGCTCCGGACTGGGCTCGAAGAGTTTGGTATCCCAAGCTACTCAGTATGAGCGTGGATCCCCCGATCCGACTGCCTCTTCGGGAGGATCTTCTGTCGCATCAGCAGGGGACGGTCCTCCACCCTAACCTGTCCAGCCTCCACCTCCTTGCGTGGAGCTTGAGCGGCGACAGTTGATTCCATTTCACTTGCCTTCCGAAGTCTGTGATGTCATTCTGGCAGCCAGGCGTCCCTCCACTAAATCGGTATACGCCTGCAGGTGGAACAAATTTGTGGCATGGTGCACAGCAAAGACTGTGGATCCTCTTTCTGAGGTCCTACTGTTCCTTCTCTCTTTAGCCCAGCAGGGCTCTGCTCTGGGCACTATCAAGGGCTACCTTTCTGCAATTTCAGCCTTTCTCAGGCTACCTGATCAGCCCTCTCTTTTCAAGTCCCCTGTTGTAAATAGATTTCTCAAAGGCATTACTCACCTTTTCCCTCCTATTCCGTTTGTGATGCCACAGTGGGACTTGAATCTGGTTCTTACTTATTTGATGTGCGCTCCCTTTGAGCCGCTTCACAACTGTCCTCTTCGTTTATTAACATTGAAGACTGCTTTCCTGGTTGCCATCACCTCCGCTAGGCGCGTGAGTGAGCTCCAGGCTCTTTCATGTAAGCCTCCTTTTCTGTCTGTTCATCCGGACAAGGTTGTGCTACGCACACGTCCATCCTTTTTGCCAAAGGTTGTTACTGCCTTCCATATCGGGCAAACTATCACCTTGCCCACTTTCTTTCCGCCTCCGCACCCTTCCAGAGAGGAAGAGAGGCTCCACCGTCTGGACCCAAAACGTGCGATCTCATTTTACCTCAACCGCACACAACAGTTCTGGGTGGATGACCAGCTCTTTGTTGGCTACGTAGGCGCCAAGAAAGGCCGGGCTGTACACAGGAGAACTATCTCCCGCTGGGGTGTCTTGTGAATAAAAGTCTGCTATTCTCTAGCTAAAAAGGAGCCTCCCGTGTAGCTGCTCGCCCATTCTACCAGGGCAACAGCAGCTACTACTGCATTGGGACGTGGTGTCCCCCCCCTCCTGCAAGACATCTGTCAGGCAGCCACGTGGGCCTCGCTGCACACTTTTACTAAGCATTATTGCCTTGACAGCCAAGTCCGGAGAGACGGTTTCTTTGGCCGCTCTGTTCTCCGTGACTTTCTGGTGTGATCTTGGTTCGCAGACCCACCACCGGGGTTGGTATTGCTGGGGTATCTATTCTAAGGTAAGGAATCGATCACTACATGTTTCTTTCAGATGAACAAGTTACTTCCCTTCGGTAACAATATATCTGTAAGAAACATTAGTAGTGATAGATTCCTTACCGCCCACTCCATCCTCCCCGTTCTGCGAACTGATTTCTAGGGTTAAGGTCATCCCTTTCAGGGCCCTAGTTTCAATGCACCAGTGGTCAGTATCTTGCATGGCTCTGCGTTCCTGGCGCGGAAAGTCGTGTACAGAACTGGACGCCAGCGCGCGAGGGCGGCGTCTAAGTAGCTGCTGCGACGTCATCCCGGCGATCACGACGCCTAGGACGGACGCGGAGCCGCACGACGCCACCTTCTGACGCGCAGGGGTACTGCTGACAAACTTTCCGGATCCAGATTGACGCCTGGGGATATTCTAAGGTAAGGAATCTTTCATTACTAATGTTTCTTACAGATATATCGTTACCGAAGGTAAGTTACTTGTTCGTCGTGCCCAAAGACGTTTATTGCCCAAAGCCAGGCAGATGAGGATACATTGGTGAAGGATTAGGTATATAACCTACATGCCTGTAGAGTCAGGTAGAACGTTCTCAGGTCACACTTGGTGCGTACAATGGTGATTTATCTATTAGCCTAAGGGGTGATGGAGGGGCAGGTTAAGGTGGCAAAAGGGCAGTGAAAAGTCATAAAGCAAATTCAACGATGTGTGGGGGGAGGATCAGACCTTGGCATGTATACATTTGAAGAATATTGCTTAAAGGTATCGCATTTCTTTCTCTGTACATAAGAGCTGCTATACATATTAGGAAATAACTAATGCATGACAAAAAATAGCTGTCATATCTGCTTTATAAGGAGAGGAAGAGGTTAGAAAGAGAAGGGAAGACAATGGCCCAGGTGGTCTTGCATGCATGCAATTAATTTAGAATGACATTACTCATACCTTTTTCCATTCTACATCTTGTCACTCAGAACTCTCAATATATATAAATTACATGTTATATTGACTCTAATGATTGTATGTTCATATTATAATGATTGCTTAAGTGTTTTCTTTAGGTATACATGTTTCTTGGAGAAAGCTATTACATAGAATTACCTTTCACACTTATTCTGCACCATTTGAGAGGAGGCACAGATTTATCTTCTTGATGTGTGCCAACTCCTGCCAAAAACACAGAAGATGTTTTTATTTGTTTTATTAATTGTCTTTACCAGCTCTTTCCAGCGGGAGAGCCCACGGGTACCTTTCTTCAGGCACCTACTTCACAGTCCTCTACTCAACTACCTCAACCTTCAGGACAAAGTTCTGCACAGTTTTCGCAAGTCACAGTCCCGCAGTCAACTACAAATGCTTCAGTAACTCCATTAGTAGTACAGGTAAGGCGACCAAGAAATTGCTGTTGGCAGCCTACTTGGATATATTTAGGTTGTCTCTTGGGCAAAAATTACAGAGCAGGTTCACACTGGTTCTCTGTAGCCTTGGATTGTGGTGAAATGACAGAGTTTTATTGATAATAGTAAGCCTGCTGAAACTAGTATCGTCTTGGTTTTGAGGGTTACTTTTCAGACTACTTTTCCTCTTAAAACGGCAAGAGGTTGCATCATTATATAGTACATGTACGTTTGAGCCGAGCACAACTTCTGAAGTTTACGGGCGGACTTGACCAAGAACAGACAGCCAGTCTGCACCAGCTTTTAGGTACAGGGATGTTCACAGTTTATAAATGATTGATTGAATGGTACATACAAGTCAGAAATATCCAGTTAAACTGGTAAAATTGGTTGTAGCAAATTCTGCACACATTGACTGTAGCCCGGGTTTGCAGGAGTGATTGCATCTTTTCTGTAACTTGTGTTAATATTTTAATAACTGTTACCAATCCAACTCCCACCAACAGTGATTCGTGCTCTGAAAAAAAACAGATAGAGTATGCTGAAATACCAAAATAAGAAAGTTGGTTAGTGCTTGCTCTGAATAATATTTAGTATGCTACATTCTGAACAAACTATTCCGAGGCATGGATGAATAGTAGAAGAAGCTTTTCACATTAGTTACACTTGCATAATGGAACACCTAACTAATCGAATTAATTAGTCGGTTCGATTGAAGTCTAGTGTACACTCGAGATATCTGGACACCCTACCATACGAGCGATAGGCAGAAACAGTTTATTTGAGTTATGATCAGAAATTAGGAGACATAAGAATGGATGTCAAGTGCATAGTTTTTGGCGCTATCGTAACGCCATAAGTAGCATGAGACTGTAGTCCTTGCAGCTACTGAAGTAACACTTCATAAAATGTGGCGCATAAGGCTTTGCTTTAGTCACCTTTTACCCTTAGGATTGCTCTGAGAGTTACAGCAAAGTGGGATGAGGTAAGAAATTGTCTCTTAAATCCAAGATGGTACAAAGTAGCACTCGCAGGGTGTTCGTGAGGACTGCGACAGATACATTTGTATGCAAAGAGTTTTTTCTTTGGCAACACTGGAAATGAAATGCTGTAGAACAGAAACAGCATAGTGTAATTCTAAATGTTGCTGATGGGAAGCGCACAAAAGGAATTAAGTTTCTGGCATTCATAAGGCTGAGCCAGTCCGCATTTAAATATCATCAATTTCTTTGTAAAATAGCTAAAAACAATGAGTTGCAAAATAATTTGAGGAGAATCAGTGTTTATAGTAATTCTAATGCCAAATGATCTGAGCATTTCTTGAGATAGATGAACCTAAGACTACTAATATAAAGTGGCAGACAAAACTGTGTGGAAGACCAAAGGGCACCAAAGAACACGAGGAAAAAGAGGCATTGGTTGTTCGGAGCGCCTCTGAAGTACGAGAATTACACTTGTCCTCCATTGAGACTAAGACAAATGTTTTGATGGAAATGCTACAGTGAGGCAGGCAACAATTGAGCCCTTGCAGCCTGGTCGAAATCATGTTCTTAACCGTGTGTGAACAGACAGGTTGCCAGATGCCATGGACCAGTTGCTGGTGACTCGATTTTTCGCTCTAAGTAGCCAACTCCGTTCAATTCAAGAGATCTTTATTCGGCCAGTCCGGCTATAAAAGACAACGAAAAACAGTGCATGACATAAAATATTCATCAAATTGCAAATCCACATTTGGTACATCGACAGGTATAAAAATCATAAAACAGCAAAAATACAAATCCGTAAAATCTAAAATTCAGAGGAAAAACTAGGCAAGCTAATAATCACTAATACTGGCGAACTCCTTCACAATTCAGAAAGTGATATTAGCCCTCTTGGGTTCTCCTAGCACTGATAGCTTTTGAAAAAGATCAAATGCTGAAGCAAATCTTCGAGGTATTTAACAATTGCAGATGACATAAAGCCTCATTGCATCTGCGATGGCCAAGGATTTTCAACAACTACGGGGAACTCCGTTTCACTCTGTCTATGTGATGGTGCCTCAGAACAGTCCCTGCTGCACTATGTGTTTTTTTTGTAACTATTTTAACTATGTAGAAAGCACTTTCTTGAGCAGCCCACTCTAGAGAGTCCTCCACCAGTAAGGTGAGCACTTACTCATTTTGAACCAGTTCAGCCAAAGAATCCAAAGTGACGGATGACTTGGGCAGACATATGTTTTCCACTGCCAACTTGGCACTACTATCCTTAAACATGGGCTCTCTGGGCCGATACATGCAAGCTCTCTGGGTGGGACATGACTAAAGAGATCTTGTTGACAGCCTTGAAGTTGAAGGACATTAGGGCCTCTTTGCCTCAGAGGATACACGATGAGCAGGACGTTGACAAGTAAGTTATCTGCACTGGATGGAATGTCACCGATTACCTTGGTGGGTTGGCTGGTACCAGTGTTAACCTTCATAGACATACCTAGGTGAGATCCACTGGGTTTATGGCGATGTACAGGCTTTGGAGAGAAAATAGACTGCGGGTGTGAAACAGGCAGACAACGTGCATGTCAGCAGGGTTGTTAGTCCTCTTAGTCCCTCTTGCATTGCTGCGACGGCCACCAAACCACTTTATTATGCCACTTAGCGGCGCATGCCCACCCAGTGGGAGGCAGGATCCAGCACTAACTCCCATGTTGGCGATCCTTCACATCCACAGATGGTCCTTACAAATTGTACAAGCAGACAATGCCCTACCTTTTCTTATCTCCCAATCCGGTATTCCTCCCACTCAGGAATGAATCTCAGCAGAACATCTGTCAATTTTCCTACAGGAAATAGGCATTTTGCTTGCCAAATGTGCCATACAAAGGGTACTGGACTTTGAGAAAGGTGAGGGTTGTTACCCTAGCTGTTTTCTTGTTCTGAAAAAGGACAGGAGACTCAGGCCAATCTTGAATCTCCAACCCCTGACTGCCTTCTTGCAGAAGGACACATTTAAAACGCTCAGATCCTCTGTTCTGGGCCCAAGATACTGAATGGTGTCCTTTTCAAATACCCGTCCTGCAATCCCACCGGTGTTGCCTGTGGGTTGAGTTGGGCCCGGAGCATGTTCAGTTTGCCTTGCTCCTCTTCGTTATCACCTGCGCCTCTTGGGAGTTCATGAAAGTGAAGATGGTGGTCGCTGCTTATCTTAAGCAGTCCAGGGTTCGCTGAGTACATACTACCTGTAAATGACAGAGCTGATCTACATATAAACTCCAACTCTGCACACCGTCAGTTTCTTGTCTTTTCCCTTTCTGCACTAGATATGTAGAATATAAAGTGTTAGTAACAGTGTGCTGAATACTAAATTGGGACCTTTTGGATGCTAAAATCGGGCAACTTTGCAGACGGGGATGCGGGAGGTCTGTGAGAAATCTGTGGTCAAACTATTCACCAGAAAGAACGTTACCAAGGGTAAGTAACTTGTTCGTATGACCAACTCCTCTGGATGAAAAGGCTTCTGTTGCTTGGGTGTCCTTCTAGTATCTCAGTGTGAAAAGGAAGGTCGATTATTGGGGCCTTTGGGTTGCCAGATGACCCTGCCCCCTCCCTAAACGCTTATCGCAGCTCAGTGTTTGTGTTTTCCCATCATAATTCTTCCTGCCTTTAGAAGAGTGTGTATAATTACTACCACTTGAGGAAAGGAAAGCCAGCATAACTGGTTTAACTCTACATAGGTTTCAGGAAGCATAAAGTGTGATTTTTGAAAGTTACTTTTCTGCCTATACAATTATATATTTTCACCACTACACTAGACTTTTGATGGCTTAGTACAAAAGAACTTTCAAGCACATATATCCTATTTTCCTATGCCAGATTGTAAAAATAGACTTTTAGCAACAATCGGGGCCTGTAGTAAAACGCATCTGAAAGAGACACGTTAGTGACAGATTCCTTACCTTAGAATATCCCCAGGCGTCAGGCTGGATCCGGAAAGTTTTGCGTAGCAGTACCCCTGCGCGTCGGTAGGCGGCGTCGTGCGGCTCCGCGTCCGTCGTCGGCGTCGTGATCGCCGGGATGACGTCGCGGCCAGTACTTAGACGCCGCCCATGTGCGCTGGCGTCAGTTCTTGCTTTTTCCGCGCCAGTAAGCGCAGATCCAGATTGAGCAGTGCCCCAGTCATTTTTTGACTGAGTATTTTTTGAGACTTTTTGTCCAAGTTTTCGAGTCGCTTCGACTCCAAGGTGTCAGTAGGGATGCCCGGCTTCAAGCCATGCGAGGTCTGTAATCGCATGATGTCGATTACGGATCCGCACCGAGAGTGTCTCTTCTGCCTGGGGCGCGGCCACGACCCCACGTCGTGCCCCGAGTGTCGGTCCCTCGCCCCGAAGGCTTTGCAAGAGCGGTCTCGAAAGCTTCTCGAGGCCCGGCACTCGGCTCCGCGCCGCTCGAGGTCCTGGTCCCGGGAGAGGTCGAGGGGCCGGTCGCGGAGCCGTCGTCATTCGTCGGGGTCGAAGTCTTCGTCTTCAGGTAAGGCAAAGCACAAGAGGTCTAAGAAGCGTCGCTCTAAGACCTCCCCTCGCCGGTCTCACGACTCGGCCGAGGGTCCAGTTGGTACCGCCCCCGCGGCTCCGGGGGTTCCCGAACAGCCGACGCCGGCCTACCCGCCTGTTCCGGGTCCGACGTCGACTTCGGCCGACATCCAAGACTTCTTGTCGGCCATGGCTCGCATCTTCGGGCCTAAGGGTTACCCCGGTGCGCCTTCGGGCCCCACGGGCCCCAGTGGGAGTCCTCCCTCGGCACCACCGGTGGCTCCGGCCCCGGTGGCTCCGGCGCCGCAGGACCCCCTCAGATCCAGGCCTGGATCCCGGTCGACGCCGGTTGACCTAATAACACCTCCACCGGCGCCGACCTCCCCGGTACCGTTCACGGCGCCGTCCGAGGCCCCGGGCGGCGCCGTCCCCAGGTTCTCCCCGGAACCGGACACAGAGCCGGATCGACGTCGCCCGACGCCGATGGGACTTTTCTTCCCTCATGTCCGTCCTCCATACTTTTCACCTGTTTTGGAGGACGAGGAGGACTGGGAGGGGTCGGAAGACCCTCTCACAGCTCAATGTGAGCCTTATCAGGACTGGGCTGAGGAACTGGGTGATGGCAGTGGCCTGGACACCTCTCCAGACCTTGGCATGCTGTCTCCTCCTTCCGTGGCTACGGAGGAGGAAGCAAGTTATGCAACGGTGTTGCGTAGGGCGGCCGCGGCCTTGCGCCTCGAGCTCCCTACAGTGGCTGTCAGGACTAACCTCCTGACGGAAGTGCTTCAGCCGGCGGCTACCTCTTCGGAGCCACTGCTGCTGTTCAACGACGCACTTTCTGACGTTCTTTTGGGCACCTGGTCCAGGCCCACCACAGGGGCTCCTGTGGACAGGAACGTAGCCCGACGCCATCGCCCGGCCCCGGGCGACCCCTTGTTCCTCTCCCAACACCCCATCCCCGAGAGCTTGGTTGTCCAAGCCTCTACGTCCTGAGCGCCTTCCCTACGGCTCCGCCGGACAGGGAATCCAAAAACTGGAACAATTTGGGAAGAAGATTTTTCTTCCTCCAGTGCTGGCTTGCGGTCCGTGAACACCGCTTGCCTTTGGGCCGTTATTCCCACTCTCTGTGGGATTCGGTGGCGCAAGTGCTGCCTAAGTGTCCTGAGGAGGTCCAGACACTGCTCTCCCGTGTTATTGCAGACGGGAGAGACGCGGCGAAGTTCACAATCCGATGTGGCCTAGACACCGCTGACTCGCTGGGCAGATCGCTTGCTACGACAGTGGCGCTGCGCCGTCACGCCTGGCTGAGGACCACTGGTTTCTCGGGCGAATTCCAAAACACCCTTATGGACATGCCCTTCGATGGTATCTGCCTTTTTGGCAATAAGGCAGACAGCGTGCTGGAGCGCTTTAAGGACTCGTGGGCTACGGCCAAGTCCTTGGGCCTCTCCGCCTCGCGCCCTCCTCAGCAGTCTGCTTTTCGCCCCTTTCGTGGCCACGGAAGGGGCGCCCAGTCACGCCCATTGCCCAGCCACCGGCCCGCGCAGCAAGCGCCTTCGCGTGGCCGAGGACGTGGCTCCCGGCGGGTCGGGTAACCAGCGTGCCGGTCAGGCCACCACCTCCGCCCCGTCCGCGGCCTCCAAACCCTCCTAGTCCATCCTTTCAGGTCCACAGCACGCCAGTGGGGGGCAGGGTCCGCCATCACCTTCCCCACTGGCGCACCATCACATCGGACAGGTGGGTTTTGGACATTGTCCGAAGGGGCTACTCCCTCCCCTTCGAGACTACCCCCCCCCAGCCATGCCACCTCAGCACCACCGCATGTCGGGGGACCATTTGGTACTTCTTCGAAAGGAAGTTGCGGCCCTCTTGGCCAAGGGGGCCATCGAGCGCGTTCCGACCCCAGAAGTAGGGTGTGGTTGTTATTCCCACTACTTTCTGGTACCCAAAAAGGACAAGGAGGACATGCGTCCTATCTTGGACCTCCGGAACGTCAATCGCTTCCTCCGGAAGGAGAAGTTCAAGATGCTCACCCTAGCTCAGGTCTTGACTGCCCTCGACCCTGGAGACTGGATGGTAGCGTTGGACTTGCAGGACGCATATTTTCACATCCCCGTCCTGCGGGCCACCGGCGTTACCTGCGTTCACGGTATGCCTCCAGCACTTTCAGTTCACTGTGCTTCCCTTTGGCCTTACCAGCGCCCCTCGGGTGTTCACGAAAGTGATGGCGGTGGTCGCAGCTCATCTGCGCCGGGCAGGGGTTCCAGTCTTCCCCTACCTCGACGACTGGTTGCTGAAGGCACGCTCGTCCCAGGCAGTCGTCTCCCACCTCCAGACTACGGCCAGACTCCTGCACTCGCTGGGGTTCTCCATCAACGTGCCGAAGTCGCACCTGATTCCTTCTCCACAGCTCCTTTTCATCGGAGCAGTTCTGGACACAACGCAGTTTCGGGCCTATCCTCCCGAACGGCGAGTCCAGGATATTCAGGCTATGATTCCGATCTTTCAGCCTCTATCCTGGGTTTCGGTACGGATGACCCTGAGGCTGCTGGGCCTCATGGCCTCCTGCATCCTGCTGGTCGATCATGCCAGATGGCATATGCGGGCTCTGCAGTGGGACCTGAACCAGTGGGCGCAGCATCAGGGGAACCTGTCCGATTACGTCCCGATCTCGGAGGGAACTGCACAACAGTTGCAGTGGTGGCTCTCGAACCAGCAATGGGTCACGGGCAGATCCCTCTCCCTTCCCCAGCCAGAGCACACAGTTGTGACGGATGCGTCCCTTCTGGGATGGGGCGGTCACATGGGAGAGGCGGAGATCAGAGGCCTCTGGTCTCCGGCGGAGACTCGGCTCCATATCAACCTTCTGGAGCTCCGGGCGATCCGACTTGCACTGAAGGCATTCCTTCCCTCTGTCAAGAGGAAGGTAGTGCAAGTGTTCACAGACAACACCACCGCCATGTGGTACTGCAACAAACAAGGCGGGGTGGGGTCGTGGACCCTATGTCAGGAGGCTCTGCGTCTCTGGACATGGCTGGAACATCAGGGCATATTCCTGATGGTTCAACACCTGGCAGGTTCCCTGAACGCCAGGGCGGACGAACTCAGCCGCAGGTGCATGATGGATCACGAATGGCGTCTTCACTCGGAGGTGGCGCAAGGACTCTTTCTACAGTGGGGAGAGCCTTGGTTAGATCTATTCGTCACCGAAGAGAACGTGCAATGTCAGCAATTCTGCGCGTTGGAATTTCCAAGGCGGCACTCGCTCGGCGACGCTTTTCGTTGTGAGTGGAGTTGCGGTCTGTTGTACGCCTTTCCCCCTATACCACTTCTGCCCAGAGTGTTGAAGAAGATTCGGCGCGACCGGGCCCAAGTCATTCTTGTGGCTCCGGACTGGGCTCAAAGAGTTTGGTATCCCGAGCTACTCAGTATGAGCATCGATCCCCCGATCCGTCTGCCTCTTCGGGAGGATCTTCTGTCGCAGCAGCAGGGACGGTCCTCCACCCGAACCTGTCCAGTCTCCACCTCCTTGCATGGAGATTGAGCGGCGGCAGTTGATTCCTTTCGACTTGCCTCCCGAAGTTTGTGATGTGATTCTGGCAGCCAGGCGTCCCTCCACTAAGGTGGTATACGCCTGCAGGTGGAACAAGTTTGTGGCATGGTGCACAGCAAAGGCTGTGAATCCCCTTTCTGCCCCTCTTTCTGAGGTTCTTCTGTTCCTTCTTTCTCTGGCCCAACAGGGTTCTTCCCTGCGTACCATCAAGGGCTACCTTTGTGCAATCTCGGCCTTCCTCAGGCTTCCTGATCAGCCCTCCCTTTTCAAGTCCCCTGTTGTTAACCGGTTTCTTAAAGGCATTACACACCTTTTCCCTCCTGTTCCGTTTGTGATGCCTCAGTGGGACTTGAACTTGGTTCTTACCTTTTAATGTGCACTCCCTTTGAGCCTCTCCATAACTGTCCTCTTCGTCTTCCTCACTCTGAAGACAGCCTTTCTGGTGGCTATCACCTCCGCTCGGCGGGTGAGTGAGCTCCAGGCTCTTTCTTGCAAACCCCCTTTCTGTCTGTCCATCCAGACAAGGTTGTTCTTAGGACGCGTCCGTCCTTCTTGCCAAAGGTGGTTACTGCCTTCCACATTGGGCAGACCATCACTTTGCCCACCTTCTTTCCGCCTCCTTCCAGAGAGGAAGAGAGGCTCCACCGTCTAGACCCAAAACGTGCGATTTCTTTCTATCTGAACCGCACACAACAGTTCCGGGTGGACGACCAGCTCTTTGTTGGCTACGTGGGTGCCAAAAAAGGTCGGGCGGTACACAAGCGGACCATCTCCCGCTGGGTTGTCTTGTGTATCAAAGCCTGCTATTCTTTGGCTAAGAAGGAGCCCCCTGTTGGGCTAAGTGCCCATTCCACCAGGGCCACAGCCACCACCACGGCTTTGGGACATGGTGTCCCATTGGAGGACATTTGTCAGGCAGCTACGTGGGCCTCGCTGCACACGTTTACCAAGTATTACTGCCTTGACAGCCAAGTCCGGAGAGACTGCTTCTTTGGCCGTTCTGTTCTCCGAGACTTCCTTGTGTGATCTTTTTCGCAGACCCACCACCGGGGTTGGTATTGCTGGGGTATCTATTCTAAGGTAAGGAATCTGTCACTAACGTGTCTCTTTCAGATGCACAAGTTACTAACTTGTGTAACGATATATCTGTAAGAGACAGTAGTTAGTGACGGATTCCTTACCGCCCACCCATCCTCCCCGTTCTGCGAACTGATTTCTAGGGTTAAGGTCATCCCTTTCAGGGCCCTAGTTTTCAGACACCACTGTCAGTTTCTTGCATGGCTCTGCGTTTCTGGCGCTGAAAGTCGTGTACAGAACTGACGCCAGCGCGCATGGGCGGCGTCTAAGTACTGGCCGCGACGTCATCCCGGCGATCACGACGTCGACGACGGACGCTGAGCCGCACGACGCCGCTTACCGACGCGCAGGGGTACTACTACGCAAAACTTTCCGGATCCAGCCTGACGCCTGGGGATATTCTAAGGTAAGGAATCTGTCACTAACTACTGTCTCTTACAGATATATCGTTACACAAGTTAGTAACTTGTGCATTACGTGCCAACGAGAAACAACCTTTGGTGCCTGTTCACTCCAGGGACATGCTTTTTCTTTCATATTTAGCCAGCTTGAATTTAAATTCTGGTTGTGAAGCTGTTATCAACCCTGTCCATAGGTGACTCAGCATAAAACATTTTTAATAGGGACAGACCAAGCTAAACTATTACATAAAGATCTAAGGATTGCATTAGCTTGTGGGATTTCCAGCAAGGTCCAGCCAACACTGTTTGATGCTGGGCAGTCGTATTGAAAGATGACATTTGAATGGAACATGTGCTCTGAAAAAAGAATGTGGGCAAGTCTCTTGTTAGAAAGTTTCTAGATTACCATGAATCAGGAGCAAACAAGAAGCACTTACAAAGAAACAAACACTTATAAAGAAACGAACATGCAGAGCATTGAGAACTTTTCATTATGCAGACATAAAGCCAATTGCTTACTACTCTAGGCAGATTTCGGGTTCATTTTCTACAGGCAGACATGTGCCACAACCGGTTTCAGTTTCACTTTGCTGAATTTTCTGAAGCAACTATCTATAAATTGGTTAGCAATTTCTGAATTTTTTATTCACTTTTTTAGTGTAACTTACGTTCTCAGAACGTATAGCTGTAGATCAAATGTTGTGTACATTCCTGCTGTCTAATGCTGGATTCAGAATATTACAAGTTATTTTTGTTCGAAGGAGGAGTTTGTTTTAAAGTGACTTGTAATCCATCTCCTGACATTCACAATGCACCAGGATACAGACTCTTCCTCATGTTGGTTTTTAGGCTTTTGGTTTGGAAATGTTATGACTTCTGAATTACCGCTGTGCCTTAATTGAAACTTTACAAAAGGGGATGATGGACGGAACGTTTGAGCCAATCAAACACTCACCCCCAGTCAACTGATCTGGGTTTAATCCATCATCATTCTTTAGCTCACTCCACCACCCCAGTTCAGACATGGCCATATGCAAATCAGTCTGACCCTGTGCCTCATGGGAACAGTCCAGCCCGAATTGCCAAGCCATGTCTTCCCTGGACCGGAAACAAGCATCCTAGGACCGGTTTCTGGCATTTCAGCCGTCATCAGCCAGGCTTGCTTGAATCCAGTGGCAAAGTGAGCAAGGGACCCACGTCTGGGCATACCCCCGCCAACTTAGGGCGAACAAAGCGATACAAAAGGGGATGATGGACGGAACGTTTGAGCCAATCAAACACTCACCCCCAGTCAACTGATCTGGGTTTAATCCATCATCATTCTTTAGCTCACTCCACCACCCCAGTCCCCTTTGGTATCGCTTAATTGAAACTTTGGCGCCAGATAACTGGAGAGAAATCCCAAGACTTATGGATCAGTATTCTGAGGAGTCTAGTACCAGGTATTATGAGAATGACTTGTTTTGGAGGAGGATGTGGAAAACTATTTAAATTCGGCCCATCCTGCAATTGCAAGTTCCTGTGATCGTACAGGCATTATACCTGTACCTGTATTTTATTTATTTATTGAGTTTTATATAGCGCTGGCTAGACCCGGAGGTATCTGAGCGCTTTACATGAGGAAGAAACATTGTTTCAGAACATGGTTACAAAGTTACATCAGTTACTGGAGCGTAGTTACAGGAATTACATGGGTACAAAAGCATAGCATAAACATGAGGTAAAAAATAGGTAAGGGGAGAGGAGATTAGGGAAGAGAGGGAAGGAATAGGGGAGGTAGACTGAGAATAATTGAGAGAAGAGGAGGGGGAGGGTGTAGGAGGCACAACGGGGAGACAAGGAAAAACAGTGTCCGACGTCCGGCTGGGTAGGTGATGGCCGAGGGGTGAACCAGAGCCAAACTCATCTATAGCTGCTTGGGACAGCTCCACCGGTCATCGGCCAAAGGTTGCTCGGGCACCGCAGTACATACAGAAAGGTTATAGTTTCCGCCTAGGGGGGCATAGTCCAAAAGTTCCATCGAGCGCGCCGGTCACGGTGTACGGTGCTGTGCTCTCGGTGGTAATGGGATAAAAACACAGGCCTCCGCTGTGTGAGACTCCCTTGTCGCTGTGGACTCTCTCAGAGGGGTCTCTGAGACTCCAGGGTATAAATGCTGGAACCCTCCCCAACAAGGAGAGAAGGAGTGCTTTGGAAAGGGGCCCACTCATGGTGGCCATTATTAGAGAATTGGTGTGTCAGATGTCCCCAGTGGCGGACATCTTAGATGCCTCCTTGTCTATGCCTCACTGGCCTTGGGGAGAGCAGGTAGGTGGTTACAATCCGGGTGGAAGGCTGGGCAAACAGGGGGATATCTACCGGTTTGGTAATCCCCAGCCCAGTAGCTCTGGCGTAGAGCTCCTACTCGGCGATCATCTTGTTGATGGCCTCCGTGGCCCCTAGGGTGTTCCCGCTGCATTCTTCAGGTGTCCACGCATGGAGTCTCCGTACTCGGCGGAGAGTTTGGATCAAGCAGTCATCTTCCACTTCGCCCCCAGAGACCCACCAGACGCCACTACGCCCTGAACGCCGCTGTATTGCAATTGTCATTGTTTCACCCCCACTGGATTCTATCATAAGTGGGGGGGGAGAGTCGAAGCGACTGTGGATCTCACCTTGCGTGCTGTTCCATACTGCTGTCAAAGTTGCTGCTCAGGTCTGGTGCAGCAGTGGTGCTGCCACCGGGGTGCTCCTCGACTTGCGCGGGGCGGTCATCGGTTTCGTCAGCGGCTACGGGATCCAAGTTGCTGCATTGCGGCCGCTATCTTAACATCAGGCACACCTGACTGCCGTGTGCACGCCACTTTCCTCAGCGCTGACTCGCCCGGCTCCCCCGCCATGCACCGTCGCTCCAGTGAGGGCCGCAAGCGTAGTGGGGCAGCTGCACGCCCGCCGCGGCAGGACGTGTCCCAGTGTCCTCTAGTCTCCCACGAGGGGGGGAGGGGTCTGTGCTGTTTACGGGCTTCAACGGCGATTACCGTGGGGCTAATCTCCTATGCTCACTCCTTATCAGTCTTCCCTCAGCCGCGGACCAATCTACCCATGAAGTGGTGTCCGTCGCAGGACCAGAGATTCAATGAATGGGTTTGTCGGGCGAGCTTCAGACCCGGGGTCCGGTGGCCGCCATGTTGGTTACCGGGCCGTCGCGGCTCCGGGTCAGTTTTCTCGGCTTCTCCCGATGTTTGATCGACTCAGAGCCAGGCAACGATCTCCTGCTCTGTTCCGACCACTGCTGAGTTGTTTTTTTACGCTGTTAGGCGCGGCGTAGCAGGCGAGATTCGTGCCCGCTGGCGGAGCCTCAACCTCAACACGCCCGCCATGCTGGCGCAGGCGCACCATCACCATCCACTGTATGGAACTGTATTGCTACAACTCAACCATGTCACCTTCTGGCACCGATAATAAGGCTTCGACTGTGAAGATTTGGGGGACATGCCAGTACAGCTGAGGCCTGTGAGGGATGGAGTCTGATTTTTGTGTTCCCCCTTTGACTCCTGCTCTGGGTATGTAAAAATATCCAGAAGCCCAATGAAACTTGCAACAAGGATAAAGACTACACAAAGGATTTTGAGACATGACACTGAGGGCTAGGCGCCCCACCCCAGTCTCAAAAGCGCACACCCCAAACCCACACTTCAGGGAAAAACCTCTAAAGGAGACTGTCTTCTATGGTAAAGAAATGCCTTACCCAAACCACCACTTCTGAAAGTCTCCACATTCGACTGCGTCACTTTAGTCAAGACTGTTTAACACTGAAAGGCTAATTCAGCACCTTAAGATGCTCAAGATCCACAATATGTGTGTTGATACGAGACACAAATGCCTTCAACACCTAAACCGGCTTCAAAGGCAAAGAGCACATAGATCCTGCGCACGTCAGGGCAGCACTGAGACATTGACATCACCACAGCCATACGCATGACAGAGAACGATTTATATTGACCCAGACACAGGTCATATTGTTGCTTGTTCCCTTCAGGCTACACAACCACTTCATAAAAAGTGTGGTTTTGCTTCCAAAGGAGCCATTTCAGAGGAAATCATGACATTTCAATTTCATAGAAACGGAAAATAAGCACCATCATACTTTCCACACCACCACAACTCTCCCACCACACCATGTTCATTCATATTCCGAGAAGCAACCCTTAGAACTTTCAATGCCCTCATATGATGAATAATGGACAATAGAGCAGCAGGAATATCCATGGCACGATTAGTGGATTTGCAGAACGACGACTCTTTAAAGTCATACCCAGTAAAAGCACCCACCGGACAACACCTCAGCATACAAAGTTATAGCAAGAGCAGAAGATCGCCAGAGGGTGGTTAAAAAAAAAATCTATCCAACAAGATCCCATATTCATCTGTGTTGAAGTCCCTCCTGACTCCCTGGACTAAGCAAAAAACAATTGAACTCTGTGGCAACATCCGAGGTATGGCTAAGGTTGCCCAAGGCAGAGGCACCACTGTCAATAAACAGTGACCTTCCTCTAATCCCCCCCCCCGACCACTGAACACCTGCCTGGAGATGATTGGGGGTCACACATTTGTAACAGGGAGTAGATAACTTGGATAATTAGGTGCTGTCCATCATCGTCAATGGATATTGTCTTGAATTTCACACCAACCCTCCAAGTTACACACCACACCATCAAAAGTTCACCAAGTGCCATCACAAGCTGTTGATGGAGGAGGTGCAAGCAATTTTACTAAGACACAATAGAATTAGTGCTGGTGCATCAAAGAAGAAAAGGAGTTTCCTCTGTGTACTTGCTCATTACTAGAATGACAAAACTTTGAACGCAATCCTGGATCTCAGAGCTCCTCGTTATTGCATTCTATCCCTTCACTTCAAAATGATGATTATGCAGGGTGTCGTTCTGCTTCTAGATGCACGATTCTACCTGGTGACCCATAATCTCAAGGATTCCTTCCTCCACATCCCCATACTCTAGGCTTATTTTCAGTATCGAAGATTGGTTTTAAGCAGAACATATTACCAATTCAAGGTGTGAATGTTAGGGGTTATCTTAGTACGGAGAGTCGTTACCAAATGTTGAGCGAAGGTGGTAGCGCACTTAAATCACCAGCTAATCCATGTGAATACCTGGGCGACTGGCTGGTAACAGAGGCAAATTGTACACAATTCCTCACCCCTGCCTAACAAATTAAACAACTTCTCCAGACTAGGATTCATAATCAAAAATATCCCAGCTGTGTCTACAGCAAACCCAGGGTTTTCAGGCAGCTACACTCAGTGATAAGGAAAGTTTACCACCATGACGAAATAATAATGACATTTGAGAGACTGTTTCCCTTTACCAGATGTTGCATCCTATGACTATACTAATTATATTCAAACTGTTGTGCGTGATGGTGTCATGTATTGCTCTAGTCCCAAATGCAAGATTAGACATGCTTCCTTTACTGGAATTCCTTGCCAGGCAATGGTCACAGGCGACTAGGATTGGGCATTTTAGTGTTTGTAGAGCCCAGCTTTCAGCACAAATTACAATGGTGAAAAAAGAAAAGCTTGTTATTGGGCAGATCTATTCTTGGCCCACAGCCCCAGGGGAGCGGTGATTCAGAATCATCTCTTCCAGGTTTGGGAGCTCATGTGGGTTACTCACTATTCAGGGACAATGGTCTCCACATGAACGGCTTCTCCAAACCAGTGTGTTAGAGCTCATGGCAATACAGCTAGCTCTTTGAGCATTCCAAACCAGACTTCGAAACTGTGTGTTCGAGGCATGTGTGCTGTGGATAAACATGCTTTGTATAAGTCCGTAATCTACTGTTGGGCTCAGATGATTACAAGTTGTTTTTCTTCCAAGAAGTTTAATTTGAGTCACAAGGCTGTGTGACTCCTCTTGGTAATAGTTTGCATGGTCATCAACGCCATCTTCAGATTGTTTTTTTTCCACCGACTGGTTCGAATGTAATATCTTGTGCTCCGGTTTGAGACTCCTTCAGGCTCCCTCCGGTTCTTTAGTATCTCCACTAAACGGTATTGTCTTGATCTGTTACTTCATTGCGTCCGAGCGATCACCCTTCTGCGTACTGGGTCTTCGGCTTGCTCCCTCGGCCCACTGGCACGCCTGGCTGGGTATACTTTCAACACTTCCAGCATTCTTCGGAGAATGACGTGCTAATGGAGCGCATTCCGTTTCTGTCCGAACTGTCACTCCAAATATCCTCATACTGACTAGCACTCTGTTTGCAAACTATGCCTCTTGCCCAATCATCGAGAGGAGAGCAGTGAGGCATGCAAGTCTTTTATATCTAAAAAGATTCCTCGAGACCGACGTGCTTGACGGCAGAAAATGCAGTGCAAGCAAGCAGACGATGTACCGGACATCTTCTGTCGACAACAAGAGGAGGATGAAGAAGCTTCAGTGGCACAGGAGGAATCGCTGTCGATCCATGATTCAGAGTCCCAATCCAATGACGACTCCACCATTCTTCAACCTGCACAGAAGCATCAGACAGTGAGTACTTAGACCTCTGATCCTAAGCCCCATCCATCGGCTTCAACGAAAAAGACTGCTCACGGTCCGCCACTGCAAACAAAACGATGGCACACACCGAAAAACTGATTCGTAAGCCCTTACTCCGGCACGGCTCCCAAAATTCGGCATACAGCAGGGGCCTCCACCTCTGGGTCTACAGCCCCTCTATCTTCGGTCTCTGCACCGAAACCCAGCTCCCACTAAACCGAAGCTTCCACCACTGAAATGCTTTGTTTTCAGACCAAAGATCCTCGAGCAATTTAAAGGACGGCTCAACCTGAAACAAAAAAGACTCAAGATTCATCCTGGAACCAAAAGAATAGTCCTCCAACCAGCAAAACCACAATCTTCTAAAAAGCAGTTGTCTTTTGAAGAGGCTTTGGATGTTCCTATTCAACCTTTAAAAAAAAGGAGGAAGGATGCTGCCACTAGCCCATTGCACATCCCTATTCCATCTTCACCTACAACACAAACACCACCTCCACCATCTACTCCACCACCTCACTCACCACATTTATCTGAGGCAGGTGACAGGTTTCCTCACTCACCAATAGGAGAAGATGATCTGTACATTCGAGAAAACCTACACCCAGGAGAGGCTTGGGATGACTGACATTGAACCACAAGGGGATACAGACCCTGATCTATATCCCACACGACTATCACCACCTAATGATGCCTCTGCATATCAGGATTTAATGGCAAGAGCAGCAACTTTCCACTAGGTCTGCTGATATGAGGATTGAGTAGAGGAGGATTTTCTTTTTGAAACTGTCTAATGCCCAGAGGGGCACAATATTTACCATTACGTGAAGGCATGACACGTCAGGCAAACAACATTTTTAAAGACCCTGTCAAAGCGAGAATCATAACACCACTCATTGACAAAAAATAGAAGGCAGCACCATCAGATCCTACATTTATTAAAGGTCAGTTAACCCCAGACTCTTTAGTAGTCTCAAATGCAAGGAAGAGGGCTAACTCCCAAACATCAGGATACACACCACCTCTAGAGAAAGAATCTAAACTAATAGATGGAGGCTTCTGGGAAACGTGTTGCTACACAAGCAGCTAATCATTGGTGTATAGCCAACAGCCAAGCTCCTAGCAAGATATGACGGAGCCCATTAGGACGAAATGGAAGGGCTCCTCCAACACCTCCCAGAGGAGCACAGGAAAAGGGAGCAGGAAATTGTTAATGAGGGAAAACTCATTACCAATAACTTCAATAAATGTGCATTAGATGCAGCTGACACCGCTGCCAGAGGTATAAACACCAGTATCCTCTTGGCATGCATGGCTGAGGGTTTCAGGATTAAAGCCTGAGGTACAACAGGGTATTCTAAATCTACATTTTGACAAGGAACATCTTTTTTTTTTTTTTTTTTTGGACCTCAAGTGGGTACACAGCCCTTGAGAAAATGAAAAAGGAGACACAGGTTGCAAAATCGATGGGGGCCCTACAGACAAACACATACCGTGGTTCCTTTTATAGGCCCAATTACAAGCACGGTGGAAGATCTGCTACCACAGACACCACTGGGTCAGCATATAAAACCCAAGGACAAACCTCTACTTCAAAATCCTTTGACAGAGGTTCTTATAGAGGGAACAATTTTAAAGAAGGAGGCAGAGGAAACAATACCCGTTCCTCAAACACTATTAACAAACAATGACTTTCTTACCATCCCCTCAGACTACTTGACACCTGTCTGGGGTAGTCTTCAACAATTTCTCACCACTTGGAAATCAATTACAATAGATCAATGGGTGTTGGCTATTATCCAACGTGGTTACTGTCTGGAGCTCATTACAACTTCTCCAAATATTCTCCTGCAACAAGAAATAACAGCTCTATTACAAAAGGAGCAATAGAACCAGTTAAAAAACGGTTTCAGGGAACAGGAGTTTATTCACTATACTTCCTTATTCCCAAAAAACATTGGTCACTACGACCCATTCTCTATCTCAGACCATTAAATCATTACATCATTTCAGAACACTTCCATATGGTCACGCTTCGAGATCATTCCTTTGTTACCAAAGAGATTTCATGGCTGCCTTAGATCTAAAAGGCTCCTACTTCTATATACTATTCATCCAGCACAAAGAAAATACCTCCGGTTTCAATTTAAGGGAAACAATTATCAATTCAAAGTCCTTCCCTTCAGGATTACCACTGCGCTAAGAGTATTTACAAAATTTCTAGCAGTGGTAGTAACACATGTGCGCAGACAAAATATTCATATCTTTCCATATTTAGACGACTGGCTAATAAAAGCAAACGGCTGCAGCCTTTGCAAACAAAATATTCAACAGACCCTATCCTTACTACATCAACTAGGGTTTACCATCAACATACAAAAACTCCCATCTACAACCAGCCACCATACAGTTGTACCTAGGGCCCATGCTCAACACCCATTTGGCATTGGTATACCCAAATGCTGACCCAATACACATCATAGTAACATTAATTCAACAGTTTCAAGCAGGGAGTCAAATTCCAGCCAGAACATTTCTAAGACTTCTAGGCATGATGGCATCTTGTATTTCCATAGTTCCACATCCCAGACTACACATGTCATTGGACACAGTCATTGGGTCAACTTCACAATCTAGTGTTGGTAGACAGCCGCACACATCGCTCTCTGCAATGGTGGAATTCACTAAATCTATCCGCAAACAATTCTAATTGCAGATGCTTCCCTACTAGGTCGGGGCGCACATCTCCAAAACCTCCCTATTCAGGGAGTATGAGAATCTCCATATCAATCACCTAGAGCGGCAAGCTGTTCTCCTAGCAGTGAAAGCCTTCCTCCCTCACCTACAACACAAAGTTGTCCTAATTCGAACAGACAATATGACAAATATGTATTATATACAAAAACAGGGGGGGGACGCACTCTCTCCAATAGTCTCGGCACAGAAAATATGGAGATTAGCACTACATCACAACATTCAACTTATAGCAGAACATGTCCCTGGGGCAAGCAATCAAATTGTGGACTTTCTGAGCAGTACACAGCAACAAGTCCACGAATGGGATCTCCACCCCATGGTTCTTCTACCATGCTTTCAAAAATGGGGGCTCCCACAAAAGAAAACGCTAAATGCCCACACTTCGCAAGCAGATATCCACCCCAACAATTCAAGGGCAATTCTCTATGGATAAACTGTTCAGGGATATTTGCATGCGCTTTTTCACCTCTCCCACTACTTCCATTCGTGGTCAGGAAACTTGGGCAAACATTTTTTACCATGATACTAATAGCTCCAACTTGGGCTCACCAACCATGGTTTTCAATACTGTTGGAGCTATCTCTATTTCCACACGAGAAGCTTCACCTTAACCTGGACCTTCTCACGCAAAATCAAGGAACAGTGAGACATCCCAGTCCCAAAGAAATGAATCTTGCATTTTGGCTCCTGAAATCTTCGAATTTGGATCCTTAAATTTACCTCAAGAATGTATGGACATTCTTAAAGAAACTCGCAAACCTACTACAAGGCAATGTTATGCGGCTAAATGGAAAAGATTTGTTATATTCTGTCACAAACAAAACATCAACCCTCTTCATGCAAAAGTACAAACAATTACTTATTGCAGTTACAAACTACTTGGTTGGCATATACTTCTATACGATTACACCTTGCTGCTATTGCAGCCTATTTCCATACTAGAAGGCATTTATCATTTATTTTAAATCCCTGTTATTAAAGCCTTTATGGAGGGACTTAAGAGTCATTCCTCCTAGACTTCCACCTGCACCAGCATGGAACTTGAATATTGTGTTAACACACATGGGTCCTCCTTTTGAACCACTACATTTTTGTCAGTTGCAATACTTATGAAAACTTACCTTTTTAATCGCTATTATAAGAGTCAGTGAAATTCAGGCATTAACTCTTAAGGAACCTTTCTTTCAACTACACAGAGAAAAGCTAGTACTTAGAAAATATCCTAAATTCCTACCAAAGGTTGTTTCTAATTTTCACATTAATCAATCCATTGATTTACCTGTTTTTGTCCCGCAACTACATTCTTTTGCTCAAAGGGCATTACATACTTTAGGTGTGAAAAGGGCCCTATGTATTATATTGACAACTAAATCTTTCAGAAAGACAAAGCAATTGTTTATTGCCTTTGCACCTCCTCCTATGGGAAAGGCAATTTCTAAATCCGGCATTTCAAGATGGATAGTTAAAATGCATCCAAACATGTTATGCAAAAGCTAAAAGGCTTTAACCTTTTCCTCCTAAACCTCACTCCACTAGGAAAATTGGAGCTTCCATGGCTTTTTTAGGGAATAGATCTATTGCTGATATTTGCATAGCAGCAACATGGTCCACTCAACACTTTAACAAAACATTGTGCCAATGTTGGTCAAGCAGTACTAAGAACGCTTACAAACAACTGCAACTCTCACTGGTTAACCACTGCCTAGTGAGAGGGACTGCTTTACAGTCTATGCAAAGCATGTGTATCTACAGCACACATGCCTCAAATGGGTTATGTTACTTACCCTGTAAGCGTCTGTTCTTGCCATGTAGTGCTGTAGGTTCACATGCACCAACCCTCCGCCCCAAAAACCTTGTGTAGGTTGCAGTTCATACACTTTATATACTTATATCATACTACTGCATGGACATCACATTATTGAGATATATATATCATACTTACATTCTCACATACACACGGAAAAACAATCTGAAGATGGTGTCGATTACCATGCGCAGTATTACCAAGAGGAGTCGCCGCACAGCCTCATGACTCGAAGAAAACTTCTTGGAAGGAAAACAACTTGTAATCATCAGAGCCCAACACTAGATGGCGGACTTATGCAAAGCATGTGAATCTACAGCACTGCATGCCAAGAACAGATGCTTACAGGGTAAGTAACATCCTTTCTGATCCAAACAAACAATGGAATACCATGTACATAAACAAGGCAGCACACCCACTCCACAGTTGTCCAAGCAATATGGTATTGGTGATATGTTATCAGATATGCTGTTTTCAGAACATCTGCCAGGGATAGACAACAACTTTGCTGATCTCCAGTGCACCTGTTTGATACACTCAAAAACACAATATGCCAAAGTTTCATCTCCCGCTACAAGCATCCATAGACAGTTCCCGATCGATGAGATAGTTGGGTGTATTTGCTCATGCTTTTCCCCCAGATACTTTGGATTCCTTATGTAGTGCGGAAAAAGCAGGAGCAAACAATGATACTAATTCTCATTCGCATGACCTGACATGGGCTTGTCAGTCTTGGTACTTTCCAATTTTAGGGACCTTGGATCATCCACTCAAAATGTTACCAATCCATCCAGATCTGCTCAGCCGTCAAGGGTGGTTACTGCCTCCCAACCTCAAGTTGTTTAGTCTTGTGATTTGGCACTTGAGGTCTTATAATTCTGTATTCACTGGTCTGTTACCAGGAAAATGCATACAAATCCTAAAAAAGAGGCTTTAAAACATACTACTCTTGCATGCTATGCAGATAAATGGAAATGCTTTGTCATTTGTTCCAAGCAGCACATTCAGTTTATAACAGCTAAAGTTCTTTACATTTTCTCTTATCTTTTACATGCACAAAATTAAGGGATAGTCTACACTTCTACAAGTACGCTAAGTGACAATAGCTTCATATCTGCAAAATGGAGAATTATCAGCAATAGCTCTAAAATATGTAAAGATACACAATGTAAAAGGCTAATGGCGTTATAATTCAATGGGTTTACAAAACGTGAGTCCCTTATGTGCAAACATTGACTGAATTGTTAAAAACGACGAAATGGTGCACATGCAGTTTGTGTGCTAATAGTGATGGTAAGGGCAGACTGTTTTAATGCACCTTAACTGTGTGCTAATTCCTAAAAATAATATGCTTCAATGATTATTTATGCATTTGTATGGTGTAGAGTTTGCATGTGGTTACGTTATTAAATACCTGTCTTGCTTTTGGAAAGCATGCACCCGATAAGTAGCTTATCCCGGATGCAGCACCCGTGTGACGTGTTAACAAGACAGTATCTTTTTATAGTAACTTTGAGTTTGGTATATGGTTGTGTGCGCTTGAAGCAGTGCATGTTTTATTTGTTATGCTTCTTAGTAACATGCTTGTGTGTCCTATTAAGGAGAGCGGGCTTGTGACTTTGTTGCTGTGTATTATATTGTAATTGTCGCATTCTTCGAAAACAGACAGGCTGCCAGCATGGAAGCTGTTTGGTAAGCGCTGACACCTTATTATCTTGGCAGTGAACAGGGTGCGACAAGGAGAGAGGGGTAACGGAAGAGAGCTGAACAGGCTCTGGGTTCGAACTGAAAGCAGACTCATAGCTATAAAGATTGCTATCGCTCTTCTACACAATATATGGGCCTTGTTTGGGAATGCAAATATTTACTGAAGTGGGTGAATTACAGGATAGGAAGCTTCCCACCGTGATATAACCCTGGATGAAATTAAACAAGCGATATGCACATAGAGGGGCATGTGAAAGGCAGCGTGCCTTTTCGTTCTTATCTATGTTTGTAATTTGCACGCCTAACGTACGTAGGCAAGCACATTGTTTAAACATTATGCCTTCATAAACAATGTTTTCAATTCAAAATCTGAATTAAAATGAAAACACGCTAGCTTTTAGATGCCCATAACCCACATTACCAACCACAAAATAGAAAATAAGCCGTAACTAATCCTGTGAGGTTAACCTAGTCACAAATGCATATTTCAAATAAAGTGTAAATGCCTTTACAGTGCACCAATAAAGCAACAGTGTTAAAAAGTGTTAATAAAGAAAAACGAAGCTCACAAATAAAAACATTCCATAAAGTGCCCAGCGTCTGTTTTTCCTGTGCCTACCAAAACTAGCAGGTTACACAAACCAGAAACAGAAAAAAGTGCAAAAACTAAACGAAATGGGCAGAGGAGCAATAATGCATGTAGGAGGGCCAGTCTCCAGGGACAGGAACCACCCACTGAAAGAAGGGACAAATGGAATTTTTGACAAGTACACAAAAGAACTAATGGAGAGCGAGAGGTGTGATTGATGCCCACGGAAGAGATACATAATGCCTCGCAGAGCAGTCTATGCATGCTGCTAGGCTCGACCTACAAAGGAGGAAAAGTGAAATAAAACAATTGCCTAGGATCACGAACTTAGTTAAGTGGAGAAACGGGGATTAATCCCAGATTTTTGGTTTCGCATTGTGCAATTTGTACACTAGCTGTATATGCTTTTCTTCCCCTACACCCACCTTACATCAAATACTCCTCCGCCCAACCTCTTACTGCCTCCCTACTGCCATCAATGTGTCCCTCAGTCACATTACAGACCAAAATTTGTGGTCCCTGGAAAAATGTATGAGATTACCCGTGCATTACTGTATATATACTTTATATTTGTGTTTTTTTCCATTTTATGTTTGAGATTATCTGAAATAAATTCTCCTTCTTTTAGGCTCCTACTGCAACCGTTGTGCCTCCAGCCCAGGAAGAAGTAAAAACTGTAATCAGTCTTGTATTAAGATTAAGGTAAGTGTACTGCCGTAGGCTTCATAGAAATTGATTATTTATTTCTGTTAGATAATCTTTTATCTTAATGCCATTTATTTAGATTGCTTTATTGCTTTTTAGAGATGTTGAATGCCGGAGCACAGTCCCTTTTATTAATTCAACACTTGGAGCTTCTCCAATGTTATAGTGTTAAGTCTGAGGAGTAGCACTTTGAATATCTTTCACTCCCTTTCTCACTAATACCAGCTAAAATATGCTTCTCAGGGTTTTAGTTTTGATATAGTCATTCTGATTTGTTATTCTCTGAAGGACAATATAACATTAATTTCTTTCTAGGCATGATTCATATGACTGATGGTTCCTCTAATATGTTTCCAAAGTGTGTGCTTGCACCTGCCCTGTATCTCTCTGCCAGGAAGCATTTGTGTCATCTGTTAAAGTACACTTTGCAAAAACTGTTGAACATATTTTACACACTGGAAGAATATGGGCGGCATTCATGATATAAAATCAGTAGGGACAAGTCCACTATATTCTCGCTGGGACCTATACAGCATTGACCAACAGCCCCCCCTTACCCCCTGCCAGGTAACCTAAAGATGTCCTTTGAGGGTTTTAAATACCTTGGTATATTTATGACACCCCATTGAAGAACCTGTTGTCATCACAATCTCGGATGGGTGGTGTCCAACTTCCAGAGGGATGTAGAGCGATGGAGGGACTTGCCCCTGTCGCTAATAGGAGGGGCAGCCCTCTTTAAGATGATTACTTTAGCACAATTTTTGTATGCCCTTCAAAATACATATTTCCAACTCCGAGGACCACGTTCACAAATATTAATGGTTGTGCCATCTCTCCTGTGGCAAGGTGGACATCCGAGGATAGCACTTAGGACCCTACAGCGGAACCCATATAATGGTGAGATAGCCCTTCCCGATATGAAGGGCTACTATTGGTCAGCGCATTTGAAACCAATCAATGACTGGATACCTACACCGCAGGACCACCCTACATACAGACTGAAAAGGAGCACCCTGGCACGCTGTTCTCACTTACACTACCTCTGTCGGTTGAGCTGGGCAAAGCCTGATCCTGGTGACCCAGGTAGTCCTGGAGGTGTGGGTAAGGGCAATGAGGACGATCGGATGGGACCGGAAAATCACAAAGGCAAAACAACTTTGGATGGGGACACGAGTAAGTGAGACTGGGAAATTACAAGGCTTTGGTCGTGGGATTTAATGGTAATCTCCACTATTGGGGATATTCGGAAAAATGGGGAGTACAAACCCCTGACAACTTTTTGTTCAGGGTATAACTTGCATAAGTCTGTTTTAAAAAAAAAATATGTGCGACTAAGACATGCGTGGGTTGCCGAGGGCCCAATTGGCACTGAAATCACAGAATACACCCCATTAGAGGGGAGACTACTGCAAGAGGAACTCACTAAGGTGGCCATCTCCCTCACTTATCGCACTTTGAATAACAATATATCTGACAATCTACGCAACCTTGGGGATCACTGGGTGCGGCATGTGGGTGAACTGGAAGACATTGACTGGGAGACAGTGCTTATGCATCCCAGGAAGTGGCTATCAAGTCCTGGTTGCGCCTAAACCAATACAAAATCCTACACAGGGTGTACTATGGCAGGGTTAAACTACACACAACAGGTAGAGCAACATCGCCGGCATACCTGCGATGTAATGATGCAAGAGGAGATTTCATGCACACATTCTGGAGTTGCCCCTCATCCATTGGTACTGGAATGCGATCCTGGTGGACTCTGTAGGGTCCTGGAGGTTGTGCTTAAGGCTGAACCCGCATATGCCATATTGGGTATCTCAAACGATATAGATATTCCAAGACCCCACCTTCTCTTCAGTGCTCTGGGCCTAGTAGTTACAAAGTGGGATGTGGTGTGGAGATGGGGGGAGGAGGGGTTGGCAGAAGTTAGACCATTCAAAAGTGGAGTAGAGGTATGGATCTGTACATAGTGACGGTGAAGGTAAAATATGCCAGTAGGGGCTGTCCCCGAAAGTTCCGTAAAATATGGGGCCGGTGGATCAGCTACTGTGGACTTGATCTTGTGTACGATAGTCAGAACAGCACGCCAGACCCTTGGGTGAATGATAATCATGAGGGGCCACGAGGCTGAGTTGCCAGTTAGAGACTGTAGCAGGGGAGGATGAGAGACTATGCCTGTCTGCATTATAATGCCATGACCCCCAAGTACCACCTATCAATCAGTCACTCAGGATTTATAAAGCGCAGCTAATCACCTGATAGGGTATCCAGGCACTTGCAGGTCCCGGAATGCTTATTCTAACAGCAAGGTCTTGATGGCCATTCTGAATCCTGTAAGTGTAGTGATTGTCCGGAGGTGAGTGGGGAGGCTGTTCCAGGTCTTTGCTGCAATGTAGGAGGAGCGTCCTCCACTTCTGGTTCGGTAGATGCAAGGAGTATGGGCAAGTGAAAGGGAGGTGGAGCGTAGTCTTCAGTAAGTCGCAATAGTAAAAGCCTTGAATGAGCCATGATGTCTGGTTTGTTCCTTCAACAATGGTAATAAATAGCACATTACTCACTTGACGCATGTATAGGTTTATACCATGCAGTTTTTCATGTATAATATGTGAAACATCAGAGAAATATATTTAATCAGAACCACAACACACGAGGCTAAATTCAAGCACTAAATAGGCCTTGCTAGTTGTGGCTATCTTGTTGTTGTAACATAGTACTGAACCTTAGCACTGTAGTTATAAATGGGAATGTTAAAAATTGGTTTATTTGTTTGGGAGGAGGTTAACCCTATCAACTTAACAATCAGCTGGTTAGGCCAAAGCACAGTTCTGAGAATCTCTGCTCTACTCCTTATAACCATGGCACAAGTAGCAGGCAATCTCTTGAGAAGTGCATATTAAATTAAAGCAGTATGAACCAGTTGAAAGTCGAGAAAACACAGTAAAATTCCCAGCTCAATTCAGAAAAATAGAGAAGTTTACTGAACAAAAAGTCATCAAGATCAAGGTGTCCGGTGGATAAGGAGAACAAGAGATGTTAATTTTTAAAGTTTTAAGGCAAAAAAGCACCTGGAAAAAAGTAAAGCACCAGTTTGCAGATAACAGTGACCTCAGTGCAACCATGATAGGAGCAAAGGACAAATACACCAAGGGGTCAAAGTTTTTTTTTTAATCATTGGACTTAGCCTCTGGACTCAAGTCAAAATCTTCAAGCGGGGCAAACACTAAGGGTGAGGTCAGCAAGGGTTCTTCAATATCTAATACGTTGTCATCAAGCTCCAGCTGAATTGGTTGGCTTTGGCACCAAAAACTCTGGGTTGGGACAATCCTGGATTCTGTGACAGTTTAGGGTGCTTCATTTGACAAATTTGCGGCCTTGCCCAGACCAAGATGTTTCCTTTGGATTTAGTCACTTTTTTGGAAGTCATTATCCCCCAGTGGGGCACAGCTAGAAGCTGTAGTTGAACAGGGCTCCACAAGGCTAGATACCTTTTACCGTATGGTCCCTATGAATCAGTTTTCAGTGTGACAAAAATCTCTGGGCGGGCAAACCTAGTTTTCTTTCTTGCCTTACGAACAACCTCCTTGGGGCAAGCCTTTTACCCGTATCTCTCTGACCAATATCTCGGTACTGCAGAGCTGGGAAAACATGACTAGGTCTTACTTTCCTTCAGGTTAGTTCTTCAACCCCTCGCTGATCAGGGCAGGCTTCTAGGCACCAGTTCTCACTCCAGCCAATTTCCTGCATGGAACAGTACTCCATGTTCAGCTGAGCCAACTTGAAGTTGGGTATTCTGCTGTTTGTATCTTTAAAACCAGAAAACTGGAGGCCACCCACTTGACCTTGGGACAACAGTTCTTGAGTCCTTGAGACATACAGTGCGTCCTCTTCCATCTGGAGCTTTCTTTCTGAGTGGGCTTTCTTCTTTAATTGTGCTCTTTTGAGTTACTGAAATGTTCTGAGGGTGTGGTGTTTGAGGTGCCATATTTGTCCTGTGAACTAGCCAGTGATTGGAGGAGCTCTGCCACCCAATCCCATTTTCTTGTATTCCCTCTCCTTTTGCAGCATTTCTTCTTTGCCTCGCTGTAGTATTACCCAGGTGCCCTTGTTTCAAGATGGCATAACCCTTCTGCTACCAGGCAGGCCTGTCTTCACCTCCTTAGCTACACCTTAGGTAAATAAGCTTGCCTACCATCCAACGGGGTCCAAACTGGTTCTCTCCCTCACTGTGACAGGAAACGCGCTCTCTAGGAGGGCAATAGGAATGTATAGGAGAAATCCTCCCTAGCCTATCAAACATCTACATAGGTAGAGCTAAGACTGTTCTTTGTTCCTCTATCTGTTCCTTTCCAATCCCAGATGGCTAATCCTGCTTCGTGATCAGCAGTTAACGCCACCTTATCCTTTCTGTGCTCAGAGGCAGGCCATTGTCTTCTGAGCCAGGGTCTTTAACTCTTCTAGGCAAGAATGTGTATTCCAGCTCTTGGAGGCATGATGAGTGACAGAACAGGTTTTAAGCCAGTTGTGGCTCAGACAGCCTTAAGAACAAATAAATAAATAGATCTGATGGATACTTCTAATTGCAGATTCCTCACCTTTAGAATATCCCTATGCGCCTGAAATCGAGCTGGACATACCCCTGTGCCACAACTGAAGAAAGCCCTTTGTTTGCTGTGGTGTTTCAGAGGGCAGCTGAAGCAATAGAATTGCAGTTACTCATTATAGAGACAAACAAATATGTTGGCTGAAATTCTTCAACCAAGGCCAGCTTCATCTGAGCCATCTGACATTTAATGAAGCTCTTACCGAGGCCCTTTTGACTACATTTTCTAAGTCATTCTCCTGCCTGCTTGCCTGTCAGCCTTTTTGTGGCTAGGTGACATACACAGGCCTCCGGTGATCAGGACTTCCTAACTAAGCACCCTGCACTTGAGAGCCCGATTGTTTAAGCTTCAACAAGCAAATTAAATCCAAATTATCTAGTATTGGGGGTATCTTTAATAGATTCACATGCTTGAATCATTCCCCTTCATCGAAGTGGAGTCCCACGGTACTATAATAAAGTAGTTTGACAATTTTTCCATAGGCTATCGTGGTATTAGGCCATGAATTTAATAGCCTATCTACATCCTTTTTTTTTAATTAAAAAAGGACCAAACTTTAGATACAACCAATCAATAGCTAGCACCCACTAGAACCTTCCCAAGAGAGGCTGAGTCCCTCAGATTTTCCAGCACAAGTGTGGATAGGTAATACCGAAGTATAAGGGGAGCCTCTCGGGGGAGGAGGGTGGCTTGCATGTGAACCTATGAAAGATATTCACCACAACTAGTGTGTGACGGGAGTCTCCTTGAGCTCGTCTCAGTTTTTTCTACTCATAAACAGTTTTTTCAACTTGAAATCTGATATGTCTGATAGGAAAAGCCTATTTCGCCCCTGCAAGACCTCTGGGGGGAAAAAGAGGGTCCAGATTGATGACGCACACAAAGATTGCATATATTGCCTTCATCCACAGCATGAGGTGAAACAGTGCAAAATCTGTAACTCTTTCTCCTTCAAGATTTGAGGGACAGAGAAGGCAGGCTAATCTTGTGGCTGAAGAAGACGCAGAGAACATCTTCTCATGAAGAGTGACAACTCATCCAAGTCTCACAAGAGACCCAGATCGCCTGAGGGTAAGTCTGAGGAGGACAAAAAACCTCCCATCAGACTAAAGACTCTCTGGAGAAGGAGAAACATGGTAAATCTCCTCAGAGCCTGCCTTGCCATCGCATTCCAAGACTTCTAAGGAAAAGCAGGAGTCTGCCTCTTCTTCAGGCTTGTCGAGGGAGAAATCCTCTCAAATTCCCTCTTGGCATCGGTTTCATCATTGACGCCATGTATATCGACGACAACCCTCTCGTCGAGACCATCGACACCGCCAACGTCATCCACTGCGGCCATTGGTGCTCCCATTTCGTTGACAACAACTTTGATACTGTTGATTAAGTCAAAGACGACGCCATAGTCCACAAAGAAATCACTGCTGATGATGACCCTGTTGACGATGGATCTGTCAGCTACACTCCCGTCGACATCATCGACAAAGTCTTCTAAAGAGATAGTACTGACAGCGGTACCATCAACGCCACCACAACATGGTTTCAAGATGAGGAAGGCATCTCTAAGACCTGAGCTCATATCACCAAGCAAAGTTTCACCTTTGCTTCCTAGTCACTTGCTGGACACAGAAAAAACAGACGACGATGGTCCTTTTGGGACAGCTCATAGTCCCTCAGAGTTGAACTTAAAATGCCAGGAGGAGGATGAAGACTATTATGAGGAGCAATATTACCAGCATTACTACCCGGTTCCTCAAACAATGCCACCAGTACAGGTATTATGTAGATCCTCCTAGACAAGAGTCTCCACAACTGCCACCATCATTGATTCAGGACTTACAAGCTAAGCTATGTTGACGGATTACAGGAAACGCTTATCGCAACCCCAAGAGGAACATGCTGCAGCACCGCCACCTATGGTACCTTCTACTCCAACATTGCCTCCTCCTCCCACTCCTAGGATGACGCCTCATCCCATCATACCAGCACCTCCTAGGGATGATCCATCCTCCTCTTAGGATGACGTGGAAAAGGGCGAAATTCAGGACCCTCCACCGGCTACGGATGAATGGGGCAATTACGTTATACCCACACCATCACTACCTTCATATCATCCTTCAGACTCTCTTCCGGAGGATATAGGAGGTTTTCATAACTTAAAGGATAGAGCTGCTTTCAGATTTCATCTGCCTACCATAGTGATGCAATCAGACCTCTATGACTTAAAAGAATAAAAAAGGAAGTCCGTGCACTCCATCCCTATTATTGACCGTATCTGCAAGAGAGTCTTCAAGGTATGAAATCCCCAGCCACAGTGGTACCTGTCTTATCTCGGATAGACAAGAAATATAGAGCACCAGAGGATTCCCCTGCATGCCTTACGGGGCACCCCAAACCGGACTCTGTAATTTCTCAAGCGGCTCAGAGAAGGTTGAAGAATCCTTCAACCCCATCACATCCCCGCCTGATAAGGAAGCGCGCTGCTTGGATAGTATCGGAAAGCGCTTTTCATCCATGTCCGCAATAACCGTGCAAGCTAACGCCTTTGCCATTCTAGGCCATTATGACCGCCAGATGTAGTCTGATATTGGGGCCATGTTTGATCTCATCCCAAGGATAAAAGGCAGGAAACTAAAAACACTAGCAGAAGGTGAACGCACAGCTACTGAAGTTATTGACTGCGCCATGGACATAGTCACCACAGGCTTTAGGCAACTAGCCGGTGCAGCAGTTTTAAGGCGCAAGGGATGGCTTAGAGCAACCTCATTTCGACCTGATATGAAATCTAAAGTCCAGGACATGGCATATGATGGCCACACTTTATTGGGGAAACACTTTGATGATGCCTAGTTGGCCATTAAAACCGATACGGCCAAGTCGCTGGCTACCCTGCAATATCAAAAGGTGCCCTTTCGAGGAGCGCTTGGACGGGGTTTTTCCAGTTATAGAGGTGCTTACCAACGCACCTAGCAGTATCCAGACCTATCAGCCGCAATATCAACAGGGTTATCAGCGACCAACATATAGACAACCATCTACAGCTGGTTTCTCCAGACCCGGCTTTCGCAGGAAGCCACCATCCAAGAGCCGCGACGCAGGCAAACAGTGACTGCAGTCAGGTGCCAGCTACTGCCCCCTCTCTTCCAGTTGGTGCAAAAATCTCCAGTCACATCCATCAGTGGCGGAACATCACTACGGATCAATGGGTACTAGATTTAATAACCTATGGCCATACTCTAAGTTTTTACAACGACCACCAAACGCTCTGCCCAGGGCCTCGCACCCCCCCTCGTCTTCACTTATTAATCCAGGAAGCCAAGATTATGCTCCTCAAGGGAGCAATAGAGGAAGTCCCACTGGCGCAAAGAGGAAAAGGTTTTTACTCCCGTTTCTCTCCGATACGCAAGAAATCGGAGGAGTGGAGGCCCATTTTAGATCTGACACTTCAACAAATTCCTCCAGAACCAAACCACCAAGATGATTACGCTCTCAAATATCCTTCGGCGCCTCAACAGTGGAGATTACATGACATCCCTGGATCTGGAAGACGCCTATTTCCATATCCCTATCCACCCCAAACACCGAAAGTACATCAGATTCACAGTAGTTGGTACCCATTATCAATTCAGGGTTCTTCCCTTCGGCCTAAAATCCGCTCCACGGATATTCACCAAGTGTCTAGCCACAGTCTCAGCCACATTACAGAATCAAGGTCATCAAGTATTACCCTACTTAGACGACTTGCTCTTAAAAGCTCCGACATCTCTACAAGCCACCAAAGCTACGGAAGCCTTCATAACACTTTCCACAAGCTAGACCTTTCCATAAACCAACGGAAGTCTTCGGTTACTCCCAGTCAAACAATGATGTTCCTTGGAGCCGAGCTAGACACAGTTCAGAGCAAGACCTACCTCTTTCGAGAGAGGCAGAATCGATTAGCTCGTTTGGCATGAAACTTAATAAAAAAGCAGTGTGCGTCAGTGAGGATATACAAGTCGCTCCTAGGCATGCTTTCTTCCGCAATCCACATAGTTCCTGAAGCTCGTCTCCACATGAGGCCACTCCAAGAAGAACTTCAACCTCAGTGGATTCAAGCAATCGGATCCTTTGAAGACGTGATCTCTATCACTACACGAATGAGGCAGGTGTTCAAATGGTGGAGCCTAAGTTCCCATCTTTCACAAGGCCTTTCATTTCTACCTTTGGTTCTGGATTTTATCATCACCACAGATGCCTCTTTGGAGGGTTGGGTGAGGCCATTTACAAGACTTCCAAATTCAAGGGCACTGGTCCTCATCCCAAGAACAAATGCACATCAACAAGCTAGAACTCGAAGCCATATTCCTCTCCCTGCAGGCTTTCCTCCTTCAGATAGCTGGAGCCTCGGTGTTGGTCTGTACGGACAGCACCACAAGCATGTGCTACATCAACAAGCAGGGAGGAACCAAATCTCTAACTCTATCTCAAGAAACGCAAGAGCTTTGGAATTGGCTAACAGATCATGGAGTGTCCCTGAAAGGCGAGCATGTCCCACGGCTTCGAAACACATTAGCAGATGCCCTCAGCGGGAGAAAGGACAGTTGCCACGAGTGGGAGCTAAATTAGTATCAACAGGGCAAGGCATTCTCATGTTGGGGGAACCGGCGTTGGACCTGTTGCAACGAACAAAAAATACCAAATGGCAGTTTCTGCCAGCTTATTCCCTCTCCCAGGATCACGGGGAATGCCCTTTCAATGCGATGGTCCAGGATATATGCCTATGCATTTCCCCCCATCCCATTGATTCCCAAGGTACTTGCCAAAATGAAGGCAGAACGCTGTCGCCTGCTACTGATCACCCCCGGATGGCGCACCAACACTGGTTTTCAGAGTTTCTTCTCCTGTCAGAGGCCAAGTCCATCTACCTTCAACCCACACCAACTCTGCTAACCATGAACGGGGCCAGATATGTCACCCAGAACCAGCATCTTTTCAATGGCATGCGTGGTTCGGGAATTCATTGGATTTCGGGATCTGAACATAACACAAGAACGTAGAGATATTCTCACCAGGTCTCAAGCAGAAAGCACCAACAAAACTTATAGATTAAAATGTAAACGTTTCTGTCTTATAACTCTAACATCCACCAGGAGAGTCTGAGAATCAAGCTTTTACTACCAAGCAACCTTTTCTACGCTTCACAAATGACTTTGTGGTTTTCAGAACAAATCCTAAATATATCCCTAAAGTTCCGTCACAATTCCAGCCAAACAAGCCTGTTCTTCTCAGAACTTTCTTTCCCAATCCGGCCACGCCAGCAGAACAGACTTTGCATTTTCTGGGCATTAATGGTGTCTTAAAATCTACCTGCAAAGGACAAAAAACATCCGGAAGACTGATCGTAGCTTATGGGCAAGGTCGTCAAGGTACCGCAGTTACTAAGGTGACCATTGCCAGATGGATCGCAGCTTCAATACAATTCTGCCATGACAAAGCAGGCAAACCTTTGGCAAGGAAGGTTAGAGCGCATTCAACAAGAACAGTCTCTACCTCGGCTGCTATGTTCGCAGGCATTCTACTGGAGAAACTCTACAGGACTGCAACGTGGAAAAGCCGCACATGTTCACACAGCATTACTGCCTGGAATCAACACAGCTTAGTAATGCAACCGTAGGACAGGCTGTTTTACGTCATTTATTCCATGAGAGTTGTTTATGTATGCTTATGTATGTTTAAGGTTACTTGTGTTTCAAATATGGAAATCTTTGACTGATTAGTTAAAAATTAAATTATTGGGTGTTCATACGAATTTTATTCTGTATCTCTATACATTTTGCATACATATATATATTTGCATGAGTATATTCATGGAGATATTCGTTTATATTGATATTTTTATGTGATGTTAATGTTACCCACCATCCACAAAGGGTACTTACAGTTGTTATAATACTGCTTGCTATTCTGATTCAAGCATGTGAATCTATGAAAGATACCAATACTGAATAACTGCAGTTACAGATAAGTAACTTATTTCTTACCTTCTAACCAACCTTACAGATAGAGAGTTGAATAGAGTTAATGCTTTCAGAAATTGAATGTTTTCTTTGGCCAATCTAGCACTCGCTGGCCCAAACAATGCATGATGATGAGGATTCTGCCAAGTATGTGCTCTGAGTTGGCTTGGACACTAAAGACTGCATCAACACAGCTATTGGTCCCAATTTCATGGTTAGGGAGTATGCCTGGATGCAACCAACCTTGTTGTCTGGAGACATGCTAGCATACTTAATGGACTTGTCCTTCGATGGGTCCAGTATAATTGGTGAAAAGTTTGATTCTGCTCTAGAATAATTAAAGGATAGTTGTGCCACAACATGTTCTTATAAGCTATTGACACCAATTTCCCCATCAAACTTGGGAATTCAGTGTTATTCCCAGGGTCTAACTTACAGACCGTGCCAGCCCTCCCAACCTGTACCACAACAGCCAACCTATTTGTTTTGAGTTCGCAGATATGGCACTGACAGAATTTGTTCAGACTGACATGGACAGCAATCCTGCAGTGATTCTTCCCCTGCTGCATCACTACCAAGCCACTTGAAATTGTCCTCTCAGGCTCATGCCTGGCTGGTAAAAGGCACCATATTTCCTCTCCAGCGAGATATCCATCATGTCAGACAAGTGAGGTCTTACAAATTGATCCTGAGGTCTGCGCCCTGCCATTCATCTCCTCCCCACCTTGCCTTGCTCTCATACTGGAACTGTTGGAGGATCACTCTGCAACTCTGATGCAGGAAGTCAACCTGTTGTTCAAGGGTGCCATCGTGCAAGTTCCACATTTAGAGAAGGGAGAAGGATGCATCTCACAATACTTCCTTGTTCTCAAGACGGGTCGGTGTCTAAGGCTTATTTTGCACCTCTGACAAATGAAAACCTCTCTGAGGAAGGACAAGTTCAAAATACTAATTCTGGCTCCGATCCTGTCAGCTCTAGACCCATGTAAGAATATCAGAACACATATTTCTGTATGTCCCACAGCCCCACAGGCATTACTAGCGGTTCAGGTTTGGCAAGGAGCACTTTGTTTTCTGTGCTCCCCTTCAGCCTCATCTCTGCCCCTCGGTGTTCGCCAAAGTGATGGTGGTGGTTACTGCCCATCTTTGGAGATCAGGATTACACATAATTTCGTTTCTTGAGGACTGACTGCTGGAAGCTGGCTCGTCAGTCACTCGTAGACCAGCTCTGGATGATTGCTGAACTCCTAGCATTGTGTTTCACCATCAAAGAGCTAAAGTCCCATCTCTGGGCCAAGCAAAGACTTTAATTCATTTGGGCAAATCTGGACATGGTGGCGTTCAGGGCCTTTCCTCTACTGCAGCAAAAATGGGGCATTCAGCATTTGCATATTATGTTTCAGGATCAGTCCTTGGTTTCAGTGAAGATGGCTCAGATACTTCTTGGTCTCCTATCCTTGTGCATCTTTCTTATCCCGAACGCCAGGTGGCACGTGCAAGCCTTGCAGTGGGACCTTGTATCCCAGTCAGTCCAGCATCAGGGATGCCTCTCTGACTCCATTCAGATGTCGGGCAATACAACACCGAATTTGCTGTCGTGGCTCACAAGCACCAAACTAGCCTGCCACAGGCCACTTTCCCTCCCTCAACCAGAGTTCACGGTGGTGCATCTTGTCACTGATAGGTGGGGTGAACCATGAGGGGCGTCTTAAGCACAAGGTGCAGTTTTAATACTGATGTGCATTAGAGTTTCTTCTAAGGCACTCGCTAGGAGACACATTGTGTCTAAATGGAAAGAATGCCTGTGTACCTTTCCACCACTATCTCTCTTGCCTTGTGTTTAATAGAAGAACAAGACAGACCAGGCCCAAGTCATTCTGATTGCCCTGGACTGGGCCAGGAGAAAGTGCTACCTTGGGTTTTTGAGCCTCGAGCATTTCTGCTTCAATCATGCTTCCACTTTGGGAGGACCTCCCATCTCAGCAACAGGTTAGAATAGTACATTGATTCTCCACATCCTACACCGCCATGCATGGAGATGGAGTTTAAGCAGTACCAGCTTACTCTGTTAAACTTGCTGACTAAGGTACTTGATGTAATAGTTACTCCAGTATTGGAACTTTCATAGATTCCCATGCCTGAATCATTCCCCGTCGTCGAGATGGGAGTCCCCGGTATACATAAAATAGCAATAGAAACCATTACAAAAGAACAAACTAGGCCTAGGCCCATTCTAGTTTTGTAACATATCCACCTCTTTTTGTAAAAGAGACCAAATAAAACAAACAGCCAATCAGATTAGCCTCACCCTCTAGAACCTTGCTGAGAGAACCTCAGACCCTCAGATTTTCTACTGCACGTTGTGCAAGGGAGTCTCCAATTGAGCTCTGCTCATTTATACATTTCTACAGTTTTTTCTTCTGGTTTTTTGCTGATATTCTCTCCTAGGATGTCAGACAAGGAAAAGAAAGCTCTCTTCAAGGCTTGTGCCACCTGTGCCAAGAAGAGGTTGTATGTGGAGGACAGGCATAAAGACTGCATTTACTGCCTGTATCCAGACCACAAAGCAGCGGACTGCAAGATTTGTCGCACTTTCTCAACTAAGACACTACGAGACCGTGAGGGTCGTCTCTTGACCTGGCTCCAGAAACTGAAGTCTAGGAAAGACCCACTCTCCAGTGACAGCGAGGAGTCGTCATCTGCCACTTCTTCAAGAAGGTCAGTTAAAAGGGGTAGGGCTTCCCCTTCGCCTTCTAAAGAGCGTCCTGCTAAGCTCTCAAAAAAGACCCCTCAGGGGTCTGAGGGCCGGAGTCCTGGCGAATCTCCTCACCACGGTGTAAAGGAGAGGGAAGGACAGTCAGCAGCAACAGCAGTAGTGTCAGTGGCTGTAAAACCCTTCAAAAAGCCCTCTTCTCTGACTTCTGAGGGAAAATCTGAAAAGGACGCCCACTCGTCGTCGACGAAATCATCCAAGGTACAGCTTAAATCTATGCCTCCGTCGACGGGCTCGTCGACGGTACCTTCTGTGTCGACGCGGGTGATTACAGCTTCGCCGTCGACTGTTTCAACGACGTCGATGAAGATGTCGACGAGAGTAGCGACGGTGTCGACGACCACCACGACGACGTCGACTGCCAAGATGTCGATGGCCTCGGCGACGACGGCGCCTATCTCTTCATCGACTATCTACTCTTCGTCGTCGCTGCTTCCGTCTACGGCCTCGTCGACGACTGTCTCTCCGTCGACAATGGAAAAAATTATAAAAAAACGGCAAATTACACCGGACATGACTTCCCCAAGAAGAGTCACTCCTCTGCCTCCAGCTCTTTTGCTTGAAGAAGAAGAAGAGTCTGACGACGATGGGCCTTTTGACTACGCACATAGCCCCTCGCAGCTGCGAGTTAAATGCCAGGATACTGACTCGGAGGGAGAATATCTCCAAGAGCATACATATGACCAATCCATAGGCTATCAAGAGGACTACCGCCAGGAGATGGTCTTGTGCCTTCCTCGCTTTTGGCGGATCTCCAAGGTATGCTGGCCGACTATAGGAGGAGATTTTCTACACAACCACCTCCTCCAGCTATGGGGCCAATTGCGGCTGCTCTTCCGGCTCGGTCTATTACTCCTCCACTGCCACCGTTGCAACCAATGCCTCAGCATCACTTGCAGATTTTGGATGTACCTCCGATTGGGCCACCCGCACAAGATGACACCTCGGATGAGGATCAGGGCAATGTCCCTCCGCTTCACCAGGACACAGAGTGGGATGATTGTTATACCTGACCCGGCTTCTCCATCCCCAGCTCCTCTCGATTCCCCCCCTGTGGACATTGGGGGTTTTCATAAATTAATGGAAAGGGCCGCAAAACGATTTGATCTTCCCATGCCCACGGTTCAGTCGGAATGTTTCCTCTACGACTTCAAGGAACCGTATAAAAAGACTGTGCGTTCCATTCCCATTGTGGGCCATGTTTGGGATGAAGGATTAAAGGTGATGAAGAATCCTGCCACGGTGATGCCAGTCTTACCTCGCCTGGAAAAGAAGTATAAGGCCCCGGAGGACAGTCCAGCCTCCTTGGTTAGTCAGCCGAAACCGGATTCGGTAATATCTCAGGCTGCCCAAAGGAAGTCGCGCAACCCTTCGGCCCCTCTCACTACGCCACCTGATAAGGAGGGCAGACGCCTCGATAATGCAGGGAAAAGATTCTCTTCAATGGCGAGCCTCTTGGTTCGGGCAGCTAATGCCTTGGCAATATTGGGCAGGTATGATCGCCAAATGTGGTGCGATCTGTCCCCATATCTCGACCAGTTGCCAGAGGATCCTAAGGTGGAAGCGAAGAAGATCCTGCAAGAAGGGGAAGTAACATCAGCAGAAATAATTGACTGTGCAATGGACATTGCAACAACTGCATTCCGCTCGCTGGCGGGCGCAGCGGTCCTTCGTCGCCAGGGTTGGTTGAGAGCGACATGGTTCCGTCCGGAGGTCCAAAATAAAATCCTTGACCTTCCCTTTGATGGTGAGGCGCTCTTCGGTAAAACATATCGACGATGCACTCCAAGATATTAAAGATACGGAAACAGCGAGATCTTTAGGGACTCTGCAATACCGGAAGGTCCCTTTCCGTGGAGCCAGGGGAAGAGGTACTCCGTCCTATAGAGGTGCATACCAGCAGCAACGATATTCCTCCTATGGGTCAACATCCCAGTCGTATCGTCTGTCCTACAATCAGAGGCAAGGCCAGTCCTCTTCTTTCTCCAGGTCCAACAACAGAGGGAAGCAAGGTCGCCAAGGACGGGATTCTTCCAAGCGACAATAGCGGCGTGCTGGCTCTTCTTACTGTACCCTCCCCCTCTACGACATCAGTGGGAGGCAGGGTATCGGAATACCTCCACAACTGGCAACGGATAACATCAGACCGTTGGGTGCTGAACATCATTCAGTGTGGCCATACTTTAGAATTTGTCCATCTTCCACCATCCAAGCCCCCTGCCGCCACGGCCTCAAAACATCTGCACCTTCTTCGATTGGAAGTACAGCAAATGCTCCTCAAAGGGGCAGTGGAACCGGTTCCTCTCTCTCAGCGGGGAGAGGGGTTCTACTCCAGGTTTTTTCTGGTCAAGAAGACGCTGGACAAGTGGCGCCCTATTCTAGATCTCAGGGAGCTCAACACCTATCTCATAAGACAATCATTTCGGATGGTGTCTCTCCAAGATATTCTACGTCTTCTCAACTCGGGGGACTTTATGGCTACTCTTGATCTCGAGGACGCGTACTTTCATGTACCCATCCATCCAGCCCACAGGAGGTTTTTGCGGTTCACAGTATACAAGAGCCATTTCCAGTTCAAAGTTCTACCTTTTGGTCTTTGATCTGCTCCGCGGATCTTCACCAAGGTGCTAGCGCCAGTGGCAGCATGTCTCAGGAGGAAACACTTTCAAGTCTTCCCCTACCTGGACGACTGGCGGCTGAAAGCTCCGACCAAGCTGCAAGCGGAGGAGACAGTCGGTGCGTGCACACGCCTTTTCGACAGCCTAGGGTTAACTCTCAACATGGAAAAATCATCTCTCAGCCCTTCCAGGATAGTTCGATTCCTGGGGGCCATCCTGGACACGTCTCTCAACAAAGCTTCTCCAACTCAAGAAAGGCAGGAAAAGCTGTTGTCCATGGCTCATCTGTTGCGAAGAAAAGAGTGTCTTTCAGTTCGCCTTTACAAGTCCCTGCTAGGGACAATTTCCTCCTGCATTCCCTTGATACCTCACTGCAGGTTGCGGATGCGTCCCCTCCAGGAGGAGTTGGACTTGCAATGGCGACAAATAGACGGGTCCTTCGACAAGGTGGTGGTCACCCAGTCTATGAGAAACGCCGCCTTATGGTGGACAAGGGAAAAGAATGTGTCTCAAGGTCTATCCTTCGAAGTCATCCCAGCTCCTCAAGTAGTAACGACGGACGCCTCTCTGGAAGGCTGGGGCGCAGTGTTACAGGACTTGCATGTAAGCGGGCGTTGGTTACCCCACCATCGTCGGCTCCATATCAACCTTCTGGAGCTCAGGGCGATTCGTCTAGCATTGCAGGCTTTTCTTCCACGACTACAACAGTCGGCGGTTCTCGTCCGCACGGACAATACCACGGCCATGCATTACATAAACAAGGAAGGAGGCACCAGGTCTCGCTCTTTGTCTCAGGAAGCCCAGAGAATTTGGGAATGGGCTATCCAGCACGTGTTTTCACTCAAAGCGGAACATCTCCCAGGGGTTCTCAACGAGTCAGCAGACACACTGAGCAGGCTGAGATCGGAAAGCCAGGAATGGGAACTGGACCAGTCTACTCTGGAGGAAGTGTTTCGCCGGTGGGGCAGGCCTTCCATAGACCTCTTTGCCACCCCAGAGAACACGAAATGCCAATTTTATGCCAGCAAGCTACACCATCGGGGATTGCTGGGGAATGCGCTTTCGATAGCCTGGTCAGGCGCATTTGTCTTCCCATTTCCCCCCATTCCGTTGATACCCAGGCTTCTCTGGAAACTCAAGGTGGAACCTTGCAGGATGATCCTGATAGCTCCAGCTTGCCCTCGACAGTTTTGGTTCACAGAGCTTCACCTTCTCTCCCTGGACCTTCCTCTGCAGCCAATTCCAGCACTGCTTTCAATGTCTCGGGGCCAGATCTGGCATCCGAATCCTCGATCGCTGCAACTATCGGCATGGCTCCTGAGCACCGAGAATTTCTTGGGTTAACACTTTCGAAGGAGGTTACGGAGGTGCTTTCTCAGGACAGAGCCCCAAGTACAAACAAGACGTACCGTTTGAAATGGAAGCGCTTCTGTATTTGGTGCCATCAGGAAGGGATGGACCCCTTCTTATCTCAACCTCACCAAGTTCTACCTTATCTCCTATCATTGGCGAAAGCGGGCTGGCTCACTCCTCCATCAAAGTCCATCTGGCCGCCATCTCTCGCTATAGACGCACTTCCTCTGGGCCTTCTCTCTGGTCGGCAAGGATAGTCAAGCAGTTTCTCAAAGGCCTCTTCAGAGCTTTTCCTCCAGTGAGGCCTCCGCCTCCTCTTTGGCACTTGAATCTGGTTCTCGCCCAGCTCATGAAGTACCCCTTTGAGCCGATTCACCGGGCGGACTTAAAATTCCTCTCCTGGAAGGTGGCGCTTCTCCTGGCTCTCACTTCCGCAAGGAGAATGAGTGAGTTACAGGCCCTAACTATTCATGATCCTTTCCTTCAATTCAAGAAAGGCACAGTGATACTCAGGACTAACCCAAAATTCATACCAAAGGTGCCTTCAGACTTTCATTTGAACGAGCCAGTGATACTCGAGGCCTTTTTTCCTCAGCCTTCTACTCCGGCTGAAAGAGCACTTCACTCACTGGACATTCAGAGGTGCTTAAAGTTCTACCTTCTCCGTACTAAGGACTTCAGGAAATCCTCTCAACTATTTGTCTCTTTTAGCGCTCCCCGTAAAGGTTTTCCCCTTTCCAAACAAGGGATTGCTCGTTGGGTTGTCAGCGCTATTCGATATTGCCACACAGCAGCGGGCAAGCCCCTGGAGGGTCGAGTCCGAGCACATTCTACTAGGGCAATGGCTTCTTCAACGGCCCTCTTCGCAGGAGTCCAGATCAGGGATATCTGCAGGGCTGCGACTTGGAGCAGTACTCGTACGTTTACAAGACATTTCTGCCTGGATGCTTCAACGCAGAATGACACGGCTGTGGGCCAGGCAGTCCTGAGGAACCTCTTTCAGTGAGTGGTGAGCTTTCCCTTTCTTCCCTCCTACCATTGTTTCGTATTATTTGCACATTTTGAAAGTGTGTTTATGTATTGAAATAGTGCTTTTTCTTAAAGGTACTGCAATGTTATGACTTTCCTCTCGCTTGTTTTAATGTTTTAAAATAAATAAATAAATATGAGAGAGAACAGTAAGAGAGCAAAATGTGCTTATAACTGCTAGCTACTCTGATTCGGGCATGGGAATCTATGAAAGTTCCAATACTGGAGTAAGAAAACAAGTTACTTACCTGTAACTTTGGTTCTCCAGTATTGGAAGCTTTCATAGATTCCCATGCGACCCACCCTCCTCCCCTGGGAAAGCTCAGCCTTCAGTGTCTTTGGTTGTATTGTTACACAACGTTTACGAAAATCTGAGGGTCTGAGGTTCTCTCAGCAAGGTTCTAGAGGGTGAGGCTAATCTGATTGGCTGTTCGTTTTATTTGGTCTCTTTTACAAAAAGAGGTGGATATGTTACAAAACTAGAATGGGCCTAGGCCTAGTTTCTTCTTTTGTAATGGTTTCTATTGCTATTTTATGTATACCGGGGACTCCCATCTCGACGACAGGGAATGATTCAGGCATGGGAATCTATGAAAGCTTCCAATACTGGAGAACCAAAGTTACAGGTAAGTAACTTGTTTTCTTACAGCCTGATGCCTCTCCATAAAATTGATTTATGCAGCACACTGGAACAAATGTTGTTGCCTGGTGTGGTGCCCGAAACACTGACTACTTAAAAGGAAATCTTTCTGATATACTTTTGTTTATTCTTTCCTATGTGTAACAACGCCCTGCGGTGGGCATAGTGAAAAGGTGTTTATCTGCCCTTTCTATTAATACCTGACCAAATATCTATAAGTCACCGGTTGTGATGCTTTTTTTATTAAAAAAGATTTGACTCTCATGTTTGCCATTTCCCACCCCATTTGTTATGCTCAATGTGATCTGAACTTGGTGTTCACATTTCTCATGTGTGCGCCCTTCGAGCTTATGCAGTTCTGTTCTTTAAGCCTTTTGACACTTTAAAATGCCTTGTGCTTTGCTCTTATGCCAGCACACTGCATGAGTGAATTGCAAGTGCTTTCGGTGGAACTGCCCTACTCCACCTTTTTTCCAGACAAATTGCTTCTGAGGAACCAGGTGGCACTCTGACCAAAGCTTGAGACATCTTTCCACGTTGACCAATTGATAACTCTGTTAACATTTTTTTGCACAGACCCCTAACCTTTTGAAACCGAGGTTCCACCACCTAATCCTTAAAATGGCGCTGAGCTTTTACATTGACTGCACAAAGTACAGTTGCTTGGATGATGAGCTCTTTGTGAGGTTTTCTGGTGCATACAAAAGCATGTCTTTGCATGCAAAAGAGGAGCTTCACAAGGTGGATCGTTCGCTACATCACAATATGCTTTGAATTGGCCTCGAAGCAGCTCCTTGAAGCCTGCAAGTCGAGCCCACAGGGTCAAGGTTGCTACTATGACTTTGGCAAGAGTGGTACTTGTTCTGGACATATGCCAGGCTGCAATGTGTGCCTCTGTGCATACATTCATTAAACACTACTACCTTATCTGTCTGGTCCTGCACGGAGGTCGATTCATCCACTTAGTTCTGCTAGACTTTTTGGTCTGAGTCCACTCCGCAGACCCTCAATATTTGGGGCATACTGCTGTAGTGTCTGTTTTAAAGATGAGGAATCTGTAGTTAGAAGTATCCATCAGAAGAATAAGTTACTTACCTTTGCTAAGACAATTATGGTTAATACGGTATCTAACCATAGAATCCTTACTGCCCTCCCACCTCCCATGTTTGTAAAGTGGCCTCCTTAGCATCCAAAAGGGTCCCAAGTTAGAAGATCAGCACAATGTTTCATTCAATTTGTTGTATGCTCCTTGTCTGGGAGTGTGTAAGCTGAAAGCTACAGGAAACTGCACAGGGTGGGGCTTATATATTGCTCTGCTCCATCTTTTCAAAGGTGTCTGAGCAACCAGGAGGCACCTCCCTGCACTTGGGGATATTCTTAAGATGAGGACTCTGTGGTTATGGTATCCAGCAAAAATAGCGTTACAGAAGGTGAGTAACATGTTCAGATGTGTGCGTACTGGATAATCTGCTACTTGCGATTGTTCAGTGAGTGTTGAGGGGCCTTGAGTCGCAAGAGGAAAACTTTTGAGTGGGTCATGCTGACACTCCCTCAAACAATTGTAATAGCATATTACTCTCTACGCATATGCCTATATTGTTTATGCTATGTTGTACTTCCATGTGCATTAATTAATAGCATGTTTATTTAACCAGCAGTGGTGATCTAGGCCCAGTAAAGCGTTAGCAACTCTTTCACTATGATTAAAGCCATTACTCCATTGGACAAGCACTGGATTCGTTCTGTGATTTAGGTTTCCCACTGAAATTCACAATGAAGAGAATTGTGGAACCATGTCAACAAATCACTGATTATAGTTACCAACGTAACTGGTTTCAAATGTACTCTTGAGTACACTGTGGATTAGTTGCTCATGTGAAAAGCTTGGCCGCAACCTGAATCATCTGTCATTTATGAATATATTTAAAGTGTTCTAAAAGATGGCAAAATCTTTTGCTGTCACCTTCCGGGCATAATCATTTAGTCAAAATGGCTATCTCTCCAAAACCCTTGAATATGTCCAGGAAGTTGCCTGCTTAACCTTCAAACAACTATTTACATAATATGCATCGCTTTATTGCAAACTATATTTGGAATAATCGGAGAGCCAGACTTGCTTTGAAATTAAGTAGGCTTCCCTTGAAATTTAGTGGTTGGGGACTTTAAGATTTTACGGAGTAACTGTTTCAGTACTACCGTAAGTCACATGACAAGATGAAAGTATTCTTTTTGTGTGAAGATAGTAATTTTAAAGACATTTTAAGAGATTTAATTACACTCTACCCAGTTTGTTACGGTTTTGCATTCCCCATCTCCTCTTGCCTGTCCTTTCTCTATCTGATAGACTTCTAGCCACATATTCCTTACCTTGGATTTATCCCCGGGTGCCAGACTGGTTCTGGAAAATTTTTCATGAGCAGTTCCACTGGTGCTGGTAGGTTGCGTTGTTCGGCTCCGTGAGTCGGCATCTTCTACGCCGGAAGTGACGTGCACGGTGCCTATGTAGGGGCCCCACCAGCGAGCTGACATAAGTTTCTTTTCATGACTTTCCACGCCAGGAGCGTGGAGCCGTGAAAAACAATGACCACTGGTGTGTGAAACTAGGGCCCTGAAAATGGAATAGCCCTGGACCTAGGAATTAGTTGACAGAGCGGGGAGGATGGGTGGGTCCATAAGGAATCTGCGGCTAGATAGTTTCAACTAGATAAGGAGTTACCGAAGGTAAGTAACTTGTTTATCTGATAGACTTCTAGCCTCAGATTCCTTACCTTAGAATAGATACCCAAGCAATACCTCTCCAGAGGAGGGTCTGCAAACCCGATTTAGGCCAGAATGTTCTGCAGGGTCGAGTGGGCAAAGTGCCCGTCCCAATGGACCTGACTGTCCAGGCAGTAGTACTTGATGAACGTGTGCAATGAGGCCCACGTTGCTGCCTAGCAGATGTCCAGGTCTGTAACTCCATGTGCTAACGCAGTGTTCCCAGCCTTTGCTCTAGTGGAGTGAGCACTCCAGCCCTATGGGGGAGTTGCTTCTTGGCCAATGTGTGCAGATCTTAATGTAGAGTACAGTCCATGGGAAGATGGTTTGTTTCTGCACGACCTTCCCTTTCGTAGTTCCGACATACCCCAGGAAGAGTTGATCGTCCACCCGGGACAGTTTTGTGCAGTCAAGGTAGAAGGACAATGCTATTTTTAGTTCCAGCCAGTGGAGTCTGTCCTTTTCCTTAGAGGGATGAGGTAAAGTGTAAATGTTAGGTAAAGTCATGTGTTGGCCTACATGGAATGGAGTGACTGCATTCGGTAAGAAGGATGCTCGGGTCCGAAGGACAAGTTTGTCCTGAAAAAAAAAAAAGAGATGAATGGAGGCTGAGATGACAGCACCTGCAGTTCACTGAACCTCCTAGCAGATGTAAATGCCACAAAAAAGGCTGTCTTGATGGTGAAGAGTCTAAGAGGGCAGGTATGAAGCGGCTCAAAGGGAGTGCACATTAGAAAGCTCAGAGCCAAGTTAAGGTCCCATTGAGGCATAAAGAAGGGAGTTTGGGGAAACCTATGTTGCAGAACTTTAAGGAATCTATTTACAATAGGGGGTCTTGAAGATGGAAGTCTGATCTGGCAGCCACAGAAAGGCGGAGAGAGCAGATAAATAACCCTTCAACATCCCCAATGTAGAGCCCTGCTTGGCCAGGGTAAGGATAAACAACAGAACTTGGGAAAGGGGTGCAGGTAAGGGGTCAACTTGTTTGGCTGTACACCATGCCAAAAACTTGCTCCAATAGCAGGCATATGCCGTCTTGGTGGAGGGACACCAAGCTGCCAAAATAACATTGCAGACTTAGGATGTTAGGTCGAAAGCTGTTCACTGTTGCCACTCAATCTCCACCCATGAAGGCGAAGCATTGATGGATTTGGGTGGAGAACCCTCCCCTGCTGCTGCGCCAGGCGATCATCCCGAAATGCAGCTTAATTGAAGGACCTAGCAACATGCTCAACAGCTTGAGATTCCAGACTCTGAGCCCAGAACGGAGCCAAAAGGATAACTTGGTCCCAGTCGTTCTGTTCTTCATGAGAACTCTGGGCAGGAAAGGTATTGGCGGAAAGGTGTACAAGAGATTCCCCTGATGCTGGGCCTACTGGAACTTCAGGTCCCACTGCAGAGCCCACATATGCCAAAAGCTTGGAAGAGTATGGCTCAGGCATCCTCCGAGAGCATAGGCAGCACCTACGCAACAAAGTCCCAGAGCGAATGGGAGTATAGGCTCTAAAGCCCCGCAGTGTTCACCAACCACAGTGCCAGGCTGGTGGAAGAAAACCTCTCCTTTCCAAGGTATCCAGCCTCTTGGGTTCCCTGTCTGGTGGAGTAGTAAGGAATGCGCCCGAATTTACTCTGGAAGTGGAGGCTTCGAACACCAAGCTGTCCAGGGTAGGGTGCTGGGTGAGGAAATTGGGGTCCCCTGGGGTGGAGCAAAGGTGGTGGTCAATTATCGTATTCACAGGAGTCCCTGTGAAGGGCTTGGACCAGGCCCCTTAGTAGGACGTCCGTGAGGGCTTTGTTAAACAGGAGATGCGGTTCAGAAGTGGTGACCCCGGATGAAGCTCCTTCATCAAGATGTTTGTTTTGACAGCCAAAGAGGACAACTGAAGGTCAGAACCTCGGCCGCCCTCCTCACCACCATGGCAAATGAAGCTCCCACCTTCATAGCCACGGTAGGCGAGACCAAGCCAGTATCTAGGGAGGTCTCCAGCCCACTGGCTCTGCCAAATCCTCACGGAGGATGCACATCTGGCTGCGTATCGGAGTCTGGATAAGTATAGGGACTGTGCCACCGGTGGGTGCCGGGGACGTCAGCAATGGAGCTGAGGAATGTCGAAGTGGCTCGACTGGTGCCAGTCTGTATCTGTCCATTGATCAAATGGGCCCTACTGGCACCAGGGGCTAACCCACCAACAGAAGACCAGTAGGGGTCCCTCTTGAACCTGTGTGGCCCGTATACGCTCTAGTGGGGACCGGGCACCCAAATATGTGGTACATGACCTTCTAATTCACAGAGTTGGGCAAGGGTCACTCCGGCTCCTGGAAACCCAGGAAGGCACAGAGACTGGCCCGGCACAGGCTCAACTGTGGAGCCAGGTCTAGAATGCCGACGCTCCCTCTTCTTGTCGGATGTCTTCGAGGAATGGTTCGAAATCGAAGACCTCCTCAACGACTTGTTCTTCATATGCTTGTGGACTTACCCAAACACCCAGATGACTTCAACCACAATGATGAGCACTTGGCGTGGCTCTGCGACCGATTCCGGGACCTTCCTCTCGACTGGGATCGATTCAGTCGCGGCATCGCATGTCGAGTGGCAAGAGGCTTGAGGGACCACTCACTGAAAGCCTTGGGGTGCATGACGCAGGTCTTGGCGTCATTGTTGCGCTCGAGGTGCCAAAGGCAGACTAGGTGTGGATCTGTCACTGCCATTTGACGGTGACAGGTTCCACAGGACTTGAAACCTGCCTTCCTCTGGGACACCCCTGCCACACCAGGAGACAATTTCTCAAAAATCTTCAACAAAAGGGTTGAAAAGAGGTCAGACAAAAAGTGACTGAGGGTAGCTCTTCTCTGGATCTGCGCTGAGTGGCACAGAAAGAAAAGAACTGCTGTCTGTGTGCTGTGGTGGCGCCTTTATAGGCATCACACATCAATTCAGGCGTGACAATGCCACATGGAGCCTAACAATGCCACTTTCCGGCACTCAATGGTAGTAAGTATCGAAAAAAAATGCAGATCCAGTCTTATTCCTAGGGATAATTCTAAGGTAAGGACTCTGCGGCTAGATAGAGTATCTACCAGATAAGTCATTACCAAAGGAAAGTAACTTGTTGTTCCTGCATCGTCCTCTCCCCAGTCCCTCCTTATTGCATTATCACCCCGTTTTGTTTTGTCCCTCATCCCACTATCCCACAGCTAAATATATTAATTTTAAAAAGTGATATGATGCAGCCAGTGCTAATGCGTTTTCACAAATAAAAAAATGCAATTGAATTGCGCTGCTGCTTTTTTTGGGGCGGAGGTGTTTTTATTGTTTTTAGCTGCATTGCACTACAGCATGGCTGCAAATCATTGCCAAAGCCCATGGCTCTCTTAGGCAAAAGCTATAGAACCAAGAATTAAGCTGAAACAATTAATCTTTTCGAACCCGGACGTTGTGACCCGAGTTCACGGCCCCGGAAGTTGTGGCCCAACTTCTCTACCCTAGAGTTTGTGACCTTTCCCAGCTCCAAAGGCCGTGTGCCCAAATCCCATCCCTTGAATTTGTTTCACCAGTTTGCAGCCCATGAATTTATCACGAGTTTCCTGAAGCCTGGAGTTGTTCCTGGTTTTCTGGCCCCTTAAAACGCCATGGGTATAATAAGCAGTGTTGATTTGTACTGGTGGTTTTACATGGGGGCATCCGCTCCCATTTTAAGGATTCGGTACTTTTTATCTATAGACTATTTGTGCAGTATTATATATCTCGAAGATTAGCAATTGCTCGACTTGGGCAACCAGTTACATTAGGCAAAGTCAGATTTGCTTTGTTTGATTTTTTGACACGGGGCGATTGAGTGGTTTGGCCTGAATCCCTGGATGTTGAGCCCACGCCGATATTCGAACCTGGTTAAAAAGCCTGCAGCTCGGCCGCCAGACCACATCTCCCAGAGAGAGAGAGGGACAGGAAGAGGAAGGGTTAAGAATTTGAAAGACTGAGACGGGAGTGTGGTGTGTAGGAGACAGAGGCATGACGTGGAATCAAGATTAGGCAGTCTTGGTATTCATCATCCACAGCATTTGACGGCGGCGCATCGGGCTCCTAAGAAGAGCCTCAGGTCCATGCGTTTTTCCCCCACAAATGAAGCCCTGGTTCTAGGTCTCGCAGCTACCCCGTGTGTTCGCTGGAAAGGGAATCGTCCTAATTTTTCCAAACGGCATGTGACCTCAGTAGGCCTCTTTGTTATATCAGGAGACAGACGCACACACATACCAAGTTAGCATGAACTGAGGTTCTTTAGGGGAGCAGAGTGGAGGAACGGGGGACACTTATTTTGGTTCTTTCAGGACCCTTGCTGCACGCAGCCAAAGGGAGATGATCTGTGTGCTCTTGTTTATACCAGTACCTTATTTCTGAACGTCAAGTGTAACGGTTCACTCATTCTTACTTGTTGCTTGTGTTTTTTATTAATAATCGTGTGGTTTAAGTCTTTAGTCTTTGCTGGGCATGGATCTCATCTCTGGTAATTCCTAACTAGCCTGTAAATCCGTGATCTAACATTAGGGATGAGTCTTTAGGTCTGTTTGTGCAGTTGAGCTCCAACTAATGTTAAGATTAATGGTTACAACTTTCCAACAGCTGTTCATTTAAACTTCCACTATGTCACAACCACTAAATGACACTCTGTTCCACCTTTGTGTTCAGTTTAAAGGTTTGCTGATCAATATGATATTACAAGGGAAGCACAGCGGAACTCCTTAGTTTGCAATTTGGGATTACACAATGTTTTTTGCAATTCACATGCTTTCATCAGCACGTTCTTGTACAAATGTATGCGTGCCTTTGCTGTTGTATCTGGGGTGCGCTGATTATGCAAGTTATGAGTGTTCTTGCGAAGCCTGCCGGCTTCCAATTTTCTGACGTCCTTTTTCAGTCAAACATTAATGTAGCAACGGGAGCCAACAAGAAATTGAGTGAAGGAAAAGCCTCCATCCGCCTGCAGAGCTCAGCAAACCATCACCTTTGGCAACTTACTAACCCAGACGGTCTAGATAAACTAAGAAGAGAAAGTACACCAGAAAAATGTAATATGCTGAAGAACACCAATGTTACACTCTGAGAATCTTCAGGATAAAGATCTAGAAATGCCTTCAGGTGGCCAGAGAGAAAACATTTGAGATATACCACATCTTATAACACAATGCAATTATTCTATGATTGAAAGCTAAACGCTAATCAGAAATGGGCATCATTTTTTTTTTTTTTAAGAGTTTTATATAGCGCGAACTAGACCCCAGACATCGGGTATCGGAGCGCTTTTACATGAGCACCAGTTTCGTTACAGAAGGACACAACATCATTGTTTTACATTGATAAATTAATTTCTGGGACATTGTAGATTGCTGTGCATTCCAAACTTAAAGAGTTCAGTGGATTAACAGGCATTGTATTTTTCCATGAAACCTGGCAGGCAGCATCGGGAGAGCTACAAGGTTACAAGTAGGGATGAAGAACAGGAGGACTTCTTCGGAGGGTTGGGGACAGACTGATAAATTGAAAAACCTGAAGCAAATTCCATTTCTAACCAAGTGTGTTATAGTTCACATACATTATACTCTTAATAAAAGTGTTTGAATGAAAGATCTGTATGCCCGCTGCTGAGTGGTCAATTACATTGCAATAAGACTGGAAGGTGAGCTGCAGACCTGGAAGTTTCTGGCCTATAAAACAACCCTTCGATTTTGGGACAAGCTGTTGTCCTCGAACGTACAGAAGTTAACATTTCTCTGTGCTTCTGAAATTGGAAGGAGGGAGTTAAGGTGGGCAGTGCAGATCAGAAATAGATTAGAGACCATTGCCGGGGCCCTAAAAATAGAGAAATTTAAGTTGGCTGAGGCATCCCTCCTGTCAAAAGGCGAACTAAATATGGCCTGTAGAAGGGAGTCAAGATTGGCAGATATGGAGAATGTAGGTACCAAACCCTCAGCAAATTATATTCTGGAATCATGGGGAGGGTGTCCTGAACATATCGGCCCTCCCCGATGCCCTCTTACGCTCATTATCGTTAAAATTTCAGGTAGCTTTGAAAGTCCGGTACTTATGGGCTGAGAAATGTAATGCTTTTCTGGATTAGAGAATAACTGCACATGTGGGTTGAGGTTCCAGAATTTTAATGTTCATTTTTTTAATTGATTGTCATCATTTTTATAGGAATTCATTGTCATCATTTTTATAGGATTTGTTGCCAGATTTTAAAACTGCTTTTTATAAATATGCTATAAGACAAGCAATAATGCACTTGCACTTTTTTAAATATGGAGTTTTAGATGTTGCATGTGCTTTGGCAAAATTAAAAAAAATATGCTTGGACTAGTGATGGAAGGAGCCTCACTCGAGACTATTAAGCCGGATATTCTAGAGTGCAGGGGCCAAAAGGAAGGAAGTGATTTGGACTGATGTTGGACAAGCACGGGTAATGTGTGCAGGATAGGACAAATAGATTGAGACCTAGAAGGATTGACGGGGTGGTGATTGGGCGAGATTTGACGTTTTAAAATTTTGGTGTTTTAAAATTTGGTAAAATTGCTCCAAATTTTAAAACGTTATGTATTTACGTTTTATATACATTGTCTAAACATTAATAAACTTGAGCAGAACTGATAGTACCTTTTTAATACATATCGAAAATGATATGAATAGTCAGTTGCATCAAGGGAAGCAGGCCACTGTGACTTTTAATAACAATGCAGCTCATCGAGAGGCCCTGTTTGTGAGTCCATGAAAAGAAAAAAAAACGTTAGTGCTTCAGTCTTGAATCCTAACTTAGTTGTGGTGAACAATAATGAACAAAGACTTTGCAACCTTTGACGCTAAAATGGAACTGGTTTCATCTGATTTCTGTAAAAGAAAGACTACTTGAACATTCCATATTTGTTTAATGGTCGAGCAAAGTCAATGATTGAGTACAAACTAATCCCACTTAGAATTGAAGTTTAACGCAAGAACTAAATATTACTACAGAATTTTAAAAAACACAAAAAAAAACCTGGCATAATTTGGTCAGAGTTTTTAGAGTAGACAACCTTTAAAAGAAAACACAAGAATATTTTATCTTGGAAGGTCACCCGAGACAGAAACAGGAGATAAAGGTGTGGAGAATGGATCAAGGGGTGTTGTCAAAGAATGGATGTAGTCTTGCGGTAACACTGATGTTCAAGAACAGGATCTTAAGGGAGGTAGGCAAAGATCAATGTAGGAGGAAGGATTTGAACCATCTTAGCGCTTTGCCACAAAAGCCTATTTCATAGTAAAGTATGTAAGTTAGTCTTTCTTGATCAACAGTTTAAAAATCTGTCAATGCATCTCGCAGATGTGAGTTTAATTAACCAAAAGTATAAAATAGAAACAAGTGTTTCTGATGGAAACTTCTAACTGCAGAAACCTCACCTTGTGAATCTCTCCAGGGGCCAGACTGAATACAAACATTCTTGCAAAAGCTCATGGAGGCTGGGAGGTGGCACGGTCTCCTTCAGTCACCACTCTATTGCACCTCTGAACTTGACATCACACAGCCACATATGCACACCTCCCTTGCACATTGATGTCAGTTCCTCTTTTTGCTCACTTTGTCATGGATTCAATTAAAGCTCCTCTCCTACTGCTTTTTTTTTTTTTTTACTGAACGTTTGCTTTCCAAAACTTTTAGCAGTGTTCAGGGATCTCACCCTTGAAGACGAGAGGCTTTAAATCCGGTTACAAACAGACGTTAACAGACCCGCATGATGTTTGGCTATGGTGTCTCGGTACCAAGCACAACATCAAGTCCTGCGACAAATGCTTACTCATGCATCCAAAGGACATCAGAGAGCTTGAAGCTCAACTCTAAGCTACCCATTTATGAAATGAGGTTGATCACGGTTCAGTGCACTGCCGTCGGTTAAGTCGAAGGGCAAGCCAAAGAAAAGACACAAGAAGAAGTGAAGCACTTTGACACCAAATTGCTCCCACTTAAGGGAGAGGTTACATAGTCAGCGTTTGATTGGATGTTGACTCTTCAGCAAATTGGGTTTTTAACAAAGCCATACTGCAGATCTTCAACTTCACTTTGACACCCTTGGGAGTGCCTTCTGGCCCATGTCCCGATGTCGAACCTCTGCTTGCATGCCTTTTCCTGGCATCAATTGACCCCGTACAAAGTCAGCCTGATCTGCCACTGATGGCCTAGATTCCTCTGCCATAGGTCTTTCTGGTTGTTTTTCCACCGGCACTGCTTGGCCCAATAACATTGGTTCTGCTCCTAGATTCAACACCAGCCTTGGATTTGGATAGGTGTTCGCTGAGAGTTTGCCCCATGTCACACTACACCATCACCAACGCCCATCCTCGGGTTGAGAAGGATTCCCCTCTGGTTCCTCTTCTCAGCAACGGTAATTCAAGAGGATAAAGGCCATTTTTGGCTTTCATTTGGATGTTTTGCAAGTCATTCAACCAGTCCAGCATTGTGAGGACAATGAGAAGGCAGATCATTTGCCCCCTTCACATCATACTGATACTCTTCTGTATCTTGGTTTACAAAATGTCTGTGGCTAATATACTTTACCTGAATCCACCTTGGATTCGTCCCCTGACCTAAGAAGGTCCTTTATGTGCTTAGTGGTTTGGAAGGCAGCAGAGGTTTTGGAATTGCCACTCCCCACTGAGGAGACCAAACAAACCAATAAGAAAGATATTTCAACCCAGACCTTCTGCTTCTGGGCCTTGGTTACCATTCATTGAGGCTTTAGTTGACCCTATTTTGGCTGCCTGGTTGAAACCATTTTTGCACAGCGGTGAGTGGTCCGAGTGGCTTGTGGCTAAGCCTGCACCTGAGGACCCAAAATGTTTTGCACAGCACCCTAAACCTTCAGGCCTTGTGATTCAGGTTGCTGATTATGAAGTGAGTCAACAAATCATTTCTGTAAACTTTTTCAGACACACATTTACACAATGGGAAAGGACACTTTCTGCTCATGCAGTGTAGCATTTAATCCCTTTGAATTCTTCTTGCCTTCTATCCTGCAATTGCCACACTCTGTGCTGACCATTCAGAACTCAGCTGCCAGACTCCTTCTCAACCTCCCTAGACAAACTCGCATCACCCCCCACCTCAGGAAGCTACACTGGCTGCCCATTCAGAAGAGATGCCTATTCAAGATGCTGATCCACACCTACAAAGCCCTTCACAACCAAGGTCCAGCATACATCAACCACCGCATGAACTTCCACCAACCCTCCTGACACCTAGGCTCCTCCTCTCTCGCTCTCACCTCCCTGCATCCACTGAAGCTAAAGTGGAGGTCGCTCCTTCTCTTACCTTGTGGTAAGGTCCTGGAATGACCTTCCCCTTTACCTCCGAACCTTATCTTCTCAGCTGGAATTCAGGAAAGAACTCAAGACCTGGCTGCACAACTGAATCGTCTCTCACCTCTGGGTTCTCAGTGCCTGAAGACCCTCACAGGTGATTAGCCACGCTTTACAAATCCTGTCTGATTTATTGATTGACTCTTTGGGAAATGGCACATGAAGTTTTGCCCACTCTTTCTGAGGACCTTCTTAACTGCTTTGCTCAGACATTTCAGGATGTACATGATGTTGCAAGGCCTGGACACCATAGACTTGATTGCCTAGTTAATGTTGCTATGGAAACCTTCGTTATTAGATGACTTGCCTGGATGCATTCCACCGGATATTCTGGAGACCTAATGCTTCTTTGATGGACATGCCTTTTTTCAGAGCTAGGCTTTTTGGCAAGAAGGCGGACTTAGCCTTAGACTGTTTTAAGAATAGAAGAGCTACTGCATGCTCACTGGTCTGTCATCAATAATACAATAAGTTCAAGGGCTATTCTAGGGCCTTGCGTTCCAACATCTGCTTTTGCAGTTGACCCAAAAAAGAATGCAGACTATTTGTGCTGCTAGTGGAAGAGGGGGTGTCAAGGGACAGAAAATCAATGACATCGGTTTTCCTCCTCTTCTCTAGGCACACTTCAGAGCGTGTTTAGTTCACTCTCAAGCAGAGCAGGTAACTGCTCACAGTTGGGTGCTTGAGTCAACATTGCTTTCTGGACTAGTGCTTAATCATAACAAACCAATGGAGCCTACAAAGTGTCCAAGTTAGCTATGTCTGCCCTTTTCTATACACCCTTCCTCACATACCAATTTCCACAGGTAACGCCAGTATGCTCTCAAGGGAGATACTAATGATGCTATCCAAGGGTGTGATTGACAAAGTACTCGAGGCAAAGCAGGGTATGAGATGTTATACACTGTACTATTTAGTCCCAAAGAAGGATGGAGGCTTGAGACCATTTCTAAAGCTCATGTTGCCGAACTTGTTTCTTAATAAGAAGTTCAGAGTGATAACACTTGCACAAGTTCTGCTGGCTTGTGATCAGAAGGATTGAACGGTGTCCATGGACCTTTATTGGCCTGTCCTGCTGTCACACTGGAAGTATCTCAGATATGCTGTGGGAGCCACCCACTTTAAATTTAGTGCCATGCTTTTCAGCATTACATCAACTCCCTCAAATCTGTGCGAAGGTCACATCCGTGGTTGCAACCCATCCTCTCAGTTTGTGGCCGCATGTATTGACAATCGTCTGTTGAAGGTGAGTTCACTTCCGCAAGTGTCACGTCACTGGCAGAGCACAATGTCCTTGTCCAGTAGTGTTTTCCATCATTGAGTCCAAATCTTCTGTCCTCTCCAAGACTTGCCTTTATTGGGGGCTATCCTGAATATGTCAGCTAGAAGGCTATTCCACCACTGCAGCGAGCCCAGAATATTCAGCCTGTGATCCTGATGTTACAGGCAAGAGCTACTGTTCCAGCCCTGGTGATTCTGAGGCTTTTTGGTCTACTAACATTGCACATTCTGCCACACTCAGTAACACAGGCAAACCTTTCAATGGAATCTGCTCCGCTATGGTGTCCGCATTGGGGAAGCCTCCAAGACAATATCTGTATCGCTGCCAAAGCGACTCTGCACCTTCATGGTTAGATGACGGTTGGCAATTTGATATGCTACAGGATGTTCTCCTTACCCCGGTCAGAGATCAGAGTGGTGATAGATGCATCAGCTTTCGGTTGGGGAGGTCATTGGGACAATGTGGAGATTAGTTGTCTTAAGCCTACAGTGGAGCAGCACTATCACATGTGGAGTTGCGTGCCATCTGGCTGACTCAACTAATTTCTGCACTTTCTGGTAGATAACCTGTCTAACTGTAGACTCCTCATTGGTGGTTAGGAGTGCTTTGTCAATTTGTCTGCAGTTCATACAGTATTATGAATATTTATAAACTCAGACCACAGTGACTTGTACTCCACTCGTGAAACCGATCTTACACACCTGCATGCAGTCAGGCCCATAGGATGGTGCAAGTCCTGAGTCGCATTCACACTAAAGCCCCATTGTGGCACAATGCGGCATAACGGTTGGTGGGGAGGAGATTCATGGACCATCTAGATTTATTATGGTATTCACCACACTGATGACCTTATCTCTAATGGCTTTATCGAATCATTCTGTAACTTGAGACAGGAATTTGCGATCCCACCCTCCCAATTATGGAGATAGTCAATTGTCCCATCCCCTATCACATTGCCTTGGGGAACATGCATACTGGCCTCTGCCGACCTCCCCATTACTCTATATATCCACACCTGGAAACATTTGGGGCTGCTATCTCAGAATTGTATGCCACACTGTTGAATCACAATTTTTTTTGCTCCCACATCCGCAGCACTGACAGCCTGGTGGGAATCTTGTCTTAACATACAGCTGCTGGATGATAACTGGGATCTTCTACTGACGGATTATGATAAAAGATTAGGGGAAGCGTGTTCTCCAGCTATGTTACACTGTGCCAGTCTTAGTAGACTCACGCTGTTTGAGATGTGGCCTGTCGGATTGCAACATAGTCCATATTTTATGGGAATGTGATCGACTGAAGGCCTTTTGGTCGCAGGTTTAGGATCATATGAGAAAAGACCTTAGGGTAGATAGACCTTTGTCTGCCTGGATAGTGCTCTTGCATGATACTTCTGACCTCCCTTTAGAGACCCAACATGTCAATAGATGGCTTTCAACTGCCATAGGTCTGGCTAAATTGGTGATTCTACATCTTTGGAAATCAAGTCGAATACCTGCTTTTCAGATCTAGTTCGATATGGCAAGTTTTGAACACCTCATTTATAAGCTAAATGACAAATTATAGATATTTCAAGAGGTTTGGGTTTCTTCTCTTAAAGATTGATGTGCCGAACTCACCCATACATCCCAGGCGCCTACGGTGAATCGCATTCTACTTCATGTTTCATGTAGATCTCTGTTCTCTTCCCAAGTCCCTTCCCCTTGAGTTCCTCAGTTTTCAACCCTTTATATTATCGACCCACATAATAGGAGGTTTGACATAGGTCTTCAAGCTTTACCTCCTTTTGTATGGGTGTTTTATCATGCTTCGTCCCCCCAAGTCCTTGATGGTTGTGTTTTGTTCTTCTATCCCTCTTGTTTGTATTATTACTCATTAACTGCTTTAATGGCGATCCGGTTTACAGATGGATTATGGGATTGTATTTTACTTTATTGATATTCTCGCCCTGTGTGGCGGTTGGTTTGTGTATCTTTATTGTGCCACACTTGTTACTTACTTTAATGAGAAAACTATAATAAAGATTTGAAATACAATATTCTTTACAGCTAGTGCTGAAATACTTGCTCCAAAACACCTGTCTCTTTTTAAGGATCCTCATGAGCATAGAACGCGGTCGCACATGCTACTTGAGGCCTGCATTATTGTGATTTCTGAATGCATAGAAAAATGTAAAGAGCATGGGCCCTAACACCCACTGTCCTGCCTAATGCTTATACTGACATATAGGCTACTCTGCAATGAAATTGCTTGAGCTTTGTGGTGCCCAAACGTAGTCATCCCAATCAGTCTCGATATCACTCGGGGTGATAAGCCACGAGCAAGATCCGTAGACTAAACGGAGTGATAACTGGCTGGTAATGTAACTTGAGGCAGCCTGGTGGTGGCCAAACTTGATTATTAAAAAGCCTTCTACTCCGCATCATTGGCCTATGTATTGCCGGTTCTGGGTCACTTTGGATTTGGACCTGGCTTCATATGATGGATCAGACATCTGTATGCTAACTGTGGCCAGAGCAGTGGTGTGATGCAAAATATTTTACTGCACGGCAAGATACATGGCTCGCTCTGTCTCCCCTCTAGTTTGTTCTTACCACTAACACCTCTTTCGATGTGATACAGATAGATGGTTGGTAGTAGGATTTTACATTTGTGACCCAATCACAAATCTCTTTATATTTTGACAATGTGTGACTTTACCTAGTTGACCAATGCGCCATATTATTTAGGGCTATGAGTCTCATTATTCACTTTGAGGTACTTGCTAGGCTGCTCATTAACTGAAACGTATTTGAAGTATTTTTGTCTGGGGGCTCCTGATCCATTGGTGATTGCTGTAAATTAGGTTAGAGGTGCACCTGATTCTATCAGGTGTCTTGTGATTGTCGTGCAGAAGGATAGGGCAACCGCACTGGCACATTTTCCTCCACTTGATTGATGCTGCAGGGAATGGTAAATAGGTGGGGCAGCTGGCTGTATTTTTGTGCAGCTCATCTAAACCTGGCTATGTCAATTGATATATAAGTTTTTTTTTTAAATTCATTTTAGCATTGTCCCGCTTATTTCCAAAATAGAAATCATAATTTGCTTTGCTTGTGTGCGGAGGTAGGAATCCTTGAATAGCCCATTTCATGCTAATGCTTCTCTGGAATGTTGGTGAAATTAAAACCCTGAACCGATCTCCTATTTCCTGGCTGCTCACCTTCAGCATGTTCCTTATTAATTTGATGGGGGCTTTGAGCTGCTGCATGGGTAATGGAGAGATAACAGTTCAGTGTGGGCGATTGCGTTCTCGGCTCTCACTCTGTAGCTGCTAACCCGATCTAATATTTGGCTAGATTCCTGGTACAATGCACTTTTAGAGTGCGAAAGATTGCCACACATCACCCGAGTCTTAAATCCTCTTGTAGCCCGATTATACCACTCCTTGATTTGCTACCTTTAACAGCACTAAGTGATGCGGTGAAGTGTTTTGGTTGGGGTTATAAAGGTACAAACCAATTGGGTAACATATTTGACAACTCAGCCCTTTGACCCAGAGTGGACTTTCAATCCATTGTGAGCTGTTCAGTGGGCATTGTTACTGAATATACTAGGCTAAAAGCTAGTCTGAAGACCTGCTGAGATGTGAGATCCTTTGAATCTCTGGTTGGATCCCTTCTCCACTTTTTGTTGATGAACACGTATGAATGGCACTTAGCGACTTGTATTTATAGTTCTCTTCATGATCTAGAAGCATGTGTTCCTGTTGGAGTTCAAAGGAGGAGTACTATCTGTGAACTCTATTGCTTCCATCAATATTAGTTTCAAAATGATCCTTTATAAACTCTCACAAGGAGTTTCCTCACTCCAGCTGTTATCGGCAGGTTTCAACAATGATGTACCTCATGCTGTGCTACAAGTAATACATTTAATGCTGTTTTTTTGCATGCGACATGGTACTCCCCTTCTTTCGACTTGTTCTAGTCCTTTGTGATGGAGGACATGTTGGAAATTACTGGAGTACAGATTGAAATGGATTCAATATTGGCTGTATTGGGTTCTCTACTGCCTGTGAAACCAGTTGCACATTTGCGCTTTGTGGTTTTGGCCCTTTTACTGGCAAGCGATGCATTGTGCTTCTGTGAATGCGCACGAGAATGCAATGTTACTTTTCCAAGTTAAGGATTTAGCACTTTGCAGAGGAAGAGAACAGGCATTGTTTTATCTGATTAGAGCATGGTGGTGGTTTCTCTGCTGTGATTATTCAGAGGACCGGTTAGCTGATTGAGGTCAAGGGTTAAGGCGGGGGTTAACAACCGGGTAAATAATTGGTCTTTAATCAGTGTGTCATAACGTGTTTCAATTGATGTTGATCTAAGGTATGTTTCTAGGAACGATGCGACTACCATACTTTAATGGATTACTGTGATTACATACATTAGTAATCTGGGTTTTATTATGAACTCTTTTTATTCCAATGAAAAAGTTAAAAAATGTTACTTAGCCATTCATCCTTCAGCGTTGATTAAATTCAAGCATTTATGAATGGGTCTGTGAAAGTCGTTAATTTAGCTTTTTGATATTGAAACATAACCGGTGTATTATTTTACACGTTTCTATGTAAACTACACTGCTCCCCAAAACTTCAAGTTTTTATGGTTCCCTGATATGTTATGTAAAATATTGTAATTAACTTTAATCTGTATATGTGCATCATACAATCTTTTCTTTTCAACAGGAATTCAAAGAAAGAATTAAATGATATAAGATTTGAATTTACCCCAGGGAGAGGTAAGCTTGACAAAAGAAAATACCTAATTTGGTGTTGCTTCTTAATTGTTATAGTTATTATAGATTTCCGCCTTGTGAAATCTGCTCATACGAGCCTTCCACTCTGTGCTAGGTCTGGTTCTAAAACTAAAGGATCACGTAGTGCACATTTCACAAAAGGAATTAAATCTACATTTAGAGTATATTTCTGACTTTTATAGGAATCAAATTACTTCGGCTCTAAGGAGTACTTGAAGAAATCTATAACAGTTGTAGACCTTCTGGACTACTCGACATTGCAAACTTTCCTTATGCAAATTTTCTACTAGAAGCTCACATGCTCCTGGTGCAAACCTGCATGAGAATATCATGTGGGTGGAATTCTGCCTTTGCACTCCTTTTTCTGCACAGAGTTTTTTTCCTGAGGACAAATTCCTACTCTCCAACAGAACTCTGATAATGGGATTGTTTTCCTTTCCCACTCCTAACACTAACTTAGCTCTTAAACAGAAGAACATTTACATTAGTTTCTATGGTGGCAAACTGCTTGCCAGAGGTACGTGCAAACCCTCAAACATAAGAGGTTCACCTATTCCTACAGATCCACCAAACCTTACATTATGATTTTAGAAAATGTGGCACAAGTTCCACCATCATGAAATGTGAAATTTCACGAATTCTGATTCTGTGAATCGGTATGTGCAATTGATTTACTTTCCACTTGGTTGCACAAAAAACTTTGATCAGTGGGCCAGAACAGTTTATAAAATATGGATACCCAGTAGGTGTTCTTCACTGCTCAGTATCTATCTGCAGGGGTAATAAAAAAAGGTTTAGTTAACCAAATTAACATGAATTTGTAAATGTATCGTATTTATAAGAACTGTAGACTACATGTGCTTAGATTGTATTTTAATTGTATTTATATAGCGCTTACTACCCCTGATGAGGCGTCGAAGCGCTTTTCGGCAAGAGGAACGGTACTCCGTAACCCAAAAGGATTAGTGGTTAATTAGTATAGGAAAATAGGAGTATAGTATCTGTGTAGGGAGGTACGGGTTAATTTGAGTGGAGGACATGCAAGTCTGTTAGTTGTATTGAATAGAGCAATGGAGTAACAATAACCGACCAATGGATGTAGAGGGCTGTCAGAAATCCTCTAAGAATATTACACTTTTAGAACCCTCACCCTCCCCCCACTACCTCTTCAATGCCCTGTCGCGAAACCACGCACAAGCCCTCACTCCTTTTCTATCCCCTTCCTTGGTGCTCTCGCTGCTCCTTCCTCTTCCAACTCCCACACCCTTCCTAATCACCAACTGTGAAATACTTACTTTTGTTTGTTTCTCCTCATGCACCTGCTAACTCCTTCCACACCCGACTTGTCGGACATATGTGAGCTACTTTTTTTTTTTTTCAAAGTTTTTTTTTTTCCTCTTCTTACCTTCACCCATGATCTCACTCTTCCTACAACACCCCTCCTTCCCTTACTGCTCTTCTCCATCGCCACTTATTTTACTCCTTACCCCTAGGAGCCTTGCTCTTCCTCTTCTTTCCCGTTTCTTCGGACATATCTGCCTCATCCTTGTCCTCTAGTTCCAACTCTCCATTGAGGTGCAGAGGTTCTTCAAGCAGCGATCACTGCTGTTTCACTGCCGCCATGTTCAAGTCATGGCAAATCACATGTCGCTAGCTGTAGTCCCAGTTACTCTACTTGACACAATTGTGTGAAACTGATAAAAAAAAACTCTCAATTTCTCATTTCCTGTATTCGCCAAAGTAGGGAATGTGTCCCCACCCCCAAACAGATAGTAAAGAATTTGGGTGTCTGGGTGGACTCCGCTCTTAGTTTTCAGGCCCAAACCAAGAAAGTGGCAGGGACCTGCATGGGTATTCTACGTGGGCTCAAACCATTGCTAGGTTATTTTGACCCGTCCACTCGGCAAGTTATCATTCAGGCTGCCATCCTGTTGAGATTGGACTATGCCAATTCGCTTTATTTGGGTTCCAACAAGTCAGAGAACCTAAGATTGCAGAGAGTCCAGAATGCGGCGGCCAGAATCCTTCTTGGCCTTCCGAGGACTTGCTCCACCTCTGTTGCCATTCGCCGACTACACTGGTTGCCGGTGGCCAGACGTGTGGAATTCAAATCTTTGTGCATTGCTTTTAAGATCTTGAAATCCTCCCCCCCCCCCCCCCGGCCATTTTGGCCACCCTGCTCTCACCCTACATTCCTTCCCGCCAACTTCGCTCGATGGGCCAAAACTTGGCGGTGGTTCCGAGGGTGAGGAGAGCACGGGCTGGGGGACGTGCTATCTGCACACTGGCGGCCAAACTTTGGAACTCTCTCCCACTGTCCATTTGTAGCCTAAACAACTATTTAGCATTCCGTAAGGCCACCAAGACTTATCTTTTCCCTCCACTGTAGGTTTCTTACCTTTTGGTGGTCCTCTCCTCCTGACTGTTTTAGCGCCAGGACGCTCCTTTGCTGGAGCAGCTGTGCGCTCTATAAGCTTTATAACATAACGTAACATGAAAACATGTTAACAGAAGTGTTTAACGTGTTTATCAAGTGCTTGTTCCAAAGATATTTACAAAATCTATTGATTTGGGAGGAATTTTATACACGAGTTAAATATTAACTATTTTTTCACTTCTGTAACTTGACGTACTTGTCTCAAGGTGAAGCTGTCTGATGACATATGAAGACCTCGCAGCTTCATTTATTTTTAAAAGTTAGCCGTATATTCACTTGATGTGCTTTCGTAACCTGTCACATCGGGGAACACGCAGGAGATAGCTTTCAGTTGATTTTGAAGGTGAACATCGTGACGTATTGGCCTCAAACGTTGAATAAACCACTGGAGCAGTGGGAAGACCGATGGCCCATCACGCTCCCTGCACACTTAGAAGAACATGAGGCAAAAACACGCAGGGCCTTAAAAATGTTCCTGACTCACTGGAATAACTCGAACAAAGTGCTGAACTAAATGTACTATGTTCTTTTCAGAAGAACAGGATTTGCACATGGCCTGCTGTTACCCAGCTACTTTCACTTTTTGCTATGCTCTTGAGATTTCAGAAGAAATGTGCAAATATATACATCTTTTTAGAAATGTGCAAATATTAATAGAAATCATTATCTGCTTTCTTTTCAGATTCATAGAAATTAACAGCAGAAATGTATCTACGCGCACTTAGGCTGCCCGTTTTACCTCTTTTAGCTGAGACTGTTTTGCCCCCTGTTCCGGAACTGTCTTATGTTTTTTTATGGATTTGGTCTATAATATGCATTTTGAAGTGGTGTCTCTGACTGACGCTTTTAAAAAGTGTAGCTACTTCCACACCTAAAATGTGGATTTTATATTTTGTACTCTACCAACGAATGAGAGACAAATTCCAAGCGGGGGTTCACACCCAGTACCATCCTAATTTTAAGATTAGCTTCGCCTTTTTAGGTCTCGCCTACGCAGCGCGCATGCGCTGCTTAGGAAAAAAGACCTTTTGTAATCGACACAGCTTCGCAGGCAAAAACGTGCACGCGTTGCATTGCTTTCAATGGCAACGCGTGCACGTTTGGCGATTCCCTTGCGGGAGCGAGCTTTGGCGCCATGTGTTAGCAATTATCTCTCCTGGCGCCGCTCGCTCCCGCAAGGGAAACGCTGCCTGCTCTCGGCCGCACTCCCCCCCACGCCCCCCCCACCTCCTACTTGCGCGAGGCGCACGCGCTTGTTCTTTATTATTGTTGCTGGCGCGGAGCATTTGGCGCTTTAATCATCACCCGCAGTGCTGCCCAGCACGTACACTGCTCTCGCATTTACAGGGAGCGGAGGCGTGCAGAGATTAAAAGTCCGGCGCAGAGTTTATCACAGGTCCGTCATGTATTGTTTCTGATCAGTGCACTGAAAAGGCTCCGGCACTTCATAGCAGAAGGCGACGAGCGTTATCAAGATATTTTAACCGGCAATATGTCAGACATCCCCAAATTATTTTTGGTTTCCGGATTTCAAAAATACATTTAATCAACTGCTGCTTGCCTAGACATGCAGCCCTAGCGCTCTCGTCATCATAGCATGGCGGCATGCAGGGCTTCCTTTTTCTATTCTCCCAATCTGCTTTTGGAGGAACTGGTTTGCTCTGGGTCATCCCGTCTCAGATTCCGCGGGTGCTGTACACCCTGCTCGGTGCATGCTACTTCAGGAGACTCCAGTAAACCCTCGAGGCTTGGTGTACTCTACCCGACATTTAATGACACAGCGGGAGCAGAGGAATGATAGCAGAGGGCCCTCAGTGCTTTAAGGCCTTCGACTCTCGATGCTCCTCCCACAGTGGTGGCCTGTGGGGGCGGGGCTTTAGAAGGCACAATGAATCTTGGGCATATGCCAGAGGTAAGGAGCATCTGTCTCTGGGAACCTTCGGTTTCACAGCCCCATGCTAACATCCATGATAGCCTGTTGCCCCTCAAGCTCTTCGGACACTGGAGACCCCACCTCCACCACCAGCGCTATCTGGGACTGACTAGCAGAGTATCAGCCTATCTTTATCTCTCCCGGCTCTCTGTTCTCATTCCTCCAACCTTGTGCCCCTGTCTCCCTCACTCCTTCACTGTACTCCATCTTTCTGCCTCTCCTGTTCTTGCCCCCCATTCTCTTTCCCTCTCGCCCTCCTGCCTGTCTTCCCTCTCTACCTTCCTCTAACCGACTCTCTCACCCTTTTGGTGAGCTTCCTCCCTTTCTCTGTCTTTTCTGTTTTTCCTCACTCGCTCACCCTCCTTCTAAGTCCATGCGCGTCCCTGTCCTTCCTCCTTTTCTCCTGCTTCTCTCACCCCATCGTTTCTCCGCCCCCCCCTCCCCGTGCTGCTGTTTATTCGGTGGCTCGTCTTTACAAGGTGCCCTTCAGTTCATTCTCTTATAATGCTCCTCCCGTTCTCTTATCAATTTTAATCTCTATTCAGCTGATTCAATAGCACTGTACTTTAGCAGCGTGACAAGTTAAACACCCTCTTCTGAGGCAAATGCATACATTACACCAACGACACGCCTCTCTACCTCTACTCACATTTCCCTCCATCTCTCCCTCTCTTGTTGTAAGTTAACTCTCTTTACCTGACCAGAGACTAAATCCCTGCCCTTCTCTCTAACTTACTTCTCTACATACCACACTCTGTGACTAGCTGTCACTTCTCTATACCACCCAATACATTCTTTCTCTGACGCACCTTTCTGTCCCATGTCTCATTCCTTTACCGAAACACTCTTTTTACCTGTCTATTTATACATGGCTACGTACCTACCACACTATTGCTCTACCTTTAAACTCGCTCTGTACGTCACACCTCTCTTTCAATAAACCTCAGTGCCCCACAGCACTTACCTCTCATGACCTCAACTTGCCACCTCTCTCCGATCCTACCTCTAGATCTCTAGCTCTCTGCCCCTCTCTCTCTCTACTTTCTCTTCTTTCTCTTCTTTCTGCATCTTGCTGCTCTGTTTGCATCTCATCCCCCTTCATTTCTCTTCCATTTACTTCACCTCCCTCTTAATTTCATCTCTTTATCTTACCCTTTCTATCATTTTTGCCATCTATACCTTACCTTTCTCTACCTCTCGCATGCCTCTTTCTACCTCACCATTCTCTTTCATTTCTCTCTCTGCCTCACAACTCACTGCCTCATCTCTCTTCCCCACTTCTCATACACTATCTAGCCTCTCAATTTACCTCACCTATTGGCCTTCTATATCTCTTTTTATTAATGTCCTCTTTCCCTCACCTTTCCCATTATTTTATTTTTTTCTCTACAATGCTCTCTCTACCTCTTCCACTCCATCTATCACTCCCTTTGCATTCATCTCTTTCTATCTCCTTCACTGTTTCCGTTCACTCTCTCTGCTTCCAATGTCTCGCTCGTTTAATACATCTGTCTTACCTCTGTCTCTCTCTCCCTATTTCACCATTCTCTACTTCTCCCTCGCCCTTCCTCTGTATTAGCCTCATCTCTCTACCTCATCTGCACCTCTTTTCTCTCTACTTCTCATATCTTTCTATTTTTCATCCCACCGGCTCTACCTGCCTCTCTGCCTCGCTACTTTGTTTACCTGACCTGTCATTCTGTGCTTCACCTTTCTATTTGTGCTATCTCATTATATAACTCGCCTCTCTTCCTATCTTATTTCTCTCTAGACCTTGTTTTCATAGTGGTTTTTACCCATGTCCTTATCCATTTGTTAACTCTTTTTTATTTTACTGGTTTGACAATTTTGTTTTGTGTTAACTTTAATACTGTTTGATTCTTCCTGGTCTTAGCACATATGCCTGCTGCTTTTGCCATAGCTGTAAGCAGAGATTTACTTCCAACTAGATTCTGTTTAGTAAGTTGGTAGATGCACCCTCCCAAATTAATAACACATCGCTGACAATAGGCATTGCTTGAAAGACGTGTTTTCCTCTATTAAGGTATTCTGCGATCCCACGTGTGTGCAGAGATATTCGAATGTGTATGAATATTATTGAAGATGCCATGATAGAGAATAGAGCGGCTTTGTTGCACATCGTTAAGGTTTACATATTAACTGACCGTTTTATGGAGTTGGTTTGTCTCTAATAGTTGATCACCTAGAAGCTTGTTTACTTGTCTCATATTCTGCTTCTGTTGTCGAAAATGATAGCTCCTTAGATTCACAGACAAGGGGTTACCTTCCTTCTCCATCATGTACGAATCTGGATCCTTAGGTGTCATAACAACATATCTGACTAGAGTATGTTTGAACAAGCATTGGCATAGCCAATAGGTCTCGCCTTTGGGACCTTATATGTGTTTAGCCATGCAACAGTTGATGTTGTTGCACCAAGGATATTGTGCTGGATAACTAAACACTTATAAGGTCCCAAAGGCGAGACCTATTGGCTATGCCAATGCTTGTTAATCCTTCTCTGGGCGTCTGTCCTGCTCCCAAGTAGATGCGTTACAGCTCACACGAAGGGATCAGGCAAGAGACAAGTTTCAGGATTTATTTTTGGACAAATGCTTGAGACCTGCCCTTTATCAACCCTGGGTAGTTTATCATCACCTCTCCTACCGAGTTTCTGTTCTGGACTCAAAAGGACATTTCAGAAGGCCACAAACCAGGCTGTGTTAGGGATGCGTTGACTTTTCAAAATCATATTCTTTCAATTTCACACAGATCTATTTAGCACTCAGCAGGTCGATATTTTCCGAAAATGTACGTTAGTTAGCCTGAAAAATACCATATTGTTATTTTTATTAAATACTTTAATTGGCCACAGTAGAACTTGGACATGGTTAAAAGACGGCGCTCTTAATGCCACCATCAGAGGTGAAGAGGAAGGACGCGCTTCACACAGTGCTTTAAGCAGAAAGTAGTTTGCTGCTTAAATTTCATCAAAAATAAGTGCCTAAGTATTTTTGTGTTTATTTTTAAGATGAAGGTACTTTGACATGCACTATTATAAATAAAAAGCGGTATTTGCTGCTGAAAGCCCATCAGAAATGAACGCTTAAGCGTTCTTTTTTTAATTTGTTTTTAAACTGAAGGTATTCTTGCTTAATTACTTACAATCATTTTTTAATGGACCATGGATGTTCTTTAAGTGTGTGTTTCACTTTTTTAATTTTCTATCATTGAGTTTACTATTGAAAGAGCAATGAAATGTACACATCGTTCTCAGTGTCATATGGTTATTTATCAAATTGTTATATTCAGATCATTGTACCTATTGTCATACAACATATATTCTATTCAAAAATGAGTTTAAAGAATAAACCTAAATTGTCATCCACGTTGTGGGTGTTGAGTTTAAAAATGAGAAGCAGAATTTACAGATTCTGGCGTCCTCAAGACTCAGTTCCTTTATTTGTAAGCCCTGTCGCCGCATTATCTACACAGTTGACCTTTTGTCTCTTGTTTTTCCAGATACCTCAGATGGCGTGTCTCAGGAGCTTGTCTCGGCTGGCCTTGTTGATGGCAGGGATCTTGTGATAGGTGATTGCAAGTCCTTGTTTTTATCCTTGTGCTGCATTATTTATGTTACGAGGAAATTACATTATTGTTTGTAATAAATGTACAAATCCTTTAAATATCTTGTAGCCAGGGCATTCACTGAAACCTAACCTAATATTCTTTTTGACATCTTTTAACTTAGATGAATTTCAGCAGTACGAGTACGTACATTTCTTCCCATTCACGTGTATATAACTTTCTCCGGCAATAGCTTTGCTTTGTTTTATCTGGCTTCAGACTGGGGTGGTCTGAAACAAAACATTATTGCTGAAATGCCTGAATGTTTTTAAATCACTGGTAATTACTGGATGTCTCTTCCATGCCCCTGTTTTTTTGTTCAGTTTACCGTTTAAGAACTGGGGCTATCCATGTGTGTATGTATAAGGCTCGACTTTACTCCCCAAAAGTGACAATTGAGCCTGCTAGCCCCATCTTTAATGATGGTGTGTAAATATTTGGCCACAGTATTTAATTACAAATGTTACTTTTTAAATAAAGCATTTCCATTTACCAGTTTTTGGTTTTGGCTGTTTGGGGGATATTCTGATCTTCATTCTCAAGGAGGCCTACAATAGTTTCAATTTATTGTAAATTTGAGAAGAAAAGAAATCTGGAAAATGCTCTTTTTAGGTAGGTTTAAAACTTTCCTGACCCCAAATCATCATTGCACTGGAAGTTTGCTACGTCACCTTAGTTGCAGTTGCAAATTTGAGTAATTGTGAAGAGATCACTGAATAAGGGGGTTTGTCACTGTGCCCGGATAGTAGTAATAGTAATAAGGGAATAGCTTGGTTTAAAGTTTCTTGACTGGGTTTCTCCGGTTTATTAAAATATTCTGTGAAACTTGTCTGTTTTCAAATTCAAGTGCAAAGGTTTGCTGGTTGGTACAAATGAAAGAAAACAACCAAGCATTTTTTTGCCTGATCCAGCATGGTCAATGTGATATCTGTTTCCAATCAAGGCTATAGATGTGAGTATTAATTGGCTGCACAATCAAAACCTGGCTCTTTTCAAAATTGTTTGTCCCGGTCTTTCATTGAGTACTTTGAGGCAAAGATGAAGATCTGTTTTCCCCTTTATTTTGGAAATGTGTGGTTATCAGCTGTGTGACTGTGTAAAAATCCCTTGCCTTACTGTATGTGGTTCATTTTCACTGTGGACCCCCACACAACAGCACCTTCCTTAACACTCTTAAGTTGCAACTCTTTCCTGGTACTCCTCTTTGTGCAGTCCACTTACTCTGCTCGTCACTACAGAATATTATGAAAAGTTTTTAACTTTAGACATTATTGTTACCTCTACCCACAATGTGAAAGACAGTGACCTAGTTGGCAGACTGTAGGCCCTTCCACAAGGATTCATGCAAACTAATTTGAGCCCGTTTAGAGATCCACTCCAGGTACCTGTGTGGTGGCAGTTGTTGTGGTAGGCAGAAGGGGCCTCAGATTGTTGGCTTTAAGGATAGTTTTTGAGTGGTGTCCCCTTTCACACATCACATCAAACCTCCAAAAATTTCTAAAAAAAGTATAACTAGCTCAGAGTTTGGGTGCGAGGCCATGATGCGATCTCTCAAACCAAGTCCCAAAGAACAGGATTTTTCATATCATATCGGAATCTCGTCGTTATTTTAAACTTGAAGTTCTTCCTTTCTCTATAGGGAAAGTAGTCCTTGACTATGTGAATAACTTCATAAGCTTGCGCTTTCAGAATTTAAGAAAAGAAAGTGTACCTACTTCCATGTTTTCTATTTATTGCTATATCGTCCCACTCGCCATGCCTCATAAATTGGAGTATAGCTGTATTGGAGCGGGGGGAGGGGGGCAGAGTAACTTTGACAGTACTAAGTAGTCTAGGCTCTGGTAAGAGTGCCCTGGAGAGATCAGTAAATCCCTTCAGTTTACTAGTAGAGTTATCAATGTTCTCAAACCAGCTTCTACATGTACGATAGGGCCAAGCTGCGCACCAGCAAGTAGCCCACCATGGTCAAAAATCCTTTTTGGATTGCTTGTGCTTCTGTTCAGAGAGCATATAGGACCTATCTTTCTTGCTGGGCTTCCCCTTTCGCAATGGACAGAAAATGATTGACATCTGGGTTGTCCCCTATGTAATGGGATAGATAAGCTAAAATGATGGAATTGTACTGAAAGTAATATCCAGTAGTTTTGATCCAAACAACACATCACTTTATTGTTTAACAGCTATAAACATGGGCATATATGTAAGTTATCTGTGCTATTGGAGGTGGGAGCTCAGAAATCCTCTGATGAATATCTGTCCTTCCTCCTGGACAGGCAAGACTATTGAACATTATATTGAGAGAGAAATGATTCACATGTTTGAATCATCATAGTAATTGAGCAACGAGTGCCACAATATCATTACAATAGAAGTTTCATACTAGACATATCCTAGAGGCTGTAACCATGGCTTTTGAGTAGCTTAGCCACATCGTTTTAAAAATAACTAATCTTGAACCAGTCAGAGACAGATTGAAGGCCATATCCTGAGAGGCCATTATCCTTAGTACTTCTACTGCACATTGGTGTGAAGGAAGTCCCCTTGAGCCCTGCTCAAATCACTTCCGATAGGGTATTCTTTGAGATTTGTTCATGCTTATAAACAGTCTTCTATAGAGGTTTTAGAAGTCTTTCTTCTTAAAACGACCCCAAGACGTCTGCTATGGTAAGAAAAGCCTTTTTAAATCTTGTGGCTTTTGTGGGGAAAAAGATGTTTGTGTCTGATGACCCTCATTAGGGAATGCATGTATTGCCTTCAACTATCTCAGAAGACCAAAGCCTGCAAGATATGCACAACATTTTCATCTAAGATAACAGGGATGTGGAATTCATATAGCCCAACGCCCAGGACATATTGTTTGGGGTCAAGGGCAACAAGTTTTCATGTGTATTTTGTCTTTTAGACAAGTAGGCCCAACCCCCTGCAGCAGTTGGCTGCCAGTTTGCAGTACCACAGTATGTATCGGAAGGGCACTGTCAAACTGCTGTTCAAACTTGTATTTATGGTTCATTAATTGAAAGCCTTTATGATTAGGGTGAGCTCTCTAAGTAAATGCTGTAAGCTCTGACTGCACTACTGATAGTGGTTTCAGTATAAAAATGCATACACACGTTTTCAAAGTTTAGCAATATGAGGCTATGTATGATGCTCCCAGAATGCTCTCTGATTTGATGCAAATATTTGCAGAAGCTTGAAAGCAAGATTGATGATTCTTCGCTTTCAAAATAAAATGTTCATAAAAAAATGAAAGCAGGAAAAAAAATATTCCGCTAAACTACTGTAAAATTTCAGGTACCATTTCTTTGCAGCATCATTTAGTAACGTGTTAAAGCATGATAGTATTTCCCCAAAATATTCATAATGGAAAATCAGTGTAACCAGTTTCAATAAGATTATGGGAAACAAAAATAAACAAGCATTGGCAAAGCCAGTAGTTCTGACATTGGTGGGCAGCTTTTAAGTTTTGTCTATGTGTGAATTGTGTTGGCATGGTTTTTGTAAAACCTTATTGGAGTGTGAGCTGCCGGGCCCTCACCATTATAACAAACATTGGCAAAAGCAAAAATAGTTTTTGGTCTCAAAAAGCACACACTGCCACAGTAGTTAATGGCACTGAACAAAACTACTTTGTGTGCCGATATGCTCCTTGTGTAAGACCAAAATGCTGTCACTCCCAGTGAAGCCAGCCGATACAGAGAGAGAGAGAGACCAAATTTCAAAAAACACAAAAGGTCATGGTCAACGCCAGACCAAATTAGGGGCCCTATTATTAAAGAAAGTCTCAAAAGTGCACCCATGGTATGTCCTTGCATTAAGTGCAGCTATATGGCTTTCGTGAATTCTCAAGAATTTACAGAAGTAGGACAAGAAATAGTACTCCTAGAAAATATTTGTGAACTGCATTTTAGCATGAGCAAATATGCATATGTAGATTTTCTCATGCGAAAATTAGAGTGTTTGCAAGTTCACTTTCCCTCCAACCACTTGTTTCCCAATTCTGGAAGAAGGTTTACGTCTGCCATTGTCGGGAGTAAATTTCCCACATTTCTCAGTATGGGAAAAGACTAGAGAAGAGTTGTTGAAAACCCTTAAAACATGCAAGTTAGTAGGTTTGCACAGACTCAAAAAGGCATTCTAACCCTGTAACTATTGCTTACCACTACCTTCAGCCCCGTTGGGTAGATCTGCGGAAACGTGGCAACATAAGGGTATTACAAGTATTCAAACACTACTATGCTATGAGCCCTGTCATAATCAGAGAGGCTATATCAGGGCTCTTATATAATGAGATTGCAGCCATAATTTGTCGCCGCACTACATGGCACCAAAGGGACGAGTGGATTTTGTTACAGGACAAGTAGATTTATGAAGCAACCTGCCCCATGGACGAGTAGATACTTTATTAAATTCCACACCCCTGAAGATAGAGCGGCAAGAATTCTTAGGCTTCAGAAATCAAAAGAAGCAACTTCCTCAGATTAAAACAGAGAATAAGCAAAAAAGACCCACAAAAACATCTCTGAAACTGTTCCAGGTGAACCTGGAACAGTACCTCAAAACAAGCTGTTAAAAAGTATAAGCAGCGCAGCAAATCTCCTGAGGTACATAACACCCTAAAAAAGTCAAACCTTCAACTAGAACCATCCTCTCCAAAGAAGTCTCACAATCAGTCCAAAGCTCCTTCCCTGGAGCCCCAGAAGATACCATTTTCACCACCTGCATTCCCCTCGCCTTCATTAAAAGCTTCTTCGTCAGCTAAGATACACACTTAAACACCATTGATGAGAGAACACAGTCTGTGGTTGACTCGATAGAGAAGTGTACAGCAAGACATCCATCGATGGCTTAGTTGACGTAGTTATCAACGATGCTGGTGTCGACAAGAACAGAAAAAAACAAGGAGACTACTTTGACCTAAACTAAAATCTCAACAACACTATCTACAAAGAAATAGTCAACATGTCTATCAATGACACACCTGTCGAATAGACGACCCATTGACAACCTCACCAGTGACAAGACTCCTAGCGCAGATACCATCCACGGATGATGAATCTTCTTCAGATCAAATAACATAAATTTCATAGCCTGGGGTGCCATCAGAAATGATGTATGTAACCTACTTAACCCAAAAAAATATCTGAACAACCACCCGCAAGACACAAGGGTCCGAGAATGAAGGATCATTTGGCCGCACATGCAATCCTACACAGCTAAGAGTTAAATGCCAGGAATGTGATGACCAAGAGTATTCCATATCGGCACAACATACAGGAGAATGTGAAGAACCACATTTTTCATGGTCCGACAAACTGGAGAGTCTTTCACCCATCGCACTGGCAATATCAACAAGAAAATGACTCGTACTATGAGGACCAACAGAACCATGCCCTGGACACAATCCAGATTCCAATAGCCCTTTGATCTGAGAGTGATTCTGACATATTAATATAGGCATTACCAGATGAGTCCCAAACGCAAGTTACGCCAGGTCCTCAAACCCTATAAAGGGTACCACCAACAGCACGTCCTAGACAGTAGCAAGCATAACCTGTTACTCAATTCAGTGAAGTTGATACCAATTATCGACCACATAGGGAACAGTGGTCCCATGGCTGTATAAGAAATAGAATGTGCCGGATACTGCTCAGACCCGCTTAATAGGTGATCCAAAAGCATATTCATTTTTTGATAAAGATTTTATTTGCATTTTAACCAGCAAGTGACATGACTAGTATTTGAAAGGATTGTGTAGGATACATCCAAAATCAGACTCCGTTATTATGCAAGTGGCGCAGAGAAGGTCTAGAAATGAGTCAACCCCCTGTTCTTCGCCTCTGGGGAAAGAGAGTAGGCTTGTGTCTAACATTTGGAAAAGAATCTCAACACAGTGGCTGCAATACAATCAGCCCTGCCAACTCTAGCTAGTCTGAGATTTTAACAAGCAAATGTGGTCTGATCTGGCACTGCTGTTAGACTATTTGACAGAAGGTAAAAAAAATGAGGCTATAGCCATTTTACTGGAAGGCGAGTGAACATCAGCAGCTATTATCGATGCATCTATGAATGAGCCAACTACTGATTTCATATAGGTAACCAGACCTTCCGTCTTAAGACATGGGCGGGTCTGCTGTACATCCTTTAGACTAGAGGTGTATAGTAAAATTCTAGATATGCAATTCAATGGGAAATCTTTTTTTGGTAAACGTATGAGGTGCTGCAAGGCATAAAGATGCACACAAAACTGCAAGATCTCTGAAAATTCTTCATCAGTGCAAGCATCATCCCTTTCGGCTTCATAGGGGAAAGGACACTGGCCTATAGTGGTGGATACCAGCTATACAGGTATCAGCCATGTATTGTACAACACCAGCTATATGATGTAAAACACCAACGGTTCGATGTACAGTACAGTCAGCAGTATCGGCCTCAATGCAGCCATCCGTTGGAAAGTGGGTTATTAGTAGTGGTGAATGTATATCTACTACCACTGGCAATAAGGCCACAAACGCATCTAGGGCTCAGTACAGGTCTCAATAAGTTATTCCCAGTCTCAACCCTTGGTAGCTTTGCTGCGAGCAGTCAGGCTTAACTTAAGAGACATGTTTGTAAAGCATTTAAAAACACCTATTCAGTTAATAATTAAGGCACAACACACAATACAAATCCAACACCAATTTATAGAAATAGGAAATATTTTCATCTTTAAAATGATATCAAAATGAAAATAATCCAATGTAGGGAACTTGGAGATATGAATTTTTAAAGATTTAGCGCTTTATAACACATAGAAACCTACAGCGCCTTTTGGGACAGCTGGTCGTGCTAGACCGGGACAAAGTCTAAGTTTCAGGCCAACCGCGATCGAGCCCTGCGCGGCTACCCTTCGCGGGAGGCCTCTGTCACAGTTTTACCTTAGGACTTAAAAACCTTTCTGGAGCTTTTTCTGCCGGGGTCCCCCGATGCTTTTCACCAGTCCAGGTTCGGTGAGGGTTTGCCGGCTTTCTTTACAGGGAGCTACCGGTCAAACTCTGTAAGTCGGACCTCCAGAGCTTTTCAGCTGGACAAACCAGCAGGCCAGGCCTGCTTGCGGTTGAAGGTGGGCTGCTTGGCTCTCGCAGTTGAGTCGGTCCCCTTATGGAGCTTTTTTGCAAAGTTGCTACATACTTCTGGAACTTCTTCCTGAAGTTCCTCTTGAGGGTCCAAAGTGTCAAACACAATCCAAGGGTCTGGAAGCTCCAAGATGGTCCTTGAAAGTTTGGTACTTCAGTTCCCACAGTCCACTTGGACAATACCCTTTACAAATCCACTGGACGCACTCCAGGCAGGGGGATTCTTGATGGTGATGATCCAGGTGAGCTCTGTTAACCTGTAGCTTGCAGAGAGTCCACTCTTATTTCCTTTTGAAGCAAGTTAGGTCCACAGGGCTTTAGCTCTAGATTGTGCAGCAGGCACAATTAGAGTGCAGGGCCTGGTTGGTGCAGTTCTAACTTCCAGCATGGGCCCTTCTTTTCTTAGTTTCAAGCAGCAGATCTGAGGGGCACTGCTCCTCTCAGATACTTATTCAGTGTTCTCTGGGGGTCAAGCAGAAAAGCACTCATCCAGTGAGGTGCAGGGAAACACCCCAGAGCATGACCACTTCCTCCAAAGTGTGGCATAATGGTCTCCCATAAAGCACTATTCCTCAAATTCAGTATGGCTGAAGTCTCAGCAGAGGAGCAAGAACTAGTTAAACCAACCTCCAGTATAGCTCATTTCCATAGCTCTTCTCCCCCTGACATATTCCTTCCTTAAGCCTGCAGGGTCTGGGGAGCTGGTGGGTAGATGGGCCTGGCATTCCACGCCTGTCCTATCCCCTTTGAAGCTCCATGGTTTACGACCCCTCCCCCCTGCTCTGTCATTCCAGTGTAGCAGAGCTCCTCCCATCAGATAGCCTGTCTCTCCTCGGGTTACACTTATCACTTCATCAAAGCTGCCTGGCTAATCGTGTTTACTCTGACCAATCAAGGAAAAGGGCAGGAACGCTGAATTTTGGCTTACAGACAAAAAAGTCTTAACTTCTTTTCTGCATACTTTAGGATACATTCAACAATGACATATTGTTGGATTTATTAATACCATTCTCTTAAGTCCTTGAATGATAGTTTATTTGATTCCTACCAATAGTTATGCGTTCATAAACTATGGCAATGTTGGGGCGTGGCTTCGCTGTGCAGCGAAATGGCCGCAAGTTAACGCGGCTCCGCCGGCCGAGCTAATAAATCCGGCAAAAATCCGAACATAACGCCTAATGCAGGGAACCGCAGACGGCGAAAGAAACAGGGACCGAATCTAGCTGCATCGGTGCTTGTCCGACGGCTGTGACCCCGCAGAGACCGGGAAAATCGTTGGTGGAAGTCCTGAGCCGGCGAAGGGCCTACGCGACTGCTGCAGCCGGGACCTCGCGTGGCCGCTGGCCCAGCAGCGAGGACCGGCGTAGTCTGAGAGCAGAAGGCGCGATTGGCTGGGCTGGTAGGCTGCCCTCCCGGGTGGCTGAGACGGCCACCGAAAAGGAAGTGCGACGTGCCGCCGCTGCAGTGGGGGCCCGGAGGATGGCTGAAGATCGCGCCGCGCTTGCCTGAGATTGGAGGCGGCTGAGCCCCGACCCCGCCGGCGGGCGCGCCCAGAAGCCCAGACTGAAGACGGGGCCTGAGACCGCTACCGACGCGGTAGTGCGATTGCCCTGCTCCTACGGAGTGCAAACGGAGCGCGCACTATTGACGGGACCACCATTTTGTGTCGTGACAACGCTGCCTGGTGAAGTGACTGGCGCGCCGCCATGACCAGGAGCCCCGGATCGTGAGGTGCGGCGGATGGGAACCGTGCCCGCTGCGAGCCTTCCTGGAACATACGGGTACATGGTGAGCGAGGGCGCTGGCGGTTGCGGAACAAGTCATAAGTGGAGGCGCACTGAGTGCGCAGTGAGAATTGCGGCCGCTTCGTTGCACGAGAACCGAGCGGGATGCCCAGCTGGGAAGCACCTGCGGAGCTATTGGTGCCGCTCGGTATAACACTGTAACGGGCACAGGTGTAAATATCGGCCACGACGGTGAATTCTGTGGTGACTGGGGCAGACCTCACTGGAGCGCTGAGTGCTGGCTTGCTGACTGGGCCCTAACGTCTGCTACTTCCGAGGCTGAACTTCGGCAATCATCCTGCGGACCTGGGAGGAATTGCTTGAGGCTGCGGCTGGACCCGTGGGCCCAGGACGACATGAAGGTGGAAGAACGTATTCAGCTGTTACTGCTGGAAGCGGCGCACCATACTGGGCTACAGAGACGGACGCACAGACACATTGGGCTGCTGCAGTAGGTAGAAACTACGGCACTGTGGCCGGGCTGACCCTACGGGACATCGGCAAAGGTGTGTGAGACGGGAGCAGCGCGCGGGACGACCCTACCTGCAGGTGCTGTGAGGAAAACGAGGGGGTCAGGCTGCTCCGGCGAGGTGGTGGCGGAGACATACTAGCGTAAAGAAAAATGTGAAGACTATGGAGATAGATCTTGCCGTGTGCTCCTGGGACTGCTGGCCCAGACTACACTTAGCAAGTGCGCCCACTGCACGGCGCCAGCAAATACTCCAAGAGCATGGGGAAGCCGGACACGAGACAACCTAGGATCAATTTTGACAGAGTCCAACAAACCGGCTGATAATGACATGGGCGGTCGGGACCCTGCGGAGGACACGGCCGCTAGTCAGCCGCCAGAAGATGACATCCGATATATGTTCCAAGAACTGAAAGCCAGCCTACAAGGCATAGATTCCAAAATGGATACGCTTGCGGAACGTATGGATAGAATCACTCAACGGATGGACAAGCAAGAGGGACGTGTGAGCGTACTGGAGACGAGAGTGACAGAGACTGAGGAGGGACAGACCGAAATGGAGAAGAAAATGAGGCATGGACAAAGTGTTGGCTGTAATCCAACAAAAGAACGAGGATTTGGAAGCGAGATCGAGAAGGAATAACATAAGGATAACGGGAATTGCTGAAACAACGGACATTCAAAATATGGAGCAATATGTAGAAACTATGATGAGAGACCTATTCGGGTCTGACCTGTCCCAAATGTTCCTTATTGAAAGAGCGCACAGGTCCCTGGGCCCCAGACCGCGGCCGGGAGCGCCGGCGAAGCCGATACTGGCGAGGGTACTCAATTACAGGGACCGAGATACGATACTCCGCCTAGCTAGAGAAAAGGGCGCCATTCAATATCAAGGGCACAATATTGCGATGTACCCTGACTTTACACTGCAAGTACAAGCTGCCCGTAGAGAATTTATCCCTGCAAAGAAAATATTTCAACAACTTGGGACCAAATATGCGCAGATATACCCGGCCGAGCTGCGTATCCAGGGACATGGCAAGCCAACTTTTTTCACAGACGCTAAAGCAGCACTGGCACATGCGAAACAAATGGCGAAGGAACACAAGCAGCAGAAGGCCTCGAGTGATGGACAGATAGAGGACAGACTCGGCGACAACGATTGAAACAACAGAGACTAGAATATATGCCGTTAAGCGGTGCAGAGCACGTGGGTTGTTGTGGCTCTAAGTACTGAAGATAACTGGTAAGATAGGAGCTCTGCTCTCCCGTGGAGGGGCTGTGTTGCTTTATGCACTTCGATAGCATCCCTGACAAAGATGCAGTCCGTTATTGTTGGGAGGTTCCTGAGTGTTTGAGTGTGGTGTTTAAAGCTCGGCCACCCTGCCACAAGTGCAGGGGAGTTTGCCGGCAACCTCACATGCCCCATGGGATGATTCCCCTCTGTTGGTTACTAAATTTAGACTGTTTATTGTTCTGGGTTAAGGGTGGGGGGGTTACACAACCTGATTGGGGGGTTGGTGTGGGTGTGGGTGGGGGGACAGTTGCACTTTTTAGTATTTCAGAACTGCCACAAAAGGTACAACATTGCACGCACGATGGGGGTCTGCCATGTATTGCGATATCCTCCTACTTGCAGGGAGATGGCGCTCGGTTGCATCCGCATACGCTGACGAAACCCAGCGGTGCACATCCCCACAACCGGTGTGCGACCGGCTTAGATCTCTACGAATAGATATGTCACAGAAAACTAACATGAACTCACTCACATGCCTTACGTGGAACGTCAGAGGCCTCAATGATCGCAGAAAGACGAGACTGATCCACTCATATCTCACAAGGCATATGGTAGATGTATGTTTTCTACAGGAAACACATCTGACAAGCACATCAGTGGGAATGCTTAAGAACAAAAGATGGGAGGTGGTAGTAGAGGCTGGCTATTCCAACTATTCCAGGGGAGTGGCGATACTCATGCGCAGGGGACTACACTGGCGAACACACAATACGATCGTAGATAAAGAGGGTAGATACATAATATTGCAGGGAGAGCTGTATCACACCCCGGTAGCACTGGTTAACATCTATGGCCCGAACATAGATAGTCCGGAATTTTTTCAACACATATGGCAGAAGATACAAGCATTGGGGCACACTGCGGTTATGTGGGGAGGAGATTTTAACGTAGTCCTGTCGACACAGACAGACAGGGTTCATCGCGGGTACATCACCCAAAGGCAGCAGCAATGCTACATGACATTATAGAGGATCTCCAGTTAATAGATTCCTGGAGGGCCATACACCCATCAGTCAGAGCAGGCACCTGTGTTACACACCATCGGAATGCGTGGTCACGCCTGGACTTTTGGTTGGTCTCTAAGGACCTTCACACCTGGCTGACAGAGGCCACACACCATCCCTGCACTTTTTCAGATCATGCGACTGCCCAGATACGACTGTGCATACCTCCTGCATATGTCCAGCCGTTTGCCTGGAGATTTCCATCAAGCGCCCTGTTGGACCTGGTTTTTCGCGAAGAGCTGCGTAACAAGATCACAGAATACTTCACGCTAAATGAGGGCACGGTGGACTCGCCGGGCACGTTTTGGGAAGCCTTCAAGGCGGTCACGAGAGGTGATTGCATAGCACTTAAAACGGGCGTCCTAAAAGATATACGTAATACACTTAGCAGGCTAGAGCGAGAAATAAGAGAGCTGGAACAGTCGCAACTCCTTGGCCCATCCCCTGAGATCACAGCAAAGATAAGGTCTAAACTAACAGAATTCCAAGACGAAGCAGAGAGGGAGACGGCATATTTGAATAAGCATGCGCAGGCGAGGCCATACGGGGAGAGTGAGAGACCGGGAAAAACACTAGCAGGATTACTTAGCACACCTAGAGGGTCGACTTACATAACTGAATTACATACGGATGGTGGGGACATAGTTAGAACACCACCTGACATACTGAGTGTAATGTCCCTGTTTTATAAACTACTATATACCTCTCAAATGGACCCGTCGCAGGAGGACATAGTTGAGTATCTAGATGATATAGCACTGGCCTGGTTTAACAATGGTGCCCGTGAGTACATGGAGTTGCCAATTACGACAGAGGACGTTAAGCAAGTAATAAATAGTATGCCAACAGACAAAGCCCCAGGGGCGGACGGCTTAACGGCAGCATTTTATAAAGAATATGCTGACATCCTAGCCCCCAAATTACTACAGGTATACCTGGAAGCATTGGAAACTGGTACACTCCCTCCGACGCTTCGTGAGGCCACTATAATAACCATATTGAAGCCGGACAAAGATCCGACCAACCCGGACTCTTACCGTCCGTTATCCCTGATAAACTTGGACGCCAAAATATACGCCAAGTTAATAGCGAATAGACTACAGCCCATGATACCACAGATAGCTTTGCCAGACCAGTCAGGATTCGTACAAGGCCGCTCCACTACCCACAACCTGCGGACGATCTTTGGCATGCTCCATTACCTGGCCCCCCATGTGCAGGCTACAGCGGCACTTTTGGACGCCACAAAAGCATTTGATTCATTGGAATGGAAGTTTCTCTTTACCTTATTGACACGCCTGGGTCTCAGCCCCATATTCATCAGACAGATCCAAATACTATATGCGAACCCGACAGCGAGGGTTAAAATAAATTGGCAGATATCGGAACCTTTTAACATTACTAGAGGGACAAGACAGGGCTGCCCACTGTCGCCATTATTGTTTGCTATAGCCACAGAGCCGCTCGCGGCCAGGCTCCGGCAATACCATACACAGAGAAGCATTGGATTCACGTCCAGGGGACTTTTGATATCGATGTATGCAGATGACATGACTATATATCTGACTAACCCTAGGGACAACTTTGACACAGTGATGAGGGAACTGATACGGTATGGCGGACTGACCGGGATCCAGATTAAATGGAAAAAATCTGTGATGCTACCACTCAGACACCACAGTCCCGTTTGACTCAGAATTTCCGATACAATGGGCAGAAGGGGAGACGAGATATCTAGGTATCCGAATAAGTAGATCTTTGCAGGAAATATGGACGGCCAGCTATGGTAGGGCAATGGACTGGCTGGAGAGCAAGATACCAAGATGGAAAGGACTGCCTTTATCTTTGACAGGGTGCATAGCTATTACAAAAATGGTAATACTGCCCAAATTTCTATACCTATTTGTGAACATTCCAATGCCGTTGAACGTTCATTTTTTTAAACGGCTACGTTCCAACATATTGGAATTAGTGTGGGCGGGTAAGCAACCCCGAGTCTCATGGAAAACATTGACGTTGCCATTCACACAGGATGGGTTGGGCGCTCCAGACTTCGAGCTGTATGCCTACAGTGCACAAGCGCAGTTCCTACACTTTTGGCACCACCCTACACCATTCCAACCGCACGTGGCGATAGAAATAGACAGAATTGCACCACTCCCGCTTAACACGGCCATATATAAATCGTATAACCGCCCACACCAGGAAATAGACACAGTGGAGGCGGTTAGATGGGCGTGGAAAGGAATTGCGAAGAGGGCACGACAGGAAGTGCTTTATGCACCATCTATGCCCATAGGAGGTAACCCCCTACTGAGCCCCCTGCTAGACAAGGCAATTACAATGAGTGCGAAATCACACAAACTAGAGAAAGGGAACGACCTATTTCCAGATGGCGAATTTCTAACACTAACGCAGATGTGCGGTCCACAGACGCCCACCGCGTCAGATATGCTCTTATATTACCAGTGCAGAGCAGCATGCAGATCCAGATATAAAGAGTTTCCAAGCGCGCTGCCTACCCTGCCTGCGCTGGAGAATATCTTATCGAACTCATCACCCCGAAAACTTATCACCGGCATCTACAGCATCACACAGGGGGAATCTCCAATCACTTATGTTACCTCCAAAGTGGAATGGGAAAAAGATGCCGATTTAACAATTACTGACAAACAATGGCAGTTCTGCTGCTCTCAGCTGAAATATCTCTCACCGAATTATAGACTGCGACTTATCCACTTTAACTTCCTGCATAGATTATATTGCACACCGTCACAGTTGTATCGCATGGGCCTGTACCCAGATGCGAGGTGTTGGAGATGCGGAGCTCAGAACGCCACGTTTACTCACCTGGCTTGGGATTGCGGAACTATAGCGCAATATTGGGCAGACGTCTTTAGGCACATGGGACATATAATAAATGCCTCACTACCAGCAGCGCCGCTGATGGCGCTGTTAGGGTATGTACAAGAAATTCCGAAAGAACACCGCAAACTCACGGCCATGATGCTGCTGCTAGCGAAAAGGCAGGTGGCCATACACTGGAAGAACCAGAATCCTCCTGCGATAGCTGAATGGGTCAGGGCTGTAGCGTATTGCAAGGATCAATTGTCTGTCTTCTGGGAACTAATGCCAAGTAGATCCAGACCATCTGACGTATGGGAACCATTTGCCAATTGGTTGCGCTTGGGTGGAGCGTACCTCCAGAGGGACTAGGATAAGAAGGGCGGCGGAGGAGATCTGTCAGGTCGGACACCACTGGCAACATGATTGGAGGTGGGACATGGGCTTGCCACTGTGCACAGACTACATGGGATGTAAACTGTTGATTATGCAAAGACTGGTAGAGTGTAAACGACATGGCAGATTGATTGACAGGTACTGAAGGGGCTTGCCTCTTGATCGGATAGAATGGCAGAGAGTGGAGGGGGGGTTAATAGGTTTAAGTTGGTTTTAATGTTTAGATGCAAATGATTGCGTTGCAGTTTGTTATCAAAACGAGGATGCATACTGGTCGAAATCCGCTGCCTACCCTCCGGGTTGTTGGCAAATAAAGCTGTGTACTTTCACCCAGACGGATAAGCCGCCGGCCTCAGGGTTGTAGGCAATTGGCAGTGTAACCTGAGAAGTATGCAATAAAAATTACAAAAACAAAAAACTATGGCAATGTTATCCTATGTGGCTGGAGATCTACAATGGGGAAAATTAAGGGTGCAATTTCTCCTACACCAAGGCTTATAAAACATCTTTTATAAGGACACTGCTTATAGATACATGACCCCAACCCTGGAACACCTAGGGAAGACATTAGGGATCCTGAATATGTAAACATTGTGTAGATCTTCACTCCATAGTGCTCATAAGCACCAAAGTAGATTTTGGGAGGCACTTTCCTACAATGGGGTCAATTTCTATATCCCCAGGCATGTAAAACATAATTTTCAAGGACCCTTTCTTATGATGACATAACCTCCCACCTCTGGGACACCTAGTGGAGACCTTAGAGGACCTAAAATGCCAAAATAGTGTAGATTATCAGTTTGTAAGTGCCCCTACCACCAAAGTCGAGTTTGAGCACAATTTGCCTTTAAAAGCAGTGCTGCAACATAGGGTTGCTTTTACAATGACCTCAGGCTTTCAGCAGTGCACACATGCAAGAGCAAAAAGGGCTGCTAGCCTTTAACCTGCCATTCCCCATTATATACTAGGGACTTTAAGGTAGTTTCAATCCCCCTGCCCTATTATGTACTAGGGACTTATAGGGTAGGCCATGCCAATTATAAGTGTACCCTCATGTATGTATGTGTTTTCACTGTATTCTCATTGTGTTTTCACCATAAGACTGGTCCTGGGCCTGCCTAGCAGAGGCCAGGATACAGTCAGTCAGTTACCACCAGTACCAGTCAGCAAAAAATGGGGGTGTACAGGGCACACAGGATGACTTTGCAACACCATCATCAATGGCATACTCAAGAACATAGGTTCCACAATGGTCGGGCCTGGTGGGGCCTCAACAGGGGTAGAGAGGCCACCCGGGGGAGGTGGGAAGGGATATGTCCTCCCTTTGACTAGATTTACAAAAAGATATCCCTCCTGGGACCTCGAAAGGTCCTACGGTGGTGAAATGGGAAAAAGTAAAGGAAGGGGAGAACAACAGTCAGTGATGTAGGAGGGGGGTGTTCTGGAGATGAACAGAACCCCTATAAGAGTTTGCACCTTACTGATTCAGTAATGTCCCCGGGTTGTAAGGTGGGAAGGGAGGGAGACCCTTTTGTTATTATAGCCCTCACTCACTCTAATAGTGACATGCTTCATACTCAAGAACCTCTCCTGAAAGAAGTGCTATATAGACCAGATCTCAGGAGGAGAAGGCACTGACAAACTGCAGGTGCCGGTCACTTCATTCCACAAATTACCACACCATCGCCAAGTAGGTGGGAAAATTACCTCTCGCAGAGAATGTTGGAGAAGCAGCACATGAGTCCTCGATTTAGTAGACAGTTGACATAGTTTAGAATTTGAGAAACCTCAAAGAACACCTTCAACCAGAATGCAACATCTACATCTGCAGAGGTTGCGAGAGGAAATTCTCTCAATGATAAAGAAAGTGGCTATAGAGAAGGTACTCTGATCGCCTCAAAATGCTGGATTTTTCTTGTTTCTTTAATCAAGAAAAAGGCAGGAGAATGGAGTCCTATTGTTGACCTTTGCCAACTCAATGGTGCTTTTCAAAAAACAAAAGTCCAGGATGGTATCCTTGCAGGATATACTCCATCTTATAAGGGAATCAGACTTTATGACCACCTTAGACTTGCAGGGTGCATACTTTCCCATTCCTATTCACCCCAACCATTGGGAATATCTGGATTTCCAGGTGGCTGGTTACCACTTTCAGTTCAGGGTGCTGCCATTTGGGATAAAGTCAGCCCCAGGGATATTTGCAAAATGCATTTCACCAGTAGTAGCACATTTATGGAACCAGGTCACCTATTTTGATGACTGACTGATAAGTCACAACATACAGTTCAGGCAGGAATTTAACACAGGCATGGTTGAACTTGTTCTAAAGATCGGAACTCCCAGTTGATACTCAAAGATTGTCAACCAATCTGCCACAAAAAAAACGAAAAGTGCCTGCTACAAGAGGATACAGAGATTGCACGATTTATCAGTTTGAATTTTATCCCAAAACTGGGTCACAGTATGCCAATTCAAAGCCTTATAGGCACAATTTTCTTCTCCTGTATTACTTTAATTCCATTTTGTCAATGTTGGACCTGGCCCTCTCTGGAGGGTCACCCCCTAACTCATTGCCTCCATCCTTTCCTGTTTTGCTGAATTTTTTTGTTGGCTTTAGAACTTTGCACTTTACCAGTGCTAACCCTTGCTAAGGAGCTTGCACTCTCTCTATCTAAAACATGGTTACATTGTTGAACACCCAAATAACTCATTTAATTTACTTGTAAGATCCTAGTAAAATGGTACTAAATGTGCCCAGGACCTAGAAGTTAAATGTTACTAGTGGGTCTGCAGCACTCATTGTGCCACCCAGTCAAGTTGCCTTTTTAAACATGTCTCAAGCCTGCCATTGCAGCCTGTGGGCAGTTTTGAGCTGCTTTTTTGACCTAGCAAAATTACCCTTTTACCAGGCCTCATCCTTCCTTTTTACTATATGGCACCTTTAAGGTAGGTCCTAAACAGCCCTTAGGGCAGGGTGCAGTGTAGGTAGAATGTTAGACAGGTACTTTTAAGTTTTACATGTCCTGGTAGTGAAAAACTCTTACATTTGTTTTTCACTACTGCAAGGCAGGCTAGGAGGACTGTCCTGCTACTGGGACAACTGCCCTGCTGCTCGACGCAGGACCTCGCATCGTAGCAACTGATCAGTGGCCCCATTCGAACTGACGCAGCGTGACACAGGACCTCACATTTCGGTTCAAATATAAACGGGTACATTGCCCAACGGGCCAAACCAGGTCCTGTACCTGGTCTGCACTGCATCGCGGTTGGCTTCAATTGTGACTTTTTCCATGTCTGACATGACCGTATAACCCCATTTGGCGCTTTACAATTTTTGGCGCTACTTTTACCTAAGACTTAAAAATTGCATATATCTAGTTCTACTGATTGTAATTTTGTTGTTTCATTTAATTTATTAAAATGCACTCTATTTTACTAGAATGGTGTGGGGTTTCTTCTTGTCCTGGTTTTATTGTATTACTGTTTGAGTACTGCATAAATACTTGCCTCTAAGTTAAACCTGACTGCTTTTGTGCAAAGCTACCAGAGGCTTAAGAACATGTTAATTTAGTGACTTTTTGTTGTTCACCTGGGCAAGAATTGTGGTTGTTGCTTGAGAAGGATTTCGCCCCCTGCCCCCCCCCCCCCAATAACCCAATTTCTGATGGATACATCTGCCTGTGGATTCCTCACCTTATGAATATCCCCTGCACCAGCATTCCGCGGAAACATTTTCCTAGCTCTCCACGCCGACGAGGTAGTCACAATACCACGGCTCCGCTCGCGACTTCTTATGACGTCACTGGAGCCATAAGAGAGCCTCGTCGGCGTAATGACGTCAGTTCCCTTTTTTCCGCGCCGTCAACGCGTAACGGTTTTCTAGGACTCTCCATACTGTCGAGTTACTTTGTTAATCTTCAGTTTTAACTGTTGCTTTGCGATGGCGACTTCGAGGAAGTCCAGATTTAAGCCCTGTAGAGAGTGTGGGTGTCATATGTCCATCACTGACCCCCATGAGGACTGTTTGTGGTGTTTGTCGTCGGATCACGACGTGGAGTGCTGTTCCTGCTGTCGTAAAATGAACCCAAAGGCTCTGAAAGAACGGGAGGCCAAGCTTTTTATGGCGAAAGCAAAGAAGGAAAAGAGAGGGCGAAAAAGATCAAAGTCTAAGTCGTCGACTTCGCATGCTTCGAAGTCAAGGAAACACAAAAAGAAGAGGAGACATGGCTCTCTGCGCCGTTCGTCGAAGGGGAGGATTTCGAGATCACCTTCTCCGGCTCCTCGACGTCGTCAGAAGGGCGTTGTTTCTCCTTCGCCATCTCCTCAGGTGACTCCGGAAAGATCTCCTTCTCCAAAAGGTACCCCGGCACAGTCGCCGGCACCGAGGGGCTCGCCGGATTCGGAGGGCTTGCCTGTTCAGAATGATCCTTCTCCGGTACACGAGGCTGAACCTGTGGCTCTGCCAGTGGATTCGACAGTTCCGACGTCGGATGCTTCTCGTCTGGATACTGACTCGACTCCGTATCCTCATTTTCCTACTCCAGGTTCAGATCGTATGCATTTTTTAAATGCAATGTATGGAGTATTTGCCAAGGCAGCTTTCCCCTCCGGAGCACCTTCGGGTCCCGTAGGTCCGCTGGCCTTCAATTTGGGCGTGCCTCAGCATTATGCCCAGGCACCCTTCGTGCCTTTCAAGCCAACGGCGCCGTCATGGCAGTTTCTGGCTCCGAGATTTTCGACGCCGTATACGGAGTACCCGGCGTTGTCTGGCGGGCCTTCCACTCTGCCTCGTACGGCGCCGATTCCACCTTCGGATCCTCCTTCGACGCCGGCTCCGGAGCGGTCGGCGCCGTCGATGCCGCAACCGAGGTTTCGCTCGAGGAGAGAGGCGCAGAGACTGTTGGAGGAAGAACAGTATCAGAGAGAGGAGGTTGAAGAGGGTGAGATAGAGTAATCTAACGATGATTTCGAAGGAATTCAGGAGGCAAGTGGCCTGGACACTTCCCCAGAGTGGGAACTTTCTACTTAAAGGGCTTCTCCACCTCAAGAGGTAGCTCCATATCATACTGTTATAAGAAAGGCTGCAGAGCTTTTAGACTTGCAACTACCTACTGCTGAATATAAGCCGAATTTGCTTACTGAAGTTTTGCATTCACCTTCTTCGATAGTTGAGCCGTTGTTGCCTTTTAATGAAGCCTTAACTGAGCCTATCCTGGAAGTGTGGCGTAAACCGCTTTCTTCTCCTGCTGTATCTAAATCTGTGGCAAGGAGATATAGGTTGCTCCAGGAGACCCTCCCTTTCTTTCTACACATTCGTCTCCGGAAAGTTTGGTGGTACAGGCGTCCTGTTCAAAACAATCTTCAGGCGCTTTTCCTCAGGCTCCTGCCGACAGGGACTCTAAAAAGTTGGAGCAATTGGCTAAAAAGGTATTTTCTTCCTCTAGCATGGCACTAAAATCAACCAATGCTACCTGTTTGTTGGGACGTTACATACATGCTTTGATGGATTCAGCTAAGCAGTTGGCACCCAAGTTGCCTGATGAGGAACAGGGAAATTTTATGGAGGTTCTGTCGGATGCGCAGGCGGCTGCTCGGCAGGTTATACAGTCTGGCCTGGATACAGCTGATTCGGTGGCCAGGGTTATGAGTTCCTCCATAGTTACCAGGAGACAGGCTTGGCTTAGATCCTCTGGTTTTTCCCCTGACGTACAGGCTACCCTTCTTGATTTGCCCTTTGATGGTTCGAAACGTTTCGGGGAAAAGGCTGTTTCTGCTCTTCAAAGGTTCAAAGATAGCAAAGCCACGGCGAAATCCTTAGGATTACAAACCCAGTCAAGGGGGTTTGGATATAGGAAGTATCGAGGATTTGGAAGGTCTTCCTTTCGTAGCTTACGACGGCCTAAGCAACAACAGCAGCAAAATCCGCTTTACAAATCCTATAGAGGGCGAAACGGGGGTCGCCAACGTGGGTCGGCCCGCCAACTCTCCTCCTCCTCCTCTACCTCCTCTGCTCCCCCTGGTAACGCAGGAAAGCAGCCCTAGATCCCCCATCCTAGAACATGTGGGTCCTGTAGGGGGTCGGCTGTCTCACTTTCTACAGGGTTGGAAATCGGTCACTTCAGACCTTTGGGTTTTAAACCTTGTAGAGAATGGGTACGCCCTTCCCTTTCTGGACTTTCCTCCTCCTTACCCTCCTTGCCAAGGTTTCTGTTCAGAAGATCATTTGCTTCTTCTCCAGAAGGAGGTCCTTGCCTTATTACAAAAAGGTGCGATCGAGGTGGTTCCGGAGCAGGAAAGGGGTCAGGGATGCTACTCCCGGTATTTCCTGATTCCCAAAAAGGATGGCAGGTTACGTCCGATCTTGGATCTCAGGGTCTTGAATTTTTACCTCAAACAAGAGAAATTCAAGATGCTGACCCTTGCTCAGGTTCTTCTGGCGCTGCAGCAAGAGGACTGGATGGTGTCGATCGATTTGCAGGATGCGTATTTTCACATCCCCATCCTGAAGTCGCACAGGAAGTATCTCCGTTTTACGGTAGGGTCACAGCACTACCAGTTTGCGGTCCTCCCGTTTGGTCTTACTACTGCACCTCGAGTCTTCACAAAGGTGATGGCAGTGGTGGCAGCTCATCTCAGGAGGTCGGGGATTCCAGTTTTCCCCTATCTGGACGACTGGCTGCTCAAAGCGGAGTCGCCGGAGATGGTGCTTTATCATCTGCAGGTAACAGCTCAGCTGTTGTTCATCTTGGGTTTTTCAATAAATGTGCCCAAATCTCACCTGGTGCCTTCTCAGCGCAACCTGTTCATAGGGGCGGTACTGGATACTACTGTGTGTCGAGCTTTTCCACCTCCGCAGAGAATTCTCGACATTCAGGAGATGATTCCTTTGTTTCACGATGGAGCGGTTGTTCCAGTCCTGAAGGTCCTACGCCTGCTCGGTCTGTTCGCTTCCTGCATTCTGTTGGTCAGTCATGCACGCTGGCATATGAGGGCACTCCAGTGGTGCGTCCGCAGGCAGTGGTTTCAACACAACGGAGATCTCAGGGAGTCAGTCAGAATCTCCAGACGCTGCAGCGGAGCTGACTTAATGGAGTGTGCAGGGCAACCTGTCAAGAAATGCCCTTTCAACCTCCTGCACCGGTGGCCACAGTGATCACGGATGCCTCCACTCTAGGGTGGGTGCTCATCTGGGGGATCTGGAGGTCAAAGGTCTTTGATCTCCAGAGGAAAGGTTGCTTCACGTCAACCGTCTGGAATTGCGGGCGATACGTTTGGCATTAAAGGCTTTCCTTCCTGCCCTTCGCGGTCCGTCAGTTCAGGTCCTGACGGACAACACTACCGCGATGTGGTACATCAACAAACTGGGAGGTGTAGGGTAATTTCGTCTCTATCGAGAGGCTCTGCGACTCTGGTCCTGGGCTCAGGGGCCATCAGATTTGTGTGTTTGCAAATCATCTAGCCGGAGTGCTGAATGTTCGTGCGGACAGTCTCAGTCGACATTACTCGGCCGATCACGAGTGGCGGCTTCATCCGGAGATGGTCCATCACATCTTCGAGATGTGGGGGTCCCCTCGGTTGGACCTATTTGCCACTCACGAGAACGCGCACTGCCCGTTGTTCTGCAGTCTCCAGTATCCGATGCAGGGGGCGCTGGGGGACGCGTTTCAGTTGGATTGGAGTTCACAGCTCCTTTACGCGTTTCCTCCCATACCCTTGATTACTCGGGTTCTGAGGAAGATTCGCCAAGACCGGGCCCAAGTTATATTGATCGCTCCGGATTGGCCAAGAAGGGTGTGGTACACAGATCTACTTCACCTCTCATTGCACCCTCCGCTCCGTCTCCCTCTCAGGGCAGACCTCCTCTCGCAGTCGCAGGGGCAGGTTCTACACCCCCATCGCCTGCACCTTCATGCCTGGAGATTGAACGGGGCAACCTGAGTTCCTTCTCTCTCCTGCCGGATGTGGTGGATGTTATTTTATCGTCCAGGCGACACTCCACTAAGTCTATTTACTCCTCCAGATGGTCTTGATTTGTTAAATGGTGTGGAGAGAGATCCATTGATCCTTTAAAGGCCCACTTGTCAGATATTCTTCAGTTTTCGCAGTTTTTGGCCCAGCAGGGTTGTGCTGTGGCCACTGTTAAGGGCTATTTGTCGGCTTTATCGGCATTTCTTTGTTTGCCGGATCAGCCCTCTTTATTTAAATCTCCCATTGTTTTGAGATTTATTAAGGGCCTTGCCAATAGGTTTCCGCCTACTCCCTTTGTTATGCCTCAATGGGATTTAAATCTTGTTTTGACTTTCTTGATGGGTTCCCCGTTTGAACCCTTACATAGTTGTCCTTTGAGACTTCTGTCTTTTAAAACGGTCTTTCTTGTGGCTATTACCTCAGCAAGGCGGGTAAGTGAGCTTCAGGCTCTTAGTTCAAAACCCCCGTTTTTGACCATTCATGCTGAAAGGATGGTCCTCAGGACCAGGGCTGCTTTTCTGCCTAAGGTGGTTACTCCCTTCCACCTAGGACAGTCCATTACTCTTCCTGTATTCTATCCTCCCCCTCACCCTTCTAAGGAGGAGGAGAGACTTCACCGCCTGGATCCTAAAAGAGCGGTGAGCTTTTATTTGGATAGGACTAAAGACTTGCGATTGGACGATCAGCTCTTTGTGGGCTACGTTGGACGTATGAAGGGCAAGGCTGTGCACAAGCGCACTCTTTCCAGATGGATCATCTTGTGCATCAAGATCTGCTACGTCCTGGCTGGTAAGGAACCGCCTGATGGTATTAGAGCTCATTCTACCAGAGCCAAGTCATCCACTTCTGCCTTGGCATAGGTGTTCCTGTAATGGACATTTGTAAGGCTGCGACTTGGGCCTCCCTCCATACTTTCGCAAAGCATTATTGCTTGGATTCTGAGATGAGGAGGGAGGGCCATTTTGCGCGCTCTGTCCTGCAGGACGTTTTGGTATAGAAGGGTGGACACCCTCCTCCAGGAGTGGGACTGCTGTGGGATTCTATTCATAAGGTGAGGAATCCACAGGCAGATGTATCCATTAGAAGAACAAGTTACTTACCTTCGGTAACGCTTTTTCTGGTGGATACATTATCTGCCTGTGGATTCCTCACTGACCCACCCTCCTCGCCGATGTCCACCCTTGTATACCTTAAAGGTGGCATTGTTTAACATGTTTGTTTTGCATTGTCTCTTCTATCTGCCTTTGTGTAGTTTATAGGAAATGCTTTTATTCTTTGGCTTTCCTTTTAATTTTACACTGTGTATTGGTGTGAATATTGTGTACTGTGTATACTTTGAATTTGTTGTCGGTCCACCTGTTCGCCTCGGAAAAAATGGGTGGAACTGACATCACGCCGACTAGGCTCTCTTATGGCTCCAGTGATGTCATACGGAGTCGCGAGCGGAGCCGTGGTATTGACTACCTCGTTGGCGTGGAGAGCTAGGAAAAAGTTTTCGCGGAATGCTGGCGCAGGGGATATTCATAAGGTGAGGAATCCACAGGCAGATACTGTATCCACCAGAAAAAGCGTTACCGAAGGTAAGTAACTTGTTCTTCTTGCAGTCTGCTACAAATGAGACTGCTCCAAGTGGGTCTGGACCATCAAATTGGTCCAAAAAGAGGGATTCTTCAAAGACAAAATCAAAGTAACAACATTGATAAGATAAGGATTGTTATGGTGGACAAAGCTGGTCAATACAGTAAAGAGCCTTAGGTTCTTAATGCAACCTGCAAAATGTATTATGACAACAAATGCATCCAGGGAAGCTTGGGATACTCATCGCCAAGACCTAACTATCAACAGCAGGTGGGCTCAGGAAGGAAGACACCTACATATAAATCTGCTAGATCTTTGAGCATTGTGCTTAGGTCTTCGGTGCTCTCTTTCAAGAGTGAACGCATAGTCCTTGTTAGTTGAGTATTGTCTGTGTACTACATTTTACATAAACAAGCAGGGGGAGAGAAGATCGGAAAGCCTGTAGAATGAAGCTCAGACCCTAATGCATTGGTCAGTTCAGCACAAGATATATTTAACAGAAGAACATCTACTATGGCAGGACGACGACTAGGTGGATGCCCTGTGTATCATACAGGATTTTCACAAATGGGAATGACACAAATTCCAAGTTGGCAGTGTGTTTAGAATCTGGGCAAGCCAAACATCGACATTTTTTACAAGAACTATAAATTGCAAATGCCAGAATTTGCAAGCAGGTTGAGGTTACCAGGGTCGTGGGTGAATGCTCTCTCAACAGCATAATCGGGGACATTTGTGTACAGATTTCCCTGATCCCTCAAGTGCTGAGGAACTGAATTAGAGGACCATGCCAAATAATTCTGGTGCACAAGCATGGTTGAGACATTTTGGTTTACAGAAAGACACAAAGTATTGTTTGTAACCCGGAGACTCACTTACTGGACAAATAGCAACACTGCAGGACATTTTCCAAGTGCAAAGAGAAAATCCAGTTTATGGACTTAAGGGGAATAGCACAGACATCAAGAAAGAAAGTTCTGCAAAGTCAGAAGAGTGGGGGAAAAGGGGATCTTCTACCAAGGCTCCTGTTTCCATCTCTGAGAACTGCACAAGAGGTAGACCCAGAAGAGATGTGCATGGTAAACAGTGCCATTTTGTGTTGACACCGAGATCCATGACATCAAGCAAGGTACATTGGGACTTGTTATCAAAAGCTGGGTAGCAGTTAGACATTTGACATAGAAGAATCGTTGACTGTTGACGTCAAGGGAGACTATTATATTGAAGCACCACTCTAGCGTAGTCTCTCCAAACGGTTCTGCAGAATGGTTTTGCACGCTCCCATCAATGTTGGTCTTGGAATACTTGCGTGCACACTCCCCTTCCAGAGCCACTACTCTGGTGGTGGAGGTGCCAGATTCTCCTTCTCCATGGGCTCAACTACAATTCTAGGTGGCTGCTCCGTTTGGTACGTCTCCACCAAGACCAGACTCTCCAGTAATTCCTTCTTCAGGGTCTCCCACAGAAGTGCCGCCATAAAGACTGTGCACTTCTCCTACCTCAGGAACCCCAGGAAGATCTAAGACTCCTAGGCTGAGATCATGTTTTTTCCATAGGTCACATTCTAGACAACTTGGAAAACCTCGATCTTATTTCAAGCGTTCTAGAATATTTCAGTCGTCAAAGATTTTCTCAACACGTACTTCATGAATGTATTACTTGTCTTCATGCTTTTCATTGAGATCAAAAGCCAGAAGGTATTATCCAACCTAGGAACATTCACATCTAGCCAGGATTTCTCCCATTACTATCAACACTTTTCTGGAAATGTTGATTATAGACAGTAATGATTTTACCTTATCTCTACCGACAATTTGTTCTACTACTTTGGTAATATTTAAGCATTGTGCCACCACTTCCACTGGTCGGTGTCTTCTCAAACTTGCAATGAACTCTTCTCCTTTCCTGCGAAGGCCACTCCATCTTGTCTTTAGGAAAAATGCAGGCCCCCCCGAAGCATGGTCCGTTGTTCCTCCAGACTCGGTCATTGTCTCTGAAGAATAGAAGAATCATGCACCTGCTCCTTGTTCTACTGTTCCTCCTGACAAGGAGGGCAAGCGCTTGGATTCTATGGGAAGGAAAGTCTGTGACAGCCCTCCGTGGCCCTGCAAGCTCAGCAATGATAACTATCAACACCATAAGTGTCAAACTGGAGGTTAAGGTGGGCACTAGACTTCAGCAGCCTCTAGTATCTCTCCCACAGAAGGAAGAGGCACCTCTTCACTTGCCTTCCCTTCCTATGCATACTCAGGTGCTGATGGGCAGGCATTTTGAACCACTTGGAAGAGTGGATAATAATCTCAAAATACAAATGAGTGCTGATAGTTGTGCAAAATGGTTATTCTCCCAGTTTTTGCATTACCTCCAAATTCAAATCAACTTCAGCTGAGCAAATTTCAACCTTAGGCCAATATCTTTCATCAGAAAAAGGAAAAGTAATTTTTGGTGAACAAGAGGACCCAAAAACGAATTCTGACCCATTCTAGACTTCAAGACAGCAAACAAAATGGAGACGAAGGAGAAATTTTCAATATTAGCACTCCAACAATCTACCCTCAGCTCCCTCAAGGAGACAGACTATCTTGATAGCGGAATGAGAATTTTGAGTTCTTGGTCAGTAGGTTCATGACTAAAGATGGGACAATCGTCTGTTGAGGCCATTTTGCCACCTAATGACTGGATACACAAGCTGGAGAGTACCCTTGGAGAAAACGGCTTGTAGAAGGAAAAAGCATATGGCATAAAAATCTTCCTGAAGTATGCCATCTAAATAGCATACACATGATGGTAATGAACTGCAAAACTAAGGAGTCGGGGACAACAAGGAAGGAGCGAAAGAATGAAAAAGGGGACTGAAGGAACATGGAAGAAACGGAGAATAACACTTTGGAGCGAAGAGTGGCCGGACAGAACCCGGATGCGTCGTGACAAACTGTCAAGAAAGACTGGTTGGTTTAAAAAAGCAAAGCTACCCCAGAAGAGCAAGATGTACACCAGAAACGAATACCTCCATGAAGGACTGGCAGACTATCTTGCTACTAAAGAATATGGTGGCCATGATGGTTAGAACAGGAAACAGAAAGTCCAGGTCAATCGACTTTGCCTGAGTTCCCAAAATGACTTCCTGCTTGGTGTTTAGTGAACACCAATCTGTGTGCCTCGAGACACCCATCAACAGTCCCAGAAGAAGGCACAACACAACAGAATCCTCCCCCTTTAACCTGAGCCAGAGAAAACTGGGCCATGGGGCAAAAGAGGCCAGTGCTAGGCAGAGCACCTGCCAGTGAGTGCCGTTATGAACGCATTCCTGATACAGGTGTGACCTTGACCGGCTGCAACGTAGATCTTGAGGATTCTTATTTCTTTATTCGCTTGTAAAGAATTATTGGAATTTTTTTAGTTTAATTTTGGTGAAGCAACACTTCTGGACATACTTCTTCAACTCCGCCTGAAGCCGGCACAAATAATGTTTTTGAAGTGCATGACAGTGCTGGTGGCACATCTCAGGAGGCAGAAGATCTTTACCGATCAATATTTAGACAACAGGCATCAAAGCCTAACAGCTAGCTCCTCAGCATTTCCATGTGGTCGTCTACTTTGTCGTCTGAATCTGCATGTCAATCAGAAAATGTTGAAATGAACTCTTGTGCAATCCATACACAACCTGGGAGTGGTCAGCACCCTAAAAGTAAAAGTGATAATTTATAGAAAAAACTATGTTGCCCTGTCTAAAGTGTCACAATCTTCTGAAGACTATTCACATGACAGAGTGAGAGATATTTTGTCAGTATTGGAGTATTTCCCAAACTGTGGGTCATGATGCACTGGTGGGTTGCCAGCTAATTTCTGGTGGGTTGTGAAATAGCAATAAATAAAGATGCTCTTACATTTTGTATTTATCTTGTCACATTTGTTGTGCTTTATAGACAGAGGTTCAATATCAGGTTAGGTCCGCTGGCAAATGTCTGCTTATTTTTTTAACATGGGGATTGGTGTTTACTTTTCTTTCTCTGAGTGAGAAGAGTTTTTAAAGTGAACAACGTGACAATCCTGCTGGGGTACACAGAGTATGAAAGGAAAGACTGTAGGATGTAATTTTGTGTTAACACAACAACATTTAAAAACCTGTAAGTGAACTATACACATTTCAGGGCATGGGGTTGTTGTCCCCAAAACACTAAATCTCCATGCATTTTCCATAGACATCTTTAAGATAGGTTTCAGCAAAAACGTCTGAATGGAATTATACCAATTTCAGCATTAAGTTAGATCTTGATTCGCAGATTGTGCTGTTTATGTTTTGGTGTAAATCCAATCAGTAGTTTTTATTGATAAAAAGTTTGTTGTATATTTTGGCAGCTGGGCTCGCAAGAAGCTCAGGAGCCTCCCGCAAGAGTGCAAAATCAAAAATGGAGCCCTGATTGGGCGATAGGCCTGTTTTTCCCATGAGCCTGCACACGAGTCGAGCGAGCACTCTGGCTGGCTGTTGGAATGTTACAAATGAAATGGCTGCCATTAATGTTTATTGTGAAAAATTAGAGGTGTTGGGGAAATTACGCAAAAAAGCTATATAAGGGGGCAGCAGAAAGGCATGCTGTTCCCCTAGATTTAGAGAAAAGATATCTAAGGAATAACTACTGTGAAGAAAATAAATGTATAAGTAGTAAAAAGAAGTAGATGCGTTCTCAATAGACTATTAGTAGAAATACATAATGTGGCCCTTGTTTTTTGAGAGGAAGCGTGTAAGAGATGAGTACTGTGACTAGAAGGTTGAAACCTTTTTTTATTTTTTGAGAATTGTTACTATCTCGCAAGACTTTCGCATGATCGTGAAAAGTAGGATGGAATAGGTGATGTTTGAATACTCTGCTATGCGCACTTGTTACTTTATGAAAGTCTTACTGGAGATTGTGTTTGAGCCTCTACTATTTATGCTCATTGGTTTGAGAAGAGTTGAGTAGAGTTAAGGCTCATCCAAACACCCTACTATGTGCACCCATCATCTGAGATAGAGGTCTGGAAGGAGAGGTCGGTCTCTTCACACACCCTGCTACGCACATCTATCATTGCGTGAAAAATGAATTGGTATCATAATTAAAATTGAGAAAATCAACAATTCCTATTGAAAATGTATCTGTTTAATACTTACACATTTTAGAAAGATTTTGCAAACTGTGACCCATATCCTGTTTTGGTACAATAAAAAAAATATTTTTACTCAAATGTCAGAACACAACATATATTATAAAGTCATTCTACCATACATACACTCACAAAAATAATTAATTTACTTCCAAAAAAAAAAACCCTAGAAGTTCACTGGGAAAAAAAAGGTTAAAGTAATGTTACAGTTCGATGTGATAAAAATCGATTTTCATTTAAACAAAAAAACTGAAATTCACTGAAAAAAGCAAAGGTTTAAGTTATGTGAGTTTCTCAGTAACAACATTAATGTTTTGAACTAAGAAACCCACAGAATTTCACCAGTTATAGTTAGCAGCGCCCTAAGGTAACTATGACTCTCGCCCCCGCCATGCATAGTTGTCTCATCATTAGTTTTATAGCAAATGTTGCACTGTTATTATCATTGATGTCATAGAAGATGTCATGAGTGATGTAACATGGGGGGCAATTAGCAATTCATGGCGAGGGCACAAATTATAGTTACCTTAGGACACAAGTTATATTTACTTGAGATAAGTCTACAACTGTTTAATTCCTACAAGTCAAAAATACAGTGCGTAAGCCCAATTAAAAGTGCACTTAATAATGAGACCCGTTTAGAATACAATGTGGGCTCGCTTGATTGACAACATAACAAATGGCAAACAGCAAACTCATAGGTTAAAATTATGATTAAAATAATCCTAAATTACATGAGAAAATATTCTCAATGTTAAAATGACACATTGAATTTACATAGCTACTAAAAATGTTGCCACTATGCATAATACAAGGAACACTACCCAAAGCGTCAAGATTGAGCAAACGAGTTAATCTCCGCCAGTAAAGGGTGAGAGTGAGAACTTTGCGCCAAACTAGCTAAGCCCTCTCTAAAAACTTAGCAATCAAGAACACAGTGGTGGACGAGGTGACAACCCTGCAAATTCTCAGGGTAACCTATGTTGGTCTTCTCCTTTCAAAAGAGACACAATTGATGCACGGAATGCAGAACAAATCAAAACATTCACCCCCAGTCAAGAGATCTGGGTTAAATCCATCATTCTTTTGCTTTAAAGCATAAAAAGGGGACGGTCCAGCGCTTACACTGCTTCGAATGGAAGGGACAAAAAAACCGCAGATGGTCATCAGTTTCTACTCACACATTGCATGATAGTCAAAGATTGTTTCCCCAAACCACTTTTCCATTTGGAAGTAAATAAAGCTAAATGAAGGGTGCCAATCTAAACCTTATGTAAAGGGCTTTGGTGGATGGAGGATCGATCTAGTCCAAGTAGGGTTCAAAAGGTTTTGAACCCTATGAAACTATCACTGAGTGACCCTGGGTTTAGTTGGTTAATCAGCTTCATCTGAAAGAGACACGTTAGTGACAGATTCCTTACCTTAGAATATCCCCAGGCGTCAGACTGGATCCGGAAAGTTTTTTGCGTAGCAGTACCCTTGCGCGTCGGTAGGCGGCGTCGTGCGGCTCCGCGTCCGTCGTCGGCGTCGTGATCGCCGGGATGACGTCGCGGGCAGTACTTAGACGCCGCCCCTGCGCGCTGACGTCAGTTCTTCTTTTTCCGCGCCAGTAAGCGCAGATCCGGGAAGAGCAGTGCCCCAGTCAATTTTTGACTACAATTTTGGTGAATTTTTTCACTGTTTCTTTTCGAGTCTTCTCGACTCCTAGGTGTCGGTAGGGATGCCCGGCTTCAAGCCATGCGGTGCCTGTGGTCGAATGATGTCGATCACAGACCCGCACTTAGAGTGTCTCTACTGTCTCGGCCGAGACCACGACACGAAGTCGTGCCCTGACTGCCGGAAACTTCACCCGAAGGCTTTGCGAGAGCGGTCTCGAAAGCTCCTGGAGGTCCGGCAGTCGGCTCCGCGCCGCACCAAGCCCCGGTCCCGTGAGAGGTCGAGGGGCCGGTCGCGGAGCCCCGCCGGTCGTCGGAGTCCAAGTCTTCGCGCTCCTCGGGTAAGTCGAAGCACAAGAAGTCTAAGAAGCACCATCGCTCTAAGACTTCGCCTCGCCGGTCTCGCGACTCGGCTGAGGCCCCTGTCGGCACCGTCCCCGCGGCTCCGGATGTGCCTGTGGCGCCGCCCCTGCAATACCCGTCCTTCCCGGGTTCGGGGGCGACTCCGGCCGAGATACAGGAATTCCTGTCGGCCATGGCCCGCCTCTTCGGGCCTCAAGGTCCCTCCGGTGCGCCTTCGGCCCCCGCGGGCCCTGATGGGGTTGCTCCGGCGTCGCCGACGACTCCGTTCCCGGCGTCGCCTGTCCCGCAAGCCTTGATCCCGGCCCCTGCCTCGATCCCAGCTCCGGTGGTACCGCAACCCCGATCGACGCCGGTTGACCTAACCACGCCTCCGCCGGCGCCGATCTCCCCGGTGCCGTTCCCGACGCCGCCCGGGGCTCCGGGCGGCGTCGTTCCCCGGTTCTCTCCGGTTCCGGACATGGAGCCGGACGGACGTCGCTCGACTCCGGCGCCGATGAGACCTTGGGTCCCAGATGTCCCTCCTCCTCCATATTTTGAACCAGAGGAGGACCAGGAGAGCTGGGAGGGGTCGGAAGACCCTCTCACACAGCAGTGTGAGTATGATCAGGACTGGGCAGAGGAACTTGGGGATGCCAGTGGTCTAGACACTTCCCCTGACGCTGGCATGCTGTCTCCTCCCGTGGCTACGGAGGAGGGAGCAAATTTCGCAACGGTGTTGCGTAGAGCAGCTGGAGCCTTGAACCTCCAATTGCCTACTGTGGCTGTCAGGACTAATCTCCTGACGGAAGTGCTTCAGCCGGCAGCTTCCTCCTCGGAGACTGTGCTGCCGTTTAATGATGCACTGTCTAACGTTCTTTTGGGCACCTGGTCCAAGCCCACCACAGGGGCTCCTGTGTATAGGAACGTGGCCCGACGCCATCGCCCTGCTCCGGGCGACCCCTTGTTTCTCTCTCAACATCCCACCCCCGAGAGCTTGGTTGTCCAAGCCTCTGCCTCCCAAACCGCCTTCCCTACCGCCCCTCCGGATAGGGAATCCAAACGCCTGGACCAGTTTGGGAAGAAGGCTTTTTCTTCCTCCAGTGCTGGCTTGCGGTCCGTCAACACCGCTTGCCTTTTGGGCCGATATACCCACTCCCTGTGGGATTCGGTGGCGACTGTTTTGCCCCAGTGTTCTGAGGAGGTCCAGACACTGCTTACCCGCACCATTGCGGAAGGTAGGGATGCGGCAAAGTACACCATACGTTGTGGCCTTGATACCGCCGACTCGCTGGGCAGATCGCTTGCAACGACGGTGGCGCTGCGTCGCCACGCCTGGCTGAGAACAACTGGTTTCTCGGGTGATGTCCAGAATACACTCATGGACATGCCCTTTGATGGAGTCGGTCTTTTTGGTTCCAAAGCAGACCATGCGCTGGAGCGTTTTAAGGACTCACGGGCTACTGCCAAGTCCCTGGGCCTTTCTGTTGTGCGCCCTCCGCTAACCTCTGCTTTTCGCCCCTTTCGTGGCCACGGAAGGGGTGCCCAGTCACATCCGCTGCCCAGCCACCGGCCCGCGCAGCAAGCGTCTTCGCGTGGCCGAGGACGTGGCTACCGCCGTGGCGGTTCGGGCAACCAGCGTGCGGGTCAGGCCACCAACTCCGCCCCGTCCGCGGCCTCCAAGCCCTCCTAGTCCCTCCTTTCAGGTGCACAGCACGCCAGTAGGGGGCAGGGTCCGCCATCACCTTCACCACTGGCGTGCCATCACCTCGGACAGGTGGGTCTTGGACATTGTCCAAAGGGGCTACTCCCTCCCCTTCGAGACCACCCCGCCAGCCATGCCACCTCAATTCCACCGCATGTCAGGGGATCACTTGGTGCTTCTGCAGAAGGCAGTCACGGCCCTCTTGGCCAAGAGGGCCATCGAGCATGTTCCGACCCCAGAAGTAGGACGTTGTTGCTACTCCCACTACTTTCTGGTGCCCAAAAAGGACAAGGAGGACATGCGTCCTATCTTGGACCTCCGGAACGTCAATCGCTTCCTCCGGAAGGAGAAGTTCAAGATGCTCACCCTAGCTCAGGTCTTGACTGCCCTCGACCCTGGAGACTGGTTGGTAGCGTTGGACTTGCAGGACGCTTATTTTCACATCCCCGTCCTGCCGGCCCACCGGCGTTACCTGCGGTTCACGGTAGGCCTCGAGCATTTTCAGTTCACCGTGCTCCCCTTTGGCCTTACAAGTGCCCCTCGGGTGTTCACGAAAGTGATGGCGGTGGTCGCAGCTCATCTGCGCCGGGCAGGGGTTCCAGTCTTCCCCTACCTCGACGACTGGCTGCTGAAGGCGGGCTCGTCCCAGGCAGTCGTCTCCCACCTCCAGACTACGGCCGAACTCCTGCACTCGCTGGGGTTCTCCATCAATGTGCCGAAGTCGCATCTGATTCCTTCTCCACAGCTCCTTTTCATCGGAGCAGTTCTGGACACGACGCAGTTTCGGGCCTATCCTCCCGAACGGCGACTCCGGGATATTCAGGCTATGATTCCGATCTTTCAGCCTTTATCCTGGGTTTCGGTACGGATGACCCTGAGGCTGCTGGGCCTCATGGCCTTCTGCATCCTGCTGGTCGATCATGCCAGATGACATATGCGGGCTCTGCAGTGGGACCTGAAGTTCCAGTGGGCGCAGCACCAGGGCAACCTGTCCGATCACGTCCAGATCTCGGAGGGGACTGCAAAACAGTTGCAGTGGTGGCTCTCGAACTGGCAATGGGTCATGGGCAGATCCCTCTCCCTTCCCCAGCCAGAGCACACGGTTGTGACGGACGCGTCCCTTCTGGGATGGGGCGGTCACATGGGAGAGGCCTCTGGTCTCCGGCGGAGTCCCGGCTCCATATCAACCTTCTGGAGCTCCGGGTGATCCGACTTGCACTCAAGGCATTCCTTCCCTCTGTCAAAGGGAAGGTAGTGCAGGTGTTCACAGACAACACCACCGCCATGTGGTACTGCAACAAACAAGGCGGGGTGGGGTCGTGGACCCTATGTCAGGAGGCTCTGCGCCTCTGGACATGGCTGGAACATCAGGGCATTTTCCTGATGGTTCAACACCTGGCAGGTTCCCTGAACGCCAGGGCGGACGAACTCAGCCGCAGGTGCATGATGGATCACGAATGGCGTCTTCACTCGGAAGTGGCGCAAGGACTCTTTCTACAGTGGGGAGAGCCTTGGTTAGATCTATTCGCCACCGAAGAGAACGCGCAATGTCATCAGTTCTGCGCGTTGGAATTTCCAAGGCAGCACTCTCTCGGCGACGCTTTTCGTCGCGAGTGGAGTTGCGGTCTGTTGTACGCTTTTCCGCCTATACCACTTCTACCCAGTGTTGAAGAAGATTCGGCGCGACCGGGCCCAAGTCATCCTTGTGGCTCCGGACTGGGCTCGAAGAGTTTGGTATCCCGAGCTACTCCGTATGAGCGTCGATCCCCCGATCTGTCTGCCTCTTCGGGAGGATCTTCTGTCACAGCAGCAGGGGACGGTCCTCCACCCGAACCTGTCCAGCCTCCACCTGCTTGCGTGGAGGTTGAGCGGCGGCAGTTGATTCCTTTCGACTTAACTCCCGAAGTTTGTGATTTGATTCTGGCAGCCAGGCGTCCCTCCACTAAGGTGGTATACGCCTGCAGGTGGAACAAGTTTGTGGCATGGTGCACAGCAAAGGCTGTGAATCCCCTTTCTGCCCCTCTTTCTGAGGTTCTTCTGTTCCTTCTTTCCCTGGCCCAACAGGGTTCTGCCCTGGGTACCATCAAGGGCTATCTTTGTGCCATCTCGGCCTTCCTCAGGCTTCCTGATCAGCCCTCCCTTTTCAAGTCCCCTGTTGTTAACAGGTTTCTAAAAGGCATTACACACCTCTTCCCTCCTGTTCCGTTTGTGATGCCTCAGTGGGACTTGAACTTGGTTCTTACCTTTCTTATGTACGCTCCCTTTGAGCCTCTACATAACTGTCCTCTTCGTCTTCTGACTCTGAAGACAGCCTTTCTGGTGGCCATCACCTCCGCTCGGCGGGTGAGTGAGCTCCAGGCTCTATCATGCAAACCTCCCTTTCTGTCTGTCCATCCAGACAAGGTTGTTCTTAGGACGCGTCCGTCCTTCTTGCCGAAGGTGGTTACTGCCTTCCACATTGGGCAGACCATCACTTTGCCCACCTTCTTTCCGCCTCCGCATCCTTCCAGAGAGGAAGAGAGGCTCCACCGTCTGGACCCAAAACGTGCGCTTTCCTTTTATATCAACCGCACTCAACACTTCCGGGTGGATGACCAGCTCTTTGTTGGCTACGTGGGCGCCAAAAAAGGTCGGGCGGTGCACAAGAGAACCATCTCCCGCTGGGTAACCTTGTGTATCAAAGCCTGCTATTCTTTGGCTAAGAAGGAGCCTCCTGTTGGGCTGCGTGCCCATTCCACCAGGGCAACGGCTGCTACCACGGCCTTAGGCCGCGGTGTTCCGCTGCAGGATATATGTCAGGCAGCTACGTGGGCCTCGCTGCACACGTTTACCAAGCATTATTGCCTTGTCAGCCAGGTCCGGAGGGACGGCTTCTTTGGCCGTTCTGTCCTCCGGGACTTCCTTGTCTGATCTTTGTTCGCAGACCCACCACCGGGGTTGGTATTGCTGGGGTATCTATTCTAAGGTAAGGAATCTGTCACTAACGTGTCTCTTTCAGATGCACAAGTTACTAACGTGTGTAACGATATATCTGTAAGAGACAGTAGTTAGTGGCAGATTCCTTACCGCCCCACCCATCCTCCCCGTTCTGCGAACTGATTTCTAGGGTTAAGGACATCCCTTTCAGGGCCCTAGTATTTTTTCAGACACCTATGTCAGCTTCTTGCATGGCTCTGCGTTCCTGGCGCGGAAAGTCGTGTACAGAACTGACGTCAGCGCGCAGGGGCGGCGTCTAAGTACTGCCCGCGAAGTCATCCCGGTGATCACGACGCCGACGACGGACGCGGAACCGCACGACGCCGCCTACCGACGCGCAAGGGTACTGCTACGCAAAAACTTTCCGGATCCAACCTGGCGCCTGGGGATATTCTAAGGTAAGGAATCTGTCACTAACTACTGTCTCTTACAGATATATCGTTACACAAGTTAGTAACTTGTGCTACTGGTAAGTACGGTTAGAATTACTTTTCAGGGTCAGTGCTGGGCTAAAAGATGCAGCACTGAGGTCTCTCCTGATAACAGGTGAGTAAATTGGAATTCGTAGTTCGGCTGATTTTAGAGGAATATTTGCACAATGGTGAAGGAAGGGGGTGGGGCCTGAGGTGACATGTCTGCAAACACGCCCTGTGGCGCGTTTTAAGTTGGAGAATTAATTCCTCCTCAATCCCGAGGGTCCCTAGGGGCCAACTAGCCCACCAGATACCTCCAGTATGCGCCAGAGAGCTGCGTTGCAGAGAGGTGTTCAGAGGCCACGCCCCTTTTTGCACCTCTGCAACGCAGCTCTGTGGCGCTTTCTGGACGTACCTGGTGGGCTAGTTGGCCCCCAGGGACCCTCAGGATTGAAGGGGATTTAATTCCCCATCTTAAAACGCGCCACGGGGCCTGTTTGCACACGTCACCTTTAGCCCCGCCCCCTCCCTTCACCACTGTGCAAACGCGCCCCGTGGCGCGTTTTAAGTTGGGGGTTAAGTCCCCTTGAATCCTGAGGGTCCCTGGGGTGCAACTATCCCACCAGGTACCTCCAGTAAGCGCCACAGAGCTGCGTTGCAGAGAAGTGTAAAAAGGGGCGTGGCCTCAACACCTCTCTGCAACGCAGCCCCCTGGTGCATACTGGAGATTCCTGGTGGGCTAGTTGGCTCCCAGGGACCCTCAGTATTCAAGGGGAATTCGTTCCCCCTCTGCCAACGCGCCAGGGGGCGCGTTTGCAGACTGCTGCAGGGAGGGGGCGGGGCCTCCGGCACATGCCGTCTTTTTTTTTTTTTTTTTTTTTCTATGGGAGGGGGCCTGCGTGGCCCCCTTCCCTCGGCCACTTTTGGCCCCGGGGACCCCATCCCCCGGGGCCTGAGGATTTACTTTTAAAATTTTTTATTTTTTTTTTAAACGGGAAGGGGGCCGCGTGGCCCCCCTTCCCGGTGCCTCTATTGGCCCCGGGGACCCCATCCCCCGGGGCCGGCCTTTACGTTATTTTTTTATTTTTTTAAAATTCCTTTTTGGGGAGGGGCTGCGTGGCCCCCTCCCGGGCCACTAATGGCCCCGGGGACCCCATCCCCCGGGGCCTGGCCACTCGTTGGGGACCGTGGGGGGGTCCCTAATCCCCGCACGGTCCCGCCGGCTCCCCGCATCCTGCGGGAGCCGGCATTGCTTTTCCATAAGGGGAGCTGCTGACATGCAGCTCCCCTTATGGAAAAGCAATTCTGCTTTGCTTCATTGAAGCGAGAGCAGGTTTCTCTGCTCTCGCTTCAATGAAGCAAAGCAAGTTTGCAATGACAGGGCGGGAGCTGCGAGGCTCCCGTCCTGCCATTGCAAACAGCAGTGTCCCGGGGGTGGGCACCCCGGGACACTGCAGGAGCCGGCCCTGGGGGGTGGCGGTCCCCAGGGCCACCACAGGCTCCAGGAGGGGGGCTGCGCGGCCCCCCTCCCAACCAATGCACAGCCCCGGGGAGGACCCCCACATTTTATTATTTAGTGCTCCGGGGAGGTGGCGGTCCCCGGGGCTTGGGGGGCCTTAGAGGCCCCCCATGTTATTAAATTAAACCCCGCATGCCCCCGGGACTTGGCCCACCCGGGGGCCAATTAACCACAAAGCGTGGGAGCCCGCGGTTCGTTTTTTTTTTCTATCGGCCGGATCCGCGCACCCAGCGCGTTTTTAGCCGGTTTAAAAAAAAAAAAAAAATTGCATTTTGCGCAATTTTTTTTACTGTTTTCTTGTGACTCGGTTCTACCGAGTCACAAGATGTCTGCCAACACTTCCTGGTTTGGAGTGTTGACAGCCAATTAGCATACAGCTCGTCATCGGGACGGTGCGCGGATCCTCCGCGGCCATAGATATATGTGTTTTTACTTTTGATTTTCTCAGCAACTACTGAACGGATTTACACCATTTAACAAAAAGGGTTCTTTCTGAACCAAGAACTACCTCTTTGCCAAATTTTGTGTAATTCCGTTCAGCAGTTCGGGCTGTAGCCGTGGCTAAAATTTCCTATGGGAAAATGAATGGGGAAAACACGAATTGGGACCCCCCTTTTTTCTCGGCCCCCGCTTGGCGAATCACCCCAAGACTTTCAGGATAGGAGCGGACCGGAGCGGGCCGCAAAGTTTGAAAATTTCGCGAAGATTCGTCAACCGACGCAAGCGTTATTTCAAATAGAATGTTGCGGATTTCCTATGGAAAATAGGTCCTAACTATAACTATCTACTGGCGACCGCCAGTAGATAATGAATATATATATATATATATATATATATATATATATATATATATATATATATATATAAAATCTACTGGCGGTCGCCAGTAGATAGTTATAGTTAAGACCTATTTTCCATCGGAAATCCGCAACCTTCTATTTGAAATAACTCTTGCGTCGGTTTACGAATCTTCGCGAAATTTTCAAACTTTATGGCCCGCTCCGGTCCGCTCCTACCCTGAAAGTTTCAGGGTGATTCGTCAAGCGGGGCCGAGAAAAAGGGGGTCCCAAAACGTGTTTTCCCCATTCATTTTCCCATAGGAAACTTTAGCCACGGCTACAGCCCGAACTGCTGAACGGAATTACACCAAATTTGGCAAAGAGGTAGTTCTTGGTTCAGAAAGAACCCTTTTGTTAAATGGTGTAAATCTGCTCAGTAGTTGCGGAGAAAATCAAAAGTAAAAACACATATATATCTGGGTGGAGCCTAACCACACGTCATCGTGAGATCTGATTGGCTGTCAGCACTTCATCCTGGAATTGCTGGCAGCCATCTTGGGACCAATATAAATGATAGTATCCCATTGAAATGCATTGTAGTGAATCGAAGATTTTGAGGGTTACCAAAAGGAGAACTATAAAGGGTGATAACAGACTTTAGTTACATTAGAATTCATTTGTTGATGGTACCATACTAATTTCAGGAATTGTGGTGTGTTCTAAGGTGATTTTACCCTGTGAAAAACCTTCTGCTGGGATATCATGAATCCTGTTTGAGAGAACTATTTTCACATGCTTGTCCCATAGTTTTGGAAGGTGCTCCAGAAGCTAAAATGAGAGCATATTTTCTGTAAATTCACATTATCTTTCTCAGTCATGTGAGAATGAAGTCGGACATTCTCAGTAAAACATGTACATCCAACAATGGCAGAGACTGTCAGTTGATTCCTTTGTGTTCTACTGCAGCTTCCCAGAGTGTTCTAAAGAACAACTAGAGTGCTAACAGCCTTACTTATGACAAAAGTATGGCACACCTGAAGCCATCTTGATTGGAATAAACTGGTAACACTTAAAACATTTAATTTAAAAAGGAACAAAATGAGGGGGTTCATTTTGCCATAGAAATTATGGTTAGTGCTGCAAAAAGAAAATTTAGGGCATGTTTTAAGTGAGATCTCAAATCCTCTTCTATTTCATTAGAAAATTCTGACATGCAGACTGAAACAATCACTTTCAATACCAGCAGTAGACTTCCAGTTAACTCCTTGGTGAGCAGTAGCTTTACTACAGTGATCTAATGAACAACTAGAGTGCTAACATTCTGAATTTATGGCAAATGTGTGACACATCTGAATGCCTTCTTGATGGAATCAAAGTAAAAAACTGAAAGCATTTCCTACTGAGGAGACTGTAGTAAATGAGGAAATTAGGAAACTTCATAACAAATAAGTCTCCCAAGATGGCCACCAGAGAAAAAAGAGCCCAAATGTAGCACAAATATCACCCAGAGGTAGCCCACGTATAGCCCAATGACAGAAGTGTGCAAAACACTTTTTATTTTTGTTTTTTTGCAATTTTATATAGTGCAGACTGGTCAGGTATTGGAGTGCTTTACATGAGCATTGGTTACATCACACAAGGACAAATTCATGTTGGTTGACCCCTACACTACCAAAACACCACTGCAGTACCCTAAACCCTAAAACACTACCCCCAGCACGACCCCCTTCACTACCCAAACACAACTGCACTACCCTAAACTCAAAAACACTATCCCCAGCACGACCCCCTACACTACCCAAACACCACTGCACTACCCTAAACCTTAAATCTACCCCTACACTACACAAATACCACTGCACTACCCTAAACCCTAAAACACTACCCCAGCACGACCCCCTACACTACCCAAACACCACTGCACTACCCTAAAACACTACCCCCAGCACGACCCCCTACACTACACAAACACCACTGGACTACCCTAAACCCTAAAACACTACCCCCAGCATGACTCCCTACACTACCTAAACACCACTGCACTACACTAAACCCTAAATCTACCCCCAGCATGACCTCCCACACTACACAAACACCACTGCACTACCCTAAACCCTAAAACACTACCCCCAGCACGACCCCCTACACTACCCAAACACCACTGCACTACCCTAAACCCTAAAACACTAACCCCAGCATGACCCCCTACACTACCCAAACACCACTGCACTACCCTATACCCTAAAACACGACCCCGTACACTACACAAACACAACTGCACTACCCTAAACCCTAAAACACTACCCACAGCATGACCCCCTACACTACACAAACACCACTGCACTACCCTAAACCCTAAAACACTACCCCTACACTACACAAACACCACTGCCCTACCCTAAACCCTAAAACACAACCCCCAGCATGACCCCCTACACTACACAAACACCACTGCACTACCCTAAACCCCCTACACTATACAAACACCACTGCATTACTCTAAACCCTAAAACACTACCCCCAGCACGACCCCCTCACAACACAAACACCACTGCACTACCCTAAACCCTAAATCGACCCCCAGCATGACCCCCTATACTACCCAAACACCACTGCCATACCCTAAACCACTACCCCCAGCATGAACCCCTACACTACCCAAACACCACTGCACTACCCTAACCCTTAAAACACTACCCCCAGCACTACCCCCTACACTACACAAACACCACTGCACTACCCTAAAACACTACCCCAGCACTACCCCCTACACTACCCAAACACCACTGCACTAACATAAGCCCTAAAACACTACCCCAGCACAACCCCCTACACTACACAAACACCACTGCACTACCCTAAACCCTAAAACACTACCCCAGCACGACTCCCTACACTACCCAAACACCACTGCACTACCCTAAATCTACCCCCAGCACGACCCCCTACACTACCCAAACACCACTGCACTACCCTAAACCCTAAAACACTAACCCAGCACGACCCCCTACACTACCCATACACCACTGCACTACCCTAAAGCCTAAAACACTACCCCAGCACTACCCCCTACACTACTGTACTACCCTAAACCCTAAAACACTACCCCAGCACGACCCCCTACACTACCCAAATACCACTGCACTACCCTAAACCCTAAAACACTACCCCCAGCACGACCCCCTACACCACCCAAACACCACTGCACTACCCTAAACCCTAGAAAAGAAACCCCCACCCCATGCCCAATCCCCCTTACCTCTCACTCCCCATGGTTCCTCTCTCCTCGTGGTTCCTGCTTCACGTCATCTCTGATGGGCGGTGCACGTCGTTGTGAGGAAACGGAACAGCCTCTGTTTCCTTACAACGACATGGATCGTCTACATGTTTTTAGAACGCATGGTCATTTACCATACATACCTTTACAACAAAATTCGTTGTAAAGGCATGCGTGGTAAATGACCATGCGTTCTAAAAATGCGTAGTAATGACTTCGTGATGTACAACGCATGCGTGGTAATGCATGCGTTGTAATGGTATCGCAAAGTAAAAAAGTCGTTGTAACGGCTGTTTACCGATCGAAGCTGGCCCCTGTTCTTCAGTGAGACGTTTATTTGATTAATTAGGAGGCCACATCACCCCCCACCTGAGGAACCTGCACTGGCTCCCCGTCGACAGGAGAATCTCCTTCAAACTCCTCATCCACGCACACAAGGCACTCCACAAGACTGGCCCAGCCTACCTCAACAGACGACTCCTCTTCTGCGTCCCCAACCGCCAGCTCCGCTCCGCCGACCTCTCCCTCGCCACCGTCCCTCGCATTCGAAGAACAACCACCGGCGGCAGATCCTTCTCACATCTCGCCGCCAAGACCTGGAACACCCTTCCACTAAGCCTACGACAGACCCAAGACCTGCTGACCTTCAGGAGGCTACTCAAGACCTGGCTGTTCGACCAGTAGCAGCACCCCCCCCCTTTTCTCTCCCCAGCGCCTTGAGACCCTCGCGGGTAAGTAGTGCGCTCTACAAATTCTGTGATTGATTGAAGGAATGTGGGTTTTTTACCGAAAAGTGCATTCCCGGCTGTTGTATTGTGAAAGTGTCCGCGTGGCCTGGTTTCACTTCCGGTGAGAGAGTGGAAGAGTCTGTTTGAATCTAAAGGAGTTCTGTTGTTGGACGGGGCCGGCGCGACATGTCATCAGAAAACATAGCTAATGGAAAGCGTCCTCCCTGAAGTGTGGAGCGGTGCCATGAGAGGTCAACGAGTGTGCGTCCCACCGCAGTATGACCGTACCGCGTGACCCATGTGCCACCTCCAGGGTACGGGAGGCAGAAGCGGCATCGCAGGTCCTCTTGAAGACCGTTGTAGCACTAATTCTACATTTTGGTACTAGGGCATTTTAACTTCGTTGTTCCTGCCAGATACAAAGAGAAGATCCTGTGTTATTCAGTGCCCTCGTTACCTTGTGGGTTGTGGTGCTTGTCACTTCGCTGCCCCGCCGGTGCACACGACTGGGCACCCCACCTCGTGTGCCATCTGCAGGGCCTCTGCCCTCGGATCACTGGTTTCGGTTTCTGGAGTGGCAACATAAACAGTTGCTCCCAAAGGACTAGCCTGAACACTTAGGTGAATATCCCCTGCACCAGCATTCCACGGAAATTCTTTCCTAGCTCTCCCACGTCAACGAGGACGTCATAATAGCACGGCTCCACTCGCGACACCGTATGACGTCATCGGAGCCATAAGAGAACCTCGTCGGCGTGCTGACGTCAGTTCCACCCATTTTTTCCGTGCCACCGAGGCAAACAGGGGACCGAGACATTTTCACATGTATACATAGTATAATAAATATATATATATTCACTGAAAAAACCATAGGTTTCAGGCACGTTATAGTTAGAAATTAGCATTTAAAAAACCTTAGAAATTCACTGAAAAAACCATAGGTTTCAGGGGCGTTCTAGTTAGTTGGACATTTCACTCGTACAAAACCATAGAAATTCCCCCGTTATAGTTAGTTCAGCTAACTATAACTCGCGCGCCCGCAATGCACTGCTGATGACGTCACATATTACATCACTCGACATGGTCAGTGACATCACTCATGACATCACTGATGACATCTCAAATGACATCACTGATGACATCATCCAGTGAATGTGTTTTTCTGAAAATTAAATATGTTTTATATATGTATATCTCAAGGTCGATGGAAGAATAAATGGGTATATAAGTGTCTAAATGGATGATTTTGTTTTGTAAAATTGATTGTATAACTGACTGATTAAGTGTATCTTAGTGAATACATGGGTTAGTGAGTAATGTTTAAATATGAAAATATCTATCAGTCTCTCACTTTGTGTATAAGTGGCTGCATGGGTTGGTGAGTAGCTACATGAGTGTCTATATGGGTTATTAGTTGGTTTTTTGAGTATCAGTATGAGTGTCTGTATGGTTCGGTGGGGGGTATTACTTAGTGCATAGATGCATGAATGAGTGACTCACTGTATGTGTTGAAGACAGCATGTGTGCAGGTCTGTATAGGTGGATGAGTATGTGTATGGGTGTGTTAGTGAGTGAATGACTGTCTCAATAGTGTCTTTATGAGTAACTACATATGTTTTAAACTAGTATATGTGAGTATTGGTGTATATAAGTGAGTATATGTGAGAGTGAGAGATTGGAAGAGTTCCTGTACAAATAAGTAGGTGTTTCTATAAGTGATTGTTTAAGAGAGTAAGTATGTGTAAGTTTCTGTAGAAGTAAGTGTGGTAGTGTGTATAACTGTATATGCAAGTAAATGGATGTTTGATACTTTGTTTGCATGTGTGACTATGTGTGTGAGTAACTCTATGGATGAGTGGCGGTGTGTAACAGGATGTATAGGTGTATGAGTACATATGATGAGTGAGTACATGTATGAGTGACTGTATAGGGACTGTTGCTGAATGAGTGGATGTGTGTGTGTAGATCTTGGAATTACTGAATAGGTGTGTTGTAACTGGTATTGGTATGTCCATTGTTTTGAAAATGTTAGTTTGTATTTTTGAGTGTGTGTATCAAAGGTTATATTAGGGTGAGAGGAGGTCTGCCACTCTATCACAAGGATGATGTCATCAGTGATGTCATCAGTGATGTCATTTGAGATGTCATCAGTGATGTCATGAGTGATGTCACTGACAATGTCATGAGTGATGTAATATGTGACGTCATCAGCAGTGCATTGCGGGCGCGTGAGTTATAGTTAGCTGAACTAACTATAACGGGGAATTTCTATGGTTTTGTACGAGTGAAATGTCCAACTAACTATAACGCTCCTGAAACCTATGGTTTTTTCAATGAATATATATATATATATATATATATATATATATATATATATATATTCACTGAAAAAATCATAGGTTTCAGACACGTTATAGTTAGAAATTAGCATTTAAAAACCTTTGAAATTCACTGAAAAACCATAGGTTTTAGGGACAGTTATAGTTAGTTGGACATTTCACTCGTACAAAACCATAGAAATTCCCCCGTTATAGTTAGTTCAGCTAACTATAACTCGCGCCCTCAATGCACTGCTGATGACGTCACATATTACATCACTCATGACATGGTCAGTGACATCACTGATGACATCACTGATGACATCTCAAATGACATCACTGAAGACATCACTGATGACATCATCCATGTGATAATTTGATGCATCTTCTCACACCCTAATATAACTTTTGATACACCCACTGTAAATTACAGACTGCTATTGTCAAAACCATAGACACTCCAACACCAATTACTATATACACACTCACTGATTTTTAGGTCTACACACACACATCTACTCACTCACCCGTACAGTCACTCATACTTATAGTCACTCAGTACAGGACTATTATATGCACTCATACACCTATATAAACACTCACACACCGCCACTCATCCATAGAGGTACTCACACACCTAGTCAGTGATGCAAAAAATTAAGCACACACCCATTTACTCACCTATACAGTTATACACACACCAGCTCACTTACTCATACAAATACTAGCACATTCTTACGCTCTTATACAATCTGATACAAGCACACACTCATCCATACAGTCACTCTCACAATCACACACTCTCGCTTATAGCAATTTATATACTCCAACACACATATATACTGCCTTTCACATATGTAGTTACTCACACATGTACTACTGGGACATACATTCACTCACTAACACACGCTTACACACACTTACCCACCCATACAGTCTATCACAGATGCACTCTTGAAACCATCCACCCAGTGAATCACCCACTCACACATCTATGCACAGAGTCGCACACACCCCACCCACACAAACACTCAGGCACCCATACAGATACTCAGACAACCAATCAATAACTCATATAGACACTCATGTAGCTATTCACAAACCCATGCAGCCACTTACACAGCAACAGACAGACGGATACAGACATTCACCCAGTTTAGTCACTAACCCTTGCATTCAGTAAGATATGTTTAATCACTCACTTATAGAGTCAGTCACGCACCTACTAAATCCTTCATCCACACACTTAAACACCCACTCATTCTTCAATACACCTTTCCCAATATATTAAAAATATTTAAACTTTACAGAAACAGTCACTGGATGATGTCATCAGTGATGTCATCAGTGATGTCATTTGAGATGTCATCAGTGATGTCATCTGAGATGTCATCAGTGATGTCATCTGAGATGTCATCAGTGATGTCATCAGTGATGTCACTGACCATGTCATGAGTGATGTAATATGTGACGTCATCAGCAGTGCATTGCGGGGGCGCGAGTTATAGTTAGCTGAACTAACTATAACGGGGAATTTCTATGGTTTTGTACGAGTGAAATGTCCAACTAACTATAACTGTCCCTAAAACCGATGGTTTTTTCAGTGAATTTCAAAGGTTTTTTTAAATGCTAATTTCTAACTATAACGTGTCTGAAACCTATGGTTTTTTCAGTGAATTTCAAAGGTTTTTTAAATGCTAATTTCTAACTATAACGTGCCTGAAACCTATGGTTTTTTCAGTGAATGTCAAAGGTTTTGTAAATGACAATTTTTAAATGTATTAATTGTTATTTATTTTTTTGATACTGATTTACTACATTTTTTTAAACTATTTATTTTTACATATTTTATTTTTTAAATTACATTGTAATTACATTATACATTACATTACAAAATATACTTTCTCAGAATGAATTTAGTTTAAACTTTGCAAATAGGCAATAGACTTTTAAGTACAGTAGTTACAGTTGTTGCAATGGGCAACACAATTTCAAACACAATGCAACATTGAGCTCAATGTGAATTTCTAGTTAAATGCAATTAGTTACTTTATGGATTACTTTTCTAACCACAGGACTGGATCCTAGATTCAGTCCTGGGACATCTCCTGTAAACAGTTGAGGAAAAGCGTTTTGGTGACAGTAGTGGTTTTTAAGGAATATTATTGTATTTTAAAAGTTGACACTTAGAAACTTTTTCACATAGAATCACCAATGTTATCCTACGGGAGGAAATTCACTTAGCAGGTAAGTAGTGTTATCGTTACTTTTTCTTACTCAGTGGTGGATCCTGTATCCAGCACTGGTGCATCTCCTGTAAACAGTTGAAAGAATGCGTTTAAGTCATACAGGCGATTTTTAAGGAATATTTGTAGTTTGTGAAAATCGACACAAACTTTTCTGCTGAAAACCAGACAATGGATTCCTATGGAAGGAAATACAAGTTACTGGTAAGTACGGTTAGAATTACTTTTCAGGGTCAGTGCTGGGCTAAAAGATGCAGCACTGGGTTCTCTCCTGATAACAGGTGAGTAAATCGGAATTCGTAGTTCGGCTGATTTTAGAGGAATATTAGAAAAGTTCCAAAACTCCACACTTAGAAGAATTTCCAAGTGAAACCAGTCAATGTTAGCCTATGGAAGGAAATTCAAGTTACTGGTAAGTACGGTTAAAATTACTTTTCAGGATCAGTACTGAGCTCAAAGATGCAGCACTGAGGTCTCTCCTGATAACAGGTGAGTAAATCGGAATTCGTAGTTCTGCTGATTTTAGAGGAATATTTGTATGTTTCAAAAATCGACACTTTGAAACTTTTCTGCTGAAAACCAGACAATGGATTCCAATGGAAGGAAATACAAGTTACTGGTAAGTACGGTTAGAATTACTTTTCAGGGTCAGTGCTGGGCTAAAAGATGCAGCACTGGGTTCTCTCCTGATAACAGGTGAGTATATCGGAATTCTTAGTTCTGCTGATTTTAGAGGAATATTTGCACAATGGTGAAGGAAGGGGGTGGGGCCTGAAGTGACATGTCTGCAAACACGCCCTGTGGCGCTTACTTGGAGGTACCTGGTGGGCTAGTTGGCCCCCAGGGACCCTCAGGATTGAAGAGGATTTAATTCCCCATCTAAAAATGCGCCACGGGGCCTGTTTGCACACATGTCACCTGAAGCCCCGCCCCCTCCCTTCACCACTGTGCAAACGCGCCCCGTGGCGCATTTTAAGTTGGGGAATTAAGTCCCCTTGAATCCTGAGGGTCCCTGGAGTCCAACTAGCCCACCATGTACCTCCAAAAAGCGCCACAGAGCTGCGTTGCAGAGAGGTGTAAAAAGGTGCGTGGCCTCTGTACACCTCTCTGCAACGCAGCCCCCTGGCGCATACTGGAGGTTCCTGGTGGGCTAGTTGGCCCCCAGGGACCCCCAGTATTCAAGGGGAATTCGTTCCCCATCTGCAAACGCGCCAGGGGACGCGTTTGCAGACTGCTGCAGGGTGGGGGCGGGGCCTCCGGCACGATGCCGGTCTTTTTTTTCTTTTTTTTTTGTATGGGAGGGGGGCTGCGTGGCCCCCCTTCCCTTGGCCTCTTTTGGCCCCGGGGACCCCATCCCCCGGGGCATGAGGATTTTCATTATTTTTTTAATTAAAATAAAACGGGAAGGGGGCCGCGTGGCCCTCTTCCCTGGGCCTATATTGGCCCCGGGGACCCCATCCCCGGGGCATGCCCTCTTTTTTAAAAATTTAAATATTTGGAGGGGGCTGCATGGCCCTCCTCAGGCCATTTAAGGCCCCGGGGACCCCATCCCCGGGGCCGGCCCTCTCCGTTGGGGACTGTGGGGGCTCCCCAATCCCCCACAGTCCCGCCGGCTCCCGCGTCCCTTGGGAGCCGGCATTGCTTTTCCACATGGGGAGCTGCTAAGATGCAGCTCCCCGTGTGGAAAAGCAATCTGCTTTGAATTTTGGAAGAGAGAGCAGGTTTCCCTGCTCTCTCTTCCAAAATCCAAGCAGTTTGCTATGGCAGGACGGGAGCCGCGAGTCTCCCGCCCTGCCATAGCAACTACAGTGTCCCGGGGTAGGCACCCCGGGACACTGCAGGAGCCGGCCCTGGGGGTGGCGGTCCCCAGGGCCATCAAGGGCTCCAGGAGGGGGCCGTGCGGGCCCCCTCCCTTGAATTGCACAACCCCGGGAGGTGGTGGTCCCCGGGCTCTGGGGTCCGTAACGGACCCCCACATTTATTTTCTAAGTGCCCCGGGGAGGTTGTGGTCCCCGGGGCGTGTGAGGGGCTGAAGCCCCCCCCCCACGTTATTAAATTTTAAAAAAGAAGCCCCGGGGGGTTGCGGTCCCCGGGGCTGCGGGAGGGCAGGAGAGCCCTCCCGCACCATTTTTTTTATAAAGCCCCGGGGGGTGGCAGTCCCCGGGGCTTGGGGGGCCTTAGAGGCCCCCCATATAAAACATAAACCCACCCCCGCATGCCCCCGGGACTTGGGCCACCCGGGGGCAAAATACATTCGAAGCGCGGGAGACAGCACTTCGTTTTTTTTGAGTTTTTTGGCGGGATCCGCGCACCCTAAGCGCATCCCGCCGATTATATATAAATAAAAAATAAATAAAAAAAATATGCTTTTTTCTGCCCAGGGGGTCCTTGTGGGACCCCTGGGCAGACTCAGGGGTCAGGGTGTTTCTACCCTGCTCCCTTTTTGCGCTTTGCGCACTTGTTTGTCCCTCGGTTCTACCGAGGACAGAATGGCTGCCAACACTTCCTGATTTGGAGTGTTGACAGCCAATTAGCATGCAGCTCGTGATCGGGAGGGTGCGCGAATCCGACGCGGCCATAGATATATATGTGATTTTCCTTTTGATTTTCACAGGAACTACTGAACGGATTTACACCATTTAACAAAAGGGTTCTTTCTGAACCAAGAACTACCTCTTTGCCAAATTTGGTGTAATTCCGTTCAGCAGTTCGGGTTGTAGCCGTGGCTAAAGTTTCCTATGGGAAAATGAATGGGGAAAACACGTTTTGGGACCCCCCTTTTTTCTTGGCCCCCGCTTGACGAATCACCCCGAAACTTTCAGGGTAGGAGCGGGCCATAAAGTTTGAAAATTTCGCGAAGATTCGTCAACCGACGCAAGAGTTATTTCAAATAGAATGTCGCGGATTTCCTATGGAAAATAGGTCCTAACTATAACTATCTACTGGCGACCGCCAGTAGATAATATATATATATATATCCAAAGCACAGTATTCCAACTGGGGCCAGCCGAACTCGTGGCGGGTGCAACCGGAAAGCGGTGGTGGAAACCGCTTATAAAACGACAAAAACAAGGAGTTCATGGTACTCACAGGGTCCGATGCACTCACGGGGTGTGTGTCGGCTATAAAACATCCGCAGATGCGTTTCTGGCTATTGCCGTCATCAGTGCGGAAAAGCAGTCAATAAAACACAGTCATTTAAACGGTCCTGCCATATGGTAGGTGGATCCTTGGCCAATGAAGGGCCGGCAATGGGGCGTCGCCGTCATAATTATTTATTGCCTAATGCAATATCTATGGCGCTCACATCGCTGAAAAAATCAATTGGCAGCCGTAATAACTGTGCCTATACATCCCCTCGCCTGACGCTGGATTAAAAACGAAAACAGAGTGTCCCACATATGGTGAAACACTCTAGCTTTGTATAAGCCACAACCTAAATAGGTCAACAGAGTCCGTAAGCGGCGGTTCAAGCAGCCCAAATTGAATCCAAAGCACAGTATTCCACCTGGGGCCAGCCGAACTCGTGGCGGGTGCAACCGGAAAGCGGTGGTGGAAACCGCTTATAAAACGACAAAAACAAGGAGTTTTATAGCCGCCACACACACCGTGAGTGCATCGGACCCTGTGAGTACCATGAACTCCTTGTTTTTGTCGTTTTATAAGCGGTTTCCACCACCGCTTTCCGGTTGCACTCGCCACGAGTTCGGCTGGCCCCAGGTGGAATACTGTGCTTTGGATTCGATTTGGGCTGCCTGAACCGCCACTTACGGACTCTGTTGACCTATTTAGGTTGTGGCTTATACAAAGCTAGAGTGTTTCACCGTATGTGGGACACTCGGTGTTTTCGTTTTTAATCCAGCGGCAGGCGAGGGGATGTATAGGCATAGTTATTACGGCTGCCAATTGATTTTTTCAGCGATGTGCGCGCCATAGATATTGCATTAGGCAATAAATAATTATGACGGCGACGCCCCATTGCCGGCCTTTCATTGGCCAAGGATCCACCTACCATATGGCAGGACCGTTTAAATGACTGTGCTATTGACGGCTTTTCCGCACTGATGACGGCAATAGCCAGAAACGCGTCTGCGGATGTTTTATAGCCGACACACACCCCGTGAGTGCATAGGACCCTGTGAGTACCATGAACTCCTTGTTTTTGTTATATATATATATATATATATATATATATATATATATATATATATATTCACTGAAAAAACCATAGGTTTCAGGGGCGTTATAGTTCATTGGACATTTCACTCGTACTAAACCATAGAAATTCCCCTGTTATAGTTAGTTCAGCTAACTATAACTCGCGCCCCCGCAATGCACTGCTGATGACGTCACATATTACATCATTCATAACATGGTCAGTGACATCACTGATGACATCACTGATGACATCTCAAATGACATCACTGATGACATCATCCAGTGACTGTGTTTCTGTAAAGTTTAAATATGTTTAATATATATAGGGAAAGGCGTATTGAAGAATGAGTGGGTGTATAAGTGTCTGAATGGATGATTTGGTAGGTGCGTGACTGACTATAAGTGAGTGATTAAACGTATCTTACTGAATGCATGGGCTAGTGAATAAACTGTGTGAATGTCTGTATCCGTCTGTCTGTTGGTGTGTAAGCGGCTGCATGGGTTTGTGAATGGCTACATGAGTGTCTACATGGGTTATTGATTGGTTGTCTTGAGTATCTGTATGGGTGCCTGAGTGTTTGTGTGGGTGGGGTGTGTGTGACTCTGTGCATAGAAGTGTGAGTTGGTGATTCACTGGGTGCATGGTTTTAAGAGTGCATCTGTGATGGACTGTATGGGTGGGTGAGTGTGTGTATGGGTGTGTTAGTGAGTGAATGTATATCTCAGTGGTACATGTGTGAGTAACTACATATGTGAAAGGAAGTATATATGTGTGTTGGAGTATATAAATGGCTATAAGTGAGTGTGTGATTGTGAGTGGCTGTATGGATGAGTGTGTACTTGTATCAGTGAGTGTATAAGAGCGTAAGAATGTGCTAGTATTTGTATGAGTAAGTGAGCTGGTGTGTGTAACTGTATAGGTGAGTAAATGGCAGTGTGATTAATTATTTGCATGACTGACTAGGTGTGTGAGTACCTCTATGGATGAGTGGCGGTGTGTGTGTCTATATAGGTGTATGAGTGCATATGATAGTCCTGTACTGAGTGACCGTAAGTATGAGTGACTGTACGGGTGAGTGAGTGGATGTGTGTGTAGACCTAAAAATCAGTGAGTGTGTATGTAGTTTTTGGTGTTGGAGTGTCTATGCTTTTGAGAATGGCAGTCTGTAATTTAGAGTGGGTGTATCAAAAGTTATATTAGGGTGTGAGAAGATGCATGAAATTATCACATGGATGATGTAGTCAGTGATGTCATTTGAGATGTCATCAGTGTTGTTATCAGTGATGTCACTGACCATGTCATGAGTGATGTAATATGTGACGTCATCAGCAGTGCATTATGGGCGTGAGTTATAGTTAGCTGAACTAACTATAACGGGGAATTTCTATGGTTTTGTACGAGTGAAATGTCCAACGAACTATAACGCCCCTGAAAGCTATGGTTTTTTCAGTGAATTTCTAAGGTTTTTAAATGCTAATTTCTAACTATAACGTGCCTGAAACCTATGGTTTTTTCAGTTAATTTCAACGTTTTTTTTAAATGCTAATTTCTAACTATAACGTGCCCCGCCCCTCCCTTTACCACTGTGCAAACGCGCCCGTGGCGCGTTTTAAGTTGGGGGATTAAGTCCCCTTGAATCCTGAGGGTCCCTGGGGTCCAACTAGCCCACCAGGTACATCCAGTAAGCGCCACAGAGCTGCGTTGCAGAGAGGTGTAAAAAGGGGCGTGGCCTGGACCACCTCTCTGCAACGCAGCCCTGTGGCGCTTACTGGAGGTACCTGGTGGGCTAGTTGTCCCCCACGGACCCCCAGTATTGAAGGGGAATTAATTCCCCATTGCAAAACGCGCCATAGGGCGCGTTTGCATAGTGTTGCTGGGAGGGCGGGGCCTCCGGCACAATCGCTGTGTTTTGTATTATATTTTTTTAAAGGGGGCTGTGTGGCCCCCTTTACTTTTTGGGCCCTGGGGACCCCATCCCCCAGGGCCTTACCCCCATTTAAAAAAAAAAAAATTTAAACGGGGAGGGGGCCGCGTGGGCTCCCCTCCCGTGGCCAATTCCAGCCCCGGGGCCTGCCTTTAATTTATTTATTTTTTATTTTTTGGGGAGGGGGGGCCGCGTGGCCCCCCTCCCGGGCCGCTTCTAGCCCCGGGGACCCCATCCCCCGGGGCTGGCCCTCTCCGTTGGGAACCGTGGGGGGAGCCCCAATGCCCCCACGGTCCCGCCGGCTCCCCGCGTCCTGCGGGAGCCGGCATTGCTTTTCCACATGGGGAGCTGCTGACATGCAGCTCCCATTGTGGAAAAGCAATCTTCTTTGCTTCATTGAAGCGAGAGCAGGTTTCCCTGCTCTCGCTTCAATGAAGCAAAGCAGTTTGCAATGACAGGGCGGGAGCCGCGCGGTTCCCGCCCTGTCATTGCAAACAGCAGTGTTACCGAGGCACAAGATGGCTGCCAACACTTCCTGGTTTGGAGTGTTGACAGCCAATTAGAATAAAGCTCGTGTTCGGGAGGGTGCGCGGATCCTCCGTGCCTCTATATATCAACTTTTATTTTTTGATTTTCTCAGCAACTACTGAACGGATTTACACCATTTAAAAAAAGGGCGCTTTCTGAACCAAGCACTACCTTTTTGCCAAATTTGGTGTAATTCCGTTCAGCAGTTCAAGCTGTAACCGTGTCTAAAGTTTCCTATGGGAATTAACATGGAGAAAACACGTTTTGGGACCCCCCCTTTTTTTTTTCGGCCCCCGCTTGCCGAATCACCCCGAAACTTTCAAGACAGGAGCTGACCGGAGCGGGCTACGAGTTTTGAAAATGTCGTGAAGATTCGTCAACCGGCGCCAAAGATATTGAGAAAACAAAAAACGAGTTTCCTATGGAAACTAGATCATAACTATAACTATCTACTGGCGACGCCAGTAGAATATATAAATATATATATATATATATATATATATATATATATTCCCAATACCTCTGACACCAATGCGCAAAACTACGTAACTGCCGGAGAGAAAGCCAACAGCAAGCAAACCAAGAAATGAATGATGATAATGAAGCTTCAATCTGACCAATATCACATTATCTGAGCAAGAAAAAAACATCTTAGGGTTAGGCCTGTCATATTGCCCAGAAGCGGATTTTGACTGTTAAGACGAGTAGATATCTTTAAATTTACAAGAACTCTTAAATTGAAAAAGTACTTTGCAATGAATCAAAAGGAAATGACAACAACAGCAGCTAGCAGTATGAACATAACTGATATTCAACCAGGAAGTCTTCTTGTGAGTGACATGAACCTGATGTTAGAGTTGAGACAACTTGGAGAAGAAACAGAGCCAAGTGTTTCAAGTGCAAGTATGGACACCCAAACCACTATTGAACAAGTTTCTGAATTTGCAGCAGAACAAGGAATTGACATTACAGGCAGCGCCCTTAAGAGGTTTAGACCCAATTCCAGATTTATACCTATGTCAACCAGAGACTCTGTAGACATTTACAATGAATTGGTAATTAATGAATTGAACTATCTCCAGAAATGTACCAGTGTCAAACATAAGATCTTGTCACGGCAACAAAGGGATTATACTACTCTGGTCAATAAATTGACGTCTAATGCAGACTGTATTGTACGTAATGCAGATAAGGGCGGGAATGTTGTGTTATGGGGCAAACAGTACTTGAATGAAGCATATAAACAACTTAACAATCGATCGAGTTATGTAAGAGTTACTGAAGACGTTATGACCACTAGTCATTGCCTTTATAACGTACAGTTACATGAATGGTACAATCAATGCCTGATTACTCAAGAGGAGTTAAAATTCTTAAAAGTCGAAAATTCTACTATACCAGCATTATATTTGATACCGAAGGTACATAAAGATCTCGAAAACCCCCCTGGGCATCCGATCATCTCTGCCATAGGCAGCGCCCTTGAGAATACATCCAAGTTTGTGGATTTGTTTCTCTCTCCCTATGTCAAAATGCTTCCTTCATATATTCAGGATACGGGGGACTTCTTAAAGAAAATCTATGATTTACCCTGGGAAGAAGATTTTTTGCTAGTAACAATTGATGTTACCACGTTGTATACTAGCATCAGGCATGAAGATGGACTGAATGCTATTAAATATATTTTAGGAAGCAGACCGCTAAAATTGTGGTCACACACACAGATGCTGATAGCAATGATCTCCACATGCCTCAAGAACAACTATTTTCTTTTCAATGGTGAGTTATTCCATCAAACTTGCGGTACAGCTATGGGCACCTGCTTCGCCCCCAGCTATGCCAATTTGCATATGGGCTGGTGGGAGGAGCAGGTGGTCCGGCCGCTGTACCAGAAAGAATGGCAGCACAACATAATGCACTGGAGTAGTATCATCAGCGATTTATTTGTCGTATGGAAAGGCTCATATAAATCTGTGAAAGAATTCATTAAAAAAACTGCAGGTCAACAACTTGAAATTAATATTCACGAGTACTACAGTGCAACCTCTGTGAATTTCCTTGATTTAACTATCTATGTTAAAAATACCGAATTACACACAATGCTGTACCGTAAACCTACAGCTGGAAACACGTTGCTTCATGCAACAAGTTTCCATCCAAGTAATCTGTTTAGGAGCATTCCCTATGGGGAGTGTCTGCGTACAATGCGTAATTGTAGTGAGCAAGAGGTTATGGATAAAGAACTAGGCTGTTTAAAGGTTCGTTTCAAAACAAGACTCTACACAGAGGACTGTGTGCAGTCAGCTATATTCAAAGCAAAGAAAAAATCAAGGGAGGAAATTCTTTTCAATAAGAGCAAAAGAAAAGTTAGTGAGTGCTAGCAATAATCAATGCAGAATGATTACTACATATATTAAACAACATAATAAAGTTCATAACACTCTGTCTAAACACTGGCACGTGATTCGTAACGACCCTGTGCTAGGGAAATTAGTACAGAGGAGACCGTTAATAACTTTTAGACGTGCAAAATCCCTGAAACAGATGCTAGTCAGCAACATGGTTTCTCAGTCTCAATCTGAAGTTAAAGCCCCTACTTGGTTATGAAGAAAGGACGGCTTCATTAAATGTGCAAAATGCAAAGCCTGTACCCATGGGAAAAATACCACAGCTTACAGGTCAAGCCTTTCAAAAAGAGAAAAGAAAATTAAAGGGAAATACACATGCAAGACAGAGTTTGCAGTCTGCGTGCTTCAGTGCCCATGTGGCCTGAGTTACGTGGGCAGCACAATTCTTCTTGTACACAAAAGTGCTGCAACATCTTAGAGCCATAAAAAAAATGGAGATAAATCTTATCCAGTGGCACGACATTTTGAGAAACATCACAGTAACAATGTGCAAGGACTAACATTTTGTAATTGATGCTGTCCCACTGAATGTAAGGGGCGGCAACCGGGAGAAAAAATTGAGAAGGCTAGAATCGTGCTATATAATAGAGCTTGACACGAGAACTCCGGAAGGTTTAAATATGGAAGAAGACTTGTACACACATTTATGATGCTGTCATGATTTTGTAATGAGTCCTCCCAAATCTCTGTTTTTAACTGTTTATAAACGTTGTTTATTTGAGGGTTTATTTTATTTTTTTGCACATAGCACTTTAGAAGACTATGATATTACTCAGGCGGAATAACATACTGCCAATAACCACAGCCCACTGGGGCAGGATTGTTATAATTAACGTGCGTTGATAACTATGTTATTTAAGGCAATGCAAGCGTCAAAATGCCCACTAGGGCTGGATAGATATATATATATATATATATATATATATATATTCACTGAAAAAACCATAGGTTTCAGACACGTTATAGTTAGAAATTTGCATTTAAAAAACCTTTGAAATTCACTGAAAAAACCATAGGTTTTAGGGACAGTTATAGTTAGTTGGACATTGCACTCGTACAAAACCCGTGAAATTCCCCCGTTATAGTTAGTTCAGCTAACTATAACTCGCGCCCCCGCAATGCACTGCTGATGACGTCACATATTACATCACTCATGACATGGTCAGTGACATCACTGATGACATCACTGATGACATCACTTAATCGGCCCCGGGGACCCCATCCCCCGGGGCATGGCCTTTTTTTTTTTTTTTTTTTTTTTTTAAATGTTATGGAGGGGGGCTGTGTTGCCCCCCACCTTAGGCCACTTATGGCCCCGGGGACCCCATCCCCCAAGGCCGGCCTTTGTTTTTTTTTTTTTTTTTTTTTTTTAAATTCACATTTGGGGAGGGGGCCGCGTGGCCCCCTCCCGGGCTACTACTAGCCCCGGGGACCCCATCCCCGGGGCTGGCCCTTCCGTTGGGGACCGTGGGGTTCCCCAATCTTCCCACGGTCCCGCCGGCTCCCCACGTCCCTCGGGAGCCGGCATAGCTTTCCACATGGGGAGCTGCTAAGATGCAGCTCCCCATGTGGAAAAGCAATTGTCTTGAATTTTGGAAGAGAGCAGGTTTCCTGCTCTCTTCCAAAATCCAAAGCAGTTTGCTATAACAGGACGGGAGCCGCGAGGCTCCCGTCCTGTCATAGCAAACTACAGTGTCCCGGGGTAGGCACCCCAGGACACTGCAGGAGCCGGCCCTGGGGGTGGCGGTCCCCAGGGCCATCAAGGGCTCCAGGAGTGAGGCCGCGCGGCCCCCCTCCCCACATCTGCAAAGCCCCAGGGAGGTGGTGGTCCCTGGGCTTCGGGGTCCCAAACGGACCCCCATTTTAAATTTGTTAATGTCCCGGGAGGTGGCGGTCTCGGGCGTGTGGGGGCTGGAGCCCCCACACAGGTGATTTAAATTTAAAAAAGAAGCCCGGGGGTGGCAATCTCGGGGCTGCGGGAGGGCTCAGAGCCCTCCCGCACCATTTATTTTTAAAGCCCCGGGCGTGGCGGTCCCGGGCTTGGGGCCTTAGAGGCCCCCACATATTATAAATAACCCCCTGCATGCCCTCGGGACTTGGCCCACCCGGGGCCCATTAACTGAAGCGCGGAAGACCGCGCTTTGTTTTTTTCCGGCGGGATCCGCGCACCCTAAGCGCATCCCGCCGATTAAAAAATAAATAATTAAATTAAAAAAAATGCTTCTTTTCTACCCAGGGGGTCCTTGTGGGACCCCCTGAGCAGACCTAGGGGGTCAGGGTGTTTCTACCCTGCCCCCTTTGTGCGTTTTGCGCACTTGTTTCTGTCCCTCGGTTCTACCGAGGGACAAAATGGCTGCCAACACTTCCTGATTTGGAGTGTTGACAGCCAATTAGCATGCAGCTCGTGATCTGGAGGGTACGCAGACCCTACTCGGCCATAGATATATATGTGACTTTACTTTTGATTTTCTCAGGAACTACTGAACGGATTTACACCATTTAAGCAAAAGGCACGACACTGAACCAAGGGCTACCTCTTTACCAAATTTGGTGTAATTCCGTTCAGCAGTTCGGGCTGTAGCTGCGACTAAAGGTTCCTATGGAAAAATGAATGGGGAAAACACGTTTTGGGACCCCCTTTTTCTCGGCCCCCGCTTGACGAATCGCCCGAGACTTTCAGGATAGGAGCGGACCGGAGAGCCCCAACAAGTTGGAAGCTTTCGAAGATTCGTCAACCGGCGCCAACGTTATTGCAAATAGAATGTTGCGGATTTCCTATGGAAAATAGGTCCTAACTATAACTATCTACTGGCGACCGCCAGGAGATAATATATATATATATATATATTTGTAATTTCGATCATATTATTCAAAGTAGTGTCCTTCTTGGTCAGGATAAGTGTCACTGAATCTTTTGGTATGGGCTCAGTCCGTACTTATGGGAGTAGAACTTTGAGTTTAAAGTAGATGAGAAGGATACAACAATGGTAATGCAGAGAAACGCATTATGAATTTATAATGAATTTATTTTGATTGAGTATTCAGTATTTATATTTGGTTTGAGCATGATGTTATTTAAATGTTGTGACCAATGTGTTTTAGATTTGTAATATTGTAAAAACTACAAGTCTGTCTTCTAATACTCATTGAGTAGTTTTTCACTTGATATGTCACAAGGTGTATTTAAAATGGTTGAAACTTTATTGATAATTGTTGGTGAGCAAGCCTGCTGGGCAGGCGAAATGCGTCCGACAGCCGACAAATAAATCCTTAATTTGTTCTAAACAAGGCGTCGTCATCCTTGGTGTCCGAGGTATTGGGAATTTAGACCGGACCTTGCTTGGTTGGTCCGTTATCGACGACGCACCCTCTGTTCTGGAGCAGCGACGGGGTAAAAAACAAGCAACGAGTGTGGAATATATATGTATATATGTGTGTGTGTGTGTATATATATATATATACACATATACATACACATACACACCGCCGCCGCCAGGGCCTAGTTTCCATATGATAAGCGTTTCTTGTTTTGCTAATAATATATTGATTGCCTAGAGTGGTAAAAGGCTTTTGTCATTTTACAGTATGGAGTGAATCGCAGTGTGCTAATCCTATGCTTAAAAACTTTGATAAAAAAGCAGATATTTGAGGTGAGCAAATTCAGAGTGTCACTGGTGTTGTGGGGTGCTATATACAGGAGCTGCCTAAACTTGGCAAATAACCAAAGTTCTCTGCTTCTTTTTTGCATGTGCATACACACATGTTCGTAGCATGTGTTTTTCTTCGAAGAATTCTCTCGAGTCACAAGGTTTCAGTGACTCCTCTGGATGTAAATACACATGTTCACTAACTCCATTGTTAGATTCTATACCTCTGCCATCGGGTTTGGAGGTGATCCGGTGTGCTTGTAGTCTCGAGTTAATCAGTTGCCATCATGGCCTCAAGTCTGCTGACTCCCCCTCCCCATCGCGAGTACATTCTTCGACATGTATCATCTTGATGTTTGTGCCAGTTCCATTCGTCGGTCCCTTCGAAGACGAGTGTCCGGACCTATCGGACCCAGGGCCTTTCGGGTTACAGCTTGTTCCCAGCTCCCTTAAGAGAATGAAGATGCTCTTCACGTGATGGAACGGATGACTTTCTAGAGATAACCCCAGTGTCACTCTAAGCATCCCTGGGTCGACCTCCCTGCTGTGCGCAACTTGTGCCTCTTGCCGGACTACGACAAGACCCACTGCAAATAATGCAAAAAGATGCCACGTCAGAGCCGAGAAATGGTTGGCATACAGCAGGATGGCCCAGTCCACTACAGAGACATCTGACATTATTGGGGAAGCCGATACCCTGGGCGCTGAAAAGAAGCAGCAGGAGGCTCTGAGCGAGTCACCTGAACTACCAGCCAATCCCAGAATATATCGACTCGGAGGCAGATTTATCTCAGGAGGACGAAGACAACGCCCCGGTGGACACACTATCCGCTTTGGTCAGCTCTACTCCAGATGCCCCGCATAACCACTTTGCGTAGGTGGACGCATGTTGGAGCTGAGCGCCTCACCTCCGGGGAATAGGCTTTGAGCAGATCAGTCTACAATACCATGTGCATCCTCACACACTGTCTCACACTACAAGCAGCACTCACATCCCTCAGACTACCAATCTCACACTAGCACAGCAGCATTCTCAGGCCTCTCTCATAATTATCCGTCTCACACTACTGACCGCACTCTCAAATTCCTCACATACTAGCAGTCACACATTACTGAAAACATGAACACCCTCACAGACGTGAGGTTTTGCACTACTGACTGCAATCTCTCAGCACTTAAAGTAGTCCAGACTAGCAGTCACACTATAGACAGCACTCACACATCTCTCTGATTAGCAGTGTCACACTACCACGAGCACTCATACCCCTCATCCACTAGAGACCGCACTCTCACTTCCCCCACATAGTAGTAGTCTCACACAATTGACAGCATTGTAACTCCTCACACGCTAGCTTCACATACTAAGTCACATCACTCACAACCATCACACTACAGATGGCACTTTCACAACCCTCCAAATACCGGACTCTCAATATAGGCAGCACTCACACCCCTCACAAACAACTAGTCTCACTCTACTGATGGGCCCCCTTAGTCCCCTCACAAAATAGCAATCTTACACTTTAGACCGCTCCTTCATTGTCCTCAAAATGTAGCAGTCTCAGACTTACACAATCTTCTTTTAGACCCAGAGCACTAGTCTCATGCACTTACGCATCTAGCTAACTAGCAGTTAGACACTACTGACAGCATTCTCTTACCCTTAACACAGAAATAGTCAAAGTAGAGACTGCACTCTTATCTCCTTCATAGACTAGCAGTAATACACTACTGGATGCAACCCACCCCCACACTGACTAGCATTTTCACACCACTCTTGCATCCATCACGCTAGCAGTCTCACACTACCATCAGCAATAGCACACTCCTCACAGTCCAGCGGTCTCATGCTGCCAAACAGCACTCTTACATCCCTCTCAGTCTAATAGTGACCCAGCTGGAAACCCTGTCACACCTCACAGCCTAGCAGCAAAACAAAGTGCCTCTTTGTTGATTGATGAGTTTGTATGTGGCATTGTCAAGTTTCAGAAGTGTGCCACAATTTCCTAGCTAATATGGTAATCTTTTAAGAGACTTAGAATCTGCAGCAAGTAAGAGTACAATAGGAATTGTTTGCATAACTCAGGCAATATTTCTGATGGATTCTGGATTCCCCTGTAGATTCCTCATGCCCTCTTGACGGCCCACCCCACTCCACCTTCTGGCCTTTTTTGTTGTTTTTTTTGTCCCTTTTTGAAAGCAAGCTTAAGAGGCACCTAGGGCATAGTTCTACTGTGGCACGAGTTTTATCCTGAATGAGGATACTTCAAAGACATAAAAAGCACGTCTAGGTTTTATTTAGTTTCCCTTGGAAGCAAAGCTTGAATTTTTAGACTTGAGATTCAGTCAAGTGCTTGGGGATTCTCAAGAAAGAAACATTTCTTAGTTCAGTAAGTAAGCATTTCTCTAACGAAACCGTGCCATGTAGAGCTCAACTGTAACTAACAGGGCAAGTAGATTTGCATTCATTTAAAATAAAAGCATAACAGTTTCACTGAAATATAGGTAATATGTCTGTCTGAGCTTGGAACTGAATAGCATATAATACTGTGCTCACTTCAGTAGCAAATTGTGTAAAACATCTTTTAATTTTGTCTCCCCTACCCCCAGTTGCAGCCAATTTGCAAAAATTGTGGATGATCCTCAAACGAATAAATCTGTCACTTTCAAACTGGTATGTATCCATTTTTTACATAGTCAACTAAATGTCATGTTTCTTCCCAATTGAAAGCTGTTATTTAAATATGACACACTTTTCTGATGGCACTAGAGGGAGATGGTAAGTTGCCGAAGATGCGAAGTATAGCCTCCTTTAACTCCTAAATTTGTTGCGGAATCAGTTCCTTGGTAGGGGAACAACACCGCGGGTAACTGTGACGTTCTCTCGACGTCTCAGGAGAATTGCAAGGCTGAATTGACACATGCTCGGACTGCCTGTGTTTATTTTTCAATTTGGAGTGCAACGAGCACCTGTTGCGGGACTGGTCACGAGAATGTGTATGGGTCCCAGTCCATGATTTCAAGCAGGAGCAGCTTGTTTTGTGATTTCTAACAAAGTTTGGCAACATACAACTTGGCTTTGCCATCCCGGATCACCTTCAGATACATCAGGGCTCACTCCCTGCATGAGTTGGAGTTGTCTTCCTGCCATAGAAACTAGAGGCACCCCTCATGCGGATACATAACAGACATCGGTTCGCGACAATCCACACAAGGTTTAAATCCCATGATTTTAGGAGGTGTCCTCCTTGCACACAGCTGCAAAATGATTCTCCACACACACATATTCAAGCAAGGATGGTAGCACAAGTAGGATAATTGGTGTTGACAAATTGGTTCAATTTTGCCCACCCTGATCACAGGAGACCAGAAACTACTATATAGTATATGAAAAGTTTGTGAATCCAGAACAGTTTCACGCTGCATAAGAAACTAGTTACTTGCCTGCACCAAATTTGTGAACGTGGATCCCATTTAGACCCATATCCGCCCTCCACCTCCCTAGTGAAGGGGCAAATAAACTACTAAACTAGAACAGAGCAAAACAGAACTTGAATATGGAGACAGTGCACACTCGACGTCATAGACTCCGCCTATTGATGATGCCCAAAAAGAAAAATGTTTTACCAAGTCAGGATTTTCAGGCCCCAGCCTCTAGATGTCGGCATAATGCAAAGTGTATAAATCTTGTAGAGTTCTGTGCTTCAAAACTACTTTTTACAGGTAAGTAGCTAGTGTCTTGCCTCATACAAATAGTTCATATGGGGCAGGCATGCACCAGATAGCTGGTTCCCCAAACTAGACACACCTTCTATGGGTCAGCAGCTGCAAAGAGTATGTGATATGGTGCACATGGCTTAAAGCTGAAGAATGGTACCATAACTGCAAAAGAAAACCTAAAAGATCCAAAAATGTATTTGGCAGGCACCCTGCGTAAAAATTTGCTTACCTTGAATTAAGCATTTAGAGCAAGTTTCATTCAATGGAAAAGGACTGGCATTACATGAGTAACAGTTTCTTACATTTGAACTTAAAGGTGGCTTGTAGCATGCATTGCTAGCAAATCTATACCCACAAACAATGGTGCATCCCCTGTTTGGTAATCTTTTTGAGTAAAATATAAAAAGTGGTCTGTGAAACCCCTGTACATACTTTAACCAAATATTATTCTTTGTTTCGGTGCTCATTCTGCTACCCCAGTAGGCTGGGTTGCTTTAGTAAGCCTTTTTCGGATATTCCTAATTTCCTTGCTTTCACCTCAGCATCTTTGATACAACTTCTCTCTAATTAAAAAAAATGCTTGGGTGACTTAATACAAGCACTAGTTGACAGATGTTTACATGCATCCCATGCTTCGACCCCATGCTTCACCCTCCGCCTCGCACTCATCATGGAAAATGTGGCTTGCAAAAGAGGCTATAGAATTCTGGGATTCTTGTTGACTTGATCAATGTTTCATTACCAGCACTACTTTAGCATTTTTTTTAATTGCACAAAAGGAATGCTTAGGATCCAACAGCAATGAGCTGAAGTAGTTTAAAGGTCCATAGGGCTTCGCAATTACTGCAGAGATTTGCTACACTATGCAGGTCACAGGTGCAATTTCAATCAGTGCTGACTCAGATCTGACTAGATACATTGATTAGTACTTAGATTGGAGTACCAATAAATGTAGTTGTGTGCGTTATGTAAGTGGTCAGTGTTTTTATTACGGATCTATGAAAGATAATGTACTGCAAAGCTAGTGTTGCAGGTATGTAACATTTATTTTCCACCTTTTTGTTTACATGCTGTTTTGATGAGTTTCTGAAATGTAATACCCTGAATTCCTTTTTATCTTACACAGGCATCTGGTGTTGAGGGCTCCGATATCCCAGATGATGGTAAACTTATAGGATTTGCACAGCTCAGCATCAGCTAAGTCCCAGAGCACAAGATGGCCCTATGAGAATCCACACGTTCATCTTTATGACACTTCTGTTGGCCTAAAGAAACCACTTCTGCCAAAGAATTGAACTTCGGCCCCAAACAAGGAGCTGTAGCATTTCTCAAACAGACTCACAAGCTTACAGTGTAACTCAAAGTTACTCCAAAAGTAAACCATTTTTTGTAAATAAGGAGTGATTGGTAATTAAACGTTGGAATGTGTTTCATGTCAAACAAGCAGAACACACACTGGCAAATGCATGTCACCCTTGCTTGTTATTCCTTTACATTAGAAAATTACTACTGAACATCCAACCGGGATCCCACCACTATTCAAATGTTAATTCCTGTAATGTGGTTTCAATGGCTTGCATTAACCTTGAACTGCAAATAAAAATTATCAGCAGAACAATTTTCCTGTCATCTCAGATTATTAGCTGAAATTGTAATGTAAAGTTGTCTGAATCAATGTAGCTCTGTTTTTTTCACTTTGTTAGCTATGTTATGAAGAATAATAAAATCCCAGTGATATTAAGAACTTCCATGTCCCAGTTATAGTGATAACTTATTCCTAGAAGGCACTAAGTTATATTAGTACAGCAAGTTCTTTTTTGTTCACTGACATTATTGGAAGGAGCTCTTTGAATTATGTTTACCAATGGCATGAATTGTGCAAACTTGCAGTACAATAGATTAGGAACCTATAAATGATAGTCTGGAAAAGGACTAGAAACAGATGTCAGGAAATTCCTGCTTTCAGGTTCAAAGATGTATACACCACTACAAATGCCAATACTGATATTGATTCGCCACTTCACTCATCACAATCACACGTGACACTCATAGTGATTGTAAAACAAATAAATGTTTATTTTTCTTTTTGTGTTTTTGTTTGGTCTTTTAGAGAATTATTTCAAAATAGATCGGTTCATATTATTTTCATGACCTTGCCGTTTTGATTTAAAGCACCCTTTAAGATCCACGTGCAATTTCTAAGTAAGGCAAAGATAGGTTTTGCCACAGTGCTTTTAGGGCGTTCAGGTTTTTAAATGCAAAAATTAAAAAGCCTTCTTTTTACCTTTTGGTTTAGATAGTGGCAATTTGTGCATTGGCAGTTGTGACATTGTCGAGTGGCACAGTTGGTGCCAGGATAAAAGCTCATACAAGGTAAACGGGTGAAACCAAGAAAATAGCTGAGATGTTTTGGAGTGCTTGAAGATTGATTTGATTTAACGACAACACGTGCACTTTGTTTTATTGTTTTTTCAGCTCTTTCCAGGTCCTGAGGATAACACCGTTAAAACACAATTGGGTTTGAAACGCGTTGACCGTTTGTTACCAAACAAGTGTTCTTTACAAAATTTGAGTATCAGGTCTACATCTTATTGTGATAACTAATGGATTTGAGTTCTTTATTGACCTGAATACAGAACTGTTTGGCAAACTCTCTCCCTGGGTCTGTGTTGTACCTTATATATTCTTAATTTTTTGTTGTACTTTCCCAACCTTTCCCTTGGGTTCTTTCTGTTTTTTTTCGATCCCTTTGACTTATTCTTTCCAGTTTCTGTTGGAATTTGAGCTTGCTCATATTTCTCAAATGCTTTTAAATATGAAATGGATTGTAGTGTCATATTTGTGACTGTTATATTGGTGGTACATGTTTGTATTGTATTGTGGTCCTAAAAACAATTGAATGTTCATAAAAATAATAACATGAGCCGATCTATTTTGAAATAATTCTCTAAAAGACAAAACAAAAACACAAAAAGAAAAATAAACATTTATTTGTTTTACAATCACTGAGTGTCACGTGATTGTGATGCGTGAAGTGGCGAATCAATATCAGTATTGGCATTTGTAGTGGTGTATACATCATAGATTGGTCCAGCCTTACTGATTATGGGCCATAACCCTTTATTGATTTCAGGTTCAAAGAGGCACGTCATATGTTGAGTGTAATATTGTGCAATTTGGCTCTCAGATTTATTGTTCGGCTAACTAGAGGAAAACTACTAAACAAAAAAAGTTAATATTGGATTTAAGACATGTTTTCTTTAGTTATTGCACATACCTTTGAAGTGGTAATCCATCACACATCATTGAAAGTCACTTCAGACATTTAACAAAGCGTGATAAACCATAAACTATTCCATGATGTTTTTAGTCTGTTCAGTATATCAAAATTACTTGAAAGCCAAACCCTTAATTTGCTTCCTTCCGTCAAAATTGTCATGCATGCAACGTTTTACTTTGTGATCCTTCTTTCAGTATAAACAGCAGGTATTTATTTTATATTATTCTCAAATTACAAAAGAAAACTAAATTATTAGAGGTAAATAAAATATTTTGCTCTTTTGTCTTTCATGAAATTCACTATGTTGAAAGTTCGATAAAATTTATTGGATACTCTGCAACCTACAAGGAAGCTCTCCACAACCATTTTATAGCAATAAGTAGTAGCAAATGTAAAGATGTTATACACAAATGAGTCAAACCATGTTGTTTAAATGGCTATGGTCCTTCAATAACGTGCTACCAAAATCCTGTTTGATTGGGATCCTATGCAGATGATCCCACCCTTATGTCTTAATTGTATGTGGATTTCACAAAATTGTATTTAATCATACATCATGCACTTGTTTAAAGAACACACATTTACTACAATGTGAACAATCAGTGGTGGTAATTCGTTTTAAATACTCTGTCTCACAGTTGGCCTTGACGTGTGCAACTAGCTTTGAACTATTTTATAAAAAAAAGCATTAGGAGGTAATTTAACATATAAATAGGATTTTTTTGTTTCCGTATAGATAGTCCATTTTCAAATGTGTGTTACAATGGGAAAATTGGGCATATTATTTCTTTCTAAGTCTTTAAATAATATATATTTATATATTTTCTCTAAACCCCTTCGGGAGTTTCCTGAATTGTGCATATTTTTTTATACCACAGGTATTTTGAGTCGTTAAGTAAATATTAGATACCTTCCAAATGAGATTTCTTGAAGTATTCTAAAAGCTGAAATTACAAAGTTTTGAGCATGTTCTTGTAGATGAAAAGAATTCAAAAGATAGTGGGTAAAAAGCAGGGTGAATGCTTTAGCTGATGCTGTCAAAGGGTAACACCATCTCTTACACCTGTAGTAGGTTGGTAAATGTTTGTTATGCATCAGTGTACTATGATTGAAGCGTTCTGTTAGAGACCTTCATTATTTTTGCAGCACTGTAAAACAACTGAATGATTGAAGCAACTTGATTTCATTGAGAGACCCATCTGAACGTTTCCATCATCCCTGTTTGCAGCATGCTTTCTTGTGATTCTTAGCTTTTGTTAGTTTGATGCCCAGTGTGCGCTTAAGAAGAGCATTGCGTGAGTAGACCTATGAATCCTATGCCCTCTCTTTACAGAAGGGTCTCATTAAAATGTTTCATCTGAGAGCTAGTCAGTCCAGAGTTCAGTATTACCTTCACTGCCTCGAATGGCATATAGACTCATTTGCTACTTTGGGCTGAAGTTCTAGGAAATGTTGAAAGGCCGCATCTGTTCAAGTGAAGTAATGCCTCGCCTATCCTTGTCTGTATTGTTTCTGGACACTTGACCACCTGCTTTTAACATTGGTCTGTGTCCAGTGTAAGTGAAAATATCACCTGGCTTAGATATGTAGGGCCTGAGATATGGTAGCTGTCAAATTCTTCTTATGTAACTACAGTGCTTGATATTTTGTTATGAAATCAGAGTTACAAGTGCCAATGCTGTTCATTACACTTAATATGATTTTTTTAACGATGCAAACGTGTTCATTTTAGTAACCTCTAGCTTTGCCCCTAGAGCTGGTTTGTGTAAATGAATACTTAAGCAATGAATGATTTATCTGCACATTTGTTGAAGGCGTTATTGCAAGGCATGGGTGATGTGTGAGGTGGAAAGCCACAGTCCCAACTTTTTCAGTCACTAAAGAGGTGAAATAACTGAGTTCGCCCTTGCCTCCTACCATTTTGAATGGATTATGAAATGGCTGAATACTAAGGTGTTTATTAAAATGCATTCTATTTTTTCTGGATAGTATTGGCGTTCGCTGCCCAGTGTTCATTAGTGGTGTATTGCTACTTATGTTCTGAGGCCATTTCATAATGTGATGCAAATAGTATGCAAGACCAGTGTTACACTGCCTGGTGTAATGTAGATTATAATAAAGGATGTAAAATATTCTGCCATTCTGCCATTTTTCCTTTTTTGACTTTGTATTTTACTGCATGTTTCTCCTAATTATTTTTAATCAATAAAGAGCAAACTGTCCATTGTTGTATTTCAGTATTTCTCTCTTTTAAGCTTGGATTGCAATAGACGACCCAGTTCAGTAGATATTTTATTCATTTAGAACTTAACTGTGCCAAATGTTCTTGCAAAGAAAATCTTTTGCAATTGGGAATAAAGACAATTTGTTGAGGAACATAAATGACTAGAGTTGTACCTATTTTTTGTAAATTATTTCAGTAATTTGTATTTATATCCTACAAAGCCATCACAAGAATAGTCACAAACATACTCAACAGGCTTGTCATTGCAAGAAAGTTAACTCAGTTTCATATCATGACCTGTGAAGAACACGACTGCTATGTGGCAAAACATTGATGGTCTTCTTTTCATCTAATAAATAGGGATTTACTATATAGAAACTGCACACATGATCATCCTTAGGCTGGCTGACCATATGTTTATGGCAGTGGTGAAAACTACTGAAGCTCTGCAAAAGGACCACAGCCTTTACTGTCAGGTGGCCATTCCCCTGAGGTACTGACAGGAGACCATTGGGCATCTGCTCCTACCACACCAATATGGGTCTGCCAGGACCCCAAATCTCCTTGTGTTTAAGAGGACAACTATGGGCCTCGTGGAATCCGTATTGGGCATGGAACCATATCTTTCCATTTTAACTAGCCCCCGTGAGCGTTTTTTAATCACACGTTTTAGAATTAATATGTTTCACCATTTGGTTGCCTCTCCTCCTGGTTTTATAGTACGAACCAAGGATAGAGGGCCCTGTGGCTGCGACAACAGGTCTCCACAGGATATTTTACACTTTCTTTTTATGTAAATATTTTACGCATCCCAGACTGCAATTTCTTAAACCTTATTTAAAAGAAATGGAATTTAGACAGGCACGTGTTGCTCTCTTGCATCTGCAACTTATGCAAAACACTGTGTTGTTTTACATTTATTAAGAGCGATGTTAAGATCAAGGAATTCCAGAATCGATTGAGCCCAGGAGGTATACTATGGAAATTGGCTTGGTGGATAACAGAATCAAAAAGTACCGGGAGCACATAACGATGGATATAGGAAATTAAATGTACGATTGAAGGTTAACTTGTATTCTCCCATGAGTGACTGAAAGACTAGGATTGTTTAGACCCCTGTCAGATTGTTAGCGATATGTGTATATTATGTGATGAAATATGTTTTAATGAATTTGTTACTGGCCAGAATGTATGATCTCTTTTATGGCGGTTTTACTGCCGAATAAAGATTGTTTATTATTGATATCATGGAGAGGTGTCTCCCAAATCATGATCTTATTCAATCCTTGAACCCTGTTGCCAATATGTGGTGCTGTTGCATTGTGCCAGTTCTGTTCAGTATCCCGTTGGACCACAACTAGTTCAGGTTAATGAATGATTTATATTTATTAGTATGGAGGATCTAAAAAATATGCAGTAATGCAAGCTTTGGATTTAAGAAGACATGCCAATGGTACCTTAACCAGAGTGTTGCCTCGGTACTTAGCCTGACTGCATTTTTCCAGAATATTTTTTATAGGATTTTTGTAATAGAAATTTCGAAACATGGCAATTCACAAATGAAGAAAAAGATGCAGTTCCCTTGCGCAGTATGTCCCATTGATATTAAATATATGGTTGTGGGGAATAAATAGTGTTAATTGTGTCAGGGCTACATGGCCTGTGGTCCTCCACCAGGGCTCACACACTGCAGGTATACATGGCAGTCTTATAGTTAACCTGTAGCTCACATCCCACAGTGCACCAGTGGGACAGCATCAAATGCCCCTCTCCCGGGTCTTCGGCCCAAAATGAGTCATATTCCCACCTCCTGCTTATAGGAAAGGCAAGGTCCCTGTTATCGTCTCACATTTTTGGGGACAACCTCTGCCTTGTACGTCTCAGGGAGAAGGAGCTCATTCACATTTTCTGCATCTTAAGGGTAGGGGTTTCTGGGAAATGTTTTGCTTGGCCACCAAACACCCTATCCTCATGAACAGTTGACAGTGGCTTGGGTCACTTTCCTCCATCAGTCCCAGCAAGGCCATCTTGGGGTGTAATTGTAGGGGCCTCCCCTCCACTGTTGCTAGGGTACACTTGACCCTGTACCAGAATTGTCTGATGGATGAGCATTCTCAAGTCACATGCAGGAGCATACCTCTCTCCTCATCACAGCGGATACAGCAGGCATCTGGTTTCCTCCCCATCCCTCAGAGTCCCACACATATGAAATATACTCTGTGGAAGTATTTTAATTAGATGAGTCGTAGGCGGGCAGAAATGGGCAAATCTTTCGGAGCTTTTCTGGACTCCCTTCGCCCATCGTCATCTAGGTTGCCTACATCATCCGGCCATTAGTTTTCCAGGTCTTTGAATCACAGTGAAACTCTGTACTGTGTGATGCAAATCTCCCCCCTCCCCAATTACATGACCATGTTGGCACGTTGATGATGAGTCCCGTGGCATCTGCTACATTATTTTAGGAGTGAAACAAAGTCTGAGGAGATAGCAGAATCAGATTAATGTATAGCTAGTTGAAAAGGCTACTTTCATTGGAGCTTAAAGGTGTTAAACCAATCTTCTTTGGATAACCCAATAATGTCTGCCTCCCTGAGTGGCTAAACTGTGTGCAGTAAGTTTGCTACTGTGGACCTGTACACCTAAAAGATTTTTTATAGCCACCAGAGTGCCCATTTTTAACTTTAAGTGTGTTATGTTTCGGGATTATGTTTAGGTCTTTGATCAGATGATGTTAGGGAGAGAGAACGTACCAAAGTTGTAGGTACCAGTATAACTGGGCTCTGTGCAGATGCAATTCCTGTGGCTAATCTGGAAGTTTGATTTACCACTTTTTTAAACCTCGATATTTCAGTAACGTCCCATAGTGCAAACCCTTGAAGCACTGAGACCTGTGCAAAGTGTGTGCCCGCCACAAGGGGGTTTCTCATGTCAATCTGTTGCCTAGTTTGATTGCCTTTAAAGACTTGCTGTAAATACCATCATCATGGGAGGGGGGATATGGGCAGGGATGCATACCCATTCTAGTCAGTGGAGAGGATGTAGCCTTCAAACAGCCCAGAGCTCAGTTTTGTATGTAGGATCTGAATCCGGGCTGTATAGCCAATCATGATTGCCTTTATGGCACTATCATACATTGAGTTGTATAACATCCTGAATCTTCACATATATATATTTGTAGCACCTGGCCTTTGAGACTCCAAGGGCCTTCCTCCACAGGAAGCTATGCAGTAGAACCATCACTAGCTAAAGAAGGAGCAAGACATTTTGTACAGATAGTTTTGTAGGGTAAACACACATTTTTGAAGACACACCATTGTAGTCTGGGCACATCTCCCCATTATTGATAAAGGAAGATTGAGTTCACCTCCAAGACTCCAGCACTGTCGTGATATTTAGGCTGTAACACTGTGTCCAACTTTGAGATATATGTTTCAGCTCTAAATACCCCAGCACATCTAAACTTTATTTCATTTTGTCTGGAGTTATGTAGTCCATCCTTCTATTTCACTCCTGCTCAAACAGAAAAGATGGTGGATTTGGATCAATTGACCTGTAGGCACGAGTACTGCCCATACTGGTTTAGTCAATACATGGCTTTTGGACCAGATGGTTCAGGTCACAAATCTAAAGAAAAAGATCATTAGCATAGAAAGAGACCTGGTCCTCCTCTTCGGATGCATAGGTCAAAATGTCAGTATAAAGCCACCCAGCCTACACTCATTAGCCAAATCAGACAGTAAGGGCAACAGGAAGCTCGCTTGCCTGGTACCAATTGCAGTGGGAAATGGGATTCAAAGCACAGTGCAACCCACAGGTTTGCCATGGGATTTGTGTTCAACAATCAGATGTAGTTCAAGAATGAAGGACCAAAATCCATAAATAGTGCAGTTAATAGAATATCCTTTAAAAAATTGCAAGTTGTGATGGGGGCGTGGCTTGGTCAGCCAGCATGGCGTGCGCAGCTTGAACAAGCTCCGTGCGTCCACCGCCTAATATCCTACCTAAATCGAATTTGGTGCAGCCCATCCGTGCTGTATAAGACAGCGAATCCATTCGGTGTGCTGCTGCAGGGCCAGAGACTGATTCAGTCGCAGTTGTGCAACCGGATACAAGAACCGCGTGGAGCACACTGCGGCCAAAGATCAGCGTCCCCTTGCCCTGCCGCTCGAGTGTGGGCGCAGCCGAGCCCTGCACCTGGACCGGGTTGCGGACCCGAGGTAAGGTGAGCGGGGGGGGCTAGGCGGGGGCGGCCGGCGTCACACGACCTCGCCTGCAGGCCTGCCTGGGCGGAGGTCTCGGCCCCGGGCCTGTGCGTGGGCTGTGCGGGAGCCCGTCGGCCCAGCTGGATTCCGGGCTGCGGTCGCGGGGCTCGCCTGGGGCATCGTCCGGCGCAGGGGACTGGCTTGCTCTGCGGCCGGGGGGACGTGGCGCTGTGCTTCCGCATCTTTGGGGCCTGGCCGGCACCACACGCAACAGCACTCCCTCCGGGACTCTGCCCATGTGCCGTTGCAGGGGAGGCATACTCTGCCATTACCAGGGGAAGCACCCGAGGACAGGCTTCAGATTAGTGTATGCCTAGGAAGCTGGGCCTGGATCAGGGCCTCGGCGTGTCGTGGCTGAGCCGCCCTTCTCGCTTTCCTCTCAGCATTGGATGATCAGACATCTGCTCTACTGGCCATTTTATTTGCACTGCATTCCGGATCGGGGACCCGTGGCGGGGCCTAGGAGGGAGTGCGCTCCCGCGCGGGGCCCCGCGGACTTTGGGACGAAGCTGCCCCTCCCTCCCCCCCCCTGAATATTGCATAGCTGGTAAAGACGTTGCCCTGGAGGGTAGGGGTATGCCGCTTGCTGGTGGTCCGGCGAGCTAGCTTCCTCTAGAGGGGCCTGCTTGGCTGCCGCTGCTGATCGCGGAGGCGGCTGGATTAGATCCGGTGCGGCTTGTGGCCAAGTGGCGGACAGACTCCGTGAGGACCGGCCGTGGTACGCCCTCTGAAAATTCCCCTGAGGAGGCTGGTTGGCACCCCGGCGACCGTGTGTTGCCCCTCCGGGCTGAGTTCAGCCCCCCAGTAAATACCGGCGTTATTAATTAGTAACCACAGCCGGTCATCGCCAAGTTGTTAAATTACGCAGACAGGGACGCGGTGCTGCAGTATGCCAGGCTGAATAAGGATAAACTCGTATATGACTCCAGGCCCATCATGATTTTTCCAGATTACACCCGTCTGGTGCAATAGCAGACAGTGCTTCACAGCAGCTAAGAGGCGGCTGCGTGACCTCAATCTCTCTACTATATCCTGCCAGACTCCAGGTGATCTATAATTCAAAAACCTTCTTCGATTCTCCTAAAGCTGTGTTCGCCTGGACTGATGAAAGGGCGCACCAGAAACCACACTCCGCCACCGCTGGAATCTGACTCTTCAAAGGGCTCGCAGCCGAACAAATCACGCAGAACAAAATCAACAAGGTGATATCGCTCCGGTTCGGATCGTCGATCCTCCAGCCCTGAACAAGCATCTTGACTGACTCATCGTCAGTGATACTTCCAGTTGTACACTAATGTATGCTCAAGGGTTGAACTTACCTCGAACATTCTGTGCCAAGTAGAGGTGGACGCTATGCACGGTAGCTGACCTGCACGGTCACTAGTTCCCCACGGTTATGTTATATGGGGAGGTTGGGATCCATTGGAGGGGTATCCCTGGGATCTGTATTTGGGGTCCTGGGTGCTCCTCACCGCGACAGATGCTCCTTGTTTTTGGCAGTATCGGGTGGGGGGATATCGGTGGGGGGTTGGTTTCAGGGGAACAGAGTTTTGTTATTTGTTTACACACGCAGGCGCACATCCCATTCCACACAAGGCAGATCAGTACTCGTGGATCTGGATTAGTCCCATGGCTCCTCACGCAACAGTCTCCCAGTTGGGTCAACTAACGGTAGTGACGTGGAATGTACGGGGGCTACTCAACCAGGTTAAACGGGGGCCGTCTTACGGCAAGCTAAACGTTACGGGGAGGACATCCTTCTATTGCAAGAGACTCATCTCATGGGCAATAAGGCCCCCTGTCTGGCAAGGTTCGGATTCCAACAGGTATACCATGCGGGTTTCACTAGGGGCTCCCGTGGGACTGCTATTCTCATTCACGGTCGTGTCCCCTTCCTCCATACGAAACACTGGGTGGACCCTGGGGGCAGATATCTCTTCCTGTCAGGAACACTTTATGGTGAACCGCTTACGCTTGGCAGCGTGTATGCTCCCCTGCCTCTCGGGGCCACCTGTATAGAAGGTTTGACTAGACTGTGGGGCGAACTACCAGAGGGCTTGTCCCTCTTGTGTGGCGACTGGAATGACACCATGACACCTTTGGACAGGAGATGGGGTTCTGGGGCCGCTCCCTCCATCGGTCCCTGTAAACTGTCGTCGCTTGCAGGGGCATTGGGATGGTCTGATATTTGGCGGGAATATCACCCGGCTGAGGTAGGCTACACATTTCTATCGGCGGTACACGGCTCCGTATCTCGCCTAGATTATCTGTTCACACCCCGGTGCTATGTCCACAGGTTTGCTCAGGCCTCGCATCTTGAGAGGGCTGTCAGATCATTCCCCAGTCACGGCGGCACTCCTCCTAAAGGTTCAATGGCTCCCTCTCAGATGGCAAATGTCCCCGTGGCACCTGCGCAATCCGGACTACCAATAGTGCCTCCACTCGGCAATCCAAGAGTATCTCACCATAAATGACAACTCCACTCCCTCCAAAGTAACCCTGTGGGAGGCCCTGAAACCTACCATTCGAGGGGTGGACATTAGCTATAGGTCCCACGACAAACGCAAGCGCTCCGCGCAGAGAGTAGACCTAGAGACCCAGTGCATCTCCTTAGAGGCGAGGTACACGAGGGAACCCACTCCGACTCTTCGGAGAAATCTGGCACTTGCACAACAGCAGCTAAATCACCACCTTACAGAGGAGGCGAAAGAAATCTGGTTGGCGTCTCAATATAGAATTTAACAGTGGGGGGACAAATCCAGCAAAATGCTGCATTGACTGTCAGGCCAGACAGGCCCCGGCCACGGTTCCAGCCATTAGGGGTGGGGACGGTGCCCTGCATACATCTCCGGGGGAGGTGGTGGAGGAATTCGCACATCATTTCTCCACGCTATATGCTCGGAAGGAACAGATCTCGAGCGACCTAATCGCTGAGTTCCTGCGGGATATTCCCCCCCCAGCAGCTATCTGATCAGATGCAAGACCAATTGGACGTCCCCATCACAATAGATGAATTAACGGCTGCATTAAATGCGATGCGCCCGGGTCGACCTCCAGGACCCAACGGGTTCCCTATGGAGTTCCTCCGTTCTCATGTAACCACGCTGGGCCCACACTTATTGGAATCGATCCATGAGGCTCTCGAGCAGCAACTACTACCTCGAGACTGGCGCCAAGCAGAAATCGTCCTCTTTTTAAAGCCCGGCCGCCCACCAGAGGAGCCGTCCTCATACCGACCAATCTCCCTCATCAATTTCGAATCCAAAATGCTGGGGAAAGTCCTAGCGGACCGCTTGCGGTCATGCAATCAGGACTTGGTCCATTTAGACCAATCTGGCTTTATGCTGCACCGGGCCACCCGGCACAATATCCGGCGCGTTCACAATGCTATGGCCCTAGCACCGCAGTTGGGTCGCCCCGCAGCCTTACTCTTGGCAGATATAGATAAGGCCTTCGACTCCCTCAGCTGGGTATACTTATTCCAACTTTTAGAGGCGATTAATTTTGGGCCACGGTTTTTAGCGTATGTGTGCCTATTGTACACAGAACCTATGGCCTCTGTTCGTATTGCTGGGCATCGTTCTCCCTTCTTCCCCATCGGGAGGGGCACAAGGCAGGGCTGCCCCCTGTCCCCTCTCCTCTTCGCCTTGGCTGTGGAGCCCCTGGCGGCATGGGTCCGTGGGGATCCGATGCTCAGAGGTTTTGACTGGCCACGATCGCAGCCGGACCGCATTACGTTATACGCGGATGATGTCTTGTTTTTTATGTCTGACCCCTGGATTTCGGGTCCACGAATTTTGCAAATTCTTCGGGTCTTTGGTCAAACTACCGGGCTCCACACCAACCCAGCTAAATCTGTGTTATTCCCCGTCTGTGGCCATCAGGGTAGGATTACGTGGGCATCTCGGCTAAAACACGCCACAGAGGGCTTCCAATATTTGGGAGTGCATGTGTCTCCCTGTCCGCAGATTTCATGGGCCCGTAACATCAACCCGCTCCTTGCCAACCTTCGCGAGGAGACCTCTATTTGGTCCTTATTACCTCTCTTGCTATATGGACGATCTGCCATTTTCAAAATGGTCTCTCTCCCCAGGGTGCTCTACCATCTCCAAAATTTTCCATATCACATTCCGAGAGCGTGGTTTGCACAAATACACGCCATTCATAATAAATTTTTATGGGGAGGGGGGGGCGATTCGGGTGGCACTGCAGACATGTGCACAGTCCACTTATTGCAGAGGCATTTCGGCTGCTGACGTCTACTCCTACTACGTGGCGGCCCACCTTTTAATTATTGATTGGTGGTACAATTCACCTGCAGACCCGGCGTTTGCGTTAGAGCATGCAGCCATGGAGAGGACTCCCCTCCTGCGACTACTCTATAGTGCGCAGAAGCTCGACTCCTTACCACACGCCAGCCGAACAACGATTAGGTTATGGCGGTACAGCGTTCGACGAATGGGATGGAATATGTTGGTGACGCAGGCGACGCCCCTGTGGCACGGTAACTATTTACGCCAGGTTGTCGCTCTGAGGGGGTTCCGCCAGTGGGACCAGATAGGAATTTCCTCTTTAGGGGACATTATGCGGGGCACCGTCCTTAAAACCTTCCAGCGATTGCAAGAGGAGTACAATCGCCATAAAACCCAGTTCTACAGGTACCTCCAATTACGCCATGCGTTGGCCCCCGCGCTTGCGAATCTCACTGACCTCCCTGAATTCCATCTGCTCGAAGGCCGCCTTCTTATGGGCGATCTCGGCGCACACAAAATAAGACAGATATACCAGACGCTGACGACGCGCTCTAACACATCTCTTCATAGAACAAGGAAAGCGTGGCAGGATGACATCCCTGACTTGACGGACGATGACTGGGCGGAGGCGATAGCTAGCCCTCGGGGCGCTGCAGTAGCCTCCAGATTCCGTCTTATCCAGTTTAAGTATGTTCATCGTGTTTACTACACCCGCATTCGTCTTTGGAAGATGGGTGTTGTGCCATCCCCCCTGTGTCTACACTGCGATGGGGAGGAGGGGACGTTCCTCCACACGGTGTGGAGTTGCTCAGCATTACTGCCTTTTTGGTGCAGGGTATCATCATCATGCCTCTCAGAGGTACTGTCCTGGGACCTGCCGCATGATCCCCGACTATTTCTGCTCCATAGTACAGAGGACATAGGAGGGAACCGATATAAGCAACACCTACTTTTTCTTGCCCTCACAATCACCAAGAGAGACATAGCCCAATTGTGGAAGGGAACTTCTCCGCCGACAATAGGGAAGTGGCGAAAAGAGCTAGATAAATGCATGGGTGCGGAGATGGCAGTTTTCCAAGCGAGGGGCTGCCCCCAAAAGCATAGAAAGATATGGTCTTGGTGGGCTACATACTGTGGCATTGATCTCCCCCCCCCGCCCCTCCTCTTCCTCCGCATTCCCCTTAGGACTAGCCTCATGGGAAGTTTGTGGGCCATAACATACATTGCACTGGTTTTCCTTCTTGGGCATATGTGTGTGCTAAATCTTGCTTGCCAATGTGGGTGGGGTAGTAAAGTCTGCGTACAGTTCTTAGTTTGTTTTCTTTTGATATGTATTCAAACTGTGTACCCATTGATATTTTCTTTGCAACTAACTCTTTGATATTTTATCAAGTGGATTATGTCGGGCTATCGCCCAAGTGGTACTATATAAAATATGTTTTCAAAAAAAAATTGCAAGTTGTACTGCTTTGGCATTGTTAGTGTGTTGGTGAGGTGGCTGATATTGTTGAAAGTAGAACACTCCAGCATGAAGCCACTCTGGTCATGAACCAAGTTTCCTATGACCCAAAGTAGATGACTTCCCAGTGCTTTGGCAAGCATTTTGACTTCCAAATTAATACAGTAGATCAGTCTGTAGGATGTGCAAGATCTCCTGATTGTCCAGGCTTCAAAAGTACAATGACTGTGGCCTCTTGCGTGTCTGAGAGCAGTTCATCATTAGGAAACGATCTTTCAAACGTACTATGAAGATGGTGAGTCACCAATAAGGAAAATAGTGTTAAAAAATACACTGGTAAGCCACTAGGACCTGCATTTATGCCCGATTGGAGCTGATGTATAGCCTAACTTAATTCTTCAGGGTTCTCTTCGATGAGGATCTCTCTATAAAACCCCAAATAGGAGAAGTGATCTCCTCCTGCTTCCTCCAACTTTCGGAGAATCCGGGAAATCAAAAAATATTTTACCTTCATCCAAGTCATCATTGCCTTACTCATCTCCATGATAGACTTCGCAAACTCTTTACCCTAGGTCTCCCAATAAGCGTCAACCACAGACTACAAATACCAGAGAACGAGGCAGCCAGGCTGATTTTTCAACAACCCAGACACTGCTATATTAACCCTCTGATAAGACAGCTACAGTGCCTCCCAGTAGCTCAGTGCATTCAAAACTAGATGTATTATTGTTAAATCCCTTCATAGCAAAAGCCAAGCCTTTATATCTTCCAGGATTCAGAATGACACCCCTAGTTGAAACCTAAGGTCCACCCACATGAATCTCCTGACTATCCCAAAATTCAAAAGGAAAAAGTTGGGCGGTGCTAAATTCTCTGTGATTGTGCCCCCAGCACATGGAACTCTTTTCCTCTGTGCATTAGATCCGCACCCAACTATGTGATATTCAGGCCACTCGTAAAAACATTGCTCTGTAAATAAGCATATGACTAACCCCCGGATAGCGTTGTGTCCCTGTTACCTGAGCGGCAAGAAACCTATCTTGCACTATCAAGCACTAAATTCCCAGATAGAGTTTTAAATGACACAGCACATCGTCTGGTGACAAAATACCATCTAAAAAGCCCAGACACATCGCCATACCAAGAAAACAATGGACCCCGAATTTTGCACTCAGGCACAACAGCAATCAAGCATCGGCTTCCCAATTTGCGGGGCCTAGGAGGTGGTGGGCTCCCGCGCAGGGCCCCGCTGACTTTGGGACGAAGCTGCCCCCCTGAATATTGCATAGCTGGTAAAGACGTTGCCCTGGAGGGCAGGGGTGGCAGGGGTATGCCGCTTGCTGGTGGTCCGGCGAGCTAGGTTCCTCTAGAGGGGCCTGCTTGGCTGCTGATCGCGGAGGCGGCTGGATTAGATCCGGTGCGGCTTGTGGCCAAGTGGCGGACGGACTCCGTGAGGACCGGCCGTGGTACGCCCTCTGAAAATTCCCCTGAGGAGGCTGGTTGGCACCCCGGCGACCGTGTGTTGCCCCTCCGGGCTGAGTTCTGCCCCCCAGTAAATACCGGCGCTATTAATTGGTAACCACAGCCGGTCATCGCCAAGTTGTTAAATTACGCAGACAGGGACGCGGTGCTGCAGTATGCCAGGCTGAATAAGGATAAACTCGTATATGACTCAAGGCCCATCATGATTTTTCCAGATTACACCCGTCTGGTGCAATAGCAAAGACAGTGCTTCACAGCAGCTAAGAGGCGGCTGCGTGACCTCAATCTCTCTACTATATCCTGCCAGACTCCAGGTGATCTATAATTCAAAAACCTTCTTCTTCGATTCTCCTAAAGCTGTGTTCGCCTGGTCTGATGAAAGGGCCCACCAGAAACCACACACTCCGCCACCGCTGGAATCTGACTCTTCAAAGGGCTCGCAGCGGAACAGATCACGCAGAACAAAATCAACAAGGTGACATTGCTCCGGTTCGGATCGTCGATCCTCCAGCCCTGAACAAGCATCTTGACTGACTCATAGTCCGTGATACTTCCAGTTGTACACTAATGTATGCTCAAGGGTTCAACTTACCTCGAACATTCTGTGCCAAGTAGAGGTGGACGCTATGCACGGTAGCTGACCTGCACGGTCACTAGTTCCCCACGGTTATGTTATATGGGGAGGTTGGGATCCATTGGAGGGGGATCCCTGGGATCTGCATTTGGGGTCCTGGGTGCTCCTCACCGCGACAGATGCTCCTTGTTTTTGGCAGTATCGGGTGGGGGATATCGGGGGTTGGTTTCAGGGGAACAGAGTTTCGTTATTTGTTGTTTACACACGCAGGCGCACATCCCATTCCACACTAGGCAGATCAGTACTCGTGGATCCGGATTAGTCCCATGGCTCCTCACGCAACAGTCTCCCAGTTGGGTCAACTAACGGTGGTGACGTGGAATGTACGGGGGCTACTCAACCAGGTTAAACGGGGGGCGTCTTACGGCAAGCTAAATGTTACGGGGAGGACATCCTTCTATTGCAAGAGACTCCTCTCATGGGCAATAAGGCCCCCTGTCTGGCAAGGTTCGGATTCCAACAGGTATACCATGCGGGTTTCACTAGGGGCTCCCGTGGGACTGCTATTCTCATTCACGGTCGTGTCCCCTTCCTCCATACGAAACACTGGGTGGACCCTGGGGGCAGATATCTCTTCCTGTCAGGAACATTTTATGGTGAACCGCTTACGCTTGGCAGCGTGTATGCTCCCCCGCCTCTCGGGGCCACGTGTATAGAAGGTTTGACTAGACTGTGGGGTGAACTACCAGAGGGCTTGTCCCTCTTGTGTGGCGACTGGAATGACACCATGACACCTTTGGACAGGAGATGGGGTTCCTGGTCCGCTCCCTCCGTCGGTCCCTGTAAACTCGTCGCTTGCAGGGGCATTGGGATGGTCTGATATTTGGCGGGAATATCACCCGGCTGAGGTAGGCTACACATTTCTATCGGCGGTACATGGCTCCGTATCTCGCCTAGATTATCTGTTCACACCCCGGTGCTATGTCCACAGGTTTGCTCAGGCCTCGCATCTTCAGAGAGGGCTGTCAGATCATTCCCCAGTCACGGCAGCACTCCTCCTAAAGGTTCAAAGGCCCACTCTCAGATGGCAAATGTCCCCGTGGCACCTGCGCAATCCGGACTACCAATAGTGCCTCCACTCGGCAATCCAAGAGTATCTCACCATAAATGGCAACTCCACTCCCTCCAAAGTAAACCTGTGGGAGGCCCTGAAACCTACCATTCGAGGGGTGGACATTAGCTATAGGTCCCACGACAAACGCAAGCGCTCCGCGCAGAGAGTAGACCTAGAGACCCAGTGCATCTCCTTAGAGGCGCAGTACACGAGGGAACCCACTCCGACTCTTCGGAGAAATCTGGCACTTGCACAACAGCAGCTAAATCACCACCTTACAGAGGAGGCGAAAGAAATCTGGTTGGCGTCTCAATATAGAATTTACCAGTGGGGGGACAAATCCAGCAAAATGCTGCATTGACTGTGTCAGGCCAGACAGGCCCCGGTTCCAGCCATTAGGGGTGGGGACGGTGCCCTGCATACATCTCCGGGGGAGGTGGTGGAGGAATTCGCACATCATTTCTCCACGCTATATGCTCGGAAGGAACAGATCTCGAGCGACCTAATCGCTGAGTTCCTGCGGGATATTCCCCCCCAGCAGCTATCTGATCAGATGCGAGACCAATTGGACGTCCCCATCACAATAGATGAATTAACGGCTGCAATAAATGCGATGCGCCCGGGTCGAGCTCCAGGACCCAACGGGTTCCCTAAGGAGTTCCTCCGTTCTCATGTAACCACGCTGGGCCCACACTTATTGGAATCGATCCATGAGGCTCTCGAGCATCAACTACTACCTCGAGACTGGCGCCAAGCAGAAATCGTCCTCTTTTTAAAGCCCGGCCGCCCACCAGAGGACCCGTCCTCATACCGACCAATCTCCCTCATCAATTTCGAATCCAAAATGCTGGGGAAAGTCCTAGCGGACCGCTTGCGGTCATGCAATCAGGACTTGGTCCATTTAGACCAATCTGGCTTTATGCTGCATCGGGCCACCCGGCACAATATCCGGCGCGTTCACAATGCTATGGCCCTAGCACTGGAGTTGGGCCGCCCCGCAGCCTTACTCTTGGCAGATATAGATAAGGCCTTCGACTCCCTCAGCTGGGTATACTTATTCCAACTTTTAGAGGCGATTAATTTTGGGCCACGGTTTTTAGCGTATGTGCGCCTATTGTACACAGAACCTATGGCCTCTGTTCGTATTGCTGGGCATCGTTCTCCCTTCTTCCCCATTGGGAGGGGCACAAGGCAGGGCTGCCCCCCTGTCCCCTCCCCGCCTTGGCGGTGGAGCCCCTGGCGGCATGGGTCCGTGGGGATCCGGTGCTCAGGTTTTGACTGGCCACGATCGCAGCCGGACCGCATTGCGTTATACGCGGATGATGTCTTGTTTTTTTATGTCTGACCCCTGGATTTCGGGTCCACGTATTTTGCAAGTTCTTCGGGGCTTTGGTCAAACTACCGGGCTCCACACCAACCCAGCTAAATCTGTGTTATTCCCCGTCTGTGGCCATCAGGGTAGGAATACGTGGGCATCTCAGCTAAAACACACCACAGAGGGCTTCCAATATTTGGGAGTGCATGTGTCTCCCTGTCCGCAGATTTCATGGGCCCGTAACATCAACGCGCTCCTCGCCAACCTTCGCGAGGAGACCTCTATTTGGTCCTTATTACCTCTCTTGCTATATGGACGATCTGCCATTTTCAAAATGCTCTCTCTCCCCAGGGTGCTCTACCGTCTCCAAAATTTTCCATATCACATTCCGAGAGCGTGGTTTGCACAAATTCACGCCATTCATAATACATTTTTATGGGGAGGGGGGGCGATTCGGGTGGCACTGCAGACATGTGCACAGTCCACTTATTGCAGAGGCATTTCGGCTGCTGACGTCCACTCCTACTACGTGGCGGCCCACCTTTTAATTATTGATTGGTGGTACAATTCACCTGCAGACCCGGCGTTTGCGTTAGAGCATGCAGCCATGGAGAGGAGCCCCCTCCTGCGACTACTCTATAGTGCGCAGAAGCTCGACTCCTTACCACACGCCAGCCGAACAACGATTAGGCTATGGCGGTACACCGTTCGACGAATGGGATGGAATATGCGGCTGACGCAGGCGACGCCCCTGTGGCACGGTAACTATTTACGCCAGGTTGTCGCTCTGAGGGGGTTCCGCCAGTGGGACCAGATAGGAATTTCCTCTTTAGGGGACATTATGCGGGGCACGGTCCTTAAAACCTTCCAGCGATTGCAAGAGGAGTACCATCGCCATAAAACCCAGTTCTACAGGTACCTCCAATTACGCCATGCGTTGGCCCCCGCGCTTGCGAATCTCACTGACCTCCCTGAATTCAATCTGCTCGAAGGCCGCTTTCTTATGGGCGATCTCGGCGCACACAAAATAAGACCGATATACCAGACGCTGACGATGCGCTCTAACACATCTCTTCATAGAACAAGGAAAGCGTGGCAGGATGACATCCCTGACTTGACGGACGATGACTGGGCGGAGGCGATAGCTAGCCCTCGGGGCGCTGCAGTAGCCTCCAGATTCCGTCTTATCCAGTTTAAGTATGTTCATCGTGTTTACTACACCCGCATTCGTCTTTGGAAGATGGGTGTTGTGCCATCCCCCCTGTGTCTACACTGCGATGGGGAGGAGGGGACGTTCTTCCACACGGTGTGGAGTTGCTCAGCATTACTGCCTTTTTGGTGCAGGGTATCATCATCATGCCTCTCAGAGGTACTGTCCTGGGACCTGCCGCATGATCCCCGACTATTTCTGCTCCATAGTACAGAGGACATAGGAGGGAACCGATATAAGCAACACCTACTTTTTCTTGCCCTCACAATCGCCAAGAGAGACACAGCCCAATTGTGGAAGGGAACTTCTCCGCCGACAATAGGAAAGTGGCGAAAAGAGCTAGATAAATGCATGGGTGCGGAGATGGCAGTTTTCCAAGCGAGGGGCTGCCCCCAAAAACATAGAAATATATGGTCTTGGTGGGCTACATACCGTGGCATTGATCTCCCCCCCCCTCTTCCTCCGCATTCCCCTTAGGACTAGCCTCATGGGAAGTTTGTGGGCCATAACATACATTGCACTGGTTTTCCTTCTTGGGCATGTGTGTGCTGAATCTTGCTTGCCAATGTGGGTGGGGTAGTAAAGTCTGCGTACAGTTCTTAGTTTGTTTTCTTTTGATATGTATACAAACTGTGTACCCATTGATATTTTCTTTGCAACTAACTCTTTGATATTTTATCAAGTGGATTATGTCGGGCTATCGCCCAAGTGGTACTATATAAAATATGTTTTCAAAAAAAAAATTGCAAGTTGTACTGCTTGGGCATTGTTAGTGTGTTGGTGAGGTGGCTGATATTGTTGAAAGTAGAACACTCCAGCATGGAGCCACTCTGGTCATGAACCAAGTTTCCTATGACCCAAAGTAGATGACTTCCCAGTGCTTTCGCAAGCATTTTGACTTCCAAATTAATACAGTAGATCAGTCTGTAGGATGTGCAAGATCTCCTGATTGTCCTGGCTTCAAAAGTACAATGGCTGTGGCCTCTTGCGTGTCTGAGGGCAGTTCATCATTAGGAAACGATCTTTCAAACGTACTATGCAGATGGTGAGTCACCAATAAGGAAAATAGTGTTAAAAAATACACTGGTAAGCCACTAGGACCTGCATTTATGCCCGATTGGAGCTGATGTATAGCCTAACTTAATTCTTCAGGGTTCTCTTCGATGAGGATCTCTCTATAAAACCCCAAATAGGAGAAGTGATCTCCTCCTGCTTCCTCCAACTTTCGGAGAATCCGGGAAATCAAAAAATATTTTACCTTCATCCAAGTCATCATTGCCTTACTCATCTCCATGATAGACTACGCAAACTCTTTACCCTAGGTCTCCCAATAAGCATCAACCACAGACTACAAATACCAGAGAACGAGGCAGCCAGGCTGATTTTTCAACAACCCAGACACTGCTATATTAACCCTCTGATAAGACAGCTACAGTGACTCCCAGTAGCTCAGTGCATTCAAAACTAGATGTATTATTTTTAAATCCCTTCATAGCAAAAGCCAAGCCTTTATATCTTCCAGGATTCAGAATGACACCCCTAGTTGAAACCGAAGGTCCACCCACATGAATCTCCTGACTATCCCAAAATTCAAAAGGAAAAAGTTGGGCGGTGCTAGATTCTCTGTGATTGTGCCCCCAGCACATGGAACTCTTTTCCCCTGTGCATTAGATCCGCACCCAACTATGTGATATTCAGGCCACTCGTAAAAACATTGCTCTGTAAACAAGCATATGACTAACCCCCGGATAGCGTTATGTTTCCCTGTTACCTGAGCGGCAAGAAACCTATCTGGTGTACGTGCGCTTTACCAATACCAAGTAACATAGCATTGCTTCTGAGAACGCTGTGGGTGACACCCTTCCCAATAATGGACTGGAACTACAGGTGCATCTCTTCCCTGAGGAAGCCAACAAATTTATCATAAGATAACAATCGGGTATTGAGGCACCACATTGCTCCGCCACATGAGTCTGTACACCTATGCATTAGTTCAGCAGGCAAACAGATATGCCGAAGGAGAGGATGCGCACATCCTAAACTTGGTGTGAATCAAAGAGCAGCATGAAAACCTAATCAGGGTGGGAAAAGGATCTCTTTGGCCTAGAGAAGGTTTTTCACAAGTGGTGAAATGATGGACCGTGATCTCACCTAGCACTAGTGAAGTGGCAGAACTTCCCTGGCAAATAGCTTTGGAGGGAAGTTTCGAATGCGGTCTTTGAATGTCACGTGACCAGTTCCTTAACCCATTGAAGTTTCCTCCCACAATTACGGGTCCAAGTAGGGTCCACAGCAAATGAGAACCATTTTAAAGAAATATGGAAGTTGTCTGGTGTGGTGCACACACATTCATGGATTAGAGTGTGGTCTTCCTCCGATACTGAGATTGTCAAGTACATAACCGACTGAGTATGCATAGTGATAGTGCAGCTTATGTGGAAAGGGTAGTTTTTTTTTTAATAGTATGGGTGGACTCACTCCAGTCTTTCATTCACAGGAAGGCTGCTCTCCCTGCCATTAAGTTCTGACTACCCTCTTGCCTGTGGTCCGCAGCTTATTTGCCACCCAACAGGATTTTGGTTGGAACCTCCCCCCCCCCCCCCTCCCCTGTATAGAGTTCTTAATGTGTCAAAAAGAAGTGCTGGTGGTGACTGTCATACAGTGTAAGGTATTCAATAAAATTCTTGCCAATTGTTTTTTTAAAATTTGTTTTAATTTAGGCTTTACACTTATGTGCTATGCCACATATAGATATCATATGTGAGACAGAAGATTGGACTGTAGACTGACAATGAGTAACATTCACTTGAAGTATAGTTTGGCATGTTATAACCTTCCATGAAGGCAAGCAGTATATGATAGCATTACCTCTTCAATGTGTAAGGACATTATCTTAGTTTGTCCTATATGAAGTTCAGCGTGATACTGGCAACACACGAGCGTCCATCCATGAAAATAGCACGGCTGGCAGAAGTGACATCACATGCGTTTGGACCCAAGATAAGATCACAGGGGGTGCAATTGTGTAATCTTTGAAACCAACGACATCACACTAAGTTTCACATCATCTATGCCTTGATAGTATGACCCTAATCAACATCACTGAAGTAAAAAAAAAAAGCACTTGAGTCAACTCTACTTGCTTCACTTATTGACTATGCTGCAGCCACTGATCTGCCAGATGTGAAACAAAGATTTGACAGGAATGCTGCAATGATGTGAGACTGGTGCAGCTACCAAATACCCAGCTATCTTCCCGATATACTGAAGTACAGACTCATGGTCATTCAAAGCCGAAAGCCTGCACAGTCACAGCCATCGGCTTCCCAATTTGTCACAAGCTGTATGCAGATGAAGACGCATAACGAAGTCAATTAAGTTCTGAAGAGGTCTGTCAGGCCCTTCCATTCTACCCATTCGTTTATCTGCTGTAACAGCATAGTATTTTATTAATCTTCAGTTGTGTCTGAGCATTCGCCCTCCAGTTACTGCATGTTTCTGTTCTTTTATTGATTTTTGTCCCTAAATTCCTGCTGTTATTGACCACAATGGAGCACTATTTGGCTGTCATAAAGCCACCTTTAATGATCCCCACACAAAGATGTGGCATATAAAAAAAACCTGTATACACTTTAAATCGCAAGTGTTACTGTTGGCACAACTAAACAGAACTCAGTTTACCAAACTCAGAGGATAGAAGGCTGAGTTGTCCTTGTCAGGATGCAAACTTGTGACCTGCTGTTCTCAGTAAGTTCTACACTCACTGATCTATTCTGTTATGTTTCATAGGGTACCCTAATATAGGCCTGATTATTCTCCTAACCTTTCACCTACATTTACCGTACCGTTACACTACATAACGGGTTTTGGTATTGACCTTTTACCTAGTTAAGCGCTGCATAAAATGTTGTGTGGTTTTATCCGAAAACTAGCCTAATTAATTATGCATGAAGATTCTCAGAATCCCAGCAGGATTACCATCTTCTGCATAATAACTATGTATAAGGGTCATCCCTTCCGTCATCCTCGGCAGACATGACACAGCAAGGTAGATTCCCCTGAGAGTACCTTTTGAGTATATATACACCACATCTTTGTCAAGCAGGCAGAGGAGAAAAGACTTCCATGCTGACACACTGACATGAGACGCTGAGGTTCCTGCACGCAGACACTCCAGCTCGCAGTGGTCTGACATCCCTCGTGGGGTGTCCATCTCAAGACCAAGACGGGGTCCCACAGTCTCTCACTTCAGGTAATGGGGTTGGCTTCAGCCTAGGGGGATTCTTGGCTCTACACCTACATACATGCTAGGTACACTTGGGTACATCTAGTTAGGGTTGCATCAATAGGTACGCACTATTATTGTCATGTATTTATATGCTTGCATATATCCATTTTTTTTAGCACTATGGTAGAAATCTACCATCCATTTACTCTGTTGGTGCTTATAATCATTTATATCTGTTTCTGTCTTATGGTTATTTCAGCACACCTATTTTACACTAGAATGATGCTGGTTCAATAAATGCTTATTGAAAACGTCCCCACTGTTTATTCTGTGTATCTCTCTGAGACAAAGTGAGCACGAGTGACTGTGCGAAAAGTACTGTACTGTTTCCACGATCCCTGATGGGACAGAGTTGTCATGTTCGATAGTTGCCAAGAACTATTCTCTCCTTGGTAAGAGGAGTTTACAGTGGCTCTGTGAGCTAGCTAGGTATACAGGCGAACATACCCGGTGGGGGCGTCTGGAATCCGTCTGGACACCAATCCCACAGTGTATGTTGTCTAAATGCGCAGATCCTATATAGGTTTTGGGAACTACACGACAATTCTACCACCAAGTTGCATTATAGCTAGGGCATGCGCTGACCTGTAACTGCTTTCAATGTATACATAACCACACACCTATTTGTATGAGAAGCTCTGCAGTTATTTTCTTATTTAATGATACTGTTCCACCGCAACATTTGAGGGTAGCTGTGGATTTAACTCACATGCCACATAGTGAACCATCTGCTGAACGATGTGCAGTCTAGCCCAATATTACTTAGTTTCTCGGTCTGTTTAAAAAAAATAGCACACAAAGCAACGCAGTGGCAGCACTTAGCTAATTACCGTACGTTCACTGATCTGTCTGTAATGAATTTATGGTACTTAGAAAGTAAAAATGAATGCCCCCCCCACCCAGCACAGGATACACCAGTGGGGTGACAAATCCAGTCAGATGTTGCATAGGCTCTGTCCGGCTCGGGCAGCCCCGACGCAGGTACCCCTCCTGCGGTCTCCTGGTGGGGCCGCATGCACTTCCCCTGAGGCGGTTGTACAGGCCTTTGCTGATTTCTATGTGATATTATACGAGGAGCGTGAGGTAATCCAGGAACCTCTCATTGATGCCTTCTTTGTGGACATCCCTCCCCGTCGCCTTTCGGACGAACAAAGCGCTGCCTTGGATGAGCCCATCTCCTTGGAGGAGCTGCAGTCGGCACTCTCCAACACCCACCCTGGACGGGCGCCGGGCCCCAATGGGTTCCCATGTGATTTTCTGCGGCCTCACATTACGACTTTAGGTCCCCATCTGCTCAAGGTGCTTCACTCGGCCGCAGAGCAGCATATTCTCCCTCTGGATTGGAGACATGCTGAGGTCGTGGTGTTCCTTAAACCAGGTCGCCCACCTGAGGACCCCGGCTCCTACCGCCCCATTTCATTGTTGAATTTTGAGCCCAAGCTGCTGGGGAAGGTGCTGGCAGACCGCCTCCATACGTGCATACAAGATCTGGTGCACCCTGATCAGTCTGGTTTCATGCCACAGCGGTCCACCAGGCATAATATCCGGCGCGTCCACAACGCAGTGGCGGAGGCCCACAGCTTGGAATGTCCTGCGGCGATCCTGCTGGCTGATATCGACAAGGCGTTCGACACATTGAGCTGGTCATATCTCTTTAAACTCTTGGAAGTGGTCAATCTCGGTCCCCGCTTTAGGGCGTATGTGAAGCTACTTTACACCGATCTCACGGCATCGGTTCGCGTGGCGGGCCACCGGTCGGCCCCCTTCCCCATCCGTAGAGGCACCAGGCAGGGCTGCCCGCTCTCCCCGCTCCTGTTTGCGCTGGCCATAGAGCCATTAGCCACATGGGTCTGTCGAGACTCGGTTCTACGAGGTCTGGACTGGTCTCCGGAGTGCTCCGACAGGATTGTGCTCTATGCGGATGATGCCTTGTTCTTTGTCGGATCCCTGGGTATCCGGGCCACGGGTGCTGCAGATCCTACGGATTTTCGGGGAAACCTCCGGGCTATACGCTAATCCGTCCAAGTCCACTCTGTTCCCTATTTGCGGAGACCAGCGATCTCAGGCCTGGGCCTCGCAGCTGATCATTGCGGAGGCGAGTTTTCGGTATCTCGGGGTGCATATTGCGCGCTGCCCTACTGAAGCTTGGGCCCGTAATATTGCCCCACTGCTTCCTACAGTTCGGGACGAGACGACGGTCTGGTCTCAACTCCCCCTCTTGTTATACGGCAGATCCGCCATATTCAAAATGGTATCTCTGACGCGCCTGCTTTATCGGCTGCAAAACTACCCCTTTCCGATTCCCCCGTCGTGGTTTTGTCAAATCAATGCGTTGTTGAATAGGTTTCTCTGGGGGGGGAGGTGCGGTTCGGGTGGCACTAGCCACGTGTATCCAATCTACGTACTGCGGCGGGATTGCCGCGGCCGATGTCCAGGCCTATTATTGGGCATCGCATCTACTCGTGATAAACGACTGGTGGTATGGCTCCCAGGCGGACCCCGCCTATGCGGTAGAACGTATTTTCCTGGATGGAACACCACTGCTTCATTTCTTATACAGTTCCTTATCACTAGCAGAGCTTCCCCCGGCTTGTCGGCTCGTCATTCAGATCTGGAGGCGAGTGGTCAGACGAATGGGGTGGTGGGATAGACTGACTGCGCGACACCCCTGTGGCAGGGCTCCCACCTTAGGCCAGTCTCAACACTGGTGGGGTTCCGTAGATGGGATGATATTGGGATGTCCGCGTTGGGTGACATAATGCAGGGGTCTACTCTCAAATCCTTTCAAAGGCTACAGGACGATTTTAACCTCCATAAAACGCAGTTCCACAAATACCTGCAGCTCCGACACGCTGTCTCCCCTCTCATACGGGGCCTCACAACTCTTCCAGAGTGTCACCCGCTGGAAGGTCGACTACTCCTGGGGGATCTAGGTGCGCATAAAATCCGACAGATTTACCAAACGATCACAACACACTCCACTACCACTTTACACCGTACTCGGGCGACATGGGAGGCGGATGTTCCCACACTCAGACGATGATTGGGCTGAGGCGTTGGCCAGTCCCCGGTACTCAGCTGTTTCTACCCGATATAGATTGATTCAGTTTAAGTACCTCCATAGGGTGTATTACATGCTCTCACGCCTGTAAAAAATGGGAGCTGTTCCATCCCCCGTGTGTCTCCGTTGTGAGTCGGAGGAGGGATCCTTTCTTCATACTGTGTGGAGCTGTGTAGCGCTGCAACACTTCTGGTCCGGTGTTCGGTCTTGTTTGGGGCAGGTTTTGGCGTGGGATATTCCCGTCGACCCTAGGCTGATCCTTCTGCACGGCACCGACGATATAGGGGGGAACAGATATAAGCGTCATTTATTGTTCCTGGGACTCACACTTGCCAAACGTGACATTGCTCAACACTGGAAAGATACGTCCCCGCCCAGTGTGAGGGTCTGGAAGAGGGCGATGGACCGCTGTATGTCGGCCGAGGTTGCGGTCTTTCAGGCACGTGGCTGCCCGCAGAAACATGAGAAGATTTGGGCGCGCTGGGCCGCCTACAGAGGTATTGACTTATCGCTGTTGGGGCCCACACTGTCCAGAGACCCATTGGATAGATTGGTTGTGAGCAATTCACCGGTTTAAGGGAATCGAGATGTGCAGAGGGAAATGGGCATATTTGCATTATGTTCATGTGCTGTGATATATAGGGTGTGGGGGCGGGGGGTGGGGGGAGGGGGGATCGGGTCTGATGTTCTGCAGACCTATCAAGGGGATGACATATGGTGCCTTGGATTTGTACGATTTGATTATTGCGTGTTTGATGCTCATCGGGCTTCGCCCATTTGGTACCATGGAAAATCAATAAAATTTGTTGTTAAAAAAAAATAAATGAATGCCCCAATTGATGGCCTGGGGAGGCCTTTTGTCATCTGCATGAACACAATCTTTACATATTTTATTGTAATTCAATATGTTGGAAAATGGTCATGAAAATGAATTTCTTCATTATTCGTGAAAATTTGCTTCACGACATAAGATACTGTTCTCCATACAGCGCATCATTTAAGATGCTGTTCTGAAAGCCACAGTTATTTTAAGGAGGCACCCAGAGTACAGAAAAATCCCAAACACTTGGCTTCTCTTTTCAAAGTCTGATGGCTTCGGTCTTTCATTGCCACCTAATTTGGCACTATAAAGTCTGATGTCTTCAGTCTTTCATTGCCACCTAACGTGGCGCTATAAAGTCTGATGTCTTCAGTCTTCCATTGCCACCTATTGTGGCGCTAGCATTGTACATATCTAATGTGCAGTACTGGTCCCCTTTCTCATAATGGACATTGCTCCTCGAGACCCCTAGTGTGGACACGCAGTAAACCTAAAACTGAAGACCAGTTCTAAAACATAACTGGAAGACGGAAATTAACATAGTCACCTCTTTTATTGCGATAAGTATGCGTGTGTAAGCTGTTGGTTTTCTGATGAGTTCACCGTCATATATTTAACACCAACTGTTTTACTCTGTCAAAACTGTATTGCTGTTCTTTCATGAAGACAAAAGTGCTTGTTGGTGACCAACTATAGCATGTGGTGAATGTGTGAACATCTATTGCTTAAGAAACCTGTATGTATAGCATAGAGTTTGGATCCATTTTTTTCCAATGTATGTTAAAAGGAAAATATAGTCTTACAGTAATGGCAAACAATGACCTACTTAATGATGCAGAATTTTGATTATTGCATAATTTATTCAAACTTGCCTCTTAATTTAGGCTTCGATTTGGTCACAATTCCAATGGCAATGCATGTTGTCTGAAAGTTAAAACACAACACATTTAAGCAATCATTTCTTTTTATTCAATGAAAACAAACTTTGGGACCAGTGGGTTTCTTTGAGACATGTTTCTTAAACGTTACAGATTTGATGCATAGAACCAGTTATGGATTATATCTAAATTATCTATGTTTTAAATCATCTGGCTCATTTTAATTTTGTTATGATATAGTTCTTCAAATCGAAATATTGTGTCTTTAATTTAGACATTCTTGTTGTCTTAGTTTTTCAGTTTAAGAGCACTGTTAAAGGTGCTAATGTAAAGATGGGCTGTGGCTAACTGCCGATCATGGCGGATGCTTTCTAGCAGAGCTCCGGGCCGGACCCTCAGTCCCGTTAAAAACTACGCTATTGCGAAGCCATCCGGTAAACCAATCCGACCGGAGCTTGCCTGTAGCCCGGGGCCATACAGAGAGCGCAGGAAGAATTCTGATACCGGTTGGGCGACCCGAGATAGCCATACCGGGATTCCTGCGGCGGCCCACGCTGCAAGGGTGGAGACCACTGCGACTTGCTGACTCTGGCTGCGACTACGCTGAGGGGGAGAGAGGAATACGAATCTTATTGCCGGATTCCCGCTGAAGCCGTGGCCGATTACACAGGCGGTGTGATTGTGACCAGAGAGACCGGCTTCGGGTGAGGGAATTGGTCGGTGGCCGCCAGGCCTGTGTTTCTGGCATCGGGTTGCGGGAGTGGCCTCACCCCGAGCGGCTGACACTACGGATCCTGGTACCACTCCGAGCTGGGCCTGGCTTGGTGGGCATATTAGCGAGGGGGCGATACCGGTGAGAAATGCGCCACAACTCTCTCCGACCCTACCAACGGACTTCCCGCCTAGCCCCGGATGCGGTTTGTACGGCATATCGTCTGAGGTGAAGCTGGCTCTGAGGGTCCCTTAAACGCAGCGGGGGCTGGAGCAGGGTGCAGATTAACAGTCACCAAGAAGTGCAGACAGGCGCTGAGCTTATAATTGAAGTGTGACCCCGAGCCGGGGCCTCGTCCACCTGGGCTGCCCTGAGAAGTGAGTAGCGCAACCACCTGAACAGTATTGTGCCCCCGATCGGACCTAGACCTTCTACACGCTGTGGCTCTCTATTTAGACTGCGACTTCCCCTGCTACCTATTGATGATCCTCTGCTGCTGGAGAGCCAGCCAGCTCTGAGTGGTGGCGAACGGGCGCTGGGGTACCCCTTGATCATGGGGCCCATTGCTGCGATTCCTGGTGGGCACAGATCGGCATGGGGCATAGCGCGAAACTTCACTTGGCGAGTGCTAAAGAGTACGCTAGCTGTGCTCTGCGCCACAGAGTAATATTCAACTCGCCATTGGACTCAAACTCACCGGGAGATGGGTTGCACCAGAGTGAAACAGCCGGACCCACTCGCCCCTGGGGGACTAGAACACAACGAGCAGGACGATGCGGCCCATTCCCCGGATCCGGACTGCATTCCACCGACTGCATTGGGGGAGCCCCCCAGATAAACTGGATTTAACCCTACAAGAAGTCTGTGATTCCAGGAAGGCGATCTAACCACAAATGAGCGCCCTAACCACGGGCTTCTCGCTCTTAAAAGCTGATCATAATAAAATAGCTGAGACTGTGAAAAATAACAAATTGCTTCTCGCCGAGGTGGTACCACAGCAGAAACCTCATTCTGAACAGATCAAACAAATGCAACGCCAAATAACGGGCCTACAAGACAGGGTAGATGATGCTGAAGGACGGGCATGGCGAAATAACATGAGAATAGTGGGATTACTGGAACGTAGCGAAGGATCAAACCCGACCCAATTTATAGAACAATGGCTGTGGGACACGATCGCGCTGGAGGGTCTTACTGACTTCTTCAGTGTGGAAAGAGCGCACAGAATCCCATTGCATCCCCCGATCTCTGGTGCACCGCCAAGGCCCATAATAGCACGAATACTCAATTACAAAGATCGGGACACCTTATTACGATCCGCCAGAGAGAAAGCGCCAATTCAATTCGAGAATAAACGGATCTCACTGTATCCAGATTTTACATTGGCGGTACAGCGATAAAGAGCCTCATTTCAAGAAGTGAAAAAGACACTCAGAACACATAATTTGAAATATGCCCTCTTATTCCCAGCTCGTCTAAAAGTTCTTTATGAGCAGAAGTCTCACTTTGTGGATAACCCAGAGGAGGCCGCGGAGTGGATGGAGGTCACGCTGTCACCGAATTCATCACAAAGATCGACTGAATCTACCAAGCAGAAACCGCAAAAACCGAAAAAGTCGGGACGGGCCAAAAGAAAACGTTCCACACAGACAAGAAGACAGGCCCATCTCAGGAGCAAATCATCGAAGGCAGGAAATCAGCAATACTAGTGGCAGCAGCGTTGGATGGCCAAGACGCAGTCTCGATGGCTGATTCCAGCGAATCTCATGAAGACACTAATGTACATTCGGACTCCGAAAACAATATGGCTCTCTTTCCCTCCATTACCCCGCAGATGGTAAATGACTATTTGGGGTAATATTCTTGGCCTGCGGCTGCGGAGGTTTTGGACATCACTCGAAGGTAGAACATATGCTCAATTCTGTGCACATTGGTATAGCAATGTTATTTCATGGTACTTTATAGGGACCGAGCTCGGCCAGCTGTTTTAGCAGTTCAGTGTATTGCATCCATATAGCCACAGCTGACTATGGTATCCACCTCCCCCATTGCAATTGCAAGAACATGTAAATTGTTTGAGGTTCAAATTGGTTTTATAGTTTGGTTCTCTTCAGGTTTGCAAGGGAACCCTGTATTGGGAATTGTTTGGGGTGACCATAAATCAGACTCACTCATAGGTAACTCCTTAGGCTATCATAAGTGCCACACAGGGGCTAGTCTGAAACCACAATACCTAAGAACAAATGGCTACGCTAGGTAAATACACGGTTACGACCTGGAATGTTAGAGCAATGGGGTCTGTACATAAGTGGCATAGAATATATGCCCAGCTAAATAGAAGGAAAGCCCCCATTGTATTAATGCAAGAGACGCATCTGACTAACTCTGAAGCCACTAAGTTGCGGAAGAAGTGGAGGGGGGGGGAGTTATTTTATACATCCTATTCTGCATTTGCGTAAGGGGCCGCTATATGGATCAGAAAAGGCACTCCTTTTGCTGTCCTAGATCAAAGAATAGATACAAACGGCAGATATGTATTGCTCCATGGCACACTAGACGGTGAACACTTAGTGATTGGTAGCATTTACGCCCCTAACACAGAACAGGACCAATTCTTAGGTACCCTTAACACGGTAATGGCTGACTGGGGTGAATACCCCTGGATTTTAGGAGGGGACTTCAATGCTGTATTGGATGTAGAGTTGGATCGCTCCCACCCACCACTGCAGGGAACAGGCAATAAGAAACAAGCGGACGCTCTGCGAGGCTGGGCGGAGGGTTTGGAACTGTATGATGCGTGGCGCATTAAAAACCCGAATTGCCGAGAATACTAGTTTTATTCCCCCCACATATGTTACACACACGAATTGACAGGGTGTTTTGTTCTGCACCCCTAATAGCAAGGATCACCCATACTACTTATCTTGGGAAAACACTCTCTGATCATAATCCGTTGGAAGTAGCGTACTCCTGGGGGAAAATTCCCACACCAGTGCCAACATGGAGATTACAGCCCCTAACTCTGGAAGACCCAGTATTCCGCTCCACCCTTTCCACAGCTATATCTAACCACTTCTCCGAAAACACAGACACTGCAACTTCACGGCAGGTAGAATGGGAGGCCTTTAAGACAGTCATTAGAGGGGTAGCCATTAGCACAAGAGTAGGTGCCCGTCTTACACTAGATAGAGAGCTGCTGGAGCTAGAAGATCAATTAGGTAGACTGGAGCAGGCAGCATCCTCGGATGCCACAAAGGAGGCGGCCCTGCGAGAAGCTCACATCAAACATGCTGAACTCCTAGAAAAGCTACGGATTATTGACTATCGTGCCTACATGCAAAAGCAAGAGGCAGATGGGGCTGGTGCCCTACTGGTTAGGATCATAAGGGATGCGCCATCCAGGACCCCTATACAGGAAATTACCACCCTAGAGGGTACCACAGTCAACACACAAATAGACATAAACACAGCCTTCAGGAAGTATTATGAAACACTGTACGCCCCACCTAGAGAGTTCAGGGAGGATGAGCTTGAGAACTTCCGTGATGGGCTAGAATTCCCCCAATTACTGGAAGCACACAAAAAAGAGCTGGCTGAACTCATTTCCAAAACCGAAATTAGGGAAGCAATTAAAGATCTCCCAAGAAATAAGACCCCCGGTCTTGATGGGCTACCAGTTGAGTTTTACTAGACTTTTTCGGCAATGTTAGTTCCCCAACTAGAACGTTTATACCAGGAAGCACTGAACACAGGATCCCCTCCCCCCCCCCACCACAAGGCAGGCACTGGTCACATCCCTCCCGAAGCCTGGTAGGAACCCTTTGGACATGTCAGGATACCGTCCCTTTTCATTACTGGATACCGATTATAAAATTCTGAGCAAAATATTAGCCCGTAGACTACTTCATCATTTACCGAAGTTGATACACCTAGACCAATGCAGCTTTGTGCCCGGCCGTAGCACCTCCCTCAACATCAGACGGCTGCACCAGGTGCTAACCTCCACATCGGCGGACAGCCTCGGAGCGGGCTGTATCTCCCTAGACCTGAGGCAGGCGTTTGACACATTGAATTGGACGTATATGCTAAGAGCACTCTCCAAATTTGGGATAACACAAGAGTATGTGCGTTGGGTTAACTTATTGTACACCGAACCCACGGCACGCGCCCGCACTGGAGCCCACATTTCACAGTCCTATCCGGTAGTCCGGGGCACACGTCCGGGATGCCCATTAGCCCCCCTGTTTGTGTTAGCGCTCAAACCTTTAGCCATTAAGTTACGTACGGTTGCAGCAGAAAAGGGAATTAGGATCAGGAATATCACCCATATACTCTCCGCCCTTGCGGATGACATTATCCTTTACTTAAATAACTTGCGGAATTACCACAAACCCATCCCAACTGTATTTCAACAATTCCAAGACTTCTCAGGCCTATCTATCAATGAGTCTAAGTCATATGCCTACTATTTCAAGGATACGGCACGGCTAGAACCTGTTCACTTTGGTCTCTGGAAATTCCCTGTCGTGCCCGATACATTCAAATATCTTGGCATACAAATATATAGGGATGCACAGGATCTGCTGGATGGTAATCTGGCCCGTGCTTTTAAAACACTTAAAAACCAAATCACATTCTGGACCTCATTGCCGCTCTCAGTGGCGGGAAGAGTGGCCATTTCCAAAATGGTCATGCTCCCTAGACTGCTATACTTTTTTACAAATTTACCTGATAGTGATCCCGGCACACACCTTTAAAACTTTAAATACACTATTAGAATTAATATGGGGTAAGGGTCGCAGGAGAGTGGGACTCTCAATAATTCAGCTGAGCACTGACCAGGGAGGCCTGGATGTCCCGGATTTCAAGGCATACTGCTACACGAGCCAACTCCAGTGGCTTTCATACTGGATTGCAGGACATAACTTGCAGGAGCTAGGGATGACGCAACGAACATGGGACAGAGGAAACCTCCATACCCTGTTATTACTGAAAGGAAGGCCCCTGATAGCGGCACCCCCACTGTTAAATGTAGCCCTGTCATACTGGAAAAAAGCAATCCAATACACTAAGGGTCTACTCCCTTATGCCCCTAACGTTCCATTGTTAGGATTCCCCACACCGACCAAAATAGTCACTACCAGCTGCATTTCTAAATGGTCGAGCGAGGGAGTGAATACAGTTGGGATGCTATTTAACAACAACATGTTAATGGACCATGAGAATATTGTCAGGGAGCAAGGAGTGCCGAATTCCCTGTATATTCTACACGCAAGCATTAGCAGATATATTAAACACACTTGGGCACCAGAAAGTAGAGAGCCCCCCAAGCATGATTTAGTACACACACTATACCTCATGGGCAATGGAGGACACTTAATCAGGTGGTTGTACAGAGGTATTCGCTCCCATGCGGCAATTCCGCTTCAAGCATTGAGGGAAAAATGGAATGTGGACTTAGGCCGAGAACTAACAGACAAACAATGGGAACGAATGCTGGAACATCCCAAGAAAGTATCCTGCAATCCCAAATTTAAATTTATCCAATATATGGTGTTACATAGGGCGTACTTGACTCCGCACCGATTAAGCAAGATGTTCCCGGAAGCGGTGGACCAATGTCCTCGGTGCCATATACAAAACGCTGATCTACTACACATGCTGTGGTGTGCCCACGATTGGTTGCATTTTGGTCAAATGTGCTTAAAATACTATGAGAGGTGGCGCCTGTAACGGGGAGATACAGTAGAATACTGCATTGTAGGATTGTGTAACAAACGAAAGAAGCAGGGGGTGTACTCCCGATTCGCCAACCTGGCTTTGATCTTGGCGAAACGGTCCATTACGATGCGATGGAAATCTGCACTGACCCCAGCGGCTCTTGCCTGGCATGGCGAAGTAGTCAGATGGGGCAGGGCCGAAAGTATGGAAATCCGGAGAGTAGAAAATAGGGGCTTACGTAAGAATCCAATTTCACTGGAGTGGGATGCAATGTTAGAACTTTTTATTTCCACTGAACCTTCACTACACTGAGATTCTGTAAGGTAATGAGACTTCCTTCCAAACTAACGTGTTCCAGTAAATAACAGACCCCTCATGGAATCAACAAAGTTGTGATATATACACTCAAAACTTGGTACTTGGCAACATATGCATGAGCACAGATCTGACTGCCGACTGTAGACCTATGTAAATAATGTAGTGAGTCTGGGGTTGGGAGGAGGGTGGGATCTTCAATCTAATTTGTGCAGGGAGGCGGGAGGGTATTTAGTTGTTGACATAGGTGTATTAACATAATTTTGAAATACTCACTGCAACGGTTTGTTACTAGCTTATTAATACTGCCACTGTTTTGAACATATTTGTCGTTGGGGATATGCCAGCAGTAAAGATCCTTCTGTAACTGTAATATGTTGCTCTTCCATGATTGTAGCAATGTAACATCTAATGCCTTGTTGGTTTGTTAACCTTGAAAATCAAAAAATATGTTAAAAAAAAAAAGGTGCTAATCTTACGCGGTTGATTTGCATCAGTGATATTGTCCTTAAATTGAGTCCGCTCTGATGAACTTAAACCAAATAAACTGAGGTACAAGAAGCGGCAAAATAATGAATATGTTTAAAACGTTAACTTGTGAAAGTGAACATAGTTCTTATAGATTTAAGTTAAATTTGTCTTTAAGACTCTGCCTTTCTGACTGCAGCAAGTGGTAGAAAGGACAGTGCCAGGGTTAGCAGGTACTACCGCTGGTGAAGCTTGATCAATTCAGTTATTTGCACAAATACTGTTTCAAGGTGAAAGTATTATGTGGTATGGCAGGGGTGCCTTACCATGTAACATTAGCACAATACACAAAGATGGAACCCAGGTACTCTTTTGTACACCTTCTCCTTGACATGATTCGAGAGAAATCTGACACCAATTTATAAAAATAGCTCTGATTCCTATATATTTTTAGACACAAACGCAATCAATACTTACAGGATAATCAGAGTTATCTATTTTAAAGTATTACATAAATTATTGCTTTGTAGTGTAGAAAAATATTAACATTGCGGTCAATGGAAAAAACACATATATGCAATCGGGTACTTAGAGAGTGAGGTCAACTGAACCCACTTGGGGTTACGGTCTCTTGATTCCCTAGACCAGTTCACAATAGCTAGCACTATTTTACCAGGGGTTCGGGGTGCAGAGATGCACTTTAGCTGCCAAACGAAGCTGTCAATCAGCCTTGCGGTCTTGAAATGGCTACTTTAGCAAAAGGTATTTGCTTAAGCAAGGAGTTGGCAATGGACCAGGAGTCTCCAGGAAAATAGACTCTACCTGGTTCGGCGGACTCTGGTGCAGAGGTGCTCTTGGCTATCCATGGTGATGAACAAATCTGCGGCCAGTGGTGCTGCCAGTTGTGCCAAGAGAGGGTGCAAACAAATGTAGGATGTTTATGATTAAGCCACGCGGGGTGGGGGTTGGTCTTTCGTGCAGTTGGATCTCTCCTCTTGAAGCATTGAATAAAGCAGGTACTAGTCGGACTGACCACCAACAAGCCTTGCAACCTACAAGCACTGCGGTTGAGGAAATCTTACAGAAGACCAGGGGAATGTTGTATAAACCTGAACCTTGCTGAGGATCGGGACTCCAGTTCCCAGAAGGCACCTGCCCAGTGACTTTGAGCGGCCATGCCGGACAGCTCGGTGGACAGTACTTCAAGGTTGTGGATTTAGCGGTTTGTGTTTGCCAGCTGCACGGCGCTAGTTCCTCTAGCCCAAGGGAGTTCTTCTGTAGTCTGGAGTTTGCAGAGGGGTTCACCTTACTTTTGGAACCGGTCTCTTGCCTTGGTCAAGTCGCAATCCAGGAGATGCAGGGTGGCTGCCACAGGTGCAGAGTTTAGCCCCTCTCTTTGTGGAGTCCTGCCTTGTCGTGGAAACGTGTCTCTTTTTGGTATGTTGAATCTAAGGTTCTGGGATGCCCCTTAAATCCTGAATTTAGGGGGTATTGGTGGGTGTGAGGACTAGTAGCCAATGGGCATCTATGCCCGAGGCTAATCCACCCCAGTAGTGACCATATCCGGTGGGAGTATGTCACTAAAACTAGTCAGAACATGCTTTTTAGCCTAAATTAAATATGGCCAAAACCATCCTCGACTGTACACCTCAGTTGAGACACCTTAGAGGTGTTGTCAGCCTTGTGGAGGTGCACGCCTCCTGTATAACTAATTTTCATGCCTGCTTGTGAAAAACAGTGCCTGGGGCAGGAGGAGGCTTTGCCCTTGAGTGGGGGACAAGTGGCTTTGTACAGCAGCGCAAGTGAAATCTTTGAGGCTCACCGCCGATATGGGTCCTTTCACTAACCATCTTGTGTGGGCGGAGTGATCACCTCCTGCACACTCGGGTCTTTGTTTATGACCTCTAGGAGCGACACACACTCTCAAGCATGAGGTCAAATCTCTGTCTTGGCACCAACCCCTCGTAAAAGCCTGCCAAGGCACAAGAACACTGGGTTAACTTGGTGGGCACTGTCTAAAGTACCACCTAGGTACATGCTGGTTAAACCTTGACACACCATTGTGTCAGGGGTTAAAAAGCACGGTGTTTGCACCAAATCCGAAAGAAATCGACCGTTCTATAATGGAGCTGGACATCTGGGGTATGTCCAGTGGCCAGCCCATGTTATCCTATGGAGGGTCTGTCACTTGTAGTAGAATTACTTTTAGAATGCTACCACAGGGCAATCCAGGACTTAAGAGCACCCCAGAACCTTAGATTCTACATGATAACAAGAAGCATTTTGCAAGAATATTTTGATCATATTGTTGCAACCGATGAGAAATCTATCTGATACAAAAAGTAGAGAGGTTAATTTTAAACTAGGAACCTTGTGCCACTTTCCACCTGGTGCTTTTCTGTGTAACTATGGATATTCTAGGAGGAAATATATTGTTCATAAAAACACATGCATTGATAATTTTAAAAGTAACATAGTAAAAATAAAACATTAGGCACTAGCATAATTTTGATTGAATCTAATATACCCTTGCAGGATAAATGAAGTGCAGACCAGCAGTCAATTAGGGTCGATAGTTTGTTTAATGGAAGCTAAATTAAATCCAATAATTTCTTTCACATCTATCGAATGCCGACCACCCAAATATCTTTTTTATCTCAACTCAGATGAAATGTGCTAGACCTAACTTGTATTCCAAGTAAGTGGTATTTAATGGAAAAAGTTCTGTCTCACCAGAATTTAGTTTGTATTTAGGAAGCTAGTTATTTCTTTTATAAATGGTGTTATTGAAGAGTCTGGATTACACATATACATTAAAATGTAGTCTGCATAAGCAGACAATTTAATTATGTCACCACCACAGTCAACATCTTGTGCTTGAATATTATTCATAATGCTTTCCAGGAACGTTTCTAAACAAGAGGGGAAAGAGGGCAAACTTGTCTATATTGTACATGGTAACAAGATTAAAAAATCAATTAGTACGAACACTTGTTATAGGATTAGACTATTATATGTGTGTCATGTTAATGCAATTAGCTTTAAAACCAAATGAAGATAAAGATCTAAACATAAAAGGCACTTAATTTTAAATAAAGATAAGGACTGGTTGTACAAGGAATTTGAATATTCTTGTACATGCGTTGATTGAAAACTAAAGGTAGGTGATTGTCTTCATTGAATTTCTCTTTACATTTTTTGAAGTACTTGCCATCTTACTTAACATTCAAATAGTTTGCCATCATCTTAACTACTTTGCTCTGTCCCCCATAATATTTAGCCTTAATTCTTAACAAAACAATTTTAAAATTAAATTTAAGGCAACTGTGAGTAGAGTGGTTTAATATATTGTGTGGCTTTGCGACTTCACGTGTAATAGTCACTGTTCAGTATCAGGTCCAGTCAGGCTCGTTTGTAAAACCTTAGCTCAGTCATGGGTAGTTGTGGCTCAGAGCAGTCAGGCTGTATCAACGGAACAAGAGTAAAACATTTGGAAGTACTAAAACAGTTGAATAAGAATAAAATGCAACGCAATAAAAAATAAATCTTACACCAATTTATAGACATATAAAAATAGGATGTATTTCTATTTTTAGACACCTCAAAGGAAAAAAGCCAAAAGAGGGTTCCAGATACTGAAACAACCGACTTACAGAAAGGATTGGACTTTGTTCCAACCCCAAAAGAAGACCGGTTCCATACTGCTTATGAACTGCACCAATTCTTCCCAAAAATATGCTTACAAGCCTTCTTCCATGACCAACCTCCTATTGAGAATACAGATTCAGGCCTACGTAACACGTCGGTTATTTACTCCATCAGCAGGGATGGTGCCTCACGTGGTACTGACATTTGGACAAGCAGTCCTTAAAGATGGAGAGATGCACTCACAAGCTCTAATTTCATGATAACCAGAATCAGTACCCACTACATGGAGTCACAACATACACCTGACAATCTACATTGGACAGTCTTTGAGGCCCACACACAAAGACATAGGGACGCTCTATTCTGTGAGGAGCAAAAATGGATTTTCTGCTTGTCAACAAACCTAACTGGGCTCAACGACGACATACCATGGGGTGAGGTGACCATGTGAACATAGACAGCTGCCATCACATGTTGAACCACCTGCCTTGATCCATTAGCCTATACATTCTCAAGACCTATTTGTTTGTTGGTACTGCATGTACATAACTCAACCTTTTTTGTGTATCCGCGTAAGCCCTAGTGATACTGCACTAGGTATTATTCCTCCACCAAAAATATCCCCCCCCCAAACTGGCCAACCCTGTCTTTGATCCTGTAACCAAAGACTTGGAGGGATACAAGCAACTTTGAAATTTGTGCCCCTTGCCTTCTTGTCACCCCCCATTAGAAGCGGATGCGTGCATTCACAATACTTGTTATGGGGCTCACTCTTTTACATGCAGAGGCTTAATGCTCCTGCATACCGCATTTCCTGCAACATGGCACCTGCTCAGGGACGCCTACAGGCTCGCCTTTCAGAAAAAGAGACTGACCGGTCTGGCCGTGTTTACTCTGACTTGGCTGTATCACAACGAAAGTTGTCTCAGGACACTACCTGAGGGGACCACACTGAGACCACTCAAGTGGACCGCACATTTGATGGCCCACTTCTTTTAACCAGCATAGTCTGGTATGGTGCCACATCCCGCACCGCTAGCAAGATGGCGCCCACTTTAGGACGCATCAGTCCTAGACAGGACAGCTTCCAGCTAGTGCTCCGACCCAGCTTGACTAACTGGAGCTACCTTTGAAAAAATTTGAGCTCTGGCAGAGACACTCCCATACTGGCTGGACGAGGGGTAGGTCGCCCGCTAAATGCGCTCGCTGGCATTTGTGAGTACTTTCCTCATCTTGCAGAGGACTGGTTTCAGACTTACCGGCCCATTGTGCCCAGCCCTGTCACCCTTACAGCTTTGTGCCTCCATTTCTTGTCTTCTACCAGGACGTTTGGTACCCCAATGTAATTTGGTAAGTTCCAATACCTGGACCAAAAGGCATTTGCCTTTACCTGCTGTTCGCTTTATCTCAGTGCCTACGCTATACGTTACATGTCTGCCTGGCTCATACTGTGGTTTTTCATAATTGTGGTGGACATCCCACATTTACTATGCAAGGGTGGTGACGTCTACCTGCATGCTTCTGTTTGCAATGCGCAGCATGATAATACAGTATTCAATATTATGTTCCTTTATCACCCTCCCTCTATTTTTGGGTCGTTTATTTCCCTGCTGAAGGTATACTACATACTAGTGTGATCTATCTAGGGTATGGTATTATTTTCATGCACTTGTTTCCAACCCCTACACGAGTAGATTAGGACTTCGGTCCGGACGAAATGCCATGATCTCTATAACAGTAATAGGGCATGAAACATGTCAACCTTCTTTTAAAACCTCATTGTGCTGGATTGGGCCATTTTACCCATCTCCAGCCAGACCTTATGTTTTTAACCATAACAAAGGAACCCAATTGTTAAATAGTATTTTGGGTTATTTTAGTTATTTTTGCTTCACACTTTTTTAACCAATCTACTCACTTTTTCACACACACCAACACACCTCACTCTTCACATCGGCAAAAACAAAAGAACTCCGGCAAAGAGCCCCTTGTGGGGCCTGTTGGGCATTGCAGCTCTGGCCCAACGAGGAGCTACCTGATGATGAACCATGACACACCTTCGGGTGTGTGAGGGCCCTTGATCCTAAGGGAGCAGATGCCCCTATCTGCCCCCGGCAGGTTTCGACGTTCTCCTTTGATAGGAGCTGCATACCCTCTTTTTGCATGTGCCACTTTTGTGCCCAATACGAGCCTTAGGGGATGTGGTGACTAGCCAAAGGGCTACCAGGTCATCTCCCTCCTGATGACTTCCTGCGAAGTGTGGTATCTAGCTGGCTCAGAATGTGCTATTCTGACCACTCCCAACATGGCACAACCCTTCTTTCAGTGTGTGGTTCTCCCTAGCCTGACCCAGAGGTGTGGCTTGACAGCGGCTTCTCCCTCTCTGCTCGAGATGTCAGCCTGTCCGCTAAAATAAAAGAGCAGCTCTTCCATGTGTGACTACCATTTGCCCTTTAAAGGCTGCTTCCCCTTTGAAGCTTGCCTTTTGGGCTCACACCCACTCTGGCCATTCTACCCTTGAGGAGGTCAAATCTCTTCCCAATGCAAGTTCTTTGTTTCCTTTCCTGAGAGTTGGTCACACCTCTCATCAGGAGGGCAGATGTCTGTCTGCGATATTAAATTTGACTTGAGCAACAAGTTGGGTTTAATGCACTGATTCTTTTAATACCTTGAAGTACCGTAGTTAGTAGTACCATATGGAAGTTAGCACAGCAGAGTTATCAGTGTGTAACTCAATACTTGCCAATGGGGCTACTAGCCTTTCCACAGTAAAAACAACAATGCAAGTTTTTTACTGTTAGGACAGGTCAAAACACGTCCTTTTTATTATACAGCACCCCTGCCTTAGACCTCGTTAGAACTGCTTTGCGGTCTCGTGTGTGTGTATATATATACTGCGATGGGCACGTGCTTCGCCCGCAGTTACGCGAATTTATTCGTGGGCTGGTGGGAGAAGCACGTGGCCTGGGCAGGAAATAATGAGAAGTGGCTAGAAAACATTGTGTTGTGGTCCCGCTATATAGATGACCTCTTCATCATTTGGAAGGGGACACGGGAGGATGCGATGATCTATATAGCGGCCCTCAATCACAACACATGTAATTTGACATTTACTGAATGCATCAGTGACACACAAGTACCCTATTTAGACTTACTAGTCTATATAGAAGATAATAACATACAGACCACACTCTATCGGAAGCCCACGGCTGGGAACAGCACTTTACATGCGGATAGTTTCCATCCTAACAATGTGATCAGTGGCGTTCCATATGGGGAACTTGTGAGAATCAAACGAAACTGTACAACACATACAGAATTCTTGAGATCTAAAACAGATGCATTTAACAGACTAAGAGAATGAGGGTATCAAGAAAGAGTGTTGAAGGGAGCGGAAAGAAAAGCAGAACAACTAGAAAGAAAGAATCTGATATTTGGAGAAAGAGAACCTTCAGGACAGGGACAAGAGAAGAAAGGAGAAATAAGGATGATAACTGAATATTCAGCCCAGTCCTCAGAGATTTTTCAAATGTTTCGGAGGAATTGGAAGATTTTGAAATCAGATATTATTATAGGGCCACATATACCGAAGAACCCCTGATAACTTACAGGAGAGGTTCGGCCCTAAAAGACCAACTAGTGAGGAGTCACTTTTCTAAAAATCCCAAAAGGAAAGACACTGTGACAGGGTTTTATCCATGCATGAACTGTAAGGCATGTAAGAACTGCAAAAAGGTCAAGGAATTTAACATCCCAGGCAGAACAACGAAAAGAAAAATCAATAAATTAATGAACTGCAATACTGATTTTGCAGTATATTGTTTGACCTGCCCATGTGAGTTAAGTTATGTGGGGAGCACCATCCATCCCACTAAAAGAAGGGTTCTAGAGCACATGCGTGCTATAAAGAACCGGGATGCCACGTATCCAGTGGCCCGCCACTTTCAAGACCATCATAAATCCAATCAGAACCTCTTAAAGTTTTTCTGCATTGATCAGGTCCCCAAAGATGAAAGGGGTGGGGACAGAGTAAGGAAACTTAGGAGATTGGAATCGAAATATATAATTGAATTACAAACAAAAAGTCCGGCAGGCTTGAATAATGAAGAAGAATTATGGATTCATATTCCTTGAAGTTTGTAAAGGAAGTTTTGTAAATATGTATTATAGGAAGGACAGGAAGTACTTTTGCACTGTAATTATATTAGCACATATGGGGGTTATGAATTTCGAAATGCTTATGTACTATGAACTAAGTCTAAGCCATTGAATAATTTATGATTCATCAAAATGTTGATGGATTGTGATATATTGAATTTTTGATTGAAGTACTTATGAAAATAAGCCCATTCAGGGCATAATAACAGGAATACTAAATCTATAAATTGTGATTTCACTAACATAAATTGAGGAGTTATACAAAACTCATAATATCTATTGTACCACTCGTGGCTAGATTGTATAAAATTATGTATACATGATGTGAATAGTTGTACATAGGATGAACAAAAAAAACGTTTAGCAAACGAATGTAAATATAGAACAGTAGGTCTTATAATTTAATTGTTAAATAATATGGTTGATAAGACATCTTAAGATGGCCGCTGTTTGAACCTAAGATTTGTGATAATTTACAATAACCCCTTGTCGCTCTCTATGCACAACCCGGATGAACTGCTTTTTCCTTTTCTATGTCGATGATTTTATTTTTTTAAAAAGAGAAAGTAATGTTTACCCTACCGACATTGACGAAGGCGTGTAGCCGAAACGCGTCTGTCGTGTGTGTTTGTTTGTGTGTGGCTTCAATAAATTAAGAAAAATAACCCATCAGTGTGCGCCTCGTGTACGGCCCTCGAGAAGGGCCATCAAGGAGGAATATATATATATATATATATATATATTCATATTCACTGAAAAAACAAAGGTTACAGGGACATTATAGTTAGGAATTAGCATTTACAAAAACTTAGAAATTCACTGGAAAAAACAAAGGTTACAGAGATGTTATAGTTAGGCTCATGTTTCACTCGTACAAAACCAGAGGAATTCAGCACTTATAGTTAGCTGAGCTAACTATAACTCGCGCCCCCGCAATGCACTGCTTTTGACCTCACATATTACATCACTCTTGACATGGTCAGTGAAATCACTGATGGCATCACTGATGACATCTCAAATGACATGACATCATCCACAGAATCTCTGACATACCCACTCATACCCCAATATAACCTTTCATACACCCACTCCAACTAGTACACTAGCATTCTCAAAACCATTGACACACCCATACAAGTACTTATACACCCTCTCACTGATTCATAGGTCTTCACACAAATCCACTCAGTTACCCATACAGCCACTCATACACCATCTCACTCATTAACACAGCCACTGATATATCTACTGATAAATCCACTCATACAGCCATACAGCCACTCACACAGTCAGTCACTCATAGAGCTACTCACACACCTACTCACCTATAGAGTCAATCACATAGCCATTTACTCACCTATACATTTATACACACACCCACTCATTTATTCATACAGATACTAACACATACTCACCTATACAGTCACTGACACAAGCACACACTCACCCATAAGGCCACTCTTGCAATCACTCAGTCACACATACAGTACCTCATATACTCCAACACTCACCTATGCTGCCTTTCACATATGCAGGTACTCACCCATTTACCACTGACACATCAACTCACTCACGCAGACAGTCATACACACACTCACTCACATATACAGCCACTGACTCACCCACGCACTCAACCATGCAGGCAGTTACACACCCCCTTACCCATCCACACAGACATTGAGACACCCATGCATGTACTCAGACAACCAATCACTCACCCATACAGAATCTCACATACCCACTCACACACCTATACAACCACTTAAAAACCAACTGGCAGACAGATTCAGAAATTCACACAAGACACTCACCCATACATTCACTGAGACACTTAATTATTCACTTACACAGTTACTCACACACCCACTGATTCACCAATATACCTTGGTATGTATATGTGACACTCATAAACACTTTAAAAAACACTCCCAGTCACTGTATGATGTCATCCGTGATGTCATCCGTGATGTCATAAGTGATGTCACTGACCATGTCATGAGTGATGTAATATGTAAGGTCATAAGCAGTGCATTGCGGGCGCCAATTATAGTTAGCCTAGCTAACTATAACTGCTGAATTTCTCTGATTTTGTACGAGTGAAAAATAAGCCTAACTATCACTTCTCTTTAACCTTTGGTTTTTTTCAGTGAATTTCAAGTTTTTCGAATGCTAATTCCTAACTATAACGTCCCTGTAACATTTTGTTTTTTTCAGTGAATTTCTAAGGTTTTTAAAATCTATTTGCTACCTATAACGTCCCTGTAACCTTTTGTTTTTTCCAGTAAATTTATAAGGTTTTTTAAAAGCTAATTCCTAACTATAACGTCCCTGTAACCTTTGGTTGTTTTCAGTGAATTTCTATGTATTTTTTTAACTAGTAATCGCATTTGCAAAGTGGTGGAGAAAGGGGGCCGGGCCTCCGACCAGCTCTCAGGAATCCTGCTGCGTAGGACTTACAGGAGGTAGCAGGAGGGCTTCTTGGCCCCTAAGGTCCCTCAGGAGTAAAGTAGACTTCATCCCCCAACCTGTAGTGCACCACGAGTGGAGCCAATTTACAGAGTGGTGAAGAAAGGAAGCATGGCCTCCAAAGACCTCTTAGCAATCACGCTGTGTGGGACTTCCTGGAGGTAACAGGAGGAGTAGTTGGCCCTCAAGGACGTCCTTGGAGGCCAACTACACCTCCTGTTACCTTCTGTAAGCCCCACACAGCAGGATTACTGAGAGGTTGTCGGACGCCATGCCCCCTTTCTCCACCACTGTGCAAATGCGGCTCCTGGTGCACTAGTAGTAGGGGGGTGAAGTCCCCTTGGCTCCAGAGGATCCTTGGGAGCCAACTACCCCTCTTGTTAACTCCAGTAAGTCCCACACAGTGGGCTTGCTGAGAGATGGTCGGTAACCACACCCCCTTTCTCCACCACTCTGCGAACTCATCTCCTGGCGCACTACTAGTTGGGGGATGAAGTCCCCTTGCCTCTTTAGGGTCGTTGGCTGCCAACTCCCCCTCCTGCCACCTTCAGTAACTTAAACACAGCTGGATTGCTGAGAGGTTGTCAAAGGCCACGCCCCCTTTCTCCACCACTCTGCAAACGTGCCTCCTAATGCACTACTGGTTGGTGGAAGTAGTTCACTTTAGTCCTGAGGCCTTCAGGAGTAAAGGGGAATTTGTTCCCCCAACTAGAAGTGTGCCAGGAGGTGCGTTTGCAGAGTGGTAGAGAAAGGGGGCGTGGCCTTCAAGTCCTCTCAGTAATCCGGCTCTCTGGGACTTACTGGAGGTAACAAGAGGGTTTGTTGGCCCCCAAAGACCCTCAGCATTCAAGGAGACGCCATTCACCAACCACCATTGCGCCATGAGGCGCGTTTGCAGAGTGGTGGTGAAGGGGGCGTGGCCTCCGGCGACTTGCAGAAGTTTTTGTTTTTTAATTATTTTTTTGTTTTTAGGAAAGGGGCTGCAAAGCCTCCCTCCCCAGGCCGATTACGGCCCCAGGCACCCCATCCCCCGGGGCCGGCCTTTTCCTTTGATTTTTTTTTTAAATAAAGGAGGGGGGGGGCTGCGTGGCCCCCCCTTCCTTGGGCCAATTTTGGCCCGGGGACACCATCCCCCAGGGCCTGCCCTTTATTTTATTTTTCTTTAATTGGGAGGGGGTGCCACGTAGACCTTCTCCTAAGGCAAATTTAGGCCCTGGGGACTCCATCCCCCGGGGCCTGCCCTTTATTTTATTTTTCTTTAATTGGGATGGGGTGCCACGTAGACCTTCTCCTAAGGCAAATTTTGGCCCTGGGGATTCCATCCCCCGGGGCCAGGTCTTTATTTATGTTGATTTTTAAAGTGGGAAGGGGGCCACGCGGCCGCCCTCCCCAGGCCGATATTGCCCCGGGGACCCCATCCCCTGGGGATGGCCACCTTGTTGGGGATTGCGGGGGGAGCCTGAAGGCCACCACGGTCCCTGCTGGCTCCCTGCCTCCTGCGGGAGCCTGCATTGCTTTTGGACAGAGGGAGCTGCTAACATGCAGCTCCCTCTGTCCTAAAGCAATTCTGCTCCGCTTCATGGAAGCAAGAGCATTTTTAATGCTCTCGCTTCCATGACGCAGACCAGTGTTTGCTATGGCTTGGCAGGAGCAAGCCATAGCAAACTGCAATGTCCCAAGGGCTGGCACCCCGGGCATCTACGGTTCCACGAAGGGTGCCGTGCGGCTCCCCCTCCAACATTAATTAAGCCCTGGGGAGGTGGTGGTCCCCGGGGCTGCGAGGATAGCGCAGCCCCCGTATGTAATTAAATATAGTGTTGCCCCGGGGAGGCGGCGGTCCCCGAGCCTGCGTGAGGGGGCCAGAACCCCCCACGCATTTTTTAATATAGCCCCGGGGAGTTGGCATTCCCCGGGGGCTGGGGTTGGCACAAGGCCTCCCACACTTGTGTGAGTTAGCCCCAGGGAGGTGGCTCTCGCTGGGGCTGTGTGGGGGGCTGGAGCCCCCCATGCATTATTTTGTAATATAGCCCCAGAGAGGTGACAGTCCTCGGGCTGTAGGGGTGGGCTGCATGGCACCCCCCCCCATTTCCTTTGTCTTCAGCGCCATGGAGGTGGCGGTCCCCAGGGCTGTGGGGGGCACCCCATCATTATTTTTAATTGCCCCGGCCCACCCAGGGGCTTAAATTAAACGAAGCGTGGGAGTCCGCGCTTCTTTTTTTTTTCTTTCTTCATCCAATGCGATTCCCGCCACCAAAAATCAGATTTTAGGCACAAGATCAGTTCGGGCTGTAGCCGTGTCTAAAGTTTCCAATTGAAATTAACATGGATAACAACTGTTTTGGGATCCCCCTTTTTCTCGGCCCCCGCTTGATGGATCACCCTGAAACTTTTAAGACAGCAACTGAATTGAGTGGCTTATTAGTTTTTAAAATTTCGTGAGGATTCGTCAAACCGACGCCAAAGTTATTGGCTAATGGAAAAACACTCTTCCTAAGGAAACTAGGTCCTAACTAGAACTACCTACTGGCGACCGCCAGTAGGTAAAAAATAAATATATATATATGTGTGTGTGTATATATGTACATGGAACAAGATTGGGGTAAGTGGAACTTCAGAGGGGTGCAAGAGAGGACCCTCCGGGAAAGAACCATCACCCTTACCTTGGGGCCCGTCTTCCAGATTATCTCACTGAGGCATCATCTTTCCGGTCATCTGCTATAACACTAGGCAACAGGATATTGATGACTGGCAGAGGACATTACAATAAAGTGTGTTTATAATACCAAACACATGAAATCTAGCATTACGTGAGCACGCATAAACAGCTGGAACGGATTCATAATAAAGAGAGTCATTGACAGATTATCACTGCACCAACCGAACTACTTTCCAGTCCAAAACTAGAACCCAAATGGGAAAGATTCCGAATAACCATATGGAATAACACTGGGACGTAGAGATACACGTGCATACACTAATCGCATAGTTGACATATTGGAGACGAGCAATATGGTGGAATTACTAGCCCAGTGGGAACGGGCAGCAAAGGAGGTGTTTAGTAATAGTGCATATGATATGAATAGGAACATATTTGAGGACCAAACTGGCAAAATAACGGAGAGGATTATCTGGAACACTGACTTTGTTTTATACGCTCTGGAATGTGATTGCCAAATGAAATACATTGGTAGTACGATCAGCAAAGTGAAAATCCACATTCTACAACTTGTGAGGGCCATAAAAAATCAGTATAGAAACTACCCTGTGGCCAAACATTTCTGGGAGGTACATCAAGCAGACCACAAGTGTTTGCGCTACTATGGAATCAAACCTATCAAAGCCCATCCCCACAAGGGTGGTCGGGAACTTGAATTACAGCAGTGTGAGTTGAAAATGATTATTTTGATGAGAATGGAGAAACCCTGGGGCCGTAACTTTGATGCTGAGCTACATGTCCCATTTGAGGAGAAGAAAATGTCTACGACAAATATTGTGAGCGATTATTCCTGTGAATCACTGATTGAGTGAGTATCTCTTCTAGGGATGACTCACAGTATCATTTTAGTGCCTTTGCTTTTATGTACGATCATGTTATCTCCATACACATACATGGCCCCTTTTGGAATGTGATCATTGATTAAATCATTGTATATACAGACATAGATATGCTTAATCAATGCTGACTAGTGTATGTTGAATTTTCATCCACTTCTCTGTATATGCACTTTATTTTTTATATAGAAACCTTTATATTGCACTGCACTGTGACGGTTACATTCTTGCAATTTGGAACTTGCCAATTTTATTCTCAATTTAGCTATTTTTGGCTCTATATGTAGAATACGTTCACAGGATATCTTTCCTGGTGGGTCAAATTCTAGGCACTCTTATTGTTTTAACTTTATTATGCCTGGCAAATGATGACTTTGTATTATATATGTTGAAGGCATAACCTGAAATTGATTATTGGGGCATATGAATAGCAAATGGGGAATTAATATGCAATATGATATCCATGACTTGCACTTTAAATCTTTATATGGACATGATTGTTGCCAGCAAATGCAATTGAGCACTTTATTGTATAATTTGTGTGCTATTGGCTTGCTATTTGCACATTAAGACTAGTATCTCATTTCTGAACCATCAAGCCGTATTAATTATATTACTAGTGAATTTCGATTGCTGCTATATTCTGCTCATCTACACTTTCAATGGGAATTTATGCTGCTATTAGTTTGTTAGAGAATTGCATATGAGCAGTTTATTTCATGGTACTGCTGCTATTTGACCTGCAAATGTGATCAACATACTATATCGACTTTTTTTTGTTTACTCTATAAAGTCATTTAATAAACAGCTGGGGCATCAATGACCTCTACTGAAACATCTCATGTTGATGGTGTGGTTGCTAGTGGATTGCAATTGAACTATTCACTATACAGTCTAGCTGCTTATGGCCTGCTGCTTATATATTATGTTATCTTCAAACCATTTGGTTGAATGATCTACAGGTACAGAGAACCTTTATTACTGCCAGCAGTCTGCACATGAACACTTTAAATGTGTAATTTTGCAGCTACTAACTTGCCAGGGATCTGCACATGCCACTTTATACTAAGGCTCTCCTGTTATAGATTTGTCAACTGCACGAGTGTACCAGGATTAATATTCCATGTTAAGTTAATTCACAAACTGTTATAATTGTGATTGATCGGCATATAAACATCTTGGAACTTGACTTTTTGGATTTGAGATTTATAAAGCGCAGCAATCACCCTAAGGCATCAAGGTGCTGATGACCAGCCGTCCGGAAGAGGATCACCAACAATGTTATTGGCCACATTTAGCATCAGTGCATTTTGATAGTTTTGTTATTTCTTTATTTTTAATATGTCAATAGATAACTGCAGTTGATTGCCAACTTTTGTCCAGGACAGCCACAAGAATATATATATATATTACAATATGTTTGTTGTTACTGACTTGCAAAACTGTACTCAGAGATTATATTATGCCCCTCTGTGTTCAATATTAGATTTTAAAATAGGCATGGTTATTTCAATGTACCTCTAATCAGCTGGGAAAACATGACATCCCACAATTGTTAAATCGCTTTTGTATTTACATGGAGACATACACTGCATTATCAATATGGTGTGAGAATATGGCTTTAAGAAACAGTGAATGTAGCGTTCCTGCTCGCATGAAAGAGCTGTGCAATGGTAGAAGGACTGTATATTAATCACAATGGTGGGGGAGGGCGGGTTGCCCAGTTGAGTAAGCCGAAACGTGTTGGTGTCCTGCTTGTGTTTGGTGCACGGTTTTCAACCAAATAAAACCACTGCCTGCATCCTGCTGTGCCTGCTCCTTTTGTTGGAATCATCTAATTGTTTGAAGCTCTGGTGTGGCTGTGATGGTGGTGGAAGGCCACTGAATATGGTGATCTCTCTCTCTCTCTCTCTCTATATATATATATATATATATATATATATATATATATATATATATATATTCACTGAAAAAACCATAGGTTTTAGGGACAGTTATAGTTAGTTGGACATTTCACTCGTACAAAACCATAGAAATTCCCCGTTATAGTTAGTTCAGCTAACTATAACTCGCGCCCCGCAATGCACTGCTGATGACGTCACATATTACATCACTCATGACATGGTCAGTGACATCGCTGATGACATCACTGATGACATCTCAAATGACATCACTGATGACATCATCCAGTGACTGTGTGTTTCTGTAAAGTTTAAATATGTTTAATATATATAGGGAAAGGCGTATTGAAGAATGAGTGGGTGTATAAGTGTCTGAATGGATGATTTAGTACGTGAGTGACTGACTCTACAAGTGAGTGATTAAATGTATCTTACTGAATGCATGGGTTAGTGACTAAACTGTGTGAATGTCTGTATCCGTCTGTCTGTTGGTTTGTAAGCGGCTGCATGGCTTTCTGAATAGCTACATGAGTGTCTACATGGGTTATTGATTGATTGTCTGAGTATCTGTATGGGTGCCTGAGTGTTTGTGTGGGTGGGGTGTGTGTGACTCTGTGCATAGAAGTGTGAGTTGGTGATTCACTGGGTGCATGGTTTCAAGAGTGCATCTGTGATGGACTGTATGGGTGGGTGAGTGTGTGTATGGGTGTGTTAGTGATTGAATGTATATCTCAGTGGTACATGTGTGAGTAACTACATATGTGAAAGGCAGTATATATGTGTGTTGGAGTATATAAATGGCTATAAGTGAGAGTGTGTGATTGTGAGAGTGGCTGTATGGATGAGTGTGTACTTGTATCAGTGATTGTATAAGAGCGTAAGAATGTGCTAGTATTTGTATGAGTAAGTGAGCTGGTGTGTGTATAACTGTATAGGTGAGTAAATGGGTGTGTGATTAAGTTTTTGCATGACTGACTAGGTGTGTGAGTACCTCTATGGATGAGTGGCGGTGTGTGAGTGTTTATATAGGTGTATGAGTGCATATGATAGTCCTGTACTGAGTGACTAAGTATGAGTGACTGTACGGGTGAGTGAGTGGATGTGTGTGTAGACCTAAGAATCAGTGAGTGGGTATGTAGTTTTTGGTGTTGGAGTGTCTATGGTTTTGAGAATGGCAGTCTGTAATTTAGAGTGGGTGTATCAAAAGTTATATTAGGGTGTGAGAAGATGCATGAAATTATCACATGGATGATGTCATCAGTGATGTCATTTGAGATGTCATCAGTGATGTCACTGACCATGTCATGAGTGATGTAATATGTGACGTCATCAGCAGTGCATTGCGGGGGCGCGAGTTATAGTTAGCTGAACTAACTATAACGGGGGAATTTCTATGGTTTTGTACGAACGAGTGAAATGTCCAACTAACTATAACTGTCCCTAAAACCTATGGTTTTTTCAGTGAATTTCAAAGGTTTTTAAATGCTAATTTCGAACTATAACGTGTCTGAAACCTATGGTTTTTTCAGTGAATTTCAAAGGTTTTTTAAATGCTAATTTCTAACTATAACGTGCCTGAAACCTATGATTTTTTAAGTGAATTTCAAAGGTTTTTTTAAATGCTAGTTTCTAACTCTGCCTACAGAGGTAGGACATGTGAAGAAAGAAGAAAAAAACGCACAGAAAGAAGCAAAAGATGTGCAGAAAGAACCAACAGAGGAGCAGAAAGAGGCCTTGTTGCAAAATCATCCTGTGCCCACAACTTTTTCAGACGGGTACTGGTGGTAACTGACTCTGACTAACCAGAGCCAGTGCTATGCTAAAAGACACTTAGAATACAGTGAAAACACCTACATACACTAGGGAACACTATGCGTTGGGGTACCCCTGTGATTAGCATGACCTCCTCTGCAAGTCCCTAGTACATAATAGGGCAGGGGATTAAAACTACCTCTTAAAACGCGCTACAGGGCGCGTTTGCACAGTGGGGAAGGGAGGGGGCCTGAGGTGACATGTGTGCAAACGCACCCCGTGGCGCGTTTTAGGCTGCGGGATTAAGTCCCCTTGAATTCTGAGGGTCCCTGGGGCCCAACTAGCCCCCAGGTACCTACAGTTAGGACCACAGAGCTGAGTTGCAGAGAGGCGTTCCGAGGCCACGCACCTTTTTCACCTCTCTGCAACGCAACTCTGTTGTGCTTACTGAAGGTACCTGGTGGGCTAGTTGGCCCCCAGGGTCCCTCAGGATTCAAAGGGAATTAATTCCCCAACTTAAAACGCACCACAGGGCGTGTTTGCGCACATGTCACCTGAGGCCCCGCCCCCTCCCTTCACCACTGTGCAAACGCGCCCCGTGGTGCGTTTTAAGTTGGGGATTAGGTCACCTTGAATCCTGAGGGTCCCTGGGGCCCAACTAGCCCACTAGGTACTTCCAGTAAGCACCACAGGCCTGCGTTGCAACGCCTGTAACAAATTGTGCAGTTGTGTTTAGGTAGTGAAGAGGGTCGTGCTGGGGGTAGTGTTTTAGGGTTTAGGGTAGTGCAGTGGTGTTTGTGTAGTGTAGGGGGTCATGCTGGGGGTAGATTTAGGGTTTAGGGTAGTGCAGTGGTGTTTGGGTAGTGTAGGGAATCGTGCTGGGGGGAGTGTGTTAGGGTTTAGCGTAGTGCAGTGGTGTTTGGGTAGTGTAGGGGGTCGTGCTGGGGGTAGTGTTTTAGGGTTTAGGGTAGTGCAGTGGTGTTTGGGTAGTGTAGGGGGTCGTGCTGGGGTAGTGATTTAGGGTAGTGCAGTGGTGTTTGGGTAGTGTAGTGGGTACTGCTGGGGGTAGTGTTTTAGGGTTTAGGTTAGTGCAGTGGTGTTTGGGTAGTGTAGGGGTACTGCTGGGGGTAGTGTTTTAGGGTTTAGGGTAGTGCAGTGGTGTTTGTGTAGTGTAGGGGTAGTGTTTTAGGGTAGTGCAGTGGTGTTTTAGGGTAGTGCAGTGGTGTTTGTGTAGTGTAGGAGGTCATGTTTTAGGTTTTAGGGTAGTGCAGTGGTCTTTGGGTAGTGTAGGGAGTCGTGCGGGGGTAGTGTTTTAGGGTAGTGTAGGGGGTCATGCGGGGGGTAGTGTTTTAGGGATTAGGGTAGTGCATTGGTGTTTGGGTAGTGTAGGGGTCATGCGGGGGTAGTGTTTTAGGGTTTAGGGCAGTGCAGTGGTGTTTGGGTAGTGTAGGGGTCGTGCTGGGGGAGTGTTTTAGGGTTTAGGGCAGTGCAGTGGTGTTCGGGTAGTGTAGGGGGTCGTGCTGGGGGAGTGTTTTAGGGTTTAGGGCAGTGCAGTGGTGTTTGGGTAGTGTAGGGGGTCGTGCTGGGGGAGTGTTTGAGGGTTTAGGGCAGTGCAGTCGTGTTCAGGTAGTGTAGGGGGTCGTGCTGGGGGTAGTGTTCTAGGGTTTAGGGCAGTGCAGTGGTGTTTGGGCAGTGTAGGGGGTAATGCTGGGGTTGGTGTTTTAGGGTTTAGGGCAGTGCTTTGGTGTTCGGGCAGTGTATGGGGTCGTGCTGGGGGTGGTGTTTCAGGGTTTAGGGCAGTGCAGTGGTGTTCGGGCAGTGTAGGGGGTGGTGTTTCAGGGTTTAGGGCAGTGCAGTGGTGTTCGGGCAGTGTAGGGGGTCGTGCAGGGGGTGGTGTTTCAGGGTTTAGGGCAGTGGTGTTCGGGCAGTAAAGGGGTCGTGCTGGGGGTGGTGTTTTAGGGTTTAGGGCAGTGCAGTGGTGTTCGGGCAGTGTAGGGGGTGGTGCAGGGGGTGGTGTTTCAGGGTTTATGGCAGTGCAGTGGTGTTTGGGCAGTGTAGGGGGTGCTGCAGGGGTGGTGTTTCAGGGTTTAGGGCAGTGCAGTGGTGTTCGGGCAATGTAGGGGGTCATGCAGGGGGTGGTGTTTCAGGGTTTAGGGCAGTGCAGTGGTGTTCGGGCAGTGTAGGGGGTCGTGCTGGGGCTGGTGTTTCAGGGTTTAGGGCAGTACAGTGGTGTTCAGGGAGTGTTGGGGGTCATGCTGGGGCTGGTGTTTCAGGGTTTAGGGCAGTGCAGTGGTGTTCGGGCAGTGTAGGGGGTTGTGCTGGGGCTGGTGTTTCAGGGTTTAGGGCAGTGCAGTGGTGTTCGGGCAGTGTAGGTGGTCGTGCTGGGGCTGGTGTTTCAGGGTTTAGGGCAGTGCAGTGATGTTCGGGCAGTGTAGGGGTCATGCTGGGGCTGGTGTTTCAGGGTTTAGGGCAGTGCAGTGGTGTTCGGGCAGTGTAGGGGTCTTGCTGGTGCTGGTGTTTCAGAGTCTAGGGCAGTGCAGTGGTGTTCGGGCAGTGTAAGGGGTCTTGCTGGGGCTGGTGTTTCAGGGTTCAGGGCAGTGCAGTGGTGTTCGGGCAGTGTAGGGGGTCGTGCTGGGGGTGGTGTTTCAGGATTTAGGGCAGTGCAGTGGTGTTTGGGCAGTGTAGGGGTCATGCTGGGGCTAGTGTTTCAGGATTTAGGGCAGAGCAATGGTGTTCAGGCAGTGTAGGGGGTTTTGCTGGAGGTGGTGTTTCAGGGTTTAGGGCAGTGCAGTGGTGTTCGTGCAGTGTAGGGGGTGTTGTTTCAGGGTTTAGGGCAGTGGTGTTCAGGCAGTGTAGGGGTCTTGCTGGGGTTGATGTTTCAGGGTTTAGGGCAGTGCAGTGGTGTTCGGGCAGTGTAGGGGGTCGTTCTGGGGGTGGTGTTTCAGGGTTTAGGGCAGTGCAGTGGTGTTCCGGCAGTGTAGGAGGTCGTGCAGGGGGTGGTGTTTCAGGGTTTAGGGCAGTGCAGTGGTGTTCGGGCAGTGTAGGGGGTCGTGCTGGGGGTGGTGTTTCAGGGTTTAGGGCAGTGCAGTGGTGTTTGGGCAGTGTAGGGGGTCATGCTGGGGCTAGTGTTTCAGGATAAAGGGCAGAGCAATGGTGTTCAGGCAGTGTAGGGGTTTTGCTGGAGGTGGTGTTTCAGGGTTTAGGGCAGTGCAGTGGTGTTCGGGCAGTGTAGGGTGTCGTGCTGAGGGGTGGTGTTTCAGGGTTTAGGGCAGTGCAGTGGTGTTCGGCCAGTGTAGGTGGTCTTGCTGGGGGTGGTGTTTCAGGCTTTAGTGCAGTGGTGTTCGGGCAGTGTAGGGGTCTTGCTGGGGGTGGTCTTTCAGGGTTTAGGGCAGTGCAGTGGTGTTTGGGCAGTGTAGGGGGTCTTGCTGGGGCTGGTGTTTCAGGGTTTAGGGCAGTGCAGTGGTGTTCGGGCAGTGTAGGGGGTCGTGCTGGGGCTGGTGTTTGAGGGTTTAGGGTAGTGCAGTGGTGTTCGGGCAGTGTAGGGGGTCGTGCTGGGGCTGGTGTTTCAGGGATTAGGGCAGTGCAGTGGTTTTCGGGCAGTGTAGGCGGTCGTGCTGGGGCTGGTGTTTCAGGGTTTAGGGCAGTGCAGTGGTGTTCAGGCAGTGTACGGGGTTGTGCTGGGGCTGGTGTTTCAGGGTTTAGGGCAGTGCAGTGGTGTTCGGGCAGTGCAGGGGGTCGTGCTGGGGGTGGTGTTTCAGGGTTTAGGGCAGTGCAGTGGTGTTCGGGCAGTGTAGGGGGTCGTGCTGGGGCTTGTGTTTCATGGTTTAGGGCAGTGCAGTGGTGTTCGGGCAGTGTAGGGGGTCGTGCTGGTGGTGGTGTTTCAGGGTTTAGGGCAGTGCAGTGGTGTTCGGGCAGTGTAGGGGTCATGCTGGGTTTGGTGTTTCAGGGTTTAGGGCAGTGCAGTGGTGTACGGTCAGTGTAGGGGTCTTGCTGGGGGTGGTGTTTCAGGGTTTAGGGCAGTGGTGTTCGGGCAGTGTAGGGGTCTTGCTGGGGGTAGTGTTTCGGGGTTTAGGGCAGTGCAGTGGTGTTCGTGCAGTGTAGGGGGTCGTGCTGGGGGTGGTGTTTCAGGGTTTAGGGCAGTGCAGTAGTGTTCGGGCAGTGTAGGGGATCGTGCAGGGGGTGGTGTTTCAGGGTTTAGGGCAGTGCAGTGGTGTTTGGGCAGTGTAGGGGGTCGTGCTGGGGTGGTGTTTCAGGGTTTAGGGCAGTGCAGTGGTGTTCGGGCAGTGTAGGGGGTCGTGCAGGGGTGGTGTTTCAGGGTTTAGGGCAGTGCAGTGGTGTTCGGGCAGTGTAGGGGTCGTGCTGGGGCTGGTGTTTCAGGGTTTAGGGCAGTGCAGTGGTGTTCGGGCAGTGTAGGGGGTCTTGCTGGGGGTGGTGTTTCAGGGTTTAGGGCAGTGGTGTTCGGGCAGTGTAGGGGGTCTTGCTGGGGGTGGTGTTTCAGGGTTTAGGGCAGTGCAGTGGTGTTCGGGCAGTGTAGGGGGTCTTGCTGGGGGTAGTGTTTCAGGGTTTAGGGCAGTGCAGTGGTGTTCGGGCAGTGTAGGGGTCTTGCTGGGGGTAGTGTTTCAGGGTTTAGGGCAGTGCAGTGGTGTTCGTGCAGTGTAGGCGGTCGTGCTGGGGATGGTGTTTCAGGGTTTAGGGCAGTGCAGTAGTGTTCGGGCAGTGTAGGGGTCGTGCAGGGGTGGTGTTTCAGGGTTTAGGGCAGTGCAGTGGTGTTCGGGCAGTGTAGGGGGTCATGCTGGGGGTGGTGTTTCAGGGTTTAGGGCAGTGCAGTGGTGTTCGGGCAGTGTAGGGGGTCGTGCTGGGGTGGTGTTTCAGGGTTTAGGGCAGTGGTGTTCGGGCAGTGTAGGGGGTCTTGCTGGGGGTGATGTTTCAGGGTTTAGGGCAGTGCAGTGGTGTTCGGGCAGTGTAGGAGGTCTTGCTGGCGGTAGTGTTTCAGGGTTTAGGGCAGTGCAGTGGTGTTCGGGCAGTGTAGGGGTCATGCTGGGGGTGGTGTTTCAGGGTTTAGTGCAGTGGTGTTCGGGCAGTGTAGGGGTCGTGAAGGGGTGGTGTTTCAGGGTTTAGTGCAGTGCAGTGGTGTTCGGGCAGTGTAGGGGGTCGTGCTAGGGTATGTGTTTCAGGGTTTAGGGCAGTGCAGTGGTGTTCGGGCAGTGTAGGGGGTCGTGCAGGGGCTGGTGTTTCAGGGTTTAGGGCAGTGCAGTGGTGTTCGGGCAGTGTAGGGGGTCGTGCTGGGGGTAGTGTTTTAGGGTTTAGGGTAGTGCAGTGGTGCTTGTGTAGTATAGGGGGTCGTGCTGGGGGTAGTGTTTTAGGGTTTAGGGTAGTGCAGTGGTGTTTGTGTAGTGTAGGGGTCATGTTTTAGGGTAGTGCAGTGGTGTTTGGGTAGTGTAGGGGTCGTGCTGGGGGTAGTGTTTTAGGATTTAGGTTAGTGCAGTGGTGTTTGGGTAGTGTAGGGGGTCATGCTGGGGGTAGTGTTTTAGGGTTTAAGGTAGTGCAGTGGTGTTCGTGTAGTGTAGGGGGTCGTGCTGGGGGTAGTGTTTTAGGTTTTAGGGTAGTGCAGTGGTGCTTGTGTAGTGTAGGGGTCGTGCTGGGGGTAGTGTTTTAGGGTTTAGGGTAGTGCAGTGGTGTTTGTGTAGTGTAGGGGGTCATGTTTTAGGGTAGTGCAGTGGTGTTTGGGTAATGTAGGGGTCGTGCTGTGGGTAGTTTTTTAGGATTTAGGTTAGTGCAGTGGTGTTGGGGTAGTGTTTTAGGGTTTAGGGTAGTGCAGTGGTGTTTGTGTAGTGTAGGGGGTCATGCTGGGGGTAGTGTTTTAGGGTTTAGGATAGTGCAGTGGTGCTTGTGTAGTGTAGGGGGTCGTTTTGGGGTAGTGTTTTAGGGTTTAGGGTAGTGCAGTGGTGTTTTTGTAGTGTAGGGGGGTCATGTTTTAAGATGCAACGCTCCAATACCTGATCAGTCTGCACTACATAAAACTGCAAAAAAACTAAAAATAAAAAGTGTTTTGCACACTTTTGTCATTGGGCTATATGTGGGCTACATCTGGGTAATATTTGTGCTACATTTGGGCTCTTTTTTCACTGGTGGCCATCTTGGAAGACTTCTTTGTTATGAAGTTTCCTAATTTCCTCATTTACTGCAGTCTCCTCAGTAGGAAATGCTTTCAGTTTTTTACTTTGATTCCATCAAGAAGGCATTCAGATGTGTCACACATTTGCCATAAATTCAGAATGTTATTACTCTAGTTGTTCATTAGATCACTGTAGTAAAGCTACTGCTCACCAAGGAGTTAACTGGAAGTCTACTGCTGGTATTGAAAGTGATTGTTTCAGTCTGCATGTCAGAATTTTCTAATGAAATAGAAGAGGATTTGAGATCTCACTTAAAACATGCACTAAATTTTCTTTTTGCAGCACTAACCATAATTTCTATGGCAAAATGAACCCCCTGATTTTGTTCCTTTTTAACCCCTTGACCGCGATCGGAATTCCGCTCGTATGCTGGACATTCCGATCGCGGGTGGGGTCGTGACGAGCTCAGCTCGTCATGCGCACAGCGCTACCGCGCAGCATGACGAGCTGAGCTCGTCATGAGCACGGAAGGGGTTAAATTAAATGTTTTAAGTGTTACCAGTTTATTCCAATCAAGATGGCTTCAGGTGTGCCATACTTTTGTCATAAGTAAGGCTGTTAGCACTCTAGTTGTTCATTAGAACACTCAGGGAAGCTGCAGTAGAACACAAAGGCATCAACTGACAGGCTGCTCCTGTTGAAATATAACAGGAAGATATTTGAGATCTCACTTAAAACATGTCCTAATTTTTCTTTCTACAGCACTAACCATAATTTCTATGGCTAAATGAACCCCCTCATTTTGTTCCTTTTTAAATTAAATGTTTTAAGTGTTACCAGTTTATTCCAATCAAGATGGCTTCAGGTGTGCCATACTTTTGTCATAAGTAAGGCTGTTAGCACTCTAGTTGTTCTTTAGAACACTCTGGGAAGCTGCAGTAGAACACAAAGGCATCAACTGACAGGCTGCTCCTGTTGAAATATAACAGGAAGATATTTGAGATCACACTTGAAACATGTCCTAATTTTTCTTTCCAGAGCACTAACCATAATTTCTATGACAAGATGAACCCCATCATTTTGTTCCTTTTTAAATTAAATGTTTTAAGTGTTACTAGTTTATTCCAATCAAGATGGCTTCAGGTGTGCCATACTTTTGTCATAAGTAAGGCTGTTAGCACTCTAGTTGTTCTTTAGAACACTCTGGGAAGCTGCAGTAGAACACAAAGGAATCAACTGACAGTCTCTGCCCTTGTTGGATGTACATGTTTTACTGAGAATGTCAGACTTCATTCTCACATGACTGAGAAAGATAATGTGAATTTACAGAAAATATGCTCTCATTTTAGCTTCTGGGGCACCTTCCAAAACTGTATGGGACAAGCATGTGAAAATAGTTTTCTCTCAAACATGATTCATGATATCCCAGCAGAAGGTTTTTCACAGGGTAAAATCACCTTAGAACACACCACAATTCCTGAAATTAGTATGGTACCATCAACAAATGAATTCTAATGTAACTAAAGTCTGTTATCACCCTTTATAGTTCTCTTTTTGGTAACCCTCAAAATCTTCGATTCACTACAATGCATTTCAATGGGGTACTATCATTTATATTGGTCCCAAGATGGCTGCCAGCAATTCCAGGATGAAGTGCTGACAGCCAATCAGATCTCACGATGACATGTGTGGTTAGGCTCCGCCCAGATATATATGTGTTTTTACTTTTGATTTTCTCAGCAACTACTGAAGCAGATTTACACCATTTAACAAAAAGGGTTCTTTTTGAACCAAGAACTACCTCTTTGCCAAATTTGGTGTAATTCCGTTCAGCAGTTCGGGCTGTAGCCTTGCATAAAGTTTCCCATGGGAAATTGATTTTTTGACTCTTATTTTTTAATTTCTCCGCAACTACTGAACGGATTTACACCATTTAACAAAAGGGTTCTTTCTGAACCAAGAACTACCTCTTTGCCAAATTTGGTGTAATTCCGTTCAGCAGTTCGGGCTGTAGCCGTGTCTAAAGTTTCCTATGGGAAAATGAATGGGGAAAACACGTTTTGGGACCCCCTTTTTCTCGGCCCCGCTTGACGAATCACCATGAGACTTTCAGGGTAGAAGCGGACCAGAGCGGGCCATAAAGTTTGAAAATTTCGCAAAGATTTGTCAACCGACGCAAGAGTTATTTCAAATAGAATGTCGCGGATTTCCTATGGAAAATAGGTCCTAACTATAACTATCTACTGGCGACCGCCAGTAGATAATATATATATTCACTGAAAAAACCATAGGTTTCAGGCACGTTATAGTTAGAAATTAGCATTTAAAAAACCTTACAAATTCACTGAAAAAACCATAGGTTTTAGGGACAGTTCTAGTTAGTTGGACATTGCACTCGTACAAAACTCGTGAAATTCCCCCGTTATAGTTAGTTCAGCTAACTATAACTTGTGCCCCCGCGATGCACTGCTGATGACGTCACATATTACATCACTCATGACATCCCCCGGGGCTGGCCCTATCCTTTGGGGTCTGTGGGGGGACCCCAACTCCCCCACGGACCCTGCCGGCTCCCCGCGTCCTGCGGGAGCCGGTATTGCTTTTCCACATGGGGAGCTGCTAACATGCAGCTCCCCGTGTGGAAAAGCAATGTGCTTTGGATATTGGAAGAGAGAGCAGGTTTCCTGCTCTCTCTTCCAATATCCAAAGCAGTTTGCTATGACAGGACGGGAGCCGCGAGGCTCCCGTCCTGTCATAGCAAACTACAGTGTCCCGGGGGTAGGCACCCCGGGACACTGCAGGAGCCGGCCCTGGGGGGTGGTGGTCCCCAGGGCCATCAAGGGCTCCAGGAGGGGGGCCGCGTGGCCCCCCCTCCTAACTTATTCAAAGCCCCGGGGAGGTGGTGGTCCCCGGGGCTCTGTGGGTCCGTAACGGACCCCCATATTTAAATCTTTAGTGCCCCAGGGAGGTGGCGGTCCCCAGGGCATGTGGGGGGGCTTGAGCCCCCCACACAGGCAATTTTAATTTAAAAAAAGAAGCCCCGGGGGGTGGCGGTCCCCGGGGCTGCAGGAGGGCCGAGAGCCCTCCAGCACCATTTGTTTTTAAAGCCCCGGGGGGTGGCGGTCCCCAGGGCTTGGGGGGGCCTTAGAGGCCCCCCCACATATTATAAATAAACCCCGCATGCCCCCGGGACTTGGCCCACCCAGGGGCCAATTAACAACAAAGCACGGGAGACCGTGCTTCGTTTTTTTTTTATCGGCAGGATCCGCGCACCCAGCGCGTTTTTGCCGATTTAAAAAAAATAAAAATTGGGGCCCTGGGGGTCCTTGTTGGACCCCCTGAGCAGGCCTAGGGGGTCAGGGTGTTTCTACCCTGCCCCCTTTTTGCGCTTTGCGCACTTGTTTTTCTTTTTTCTTGTTCCTCGGTTCTACCGAGCAACAAGATGGCTGCCAACACTTCCTGGTTTGGAGTGTTGACAGCCAATTAGCATGCAGCTCGTGATCGGGAGGGTGCGCGGACCCTACGCGGCCATAGATATATATGTGATTTTCCTTTTGATTTTCTCAGGAACTACTGAACGGATTTACACCATTTAACAAAAAGGGTTCTTTCTGAACCAAGAACTACCTCTTTGCTAAATTTGGTGTAATTCCGTTCAGCAGTTCGGGCTGTAGCCGTGTCTAAAGTTTCCTATGGGAAAATGAATGGGGAAAACACGTTTTGGGACCCCCCTTTTATCTCAGCCCCAGCTTGACGAATCAAACCGAGACTTTCAGGATAGGAGCCGACCGGAGCGGGCCATAAAGTTTGAAAATTTCGCGAAGATTCGTCAACCGACGCAAGAGTTATTTCAAATAGAATGTTGAGGATTTCCTATGGAAAATAGGTCCTAACTATAACTATCTACTGGCGACCGCCAGTAGATAATATATATATATATATATAAATATAAATATATATATATTCACTGAAAAAAAACATAGGTTTCAGACATGTTATAGTTAGGAATTAGCATTTAAAAAACCTTTGAAATTTACTGAAAAAACCATAGGTTTCAGGCACGTTATAGTTCGAAATTAGCATTTAAAAAACCTTTGAAATTCACTGAAAAAACCATAGGTTTCAGGCACGTTATAGTTAGAAATTAGCATTTAAAAAACCTTTGAAATTCACTGAAAAAACCATAGGTTTCAGACACGTTATAGTTAGAAATTTGCATTTAAAAAACCTTTGAAATTCACTGAAAAAACCATAGGTTTTAGGGACAGTTATAGTTAGTTGGACATTGCACTCGTACAAAACCTGTGAAATTCCCCCGTTATAGTTAGTTCAGCTAACTATAACTCGCGCCCCCGCAATGCACTGCTGATGACGTCACATATTATATCACTCATGACATGGTCAGTGACATCACTGATGACATCACTGTTTTTTAAATGTGAACGGGAAGGGGACCGCGTGGGCCCCCCTCCCGTGGCCAATTTCGGCCCGGGGACCCAATCCCCCGGGTCATTGCCACCTTTTTATTTTCATGGAGGGGGGCTGCGATGCCCCCCTCCTCAGGCCTCCTTAGGCCCCGGGGTCCCCATCCCCCAGGGCCGGACTTTTTACATTTTTTTATTTATTTTTTCTAATTTGGGGAGGGGGGCCGCGTGGCCCCCCTCCCGGGCCACTACTTGCCCCGGGGACCCCATCCCCCGAGGCTGGCCCTATCCTTTGGGGTCCGTGGGGGGACCCAAACTCCCCCACGGACCATGCCGGCTCCCAGCTTTTCCACATGGGGAGCTGCATGTTAGCAGCTCCCCATGTGGATAAGCAATGCCGCTCCTATCCTGAAAGTCTCGGGGTGATTCGTCAAGAGGGGGCTGAGAAAAAAGGGGGGTCCCAAAACGTGTTTTCCCCATGCAATTTTCCATAGGAAACTTTAGACACGGCTACAGCCCGAACTGCTGAACGGAATTACACCAAATTTGACAAAGAGGTAGATCTTGGTTCAGAAAGAACCCCTTTTGTTAAATGGTGTAAATCCGTTCAGTAGTTCCTGAGAAAATCAAAAGTAAAATCACATATATATCTGGGCAGAGCCTAACAACACATGTCATTGTGAGATCTGATTGGCTGTCAGCACTTCATCCTGGAATTGCTGGCAGCCATCTTGGGACCAATATACATGATAGTACCCCATTGAAATGCATTGTAGTGAATCAAAGATTTTGAGGGTTACCAAAAGGAGAACTATAAAGGGTGATAACAGACTTTAGTTATATTAGAATTCATTTGTTGATGGTACCATACTAATTTCAGGAATTGTGGTGTGTTCTAAGGTGATTTTACCCTGTGAAAAACCTTCTGCTGGGATATCATGAATCATGTTTGAGAGAAAACTATTTTCACATGCTTGTCATATAGAGTTTTGTAAGGTGCTCCAGAAGCTAAAATGAGAGCATATTTTCTGTAAATTCACATTATCTTTCTCAGTCATGTGAGAATGAAGTCTGACATTCTCAGTAAAACATGTACCTCCAACAAGGGCAGAGACTGTCAGTTGATTCCTTTGTGTTCTACTGCAGCTTCCCAGAGTGTTCTAAAGAACAACTAGAGTGCTAACAGCCTTACTTATGACAAAAGTATGGCACACCTGAAGCCATCTTGATTGGAATAAACTGGTAACTCTTAAAACATTTAATTTAAAAAGGAACAAAATGAGGGGGTTCATTTTGTCATAGAAATTATGGTTAGTGCTGTAGAAAGAAAAATTAGGACATGTTTTAAGTGAGATCTCAACTATCTTCCTGTTATATTTCAACAGGAGCAGCCTGCCAGTTGATTCCTTTGTGTTCTACTGCAGCTTCCCAGAGTGTTCCAAAGAACAACTAGAGCGCTAACAGCCTTACTTATGACAAAAGTATGGCACACCTGAAGCCATCTTGATTGGAATAAACTGGTAACACTTAAAACATTTAATTTAAAAAGGAACAAAATGATGGGGTTCATTTTGTCATAGAAATTATGGTTAGTGCTGTAGAAAGAAAAATTAGGACATGTTTCAAGTGTGATCTCAAATATCTTCCTGTTATATTTCAACAGGAGCAGCCTGTCAGTTGATACCTTTGTGTTCTACTGCAGCTTCCCAGAGTGTTCTAAAGAACAACAAGAGAGCTAACAGTCTTACTTATGACAAAAGTATGGCACACCTGAAGCCATCTTGATTGGAATAAACTGGTAACACTTAAAACATTTAATTTAAAAAGGAACAAAATGATGGGGTTCATTTTGTCATAGAAATTATGGTTAGTGCTGTAGAAAGAAAAATTAGGACATGTTTCAAGTGTGATCTCAAATATCTTCCTGTTATATTTCAACAGGAACAGCCTGCCAGTTGATGCCTTTGTGTTCCACTGCAGCTTCCCAGAGTGTTCTAAAGAACAACTAGAGTGCTAACAGCCTTACTTATGACAAAATTATGGCACACCTGAAGCCATCTTGATTGGAATAAACTGGTAACTCTTAAAACATTTAATTTAAAAAGGAACAAAATGAGGGGGTTCATTTTGTCATAGAAATTATGGTTAGTGCTGTAGAAAGAAAAATTAGGACATGTTTTAAGTGAGATCTCAACTATCTTCCTGTTATATTTCAACAGGAGCAGCCTGCCAGTTGATTCCTTTGTGTTCTACTGCAGCTTCCCAGAGTGTTCCAAAGAACAACTAGAGCGCTAACAGCCTTACTTATGACAAAAGTATGGCACACCTGAAGCCATCTTGATTGGAATAAACTGGTAACACTTAAAACATTTAATTTAAAAAGGAACAAAATGATGGGGTTCATTTTGTCATAGAAATTATGGTTAGTGCTGTAGAAAGAAAAATTAGGACATGTTTCAAGTGTGATCTCAAATATCTTCCTGTTATATTTCAACATGAGCAGCCTGTCAGTTGATGCCTTTGTGTTCTACTGCAGCTTCCCAGAGTGTTCTAAAGAACAACTAGAGAGCTAACAGTCTTACTTATGACAAAATTATGGCACACCTGAAGCCATCTTAATTGGAATAAACTGGTAACACTTAAAACATTTAATTTAAAAAGGAACAAAATGAGGGGGTTCATTTTACCATAGAAATGAACAACATTCCCAGCACGACCCCCTACACTACCCAAACACCACTGCACTACCCTAAACCCTAAAACACTACCCCCAGCACTACACCCTACACTACACAAACACCACTGCACTACCCTAAACCCTAAAACACTACCCCAGCACTACCCCCTATACTACCCAAACACCACTGCACTAACATAAACCCTAAAACACTACCCCCAGCACAACCCCCTACACTACACAAACACCACTGCACTACCCTAAACCCTAAAACACTACCCCAGCACGACTCCGTACACTACCCAAACACCACTGCACTACCCTAAATCTACCCCCAGCATGACCCCCTACACTACCCAAACACCACTCCACTACACTAAACCATAAAACACTGCCCCCAGCATGACCCCCTACACTACACAAACACCACTGCACTACCCTAAACCCTAAAACACTACCCCAGCACGACCCCTACACCACACAAACACCACTGCACTACCCTAAACCCAAAAATACTACCCCCAGCAGGACCCCTGACACTACCCAAACACCACTGCACGACCCTAAACTCTAAAACACGACCCCCTACACTACACAAACACCACTGCACTACCCTAAACCCTAAAACACTAGAACCCAGCACGACCCCCTACAGTACACCAACACCACTGCACTATCCTAAACCCTAAAACACTACCCCCTACACTACACAAACACCACTGCACTACCCTAAAACACTACCCCCAGCACGACCCCCTACACTACACAAACACCACTGCACTACCGTAAACACAAAACACTACCCCCTATACTACCCAAACACCACTGCACTACCCTAAACCCTAAAACACTACCCCCAGCATGACCCCCTACACTACACAAACACCACTGCACTACCCTAAACCCTAAAACACTACCCCCAGCATGACCCCCTACACTACCCAAACACCACTGCACTACCCTAAACCTTAAAACACTACCCCCAGCACGACTCCCTACACTACACAAACACCACTGGACTACCCTAAACTCTAAAACACTACCCCCAGCATGACTCCCTACACTACCCAAACACCACTGCCCTACACTAAACCGTAAATCTACCCCCAGCATGACCTCCCACACTACACAAACACCACTACACTACCCTAACCCCTAAAACACTACCCCCAGCACGACCCCCTAGACTACCCAAACACCACTGCACTACCCTAAACCCTAAAACACTAACCCCAGCATGACCCCCTACACTACCCAAACACCACTGCACTACCCTATACCCTAAAACACGACCCCCTACACTACACAAACACGACTGCACTACCATAAACCCTAAAACACTACCCACAGCATGACCCCCTACACTACACAAACACCACTGCACTACCCTAAACCCTAAAACACTACCCCCTACAGTACACAAACACCACTGCACTACCCTAAACCCTAAAACACTACCCCCAGCATGACCCCCCTACACTACACAAACACCACTGCACTACCCTAAACCCCCCTACACTATACAAACACCACTGCACTACTCTAAACCCTAAAACACTACCCCCAGCATGACCCCCACACAACACAAACACCACTGCACTACCCTAAACCCTAAATCTACCCCCAGCACGACCCCCTACACTACCCAAACACCACTGCCATACCCTAAAACACTACCCCCAGCATGATCCCCTACACTACCCAAACACCACTGCACTACCCTAAACCCTAAAACACTACCCCCAGCACTAACCCCTACACTACACAAACACCACTGCACTACCCTAAACCCTAAAACACTACCCCAGCACTACCCCCTACACTACCCAAACACCACTGCACTACCCTAAACCCTAAAACACTACCCCAGCACAACCCCCTACACTACACAAACACCACTGCACTACCCTAAACCCTAAAACACTACCCCCAGCACGACTCCCTACACTACCCAAACACCACTGAACTACCCTACACCATAAAACACTACCCCCAGCATGACCCCCTACACTACACAAACACCACTGCACTACCCTAAACCCTAAAACACTACCACCAGCATGACCCCCTACACTACTCAAACACCACTGCACTACCCTAAACCCTAAAACACTACCCCAGCACGACCCCCTACACTACCCATACACCACTGCACTAAACCCTAAAACACTACCCCCAGCATGACCCCCTACACTACTGCACTACCCTAAACCCTAAAACACTACCCCAGCACGACCCCCTACACTACCCATACACCACTGCACTAAACCCTAAAACACTACCCCCAGCATGACCCCCTACACTACTGCACTACCCTAAACCCTATAACACTACCCCCAGCAAGACCCCCTAC